>OW121853.1:117435082-118836598 GCA_933228895.1 Platycnemis pennipes | reverse complement strand
GCCTTTTATTTTCTTACCGAAACTTCTTAATTTTCCTATTCTCACCTTTCAATAGGCATTGGATTTCGGAGTTCATTTGCCCCATTCGTCGTTTCCACGGCAACGACAAACACAGGATGATGCACGCTAACGTGTCGTACGGTCATCGACCTTTCCCGAGAAAAATGCGAACCTGAAAAGCACGCGATTCCCCTCAGACCCTTACTTTGACCCAATTCGGAGAACGTGTGCGAAACTGAGGAAGAAAAGGCATTCTGAATCGATCGAGCGACTGCTGGGGCAAGGGATTATGACAAAAAACATATTCAATGGCGTTTACGATATTTCGTGAGGATGATTACACCTTACAGGCAGCTATACGCATCGTTTTTTAAGACGCAAAACGTCAAAGAACGAAATAATATGGAATAATGGTTTAGAATAGGTGTTGCTTACGACCTCATTTCTTATCGTCAGCCGAATCCAATGGGAAAAAAATGAAAAGTCATTTCACGAGCAAGACATAATGGATTCTTTGTTGAATCCGTCTCCATGGAAACTGTTTATATGGATCAGATACAAAACCCACAAGAATTACAATTTGCACAAAATACTCCGAAAATTCACTAATGGTGACAAATTTGTGGGAATCATTGCGGTTTGAAGTGCAACACCTAATCCTGAATTAGAAATGTAATTAATCTCCTAGGGGGTTTTGATTGAAACCGTCGAGATTATCTCGAATAGGTAACCAAGGTGTCATGTGGTACAAACACGAATGGTTCGCAAATTGTGATGTTTTCAAACCGCTGATTACAACCTCAATCATTGTTTACACTTGTGTTTTATCTCATCTGGGGGCTCTATAGTCGAGTCAGACAAGAAAAACTCAAGTGAAAACAATTAATGATATTGTGAAGAGCAATTCAGACAGACTAAATTTGCAAGCCATTCTTGTTTGTACCACGTGACTCCTTGGTTACCTATTCGAGATAATCCCGACGGTTTCAAACACACCCCCTGGTCAAGAATCTAACAATATTCGTTCTTTTCAATTTTGACACAAAGATGAAAATAACTATGATTAACAAAACGAATTCATTGAGAGATAAATAAGGAATACCTTAGACACATGGAAAATATCAGTTTCCTGGCAAATAGGTGAGGCTGAGTAAATAATTCACAATTATATTTATATATTTTGACTGAAATAAAAATGCCTCTGTTATTTTATCAGTACATACGAATATCGGGAGGTGAAGTGCCAAAAAAAAACTTGCTTTAGCTTGCGAAATTTTCGCCCTAATTTAGCGTTCTCTGATGTCACCTTGAACATTAAAAAGCATTGACTTATATATAGACCGCAATCATTCAGCGGAAATCACCACATTCCTGCGGCTGAATTCGATAATGGTCACAATCACGACGAAGGCGTCGCAAAGAATTACGAAGAAACGGAATTGGGTCGATATTTTCTTTCACTTCTGCGAATGTCTTTGCTGGGTTTTGCAAGATGTCGCAACGACATGGCTGATGCAAATTCCAACATTGGCAAGCGGCGGTACCAAATACAGGATTTTTTCCTGATTTGATCATATCGAGAAAGTTGAAATCCACCAATCGAGAAAAAGCGCGGGAGAAAAATAATTCGCTTTGATCCACGTGAGGCATTCGGTGAGCAGCAGAGAGAGAAACGAGGAATGTCTGGTATGCGCCGGAGGGGATTACATTCGATGGATTTATCGCCAACGGTTACCGCGAGAGTTGATACACACATGATCTGTGATATACAGAAAACAGGCCGACATACTTCGAATCCAAGGGAGTTGTGTTTGAAATCGTCGAGATTAACTCGAATAGGTTACCAAGGAGTCACGTGGTAAACAAGAATAATTCGCAAATTTAGTGTGTTGAAGCCGACGATTACAACCTCATCCATTGTTTACACTTGTGTTTTACCTCATATGTGGGCTCCGTAGTTGATACAGACGAGAGAAACTCAAGTGTAAACAATTAATGATATTGTAACGATAGATACAGACACACTAAATGTGCAAACAATTTGTGTTTATACCACGTGGCTCCTTGATTACCTATTCGAGATAGTCCCGAGATCAAATACAACCCGGGGAGGGTGTTTGAAATCGTCGAGATCATCTCGAATAAGTTACCAAGAAGGCACGTGGTTAAAACGCAATTGGTTCTCAATTTTGGTGTGTGTGAATCGCTCAATACAATCATATTCATTGTTTTTACTTGAGTTTTCCTCATCCATAATATGAATTGAGTCCGCTGATGAGATAAAACTCGTGTGAAAAAGGTGAAAAATATTTTGATGGGCGATTCTAAAATACCAAATTGTTCGCATGGAAGAAATAAAAGCAGGTGTGGATTTCGTTGTTTCGATTCGGTTAGCGGTTACTAGTATCAACTCTTATACAGGAAGCACTAGACAACGTCGAACCTAATAAAAATTTCGACGTTTGCTATCACAGCCTAGAGATAAACCAAAACAACATTTAAAAAAAAATCGTGTACTATCGAGGGTGTGGTGTTGATAAGAAGTCATCTTCGAGGTTAGACAATATCGAGTCTTTCGCGAAAAATACCCTAGGCGGAAAAACATCTCTCAACAGCCGCACAGCAGTGATCGAATAGCGTTGAGAAGAGAGATGGATTGTCGTCCCTCTCCAGCGAAAAGGCATTCCCTCCGCGACGAGCCAATAACTGCTCCCCCTCCACGCAGATCGTTGCATCTCATGACACGACAAATTTACTTATTCCTGGCAGGTGCGAACGGGCGCTTAACGCCGGCTGCACCGTAGTTGCTGCAAGCCCAAGTGAAAAACGACTTCAAGGACGGAGGCGGGAAGAAAAGCGATTGGGAGAGGCCTCTTTTTTTCAGAGGGAGAGTGAATCAAACAACGAACACACAAACACTTGCGTACGTACATACATACAATGGCGACGAGGGGTAGGATTACGCCATGAGTACTGATCATCTACATGTACGCAATACTCTGCAAGCCACCGCGAGGGTGTGTAGCAGGGGGTGCAGATCACCAAACATGCACTCTTGACATGCAAACAGTCTACTACATGGACTAATAGGGTCACATGCAGGTAGATGGTTAGAGTCTAGATAGTAATAAAGGGATTATTGGTTGTTAATACTTGCATCATGCACTACAACTACTGTACAATATTTCGCCTACCTATCCCTTTGCTATGCTGTTGCCTATTCCTATTGTTTTCTTATAGTACGGGGGAAAATGACATTCTGAATCTATCAGTACGACAATCTATCCATTTATCTGATCGAATCTAGCATAATACGCAGGGATTTTTTAAATACATCTAACATATTCAGTAAAGCTATCAGTTTTAATTTCTGCAATAGATTTAATCTGTACTTTAACCTACGATTTGTAAATGATTCCCAACCTAATTCTTCCAATAGATAACTCTGATTCACTACTAAACCTATCGTAACAGCTTTTAACGAACCTAACTGCTCCACGCTGCACACTGTCTAGCTCTCTGATCAAACCTAATTCATTCGGATCCATTCCATATTATGTATTTCTCTTCCTATTTTGCGAATTGCGAACTGTTTTGACGTTCGCCGGGCCGCGCAGATGTCATAATGGGATTGGAACGGAGGAGCCGACCTAAAGCACTCAAATGCTCCTCATTCTCTCAAGAAAAAGGGATTCTATCCTATATTATCTACTTGGAGACCGGAGAAAAAAACAACCGTTAAGTGGCTTTCAATGGCGCAATGCTCAAACAGTAAACAAAGGCAACAAATGAATCACCCGTAGCGACGATTTCCACGAATGGTAATGGAAAGCGACTGCTCCATTATTCAGCCCTCGACAGGCCTGACAGCTGAGATTTTTCTCGGAAGAAATCGTGTTTTAATTAATATCCAAGACGATACCGAGGATTTCTTCCCTTCGACACGAACCACCAATCTCTCCTGCCCGTCGTGAAGTCGATACATCACCCAGAATGACAGTTGAGCAAAGGATATCCCACGCCGCATCAAGTCTTCCCTGCCAGGCGCTTCGGAAGGGTATTCCGTGGTGTAGAAATAATGGTTGTCCCTTCACTGAGAGTCAATCACAGATTTGGCTAGAACCTACATCACTATGGTAACGCGCAAAGGCTAATGATGTATTCAGTGCAAAAAAATCCTCACAGCAAGAGAATATTTCATTTTTAGTGCATTTTAACTCACAAAAATCCCCTCCACGCTCTGGATTAAATTAACCGTTATGGTTTTGTTGGAGTCAGGTTTTTATGTCAAAACCACCACGGTGTTCAACTCGAAGGCCAATTAGATTGGTAAGAAAGTAAATTCGTAACATCAAAAATTACAATTTCACAAGTAAGACCTGTTTCAGCAGTGTAGCAGTGTCCGAAACTGGTCTAAACTGTCAATGATTTAGGAAATCGAACTTTTTCTATTCATGATGGATAACATTAAGTTCACAGAGAGTTGTTAGATACGATCTAGTTTGTGAGGGTAGGACTCCCCTAGCATTAACCCCAATTGCGCGTGAAGTTCAAACGTCAGATTCGGGGATTCCAGATTCTTTCTCAATGTCGCAGAACTCCAGCCCCCGGGCTGTCCAGCTATCTGTCGAACTACAACACGTGGTATAGAAAGTCGAAATCTTCCGTGAAATAAGAGGTCGCATTTTACACGAGGTCGAAATACTCTCCAGACTTCACCAATGGCAATTGCGCATCTTAAGCCGGAGGTGGCGTAGCACAGTGTTTTTTAGCCCGAAGGTCAACTCACAGACCTAAAGCCCTTCCTTTTACTACGGCACAATAAATGTAATGGGGTCGTCAAAATGATGCTATAAAATCTCAGACATGGCTTGATTGTAATTGACTCCATTGTTGCCAAATAAATGACACACGGTCCGTTCAATCAAACAAAATATACATCCTCTACCGACGTGCAGTCGGATATTTCACACTAAAAATGCATGTGTATTCACCATCTCGTCAGCTAGTACACCAGACCAGCGAGGAGAAACACCGATAAAGTATCACCGATGGTACTACCAGTTTTTCCAATTGGCGTGCAGCAACTAACCGACTCTATCGTCATTTCGAAACGGTTGTGGTTGAAATTTCATACCCTAAATAACTTCAGTGTCCTTAATAATCGAAGAAGAATTACTTCTATCAGTCATGGGTGGTAACTAGAGGCACAATTCACTGCTAAGGATACACCTAATTCGCTCGCTTCAAGCACAGACTTCTGAATATGTGATTCATTTCGATGTGTTTCCTTCATGAAGCCATAGGTACAGGGTAAAATTGTTTACGGTCTACTCGAGAGAATCTTCAAGAAAGATGTGACCACCTATGGTATCGCTTGAAGAGATCGTTTTTCTTAAAACTCACAACTATTGTCACCTCAAGTAAGCTATTCTCCAGTTCTTACCACCGCCACCACCATCTACAGCCGTACACGAGGGGTGCTAATTCTGGGACTGCATGAACTAACATGGTAACGACTACGACCTAACACACCGAATAGATCATACTGCCAGTATTTACATGCCGGACTAGTTAGTCCTGTCTGAGGCCAAAGTATGGCTGGAAACAGTTCCATATATTTATTTCATGGGAATCATCTCAGCCAGATGATTGCCATTGCACCTTGTCCACTAGATGGAATTCTCCACACGACTCCCTCTAGTTATTAATTGGCAATCCAGAGGACTCTGATCACGGCCAATGCAAGTAATAAAGAGTGAGTGTGTTTCGAAGGCCGTGATACAGGGAAGAATGTTGGGTAGGCGGAGTAGAGGAAGGAAAATAACGGGTAGTTCGGATAGATTAACGGTAGATAGGAAGTATGCGGGGCTGAAGAAGGACGTCGTATGGAATGAAGGAGTCATGGGAAGAATATTATGTAAATATACACCTACCTTCACCGGTAGAATACTAACAACATATTAACGCTCCCTACATTTAACACATCAGAGGATATTGAGCTTTGATAGCGAATTAGTGGCTGTATAAGAGACGATATGTCAATTAACGTTCGATTGCTACTGATTGAATAGATAATATGGTCGATATATCGAAATACCGAGGGATATGACCCTGATGTCGGTGAAGGTACTTAAGTCTGCGTATATATCGCGGCAGATAGATAGTCTTATTTGCATTGGACGCCCGAGAAGAGGAACAAAGGATAAGGAAAAATGAAACGGAAGGATTTGGGAGCAAAATTGTGATAAACAAAAACGTTTCTGAAATCTTACTCAGTGAGACTCTTTTTAAAAGGGTAACCGGTATCAGCAGATGAAGAGCGGAATGGTAAATAGTGCAGTCATAACAACGCTTTGAAGAATATAAGCCTCCAATCCAGCGTGGAAGAATTCAGCGGTGATGATCAGAGAGGTGGAAAAAACCAAGGGAAATACACAATGGCATGAGGGAAAGTGGCTGTGTCTGCCGGAGGAGTCGGGAATAGCACGCACGTATCAACAGAATAAAAAAGTAAAAGAATAAATGCCCGCCCCTCTGAATGAGCGACTTTTTGACATTATTGTTTTCCGAAGGGAGGGGAGTTCACGGCATGATAAAGGGAACGGGTGAATGGGACTGTCGGGCGATGGGAAATCGTCCTCCGGTTGAATGTGGCACGCGATTCGGTCGATTAAAGCTAAGTGAGAGAGACGGGGGGAAGGTTAAATAAAAGAACAGCGGAGACAAAAAAATAAGTCGGGTGACAAAGGGCACGAAAAAGTACTTGAAACTGGAGCAGAAAAATCAGTGTCGAAAAAAATCCATTAGGAATCGGGTCGCTCGTTGCCCGGACAACGTAAACAAAAGGAAGTAAGAAAAACATCGCCATTCGGTGACATAATAAAAAATAGATTATTTAAATTTGAAATAGTTTGGTTAGAGAGCCTTTGAGTAAAAATAGTTACAAAAGCCCTTAGGAAGGAACTAGAAGGGCTACAGGGGCGTCGGAACTATTTTATCTGGGAGGGACCAAACTTGAAAAGGGCCCGGCTCTTAAGAAAAGGGCCCGGTTCCTATGAAAAGGGCCTGGATTTTTTTTCGAATAGGACGGGGTAGACTAGAATTCCGCTAATAGTGCATATAAAGTGGTAGAATATGCTTCCGAAGGGAAATGGCAAGCTGTAAACAAGTGAAATTTAATTTTTATTAATGAAGACTCATTTCTCAAGGGCCCGGGGCAAATTCTGGTGGGGGGGGGGGGGGGTGAATGCCCCCCCTGCCGCCCACTTCCGACGCCGCTGAAGGGCTATTGCCCGAACGGCGAAAGCATTTCACGTGCAGGGTTTTCATTGCGTTGAAAAGACTCGAATCATTAAATTATTTAGAAATGAATGACCCATAATTAATACAATAACTATGAATTTTAAAATCGCAAATATTGCCATATATCACTAGGAAATCCTTTATGATTAACGTCTTTTTTATATTACCGGCTTTTCATCTTTCGCCTTCGAACCTATATATTTAGGTTTTCAAGGTCCTATGACTATGGTTATATCGCACCGTTTAACCTAAGATTTGAACCTAATACAACAACACTTCATCCATGCCCTGGGCGAGATTCGAACCTGCGATCTTTGGGTCTGCTTCTAGACATTCGAATTTCATATTCGACGCTCAGACATAATTCATTTCGACCTGCAAAGGCGCGATAAATTTCAGATGAATAGGGCAAAACAACATCGATAAAGGCGTCAATCTTTGAAGGTCGGAGGAGAAATGAAATAAATTCGAAAAGAGGAGTTAAACTTCATCATCGTCTTCAAACGGAATTACAAGTCGATGCAAAAAAAGCGAAGTCGACCCCATTCACTAACAATGCCCGAGCGAATCGATTCAATACTCAAAGCTGCGCATGAAACCGGCGCGAATTATCTCGATCGGGAATGAATGAAATATTTGGAATGGAGAGTCGAAGCATTACACCATCCAAAGAAAAGTGGGGTGGAGGCGGTTAAGAAAAGTGAATGTTAAGATTGTTTCTCATCGCGATCAACACGAATTAGAGAGAAGAAACGGCATTCTCCTCCGTGCAAGTGAGAAGCACGCGAGGGATACGCTTTCCGAGAGTCCTTTGATTTTTTCCACACAAAATTTGTTAATGCCATTAACTCTAGTATTTCGCGAAGACAAAAATTCTTTACGAGTTTTTAACAATGATAACAATATTAAGACACGATGGATAAGAACTTTACTGGACTAACACCAAGTTAATTATTGCTAATCTGTATTTTTAATATCTACTTTAGAGCTGCACGAAATGAAATCAAATCCATATATGCCTTAGATTTGTAAATACGAATAAGTCAGCAGACAGAAAAATTGAGTGGAGAGCTGCGTCAAACCAATCTTAAGATTGACGACCATTGATAATATTTATTTCAACTAGATAGATAGATTGTTTTGTGGTGGAGTTCCTCCAAGGAGGCTCTGAGGCACTTAGGCCCTCCATTGGCCCATTGTGCCAACCACCCTTCTAAAGAAATAACCCATAAAAGCCGATCGCATTGCTAAAGGCCAGCAGGTCCCTTACGCACCTGGTTTTGCCCCGTGAGGAGTCCCACTACCGTTCGTAATTGACCCCTGTTCAATGACAGTAGTCTTTTGGCAAGCCCAGGCCTAGGTTCTCCTATGTGTAGTTTGGCCTGTCTAAGACTTGGTGTAGTTCGCCAGATCTCAGAATGCCGGGCTAACCCCCACATTCTAATTTCTGCTATCCCTATTGACGTAGCAATAGGTATGATTAGCTCTGGTCCAATCGGATCTCGGCTGGAACCGGCCCTTGCCAGCTCATCAGCCATCTTATTTCAACTAAGTGTATTTGATTCTGAAAAATATGGATCATCAAATGCCAGGGTACCAGGAATACCGGCATTTGAACAGGTCACGATTAAGATTTGCTAAGATTCTTAGAGTCACACAAGTTTGCAAGGTAAACTAGTCTGGATTACGACTTCCAGGCAGGGTACACTCTGCCGTGCGTCGGGTACAATCCCCGCAAATAATGTTTAGTCCTTGGGCGTTCTTCAAATAACTTCATTTTTAACTGGGGTGACACCTTCAACCTTGCGTCTTGAGTAAACTTCCCTCCTTCAGAGCACGAAAGACTTTGCGAAAGGAAAACGCGTATTCGTTGCACATCCAGATCTGCTTTTTCTTCTCGTTTCATTTCACTGGTTGCCATTTTAAAATCCGATTAAGAAGGAAATATTGAATTTACTTTTTTTGAATCAGCTGTTCAGTGCGTGTTTACTATTCGGAAGTTTTTTTTTTATTTCCCTCCTGTTCGGTTTTTCTGTAAACACGAAGGCGTGAGAGTAAGAGATTGAATCATCATACGTATTTTGACATAGTATATTTTCTTGCACATTGATATCCCTGACAGGAAATTGACTGAACCGTTCTGAGAAGCACATAAAATTTTAAATTATTCTCGCATGGTGAGAAAAATTAGTTCGGTTTTTGAGAGTCATATTTTTGCTTGATCCTACTAACGTTTTTTTTTCAACTTTAGGTCGAATTTACTCGAGGAAAAGAAATATCCTAGCCGGTCGAGTTCGACAATAAAAAGACTATCCCGAGCACCAGAGGGGGCAACATGAAAACCCGAATAAAAAAATTTTAAGTAGGTAAATATTTTTTCCATCCCACCCTCCTCTCTCAAGAGTTCTGACGCGAGCGACAACTCCGGAAGTGATTGGTCGAGGAGAAAGGACTTTTAACGCCCGGCTAGGAATGACCGCTCTTCGGATTCCACACGGACGAACGTGGGGAGAGAGGCCGTTTCTCGAGAAATACTGCGTGAAAGGGACATTACTCGCGCTGAGGGGACAGCGAAAGGGAGCATGGTGTTATTGGGAAGAGGCCTTCGTGCCTGATCTAGATCGGGGAAAACCCCCAAGGAGAGAACGATTTCGGCAGGGATTACACGATGAACGCTTTCTGAAGTGAAGGACGGTGACGTTCCTGAAGC
Organism: Platycnemis pennipes; assembly: GCA_933228895.1. Lineage (NCBI taxonomy): Eukaryota > Metazoa > Arthropoda > Insecta > Odonata > Platycnemididae > Platycnemis > Platycnemis pennipes. Next base: position 118,826,583 of record OW121853.1, on the reverse strand, counting down.
CATGCGATCATGGGAACGCAATGCCCCGTTTACGCAACTATAGCGTTGGAAATGGGAGAGTTTACCCGGAACCAGAATCGCTTTTTCGTACACGATATCGTTAGATGGAAACGAAAAATGAATTTTGGTGAAAAAAATTCATCTTCTGACCAGAACTATTCACTCATAAATCAAAAACTAAAATAAGCAAAAGGTGACCAAACGATCTGCGTTTCAGGATTACTACGTCATCCATCTCCCCTCCTTGACTGTTTTGAGGGAGAACGGGAGGGGAGCGGAGGTGGGGGGGGGGGGAGGTCTGCCTGAAGAGATCCTGTCGCAACCACTTCCATTGACAGAGTCAGCTGCGTGTCCCCAATTGTGATAAGGCGAAGGAGCTTCGCGGTCTCAGTTGTGATTGGACGAAGTGGATGACGCATGAGTCCTTTGCACGCCCACTTTTCCAAAGAGGGTAAAAAACATCAGCTTTTCGCCGCTTATAACTCTAGAACTGATTGAAACGGATCGAAGGACGGAAAAATAAGAGTTTTTTTATTCCACCAACTCTATCAGAATCGGCAATAAAAAAGTATGGTAAACGACCCCATTCTCCTACACCGACGCCCACGCGAAATTCTCCCCGCTATAATAATCTTTAGCATTCGACAGCCTCTTAAAATGTACTTTATCTACTTTTGTTGCCCGTTCTTCATTTCCTCACCAACATTTTTTATCCCTAGCGTGTAAAATACTATCGCCACTTCGTTTCCTTTTCGAACCAGCGAACTTTCTCCGTTCTCCTCCAATCCCAATTCAATATGGATGACGATGAATAACAGTTCAGACCGGTAATATTCCCATGTGCTATTGATAACGATCGTAAAGGTAGCATTCCACAAGTATGAATGTCCATTACAAAAACGCAGACAATGACTGCAAGAGATATACCGTGTCTGCAGATCCGAGCACTCGAAACCTTCGCTCATTCACGTCTTTAAGGAGGCAGTGGTGGGCGTTCTTACTCAAATCCTCGCTATTTCTTTCATGCGTCCACTTTCCTCTCACTTCCTTATTAGTGAACACACAATAATAATAGTCAACCAATCGTATCCAGACAATCCTTAAATGGCTGCCGCGACCTCATAATTTGAACTATCCGCGTGGTGGGCAATCATATCAGTGGGAAGTGCTTCCAAGGATGACCAAGGCATTTAGGCCGAGGTGAAGAACTTCTTGGAAAGGGTGAAGGGATAAACCCGGAGACGTGGAGGAAATTAAGATATGGCGCCGAGGAAAGACATCGTCCATGTGCTAGACGGATTTCTTGGATTCGCTTCGTGCTAGAAAAATTAAGAGAACGTCTCTACGGATGCATAAAATACAAAATGGAAGAAGAAAATTGCCCCAAAGTCGTAATCTTAAGGGGCGGAAGAAAGATGTGCAAGTGAAGATTGATTTTTGGTTGCTATAGTGACCCTTATGAATGAGTGTGCGAGTGTGTCATTTGTTTTCATTTATTTCTGCCCCCTGCCACACACCCTCGTGGTGGCTTGCAGGGTATCGTGTAGATGTAGATTTTTCTTCGCATGCTTCATTTAGCACGAGTGATTGAAAGATCTCTTACTTAGAATACACTCCTTCTATCTCCTCCTTCCCCTTTTTTCCTACGCCACTACGGCTTTGAGGAAAATTTCTTCTTCAATTTGGTATCGCTTAGTAATATCCTCTACAACGATGATTTCCTATCTTATATCCTGTACCTGTTCAACAATTAGACTTTCCTGAAATATAATGGCAGCGAGCGCCGCGGAATCAAATCTCACTCGAGGACAAACGAGCACAGGAATGCGCTAGCCTGAGTTACGCAATGCCAAACAACCCTTACTTTCACCAGCAAATATTCCATTTAAAAACTCCGCATTGCTAAGTTTCGAAAATACCGATCTTGTGACGTCAAAGCAATTATTCAACGTAACAATTATGATTTGTCTAAATTATGACGTAAAAATTTCGTCACCATCGCGGCGGAAATACACAGGCATTTCTGAAATTCAGGGGACTCGTCGGCAATTGAATATCCCCTGGCTGGTGAATTTAGAGCTCACCAAGGACTGAGACCGATGGCGGGTTACATTCATACATCAGGGTAGAATGGTAAGTAGTTGCTTTGTCCTATGGAGGGGCGTGTTAAACGTCGGGATTATCTCGAACAGTTAACCAAGGAGTCACGTGATGCAAACACGAATGGCTTACAAATTTGGTGTGTCTGAATTGTTCGTTACAATATCATTAATTGTTTTCACTTGAGTTTTTTCTCATCTGTCTCGACTACAGAGCCCCCAGATGAGATAAAACACAAGTGTGAACAATTAATGGGGTTGTAATCAGCGGTTTTAACACACCAAAATTTGCGAACCACCACCACGTGGCTCCTTGGTTACCTATTCGAGATAATCGCGACGGTTTATACACAACCCCCCTGGCTTCCCATTAGTGCTAGTTGTTTCGGGTAAGTGACAGAATTATGGCCGAAATTTCGGCATTGTTCTAGTGGAGGATGAAGGCGGTCACCCTCACAGAAGAAATTGAGGAAGATAGGTAGTTTTCCTCTGCTTTATGGGGAGAGGTGACACAGATTTCATATTGAATCGTCATGTCTGTTGTTAGAGTAGTACTAAATAATTAGCCCTCAATACTATAAGTTGATTTTTAAGTTTCCCAGCTGCTCAAGTTATATAGGTTACGCTCGTTTCCAGTCGCAAACTGTGGCTTATCTGTTTTCTGTAGTTTCTCTGTTTCTGCAGTTCAGGAAGATCTGGTATCAAACATATCGTGTTTAGCTGTGTCCAATGAGGTGCCTACAGAACTCTAAACTAATGGTCAGAAGCCTAATGCTCTTTTACCCTGTCGGAGGAAAGGAAAAGACAGTTTTCATTTCTCAGGCAGACCAAGATGAGATGTAAGTGCATACATTCCCAATCGAAACAGCATTCAAAAATGAAGGTAAGCAACATGCGAATTCAACAAAAGACTCAGAACAACGGTATCGTAGAAACGTCAAAACTTCGCGTACAGCGCACAACACGCTAATTGAGCTGAGATTGAATAATAAACACTAACATAGTAAAACAAATATTGTTTTGCTGTGGAACTTCAATGGGATAGTAAAAACAGTACTTCGGAAAATTAAAAAGATCAAATTGGTGTTTATCACGCGCACCATCGCTCACGAACAAATTCAAAGCGCCAATTGGTAGCCCAAATTCCCTTTTCATAGCGTGACCACAAGGATGACGCGTCGGGAGCTCACGTTATTCCATCATGGAATCCGGATAATCCCACATTCAAGCTGGCATCAATAACGCAAGGCTAATGGCTAACATGGCGGGCGACATTCTCGGAAATTCAAAAAGTAGGAATCTATTTTGACGTTTACAATTCCGAAGTAAGCGACGATCATGCGTGAATTATGCATTCGGGTCGAACACGAGAAGCGAAATCGACTGAACGAACGAAATAATAGATAAAAAGGAAATAAAAAAGGACGCGTGAATTATATGGGGGAGATCGATCCCATGGCGACGAATCAACAGTTCCTTCCGCGTTCGTCTGCCGGGAGTCTCCCATTAAATCGTCCATTTCGGTCACTATGCCAACGGGGTGGTCATTATCGTCATGCATGTGGGAGGCAAATTGAACCCTAGGGTTCAAACCGTGGAGAAGACGGCAGAACGTCGTGGCGCAAATGCGTGCGGTTTATTCGTTGTCTAGGGCATTGAGTTTGAAACCGTCGGGATTACCTCGAATAGGTAACCAAGTAGTCACGTGGTACGGACAAGAATGGTTCGCGAATTTGTTGGGTTAATACCGCTAATTACAACCTAATTCATTTTGTACACTAGTGTTTTATCTCATCTGGGGGGTTCTCGTATAGTCGAGACAGATGAATAAAAAATTAAGTGAAAACGATCAATGATACTGTATCGAGCGATTAAGACACACTAAATTTGCATTCCATTCGTGTCTATACCACGTGACTCCTTGGTTACCTATTCGAGATAATCCCGAGTTTCAAACACACCACCCCAGCGAACCAGGGCGAACTACCCACCCAGAGGTCGCGCGTTCAAATACCGCTGCGGGCAAGGATGTTGTCTTTTGGGTTCAGGATATTGGGTAGACGGTGCAATACAACCAAAGAGGCAGAAACAAGGTCAAGATTCGAATTCGACTACTTGACTTGATCTTGCCAGGCACATTCACAACACGACGGTCTTCCTCGAAAGCTCTTTGAGGTGATCTCATCGTGTTCTTGCTAAGTCTCGTACGCGGGTGTTTCCGCCTTCTCCTTGACTTGCGCCCACTGCATTGGTTTACCCACTCGCCCCGCATTCCGATGCAACCGACAGCCAAGTCACGCCGTCCGCCCCTCGCGACAAGCCCATTCTTGCAATCGCCAGGCGCGTCACAATTGAAATGCATGGTGACCGACAGTTGGAGGCCCTTCCAAAGGGGCGGGGTGCTCATTTGTCCATCACACCAAGGTGCCAAGTGCGATCGAGGTTGTCACACGCCGACTTCCCCTTCAATCATCCATTCAGGCCTTGCCTTTCGACCTCACCTATGGGTGATTAGAAAAAATCTTCGTCCCATCAGCACCCTGGGAGCCATCGCGGGGGTGTGTGGCAGAGGGTGACTCCAAACCATGAACACATTTTTAAAAAGTGAGAAAAAATCTACAGTTATGAACTACATTATGTATCCGTTTCACTGTATTCAATTAAAAATTGGCCAATGGGAACGGTAGCCTCGCATGAAATTTAGCGCCTAGTTTTAAACCACCCTCCGGTGTGACAAACACTACAAAAATCTAATACAAATGTTAATTTAAGGCGGGGTAAAGCCCTCGCCTGCTATTCCTAGGGTCACAGGTCCGAATTCTGCTTGGGTCTAATTTTCACCTAAGGCATGCATGACTGTGTATGTTATGCATTTCTTATTAGCTACAGTACCCGATGTAAAATGCAATATGTGCAATTCTGGTTTATGAAAATAAATAATTTCATTAATTGATGGTGGCATGCCGAACATGCAAGTAAGTGTGTACAGCAATAACAATCAATCTTTATACATTTATATTTTCCAGCTGGCATAGAAAAGTCGCCAAAATCAATATTACCTAATTTTGAAAACGTGTCATCATATACCCCTACAAAATATAGAATACCTAAGCTTAAATATGCCAGGACCAATGTAAAATTAGAAAAAGATCAAATTAAGATGGTGGAAGAGTGCTTCTATCTGGGAAGCCGAGTAACCAGCGATGGACGAAGTAAAAGAGATATTGCCAGTAGAATTGCCCAGGCGGAAAGGGCAATTAACCAAAAGAATATTCTGCCAACAACTACAAATAGAAGCGTGGAAGTGAGGAAATATTTCATTAAAACATAAATATGGAGCATTCTATTATATGACAGCGAAGCACGGACGATAAAAGCAGCAGAGAAGTTAAGGCTGGAAGCATTAGAAACGTGGTGCTACAGAAGAATGAAGAAGATAGAATGGATTTACCGAGTGAGAAACGAAGAAGTCTTTAGAAGAGTGGGAGAAAAGAGAAGTCTGCTGAGAAAAGAGAAGTCTGCTGAAAAAACCCTAAAAAGAAGACGGGACAACCTTATCGGCCATATCTTAAGGGACAAAGGCCTGATGGATCGTCGAAGGAAAATTGAACAGAAAGAATGGAAAGCCAGGCCTCCTTTGAGATATATGTAACTAGTTGTGAAGAATTACATTAATAGGAAGAGGCTGGCCGATAGATGAATCGAGTGGAGGGCTGCGTCAAACCTGTTGTCCAAACTGCGTTAGGATTCCAAAATCCAAACTGCGTTAGGATTTTTGACCGACGATGATGATGCTTACTGTTGGAATAAAAATTATGGATACCCAAGTTTGCAGCCTGATAGTTAATGAACGAATTTACGTATATGAACAATAGTTACACCAAATTGTGGCTTATTTAATTTTTCGTTAACATATATAAGCAAAAAAATATTCGATAATTTCTACTATTTTTTTATGGCACCGAGAATAAAAAAGTACCGGTTTTTTGACGCCTTTCAACCAAGCCTCAACTTTGAAAATGTGTAACTGAAAATATTTTCATTAGATCAAAACCAAACATTAACACAAGTTGGTTACAACTGTTTTCTAATGTACTTTTAAGTTTCAGAGTTTTATGTTTAACCCAAATAAAGTTGTACTCCGATAACTAAATGCACTTTTATTCTTGACTGAAATGTCGCACGAAAGCGAGATTGGTCGCGTTGTGGAGCGTAAAAAATGAAATACTCACTGAAATCATTCTCTGTGCTATAGTAAAAAATCAGTGTTTTTACATCGAGAGTTATTTGAAATGCGTTTTCGTGAACCCTAGCAGGCGGCCTGCTCGGCCGCCGCGCCGGTTAGTAAATATGAGAATATCGCCAATTTGCGTCCGGGAAATGGAATGTTTACATTGCGCTGGGCAGGAAACTGAGTGGATACATTTTATCCCCTCGTTAAAACACGTTACTCTTTCGCAAATCACGGTGTAACCTTGAACGAGTACGGGCTCATTATCACACGGGGGAGCGTAAAATGCCGCCACGAGCCGGATAATATTCGCGCACGAGTTGAAATCTCCTTTGGCAGGGCGCCAAGCAGGCTTAAGAAGTGCCAGAGGGGCTGGAGGAAATATTTGCAGAAGGGGAAAACTACTGCGGACGAACGTAGTACATACAATCAGCATTAAAAATATACAAGCATATCGACTTGACGTTGGATTCTGAAAAAAAGGATCATGAATCGCAAAAACCATTAGAAAAGATTTCATCTCTGCATGGTGGTTGCATAAACATCTGTACGTATGATTTAATGTCACCTGCTGAAAACGATGGAGGAATAAGGTCGTGGTATGATACCAGTTCCAGAAACTCAAAAAAACACGCACGCACGAGAAAGACAGTGCTTCCAACCGCCATACCCTGACTATATCTACTGACACACCCGGCCAGCCACCAAACATCCCCTAAATACATGCACTGAGGTTTACTTGCACTGCCTACCTAGGGAAAGATTCACGAGGGCTGAACTGTTAATAAAACCTGGAACTCACAAGCAGAAAAACCACGAATCTTTTCACCATTTATTTTTAAATTTAATGCATGTAATAGTGAAGCCTCTATCATATAAACCCACACAATATACCGCAAGCCACCGTAAAAGTGAATTGCAGAGGATGAAGAATCACCAGCCATGCAATAATGGCCAGAATTCAAAACTTATTTTAGTGATAAGAATGCGGGGGTTTTCAACGAAACTTATCGCAATGTTAATTGGAGCTAATATTTGAAGTATTGTATTTTTCTTGGAGTCAACGGATATAAACAATTGACACTTGATTTCTTGAATAAGTGAGCCATGATTAATAAGGACTCAAATAAATGTAGCAATTTACTGTTGACCCCAGTTACGCAATATGCTTGGAATCTTATCACGTTATTTCCGGCTTCAACGTTTAAGGAATGCCTGTTTTTAATTGGGACTCACGAAACCGGATCAATTGTAAATGAATAGATTAAATTACGATTTGCTTCAAATGCTTCCTTTACTCATACGTAAAGCCATACACTGAAGAGCAATATTACAGAGAATATATGCTATAGGACCACGAACAAAGAGGTTAGAAGGACACTTTCCTTCTAACCTCCTTGACCACGAATCGATTTTAACTAAGCCGGAAACGGAATCTAATGTGTCGAACTATATAAAGGGAAAATTATTTTCTGGTGCATATGGGCAACGGTAAAATTCGAAGACGTAAAATGGCTCTCAGCTCTTAGCACCATTTAGTAGAATGACGAAGTGCACTCATTAAATGAAGAAAAGTCGCCAATCCTCTTTTTATTAGATGACCGCCATCGTAAAGAGCGATAAAAGTGCTACGGATTGTAACTGCGAAAATTTAACGAGATTCATAATGAATGCTAAAATGGTGTAGGAAGTCTGTGGAAATGGTTCTTAACAAAATGCGTGTCGTTAAATACTATTTTAAGGAACGCATAAAGAGAACTTAAATTCAGGAAAATTTTTTAATTCATTTTTTATTTTTTATAAACCTTGACTTATAAGCGTCCCAAGTGGTTAAGCGAGTTTTAAAACCATAAATATCGGATATCATCAGGAAATCACTTTTTATTGCGTCTCCTATTCATAAAAATGCACGTGCACCTTTTAAGTACGTGGTTTTCAGCATTAAAAAAACTGCATTAACGCGAGTCCGAGTCACGATGTCACAGGAGGTATATCGCATTACGCCCTTCATTTTCATTTAAATCGGTCCGACGTTCGACCTTAAAAAATAAAGGCAGCCACTCTTTCTCGATCGATATCGAATAAGGCGCGAGTGCCAGATGCATCAATTTATCTGGACCAGCGTAGTGGTCAGTCATCCATCGACGGACCCAACGGAGAGAGTCAGTGGTGTGACCTTCGCCTACTTAGGCGCAGAAAACCACAAGAGAGTGTGGCAGGGTGATTTTTATTATTCGTTCGCAAGGTGACCTAGCCGCAGGGCAAACCATGGTGGCAAACTAAGGGGCATGCCATTCTGAGGCGCCAAAATGCGTTAAATTTCTTACAGCGTTCCTTGAAAGTGCTTTCTTCAACTGCGAGATAACCGTCTCAACGAGTTCGTCCCTGACGCCTTCCCCTGTCACTCCGTCACGACGAAACTGCCACAGGGAAGCGGGTGAGGGGGGTCATCAACAATCTAGCCGACCCTGGAGAGCCGAAAAAAGCCTTAAAAATGTCTAGGGAGCGGAAATACCTACATCTACGTAATACCCTGCGAGCCATCGCGAGGGTGTGTGGCAGGGGGTGAAGATCACCAAACATGCACCATCTACATGCAACTAAGTGCCACCAAGCCATAAAGGCCATGCAACTACGAGCTATCACAACATAGTACTCTAACAATATTTCACCTACCTATCCCTTTGCTATGCTGCCTATTATGTTCTCTAATAGAACCCGGGAAAAATACACTCTAAATCTATCGGTACGACAATCTGTCTAATTTTATTCATCTGGTCAAATCTAGCATCATACGCTGGTGTTCTTAATACACATATAACATCTTCAGTAAACCTATCCTTTTTAAATTTCTGAAGAAGATTTAATTTGTACTTTAACTTAAGATACTATGATAATGATCCCAACCTAATTCTTATATTAATTTTAATTTACTGCTAAACCTATCGTAACATCTTTCAACAAACCTAACTGCTCTACGTTGCACACGATCTAGTTCTCTGGTCAAATCTTTCGACTCCCATATAGGTTCACTGGCTGCATGTTCTACGTGGGGCATAACTGATGAAAAGTAATATCGCTCCAGTATCGAAAATATAACGTATGAAAATATGTATCTAACGAACCTCCATTAACTCTGTAGTCACTATCAGGACAAGTAAGGCTTTAATGTGGGATATCCTAAACTAAAGAGTTAAAACTAAACTAAACTAAAGAGTGAAAACTTGGCAAAACTCTTATAGATATTTCTTTTGGATCTCATTACCTACATTTACATTCTTACCACAATTTTTTAGTTCCATTGCAAATTTAAATTAAGCGTCCCTAGTCTCGGGGCAAAATCGAAGGAATACTAGCTTGAGTGACCTTCAAGGTTCTACGGACTGCAGGCGCTTGTACCTACAGGCACCCGTTTATCACCTGGACAATGGGAGTTGGCAATTGTATTAATTTTTCCATGCAAGGACTTACGCGTCCTCCACAGCAATTCAAGCGCATTCGCTAAGTGCGTTGCATGACGCAACAAGGACGTACCAGCAGTGACAAAAACCGCCACCGCCATACTTGAACGCGGGGAACTCCCTCGGCTGGGACCGCGGTTCCTTGGGATACCGCCGCTCTTGCGACAATGCACCAACACAACCGGGTCAACGGGGCAACAAACGGCCGGAGGAAGGCGAAAAGGAAAAGTTCGCGTCGCGAAGGCTGCGGACGCCATTGTTCCTTTAGTCCCTCGCGTCCTTCCCATGATGACTCGCGGCCCCCTAACAATGCATGGGGTACACACGCCCGTGCCACCCTGTCCCAGTTCGCCATTTTGGCGAATTCGCCGGGCATTGTCGTCTCCAGCCTTCGTCTAGAGTCGACGTTCGACATTTGTCGCCGGAGAAGCATGAAATATGGAAGCACTCGGGCGGACTCAAGACACGGGGGGGATATTGAATTCCAGCGTCCTGCCCCAAAAAGAGGTGTACCATTCTCGCAAAGCTTTTCTTTCCGTGTTTTTTTTCACTTTCGCCTGTTGGACACACTGCACTTTTTACGGCAGTAGCTATTGGAAAAAGCGCATGCCGAAAGATGTGACAAGCTGACATGTCTGCTCTAAAATTGTCACGACTTGAATCAAAAAATTAGAATGTTGCCATTAGGGTCAACAATTTGAAAAACCTAAAGCCGCTGATCGCCTCCATTTGACTTACATAAGTCGAGTATGGTGTGAAGCCAGACGAATTCGTTAAACTGTCAAATACCGGAGTTAGTCCATCTTTAATCCATATTTAGATGAGTATATATTGCATTTTTTGCAAAGTCGTTCAAACTGAATGAAAAAGACAAAACCAATACAGGAATACGATAATAATACTGTTAATAATAGGATTGTAATACTAGACTTACACAACTTTTTAACCGATAATCCGAACAAAACTGAAACTTGCTCAAATAATTACCGGAAAGTAGCCGTAGGCCAAACACAATGAATACAAAAAACAACTTCTCCAATATTTCATTGGTTTCCAATATAAATCGATTAATTAAAATTACAAAAGACGCAGTGATTCCCCCAAGTTAATTTACTTCCAAATTATTTACAATTATAGAAATACCACGATAAAAAATGAAACAGTCGAATAAGTCGAAATTTACGTCTAACGAAAATGATTCAGGTTTCACGTAGAGGACATGAAAAATAGTTATGAGAAATAATTTCGCCTCTCGGTCTATTATATTGCGATAATTTTCAATTAACATACGTTATTGCCTTTTTGCAAACTCTCGTATCTTCAATTGTTTACAATCAGCCAATTTATTATCGTTAAATATTTAAGGGGATGATTAATGCAATGATTTCCTGAGGTTTACTCTCAAGTACAAGTGCAGCGAAGATCGGCAACATTTGTAAAGGGACGATATGATAACAATATGATCGTAACCAGTCTATTAGATGAATTAAAATGGGAATTATTATCAGATCGTCGGTTGTAATTTAGAGTTAAGAGATTAACTAAATTCCAAGACAATATTTTCACTGGTAACGTTAAAAATATTTTGCGAACTCCAACTTACTATGGTAGACTGGACCGTAATCACAAAATTAGAGAAATTGAGTGCCGAACTTACAGATTCAAAATGCCCTTCTTTCCTCGTACGATTACGGTTATGAATCGTTGTAAATATATCCAATAGCATTAATACGTGTGTATCAATGGATAGCATGGATAGTTGCATGTTGATATAAGCTAACCAAACTAACAGCATGTTTTTGCATATGTACTTGGCTTACTTAGCTATTTTTATCTTCCTTTTAATTGTGAAGTCTAGACTAGAATATAATTACTAATCCTTTTCATGATTGATATGCAGTGTATGTTTGGTGTGAATTCACCTCCTACCACACACCTTTACGTGGCTGGCAGGGTATTGTGTAGATGTAGATGGTCTTGTGGCACGGTACATAGATTCTCGCATTTACGAGAGTTTGGCACTCAAATGGCACAAATCGCTCATGCTATGGGATGAAAAAATTTCAAAACTCCAAAATTTGAGATGGGGCATAAAAGTAAGGCAATCGCCTCCTTAAAGATTCACCCTTCATTAAGCACAACCCCTCAGTTCTACGAGTACAGTCTTCCACGCCGAAGACTCCAAATCTTAGACCCGCTTTCGCGCTGAATTGTGGGTGATCTCCAGACCGACTCTCATTAGCTGTGTACCCATGCGGCTTTCGAATGCATTTGGGGAAAGCTGCTATTTAAGCACGGGAGATTACACACACGTCTCCCTTAACCGACTCTCGAAGCCATACGGTGGACGGAAGCCTGAATGTTTGCTCAGCCAAGCGCTGTATGCATTACCTCAGTAGAAAGTCAGGGATGTTTTGAGGGCGTCCAAGTCATTGACAGACGGCAGGGATAGACAGGATGATCAGAATCCTCACCATAATTCACGGGGCACATGATTACCGATTAAAAAGCGAGACGAATTTATTTTCCTAATTACAAGAGTAATGAAAAAGATTTATACCAACACCTCCTCTATGCATGCATTGAGGACCTTAGAGCCGAGGGTTGGAAACTCCTGGGGGGTGTGTTTGAAGCCGTCGAGATCATCTCGAGTAGGTAACCAAGGACTCACGTGGTAATAACACGAATGGTTCACAAATTTGTTGCGTTAAAACCGATGATTACAGCCTCATTAATTGTTCACTTGTGTTTTATCTCATCTGGGGCTCTATAATCGACACATGATAAAAACTCAAATGAATACAATTAATGATATTGTACCAAGCGATTCAGACACGCCGAAGTTGGAAACCATTCGTGTTTAAATCACGTGACTCCTTAGTTACTTCTTCGAAAAAAACCGACGATTTCAAACCCAGCCTCCCCCTCCCCCCGTGGATTAGCCTATTGTAAACAATTAATCGAAAAATGACATTGTTTACTAGAAAAAATAATTATTTTCCTGGATGTGACGTCATTGTGACGTCACATCCAGAACATGCATGCATGACATACTCAATCGGTGCGTTTACTCGGAACAGAAATCGCTATTTTGTACACGAAATCGTTAATGTAAATGAAAAATAATTTTTGTGAAAAAAAATAATATTCTGACGAGAGCTATTCACTCAAATCAAAAATTAAAATAAGCGAAAGTTGACGCCTGCCAAAGGAGCTGCGTTAAGGATATCTTCGTCATCCACCTCTCATCCTTGACTGTTTTCAGGGAACGGGAGGGGAATGGAGATGGGGGCAGTAGGTCCGCTTTCACAGATCCTGTCGCAACCACTTCCATTGGCAGAGTCAGCTGTTGTCCCCCATTGACATTGGGCGAAGGAGGTTTGCAGTCTCAATCGTGATTGGACGAAGTGGATGACGTACGAGTCCTTTGCATGCCCGCTTTTCCAAAAGGGTAAAAGAATCAGTTTTTCACCAGTTATAACACGAGAACTAATTGATTGATCGAAGAATGGAAAGATAAGAGCTTTAAATTTGCAAACTATCACGTTAGGTATTAAAAATTATTTAAAACGATCCCATTCCTTTTCTCGACATATACATAATTACAGGACGAACAATCAAAAAATATAACTACAAAAATAAGGAATAAACTGGTTACAGCCACAAAAATAATAACTTAACTGCCTTGATCATTAAGTCACTTCACAAACAAATTCTTCCCTTCTTTTAAAAAGTTTTCTTTCCTTGCATCAAAGTCCAGTTCATTGAAATGCATTACACTTTTAGGTTGTTGGCATTATACTTTCCACAAATATCTTTCAATTCCTCCTTTTCCTTATCCAAAGTGGTCGCGTTATACGCCTTACTCTCTAGTATTACATACTCTGATATAATAGAGATCAGGAGCAGCTTCTCTTCCAGCGAAAAGTTTTCGTTACGTCCACTGCACATTTTCACTAGATACTCATACGCTTCCAAACTGAAGTTCACGGTGTTTATTTACGTCGCTAAGGAGCTTACAATTGCTTTTCGGGAAAAAAATGACAGTAGTCAGCGTTGCCACATAATCAACAACGACAGGCCGCGGTTTTCATAGACCGCGACGAAACCTTGTTTATGCAAGCGGAAGGAAGATCGCGTCCAGGCCGCGGCTTATGAAGACGCCGTCTAAACCATGGTTTGAACGTCGTTCTTGCAATCCACCCAAAGTCTTGCTCGCCAAATCCTGCGGATTCAGCAGTATTGAACCCAAGATTATTAAGATAGAGTGCCAATGGCTGCAAATGAAAAGCTACCACAAAACATTGCTTGGAAATAATTAAAATAGCAAAAAAAGATTCTAAAAGGTAAATATACCATCTCACTTTTTTCGAAAGAAAACAAGTGGTTCCGTTAGGATTCTAAACGGAGTCTCCAGTGGCGACGAACGGAATTACTCCATGTCATGCGAATAGAAAAACTTAAGAACCGAAATACACTCCCTTCATCTGATACGCAACCTATAAAAGGCACTTCTATTTTAGCCTTCTCACGTGACTAAATCGAGTGGATTATCGATCTTTTCCATCCCAGAAGAGGTCGAAGCCACTCTTATTTCAGTTTTCTGATAAAATACGTCACGGCTCTTTTATCTATTAATGGGCGTTTTATGTCACTTAAGGAGGTTCCACCGTGACTCCGCGATTCAAACTCCCATAAAAGAGCTATGTTATTTAATGAATAAATACAGGCCCAGAAAAACACCTATATGGAAAATCATATATAGGGCGATAACGCATATAATACACAATAATTATATGAGTATGAGCGTGTTGTAGTTGCATTCTATTTTTTACAAGCTCTTTTAACTCATTTTGACCTCGGAACATGACTGGCGTGTTGTTGTCACGTCAAGGGTCACGTCACACCTATAACATACCGGCATGCAATAGTTTGTCGTCGCGTTTTCGCACCGTTGAATTTTTTCACTTTTTAATTGATGAAGAAAAATACTTGACGTCATTTCAAAATCGAACGGCTTAAAATTACACTCCAGAGATAATAAACTTCTGATCAAGACAGTAAAAAAATAATAGGAAACTACTTTATTATATAATATAAGATCGAGTGTTTTCCCGGCGAATAGTATGAAGAAAAGTTTCTCGGGCTTGACACCGGTTAATAGGCTCCATTACTGCCGGATTTGAGTCAGACTTCTGAATCTTAAATTTCCTCCAACCAAGGTGAGAAACACAAAGTTGAAAACGTCTGAGCATCATCATTTCTTAAATTGGCAGTAATGGAGCCTATTAACCGGTGTCAAGCCCGAGAAACTTTTCTTCATACTTTATTATATAGATTATAAAATAACACTCAGACTTTTAAGAATTCGGCTTACTTCATCACATATTGATTTAAGTAGTTTGGAAACACAAGAGGAATTTTTCAAGGGAGATCAAGATGTCGAAAATTTAAGTTTTTTTATCGAAAGAAATGATGATGCTCAGACGTTTTCAACTTTGTGTTTCTCACCTTGGTTGGAGGAAATTTAAGATTCAGAAGTCTGACTCAAATTCTAGCGTCGGAAATCTTTCAACAAAAGTGTAAGAGCAAGGCAACGAATAGTGAAAATATTAAGGTGATTTGGCAAGAAAATTGGGGCAGGTCTCATGCGGAAAGAATTCGACATTGTTGAACTTCAAAAACAATAAATTTTAAAGAGGAAACCTAAAATGGAAACTAATGTCATTCTAACATAAAATGCCGATACCGCTAATATTTCTAAAGAGAGTTTACTTCTATCGTGGCAGGTGCCGATACCAACAATGTACTTTTTTTATGAGGAGGAATGATTTTCTATTGAGAAGCTATTTTTCAATACGAAGAAAAAAATAGTTTTTAATTTTCACTTTGTTCCATTTCAAAGAACTTGCTCAAAATATTTGGTAGGCATATTTAAAAAGAAATTCTATAAAGAATTGTAATGAAGGAGTATAATTTGAAAAATAATGCTGACATCAAATTAAGATCTTGTTATATGTTCAAAAGACAATATGTTTCACTCTTATATACACATATAGTCATTGCATTAATTCTATATTTTAGGCTTCGAAGGTGCCCTCGATGTGCCACGAAAAAAAACTCATTTGTAACCCCCAATACATTTGAGGTTAGTATTCCGCCCGCGTCTTGACTTCTGGATTTCGCCTACCGTTCGTCACCTGTCGTCGAAAATCTCCCTGGCAGCCGATTCGCGGGGAAAGTGCCTTTTCATCTGTAACTCTCCCTTCTCCAACTGCTGCCCGACAATTCAAGCGAGGCCTTTCCTTTCTTCCTCGATGCGTCGCACAGTGGTCGGAAATCGAAAATACCTGGCCAAAATACAAAAAGTGATTTTTTCAAGCCAGGAAGCTTAAACTTTGCATTAAAATTCTCAAAAGACCTGGGCATGCAATGATGCAAAGCATTTTTCTTAGTACACAACACTTAACAATTAGCATGAGGTCAAAGTTGCACAAATTTCGCAAAAATTACATACACTCGATTTTCTCACGAAATCTTCAAAATCAAGCCCTTACCTAAGCATTATGTGTAAAGAATTGGAATAAAAAGTCATTTAATTAGATGAAACAGTTTTTTGTCTTTGTTTTCATGTAGTCTGCTTACATTTTTGTAATTATTTACCAAAGATATTAAACAAAATGGCAGACCTTAATTTTTGGTCATTTTTTTCATATAGGTAGAGAAATAGTTAATTGCATCACCGAGCATCACAAAGTAACTTATATGGGGAAACTCTACAAAGCTTCCACAGTGCGAATCCGATGAGTGATGCTGCGACCGTTTGCGACGCCGAATTTCACATCAGTTTTTCGATCGCGCGGTCGAGTCTGGTTGAACCCGCCTGCAGCGGGGAGTAACGTGGCGCGGCAAGTGTGTGGACTGGATTGTAGTCGCATCCACTCCGCTTTGGAGATTTTCGAGATACAAACATTGACAAGATCCTCCATGCATTATATTTTGCAGAAATCGCGGAAAAAATTACGCATTTTAACACATGGGGTAAAGGTCTAGGAGGTACTGAAAAACTTCTTTCTTCGGGTGCACCGCGGGAGTTTCTCTTCTTACCAACTTGACATCGCCTACCAACGAATACGTACACTTTTAACGGAGACAGCATGCATATCACACAGGATTATTGTCTCTTCGAGGCCACCAACCCACAGCTAGTGTCGCACGGCTGCAATTCCCCCGCCCCCTGCACTGAGGTTGGGCGTTCGGCGAAGGGTCCGTTTTATGACACCGCGGAGCGTTGTCGGGGATTCTGGGGGGTTACGATCCCGATGCTTAATTATTTTTGTTATGCTAAATGTCAGTGTCATTTTTTATTCAGTGCCAGGGAGAAATACTGTGAAGAGAAATAATTTGCAATACCCTATTTCATCATGATTATGTATACATCCTTTTTCTTAAAATGTAACAAAATATACACTACAAAATTCAGTTTTTGCTTGTATTTCTACTAATCGCTATCCGAATAGTCACTGCCATCACACTCTGAACAAATCAGGTATTTTTCTTTTTCACTCGATAATGCAAATCATGCCACTTGATATTGCCTGTAATATTACAGAGAATCTGTTAATCAAGTTTATGTCGATTCCTGTAATGAAATTAGAAATTTGTTAGAAGAAATCAAAGGTAACCTAAAGCAATGAAATTCCAATGTAGCATCAGAAGGTGCTAATGAAGAATTCAGAAAATTAGATGTCTTTCACACCTGTTATTTCTGAAGATAGTGAGGGATTATCAAAGAATCGTCTGGCAGTATTTCCGTCATTCGTTGTACCATACCTGGGTCTAGGTACATCCACATTTAGCCCCATATTCTCTTTGAATGACTTTTGCAGGTGAATCTTCCTGTCTTTAAGCATTTTTTTGTATTCTCCATGTGCGTATTGGAAGGTTCTG
Source organism: Platycnemis pennipes (assembly GCA_933228895.1). Lineage (NCBI taxonomy): Eukaryota > Metazoa > Arthropoda > Insecta > Odonata > Platycnemididae > Platycnemis > Platycnemis pennipes. The sequence goes on along the minus strand of OW121853.1, from coordinate 118,808,842 downwards.
AGGGTGAGTTTCGCAATAAAATATTTTTGAATGAGAAAGTAATGTTTCGTTCACTTTTTTACCTACCTGCCAGAGTTTGAAATCCATGCGATAAGATACATGCAACAGACGCTCAAAAAATCTTATATGACAATGCAGTGTAGATATGCCAAAATTGTTAGTGCCCTTATTAACTGATCTTTGGGCCAATTCATTAAATTTATTCATACTTGAAATTTTTACCCCACAAATATAGCATTTCATGCTGCCACTCTCCGTCAATGCGTCGCATACCTAGTTTGGACGTTTTCTTTTAGTTAACACATAACAATTAAATTATGACGTTTTTTGACAATTTTAAACGTTTTACCTTTCCGTTTGTCATGGTGAGAAGCAGAGAAAAATTAATGGAGTAGTTTTTCCATTTGAATGCATTTAAAATATCACACTGCCTCTTTATATAAATTTCCTCTGCCTTCGCCACTTCTTTCGTCTCTTTGATCCATTGAAGGCGAATGGGGCGACAGAATCTTGTTGACGATGGCCTAGGGTTCATCCAAATAATTGCACCTAAAGTATAAGGAAATGTCTTTAAACATCAGAAAATATTATGAGTAATAATTAAATGTTTTTACAAGAGATTGCGGAAAACACCTATAATTCTTTGTCATTGTTACCTGTCTCGTCGTTCACTAAACGCAGTGGCACCAGGGAGCTGATGAACAAGAATTCATCCGACATCGATTCTTGATGCCATCTTTGCTTATACCAGGAATGGCCTGAGTTTCCGTCGTAACCATATTTACCAATTAATGTACAATTTATATTATGCGCGGTTTAGAATCTCTGGAAATGCATTCCAAGATACGCAATGCTGTATGATCTAGGAGACTTTGAAGTTTAACTTCACATGAGTCGTCTAAAATTAAAGATTTAAAAAAACGGCAAAAAGGTTATTTAAAAAAATATTTAAAAAGAAATTAGCTTGTCCTAATAGAGTACACATAACTTGAAAAAGTGAGGAATCTTGAAGTGGTTAGCAATGTATCCTCACCATTACGAGTTGTAGAGAGAATTTCGGGAGATCCAATTCTGACACCAACACGAGTGAATTCCGAGCTGAAGTTTCAAAATCTAATGCTTCGTACCCCTACCAAAATGAAACTGAACGCTCCGGTGCATTTCATTGGAGATTAGGAACGTTTTCCCAAAAATATCCGCAAATAAAAGCGTAAAGGGATCCGCGGTGTCATAAAACGGACCCTTCGCCGAACGCCCAACCTCAGTGCAGGGGGCGGGGGAATTGCAGCCGTGCGACACTAGCTGTGGGTTGGTGGCCTCGAAGAGACAATAATCCTGTGTGATATGCATGCTGTCTCCGTTAAAAGTGTACGTATTCGTTGGTAGGCGATGTCAAGTTGGTAAGAAGAGAAACTCCCGCGGTGCACCCGAAGAAAGAAGTTTTTCAGTACCTCCTAGACCTTTACCCCATGTGTTAAAATGCGTAATTTTTTCCGCGATTTCTGCAAAATATAATGCATGGAGGATCTTGTCAATGTTTGTATCTCGAAAATCTCCAAAGCGGAGTGGATGCGACTACAATCCAGTCCACACACTTGCCGCGCCACGTTACTCCCCGCTGCAGGCGGGTTCAACCAGACTCGACCGCGCGATCGAAAAACTGATGTGAAATTCGGCGTCGCAAACGGTCGCAGCATCACTCATCGGATTCGCACTGTGGAAGCTTTGTAGAGTTTCCCCATATAAGTTACTTCGTGATGCTCGGTGATGCAATTAACTATTTCTCTACCTATATGAAAAAAATGACCAAAAATTAAGGTCTGCCATTTTGTTTAATATCTTTGGTAAATAATTACAAAAATGTAAGCAGACTACATGAAAACAAAGACAAAAAACTGTTTCATCTAATTAAATGACTTTTTATTCCAATTCTTTACACATAATGCTTAGGTAAGGGCTTGATTGTGAAGATTTCGTGAGAAACTCGAGTGTATGTAATTTTTGCGAAATTTGTGCAACTTTGACCTCATGCTAATTGTTAAGTGTTGTGTACTAAGAAAAATGCTTTGCATCATTGCATGCCCAGGTCTTTTGAGAATTTTAATGCAAAGTTTCAGCTTCCTGGCTTGAAAAAATCACTTTTTGTATTTTGGCCAGGTATTTTCGATTTCCGACCACTGTGCGTCGCCGAGTACAGACACGCTTCCAAGAAACCGAGGAATCCTCTTTTTTTTTGTTATTTGCATTGTTTACTGACGGTCGCCATGGTGATGGGATGGCCCCCATATTACATGCAGCACAAATGTTAATTGCTAGATCTAGAGGCGCCGAAGCCGAACGAAGTTGCCGCATCGAAAATATTATACTCCATCAAAATGATTTTTAACTTTTTTTACTCCCACAAACAATAAGAGATAATAGTAACCGTCAATACAATATGATAGGTGGTAGTAAGGCAGGTAGTATCTCTGAAAAAAGTCCTCAATTACACTGACTTTACTAACCACACCCTTGCATGTCTGGTACACAGATACTCCCACACACCCATTTATTTGCTTCCAGGGTACCTACTCTATAAATGTAGGTAATTTAATGAATTCCTACCAATGCAGTCAGAGATATTTTTAAGGTAATGAGACCATTTTAGTGGCCATGGATTTGTCTTAGGCCCACTTTAAAAAATTACTCTTGAATTTTAAAAAAATCTGTTTGACGAATAATAATACAAATTGCATTCCTTTCAAAGAATAAATACATCAAAATATGTCAGGGCAAATAAGGCAAGGGCCTCATTAGCTACTTACATTTTTCTTATTTCATTAAATGTTGATAAATTATTTGTCTTTATTTTTCTCTTTATGACACATTCATCACCGTTCTGGGACGCATACGATCTTAGAGCCGCGGGTTGGACACTCCTGGGGGCTGTGTTTGAAGCCGTCGAGATTATCTCGAGTAGGTAACCAAGGAGTCACGTGGTAGAAACACGAATGGTTCACAAATTCGTTGCGTTAAAACCGCTGATTACAACCTCATTAATTCTTCACTTGTGTTTTATTTCATCTGGGGGCTCTATAATCGACACAGATGATAGAAAACAATGAATACAATTAATGATATTGTACCAAGCGATTCAGACACACCGAAGTTGGAAACCATTCGTGTTTAAATCACGTGACTCCTTAGTTACTTATTCGAGAGAAAATCCCGACGATTTCAACCCGTGGATTGGCCAATTGTAAACAATTATTCGAAAAATGCCACTGTTCACTTGAAAAAATAATTGTTTGTCCTGGATGTGACGTCACAATGACGAACCGCCGTTGCTCCAGAATGCTAAATTCTCACAAGTAGGTGACCTGCGAGAAAACCTGCGACATAGTCAACTTTTAAAACATTGATTCCCTCACAGCAATATGATGCCCTTTTAAGCTCGCTAATACTAGTCATTAGTGCAATATAAATCTTGCTCTTTTTTCGTTTGACCGTACGCTCGTAAAGTATGCCTCACGGCACACGGTTTTCATTTGATTCCAGGTTGTGCTCAGCGAAACAATTCACGATGGGAAAGCGGCGTAAAACAAAACGCCATCAAAAAAAATACCGTACTCTTCTGGCGGCGGCACGCAATTACCGTCCCGCCATTTTCTTTTCTTTTTTGCGGTCGATAGTAGTGGAGAACATGGAGCCGTTCAAGAGAGTCGTGCGTGGCGACAAAAGGAAAAACTGAAGGAGTAGGAGGTCTCATTCGCTCCCATTCACATCGACGCAGTCGTTCATGAGCTCCCTGCCCACGTGGTTTTCACTCCGGAGAGAAAAAAAGAGTTTTCAACTTTCTCGGTTAAGCGGGAGATAAACAAACCCGTTGCTGGGCAACGGAGTTTGTTTGTCGAATAATTCACCACGTGTAACTTCAAGTACGATGGATTTAAAATGAAAATGCCTCTTAATGTAGCCAAAGAGCTGGCATGGAAACCCAGAGGTCGCAGGTTCGAATCCCATCCCAGGCAAGGATGCATTTTCACAAAATTGAGACTGGGTAGCAAATAGTTAGATCATCAAAAGAAATAAATCACTCTACTACGTTACGTAAGTCGTCCGCTTACTACTTAAATTAAAACTATACTATAGCAATTTCATAACACATATTCTCCCATTAAAATGTAAAAATATTGTAAAATTCGATTATGATATTAATTTCTTCCGTGAAAGGAATGTAACTAAATCATTTTTGACCCATGTAGAATGATACAGCGATAATTATAAATAAGAACTTGCAATGAAATTTTGCAAAATTAAAAATGCTTTACAAAAGTAAAATGAACCTTTGTTATACTGTCCTGTAAGTGGGTCGTATTGTTTCAAAATATGGTAAGAGAACTTTGCAGAAGAATGTAGATGAAAAATATCAAAGAGTAATAGCGTAAAGAAGGTGACTGAAGTCTTTTGAGACATTTTTCAAAGTAAAATAGCGTCCTCTCATCTGTTTTTTTAAAATAAATATTCAAGGTGTAGAACCTATTGAAATCGGAACAAATAGAGAAAAAGGTCACCTCTCACTTTCCTCCAGGCCATAGCGGGGGGTGATGGTTATCTGGTTCGGTCTGACTTTCTCGCAAGATAAAAACTGCTTATTTATCTTCTCTGCAAGGACATAAGGCCGCACGGATACGGCGCGCGGGGTGGTAATTGGAATATAGAGTAGGTATCCAGAGGGCCAACCGCGGAACTATGCCTTAATTTCGTTTCGTATGATTCCAGAGGATTCAAGGGTCAGGGGGTTGTCCCATACGATTAATTCTATCATTGTAGAGAACTATTGCTCTAGCTAGACGGCAGGAAACCCATAGTAAAGAAGATATGACATGATTTTACGAGTTGAAGACTTTACGTCGAGGTTTGCACATTTCACAGGACTAATAAAAGCAGCCGAAAAAATTAAGACATTTCTAATTTCATGCTGGTTTACGGCTCCGAGAACACCCGAAGGATTCCGATGTTTGCCGAATGGAATCGTAGAACTCCAGATAGTGATTTGGACCATAGCAACACAAAAAATGGCAGATTTAATCATATCAATTGTAACGTGCTTGATAAATTTTGGAAATCTATAAATGTAAAACGAAAATATTTAGCAAGTACTGGAAACCTAAACAAAACTCGGTTGCTATGATGTTCAGTCTATAGAGGAACATGAAATAGGCTAAAGCGGCTCAAGTTATTCTTTCAGTCGCTAAGTTTTAATATTGCACCAGAAGAACGAGTAAACTTAAGCTTACGTATGAAAGACAAGAGGTTTGAGGATCCCTGGTCAAAGGCATAAAAGATAACCTTTCGAAAAATTTTCCATCTTCACTGATCTCATTTTTCTTATGAGCCACGATTTTGTTTCTAACGATAATCCGGAAAAAAACTGAATAGATTCCCTCAGCGAAAGAGGATTCACTCCTTTATTCAAGTATCGGGTTCTATTCCCGAGTTGGGCATATATGTTTGTCTCAAGATAAATCTTAGTTGGAATGGTGCGATATAACCTCAGCTGCAGGAGGACCTTGACAGCGACGACTCATTAAGACAGCGGGAAAAGGCGCGCGAAACAAATTTTCACGACTGAAGGTAATTTGTCCACCATTGCGAATACAGCTATTGTCATAGTGTCCACTAAAATCCAGCTCGCCCTTCTCCATTGCACTGTGAGTCACGATTGAGTCACAATTGCAGGGTAACCTTGAAATGAGGTTACTCAAATCACGCAACACTCGACGCGTTAACCGAATGACCACAGTCAACGTACAGCGCACGTTGCAGATAGTTTATGAGTGCTTCAATCCAACTCGTCCGCATGAGAATTTGTCACGTACTTGCCATTACAGTAACGTCGATGAATGCCCAATGTTATGCCAAAGCTTTTGATAGGGGACAGAGCTATCAAAACGTCGGACATTTTTCGTACCGACACTCAGATCGTGTTATAATCTTTCAAAAAAAAATCTATGAAACATTGACACGTCAGAGTTAAATATAAGCAATTGGCTTATGCTCGCATGAACGAGGTGTACAACGCCATATCGATGAACGGAATAAATACTTTTTTGATAATACGTACAACAAATTCGTTATTTCAGAACTAATTTTTCGCATGTATTGGTAAAATACACACCTCCAACCAGAGCCTTTAAGTTTTTTTTTAGTTTCACTGACCTTTTGTGCTCTAGGATGAAGAAGAGACCTTTCACGAAAAAAAATCGTGTTTGGTTTCTGGAAATCAGGAAGATGTAATCCTTCGGGCGGGGCTGCAAACTGGAAAGAGAAGAAGACGAAATGAATGTGGGTCAAAACGACGGTCGCTTTTCTATCCAGTAGATAACAGTGGGAGAACCGGAATACGATATATAGGCCAGCTATAGAACCTAAGCGAAACTAAACATATTCGATATCTACTAATAATCAGTTCTGAGTTTCTGCGTAACAGGAACAACTTTGAAAAGTGAGAAGTTGTTACGTACAAAAAAATGAAAGCAACACGAGGTTCTTTAAGCAATCCACGCATTATTTTTTTGTAACCTTAATTACGTCACTCCATCGTTTTCTCCCGTTCGTTCGTCATAGCATGTACTCATCGTCACTTCACAGTGTCCCAAGATCTTAACCGTACTTAACAATTACGTCTTGATGCAAGTCCATGCAATGAATTGGAGGAGGCTTAAAAGGCCGGTTCCGCAAAGTGTCAAGTCCTGGGCATTTACGAGGCACTTTTTATCGAATAATCACAAAGCTAAACTAAATTTATGAACGGAGGTGAAATGTGTTCTAGATCAGTAATGAATAAGTTTGTGACTGTACACCAAATACTGATTTATTTCAAATAATCAACGAGCTTGATACAGCATCTTCCGAATTATCAGGCGTTTTTCAGCAAGATCTCAGAATTCTCAAAACCCGGGGGCATAGAGATAATGATGTCGAAGTCTCGACAAATCCAGTGGTTTGCAAGTAACAATAGGATAATTCTCGAAGCCTTGACGTCAAAATGTCGTCATTTTCGAAGCTCAATAATGTCGCGTATATATGCCAAGTTCTTTGGCCCCTTAAGGCACCCTCCACTGTTGTAAGAGTTTTAAGCGCTTTAAAGGAACCAGATATTTTTTCGGCTAGCTGTTGAGCATTGAATGCCACCAAGCTATCGTAAATTTGCGCCTACCTTGGTGTAATATCGCAATGTGCCATCGATGTTGATGGCGTCGTGATTAAAGACAGAGATAAAAACATTTTAGTTTTTGCTTTCCCAGGTATTAATGGGACCGTGACCCGAGGCTCTATCACGGATATTTATGACGGTACACGGCCGTGGAAGCCGGATTGGTAACTCACTGGCTTGGCTATCCAAAGTCGAGGGTTTGAATCCCGCCCACGGGGTGTGTGCTTCAAACCGTCGAGATTATCTCGAATAGGTAACCAAGGAGTCACGTGGCACAAATACGAATGATTTGCAAATTTAGACGTGTTTGAATCACTTGTTACAATCTTACTCATTGTTTTCACCTCAAGTTTTCTCATCTGGGGGCTCTAAGGATGAGAAAACTCAAGTAAAAGCCAATGATTGCGATTATTAGGATTTAAATACACCAAATAATCGAAACATTCGTGTTTGTACCACGTGACTCCTTGGTTACCTATTCGAGATATATCCAGACAGTTTCAAACACATCCCTCCCAGAGATTGGATGTTGTGCTTGTCCTAGGATTAAGATCTTATTAGGTTGGTTAGACGGTGGGAAAGAAACTTGGCCGTTGGAACATTTGAAACCCAAGTACTACCACTTCATAACGCGCAAACACGATAAATTGTTAAATTTTGATTGATCTTAGGAACTCGAAAATGCGACGCCAATTCTTCAACATTTGCCGTCCCAATTGACCAAGAAAGTCATTTGGGAGATTGCTGTGAGCAATTCGCTTCTAGGTGATTCTATGTAACTGATACCCATTAAGCGAAAGAAAAACACGTGGCGGTAAACCGACTCACAGTAATTCATGGCCGAGTCACCTGATGATGCGCACCCTTCATCGGTTGAATAATAATTCTACGAAGGAAAAAAATATCATCTTAAGTTTCACTTTCCACGGTGCAAAGAGTTCAAACAGCAACAAAGCAAACATTCAACAGCGGGCAACAATCGCCATCCCTTCCTTCCTCCTCGTCAACAATCTGTCTCGCAAGGTCGACCTACCCTCGATCCCGCACGTAGAGCCGCAGGGCATGGGAAACGACGGATGGAGAGAAGGAACGGTCCTTGATCCAATTGCCGTGGGAAGAAGAGAAAGGTAAAGGGAGGGAAGGCACTGCTAAGTCACCGACGCCGGATCAAACCGTACGCACTGAATCAACGCCCAACTATGCAAATGATGGGCCTTATTCAGTAAGGACTCGGAACTTCCAAAACAACGCTTTCCGCTCCTGGAAGTGAACTACTGTAATTGATTGTGATGATTTTCTGATAAACCATACCAAGGTTTCAACGCATTCGCGTAATATTCAAGGGCCACTGAGAAATACACCGTGAAACCAACCTTACATATAAAACAGATTGGGGGATGGGGAATGAGGGAGGGGAAGTGGGAAAGTTTCCCCAAAACTCGACAATACTGAGGTTGAGGACATATCCACTTATTAGCTAGTCAGAAATCGAAGGGGCCATACCGCCATTGTCTCAGCAGTGTCGAGTTCTTATTGAATAGGTCCTTTGTACCGTACATTACTTGTACGAGAATGAAAATAATTCCTGGCACTCCCCTCACTGCAATTTGGATTTCGGTTAACCTCGATAACATTCTGAACTGTGCAACACAAAGCTAGTACTTTTCGCCAATGGTCCGCAGTTGATATATATCTCGTACAAGGCCGGTTTGATCTTACTGCTGGAACAGTTTTGGACGACAACATTTACGGTGGGGAATCGGCGTGAAAGAATCATGAAATTCACGAAATTATATTATTTTAAATAGATTTAAGCCGCTTAGAATCGACCATGTGACTTTAAATTTTGTTAAGGGCGACAAGACAATTGCTTAAATCTTATTTGAGTCCTATAGTACATAATCATTTTTATAATCATTTATGTGTTTAAGGTGATCTGCTCCAATATTTTTGTAAACACTCGCATGTTAAACGATGTAGATAGTAAGGACACTTTTTATGCTAAGACATGTTTTCTTTTATTTGTGTGAGTTTATACATTTAGGTAACTGCCTTACTCTGTCGTATGCATGGAACGGCAATCCACACATGATACCTTTGTCTTCTGGAGTGCTTAATTTAACTCTCTTTCTTTGTGAGATGTATGTACAATCGCCACAGCGAAATATATAAAATAATTACTATTATTTAAAAAAAATTGTCAGGAAAATCTACTGCACCGTTGCATTCAAGCGGATATAACCGTTATATAACCATTCGCAGTGCCAGTGTGGAGATAAATAGATTTCATAAGTATGCGTGGAAAATTATGAATATTCTCCGAGAGCGTAATGGAGTAGTAGTATAAATAATATATATTATCGAGTTATTGAAAAACTTGAGCTGTCGTAGTTACCGTAGCCTGCTTGACTAGATGCCGTTACAGTTCCATCAACGGATTATACAAGATGAGGAAATGATTACCTGCCCGACAGGTCACGATTCCACCAGAGTCGCCGGATATGAAAGAACTTTCTTTTTCATTTGCGATAGACAACTAACGTAACCAAAAAGTTGTTCTCTAGCTTATTAAAAAGCCTGCTTTTAACCGTCATGGTTTTTCCTGTTCTTGCTTTTATTGGGGGGGGGGGGGGGGGGGGGGGGGGGGGGTTACGATTCAAACGATAACAGAAAGGTGGACGTAACAGGATTCACCTCGTGGTGTCCTTTAAAACTCCGACAGGTTTGTCTACTAATTTTTTTTCCCCAATAGCGAGGGCAGTTTAGCCTCATTTTTGAAAAATATCCGTTTGAAAGCCTTATGTGCAAGAGAAAAAAGAAAAAAAATGTTTGTTCTACAATGAGCACACTCCCTTCAAACCAAAAGGGTTACAAAGACATCACCAGATTCCCCGAGTGCATTTTCCAAACCACCTTGACCCCGCATGGCACAACCCCGTTGCCTTGGAGATCATGAGTGAGTCAACAGTGAAATCTGTAGTTACGAGCAACAGGATTGTTTGCACTTCGACAATGCTTTCTTGAAATGAATTCACCCCGTACCACAGCACACAGAGTTTCCAGCGCATTATGTAGAGTAGTTCGCATGAGGATAAGGAGGGAAGATATGATATTAAGACCAGTCACAGGAAGAAGATGAGTTATGAGATTCTCTAAACAGTGAACGGATTCAGAAAATATCATTACTGAGCAACAGATGGAAGTTTTCTACTCTTAATATCCTTCCTATCCTACCCTACAGTCTATAAGATGAACAAAAATGGTAGTCATTATCAGACCGTATGTAGAAATTTAGTCTTAATCTCTTAACTAAACTCCAAGACAATATTTTCACTGATGCGGTAAAAATATTTTGCGACCTCCAACATACTATGGTCGACTGGACCATAACCATAAAATTAGAGAGATGATTGACGAACCGACAGATTCAAACTGTCGTTTTTTCCTCGTACAATTAGGGATATGAAGATCTGTAAATATATCCAATTGTATAAATACGAGTGTATCAAAGGATAGAGTAGGTAGTTGCATGTTGGTATAAGGATTTTAAACTAACCCCACTAACAGCATGTTTTTGCATGCTTGCTTTGCTATTTTTATCCTTTTTTTTAAATTGTTCAGTTTAGGCTATAATATAATTACTAATCCTTTTTATGCATGATATGTGTTGCAACTTTGGTGTGAAATAACTCCCTGCCAAACACCTTTATGGTGGCTTACAGGGTATTATGTAGATGTATACTATACTCCCCCCTTCTTGTGCGGGTGTTTTTCTGCAGTGGGATTTTTCGTAAAAGGTGTAAGTAAAATAATCCTCACGTTTTTCCCACAGTTGTAAATACTTCAAGACTCCTTAATTTCTTTGCTGTTTAATATTGACATATTGTGTGGGTATACATTTCTCTTTGGCCATTTATTGTTTTTTAATTCCTCGTATTTTTACCTTTTTTAGTCTCAGATTGTAATTGTTATAAGTCATGACAATAATATGTTGTATGTATTTATTTCGACGAGGAATTAAATAGTAGAAGGAACAGATTTGTCTCAACCTCACCCAAATAAAGACCTTTTACTATTATTTTTAAGAAAATGGGTTCTGTGGTATGGACATGCGGCGCGGAATTTCTCAGGGCAAGGAAGAAACTTATTTAATTTTCGGTGGAAATGACTTCCTTCACGTCAAATTTTCACGAAGGAGAAAAAAATTAAAAATGCAACGCAGCGGATTTGCTTAAATGATTTAGAAGTTGGACGAGGCGAGATTAGCTGAGCTACAACTGCGTGCCCACCCAACATCTACCCACACTCTATCCCTTCTCTAACCTACTTCTACTCTCAAAGCGCACCTCCTCCTCCTCCTCCCTCCATTCTCTTCCGAGAGCGACCCTCAAAAATGAAAGAAAAAAAAATTGACGAACGAGGAACGAACTTTCACTTTCAAACTGCCGCACGCGAATAAAAAAAACGTCCCCTTCTCTCTCTCTCTTATTCCAAACAGATTCCATTCCTAGCATTCCTCCGAGACGGGAGGGTGAGATAGAGAAAGGGAGGCTGTACGGTACATTCCGCCTTCGGGGAGGACACGCTGCCAACAGCGCAGCACGGAAAAATTATAATCAACGGCCGAATGCGTGCCGCGATCGTCTTTTTTTTTGGTTGCGTGTTCCAAGATTTTGATATCTTCGCTCAGGGACGGACACCTACCGTGTTCCATCGATAAAAAGGCCACAGCAGCATTACTAAGCAGTTGGAGCGGTAATCATGAGACGTTTAGTGTAATTATCATTAATTTTTCAAGTACGTCAAAAAATTGCTAGCACTACATTTAAAACACAAATTAAATAAATGATGAAATATATTTACTACCACAGTAAATTACAAGAATCATGTAGTGCGACAAATATTGGAAGCTTTAGGTGACCTCCAAGGTTTGAAAACCTGTATCACGATCACCGGAGAAATTGCATCGCCCCCATACACATATGTATATAATCACAAACAACCAAAAACACACAGAAAATACATTTCCTTTAAGTAGAACTAATCATAAGGTACCGTAATTGCCATGGAATAAAATTGTGCCATTAAGGAAACATTTCCTCAAGGGCAGACAGTTAACGCTTCCTACTACGTGGATGTGTTCGGAAGGCTCCGAAAAAGGGTCGTCAGGGCGAGAAAAGACATCTCCACTACCTGGCAACTCCATCACGACAACGCGCCTTGCCACAACGCACTACGAGTCCGCGAGTTCCTGGCCAAACATCAGGTGCCAATGCTGCCCCACTCCCCCTATAGTCCTGACATTGCCCCAGCAGACTTCTTTTTGTTCCCTTGGATTAAAACAATCCTGAAAGGAACCCGTTTTTCGTCCATAGAAGAAATCCAATTAGCCGTGACGAAGACCTTGCGAGAGGTCCCTGAAGACGCCTTCCAGGGCGCGTACCGGTCATGGCAGAGTCGCTGGAAAAAATGTGTAGAGGCCCAAGGACAGTACTTTGAAGAATTTTAAGTGTTTGTACAAATCCTTTCAATAAATTACTTTAAAAAATAATAATTGCATTACTTTCGGAACGCACCCTGTATATTAAAACATGTTATGACTTGCATGCTATGATGTTACTTTGTTAACAAAGCAAAGAATGTCGTGATAACTTTAGGTTTTTTGGTACACTATCCGAAATTAAAGGGAAATTTATATATAAATGGGCTTTTTTGTATTTTTGAATCGGTGTGATGCCGTGATATTTGTTAGGTGTCATAATAATAATATTATACTGACTATTTTACAAATAGAAGAAAATACGTAGATGTGTTATCGAGTTATAACGAAATTTATGTCATTAACCATTAGGTCATATGTTAAAAAAAACATCGATATACCAAAAGATCAAATCGGTAAAATACAACTTTCTTATTTTTTTTTCTCTTCATAGCCATCACTGATAAGGCCACGTATATAAAATTTCATTCAAGTCTGTGCGTAGACAAAAATCGCTCCAGCCACGTTAAGAAACAGCTGACAAGCGCCTCGGGGGGCTGATTTTGAAACCGTCGGGATTATCTCGAGTAGGTAACCAAGGAGTCACGTGGTGCAAACAAGAACGTTTCGCAAAACCTGGCGTGTTTGAATCACTCTTTACATTCTCACTAGTTGTTTTAATTTGATTTTCTCTCGTGCGGGGGTTTTAAGCTCGAGATGTGATGAGAAAACTCAAGTGAAAACAATGAGTGAGATTGCTCTGAAGATTCAGGCGATATGGAGTGGAAGCGAAACATTGATACCACACAAAGAAAAAACACGAGCCAAATCCACAAAAGTAAATTTTACTACGTCCCGGGTTTCACTGTATTACAGCATCGACACAGTGAAACCCGGGTCGTACGTAGTAAAATTTATTTTTATGGATTTGGCTAGAGTTTTTTCTTTCTGAGTGAGATTGTAATGAGCGATTAAAACACCTCAACATTTGTAAACCATTCTTGTTTGTACGTGGTTCTTTGGTTACCTGTTCGGGTTAATCCCGACAGTTTGGCAGTGCGACCGAAATATTAGAAAAATATTTTGCACGATTGTCTTTGGTTTTGCTCTTGTGATTCCGTCACGCCTGAGACTACAATATTTTTATTTTTTGAGAGATACATCACACAAAAACACACGATCAAATATACAGACAATAGGAATAACGAAGAGGGAGATAACTTAAAAATAGAACACAAAAGTAGGTGAGGTAGGTGGAAATATACCAGCTGATTAAATTTCGACTGACCCTGACCTTCCCCACCTACGTAAGAGTTCGTCCATTTATGTGTTCCCCATCCCATTACCAAGCCCATCTTCAATATGCTAGTAATCGCATCTTTTGCGTATTCTCATGGTCTAATGAACATAGATACATCTTCATAAACTAAATACATATATATAAGTACATGCTAGTATCCTAGTTGCATGTCAACACTGCAAGTTTGTGGAACTTCACTCCCTACCACACACCCTCGCGATGACTTGCAGGGTATTGCACATATGAGGATGTTTGTGTACCACGCAAATGAAACTCCTGTAAGAGAAGAAACCAAGGATTTCGTGAAACAATTCGTCCACCGTTCATGGCAGATCAATCCTTGCATTATTTAACAGCAGCCCACGAATCAATATTTTTTTAAAGGGACGTTTTGACAACTATAATAGCGTAACCCGCGTATTAGATGACCTGAAATGGGAATCATTATCAGACCGCACGTTGAAATTTAGACTTAATCTCTTACATAAATTCCAATATAATATATTCACAGAAGACGTTCTAAATATTTTGCGACCTCCAACTTACTATGGTAGACTTGAACCATAATCATAAAATTAGAGAAATTGACTACCGAACAGACAGATTCAAAACGTCCTTCTTTCTTAGTACAATTAGGGATTTGAGAAGCATAGGTAGTTGCATGTTGTTTTAAGGACTTTCAGATAACCCAATGAAGAGCATGGTTGTGCATGCTTGCTTTGCTATTTATATCTTTCTTTGAATTGTTGAGTTTAAACTAGATTATGATTACTAATCCTTTTCATGCATGATATGAAATGCATGTTTGGTGTGAATTCACCATTTTCCAAACACCCTTATGCTGGCTTGCAGGGTATTATGTAGATAGTTTTCAGCCCAATAGTTTCATTATAAAAAAACCAACAGTCCCAATGTAGATATTCCAAACGTAACTTAAATTTCAATCACAACTAACTATTCGACACACCCGAATCTCTTCCCGAAATCATTAAAACAGTACCTACCCATCTCGAAGGACGAGGTAACAAATGAAATTTTGTCGGAATTATGGGATTCCAAAGACGTACGCAGAAAGTCGGGAGACCACACACAAGTATGCTAGTAAAAATGCAAAACAGTAGTTTAGTGAGTAGAGCAGCGATTTTGCGGAAATGAGGATTAGGGAATACATGAAACATACCTTTCCATTCCCTACTGTAGGGGATCTATTGCCTAACGATAAACCCCTTTCTGATTCGGTTGAATCGTTTAACGAGAATTCCATGCCGTGTTTCCAGCAGTGTTATTCACGAATCGTTTATGAATTTATAGTGACAGAAAAACAGGAAGCGAAAGTGTACAAAAACTTGATGTCGGCAGGAAGAAGTTTCCGCCACGACCTGTTTTATTTGTCCACTTTCCATGAAATCGAGGTAATTGGACCAGTTGATGAATTTTCATAACATTTCATTCCACGCAAGGCGGGAAAGTCCGGAAACCAAGTACGCGGGAATCGTGAGATATACAACCGCATTTCTAAGACTTATTACTCCCCAAATATTTACTCCGACAATCATAAAGGCTGATTTTCAGCAGGAAGACCAACAAACTAGATAATTCACATTTACAGCCGGCTTTGATCGCAGATAAGCAGGAAGTTAAAGCAGAACGTAGTACGTAAGTAAATACGTAGTAAACAGTAGCTTCACGAGCGTAACAGAAATGTTGCCGAAATGGGAAATTGAGATCAAATCCAACATCCCCTTTCCAAACCCTACAACTGGGGGTGTATTCCTTAACGATAACCTTTCCGATTTCGTAGAATTGGATTACGATGATTCTATGTCGTGTTTTAGACAGGGCTATTCACGAATATATTTGGAAGCTGGTCCACAGACCACCGTTACCGTTCCTTGTCCGAGGTGACGACAATAACAGTTAACGAAGATCATATCGAAAATTGCGTATTCCACCCGTTTTATGTACGGCAAATGACAATCTGAGGTTATCCCTTACTAAGGAATATAGTGGTGGTATTAGGTCTTTTTTAAACTATTTTGAGGTTTTATAATATAGTCAATTCAGGTAACAACTTTCAATAAAAAAAATTGCAGTCAAAAGGACAACCTATCATCTTAAAAACATTGCAAAATAAAATCGTTCTCGGCCCTGATGGCGGCGTGGTTAAGTCCTGCTAACCAGAGGGTCGAGGGTTCGTGTTTGTACCACATGACTCCTGAGTTATTCGAGACAATCCCGACGGTTTCAAACACCCCCTCGGGGAATCGTCGGGATTATCCCGAATTGGTAACCAAGGAATCAACATCTACATCTACATAATGCCCTGCAAGCCACCATAAAGGTGTGTGGCAGGTGGTGAATTCTCACCAAACATGCACTACATATCATGCATAAAAAAGGATTAGTATTTATATACTGTTCTAAACTTCACCATTTAAAAAAATATTAAAATAGCAAAGCAAACGTGCAAAAGCATGCTGTTAGTTGGCTTAGCTTTAAGCTTGGTATTAAAACTGGTAACTAAGGAATCACGTGGTACAAACAAGAATGGTTCGCAAATTTGATTTTTTTTTTTTGGTCGCTCATTGCGATCTCACTAATTTTTTTCCTTCACTTATTTCAAGTATAGGAGGGTCCGGATGGCCAAAATTAAAGTTAACACAAAGAATGTAACGCGCGATTAAAGCAAATTAAATTCGCAAACATTTTGTGTTTGCGGCACGTGACTCCTTGGTTACCAATTCGAGATAAACACGACGGTTTCGAACGCAACCGACCAAGAATCGGATATCGAAGCGAAACTCTCGTGACGGAAACAGTGCTTCCTGAATCACAGTTTTTTTAACGGAACCCTCCGAAAGTAGAGTGCGCACTTGATTTTACGATTCCCGAAAATGATACGTGATGGACGGACAGCCCTTCAAAGCCACCCCCTTTCAGCTGGCGGCATTGGTGCATCGTCCTTGAGGGAAGGCGTTCCGGACCGGATGGTGCCACCTGAAACGGAACCGGTGACCTTCGACGTAGGGCAGCCAAGTACGCTGAACGCAAAAAACACAGCGTGCTTTTAAACGGCCGATCGAAATAGCGAACGCTGCAACATACATTAAACAGGGGAGTATCAGATAAAATGATTTCGCCTTTATAAAATTAATTCAGAAGCTAAATTTAACCCTCATTGCTACAAGAAATCCTGATATTCATACTTCATCCAAAATGAAAAAGGAAAGAGTTATATGTAGGTCCACACAACGTGCTTGAGTAAAATTCGTTACCTTGGATACGGAGAGTAATGCTTCAGGAATTAAAAAACGTTTATTAAGGACCATATTTCCCGAACCCAGAAAAGTTGAACTGGAATCCCAACGTTAGATTCCGGTGTGAAGATTCGGTGAAAGAAAGTTCATTTCAGGATCATATACTACTACGTAATGGCTAAATTGCCTCGCATTATTTTAATAATCTTCAATCAGAAACAGTTTTGCATTTGGATCAGTAGTTTTTCCAAGTTATTTTATTGGTAATCAATTATACTACCAGTAATATTGCATATGTGTGAAAGTAATGTGACGGTAGTTTAAAAACCCCAGAGTATTATGCTAAATTCGACCAGATAAATAAGATTAGAGAGATGGATTGTCGTACCAACAGATTCAAAATGTCATTGTTCCCCCGTGTCATAAGATAACACAATAGGCAGCATACTAAAGGGATAGGTAAAGGGAAGGGTAAAATAATGTTAGAAGTCGTCTGTAGTACATGCTATATGCATTAACAACTATTAATCTCGGAATTGTGTTGGTGCGGTGGTTAGAATACTGCCCTCCTATCGGGAGGCCGAGGTACCCCGTCCGTCGGATAGGACGTTAAGCCATGGTCCCCTTGGCGCCTTTAATTAAGAGTAGGGTAATGCCGACGCCGGGTTTCTCTCCACCCTTCCTCCATTCATCATCATTGGTCATCAATCCTCAGATTGATTTGACGCAGCTCTCCACTGAGTTCTTCTATCGGCTAATCTCATATTTACGTATTTCTCCTCTTTCTCATCCTTCATCACTTGTTCCATATATCTCGCACGAGACCTTCCTTTGCCATTCTTCCCGTCCACTTGTCCCTCGACGATTGTCTTCATCAGACCATCATGTCTCATGATGTGGCTGATTAGGTTGTCCCTTCTTCTTTTTAGAGTTTTCAGCAGACTTCTCTTTTCTCCTACTCTTCTTAGGACTTCCTCGTTACTTACTCGGTCGATCCATTCAATCTTCATCATTCTTCTGTAGCACCACATTTCGAATGCTTCCACCCTTTCTTTTCCGCTGCTGTCATTGTCCATGCCTCACTGCCATAGAGAAACACGCTCCAGATGTTCGTTCTGATGAATTGTTTCCTTTACTTCCACGCTTGTATTTCCAGCTGTAATTAGATTCTTCTTTTGATAGAATGCCCTCTTCGCCTGGGATATTCTGCTATCATTCCTCCATTGCCTACCTGAAGTGTTCCTACCATTACCCAGTTACCCACTTATCCTAAATGGCGCAAATGACCTCAGCTGTCGGGCGCCTCCCCTGAATAACTAAATAACAAACAAATAATCCCTTTATTGCTATGTAGATACTAACCTAAGATAAGCTGCACGTGAAGTTATTATCTAACACGTTTTCAAGTAGTAATCTAGTTGCACGTCAATAGTGCATGTTTGGTGATCATCACCTCCTGCCACATGCCTTCGCGGTGGTTTGCAGGGTACTGCATAGTTGTAGTGCATGATTGACGTAAATTCACCCCCTGCCACACACACTTGCTGTAGCTCGCGAGTACTGCGTTTAGGCGGAAACCGAAGGAACCGATGGCGCACCCGCTGATCGAAACCTCATGAATATTAAAAAGGAGATCGAGTGTTTTTTTATTTAACATCTTTTACGAGCAAGGGAATATATAGCGTCACTCTGATTGAATTGGAAGGGTGAAGGTATCCGGTCGGATTTCTCCTCCCTCTCTTTCTCGTTCTCTCAAGATACCCGATGCTTTCTCTGCCCTCCGATCGCTTCCGCGAAAAAAGCAACAAGGCGGCTCTCCTTTGAGAAGGGAGACGTGGGTGTAAAACGAGTACTTCCGAATTGAAAGTAGGCGGGCGTACAAGCCAACCTTGGGACACCAAAACTCATGAGCAATTCCGCTCGCTCACTCCGCTCATTGGCGACGGGCCAAAGTTTTCCAAACGATTTCTCATTCCTTCCTCGAGTTCTACAGTTAACACAATGTTCTACACTTTTCTCTAGTTAGACCCCACCTTGAGTATGCAGCCAGTGCATGGGATCCGAATGAATTAAGTTTGATCAGAGAACTATACGGTGTGCAGCTTAGAGCCGCTAGGTTCGTTAAAAGGTGTTGCGATAGGTTGAGTAGTGTACCATAATTATTACAAGAATTAGGGTGGGAATCATTATCAGAGCTGAGGCTAAAGTACAGATTAAATCTATTAGAGAAATTTCAATCGGGTAGCTTTACTGAAGATGTTAGGCACATGTTAAAAACACCGGCGTATTATGCTGGATTCGACCAGATAAATAAGATTAGAGAGATAGATTGTCGCACTGATACATTCAGAATGTCATTTTCCCCGTACTATAAGAGAATACAATAGGCAGCATAGCAAAGGGATAGGCAGGGGAATATTTTAGAGTAGTCTGTAGTGCATGATGCATGTATTAATCCCTTAAATACTATATATACTAACAATCTAGTTGCATGAGACCCTATAGTTGCTTGTTTGCATGTCAATAGTGCATGCTTGGTGATCTTCATCCCCTGCCTCACACCCTCACGGTGGCTTATAGGGTATCGTGTAGATGTACATTTACATCTACATAATACTCTGCAAGCCACCATAAAGGCGTGTGGCAGAGGGTGAATTCTCACCAAACATGCACTACATATCATGCATAAAAAAAGGATTAGTATTTATATAGTGTTCTAAACTAACTATTTAAAAAAAGATAAAAATAGCAAAGCAAACATGTAAAAACATGCTGTTAGTTGGGTTAGCTTTAAGTGCTCACACCAACATGCAGCTACCAATGTTATCCATTGCTACACTCGTACTGGATATATTTACCGTCATTCATATCCCTAATTGTACGAGGAAAAAAGGACATTTTGAATCTGTCAGTTCGGCAATCAATTTCTCTAATTTTGTGATTATGGTCCAGTCTACCATAGTAAGTTGGGGTTCGCAACATATTTTTAACATCATCACTGAAGGAATTTAAGATGCCGATTTACTTAACAAGTAAACGCATTATGGGCAAGGAGAAAAATATACCCGTTACGAAAGCTATTCAGGAAGACCTCGGCATTTTGGAGCCGAGAAAGTTAAAAATATAAGACGCCTCATGGCTCGAAGAATTCCTATTATGTATTACATTAAATCCGGATATTTTTAGAAGTTGTCGACGACAAATACTTGATATTGAGGGGAATCGATAATATCGAATCTTTATTGAATGAGGTCAACCATCACCTTTCCTAAAATATACTCTCTTCATCATTAAAATATTCTCATACAATCCAAAGCTGACAAATGATATCTGATAAACAGACGAGAGTATTCTGGCGGAAGAAGGAATGACAAACTGCTTGAAATGCCAGCTTCTTTACAATTTAGATCTCTCTCTCTTATGATGACTCTTATGGAATAAGATTCCGGCATCTTAATTTTCAAATTTTTTTCGTTCCACATTCATCTCTTTTAGCAAGAAAAC
Source organism: Platycnemis pennipes (assembly GCA_933228895.1). Classification (NCBI taxonomy): domain Eukaryota; kingdom Metazoa; phylum Arthropoda; class Insecta; order Odonata; family Platycnemididae; genus Platycnemis; species Platycnemis pennipes. Next base: position 118,788,104 of record OW121853.1, on the reverse strand, counting down.
TTACAAATGATTGCACTCTTATCTCTGATCGTATACTACCTTATGCTACGCTTCTACGCTGCAGATAGTTCTGATAATTTTTGTTTATGATATAAAGTCACTAACCCAAGCATTACTAAACTGAACCGTTGGTTATTAATTCAAACTCCATAAGTTATCTCATCCTTGTTCTAGCTAATTTAAGTCTCCCCACAGATTAAATAAATAAATATGCGGCATGAAAATTAAAGTGCAAATATGACAAACAAATAGTATTCTGGAGACGCTGATCTACAGTTATCGGTCGACAAATTAATTTGTGATCTCCCATATGGGAATGACTTAAGAAGATCTCGTACCACGTTTCCGGAACCAAAAATAGCATTTATACCGCACTGATGGGAAAAACTCTGATTTGAAACTGGTGTCAGATTTCCACTACGCAACACTCGCTTACTCATAGCTCTCCAGGAAGTAAACGGTCGCCAATGGACGCTTATGCTCTGCATATCAAAATGAATGAGTCGAATTGAGTGGCATTAGATCATACGTAATGCGCAGGATGGCTCTTGCAAAACTCTCGATGACGCCATAACCCAGTCGCGGTTCTACCACTTCCTTGATATTTTTCCTGTGTTGATAAGGAGAATTATTATTCAAGAGACGGCAATGATATTTCCATCATCATCATGTAGTTCGCTTTACACGACACTCATTTCAGTACCTACTGAAAATCTAACCAAATAAATCATACATACTCAAAATTGGTTCGTTTAAATGGCTCAAATCGTATGCGATAAAAATGCATCGAGTTCAATTGTCAGAACTGAGAACAGAAATAAGTATGAAACTTATTTTTCATCCTTGTTTCATTCATGGAAATGCCGGTGAAGGAGCTAGAAATCGATGAAGATGAGCGATATCAAGCAATTCACTGCATACCAATGCTGCAGCCGTTATTTCGTCTAATTTGAGGAAAGATTCTTCCATCACTATTCCGGAATGACTACTGAAGGAACGTGAAAAAAAAACAAGTTTCAATAGAAACACGCCTAAACAATGTAAACAAAGAATAGCTTCTGCGCATGCGCCGGTCAGGAATCGAATCAGAATAGTTTGATGGTATGTTGGAGGGTTTATTCGAGAGTCTCAGGTTTCAATTTTGAGGACGCGGGCTTGTTTCATTTCCAGAACTGAAATTAGAATTAAAGATTTACGAGAATTATAATTAAAACGGCCTTAAGTCTACGTTTGGTTTTACGCTGCTCTTCACTGGATTATTCCATTGGCTAACATCTTCTTATTGACACGGTTCTTCACTTCTACATCCTTCTCTGCTTGCTCCATATATACCTACCTCATACGAGGCCTTCATTTCTTCTCTCGTTAACTTTCATCTCAGAATCAGGTATAAGAATCCTCTTTTCTTCCATTCTTCACGGTAACTCTTCGTTGATTACTCGATCTATCCGTTTTATCTTCATGCTTAAGTAGCATCACACCTCGAAATGCTCTCGTCATCGTTCCACTGTCTAGCTGCCAAGAAAAAGCATACCTACTCCAGATCTATGTCCTAATACGATGTTGTTCCTTACTTCCTTTGTATTTACAGCTGTAAGCAGACTTTTCACCTCGTTAAGATCCCCTTCTTATGTGCTATTCTGGACACTAATTCTCTCTTGATTTTTTTCATTTCAGGCAGTTATGTTTTCCAAATATCCATAGCCTTCCATCTTAAAAAGTGTCATCTATATCTACACGATACCCTGCAAGCCACCGCGAGGGTGTGTGGCAGGTTGTGAAGATCAGTAAGCATGCACTATTGGCATGCAAACAAGAAATTGTAGGGTCTCATGCAACTAGATTGTTAGTATTTTAGTATTTAAAGGGTTCGTTTAAGTTTAAGCTTAATATTGGTCTCATCCTCTGGCTTTCCACTGCATGCAATTATCCTAGTTTTACTTTCGTTAATTATCAGGTAATATCTCGTAGATATCTAACCAAAGTTACGTATGCCTAGAGTATTTTCCGGATTTCCTTTACTCTTTGTCATGGCAATTGTGCTGTCGGAAATTCGCAACGCAACTTTTTCTTGTAGGTAAATATTCGTTTCTGAACCTCCAAATTCGGATTCTTTTATAGAAAAAGGACCTATTTTGGTACGAAAAAGATATTTTTAACTGAAACTAATGAAAAATTCCAACTACCGCCAAGGAATTGACGTGATAATTTTAAGGCAAAAACCAGCTTGAGCCAGTGCTTATCAGAACTTCGCTGCAATAATTACACACCAGAGGCATTTTTGAATCCTCTATTGAAGATAAAATCAATCATTATAGGGCACAAGGTCACATGTCGTTGATATACTTTGCATATCGAAAAAGATGTGACGAAACAAAACGATCGAATAATATCAGCCCAATTGTAAATTAGGCTTCCACATGTAGCAAGACGAAGAAATGTACCTACCCAGTTCAGGTTAATTCCTAAGATAGGTAAGATTTTCCCGAACTACGACTCAAAGGAGGTCAAATCTTATAAAAAATATTCTCGAGAGGGAATTTTATTCGATGGGATGAACTTGAAGAATGACTAAATGGTTCCACTAGAAAAATTTCCATCTTAAGTGGCAGGCATAATCTTTTTCGCACATATCCGGCTATGCGTCGTGAATTCCACTCAGAAGCGTTGACCTGTTTACACGTGCTCTGGGCGGTTCTAGAGGGGGGAGTGAGCGCAGGTGGGCATAGGCAGGTACCACTTTAGACTTACGAGTTTGGAGGGCGCCATTACGTGTTCGACAGCGCGGAGCGTCCGAATAATATTCCGTTACGATCTTGGCGAATGAGTTTAAAAACCCGCTCGTCACGATTAGCTCACGAAGAATTCGCCAAGTTGGCCAATCACGACCTGTGTCACAACATCATCATCATCAGCAGCAGCAAGCGAACTTTCGCCTGCTCGCATCGCGTCTTTAATTTTTTTTAAGGAGTGGGCTACACGCTCCGCTATCACTACATGGGAACCAATTTCACACCACCGCAGCATTGAACGCGTCGAAAGTTCATTGAAAACTATCAAGTTTCCAACGATCGTTTCCAAACACCGCTTATTGCGTTATCACAAAAAGTAAATCAATAACATGCTCCCGGCAATGGAGGCGAAATCATCTAACCTACCATGGCCCCAGGCCGTGATATGATGTCGTAATCAATAATTGAAGTGCTACCAAAACTTCCACTTCCAACGAGACCCTTGTATGCGCGTACCTCGAGAAAACGATGCACCTAGTCAGCTACGAACTCATGACTGTGATCAAAACATATATATTAGTGCTGCCACATTAAGGAATCGTTCAATTACGAAATATCCATAAATATTCATAAAAATATGAAATATCGTAGACTGGGATTCATCAAAAGAGTATTGGGTAAATAGGACGATCATTTACGAGAAATCAGCAACTTCTCCCTTGTTAGACCTCATTTGGAATATGCTGCCAGTGCATGAGATCCCTGCGAAATCGGTCTAAATAACGAACTATAACGTGTGCAGTGAAGATCGGCAAGATTTGTAAAGGGACCGTACGATAATTATATTAGCGTAACCAGTCTATTAAATGAATTAAAATGGGAATCATTGTCAGATTGCAGGAAATTTAGACTTAATTTCCTAAATAAATTCCAAGATAATATTTTCAGTGATGATGTTAAAAATATTTTGCGAACCCCAACTTACTATGGTAGACGTGACCCTAATTACAAAATTAGAGAAATTGATTGATGAACTGACAGATTCAAAATGTCTTTTTTTCCTCGTACAATTAGGGATATGAACAACGGTAAATATATCCAGTAGGAGTGATTCAATCAATAGTAGTTGCATGTTGGTGTAAGGATCTGAAGGTAACCCAATTATCAGCACGTTTTTGCATGCTTAGTTTGCTATTTTTATCTTTTTAAATATTGCAGTTTAGACTAATATATTAATACTAATCCTTTTAAATGCTTGATATGTAGTGCATGTTTGGTGAGAATTCACCCCCTGCCACACATCTTTAAGTGGCTTGCAGGGTATTACGTAGATGTATCCTGAGGAGGTACTGCAGTTGTTTTCGAATTCATAACACAAAATGACAGACCTACTACTTGGATTATAAATACCATCACAAAACAGGTTTAGGAGGAAAAATGATTAAAAGGGGAAAAACGACGAATCTTCATACGTGGTGCTATCAATGATTGACATGACACCGAATTTCACCAGAGTGAAACAATGATCACAGCAGTGCGGTCTGCATTTCTGCCTACGGCCAGAGATGTGGCCAGAGACGACCTCGGCCAAGGAAAAGGTACGCCTCCTCTTTTCTTCAGTCGCCTCGCTTCCAAGCCGGGTCAATCGACGGAAAATGGGGTCCCATTATCGCCAACCGCGAAACTGAAAGTTGGAAATTCCATCGTTGCGTGCGTTTTTCTTTTTTTTCTCGCTTTTGGAAACGAGTCGCGCTTCCACACTGGCGTAAGACCATCTAACCACTCGACGCTGTTTAAAAAAAAAAAGTAAATCGGGATCCGCCTCGCTGACGGTGTGGCTATCAAGAAAACCCATTGAGAGGGCGCCCGTGCATGCGCGTGAATCCGATTCGTGAGGCGGATAACGGGAGACGACACACAAACAAAACCGAACCCGTTAAAACATTATCGCGTCACTCGTTACGAGAGAGCGACGATTCCTCCGACGCGTCTCCGCTGAAGGCACGTTCTAATTTCACATTTAAGAGGCTCCCAAGGAAAGCACAGCTTAGTATTTCTAAATTATTCCCGAACCTTTTACCAGAAGTGGCTGGCTCCTAGGACAGTTCCTTCATGACTCTTAGTCACTGCCGTAATACCCTGCGAACCACCGCGAGGGTGTGTGGCAGGGGGTGAAGATCACCAAACATGCACTACTTATGCAATTATGAGATGAAGTGCTTGAAGTACCGTCGTACCGATGGACTGGAAAGTAGCCAATGTAACACCCATTTTTAAAAGTGGTGATAGGGAGCAGCCATCTAACTACAGCCCAATATCTCTCACATCCATTTCATGCAAGGTCCTAGAACATATAATTGTCAGTTCAGTCATGGGGCACCTAGATAGCCAGAATTTGTTGTCCAACTTTCAGCATGGCTTCCGGAAGAGCAGATCATGTGAAACGCAACTTGCTCTCTTTTCCCACGATATTTTAGTTTCTGGCGAAAATAATATTCCAGTGGATGCTGTTTTCCTAGATTTCAAAAAAGCTTTTGACAAGGTGTCTCATAGCAAACTAATTTTTAAATTAAAATCTTATGGGCTAGACAATAAAATTATATCATGGATTAATGATTTTCTACATGATCGGGTTCAAAGGGTTGTTTTGGACGGTGTTACCTCACCGAAAATTGAAGTCACTTCGGGTGTCCCACAAGGTAGTGTGATAGGTCCACTCCTGTTCCTTCTGTACATTAATGATATCAGTAAGGTGGTAAAAAGTAAGATTCGTCTATTTGCCGATGACGCAGTTGTGTACAGGGAAATTCTAAGCCCAAACGATAAGCAATATTTAAATGATGACCTACAAGCAATCGAAAATTGGTGTGATACATGGCAGTTAGAATTAAAATTTAAAAAAATATGTAGTAATGAATTTTTGGAAAAAGAATAGTTCTCCTCCTAGCACATACAAAATAAGTAATAATGAAATAACAAACGTGGAATCCATTAAATATCTTGGAATAAGACTGACACATGATCTTTCCTGGGGTAAACATATACGTGAAATAATGGGTCAAACTAATCGTAAACTGGGTTTCATTAAAAGAGTATTGGGTAAATGTGACGATCATGTACGAGAAATCAGCTACTTTTCCCTTGTTAGACCTCATTTGGAATATGCTGCCAGTGTATTGGATCCCTACGAAATTGGTCTAAGTAATGAACTTGAACGTGTGCAGCGAAGATCGCCAAGATTTGTAAAGGGACGATACGATAATTATATTAGCGTAACCAGTATATTAAATGAATTGAAATGGGAATCATTGTCAGATCGCAGGTTCAAATTTAGACTTAATCTCTTAAACAAATTCCAAGGCAATATTTTCAGCGATGATGTTAAAAATATTTTACGAACCCCAACTTACTATGGCAGACTGGACCATAATCATAAAGTTAGAGAAATTGATTGCCGAACTGACCGATTCAAAATGTCCTTTTTCCCTCGCACAATAAGAGATACGAATGACGGTAAATATGTCCTATCGGAGAGTAGCAATGAATAGCATTGGTAGCTGCATGTTGGTATGAGTACTTAAAGCTAACCCTACTAACAGAATGTTTTTGCATGTTTGCTTTGCAATTTCTATTTTTTTTTAAGTAGTGTAGTTCTGACTACTATATTAATACTATTCCTTTTATAGATAGAATTCAATGGAATGTAACCGAGAAGCGCAGCGTACAGCACTAGAAGCAGTCTCGCATCTTACCATGTTCTTCCCATTCCTCTAAGAAACCACCTGTTCCCGTGACTCACTCCAAACCCGAAGCTATTTCTTAAAAAAAAATTCGAGCGGTTCGCGAGACGCGTTTGTCTTATCTCCGAGTGTGTATACAGCTCCTTGTTCCCATTTCTTCGGAAGCTCTAATAAGCGTAAACACAGAGGAGTGCGCCTCCCGTATCTCACTTCGCATTGTTTCAACCCTACTCCCTCGAGCGCAAAGCGAAAAGCTCAAGGCGCGCCCGAACTCGTCCCGATATAAACACACGCACTCTTCCTTTTTTTCTGAACTGCGGGCCACCCACACCTTCGCCCTCTTAAAAACAACAGCGCCGTTGCTAAGGCGCCCGGACGCCACCCTGTGAGTTGCGTGGCGACCGATGAAAACATCCGTTGAAGGGGCATAAGACGGGGCCGAAGCGGTTGAAGGGAAAGAGAAGACTTATCGTGGCAATGGGCAAAAAACGAGGAAGGCTTTTACGACTTTTCGTTCAAGCGGAAGACTGAGTCATCGAGAGAAGGCCATTTAATTTACAGCGCCAGCGCGGGCGACGAGAACGTCTGGTGAAGTTCAAAGGTGCCTTGCGGAAAGATTTAAAACGTCTTGCTCCCCTCGATAAAAAAAGTTCATAATAAACGTCATAGTATCCGGATAGGTGTATGTAGGGTAGCAAATCTAGTTTGCAGAGCATCAGAAAGTAGTTCTTCGTTAACAACTTCTACAGAATACCCTGCAAGGAACCATAAAAGTGTGTGGCAGGGGCTGAAATCACACCAAATATTCATTACGTATCTTGCTTTAGGGGGGTCGTGGTGGCCTAGGGGGTAGAGCACTGAGCTACTGACCGGAGGGTCACGGGTTCAAATCCCGGGCAAGAACCTTTCTGGACACCCCCATCTAAAATCCTCGCGATTCGATCTTCAGAACTTCGTAGCAAATCGCAGTTCGCCCAGGGAAAGTAACTGCCCCCCCTACCCTGAATGTGTAAATCTCACACGCCATTGGCTTAGTACGGGGTGAGCTCCATTCTCACCTTTCAAAGACCAACCTTCGGGTTGAATCACTGAGTGATCATGCTTTAAAAGATTTAGTCGCTATATAATAGTCGGACGGTAACAATTTAAAAAAAAAGATAAAAATAGCAAACCAAGCATCCGCAAAATACTGTTAGCTTAATGTCCTAATACAAACATTCACCTACTTATGCTACTCAATTAATACACTTGTATAGATATACTACCGAATATAAATACCTACAGCATGTCATGTCCGGCAATCAGTTTCTCTAATTTTATGATTTTCTCTAATTTTATGGTCCAATCTACCACGGTAAGTTGGAGTGGCGAAATATTTTTTACGTCATCAGTGAAAATATTGTCTTGGAGTTAAGAGAGTAATGCTAAATTTACACATACAGTCTGATAATGACTGCCATTTAGTTAAATTTATAATTTAGTTAAAACAATGCATCTACATCTATAGCATAGATGTAGATAATACACTGCAAGCCACCATAAAGGTGTGTGGCAGGGGGTGAACTCTCACCAAACGTGCACTAATTATCATGCATAAAATTTGTAATTAAAAATTAAAATAGCAAAGCATACATGCGAAAACATGCAGTTAGTTGGGTTAGCTTTAAGTCCTTATAGCAACATGCAGCTACCAATGTTATCCATTTCTACACTCGTACTGGATACATTTACCGTTATTCATATCTCTAATAGTACGAGGAAAAAAGGACATTTTGAATCTGTCAGTTCGGCAATCTATTTCTCTAATTTTGTGATTATGGTCCAGTCTACCATAGTAAGTTGCGGTCCGCAAAATATTTTTAACATCATCACTGAAAATATGGTCTTGGAATTTATTTAAGAGATTAAGTCTAAATTTCAACCTGCGATCTGACAATGATTCCCAATATAATTCATTTAATAGACTGGTTACGCTAATAAGGTTATCATACCGGCCCTTGACAAATCTTGCCGATCTTCGCTGCACACGTTTGAGTTCGTTATTTAGACCGATTTCGTAGGGATCCCATACACTGGCAGCATATTCCAAATGAGGTCTTACAAGGGAAAAGTAGCTGATTTCTCGTACATGATCGTCACATTTACCCAGTACTCTTTTGACGAATCCCAGTTTACGATTCGCTTGACCCATTATTTCACGAATGTGTTTACCCCAGGAAAGATCATTTGTCAGTTTTGTGTCAGTCAGTCAATGGCCAAGAAAAATTCATTGAAGAGAATTCTCCAATAGTACGTGGGGAAAAAGGCATTTTAAAATTATTGGTGCGACTATCTGCTTCTCTAATCTTTTCTGTCGGGTCAAATCGGTGTTGACTAGGTCCGCCTATTCCTATGGGGCTAAGTCTGCAATATTCCTAGGTGACTAGGCCCCCTATTCTCGATGTTCCCGTGACTTAGGTTACCATGCGTTCAGCGAAACCGAGGTTGCGTTTGCCGCGTATTCCCATTTCGCGTGATCACCCAAGTGATAAGCCTCGGGGACTCTCCGCTGATCATGACGACATGCCAAATACGTCATCAATTTTGGCCAATCCGGCAATAGCAAGGAGGGGGGAGAGAACAGATGAGCAATGAAATGTGGTATGCGTCGTTTTGTTTACTGAAGTTTACAGTTTGTTTACAGTAAGTCATCATCCATAATGTTAGTTAAAGAATTTGCAAATGTTTTTATTTTCGAAATACGAATATATTAAATTTCATCATTATGAGTTGTTGAATAATAGTCTAATCAATCGTCCTCTGATAAGGTAGGGTGAATATATCTCGTAATAGTTCTTATCTTATGCCGAAGGACAAAGCCAACTGCCGAAAAGTTGTGATCAACCCAAAGAAACCTAAAGAAGACCGTGTCGCAAAAACAAATAATTCTTTTCCTACCCACGCCGATAGATATACTTCTTGTTAATAGAAAGCAATACATATTAAATAGCCATATAAGATGTTTATTGTACTATTGAGATGTTTATTGTACTAATGACGAGAATTAAGTTAATTGAACGTCATGCGAAGCAATAAGCAAAGCAAGTGTTAATCAATAGCGGTTAACATATTGAAAGAACTCGTCGAATGATGTGCTAATGTAGGAATATTTTTTTGTTAACTCTTGGAAATGTAGAAGACAGGTCAACACAGTATTCAACATTGCAGAAAAGGAGATTAATTATAACTCGATGCAAAGAAATTCATGTCAGGGATTTTCCTTGTCAAGTTACTATGCAAGTGATGACACTATACTTCAGCATTTTGAACATATGAATGTGCATAGAATATGCCTAAGATGAAGTAAATGATTAATCACACTTAGACCATTAGGTATAGAATTGTTTTCACTTCATTATAAATTTAATGTTTTTTGAATATTTTGTCAATTATTTTGTTCATATAGAAAACAAATAGGCTTTGACAATGATGTTATAAGCAGTAACTTACACAGAAATATTTATTTATCTTGAGGAAATGCATTGCTCTAGTAGCAATAAACTATAACTTTTTACTTTAAGAAGTTAGGTTACATAAAATTTCAAAACCTTGCATGCTTTGAACCCAATTAGTTAAAAGGCCTACACTAGCTGAAATCAGAAATGCATGAATATGAAGTCAACATTAGGCATAAATCTTCCTGGAGTGTCCAAATTTTATATGTCTGCACCTACCTACTGAATGGAAATTCAAGTTGGGAGTGCTCTGTGTATCAACAGAGTATAAATTATCACTAATATGCACTAGATCATGGGTATGTGCTTGTTTCTTAGGAACAATTTTCACAGATGGTGCATTCTTTGCATACATGTTAGCCCAACCATTAATGCCAAGCCATTCTATTGTCACAATACTGTTAGTTTTCTTCACACTGGATTGATTAAAGTGTCTAAGATAAAGAGAACTAAGAGGGTGGGGTAAGAAGGACAAAGCTTAAAAATAAATGAGGGTATGATGCTTGGTGAAGGAGTTGATACAACGATGTGTGATGTTGGAGTACAAGAAACCAAATTTTAATTCCATTTGGAAGAGCTCTGGTGCCTTAATGGAACATTACCTACTGCAAATACTGCCAACTGAGTTAGGGTAAATTCCAACAGAACACCCATACTGATATCATAACAAGTACTGGCATACATCAAAGGTTAACCATTAATTTCAAGTCACTGTATCACAAGACTAATTGCATTTTCAATATTCTGGAAAAAGGTATGCTTTGGAGGTGGCCTAGGAGGTGATCAATCAATCCATGCAAATGATTTTATAAGTTGGATGGATGAAAATCCTCAGGAAAAATAAAAGTTCCAGGAATTTTGCTGCATGCAGATTATCATGGATTGAAAATATTTTGCCCAGGAAGATGAAAAAGTGGCTGCTGCTCTTAGTGTGAATTACTTAGTGGAGTAAACATTCAAACATATTTCATGTAGAGTAACATGGATAAGAATGTGATGTTATTACATCACAAAATATATTTTGATATATAATAATATATATATATATATATAGATACATGCCAAATGATCAGACTAGTCTGCCGCATGAGTTCATTAAAATTTGGGGCCTTATTATGATGTTGTCAAGAATAATTTTGCATTTCCACTACATGAAATAAATAATGCTATTTTTTTTATCTCTAACCTTTAATTTGCATTTTAGCACTGTCAATGGAATGCAAAACTATGATGGTATCACACATCACTGTGCATGTATTGTAATGAACAGATACATGAAATTCTGACAGCAAATAATATCCATCAGGAGAAATAAATATATGTCATGGAGCACCAGAAAATTTCTGATATAAATTCCAGCTAAAGCAATGTTTTTCCCTCTTCAATGATGCAATATTTAATTGCAAGAACTTTTTACACTCCCTCCTACATCTACTTATACATACTGAAAATCAGGCATTATCTAGGATTTGATACATTACCTTTAGGGATTGATGAAGCATAATATCAACCATTACAATCAGAAATTCCGACCCATGTGAGCATATACCTATATACTACATTGAAATTACAACTCACAAAATTGAGTGCCTTACCTGTAGTTCACAAATATTTACCAATCAATTAATTAGGGAAATTTTGAGTGAGAAAAGTGAAATAAGACGAAAGAAACTCCTATTCATGATAATCTGGGTTGTAGGCTAGGGTGTGCAAATAGCTCTATGGAAAAGAAATGTTGCAGTAACTGCAATAAATTATATATTTTCATTTTGTGTCTTTATTCACTTATGAAACATTCCACGCACTGACTGAGGCAAAATTAGAGATAGTCAGCTTACATGCCCTACCCAATTTGAAATGTAAAATTCCCCAGGTTTTGACACTTAACAAACCACACTAGTTACTTGCCACGAAAATACATGTTGAACCATCATACGTCTTAATTTGATTATGATTCCGATAGTATTTGAAATTAAAAAGGAAGCCATTGGGCGTAAAACTTCACAAAAATCCTGCACCTTACGACACATACCGATGGTAGGTTTGATTTTTGATACAAGTAACATAAAAACTAGTACTTTCAAGGACAATTATGAAGCAAACGCATTATTTCCAGCAAACGTAACACACAGTTGTGAAACAAGCACGTATGAAAACGCTATTTCCTTCATCTATCCATTAATATCCTAGTTGGGAATGATTTATAGCTTTTACAAGGTAATCTGCCACTTAACACTCAAAAGAGCTTTTGGAAAACATTTATTAGCACGGAAGTACACGATGTAAGCAAAGTATCGTAACATGAAGTACTCAAACACTTCATTCATAAAAGCACAAAGGAGGCAAAACATCAAATATGAATCATTCTTTAGTACTCACTATCAGCTCCACATATGCTATGATTCACCAAAAGCCTAACTTCTTTCTATCCTAACTAAAATGTAAACATAACCACCCATGCCGAAGTGAGATGAACCGCGACTTGAATTTAAGTTGTGTGATACAATGTGTCACAAAATGGCAAGAGCAATGTGTTACAAAATAGTTACAAGGCCATTTGAGAAACACATATCATTACGAAGTACACAATGTAAACAGCAAAACAAGAAGTCCTCACACTACGATCATTCTGATACTTATCTAGTACAAGCACAAATACGTCAAAAATTTAACAAGAATTGTTTTTTTAGAGCACGCCATTATACCACTTATGTTATAAATCACCCAAAATTGTCTTTCACTCATCTTACTCGAAGTTTTACTCCTCTACCAAACTGAAATGAACTGTATCACGCAACTGATTTGGGTGATAGATCTTGCGATAGCTAACCTAGGCTGTAACCTGCCAATAGCAGAACCGGCATAAGAATGTGCTCTCTGATTGGTGGAGCGTAACCTGTGAGCGGGAGTTTAACACGGATTGCGATGCGTTAAGAAAGAGAATTCAACGTCTCACTTTTTGCGAGAATCAGGCGACTCGCCCTGGTTACGGGGCAGGTTACGAGAACCAGAATAGGGCCCTAGGTCCACCTGGTGACTTGGACAAGCTCGAGCCAACAGCACCCCCGTCGCAACCCTCATACATAATTCTGGTTTATGCTTTGAATCGATCGCCATGATCCCAGTTTGGTATCCATGGGGATCGGATCGCATGGCTGCGAGCGAACGAAGGTCCGAAGCGTTAGTCAATCGTTAGCAACGGCGCATTTCACGTGTCATGTGAATGACGTCACGCCTTGGTTACCAAATATGAATCATTTCGATCGGTCTTACGCCCGGGTCTACCGATGGAGGGGCGAGCACTTTTGCCCTCGAAGTCAGCGCGAAGTCAGACCCTTTATTTGCACGCACCTGCTTCTCAGTTCAGCACCGCCAATGAGCCAGAGAGGCGCCGAGGAGATATGCCAACCTGTTCGGGTGAAGTGGGGTGCTAAAAGCATTCGGAGGCCGAGTATGAACAGATATACGAACACGGCCGGTGCTCTAATGGCATTCCAGGACACAAATCTGACACATTCCCCTACCTATCCTTTTGCTATGCTGCCTATTCTGTTCTCTTATAGTACGGGGGAAAAACATTTTGAATCTATCAGTACGACAATCTATCGCTCTAATCTTGTTTATCTAATCGAATCTAGCATAATACGCTGGTGTTTTTAATATGTGCCTAACATCTTCAGTAAAGCTATCAGATTGAAATTTCTCTAATAGATTTAATCTGTACCTTAACCTACGCTCTGATAATGACTCCCAACCTCGCTCTTTTGTCTTCTCATCACATTTCCCAAGTACTCTTTTTATAAATCCTAGCTTTCTCTTCGCTCGGACGCATATTTCCCTGATATGTCTTCCCCACGTTAAATCTTTAGTGATTGTTACACCTAAATACCTTATGGTTTCAACGCTTTCGATCTTTTGTTATTAATTTTATGGGATCGCTCTATCGAATTTTTCCTCCTCCAAAAATTGATAGCTACACACTTGTTAAGGTTAAGTTCTAACTGCCATTTGTCGCACCACTCTTGAATTGCATCTAAATCCTTGCTGAGCGATATCCTGTCTTCTTATTTTGATATACCCCTATACACTACAGCATCGTCTGCAAAGTCTAAGATTACTACTAACAGCGGTACCTAAATCATTTATGTACGAAAGAAATAGAAGCGGACCTATTACGCTACCCTGGGGAACTCCCGATGTGACTTTGACTGTGTCCGACATAATACCATCTATGACAACCCTCTGCTCTCGCCCACTTAAGAATTCTTTAACCCAACATACAACGTCTTTAATTATGCCAAAACTCTCTAATTTCAAGATTAATTTATCATGAGGAACTTTATCGAATGCCTTTTTAAAATATAAAAATATCGCATCAACTTCAGTACTGTTTTCGCCGTAGACTAAAATATCATGTAACGAATAAACCTAATTGTGTATCGCAAGATATCCCTTTCCGGAACCCATATTGGCTGTTTATGAGCAATCCCTGTCTATCCAAATGCCCCATGGTTGAACTGACTACAATGTGCTCAAATACCTTACAAGAGATTGACGTGAGTGAAATGGGTCTGTAGTTATAAGTCTGTACTTGAGGACTACACTGGAAGAAAGATCCAGGAAGGAAAGAAAAGCAAGGAGTAGTGGATGGGGCGGCGTGTTAAGTTCGCCCTAATGTCGCAGTTGCTGCGAGAAGGCCATTCATCTCACTTCCCAGACAGCGCGCGACCTCCCCGTCGACTTCGTCGTTTCGAGGGCACTGGAACAAGGGAGGGCCCTTATTCACGCGATGCCCGAGGGGCAGTAGTTCGCGACCCGCATATCGAAGAGGACACACTCGAAGCGTTAGCGAATGAAAAGTAAAAGAAAGAAGCGTGGCGACCTTCGAATGCAGCACACCACCATGCGCGCAAGTTAACATACACGCTCTCGTGCGTTGGTTGCGAGGGCGGTGGCGCCATTGAAAAACGGAGGCGTGGCGGGCCGCGAAAGTGACTTTACACGCGGGGAACATACGAAGGAAGACGGTGCGTCGTCACCCCGAATGCTAATCGGAACTCAATCGAACGATTGCTCGATCGATCAACGCGGGTCGTAACAGCACCCGGCGGAAGAATTGGGAAATCCAATACACCCAATGAGGAATTCAGTCGGCGATTTAATCGTTTTGACAAGTCAAGGGATGACGTCTCACAAATAGCACAGAGCATACTGTCTTGATGGGCGGAAAAAACCATGGTTCATTCGGAAGGCCTGCCTGACAGGTGAGGGTTGAGCCTTCAAGTAGGTGAGTAGTGAGATCATGAAAATGAAAATTACTTGGTATATTCCACACTTTTATTGCAAGACTGACCGCGGTATCGACGGGTAGGTACACTGTATGTTGCCTTGATAATGACGCTCTGGCCGTCGAAACCGTGGTCGGTCATGCCATAAAAGTGTGGAATATACCAAGTCATTTTTATTTTCATGAAGCTTCAATTCCACAAAGTTACGCCTGAGGGTATTTCTTCCAGTAGTGAGATGTTATGTCATGTCCGCTTTGATTAGACGAACTACAATGGGAATCATTATCAGACCGTAGGTTGAAATTTATACTTAATCTCTTAACTAAATGCCAAGACACTGTTTTCACTGAAGACGTTAAAAATACTTTTCGAACTCCAACTTACCATGGAAGACTTCACAATAATCATAAAATTAGAGAAATTGATTACCCAACCGAGAGATTCAAAATTTCCTTCGTTCCCCGTACAGTTAGGGATATGAATTGGTGTAAATAAACCCAAGAATATAAATAGAGGTGTATCAATGGTAGGCATAGGTAGCTGCATGTTGGTATAATGATTATAAGCTAACCCAACCAACAGCATATTTTCACATGCTTGCTTTGCTATTTTTATCTTTTTTTTAATTGTGAACTTTATATTAGAATATAATTACGAATCCTTTTTTATGCATGATATGAAGTGAATATTTGGTGTGAATACTCCCCCTGTCGCACACCTTCATGATGGCTTGAAGGGTATTGTGTAGATGTAAATGAGGAGAATCTCTACAACATTTTGAACTCGTCAGAGATTTTATGACGTAGACGGCAGAAGTGAGACTGTAGTTGAGATTTTGAATATGGCTGGGCTATATTCGGAATCTCAACTCAAATTCTCAGCTGATAAGTAATACCAGAAATGCAGGTAGAATCTACACACCAATTTGATTCGTTGAAGGAATTTTAGTACGTAAGTTGTAGAAGCGAGACAGTAGCTGGGATTCTTAATTAATCTACATCTACATCTACGCGATACCCTGCCAGCCACCGCGAGGGTGTGTTGCAGGGGGTGGGGGGAGATCAGCAAAACATGCACTATTGACATGCAACTAGAGCATAATATGGCTCTTAAAGTTGTACCTTACGATCCTAAGGCATATCGGCCGCGATACGTTATACGGGAACTCGATACTAAGACTGCAGAGGGAGTGCAATACATCTGCACGCGGGATAACGTAGAACGTGACCAATTTATATCGCGAAATAGATATAGCATCGCTTTTGTGATAAGAAGACAATTATATCACTACCACCAGTACGAAATTCAAATTCCCATATCGCACAGCCGTGAGAGAGATTGTCGTACCGATAGATTTGAAATGTCATTCTTTCACGGGTACGATAAGAGAACACAATATACAGCATAGGGATAAGATAGGTAAAAAATTGTTGGAGTAGTCCGCAGTGATGAAGCATGTTATAAAATTACTAACCTATGTATGCCCGGGATTTGCAGGAGAGAATTACTTTACTGAAATTTAGAGAAAACCTTTCTTACCAGTAATCAGTAAGATGCTAACAACCATGGAAAGGACTATGGCCAGATATCAGCTGAAGATAAATAAGAAGAAGACTAAGATATTGGTGTGCAGCAAGAAAGAACAGGCGAAAACCAAGGTCAAACTAGGAAAACAAAAACTTGAAGGGGTTAAAGAGTTCTGTTATCTAGGAGGCCGAGTAACCAACGATGGACGAAGCAAGAAAGAAATAGTGAGTAGAATAGCCCAGGCAAAGAGGGCATTCTTTCAAAAGAAGAATCTACTTACAGCAGGAAATAAAAGCATAGAAGTAAGGAAACAGTTCATAAGAACATACATCTGGCGCATTTTTCTTTACGGCAGTATCTCATCATGGACGATGACAGCAGCGGAGAAGAAAAGTGTAGAAGCATTTGAAATGTGGTGCTACAGAAGAATACTGAAGATTAAATGGATCGACCGAGTAAGTAACGAGGAAGTCCTAAGAAGAGTAGGAGAAAAGAGAAGTCTGCTGACAACTCTAAAAAGAAGAAGGGAAAACTTATCGGCCATATCTTGACACACGATGGCCTGATGAAGACTATCGTCGAGGGAAAAGTGAACGGGAAGATTGGAAAAGGCAGGCCTCGTATTAGATACATGGAACAGGTCGTGAAGAATGTAAAAGGGAAGAATTACGTCACAATGAAAAGGTTGGCCGATAGAAGAATCGAGTGGAAAGCTGCGTCAAACCAATCCTAGGATTGTTGACCAATGATGATGACCAGTAATCACCTCGTTACCACTCGTGTATAGACACTAACCATCTAGTTGCACCTGACTCTAGTACCTAACTTTTTTTCTTGAAGTATTATCACTGTAGCTCTTAATTGCATGTCAATAGTGCATGTTTGGTGCTCTTCACCCCCTGCCACACACCTTTGCGGAGGCTCGCAGGGTATTTCGTAGATGTAGATAACGTAAAACATGACCACTTTGCATCGCTAAATCGAAATTTCAATACTTTTGGGATATGAAGCTATTGTTCAGTACCATCAGTACGTTATTCAAATTCCCGTATCATAGGTACAGCGGTAAATGCCCGAACACAGCTCAACGGCATGACCTCGTGAAGACAGTCGAGGTAAAAGTGAATAGGCAAAGTAAAGAGGAACAGCCTGGAGTAAATATCGAAAAGTAACGATAAATTTAAAAGAGAAGAATGATGTTAAAAGTAAGAGTGAGACAGTATTAATTGACAGAGGAGCTATTTCTAACAGACCAGAGTATCGGAGGTCATACTGACATTACTGCAATAATGAAGACGACCTTCGTTATTTATTTTTATTTATTTTTATTTTAAAGAAAGAAAACCACATACAGCGATGATGCCAATTTATAGTGGCCAATAACAGTACATAAATTATTAACATATTCAAGAAAAAAATAAAATAAAAGTAACAGGAAACAAATAGTAGGGAAGCCTATTCTGGGGACAGATGCGAAATAGAAAGGCTAATGAACGATTTAATTGGGAGTGCAAAGGGATCAATGTGTTGTGGGAGGGAGTTCAATAGAGAGGAGAGACGGAATAAAAGAGAACGTTTGGTAATGGAAAGTCTGGGAGTGGGCACATGAAGTAAAGGATGAGAACGGGATGGAACTTTGAAGTTGACAAAGGAGAGCAGAACGGGGCAGTCGATGATGGAATTGAGAATATTATAAATTAGTTTTAAGTCTGCTGTGAGTCTAAGGGTGCTAAGATTAGGGATGGAGAGGGAGGAGAGAATAGTATTGGTGGACATGTTACGAAAATGCGGTAATCTATTTTTAACTATTTTAGCAAAGAAATTACAGACACAGTCCAGAGATGAGAGATTAGTTTGAGGAGAGATAGACCAGATGGGGCAGGAATAGGTAAGAATTGGAAGAACGATAGAAGAAAAGAAGGTTCGAAGGGCTTGTGGGTCATTAACTTCAGTGAAACGATAGAGTAGGCCTAAGAGGGACATTGCTTTGGACTTATAGAATTGACGATAGCACGGTGTATCTAATAATCATATTGTCAGGCTAACATGCTACGTCAAATTACCTTCCACTCTAATCGGTTTCGAATATTAAGTACAGCATTGGCATTAACTATAAAGGAGAAAAAATATGACAACGCCAAGTGAAATTGGAAATCAATTGCGAGTGGCTTCATTACAAACGATTCGTGACCAGCCGTCCGTGTCTTCGTGCATAAACTACCCATCAAATTAATCACTGCAATTATAGCACGCTCATGGTCACTTTAACCAAATTTGCGGATTGAATACGAATCAGTTTCATTCCGTCAGCAGTTTCAAAGTCGGATTTCCCGGATGATAAAGACTTTTTCACCAAGATCTCGTGGTTTTTCTTCCAGTATTTCCAGTCTCATAGCAGAAATACTACTTCGGATATCGATCAAAATTACAACACATTATATAGCCGCGGAGGCTTATTCATTGAAAATCAATTTTAAAACAAAGTGCTAGCGAATGTGGCAAGGAAGGCCTTCAAGAACAGTGGCCGAAAAAATATCATGAAACAATAGAGTTCTTACAGGACGCATCTACTTCTACCGATATATTTCTTCAACATTCTCTCGTGATAATTTTTCTGTCTCTAAATGTCAAGATTGGTGGATTAAATGACTGATCAAAACACAAAAATGAAAGATGAACATCGAAAAAACTTCCAAAACAATCTAATTTTTATGATATTAATGAAATTAAAAACGACGACCAAAGCGATTAATAACGACAGCAACTGTGATCGAAAATGAACCAGACGTACTCATTCTAGTGTCGCACATGGTCAAACCAACAGTAGTTAAAGCCGTGCATTCTGAACTAACTACTGATAAAGGAACTGATCTGCGAGCATTTCCCTGCCCAGATAGGAGATGCGTCCTGGGCGTTATTTAATTACGGACGCCGGGAGGTTAACCACTTCCCGTCGGCTGAGGTTCCCGGAGAGATTATGATAAGATCACGTCCTTCCCAGCGGAAAACAGTTTTACGACACCTTTTTCTTCACAAAAACAATCTCCTTTCTGCAAAAGGTCCTTACGAAAAAAACCTGTCACCCTGGCATGAAATAAACCACCACAAATATATTAAATTAAAATTCAGCCATGTTAATCTCTTTAGCAATTCAAAGGTCGCCAGAAAATAATATTCCCGTGAGAGATTTTTCCTACTTAGGAACGCATATTTCGACGACACCACGCCTGAAAGCTACAAATGTTGACTATGATGCAGTTGGAATGAAATACTAAGATTTTTCCAAATGGCGTTCTTCTCCAACGAAGGCAGTTTAATTTTCTAGTTTTACGCTCTTCGGTCATCGTATTTTCATTCAGTTTGAGAGGGGAGAAAAGTTTTAAAAACTTAGCAGAAATGAACCCTTAGCTTTTCCATCGCAACCGGAAAAAAATACTAGCATAATTAATCCAGAATATTACGGGGATTGTATCAAAATAGAAGACAATCGCTCAAGATTGCAGGGGATCCTTCGAGAACAATCTAATTGTCCCTTGTGACCAGGCATGCTGCCGAAATTTGAAAATCGCAGGGCAAGAATTATTACCATGGTATCATCACGGCATTCGATCAATACAGTTAAGTAACGCTCGTAGGAGGTTTATTCCTTCTTGAATACATTGAGATGCCTACAGCTGGGGTTGAATTCATACTAATGACTCCTTACCATTCACCGTTTAATAGGTTGGACGGTTGAAAATATCTATAAACCTCAAAGGATTGTCTTAAAGTCCTCGCTTTCCTTTCTCGAGGAAAAAAGGATGAAAATAGAAATAACAGTGATGGAGAATATCAACAAAACTGAATGATCGTTCAAACTAACGTGCTTGACTCGTTCTTTACATTTTTACGTTCCTGGTTCCTGATTTGCTGACTACGACGGTCAAACAGTGATGGCTGCATATTGACTTCCTAAAAATCGTATTCACAATTTATCGTCATTCCTCCGGGCTCCAATTATGACATCACGATCATTACGCCACATTCGGTCGGATCAGTCACGAGAAAAAAGTCCCATGTTTTTGTCGACCTGGAGAACCATATCCATGTTAGCTGGGCCTTAAATGACGAAGCAAAACCTTCAAATAATGCTGAATTTTATCGAACGGCTGGGTGAAAAAAAAATCACCTCCAGCTTTTTTCCTAACCAGAAGATCGAATTCCCAATATGTCGCAAATAATCATATCTTGCCGCGGGAAATGGAAGGTTTTATACGGGACATTTCTCACGATTCCGCTCTAAAGGCACCACTTATTACTTCGCGGAGGAAAGAAAGCAAAACATGCTTGACAGGCGTACAATTTTTTGCTCCAATGGCGTTTCTGAGCCGTACAAGAATGCAACCGACCACTCCTCGAATAACGGGAACTGGTGAAGGTATTTATTTAATCATTTTTCTGAGACCTCAAAATTGTAGCACTTGCTCCTTTCTTCAGATAATAAAAGACGACAGGAAAATCGCTACTACTCTTTCTTTGTGCTGGAGCAACCTTTTAAAGATACACGATTCATCCTACAGAACGAAAAAAAATTGAGGAATAAATCCCTCTACAATACCAAACGTTCGACTTCACCACGAAAGAGGAAACCTCTCACGCCTGGAAGAATTTATGCGGTGGCTATCAAAACAATAAATTAATCTTTTTAACCGCCGATTTAATTCACAGTTCTAATACATATACAAAGGGACAAAGTGATACAATACAAATGTATAAAGTGAAATTGTCAGCAGAATTGTCCAGACGAAAAAGAAATTTTACCAAAAGAAGATTCTGCTTACAGCCGCAAATAAAAGCGTGGAAGTGAGGTAACATTTCATCAGCACATTCATCGGGAGCATTTTACTATACAACATCGAAGCATGGACGATAAGAGTAGCAGAGAAGTCAAGGCTGGAAGCATTTGAAATGTGGTGCTTCGGAAGAATGATGAAGATGAAATGGATCAACCGAGTGACAAACGAAGAAGTCTTAAGGAGAATGGGAGAAAATATTTCTACTGAAAATCCTAAAAAGAAGACGGGACAACTTAATCGGCCTTATCTTAAGACATGATGGCCTGATGAAGGCAATCGTTGAGGGAGAAGTGAATGGGAAGAATGGAAAAGGCAGGCCTCGTATGAGATATATGGAACCGGTCGTGATAATTGTAAGAGAGAGGAATCGCGTTAATATGAAGGGGTTGGCCGATAGAAAAATCGAGTGGAAGGGTGCGTCCAACCTATCCTAGGATTGTCGACCAATGATGATGAATACAAATGCTAATTTCGCTCCGATTTTTTGCGATGCCGGCAAAAGGATCGAGTTTAGTGAGCCTCTGTTTGTACAAGAGTTGCTGAAAAGGTAATGAACAAGGAGTTCTTCACTTTTACGCAATACCTCGAGTGGAAGTCAAGCCGCGCGGGTGAAACTGGCAGGTACAGGGAGGAAGGACTGGGCCATAAATCGAAAGATAAGATGCAAGGGGGAAAGAAAGCCAGTGGGATGAAACGAGTCCTTGGCGATCAAAATACGTTCGGATCAGAGGGGTTTATCGTAGAAAATTCTATGCGTCCCAGATTGCCTCAGAAACAAAAGGATTCACGCTTCGCGGAGACTTGAACGCTCGGGAAGATATCGTGAAAGGGACGTACTGCGAATTCGTTTGGTTTTTAAGTGCTCCGGTAATTCACAATGAAGAGAGGAAAGTTGGCCGAATAAAATTAGAAAAAAATATCTATTTTGCGGCAAATCTCTCATTTGCCCTTTGCGCAGGAGTTGAGCGCGTGATAATTCGTGATCATTGATTGGGAAGATACTTGCTTTTACATCTTCAGATTCAACACAGTTTCAAGTTTCTTTCGAGATTTCACAGCTGAAATAACGTTGAAAAAAACATGGAATACTGACTAGTACATTTTTTATATTACGCGACAAGTGAAAATAATATATTTAGAATAAAATGCATAGTACACACCCAACATTTAGAACTAAAAAATAGGGCCAGTGAACAGCAAAAAGTGAACGTGAGTCATATATCATAGTGTTTTATGCATTTTTGCCATATAATATATCAAAGTACAAATCAGTAAAAAATGTTTGATTTTACGTTAGATATACAATTTGATACACAATACCATGTCTTTTTATAAAGTATGATTGATGACACAATAATTATTTCTATTGGGTTAAAACACATGATTTTATTTGCAAGAGTTAGCTTTTATAAACAAAGCCACTTATTTAATGTGCTTATGAACGCGCTTAAAGTAAAAAGGGTTTCTTTACAATACCATAGAGTAATTATACACTGCGCTTATTTCTATTTCATTGTTTAATACAATGTTTCGATGCTACAATCGCAAGTAATGTAATTCATTAAGCGGAAAGGTGGCGAAAAGTCAAACACGGGTAAGTGACGAAATTAGAATGGCATAGTTTATTGCTAATCGACCAATACGGCGGAAAATATTTTTAAAGAGCTAATTATCTGTCGGTGAAGATTTAACATACAGTAATAATAACTGTGTGCTGTATGTTCAAGTGTTTACATAGACATGAAAAAGCATTATTAATCCATTCCGTAAACCTTGATATATTGTATTTTGGTCATGTTCCATAGAATGAAAGCTTCGCATTATCGGATAAGTGATGTAGTCAGATAATATATGTATTTATTTTCCACGAATTGGCGTTGACAATAGACCAATTATTACAATGAATTCTCTCCGAAGCAAGGAAGAAGATTTTTTACATTAATTTACCGTTAAATACATTGATTGAGGAGTGTATACGAAAAATAAAAGTAAGACTGAACAAAGGCCAGGGAAGATGGAATAACATTCTAGCGGACAGGAGTCGTGAGGGCGGCGGCCGAAGTTTATTAAACGCGGAGAGCGATGCTATGCAGGCAGCCTTTCACTCCGCTCCCCATGGGGGGAGGTGATGTAACAATGCCTCAGAAGAGGGGCGAGGGAGGGGAGGGAGTTATGAGATCGGGAGGAGGGGAGCGGAGGAGATAGCTCCCCTCCCGCGGCGACCCAAGATTGCGGAAGCGATTCTCCCTTGCCTCAGAAAATAAAAACAGAAGAAAAAGAAGTTACACCCCCCAATAAAAAGGAATGAAGCACTCATTCTCGTCTTCCGAAGGGACATCTTGAGAAAATCTCCGCGGTAAGAAGTTTATGAATGCATTTTATAGAATTACTTAGTATATTGAAGACGGCGGATAGAGAGTTGGGTTACTGACCGAAGGTTCAGGGCTCAAATGCATGATGGAAGGCCTTTTTGGACACGTCAAGCACCTTCATCCTTGGCGATTTCTTGGAATCAGGACTTTCAAGGAAGCCACAGGCGGTATAGGCCAAGGAAATGTACCCTAATACCATGAGGCCCTACTCGGTGAGGACTTGAAATTCAGATGCTCGTAAATACTAAGGTATTGCTGTCCGATACGAGATAAATATAAATAAAATTTTTAACATTCCAGCATCTGGAATTTTCGACACTTGTCGACAGGTGTAGGATGTCGTCATTTGCATTCTATATCTAAATACTACCCCATAATTCACCGTCAAGGTGCGTGGCAGGGGTGAATTTACACCAAGCATGCATTACATATCATGCTTAAAAAGGATCAGCAACTATTTTTTAGTCTAAACTTTACAATTTGAAAAATAGCAAAGCATGCATGCAATAACATGCTGTAAGTTGGGTTAGCTTAAAGTTCATATATCAACATGCTACAGCCTATGCTATCCATTCATACACTGTAATAAATATACTATTGAATTTGTTTACAGCTATTCATATCCAAAAATGTACGGGGAAAGGACATTTTGAATCTGTCGGTTCAGCAGTCAATTTTTCTAATTTTATGATCATTATCCAGTCCATTTTTTAATTCTAACTTATAAGACCATACAGTACCTGGTATTCACCACCTTCACCAACCACATCGAACTACGGTTCGAATGCTGTTTTTTGTTAAAAAAATACTCCAATTGTTAGGTCACTATCGCACCTTCTCATCTCATTATCCAATGGATAAATACAGATCATACCAAACGACGAGGGAATACAATCCAATAAACTTTTGCATCGACAGATCGACTGGTTCACGTTAGAAGGTGTTTGGAAAGCATTCCTAGAGATGGACGGAGAAACTGGCGCATAGGAAGATAAAAGGACAAAAATGTATATTTTACTTTTATATCATGAAACTTAAATTAACTACTGCTAACAACATTCTCAACATTTTCCTAGTTTCTTATTGATTGAGGCTGCAAACATGATCAATAGTCCAGACCTCATCATCCCAAATCGTCTGATACCCGCTTCACTTAAGTTTAGGCTGTTATAAGCTGTCTTCGTGTACACATACTGTAAAATTCCGTCACGAATCTCTTTACTGTTGCAATGGGTAAGTGCAATTCGCAGTAACATTCTTAGCAAATCAGTTTCGAAAGAAACAACTAAAGATACTAAGTAATTTTCAGTCTTGGTTATGATTTTCAAAGTAATATCATGAGACTTCCATCTTTTTCTGAAAAATGTTTCGCAGTAAAATCCTTGAGATGCATCGTGGAAGTCACAAAATTCAGTTTTGTTTCATTTCACACCACTTGTTGTTCGTCGTCCACTTTTGGCACCGAACGCCCCAAACCTGGCCTTCCTCGTCCTTAGGATACCCCGATAGGAAAAAATACTGCATACCGAGCACGTACAAGGCGAGAGAGAGAAAGCAAAAAAAAAAAAGACTGATGACTGATGGGAAGGGTCAGAACAGGCGTCGTCGTCTCCTACGGCGCATGCGTGGGACACCTACCGAAAAATCGTTCCCAGACGCCCGTCCCGAAGCTAGAAAGAGCACAAGAGATTAGGAACCACCACTTCGCGAACTGGAAGAGGAAAGAAACATTTTTTTTTTATTGTAAAAAAAGATGAAAGGTCGCGATCCCTAAACTTGAATTTTTCGAGACAGAAAGAAGAAGAAGATAAGGAATAGAGGTGTTACCAAATTTGGTGTTACGAGGGATCTTTCTCTTTCAGAGCGGCGTGAGAAGAACTGTGGGACAAAAAAAACAGTATACGGGGCATGCCCCGAAGATGGAGTGGGTTAGGGGAGGAAGTGGAGAATCGGAGAAGGGGGGAGGGGGGAAGAGGGAGGGGGCAGGAGATGCGATGAGACACGGCAACGGGTTGTGGTCGCCATGGCGAAAATCCCGAAAAAAATGAGTGTTGCAAATATCCGCAGGAAACCAGAGTTGTGGTTTCGGCGAGGAGGCGGGCATGGAGTCATGATTGTAAAGGGAAGGTGGAACAAAACAGTCCTTCCTCAAACACCAGGAACTAAAAATTGATTCCCCAAGACGAAGGTATATATAGTGACTGAGATACCGCGCTAGCCCTGTTATCAAAGCATTGGACTACATACTAGATATCCTTGGTTCAAACCCGGGAAATTTAAAAATAAGGTATATCTCAAAATTTGACAGAACTCGAGGAAATCTATCCAAGCTGATTCAGAAATTCTAAACTAATATAGATACAAATCATCTTAAGATTGTTGTACTCCTTAGAGAAATGTTACTCAACTAACATCTACATAATACCCTGCGAGCTACCTCAAGGGTGTGTGGCAGGGGGTGAATTCTCACCAAACTAAGTAGAGAAACACTTGATAATACAAATATGTACGTGGGCTATATGAATCTTCAGATTACATCATCATATGGAGCTTCACTTACGGCTGTTATTAGCTGTCTCAGGGTAGGTACATCTACTGTAAACTTGCGTCGCGGATCTCTTCGCTGTTACTACGCCTGAATACAATACGCACTAACATTCTAAGCAAAGTGTCAATGGCAACAACTAGAGATGCTATGTAATTTTCAGTGCATAAGGAAATTTTTTGCAATGATTTTCAAAGTAATATCTTAATAATGCCATTTTTTTCAGAAAAAATTTTCTCACCATTATCCTAAACAGCTCTAATGGTGAATTTCTGCGATATGTTAGAAGAGAGAGCTATCTGGTAATCTTCTACGTAAAATGGGGTTGTTTACCATAATAATTATTGCCGAATCTGATAGAGTTTGGAAAATAAAAAGACCCATATTTTTCCGTTTTTTGATCCATCCATCAATGACTTCTCGAGTTATAAGCGGCGAAAAACTAATGTTTTTAACCCTTTCGGAAAAGTGGCTATGGTGCAACCTCTGACTATTATCGACTTCGTCCAATCACAGCTGAGCCCGCGAAGCTACTTTGTCTTATCGCAAAAGGGGGGCTGACTCTGCCAATAGCAGCAGTTACGACAGCAACTGTGCGAGCAGACCTTCCGAGAACCCCCCTCCACTCCCTTCCCTTAAAAGCAGTCAAGTACGGGAGGAAAATGACGTCAATGACATCAAAGCAGCTTTTTCGGTGGGCCTCACATTTTGCTTATTTTAATTTTTGATTTATGAGTGAATGGTTGACGTTACAAGATTAATTTTTTCACTAAAATTCTTTTTTCGTTTCCATCTAACGATTTCGTGTACAAATTGCGATTTCGGTTCCGAGTAAACGCCCCCATTCTTAAATAGCAGACGACCCAAGCACGACTTAATTTTATCCTATCATTCGGCGCCGGCAGCGACGCTTTTTCCAGTCGTTGCGAGTAAATTCGCACAATTTCTCCACTCCCATGAATTCTTCGGCGAGACAATGAGGTCATCATAGCTCGTTACTCAATTGCCAGCCCGAACAATGAAAGACATGATGCATCGACACACAACGCCATTAGCTTTACCCGTCCTTAGCGGCAGCCATAACAGTTCCATAAGAAATGCGGCCAGCGAAATTCACTGAAGGCGTCTTGGGGAAGGCCAATTGGGTTCGGACGGCACATGGGAGTCACCATTAGTGACTCAAAAACGACATCTGACTACGAATGACAATTGAGCATTCGCGAGAGGACGGGACTTGATGAGCGACCCTCTTCGAAGACACGAGAATAAATTAAAAGCGAACACATTTATGAATATACGTTTTGTGGTAAAGAAACCTGATGTGGAAACACGGATGCATCTTTCGCGTCATCGCAATCTGTATCGATAACGCTTACCCCCTAAAGTAGAGCATGATTAACAATACCCGTCTATAAAATTCGCTCCACTGATTGTGTTAAGAATTTGAAGTGCTGTGCGAAAAATGAAGAGGTGGTCCATAATGTGGTAAAAAATAAGCTTCGTCTATTTTCCGATGACGCAGTGTGTACAGGGAAATTCGATGCCCAAATGATGAAGAATATTTAAATATTGACCTACAAGCAATTGATAATTGGTGTAATACATGGCAGTTAGAATTAAACTTTAAAAAATGTCTAGTAATGAATTTTTGGAAAAAGAATAGCTCTCCTCCTAGCACTTACAAATTAAGTAATAATGAATTAACAAACGTGGAATCCATTAAATATCTTGAATAAGACTGACACATGATCTTTCCTGGGGTAAACGCATACGTGAAATAATGGGTCAAGCGAATCGTAAACTGGGATACGTCAAAAGAGTATTGGGTAAATGTGACGATCATGTACGAGAAATCAGCTACTTTTCCCTTGTAAGACCTCATTTGGAATATGCTGCCAGTGGATCCCTACGAAATGGGGATCCCTACGAAATCGGTCCAAGTAATGAACTTGAACGTGTACAGCGAAGATAGGCAAGATTTGTAAAGGGATGGTATGATAACCTTATTAGCGTAACCAGTCTATTAAATGAATTAAATTGGGAATCATTGTCAGATCGCATGTTGAAATTTAGACTTAATCTCTTAAACAAACTCCAAGACCATATTTTCAGTGATGATGTTAAAAATATATTGCGGACCCCAACTTACTATGGTAGACTGGACCATAAACACAAAATTAGAGAAATTGATTGCCGAACTGACAGATTCAAAATGTCTTTTTTCCTCGTACTATTAGGGATATGAATAACGATAAATATATCCAGTACGAGTGTAGCAATGGATAACATTGGTAGCTGCATGTTGGTACAAGGACTTACTTTAGTAAAGCTAACCCAACTAACAGCATGTTTTTGCATGTATGCTTTTCTAGTTATATCTTTTTTTAAATAGTGTAGTTTTGAACAGTACATATGCTAATCCTTTTTTATGCATGATATGTAGTGCATGTTTGGTGAGAATTCACCCCCTGCCACACACCTTTATGGTGGCTTGCAGGGTATTATGCAGATGTAGATGAAGAATGGAGATCACGTTTTCTCTGACATAAGTTAAATCAAAAAATAACGAACACGCTAGCGCACGCCTTATGAAGATCCTAGTTTGAGGCCCTGGTTCTTTAAGATCGTGCTTCCACGAAAATAGCACTGGCGGAGATGGAATGTCTCTGAGAAGCGGGTGAGTGAGGAATGCAGAAGGAGACGAACGAGGATTAGTTGAAAACGTAGGATAGCGGAGGATGCTGACCAGAGAAATCTTAAGAAAGTGACGAAAGAGGTCAAAGACATATCAAAAGTTAAGATTACGTTGAAGAGTGTGATACTAGCCCATGTATGATAGGTAAATACTGATAAATATACTTGGATAATGTCCTTATAACCAATAATCCCTTTTTATTATGTAGACTCTAATCATCTAGCTACACGTAACTCTAATATTTAACATGTTTCCATTTAGTAGCCCAGTTGCATGTCGTGGATATTTGGTGATCTTCACCCCCTGCCATATATCCTTGCGGCAGTTCGCAGGGTATTGCGTAGATGTAGATAATAGGGTGAAATTCCAGGTAAGCACTGAAGAGTGATTGTAAGAGTAGATATTCTGGATAGCATGAATGCAGGCAGTCGAAGCAAAGACGGATTTAGTTTAAGAAACGTAGGCTGGTAAGAAGAAAGTTAAGACAAGACGCACATGGCATGAGGAATAGCTGACTATCCATAAACCTATGAATATTGGAAAAATATTCATGGTGACCCTCAAATATCTGATGGATGTTTAACCAGGATTTTAAAAAAAATATAAGTATCTATTACCCACAGCAACAGCGAAGAGATTCGCGACGCAAGTTTACAAGTGAAGAGTGAGACAGCTAATAACGACCTTAACTAGGCAGTGAAGCTCCACAATACATTGTACGCTGAAGGCTCAAACAGCCGACATACATTTTTGTAATAGCAAGGGTTTCTCTCGTCGGTAGTTGCATATTTGTATAAGGACCTTAAGCTAACCCAACAAAGAGCATATATATGCATTCTTGCTTTGCTATTTTCAACTTTTTTTTGAAATTGTGCAGTTTATATTAGAATATAATTAGGAATCCTTTTTATGCATGATGTGTACGCGTGTTAGTTGTGAATTCACCCCCTGTCACACACTTTTATGGTGGCTTTAATGCAGTGGCATAGCCAGGATTTTCACCAGGGGGGGCAAAAATAAGTTAGCATTCCATAACCATTCCATAAAACAAGATTGTTTTTGCCCCTTCATGAAAAATGTTAATATTTCTTAACACAATTTGTATTTATTATATTTCTCCCTCTCGTTGAATGTCGACGGGCACCTTCAGCTAGTTGACCTGTAACTTTTCATTTGACTAATGAGCCAGGGGGGGCAAGCGCCCCACCCTGCCCCACCGTGGCTAGGCCCATGCTTGCAGGGTATTTCGTGGATGTAGACGAAAACATATTCCAAAGAGGGCGTTTCCTCAAAGGACCGCGTACCGTTCCATTTATTTCTTTATTTTCTGCCCTTCCAGTTCAAGAGGCGAGGAAGACCGTTTTAATTGCTGCAGCCCACTCTGTTCGCGCAGCTTAAATCTCTTGCCCTCGCCGAGGTTCCAGCAACATTCAAGGCCACTGGCGCAACGGAAACGCGTCGGGGAGGAGGAGGAGGAAAAATTAAAAAAAAACTGAAGCAATTTTTAGGTGAACGTCGTATAATATCCTTCTCGGTTGACCAAATGGCCCAGTTTCGCAGCCGGGATGAATTCCTTTGAACTCTGTCGATGACCAAGCGACGAAATGCGAGAAAAAAACTGGTCTTTAAAAAGAAAAGAGTCCTTCGCCGGAGCAAATAGTTGTTTAAAAACATCAAACACTGAAAAGGCCGGAGAAACGTTCGTGCTCGCCCCTTCAAGGACACTCGCAAGGCAATATATGAGCGATAAGAACGCACTAAAAAAAAGCCAAGACGTAAAGCCAAGACCTACAAATATAAAGACACCGGTACTCTTTTAAGCTGAAACCCATATGTGAAAAGCATTATTTGCACCTTACACACGCACTCACACAAACACAGACACGCTACATGTTTATGCATTATTCGACTTTTATACATCATACGATATTAGAATTTATCTCTTAAATAGGTTCCAAGGTAATATATTCCCTGATGACGTTAAAAATAATTTGAGAACTCCAACTTACTATGGCAGACTGGGCCATGATCACAAAATTAGAGAAACTGACTGCCGAACACAGATTCAAAATGTCCTTCTTTCCTCATACAATTAGGGATATCAATATCTGTAAATATTTACAATGGTATATAAATACAAGTGTATGAATGGATAGCATAGGTAGTTGCATGTTGGCATAAGGACTTTAAGCTAACCCAACTTACAGCATGCTTTTACATGCTTGCTGTGCTACTTTAATCTTTTTTAATTGTGAAGTGTAGACTAGATTATAATTACAAATCCTTTTTATGCATGCTTGGTGTGAACTCACCCCCTGCCACACACCTTTACGGTGGCTTGCAGGGTATTGTGCAGATGTAGATTATTACCCCGCGTTCATTGATAAAGAGACGGATTTGTGCAATTTCTCGCTCTCAAGCCACGTTTCTTTCAACACGTTGCGTAAAGCGAACGTCTAAGGAAACTTAAAATCTGTCGACATGCCTCTTCTTGAGATTTTTCCAGACCAATTTCACTTTTTCTCGCGCAATACCAACGAGTAAACACAAGATGGAGCGTCCCGGAAATATGTGGTCAATCCAAGTTAACTATTAAATTACCAGGTCAAGTACGTTTACAATGTACCTACTGCAGGAGGGTGGGTTTGACATGCTAGTCTATGGGTGACAATGAAGCCAGAATGGAAATAATTTGGCTCCACCTACACATAAATAACAAATTAATGGTACCAAAATTTCTTAGCAGCGCCGTCTATTTATCTTCCAAAGGCTTTTATGGGATGTAATAATGCAGCCAGGAATACATATTTAATTTCATCCCCGATGGTATGGAAAAAAATAAAAAAACTGGAAAATGTTTTGCTAGAGATTGAAAATAGGTTTCGTAGCATCAGTGATATTGAACTTATGCATTGTTACCCCACGTTTTTAATACACTGCATTTCATGGGTGTTTTTAAGTCTGTTTCCGCACTAACAGGCGCTTCAGACCGGGAGGAAAGGTATAAGGATAGGGATGGAGGGGATGGGGATATATATGGCCTGAAAGTAACTATTATGTTATCTTCACTTCAATATTAATGCGTGAAAGTTGGTTGGGATATACAAATTGGGAAACTTCCTTCAGTAAGATATAGTTTACGCTCCGCAGCAGTTGGGAGTCTAAAAATATCGCCCAAATCCACAAGCAGCACACCACCCCTGGCATTCTTTTATGGTTTAATTTTACCTCGAACCCATCTTGAGGTTAGAATTTGTTTTAGAGCAGCCTGGTGACGGAGCGGGGGGGTTATTTTTACGTGTTTTAACGGAAAGAGGCGAAGAAGGTCGATGTTATTGAAACCGAGCGAGAAAAGTTATTCGTTGCAGCTCAATCCGTTTCCCACGCGCTCGGTTGTTATGTAAACACAAACTGAGAGAGATGCGTACTAAATTTCCTCTCGCCAAGAGCGAATGTGATAACGCGAAAAGCTCAGTGGTAACGGAAAATGGAGTTCAACTTTTCTCTAATACCATTGCGTCAAAATTTACATTTCCTCTACATGTAAACTTCATGAGTAAAATTGTTTTTTTAATCTCTCCTCGCTTGTTTGTAATGTAACCGGAAATCATCGCGTCAAACTTGAGGAGTATATGTCCGGTTGTGATGTTAGTTTGGGAGCTTTATTATATGCGGAGTCACCATATTCACTTGGCGCAAGGTTAGAATCATCTACATCTACATAATACCATGCAAGCCACAATAAAGGTATGTGGCAGAGGGTGAACTCTCACCAAACATGCACTACATATCATGCATAAAAAAGGATTAGTACTTGTATAGGTACTGTTCAAAACTACGCTGTTTAAAAACAGATAAAAATAGCAAAGCATACATGCAAAAACATGCCGTTAGTTGGGTTAGCTTTAAGTCCTTATACCATCATGTAGCTACCAATGTTATCCATTGCTATACTCGTACTGGATATATTTACCGTTATTCATATACCTAATATTACGAGGAAAGAATGTACTGTAGTAGGCATCGCAGACAATATGTGAAGACAGCGTCCATCTTGGTAAGTACGGACAGCTGCTGGTCGATACAACGTGGTGTCGCCATAATGATTTTTTTGGATCGCAGCCTTTCGGGCCCGGCCACTCCACGCCCTGACTAAGGCCAATGCTGGCCAAAACTCAACAACGTGACCCATCGTCACTTATCTCCATTGCGTGCACTCTGAATTCACTCTGCACGCACAGCTGATAGAATCGCGGGGATTCCAATCACGTAGGAACACGGGATGCATGGTTGGGAAGAGAAATGGGGGGAGGAGAAGAGAACGCAAAGGTTTTAAGTCCCATTGTCACGAGTTCCGACCGAAACAAATGAGCGATGAAGAAAGGATGGCCACTACCACGGAACTCTTTCATGTGAACGCCAAAAAAAAAAAACTAAGTTAAATCCACTGAACATGGGCGTGGGTTCTTCCAAAGGAGTGGGGGGCGAGGAGGGGGAGAAGAGGGAGGGGAATAGAATACTCAACGTGAAATAAAACTTGAAAAAAAGTGACAGAATACTCAATGTGTTCTTTATGAGGGAAAATATTATAATTTATCAATTGTGCGTCAGGATGTCAGTTTTCGCAGAGGTTGGACTACCATAGAGGAGGCATAGGTATATACATCTACATAATACCCTGCAAGCCACCATAAAGATGTGTGGCAGGGGGTGAATTCTCACCAAACATGCACTACATATCATGCATAAAAAAGGAATAGTATCAATATACTAGTCAGAACTTCACCATTTAAAAAAGATAGAACTTCCAACGCAAACATGCAAAAACATGCTGTTAGTTGGGTTAGCTTCAAGTCCTTATACCAACATGCAGCTACCAATGTTATCCATTGCTACACTCGTACCGGATATATTTACCATTATTCATATCCCTAATTGTACGAGGAAAAAAGGACATTTTGAATCTGTCAGTTCGGCAATCAATTTCTCTAATTTTATGATTATGGTCCAGTCTAACATAGTAAGTTGGGGTTCGCAAATTATTTTTAACATCATCACTGAAAATATTGTCTAGGAATAAAAGTGATATTTACACCCAGAATGGGGGTGCTTGGGAAGCATTATGCCCCGCCTCTTCGGCACAAAAACACTGCGTTTTCTATGTCCTCTTATCTAGATTGCAAGAGTACACAAACATGAATAACAAGGAAAGCGTACACAAATTTCATAACAGAGGGGTACGTCAATCCTCCTAATGCTGTATAAGGGGTATTAATGTATTTTATTACCCTGGAAAGAATATGTTCCCTTTGAAAAAAAAATGACGAAGTAGCAATGGGTGATGTCACCGGCCAATTCTCACGTCGAAATCGTCTGGTTGGAACAAAACGATGCGTAGACAGTCTGACCGAGGTTGGAGACGAAAATTATGCCAGAATAACAGCGGCCACCGCTTGAGGAATTTGGAGACAGCATCCCGAGATAGAATCGCGAAATTTTCCCCGTTCACAAAGACAGTCGCTCTTACCGAACGAATTTTGAATGGAGAGAAACGAATAATCTAGCCAAGAGAGCGAACGAATTCAGTAAGGACTTCGAATTTCGAATTCTGTGACGTCAGGGATTCGACAAATCCAACTGCTACCGCGCAAAAAAAAAGAAAAACGAATCTTTACGAGGCTGCGACATCAAAATGTCGTCACAGACGAGGCTTGTCGGAATAAAATACCTACCTACTTGAAGAATAAGGCTCCCCTCCCTTAAAGTAATAGGGGCGCATGACAAAAAAAAAGAATATAAATTATAAATGGGTTCATATAGAGAAAAAATTATCACGAACTCAAGGTTGGGATAAATCAGCATATATTTTTTTACCCTATTACCCTATTTTTTTACCCTATTCCTAGGATGTGTGTTCACAAAATAAAAATGCCTGAATCAATGAAAAAAATCGCAATTGTGTTTAAGCGCATGCTTTTTGGGTCCTCATTTTCACATAAAAATAAAATACTTTGTATATTCCACACAATTTTAATCCGACCCGGGTTTCGCCTACCGGCCCCACGATGAATAAGACGAGGCTGGTGACGTCGCGACAATGCAGGTGGCGCCTACATCACAGCCTTGTCACTTATTTCCTCTCCATGCCACGCCTAAACGGATACGGACTTGGCACTTCCGTCATCCACTAACCTCCGAAGGTATGGATTACGAAGAGTACCTATGATTCACATTCCAATGTTTAACCTAAGAATAAACGTGTTCAAGGAGGTACTTCCTGAATTCCTTACGCAATCTTATCCGTCTGCTCGTAAAAAAAATGTCAACGTCACCAAAAATTTAAAGATTGATTAAAATCAGCGGACGTGAGTCAGAGCAGGTGGATAACTTCAGGTACCGACGAGGCGTTTTCGTCGAAACCGTGGTTAAGAAGCAGGGGCATAAGGAATTGAATGGTATTGGATACAGAAGAAATTTTTCGAAAATATAGGAATTAGTGGCAGGGACTGCGAAGGAAACACGTGAAGAAGCGATGAGAATGTGGCGTGGAGAATGATGGCTGCGATCCAAAAAAATAATTATGATGACACCACGTTGTATCGAACAGCAGCTGTCCGTACTTGCCAAGATCTTACCAACGCGAGATCCTACTGGCTGCGATTGCCTAACTGGTCAGTGTGATTGGAACAGTTTACAACGACCGCAACAGCAACGGCTAGTGCGATACGACCTCAAAAAAACCTTTGCTAGTGAATTTACTACCCAAAATTTAAGACGCATTGTAATCTGCCCGACAGCTCTAAATGCAACTCTTTTGCCATATTACCAATATAGAGTTGAACCTATCGTGTCCACTCATAGTTTACACTATTTCTAAGTAATCTACGTACTTACCAAGCATTGTTTTTCTAACACTTGTTTATAATTTGGTTTATAAAAGGTGTGAAATGACCTTAGTAGTCACAGGACCTTAAGATAATTATATATATCTTTTATGTGGAGAGATAAGTGAATGTTTTATTTTAAATTGATAAAAAACGGAATGGTTTGGGTTTAGGACAGCCTTTGATAATTTTAAAAAAAGTGGGTGTATTTTCGAAATAACCTGCTGATTTAGCAACAAACATTAATACACAATAAACGTTTTATAACCTTCTTTCAACTATTAGGAAAGTACCTACTTCAAAACGCCTTGCTTTGAAATTCTCATTTCATACACGAGATCGGGGCCGGTAGGCAAAACTTGTTTTATTTCACTATCTGCACATCGAAAACGTCAATTAATATTTTCATTCTTACAAAATTGATTGATGAAACTAATTCCACTTTCTTCAACTTCTTCAATCCAATTTTTGTCCCTTTACCAAAAACGTAAACACATTTACTTAGCAACGTAAACAAATTTGTATAGCATCTGGATTCTCATGTTAAATGATAGGGAAAACACCAATTTTTCTTTTGCATTTTTTTCTGCACATTTAACTGCTAAAGATACAAAACTACTACCAAATCATACAGACAGAGAATCCACACTCAACGCTCCAAACCTCACTCTTTTAGCTCAAAAATTGGGAGAGAACGAAACAAAACGGATACTGAATGACGGACGGACTGACTGATACGCTACAAAATTAATACATACGTATAGATTAAGGCGTAGAAACAATTGGGTATTGGAGATACTTACGTCTCTCCTACCTTTTTCGCTGTCGTGGTTTTGGAGTATCCGATTCCTAATTGAGTAATGGCCTAGATGCCAACGGTAACAATGAAACTGAGAAGAAAACTGAACTTCTCAAACGTACGGGTTTTGAACCTAATTTATACAACCATTCAACTACAAATCAAGATAAAAAAGACCCAGTAATCGATCCATTAATAAGTAATCAATTCCACTAATGTTTAGTTACTAACTACTAAGTTCCCCGCGAATTTTATATCTAACATCTCTCCATGATGTAGTAGCATTATAGCTCTTATTTGCATGTAAGCAGTGCATGTTTGGTGGTGACTTCCCCCCTTCTACACTCCCTCGTGATGGCTCGTTGGGTATTACGAAAATGTAGATGTAGATGAAAAGGTAGCCCTCTTCTTACCTCTCAGTCCTGCGTTTCCTGAACTTCTCCCTCCCTCCTTTCTTTCCAGAACCTCCGACGGAGTGAGATTATGACATTAGACTCCCCCTACCATCACCCCTCTCCCCTTCCAGCTTTTAAATACCTTTTTCCCCACCTTACACGCTGGGTATTAAGTCATGCTCGTCACTTACAATCCAAGCCGTTTTCCTCATGATGATGACGCGAGTTGACTGCTGAAATCCACATCGAGCAATCGGGTACACAAACTGTGCCCTTGTTAATACGATAGCGATCCACAGAGTCATGACTTCAAAGACTGAATTCAGAGTAAAACGGAGGTGATAAATGTTTTCTTTTAGTTAAAGTAACGGATTCACTCTTGAAAATAGGAATGTAACAAGGTAAGTGCATGGAAAACTATATTTTTTTCGTGGGGAAACAGCATCACTAATTTCACAAATTTCAGAATACCAAAGGCTGTGACCTGAGGCCTTGAATAGTAAGGACTCTGTAACTTTCGAATCTTACCGATGACGAGGTCGTGACGTCAAAATGTTGTCATTGTTGACGCTAGAAAATTCAGAATCCTTCATCAATCATATTTCCGCTGTGTGTTTGCGTTCAATTTTACATTATGGTGGGGTTCGTCTCGTTAGTTTTGACAAGTAGACAACACTTTGGCCGAAATTCCATTTGGTGTCTTCAGGTTGAAAGAATTGAAGAACTCTTATCTTTCGACTGAACATACCAGATGCAACTGCAGCGAAACTATTGTCAATACATAAAAAATAAAGCGGAAAAACCCAACATAGTACAAAATTTAGCCCGAAATCCGTAATGAATAAAACCACTGGAATAGATAACATGAAAAGGACTACATATATATAATCAGTATTGAAGGTGAAGGATGGGAAATTTAAAGAAGAGCAGGGTTTGGAAGGCTACGAGTAAGACTACTTCATAGCTAGCAGGAAATATATTAAGAAAGGCGTAATCAGGAATGGTGAATACTTGGGGAAAAAACACGCTAGTCTCGAGTTTCTCGTACTGCTAAGTATGAAATCACTCAGATAATAGCGCTGACTCACGCGCAGCAAATGATTGAGAGCGTACGAGTCTAGAATACACGACATTGATGAAACCAAAAATGGCTTCCCGCTGACCGCATGGCTTGGAATAATTTAAAACAATGACACAACGTAAACGAAAGTGACCTTTCCATTCTTGAGCTAGAAAACCGGTGTCGTCCATCTTCTTCGTCCCAGTTCACGCACAATAATCGACTCCAATCAGAATGTATCAATTAGCGGCCCCATTGTCGCTAGAACAGTAGCTCCACCCCTCTACGCGTAACCAGCTTTCAATACGAGCTACCGAAAAGCAAAATGGTTCGAGCATAAAAAAGTCATATATTTCCCAATCCCTCCATTCCTAAACGTTCACATTCATTTCTTCCCAACCGCTACAAGCCAATTGCTTGTTAAGTCATCAGTTAAAATGACTGAGAACGAGAACTGCACTCAGTAATGCTACTGAACATGAAAAACTATAAGATAATTGCGCAAGGTTATAAAACATAATATAACTGTCCCTCGTAAAACAGCAACAGAACCGTTATTTCAGCTTGTACTAACTGTCGTGCTGGTTACGAAACACTTGGAAATATTTACAATGCGTGAAGCCAAAGTAATCTCGAACAGGCGTAAATATAGCCGTCAAACATCAGTTATAGGTACACCTGGGGAATCTCAAAAACTGATTAATTTTTCAACGTGAGATACCCTATATAACAGGTCCATAAGGAAGTCGGTACGATAAACGCCCTCATTGAGGCAATCCATAACAGTACAAAGCAAGCGTCACAGAAATCCACTCATGAGACTATAAACATGCAAGGTTAGGTGAGGTGAAGTGAGCCCATATTTAAAAAGAAGTAACCTAATACTTATCGCCTTGGCTATCTTAAGGCTCTTCAATAACGTGTTCGCCCCTTGAAGGAACGGAGGGACGCCCCGGGAGTTGGAAGGAGTCGTAGGGTCATTTGCGACTTCCAGGTACCAGAGTAAACGAAGGAAGAAAGGAAAAAAAAGACTCAAGTCCCAGATTTGCCTTTGACGGACGAGGGACCGGCAACCCCTTTTTTGCGAAAGGAACGATGAGGTCCGGATTCTGGAGAATGGCGGTCAAGGAGTTAAGGAAGGCGAGAACAGGCAACGTGGGCTCCCAAGCAGTTAGGAGGCTGCTTCAAGGAAGTTCCACCCAGGCCATGAGATATTCAAGAGACCAAGTATGTCCATTCATCATCGTCAGTTTTCCATTAATATTCTTAGGTTTATTCATAGCACCTACTTGCTGTTCCTCAACCATGTACCCGTCCCATCCAAAACAAATTGATAATAATAAATATCTCCTAATATCTTAGCAACTTGTGTCTGTCAGCATACTATCCATTTCACCTATTCTTATCTCTCCTAGTCCGCGCTGCTCCAACATTCTACTTTCTTTAAATATCTTTAAAATCCGCTATTTGAATAGCTCATAGTTTAAACGACCGCAGCAATAGGTAAACATGGTTTTCATCAATTAAAATCCTAGATGTGACAACTGCCAATAAAAAACGCAAGGACTCCATTTTTGCGTGTCCGAAGAAATGTGACCGAATTTATTTATGCGAGACAGAATGCAAAAACCAAAATAAATCACACACTATTGCGTGTGTATCATTTATAACTCGTGGATACATGTCTGGGTAGAGGAAATAGCACCCTAGTTTGGATTTAAAATTCAAAATAGTTGGTGAAAACTAATTACTCTTAAGGCCCTGTATGTTTGGATCAAACACAGTATGCCTGAAAGTAATATACACATACATGCTACTTTAGAATGAAACAAGAATAGCAAACGAAAAATGTTTTGGACAGCAACGCAGCAGTAAAGTATTTTCGCCGTAAAGATTTCCAGCAGCTACAGGCTTTTCTCGTTATCCTTTTCCAGCCTAATATAAAGCATATATAGACGATCGTTTCTGAAGGTATTTCCGGTACCTTGAAGAGCGCACAGGAACTCAAATAATGTGTTAAGTTGGAAAATGTGTGATAGTAGCTATAAAAAGTAGTCTCAAATTTTGCTTTTCTTATAGACCTTACTCTGACTTGAAAAGTGGCGTTCGAGGAATCTAAAAGGAAAGGCCTAAAACAGGAATTAGGAAAACAACTGCCGCTCCGGAGGTCACGGAAATACCTCTAGATGGCGTTCCGCTAAACAATTCCGGTTTTTGCCGGCCCTGGTCAATTTAGAACCTCTTTGTGGGGCCGTGGACCAGTTCCTGGATTCAGAGAGCCCCGGGCTACGACGGAATATCATAATTTGAGACTCGGAAAACTCGTCCTGGGACAGCTGACTGAATGCTCTACACTGCCATGCAACTTGCCTCAACGGGTAGCTTTAAATTTATCAGCACCAAGTCAGATACTTTGAAAATATATTTAAGAGCACCATTCCGCCATATTGGCAGAAGGTATAGTCTCACTAAAAACCAATGACTGCTATTTATGAAGGCTTATGAAGGTTATCAATCTTATTTCAAATATAGACTGCGTATAAGCGGACAAAGTGGACCCATATTAGCGCCTTAACGCACCTGGATACTAAAAGTAAGGCATTTCCTATTCTTTTGGCCTGATCAAATTGAACATCGTATACAGAGGAGTCACAACTTACTAGTTACCGCTTCAAGTGACTGGTTAATGTCATGCCAAAAAAGGACTAGTAATTATATTCTAGTTTAAACTTCACAATTAAAAAAAGTTAAAATTAGCAAAGCAAGCATGGGAAAACATGCTGTTACTAGGGTTAGCTTCGGGTCCTTATACCAACATGCAACTACCTATGCTATCTGTTGAAAAAATGAATATATCCCATAGTTTAAATTAAAAAAAAACAAGGTTATAAAATGCCATCCAGTTATATGCAGTCTCTACCCCATTTTGAAAGAGAGTGCGCCGGTTTGGATGAGGAAAAACGTGAACTTTAAGGTGAGAGGAATTATCGAGAGTCGCATAAATAAACACTGATGGAAAACGAAAGTAAAGGAGTTTCATAACGTAAGAGGAAGACCCGAGTTCCGACGAATGCGTCCGTCCAGACGGGAAGTACGAATAAGGAAATGTTCTAGTGTACTGTTTCGCAATTTAGTAATTTACTACGTGAAATGCTGAGAAATGGAAACACAAATGGTCTTTATTGGTACAACCCGTTGTCACAACAAACGCTTATGATAACAAACCACAACAAACTACGCACCGTTGTCACAACAAATGATTACGGCGAAACTTAATTTATAAATGAAGAGGGTGCTTGCATCATGAGGCTAAGAGGTGAGGATTTTTAATTATGTCTTTTTTTGGTGGCACTGTACATTCTTAACTACAAACGAGTGAATGCCTTGTTCAAGTTTGGGTGAGTAATTGAGTTTCTCCCAAGCCAAATACTACTGCAGCATTTCCCAGCCTACTATGATAGGTGAGATTATGAAGATAAAATTCTAGAGGTATGCAGCAGTACAGAGATGTTTTAAATGTCTATCTTTACGCGTAAAATAGTGGACAAGAGCAGATTAAATGGAAGGTGCCATGAAGGTAATTAGAATAGGTAATGTTGATATATTTCAACCTTTTTGCATGTCTGCATGATCCGCTACATTTTAAAACGTATGGTTTTAATTGTTTTTTTATAACTCCTTGGTACGTAACCAGATATATTTTAATGGGATTGGTACGGGATCTATCTGGCGGTAGGAGGCGAAATCACCGTATTCCTTTAAGTATTTTTTTCTCTTTTTAGAGCGGTGACTTTTAACGAATATGAACTTTCGCTGAAATTTACAGCAGTTTTTAACGGCGAATTCGATATCTTAGTAGGGCATTTACGCAATTGACTAGGTGAGATTTGAGCGGAATTGTAATGAATATTTTTGCTAGTGATTTCCTCTGGATTCAGACTACGATAGCACAAACGCAATGAGACGTTGTTCAAGATACATCCTCGATATCCAATACTTGTGAATTCTCCCTTGTAGTTAGCTAGTTATTTGTTCAGGGGAGACATCCGAGAGCTTAGGTTGTTTGCACCGCTTACGCTAGATGGGTTATTGGAACATGGTAGGAATATTTCAGGAAACAGAGGAAGGGTAGAGAGAAATTCGGCATTAGCCTACTCGTAACGTGAGGCTCCAAGGGGACCTCGGCTTAGCGTCCCACCCGACGGACGGAGTACTGAATCTGAAATGTTCTCCACTAGGTACTCAAGTTGGGAATGGTATCCTTCTCGAAACCCTACCAGTGCTCCCTGGCCGTGGTATTCTTTCAAAGTGAAAAATAATTAGAGAAGCATAAAAAAAATTAAAAGGCTGCACTCCGCAACTCAGGATACAACCATTCAAATGGTCACAATAACGCATGTTTCAATCTGTGGTTTCAATCCACAGTGTTGACTAGATCAAAATCTATCGTCATTTTCGTAAATCAATGCCTCCCGTGATCAAATAAGATAACTCGAGCATTCGTTTGTGGAATACGAAATAAAGATTTTTTTTACTATACGATGCACGAATTGACACACACAAATAAAAGAGTATGCGAGTTGTATCACATGACAAATAACCTCAGATGCACTTCTTATATCAGTAAGATCCAGCCAAATAAGGTCATAATTATCAACAACGAGATTAATTCGTAGCCAGGTGTGGTGTCTGTGACATAAAAAAATAAATTTCCAAGCTGACCGTCAATGAGTACAGCAAACAAACTTCACCTTGGTAACGATAAAACTATGATATCCCATATCTGACCACAAAAAAAGGTTCTATTTGTAAAAACTATCTGCAAGCGCTCGGGCGCACAAAAGCACGCGCTGACATGGCAACGAAAGTAAACACGCGCGGCATGAATGTATTCATTTAATACTAAATGCCCATTCTATTAGTGGCAAAGGAGAGTAATTAGCCACTTTTTCGTAGAAGAAAAGCAACAAAAGAAAAGACGAAAATTTTCCTTTTGTTTCCTCGACTCACTCACTAATTTTTCAAGGCTGCAAGGAGAGGATCGCTGAGTGTCGGCGATAAAAGAACGCCAACTATAAAGCCGCTGAAGCGTTCTGGAAGCGTCTCCGTCACGCCCCGTTCATTACCAGAGACCTGTGACGAAAAACCACCGTCTTTTTTTTCTCTCTCTCCACCCGATTAAAAGAAAGGGGGAGGCAAGGGCGAGGAAATCCTTGAGTCGGCTCAAAAGGCAAGGCGGAGGGGAGGGTCGTATGATTGGTGGTGGTGGGGGTTGCAGTTGCGTTAACAAAGTACCAATCGCAACGTTATGAATATCGCAAGTGATGGAAATTGAAATACCAACGGGGGAAATAAAACATTCGAAAGCAGACTCCTTGTTTAAATTGGTTAATTTATTTAGCTCAGTGGCTAACATATATCGATGCCTAGACTAAACCCCGTTTGACACGTCCAATTTATTGCCAAATCCATTGGAAATTTTGTGTTCCGCTCGACACATTTGTCGATTTCACGCTCAATTTACAATCTCATCGACATTTTTGAACAAATACTGGACTGTAGAGTATGTATTTTCTGCTGGCAGACCTCGGCAAAGTCAACCTCTAGGTTGACTTTGCCGTATCCTAGAGTTGTGTGTTTGACACCCTCAGGATTATTTCAAATAGGTAACCAAAGAGTCACGTGCTACAAGCACGAATGGTTTCCAAATTTGGTGTGTCTGTATCACTCGTTACAATATCATTAATTATTCACACTTTCTCGACTATAGAGCTCCCTAATGAGATAAGACACAAGCGTAAGCAATGAATGAGGTTGTAATAAGCGGCTTTAACGCACCAAATCTGTGAACCAATCTTGTTGTTTATACCGCATGACTCCTTAGTTACCTGTTCGAAATAATCCCGACGGTTTCGAACACAACCCCCCGAGAGACCAAAATAACCCTTACAAATGCTGCTTCTTCGGCACTCATTTCTAGAAAGTTTTAAGCTTAACATTTATTTTACAGACACTTTTAATGCTTATAATAATAAATCTTCTATCTTTGATTCAATAAACCAGCGCCTCACGATGATATGCGTGAATATGATGTGGCGTGGTCATGTGCAAGATATATAAGCACTGTTAAGACCAATATTGATCCCAATATTGGCGTCCGTCATGTCGGACATGTCCAATATTGCACCCCATATTGTACCGCATTATTTTTTACAATTTAATGACCAAT
This sequence comes from Platycnemis pennipes, assembly GCA_933228895.1. NCBI lineage: Eukaryota > Metazoa > Arthropoda > Insecta > Odonata > Platycnemididae > Platycnemis > Platycnemis pennipes. The sequence goes on along the minus strand of OW121853.1, from coordinate 118,743,509 downwards.
AAATGGCACCGTGGAAAACTGGCTTAACGCCAGCTATTATTGTTTCCAACTGAGTTATCATTCTAATACGTGTAGTGCACGTTTAATGATGATTCACCAACTGCAATACACCACATCGAGGAGGATTTATGGAACCAAGTAAATTTGCGGTCGTCTTACAATTCCTAAATATGCACTACAAGAAAAACGTTACCTGCGCGCGAAATTACGATTGAGATATTCTGTTAGAACTCTCCAAAAATCTAAATTAGGAAAAATTAACAATACAAAAAATTGTTGGTAGGTACCATCTAGAATTTTTCGCAATTCAAAGGATAGTAGTAGAGCCAAACGTTTTCTCAACACATGATTTTCGGCATGTGGATGGATAAAACTTTCTTAGCATACATACCTACATCCCTGTAATAACTAACAACCATGATGACATGGTGAAAGATAGGTAATCCCAGATTTAAGGAGCTATAAACAGGGATCAATAATCAAAATTAGTGATTTATTTAGCAATATCATGAGGCTTAAAAGAGCCAAGGTTTTGTTCTACTCGAAAATGCTGCAAGGCAACTGAAAAAATTTCTAATTGGTAACTCTTATCTCTAATTGGTAACGATCGATTGACACAAAAACTGGCTACTAAAGTTGCGACCTCAAATCACCTTCCGAATGACTTATCTGTGGTATAATTATCATTTAATTCATTCTACAAATATCGACGTCCCACCGATTGGTCATATCATAGATTTCAAACAGCCCAATTATATATGTAGGATGTATATTAAGAGCACCTCCGTATTACGCTAGATTTATCAAGACAAATATGGTTTGAGAGATAGATGTTCACACCGATAGATTTAACAGGTCATTTTTCCCACGTAGGTATTTACCATAAGAGTGTTTAATAGGCAGCATAGTAAGGGGATATGTAGGTGAAATATTGTTAGTGTAATCTTTAGTGTATGTCAATAGTGTATTAACATTACTAACCCATGCATGCTAGGTAAATACAGATAAAATTATTTGGACAAATGCCATTATAACCAACAATCCATTTATTAGTACGTAGATAATAACCATCTAGCAGCATGTGCATCCAATACAAGTGTAGCAATGGAAGGCATAGGTGGTTGCATGCTGGTATAAGGAATTGAAGCTAACCCAACTAACAGCATGTTTTTGTATGTTTGCTTGGCTATTTTTATCTTTTTTAAATAGTGAAGTTTATACTAGTGTAGGTATTAATACTAATCCTTTTTTATGCACATGTAGTGCATGTTTGGTGAGAATTCACCCCCTGCCCTCTTGACTTCATTGGCTTCAACACCCTGCAAGCCACCTTTACGGTGGCTTGTAGGGTATTATGTAGCTGTAGATTAACACTAATCCTTTTTTATGCATGATATGTAGTGCATGTTTGGTGTGAATTCACCCCCGTGCCACACACCTTTATGGGGGCTTGCAGGGTACTATGTAGATGTGATACTGTTATCTAATATGTTTCCATGTAGTAGCCTAGTTGCATGTAAATAGTGCATTTTTTGTTATCTTCACCCCCTGCCACACACCCTGGCGGTGGCTTTAAGGGTATTGCGTAGATTTAGATGGTTATCTCATTTGTACTGCGCTGAAATGGCATTGGAAATCAAGATAGAAACAGTTGATACCACTCGATATCCTCTGAGTATTACGCAAGTTTAATTAATAATAGACCGCCAGTGATTCAACGGGACATGACTAACTAAAGACTTTAATTGAGAGTCAATGGTATAAAAAGCCCGGTGCGACTCGAAGTAATGTCCTCTCTTCCGCCAATCTAAAATAGGAGGGCAGATTCACTGTGCCGTCTTATTTCGCAAAGGCAGCGTCTACATTCGCGATAGACATTTCCCCGGGGAAATCTTAATGCTGAGGGAAACACCTCTGAAAGTGGGGTAAGTGATGAACGACAGACAGGAGGGGTGGGTTGGGAGAGACCTTGGTTACCATAGCAGCGAAACAAACACGCGAACAGGGACCCTTCGGCATGTCGAAATGATTGAGCGCGACGAATGACTAACAAGAAAATCAGCAAAAACAACAGAGAAGAAAACTGGAACATTCTTTATTATAAATTTTTCTTTTAAAGCCTTATCGTTTGGGGGATAGTCTGAATAGAGTCGGGGGAGAAATAGGAAGCATGCGGGAGTTTGACCAACTAGCCGCGCTTACCTCGCCTAATGGGAACATTCTACGTTCCCATGGAAAAATAACAGTCGTTCGAAAGGGAAAAAAACACGCGAGACAACTGTTGATGTCGGTTCTCCGCCATAATTACACAGCATTCATCAGCCTCATCTCAGCCTACAAAGTAATTAATATACGTGATACGTAGGCTGCTTTAAATTATCCGCCAACGATGCAAGATTATAATAAAGAATAACCAAAGGGCGGAAGAAAACTGAAAGGGGCGTTGGAAAATAAAGAGTCCCGGTTTAAAATCCGGGATAAAACTCTTGAGGCAATACCAACAAAAATCCTTGAAGAGGGAAATTCGTAGGGATTCCTATATTTCCCAGGGAAAATAAATTACCCTCCAACTCCTTTGGATGAAGTTGAAACTGGGGAAATTCTGCTCTCAGCAATAAATATAGCAATAAACATAATGGGTTGACCACAGAGTGAATACAAAATATATGTACAAAGAGAGGAAGCTAAAAAATAATTAATGAATCTAGGAGAAGCCGCTGCAGGGGACTGAAGATTAAACTGGCCTAAGAATAAAGAGTTAATTTTTTTCTCTGAAAGATTATTAACATGAATGTTGCACTCTTTACACTAATCTACTTATTTAAAAAATCTTTTTTAAATGTTCTCGAAGGTCTTACATAGAGTATTGAGCAAACTTTCAGGGACGGAAAAAGGAAAAAAAACGAACTTAAAAAAATATACGTTTTCAAAGCAAAAAAATTACGGAGATAACCAAATGCTTGTAGAGCCTGACCATTGCCATGTGCGTTTATTACACAACTGAATAGATTTCGGAAGATAATAAGGCCCCTCAGACCCGAATTTCTTAAGGTGGGAACCTCATGGGATACAAAAATTTCGCGGCATATCACAGGCATCGTTGATGTAGGAATATCCACTTCTCAATATCCCGACTTTTAATTAGTCCAAACACACGGAGATGGAAAAAGTACTACGAAAAACTATAACAATGTATGGGAAACTTGGTAACCTGGAGCGCCACGTATGATCTTATCATCAACTCCTAGAGTGAACGATTGCATGAATGAACTTAATATCAAAGTCTCAATATCTATTCCTTACATTACTTACACCCATATTTTTTCAAGATCGAAAAATTTTATCTCGTATCAACCTTTAGATCCAAATTACTGCAAACGTTAGAAAGCAACATCACTCATTTTTTCATACCATCGTTGCATAGTCATCAGCAGTGGAAGCGTGGCTCTAATGGAGATTCAGAATATGGCCCTAAGTGTCTCCCACACAAAGTATTTTAAGTCCACCTGAACCTAACTTAGCAGGAAAAACATGAGGAATAATATGCTTTCATAGGTCAACCATATGCCATGACCTTGTGTCCGATAATATCCGGTATCGTCTGGTACCGCTACCGTCCGACCTGTCCTGGCTTCGACGAGATGAAAACCTTATTAATATTTAAGCGTTAATATTTCAAGGCTTTGAGGCAAGGTTTCGGGATTTCTTCCGCGTGTGTCCATTCTGGGTTGACAACAGTTTCGCCAACGTTTCAGTTCGCGTCTCCGGATCTGAAGTGTTCTGACCAGATCTTTTACCGATTAAAAAACTGCTCAGAACACTTCAGACCTGAAGACGCGAACTCAAACGCTGGCGAAACTGTTGTCACCCCAGAATGGACACACGCGGAAGAAACCCTGAAACGAATGGATCCTCAAACCAGACACTCTGCGGAAGCCTCAATAAAGTATTTCAAGGCTTTTCTTAGTGCGTTCATAAATTTAGTCAATAATCCCTCGGTAACTGTCTTCGAACCAGAGTGATAAGTGGTATCCGAGGGTTCTACACACGCGCTATCCCACCGTACCGTGAAAACCATCAATTTTAAACCTGACGTTGGGAAATAATGGACGAGGAACGGATTTGCCCTAATCGCGAAAATGAATCGGAGTGCTTTCCACATCTGTTTCCAAAGAAACACACGCACGCATAGCTGCAACTCCCAGGTCTTGGCTCCATTCCTTCATGTTTTTTTGTCGGCTCTGTATGAAATTGACCTCTTTTCTAACGTTTACAGAAAATACTGGAAGAAAAAAATGACTCCTTGACCCGAATATAAATTTAACGATCCACGATAGGCCATCGAGGTTGAATGCCTTCATTGGCGTTACACAGTCGTCACCCGCGAAATAAATAAATTTCGCTGTCATTTATTTATTAATGTCGTAGAAAATAAGGGTTTTGAACCATGAATATCACATCTAGTCCCATTCCAAAGTATGGTTATCATTTCGATTGAATTATCGCTCATAAGAAATGCGAGTTAATTTCAATTTGTCCCGCCACTGTCCTTAACAACACTACCAAAATTAAAACACTGCCACTTATTCCTAATTCCTGCATGCTGGTACTTTCGAATTAGAAGATCTATTAGTGTAAGCTTCTTTAAATCCTAGGAAATTTATTTAACTTATATTTTAAACCTGTAATATATCCATCAAGAATTTGATTATTCACACGACGGTATTGTACACTTTACGGTGAGTCATCTCCTACTACTCGCCCTTACGGTTGTTTAAGGATAGCAATCAAACAAGAAGTTATAGATGAAATGCTTAATTTATACCGAGTGACAAGTATGTTGTAGTCTTGCCAAAGTTTTGAAGTCTAATTGAAGTTTTTTTTCTGAAAACAAGAGCGTCCCGTCTTCTGAAACATTGTTCCGTTTTATTTTTTCTTCTATTCCACAGCGAGGTTTTTGAAGGATCCGAGGCAACATGTCCGAGGCAGAAGCATCCGAGGCAGTGGGGTAAACACATTCGTGAAATAATGGGTCAAGCGAATCGCAAACTGGGTTTCATTAAAAGAGTATTGGGTAAATGTGACGATCATGTACGAGAAATCAGCTACTTTTCCCTTGTTAGACCTCATTTGGAATATGCTGCCAGTGTATGGGATCCCTACGAAATCGGTCTAAGTAATGAACTTGAACGTGTGCAGCGAAGATCGGCAAGATTTGTAAAGGGACGATACGATAATTATATTAGCGTAACCAGTCTATTAAATGAATTAAAATGGGAATCATTGTCAGATCGCAGGTTGAAATTTAGACTTAATCTCTTACACAAATTCCAAGGCAATATTTTCAGTGATGATGTTAAAAATATTTTGCGAACCCCAACTTACTATGGCAGACTGGACCATAATCATAAAGTTAGAGAAATTGATTGCCGAACTGACCGATTCAAAATGTCCTTTTTCCCTCGCACAATTAGAGATACGAATAACAGTAAATATGTCCTATCGGAGAGTAGCAATGAATAGCATAGGTAGCTGCATGTTGGTATGAGTACTTAAAGCTAACCCTACTAACAGAATGTTTTTGCATGTTTGCTTTGCAATTTCTATCTTTTTTAAATAGTGTAGTTCTGACTACTATATTAATACTATTCCTTTTTTATGCATGATATATAGTGCATGTTTGGTGAGCAATCACCCCCTGCCACACACCCTTGTGGTGGCTTGCAGGGTATTATGTAGATGTAGATGTAGATGCAACAATTAATGATTTTTTTCACAGTGAACAGGGCATTAGCAAGCAGGGCTAATTACAGCGGGATAAGACTTAATTATACTTGGCGCTCCGGAGCTCTCTTCCTTTCTCAAGTGTTAATCTGGCAACGGATAACAGTAGCTTACGGGAACTTTGATATCCAGTAATCACTTTAATTTTTTTCTCACACACGAATCAGTTTTTCGCTCCATTTATCCGAAAGAAGATAAACTGGATATCAACTTATTTTTGTTGCAGCATATGTTTAAAATAGGTAATTTTTTTCAATTTGAGCTCATGAGGAAAATAATGCTATGGGATGGACAATTTTTCAATAAATCCAATTTTTTTCTGTTTCAACATCAATTCTATTTCACACTAGGCGGCCGCCGGGTACGTCATATGGTAAATACGGCCCTGTTGATAATGTGAACTAGGTTACAGTTATTCCCTAGTCACACACACTTGCAATGGTCAATACGTAGCAGTAATTTCCACCTACCACTCAACCCTTAAATTCCGTATTCTTTCAAAATGTCCACCACATTCTGCTTCTGTAATGTTCCAACCCTTACTTATCCTCTCCTCCTCAAACTACTTTGCCCATGCTGCTTCTCAATCTTTTGTCAATCTCATCGTCTCTCACTCTCCTTCCCTGAAATTTCGGAACGAGGCAACTCGGGAATTAATTTTGCACTCCACTCAGCCGACACCATATTACTTTCAATTTCTTCGATACCGTCATCTCGGCGAATGATTTAGTCAGGTATCAACCGTGACGATGGGAAAAACAGAATAAATCACAGCTTCTTGAGGCGTAAATAACGACCCTCTCTTATCCTCGATCCCCCTAACCACCGACTACCTCAATCAAGAATGAAATGATGATGTACTGCCCTTGAAGGGAACCATGGTGGCGACAGTAACAGCTTCCCATTTCACGCATGTGCGATAGACCGCAAAAAAAAAGAATCGGAAACTAAACGGCCGACACGCGGGCCCCTATTCACTAACGAATCGGCATCGTCGAGCTATGGATACGACATAATGACGTCACGACCGAAAATTCCCGATTTAGGGGCTCCGAAGTTCCTCCGAAGAGCGAGGGACCGGATTATGGTTTGGAAAAGAATCAGCTTTGGAAAGATGATGTGAGCGATATTCTTACGGATCGAAGAAATACCCTCAGGCGTAACTTTGTGGAATTGAATCATCATGGAAATAAAAATGACTTGGTATATTCCACACTTTTATTAACAAGACCGACCGCGGTTTCGACGGCTATAGCGTCATTATCAATGCAACATATAGTGTACAACAAGTGCCGAAGGAATGGCCTTAAATACATAACAGCAGGGGGGTGGGGTAACATATTGAGGCATGGTGTGGGAAGGGTAAGTGCGGTAACCGCAAGTGATTCACCCCCCCCCCCCCCCCTTCCCACACCATGCCTCAATATCTTACCCCACCCCCCTGCTGTTTTGTATTTAAGGCCATTCCTTCGGCAATTGTAGTACACTACCTCGTACTATTAGGGATATGAATAACGGTAAATATATCCAGTACGAGTGTAGCAATGGATAACATTGGTAGCTGCATGTCGGTATAAGGACTTATAGCTAACCCAACAAACGGCATGTTTTTGCATGCATGTTTTGCTTCTTTTATCTTTTTTTTTTAATAGCGTAGTTTTGAACAGGACCTATACAAGTACTAATCCTTTTTTTATGCATGATCTGTAGTGCATGTTTGGTGAGAGTTCACCCCCTGCCACACACCTTTATCTACATCTACATAATATCCTGCAAGCCACCATAAAGGTGTGTGGCAGGGGGTGAACTCTCACCAAACATGCACTACATATCATGCATAAAATTTGCAATTAAAAATTAAAATAGCAAAGCATACATGCAAAAACATGCTGTAAGTTGGGTTAGCTTTAAGTCATTATACAAACATGCAGCTACCGATGTTATCTATTGCTACACTCGTACTGGATACATTTACCGTTATTCATATCCCTAATAGTACGAGGAAAAAAGGACATTTTGAATCTGTCAGTTCGGCAATCAATTTCTCTAATTTTATGATTATGGTCCAGTCTACCATAGTAAGTTGGGGTCCGCAAAATATTTTTAACATCAGCACTGAAAATATGGTCTTGGAATTTATTTAAAAGATTAAGTCTAAATTTCAACCTGCGATCTGACAATGAAAATCTGATGATCTGACTTATAGCTATCTGATGATCTGACTTTATGGTGGCTTGCAGGGTATTATGTAGATGTACACTACATCTTGCCTTGATAATGACGCTATAGCCGTCGAAATCGCGGTCGGTCTTGTTAATAAAAGTGTGGAATACGCCAAGTCATTTTTATTTTCATGATTTTCTTACGGCACTGCCACAGAAGAAGATTCACAGAGAGAGAGATGGAAAATGTTGGGGACCGAGGAGAATCGTTGAAGGGGAAACAGACGTGAGCGAGGCGCAAGGGAGGGGGGGGGCAGAGTCTTGAGAGGTTTGGCCTTTCCCCGCGACGCGTACGTATTACCAATGCACGCACGCACAGCCCAAGGCCAAACTGAGGCCAGGAAGAAAGTCGGGTCGGCGTCGTCGTCCGACGTAGAGGGAGGGAGAGAGACCGATTCCCTTCTTAGCTCGATGTCTCGAAGAGGGAGAGAGGCATTCTCACTCCCTTCCTTCCTTCCTTTCCCCGACAACGACGCCCCGTGTCCTCCGAACGCACTTCCTTATATTAACTAGCAGGCACATCTCACCTCCCTATCAAACGCATCCCATGGAGTTTACGTCATCGACGCGAAAGCTCCTCCGGTGACTCGAGTTGGCGGAGGCAGAAGAAAAAAAAAGAAAACTAACGGGTCGTAGCCGAAGGGAGGAGAGTCGCTGATTTCGTCGGTTTCACTTCATTCCAGCAATGATGCCAGCTTAAGAATAATATTTACCAGGGCGAGAGAATATTCCGGCGTCACCCCCCTTGTAAAACCCAGTTGAAACACATTCACCAGCTAACTAGAGCAGTAAAAATTAAGTGGTAAAAAAAGTAGTGAATTAGCTTGTTGGGCATGAAGTAAGTTGTCAATTCCCGAATAAAATAGAAGTTTTATCCATTCCCACGGCGCCCGGGTCTTAAACCGGGTCCACATCTACATAATACCCTGCAAGCCACCATAAAGGTGTGTGGCAGGGGGTGAATTTTCCACCAAACATGCACAACATATCATACACAAAAAAGGATCAGTATTTATATACTGTTCTAAACTTCACCATTTAATAAAAGATAAAAATAGCAAAGCAAATATGCAAAAACATGCTGCTAGTTGGAGAAGCTTCAAGTCCTTGTACCAACATGCAGCTACAAATGTTACCCATTGCTACACTCAAATTGGATATATTTACCGTTATTCATATCCCTAATTGAACGAGGAAAAAAAGACATTTTGAATCTGTCAGTTCGGCAATCAACTTTTCTAATTTTGTGAGCATGGTCCAGTCTATACCATAGTAGGTTGGGGTTCGCAAAATATTTTTAACATCATCACTGAAAATATGGTCTTGGAATTTATTTAAGAGAATAAGTCTACATTTCAACCTGCGATATGACAATGATTCCCAATTTAATTCGTTTAATAGACTGGTTTCGCTAATAAGGTTATCGTACCGTCCCATTACAAATCTTGCCGATCTTCGCTACACACGTTCAAGTTCATTATTTAGACCGATTTAGTCTAAATGAAGGGATCGCATTTCAGAAGCAGGCATGCGCCAAAGCGAAAATTACTATCGAACGTCCCACCACAGAAGTGTTGAATGGCGATAATTTTATAAAATTATCGCATCCAAACTTGTCACGCGTATCAAATCCATTGGAAGAACTCGAAAGGAGATCATCATCAGGATAAATTAAACTGTAAATTGAATCTTATAATTTCGAGGAGGTTAGTTCTTTGATATCATCAAGTAAATTGGAAATCGCAATCGCATTACGGTTGACTTAATTACGATCATACAATTATGATATGGACATCATAAAGAGAACGTTCTTAAGCTTCTAGACTGGAATATAGTTATTAATCCCTTTTAAAGCAAGATATGTTTGGTGTGAATTCATCCCCAGCCACACACCATATTGGTGTGTAGCAGGGTATTTTGCAGATGTAGACTCCTTTTTTTCACATACATTAAGCCCGAGTGGATACGTTTGCTCATGAAGCCTAAATTGCGGTGGGTCTGTAATAAGGCGTTAATGATACTAACCTTCATAAAATTCATAAGATATATGACTAATAGAGTTGAAGTGCTCTTTGAGAACATGAGGCTTATACTGTGTTGGATGCAATAAATAGAGAACAACTTTCTGCTCGCGACCAACTAAAAAGGTATTTTTTCTCTACATTCACTTCAAATAAAAAAAACTGGAGTGAAATAAATGAATGTTTACAGCACCAAAAAAAGTTCACTAATAGGAGTTAGACACTCCTCCTGAAGGAAATTAATGGCAAAAGTTCCCATACAATCTTGGGGTCGCTTGCATGGTACCAATGCATATGGAGTTTTTATCTGTTTTCTAGATAAAATATTATTTTATCAACAAGGATCTAAGATTTGATATTTGAAATAAAAGATTGTAGAGGCAAGGTCTGTTCATTTAATTTGAAAAGAACGGTGAGATAAGAAGATACTGATTATTTTGTTCCACGTTTTTCATAAGTCATCAGTCTTATTGTTTACTAACCGTTTCTATTAATACATCTTCCCTTGTTCGAACGATTCGAAGCGAGACAGATAGCTAAAACCGCGAAGTATGAGGTGGGGAGCAAAAAATACTGAGTATCAGACCCGTAGTGGAAAGTTCAATCATGCTTATGCATGATGTAGCCATGCACATTAAATCATTTAATTCAAATTATTACAATGGGAAAATTGACTTTAACTCATTAAAAGAGCAAACCATTAAGCAGTAGCCAATCCACGCTTGGCAATATTCCCCAACACTCGCCTTGATCAATAATATTGCACCTCCAGCACCACTGATGACGCGATCCCACTGCTAAAGAACACCATCATTTGAGTACCAAAAAACTACCACCTCTTTGGAAGGTGGCAGGATCACTTACCACCAAACATGCACGTGGCAAAATTATATTAGTACGAAGTCAAATAAACTTGTTTGGTAGGGTCAGGCAGACTCGGCATATCCAGCTAAGATATCATAACTACCAAAGTGTTATTTATGTATTCTGGAATACAGTATTTGCTCGCGTTCTCTTTAGTATTCATCACATGAGGTTCTAGTCATAAGAGCTTCTTTCAAACTGCTTTTGGTGTACCACCCTTTCAATTAAATTATGTATCTATCATGAGATCTCATCGTACGCGAAGAGTAAGGCATTTAACGCGTGTCTCTATACATACAAGTCTGCCTCACCCACAATGTCTTCATGATCAAGTCGAGGAGCTCCGAATATTAAACCTCTGACCTTCACCTGAAAACTGCTCGGATTCAAATTCACTTACAACATTTCGTCCAAATTGTAGCCCACCGTCTGATTTCAATTCCTGTCTAAGTTCTTCTCGTATGCGCATCGGAAGTCAGATCGAAGGTTGAAGTCAGATCGAAGGTTAAAGTACAGATTAAATCTATTACAGAATTTAAAAACGGATAGCTTTACTGAAGATGTGAGATATACATTAAAAACACCAGCGTAATATGTGAGATTCGACCAGATAAATAAGATTGGAGAGATAAATAGTCGTACTGATAGATTCAAATGTCATTTTTCCCTCGTACTATAAGAGAACAGAATAGGCAGCAAAGGGATAGGTAGGTGAAATATTGTTAGAGTAGTCGGCAGTGCATGATGCATGCTTTAACAATCATTCCCTTACTTATTATGTAGATACTAACCATCTAGCAGCATGTGACCCTATTATGTGGCATGTTTTCATGCAGTAGCCTAGTTGCATGTTAGTAGTGCATGCCTGGTGATCTTAACTTCCTGCCACACACCCTCGCGGTGGCTTTCGGGTATCGCATAGATGTATCGCATAGATGTAGGTGACATTATCAGAGCGTAGATTAAAGTTCAGATTAAATCTATTAGAGAAATTTCAATCGGATAGCTTTACTGAAGATGTTAGGCACATATTAAAAACACCAGCGTATTATGCTAGATTCGACCAGATAAATAAGATTAGAGAGATAGACTGTCGTACAGATAGATTCAAAATGGCATTTTTCCCCCGTACTATAAGAGAACAGAATAGGCAGCATAGGAAAGGGATAGGTAGGGGAAATATTTTAGAGTATTCTGTAGTGCATGATGCATGTATTAACCCCTCAAATACTATAGATACTAACAATCTAGTTGCATGAGACCCTTTAGTTGCTTGCTTGCATGCTAGTAGTGCATGCTTGGTGACCTTCACCCCCTGCCACACACCCTCGCGGTGGCTTGCAGGGTATCGTGTAGATGTAGATGTAGATAGATCCTAGCACAATTATCCAGGCGAAGAATAGTGATAACAATGATATTCAGGTAGCCTGGAATAAAATTTTCAATATAATTTTTCGTTTCAGATTGTCCCTGATGCATCGTGAAAATTCGAAGACATCCCAGCAATTCAATTCGTTCAGCCCATCTTTACGTTCGGAGTATTTAAACCGTCATCAAATGTGGTGGGTACATTTCCTTTTGCTGCTAGGCTGGATGTCATGTCCCTCCATTGCCGCGATCTTTCATCACGTTACGATATAGCAAATACTACCTGCGGTCGCATTCATAACATGGGAGAGGTGCTGGAGCAGAAAATGTATGCGGAGAAAGTTGGCGGCCTCATCGGATTTTCTCCCGCGCCCTCGTAAGGAGCGACTCCCAATCACTCCCGACCGCTATCTAAATACGTTAAATGCCTCATCGGACTCGATGGAAGGCGTTCCCCACAGGATATGAAAGGCGACCTTCAATTCCTGAGGTGTGGTTCGGTAAAGGGACAAGTTGGCGCGGAGTAAAAAGGATTGGGGAAATCTTGAGATCTTTCTAATCCACTCGAGGCATTCCACTTATCCCCTGCCCTCCCCGTTAATCCGCTGAGCAAACGAATGAGATTTTCAATGCTAAAGATGGAATGCAGCTATGCAATATGTCAAGTCTTGGTTATTTTCTGGATTGAGAAGATAAAGGAATTTCTGGGTCGCCACAGTAGATCTTCGTCTGACATGATACCAATCCCATCTCCAACAAGATGTGTCCTCGCCATTGTCGTAACCCTCCCTAGATAATAATTTGAGGCCAATAAACCTTCCCCAACGATTAAGAAAATCGGCGAGTAATTGAGATGGCATTGAGATTCCGAGCGATTTAGAAGCCCTGAGTAAATAAAAAAATATGACATGACGTAATCATTTCAATCAAAAATATGATCCACCGCCACCGTATAGAACTCCAATATTGCATGTATTCAATCAGGGCGTTCCCTAATAAAAGTATTTGAGCCCGCGACCTTCAGTCCGAAAGTACGTGCGGTACCCATGGTGCAATCACGCCGTCAAATGCAGGATACATCATCTTGTGTTAGAAAAAATGCTACAATTTGAAGCATAGCTGCATGATATGCACGATAAGTTTGCAAATTAGTAGAAAATGAATGAAACATCGACGAACGAAGAATTATTAATAAATATTCAGCTCGTTGGGGTGATTCACAACATTCCATTCTTGGACAGCTTGAAGAAAATCAGATCACCATATAATTCTCTGACATCCATTCAAATCATTATCAAATGAAACATCATTCTGTAAGCATACTGGTAAGATTCGGACCCCTCAAATGCATGTAAATACGGCATGCATTGACTAGTATTCTTGACTACTGTTAGCGCAGAAATTATGTGCACTCGAGTTTGAATGCAAATAACAAATTAACAGCTAGGCTTACAGAAAAACTAATCACACCGTAGCATTTCTTACTTATTCTGCGTTATTGAATGGTAAATTTAAATTTTATAAACGTATTTTCATATTTTTTACAACGGTTGTGACGTAAAAAGTGCCTGTTTTTGACGGGGTTCGAGCATAGCACCGACTTTGATGACCCGTAAATCAATATCAAGTCGTTCAATTGCAACCAAACTTTAAATAGTTTTAAATATACATGTTTTCTATGCATAATGTAAGTTTCCAGTGTATAACTTAAAAATAAAAAGAGTTGTTATCAATTTTATAAAAAGTTATCAATTCAAAACTGGGGTGTCGTAGAATTTCGTTCTTGGTGGCGTTATAATCCGCATGTCCTGAACGTATCCAATATGTTATTGTCTAATATTTCAACACATTTGTTTTATTTATATCGATTGGTATTTATATTGGCGAAAGCGAGCTCCATCGGCAAGCGACTGGCATTGTTTAAGCCGTGCAGTGTTGCCGCGTACATCCTCTCCTGGCCGCCAGCGCTTGGCTTTGCTTGTCAGCGGATATCAACGATAATGTAATCGCATCCTACCAACTTTTACACCAATTTTCCATGATACCCTTATTCTGAGTCTAAGGAGTATTATTCTCCACTCATGAAATACTGGTTTATCACTGCCGCCAGCTTACTGTTCTATCTATTTACCATTCAATAACGCAGAATGAAGTAAGAAAAGCTACGGTGTGATTAGTTTTTCTGTAAGCCTAGCTGTTAATTTGTTATTTGCATTCAAACTCGAGTGCACATAATTTCTGCGCCGACAGTCACCCCATGCCATACACCCTTGCATTCGCTCGTAGGTTATTATGTAGATGTGGATTAAACCTAGTACACAATATTTCCGGAAGAAATCAATTAGTAGGGCTATTGAGACTGTAGGGGGTTGGTTTGAAACCGTCGGGATTACCTCGAATAGGTAACCAAGGAGTCACGTGGTACAAACATGACTGGTTCAGAAATTTAGTGTCTAAATCGCTCGTTACAACATCATCAATTGTTTTCACTTGAGTTTTTTCCCATCTTTCTCGACTATAGAGCTTCGAGATGAGATAAAACACGAGTTTAAACAATTAATGAGGTTGTAATTAGCGGTTTTAACACACCAAATGATGCGAACCAAATGTGATTATACCACGTGACTCCTTGGTTACCTGTTCGAGATTACCTCCACGGTTTCAAACACAACCCCCCAGGGGCATCTAACGTCGACATTACGCCTAATTCATTTCGATCGACGGCTTTGTCTCCGGCTTAATCCCTCTACCCCCTCTTTTATCATATTTTATTCAGACAGTGATCCTGGTAAATGGGCAATTTGTTCACTTATTTACGAGGTGATTCAAATGCTGAGCAAACACTTATTTCGTAAACGTAATCGTGTCCACTGCGCATGACATGGCAATATTACTCCGGTGCCTGAGGCGGGAATGGAACTCGCGACCTTGGAGACAGCGGTCGGTTGCGCACGGCGTTCTGGACTCGAATTAAAAATGATTTTTATCCACAACAAACAAAGTTAACTTCAGGCCACCTCGATGGCTTCGACCAATGAAACTCAATCACTCGTTTAGGGGATCTAGATTGTGAGGTGGTTGGAGCACTGAAGGCCAGGGTTCGAATCCCGGCGATGGTGGATTCGACTCCCCCCCCTGCCACACACACTAGCGGTGGCTAGCAAGGTATTACGTTGATGTAGATGTATGTACCCAACCCTACACTACCTGGTATCCCTTCCGATAGTATCCGTTGACACAGAACAAACACCATAGCGACGGACTGTAGGTAAAGTGATGTATATTCACCTGAAGGTCAATTAGAAGACACTTCATGAATGGGGAGGGGTTGTTTATAGAACGACAATTATGGAAATTTCAACGAAAGCACGCTCAAGTACAACAGTTTGCTAACCTGAACTACGTCACTAACCTCGGGTGACGGAAGAAGCTTCGGTGGGCATGTTTCCCGGATAAGAGTGAGAATAACGAGTAATAACAAACTATGCTTGCGGAAATTCCATAAGAATGAAATCGTTTGTAAAATAAGCATAATAGATCGAGTAGCATCTATGGTTAACATGTAGAAAGAGCAGATGATATTAATTAGAAGTGATTTGTAAGAGGATTCATTGCAACAATAATGACATGATATGTTATTATACTTCCTTAAAGAAAAGCGTGAATATTTGAATCGCAAAGAGTTACATGAACTGGTTAAATAGAACCCTTAGTAGAACTAGATGAAAAGGGAAGTGTTTGGTATGCGGAAGTAAAGTCGAAATATTATCAGCGAGTACGCATGAAGTATGGCTGCCTGGAAATTGAAGGCAAAATGAAGCGAAAAATATTACTGAGTTAATTCACTTATGGTCATAGAAGAGGCATCCGCCGAAAAAAAACAGTTGCCTTAGGTATTTAATAACAGTTATATCGAAGAATTTAATAATCGAGGTCATCCTTAAGACCAATGCTCTAGCATGAACACGGATATCTCGTTATTATTGCGGAGGTATATAGTAGTAGTTGTTGGAACCGTTAGTTAAATAGAGCAGGGACAGACATAAGGAAAATATAATATAAAGATGCGGTCACCCTTCAAGAGTAGAATAAGTGGCCTCCAACAATACTGCACCCTATCGCGCGGCCATTACAGAAGGTCGAGGGAAGGGAGGGCTGAATTTCTGAAGGACTCTGTCGGAGCCAAGTTCTAAGAAACGCTGGCTGGAAAACAGGAGTTGATTGCCAACGATTGCCTCGGAACAACATGAGAGGAATAAACTAAAAAAAATGGAGCGCTCTTCATTCAAGCTGGGTGGTCGACGAGAGAGAGGAAAAAAAAGGTTGGTAGCGAAGACCACAAAACGTTTTTCCTAATACATCCGTCAATGCAATAATTAAATTACCATGATTATAAAATCTAATTGCACCTGACTCAAGCGCTGTTCCTTTGCCATTTCCATGATGATGGCATGATAGAAAAAAAACCGGGATTGACTTCCATTTCATTGGGCCAAATCAATAATTCCTTGTTTCCTGAGCAACATTTTAAATTCCCAAAACGAATCATTCAAATTGAGAGGCGATCAAAATTAACCTTACAGCCGAAGGTCAATTTTTATTTTATTTTAGGAGGTCCATTGATCAGCTGGTCAATACTGAACGTTAAACGCAGTGGGAGAGGTTGTAACTTAGAGTGAATCTATTAAATAATTTCCAAATTAAGAAATAGTTTCAGCCAAGACTTTTTGGAATTAATTCTTCGTTGAGACTTTCGCGGTTCATAGTGCTGAAAAAAGTAACTTTTCGGGTCTTCCGCGTAATCAGGTTAGCCTGACGTTTCGCGACCCCTGCTGGTCGCTTCTTCTGATGGATAGGTAATGCATTGAGTTGGAATTGTTGGAATTCTCTCATCCCTGGGTAGATAAGTAAAGATTACACACAATTCCACAAGTAACTATTCGGTTTCGCAGTTGTACAGCATGTTTTCTTTTCCCTCTCGAGATGAGAGAATTATAGCAAGTCAATAAATGTTACACGTGGAATTGCAGCGTAATATATACTTATCCATCCCGAGAATTTCCAAGTTCATTAGTTTTCTAACGGAGTTGAAAATCTTTTGAGAAATCCTTCATACAACGATCAGCCCGAGAACGAGGGTAAAATTAGGTAAAGACACTGCTGTACGGAGAGTTAAAAAATGTCTTACTTTCCAATAAAACAATAAGGGAGTATTATAGCCGTTGTACAAATATGACAAGTAGGTGATGAACAGGTCAGCAGCGTAGCCGATCATCGTACGTACGCATTCCCTACGAGCTACCGCAAGGGTGTGTGGCAGGGGGTAAAGATCACCAAACATTACTTACAATAAGCATTAATATAATACAACTAAGAGCTAAATTGCTACTTCTTCATGGAAACAAATATGAACATAAAAATTAAGTGATTACTGCTTATAACGTCATTTCTCTTCATAATCTGTATTTCCCTTGAATGTTCGGGATAGCGATTCTAAAAACATGCATCATCACTACAGACAACACTAACAATATTTCACCTACCTATCCCTTAGCTCTATGATCCTATTATGTCCATAGCCTGTTGCATGGCTTAAAATGCTGCAAACTCAGCTAACGCATACTTGGCCTTTGCCCTAATGACTAAGCCTATCTACCCTTTCCTGCCTACCACTGAAATGAATATCAGTCTGGATTGAAATTGGTCGTTAAACTTTTAAGTTTTACCACGTTATTCTTTACAATAGCTGCGTGGAATGAACCGCGTTAATGACACAATAACACAATTCTTTTCCTGAGTAACTTATATGTTCTAGGTACTACGTGCAAGTCTGGTAATGGTTCACCCCTGCCATGCACCCTGAAAGTTCTATGCTGGGCTACCTCTAGAGTTAGATAAACCGCCGGATATCCTCTTGAGGTCGGCATGGGCTGTCTGATGGTGAGAGCGCTTGTCTATGCGTCCGGGTAAAAAGAAACGATAAATTAAATCTTCCACGGGTAAGATTAGTTGACCGTAGCTGAATAGTTTTCTGAGTAAGGCCAACAAAAAAAGGAATGAAATAGGATTGTGCCCATATCAAAACGAAAATTTCAAACTCCGTCGAGCATAATAATTTGTATATTAACCTCATAAATACAAAACCCAGTAACCTTTGGTATATGGCTGCTGGAAATCAATTCCTGAGAGTAGTGTGGTGGAGAAAATATAAATGACAAAGGTTTGTCTTCCGACGGACATATTCTCCCCATCACAGGTGCCGACGTAAACAGAGCGAAAACGTTTAACGACTGGTTAAAACAAATTCAAAACAAACGTTTATCAACACGAGTGCATTCCTCAATTCCGTATCACTTGATAATGACAGGTGAAATGAGGTAGCCGTAAAATACACATGACAACGTATCCGTCGACCCAAATCAAGTCGGAACGGATTCGTCCATCCTCAATTCGACGAATGGACGCGACCGACTGCTGACGAAGCGATGAGACTTGTCAGCATGGAAAATAAATATGGGTTCGCGTAATCGAGTCGCTCTGAACATATCCGCGAGGCGGATAAACACTACCGGAATCAGCACATCCTCGGTAAAAGTTTATGAAGCCGATATCTTTTGTGATGACGTTAGAAATATACACATGCTGAGAAACAGAAGGCGTATTACACTTGATTCCATCTGTCAAAAATATTTGAGAATTAGACTGTCTTCCGGGTGGATACGAAATGCCTTTCTCCTCGCGAAAAATAAAAACTCATAACCGTCAACACAGTTACAGATGAGTGAGTGCGATATAGGTAGAGTAGTTTGCTATGCGTCTAAAAAATAACTACTTTACAACCTCATTTCAAATGCACTGTTGGACGCCGAATGGAAATCAAAACCTCAATAATGCAGACATGACTACGAATGTAACTATATTCCTTTGTACACACCAATCGTTTGGTTGTGCGTCGCATAACTAACATACACATCTACGTAATACCCTGCGAGCCACATCGAGGGTATGTGACAAGAAGTGAAAATCACCCTCCCTTTCCCCCACCCACTAACACGTTTCTTTCATATAGTAATAATGTATGTACCTTTCAAGTCATGTGCGTTTCGTATGATTTGCGGTGATTCACCATCCTGCCATACACCCTCCAGGTGACTTGCCAAGGTATCAAGAGATATTAATCTCGCGCCGCATTTTGACGAGGATATTCACCGAGTCACGACATGCATTGCCTTACGTATTCCTCCGAAGGCAAACTCGCGAAGACAAACGAATTCACTCTTTGCTCGAACAACAGCACAAGTTCCCACTCACCTAAAGCGATTGCAAGTTCCCGCCGCGGGTCGAGAGACGATGAGAACCGGACTGTTGCGCGGGCCCTACAGGTGCAGGGTTGATGGCGCCACTATGCAGACACACCTCCTCGAGCCAGCCAACCTCCCTGGTCCAACAACTCCTTCCTCTTAACCTCCTCCGGGCGAGGGGAGAGAGGGGCGGTGAAGAGGGGGACTTGACTCGTCGGACCAGCGTACAACTCAAAACATAACACTACGGCACACGGAGAAAAAAATCTACACACTGTTGACCACAGCAAAACAAAACTCGCGAGGTGTCGAACAGAATGAAAGCAGAAAATAAAACGATTCGGCTAAGCAGTATCCTTCGAAGCAACTCGATATATATGTACAAATGCCACGACGAGGAAAGATCCGTTCACTCGCTAAAGTCAAGAAGAACTTCCACAAGCCTCTGGAAGCACGGAAAATTCGGAATGTTTCTCAGACACAAGCACAGGTGCTCGCGGAAATCGGTGTCCGCTTCGTCGAGACAATGGCCCGACTGACGGAGCGTGCAGAGAGCCTCGAAAAGTCAACTTGCGGCCGAGAGGAGCGGTGATACCTTCCGGGAAAACTGGTTCAGCAGTCACAGCCTTGCTTGCACAGGCCGGAGACGAGTCCGCAGCCTTCTCCCTTGCAGGGACGTGGCGTCGTCGACCGCGGAGAAGCCAGAGAGGGAGAGATAGAGAGAGTTCGGGACACGAATCCGGCCGAGATGCGAGTGGAGAGAGAGAGAAGCGGTTCCGACGGTCTTCGACGGCACAGTGAGGAGGACTGGTTCGCGCTGAGGTGTCGGGAAATAGGGACTGACCTCCCTCCCCTCCCTCATCGCCCCCCCCCCCCTTCCCCTCCAACTCCCTCCCTCCCCTCCACTTTGGAGGGGAAGGGTACGGCGAGCAGAGTGAATGGGCTCCTCGTAAGGTGAAACTGTAGGTAATTGGGAGGGAGAGGGTGGAAGAAGGCACGCATGATAACCTGAAATTAGAAGGGGGCATTGGATGAGAAGCTGCGGTGTTTTATCTGTATCATCTACATCTACACGATACCCTGCAAGCCACCGCGAGGGTGTGTGGCAGAGGGTGAAGATCACTAATCATGCACTACTAACATGCAAACAAGCAACTATAGTGTCTCATGCAACTAGATTGTTAGCATATATAGTATTTGAGGGGTTAATACATGCATCATGCACTACAGAATACTCTTAAAATATTTCACCTACCTATCCCTTTGCTATGCTGCCTATTCTGTCCTCTTATAGTACTGGGGAAAAATGCATTTTGAATCTATCGGTACAACAATCTATCTCTCTAATCTCACGTATCTACAGACTACACTGTAAGCCACCTCGAGGGTGTGTGGCAGGGGGGGGGGTCACCAAGCATGCACAACGTACTACATGCCCAAAGGTTCACTTATACCACATCTACGTAATACCCTGCGAGCCTTCGCGAGGGTGTGTGGCAGGGGGTGAAAACACCATGCCTACACTACTGACATGCAAATTAAGAGCTAAGATGAAACCACTCTATGAAAACAAGTTAGGTGTAGGATTCATCTACATCTACATAATACCCTGCAAGCCACCATAAAGGTGTGTGGTAGGGGGTGAATTCTCACCAAACATGCACAACATATCATGCATACAAAAGGATTAATATTTATATACTGTTCTAAACTTCACTATTTAAAAAAAGATAAAAATAGTAAAGCAAACATGCTGTTAGCTGGGTTAGCTTTAAGTGCTCATACCAACATGCAGCTACCAATGTTATCCATTGCTACACTCGTATTGGATATATTTACCGTTATTCTTACCCCTAATTGTACGAGGAAAAAAGGACATTTTGAATCTGTCAGTTCTGCAAGAAATTTCTCTAATTTTGTCATTATGGTCCAGTCTACCATAGTAAGTTGTGGGGTTCACAAAATATTTTTAACATCTCACGAAAAAAAATGGTCTTGGAATTTGTTTAAGAGATTAAGTCTAAATTTAAACCTATGATCTGACATTTCCCATAGAGCAGCTAGGTGCTACAATAGGTTAGTGGTGTATCAGAATTAATACAAGAATTAGTTTGGGAAACATCAGATCCTGCCTGTTTGCCTGATGCCAGCCCTGTTTAGTTCTAGTACAAACAGCAACATGCAACCAACTATTACTCACCAGCCCTGTCAAGAGATAGGGAGGGAGAGGCTGACGAAGGATGGGGAGGAACACAAGGTGGAAGGCGTGATTCGTGGAAGGAAAAATCTCGGAAGGAATACGTCACGAAGTTCAACCACTCTTCCTCGAGGCATTCGAAGCGCCCAACTGTTTGCGTCCGACTCCGCTGCACTCGAGGGTTGGACGATGCACGTTCACGCGTATAATAACAACATCGATCACGGAGGGAAAAGGAAACGCACGAAGGAATGAAAGGTCTGTGACGAGAGTGCTCTTGGGAGAGAGGACGAACACGTCACGAACCTCAAGTTCTCACCCTCCTTCCCTCCCCTCTCCTTAATCCCCTCCCCCCTTCCCATCTTTCCTCCACAGAGATTATCTAACCCTTTACCCCACCAAACCTACTTTTGAGTCTACGTTGCTATACAACAGGGGTTGAGTGACTCGCGTTATCTTGACGCCAGCGCGGCTCGCAGAAAAACCAGTGCAACGCAGGTGCCATTCAGCTTGCTAGCGAGAACACATCTACATAATATTTCTTTCCTCGTACTTTCCTCGTACAATTATGGATATGAATAACGGTAAATTTATCCAGTACGAGTGTAGTAATGAATAACATTGGTAGCTGCATGTTAGTATAAGGACTTGAAGCTAACCCAACTAACAGCATCTTTTTGCATGTTTGCTTTGCTATTTTTATATTTTCTTAAATAGTGTAGTTTAGACTAATATATTAATATTAATCCTATTTTATGCATGATATATAGTGCATGTTTGGTGAGAATTCACCCCCAACCACACACCTTTATGGTCGCTTGCAGGGTATTATGTAGATGTAGATGAATACCCTGCAAGCCACCATAAAGGTGTGTGACAGGAGGTGAATTCTCACCAAACATGCATACTTATCATGCATAAAAAAGGATTTGTATTTATATACTGTTCTAAACTTCACTATTTAAAAAAAAATAAAAATAGCAAAGCAAACATGCAAAAACATGCTGTTTGTTGGGTTAGCTTCAAGTCCTTATACCAACATGCAGCTACCAATGTTATCCATTGCTACACTCGTATTGGATATATTTACCGTTATTCATATCCCTACTTGTACCAAGAAAAAAGGACATTTTGAATCTATCAGTTCGGCAATCAATTTCTCTAATTTTGTGATCATGGTCCAGTCTACCATAGTAATTTGGGGTTCGCAAAATATTTTTAACATCATCACTGAATATGTGGTCTTGGAATTTGTTCAAGAGATTAATTCTAAATTTCAACCTGAAATCTGACAAAGATTCCCAATTTAATTCATTTAATGGACTGGTTACACTAATAAGGTTATCGTACCGTCCCTTTACAAATCTTGCCGATCTTCGCTGCACACGTACAAGTTCATTATTTAGACCGATTTCGTAGGGATCCCATACACTGGCAGCATATTCCAGATAATGAGGGCTTCGAGGGATTATCTCCGTTTTTTTGGAGTCTATATAATTATGACGACATGAATTTTAATGACAACGACACATTCTCGCTTCGATTGAGATATATTGAGAGGAGATTTCATCGAAAACATTTGAGATATTTGTAATCGAACAAAAATTAGCGAAAAAATTATAAGCTAGGTCGTGGTAACTGTGCAGACAAAAATACTGTGAGATTTATAAAGGTTATGTTACTTATTAATTGATATTTCACCAGTTGTAGGCAGTATATGCAAAGAAACAGTGCAAGTCCGTAGTTATGTGCGGAGAAACTCACCCCTTGCGTCACACGCTCGGGGTCTAAGGGTACATCTACGCCATTTATGGTGGATTTCAGGGTCTTATATTATAGATGTAGATGAAGAAGGAGGAAAGAAATAGGATTTCTGGATGACGTGTAGCAAATTAGAGGATATAAATATTTAAAGAGAGATTTACCAAAAGAAGCTAAGGTTGAATATGAAAACGATTAAGACAACCTGCATGGTAAGGAATAGTAGTCATATCCACAACTATAGCATTGTTGGTTGAATACTATTAAAGATTAATCAGCATTCATTGAACATAGCACATGGCTATAAGGGGTAAGATCCCAAGAACCCAGAAAATTTCCAATCTTGGCTTTTGCGATTGTTCTTGGGTTCTTGTTCTCAAACACATTTTTGTGAAACCATGATTAAAAAAGAAAACCACTAGGTAAAAATCCACACTTTTATTTTTTTTCAGCAACTCAGTTCAATCATGAAGGATATAAAGATCCAGGATCTTTATTATCATGGATACTCGTAATTTCTACAAAGTTACGCCTAAAATCATTTCCTGTATTTTTGTGAAACTTTCGCAGGTTGAGCCAAGGGATCAAGAGTTTCAGGGGATGAAAACCAGGATGCTGAGCCCTTAAAGAGAACCGCGCCAAGGTCCTTGCAAACAGCCTCAACCCTAAGGGCTCTATAGCCTATTTTCCAAATTCCTATTTTCATCTACATCTACACAATACTTTCCAAGCCAAGAAGGACATTGGGGTCGTTTACCATATTTTTTATTGCCGGATCCGATAGAGTTTTTAAAATAAAAATACGCGTATTTTTCCGTTTTTTGATCCGTCAATCATTTCTCGAGTTATAAGCGGCGAAAAACTGATGTTTTAAACCCTTCTGGAAGAGTGGGCGTGGTGCAACCTCTGACGTCATTGATTTCGTCCAATCACAACTGAGCCCGCGAAGCTACTTTGCCTTATCGCAATGGGGGTACACAGCTGACTCTGCCAATAGGAGCCATTGCGACAGCATCTGTGCGAGCGGACCTTCCGAGAACCCCCCTCCATTCCCTTCCCTTCCCCTAAAAGTAGTCAAGGACGGGAGGAAAATGACGTCAATGTTATCACAGCAGCTTCTTCGGTGGGCGTCACCTTTTGCTTATTTTAATTTTTGATTTGTTATTGAATGTTTGTGGTTAGAAGATTAATTTTTTTACTGAAATTCGTTTTTCGTTGCCATATAACAATTTCGTGAAAAAAATTGCATTTTCGGTTCAGAGTAAACACCCCCTTTGAATATTCAGTTCGGCAAGCAATTTCTCTAATTTTATGATTATGGTCCAATGTACTATAGTAAATTAGAGTTCGCAGAATATTTTGACGCCATCAGTGAAAATACTTCTTGGAAGTTAGTTAAGAAATTGATTCTAAATTTCAACATACGGCTTGACAATGTTTCCCATCTCAGCTCATCTAAGAGATTGGTTACGTTAATATCGTTATCATAACGTCCCTTTACAAATCTTGCCGACCTTCTCTCCAGACACTCCAGTTTGTTTATTAAGCATATTTTGTAAGGATCCCATATGCTGGCAACGTATTCCATATGAGGTCTATCAAATGAAAACAAAATTTTTGGCATCACTGGAAATTGAACCTGTGACCCTCGTCTCATCAGTCCGTCTTGCTACCCTAGACTACCTCTCCACCCCCCCCTTTTTTTTCGAGGGCCCCATGCAATAGCGGCCTGTAGGGCTGTGCGATATGCTATTTTGAATATTGCACGACGATATCATTCTGATATCGCGGATTCGGCGATATATCGGTTTCGCGATATAAATAGGAAATATCGTGATATGGACATATCGGGATATCGACTTATCGGGATATCGACAATTGGGATATCGACAATCGGGATATCGACAATCGGGATATCGACTTATAATATAATAACTCAGGCGAAAGAGCATATAATTTTAGATAATAGAGGTTCTTTTCAATTTTGTTGTTACGGCCCATATGATCTGAAATATTACCATTTTTCCTTGGTCGAAAAACGGTGAAAATTTTTTAAATTCCGAATTTTGGTTTAAAAACAATAATTTTAAAACAAATTTGAACTTTTCTTGTTGAATTCCAGTTTTTAGTGATGAAATCGCACCATGGCCTTTCCATTCCCTACATCCAGATTTTATGATAAAAAAGTTATAATTAATAACAATAACAAATCAGACAATTGAAAATACATAATTAACGATTGAGGAAGTGTAATATTTTATAAGGAAGAGACCGTTTATAACACTTCAATCCGATCAACCACTACCGAGAAACTGCGCTAAATGGAGACAATATTAAGGGTACAGAAAAAAACACCGGGATCAGGATATCGTCATATCGGGATATCGACATATCGGGATATCGACATATCGGGATATCGACATATCGTGATATCGCGTTTCTAAATATCGACTCCCGATATCAAGTGCATATCGAGTATCGTCGACGATATATCGTGGTATCGCACAGCCCTAGCGGCCTGTATGTAAAGGTGCGTTTGCACGTAGAAGTTGACTGCTATGACAGTCAACTGTTAACAACTATTAACCTCCAATCGCATGTGTAAATAGCAACTGCGATGCGAGTTCAGGTCGATACTGGACACATGTCGAACACTATCAATCCTAGTTCGAGCTATTAGGAAAGTTGAAGCCCGTCTACTTTCCAGCGGAAATGTATCCAACACAATCGTAACAATCGCCAACGGAAATCAATACATGACGTCTGATGCCGGGAATTTGAATATCATAACAAAGATATGCAACCCCAAAGGGGAGATTCTACTCTTTAAAGAATGGGGCCAAAAGATAATCGTCAATTGAATTTATTACTTGAAAATTTTCATGAAACTTTAAGCATCGATCACTATTGAAATAAAATCTTTTTCTTTGTCATGACAACGCCTAAATAGCGGCTTTAAGCTGCATAGAAGTTGGTGCAGACTCATCGAACAGTAGCGATATAGATATATCGTGCATCTCGCAACTGCTGCGTGTAAACGCTGCATAATCCTTGCAGGAGAAGAAGGCCCAAGGGGTCAGTTGGAAGGTGGCGGTGACCTCCAGGATCGATCCCTGGTGCGGACAGCAGGTGCTAACAGACATTAATGCCGCGTTGACGTAGGCGCGGCGTATTCCCCCCGAACGTTCATTGGCTGGTCGCCGCCTTTCCCTTCCAGGAACTTCCTCCTCGGTTCCGCCCACCCCGCTGGTCTGTCGTCACTCCAGGGACACCTTCGCCAATCTCCTCAAGGTTGTTGCGAGAGGGACTATAACATGAGAAAGGGCCTCGATTAGAATCGTTTTGTGCGACGGTCGACCCACGAAAAAATATCGCACAGTCATTGTCGTCAGAATGCGAATCCATAAGCAGCATTTAGCACGTAGCAGTTGACTGCTATGATAGTCGCGAGATGCGCGATGTATCTATATCGCTACTGCTATGATGCGTCTGCGTTAACTTCTATGCAGCTTAAAGCCGCTATTTAGGCGTTTTCATAACAAATAAAAACAGTTTTATTTCAATAGTGGTTGATGCTTAAATTTTCATGAAATTCTTCAAGCAATAAATTCAATTGACGATTATCTTTTGTTCTCATTATTTAAAGAGTAGAATCTCCCCTTTTCGGGAGGGATATCCTTGTTATTATATCCAAATTCCGTTGTGTATTGCTTTACGTTGACGATTGTTGCGATTGTGTTGGATACATTTCCGCTAGAAAGTAGACGGGCTTCAACTTTGCTAATAGCTCGAACTAGGATCGATAGTGTTCGACATGTGGCCAGTATCGACCTGAACTCGCATCGCAGTTGCTATTTACACATGCGAATGGCGCTTAATAGATGCTAGCAGTTGACTGTCATAGCAGCGAACTGCTACGTGTAAACGCACCTTTAGGTACCGGACGCACTAATAAGATCGAAAGCATTCTTTAAATGCCAGTCGGTTGAAATCGGTACTGAGAGTAGATTTAAGCTTCCTCGTTGGCATTCGACGTCAATGGATCTTTCTGGACGAAACCACCGCCTTCAACACTTGCGTAATTCGCGGTCTGAAAGAAGAAATGGCTTCAAGGAAGGCCAATTCCTCTTCCTGTGTGGCCCGCGGTTTCCTCCTCAATTTTAGAGATACGAAAAGTAACAGTATTATGCACGTAAGACGCAGGGTGTTCAGAGAAATCTCTTGGGTTTTAGCAAGGGACCCATTGACCCCCAGTCCTAATCTTTCCCCACCAAAAAACCAACGTAGCTATGGAGCAAATTAGGAGAGTAAAGTAATGATGACTTTTTTGGCTGTAAATACACTTATTAGTAACCATAAGGGGAGGAGACCGACAACGAATGAATTAGATTTGATCAAAGAACTAGACAGCGTGAAGCGTAGAGCAACTAGGTTGTTGCAATCAAGGTGTTATCAAATCGTAGGTTGAAATACAACTTATCTCCGGCAGATATTTAAGGAGGTTGATCCGAAAAAGGAAAGTCATGTCATTTTTCTTATATTTTCAGCACTTATAGAACTAAAGTTCCTCTGTCTAATAAAGTAAAGATAAATATACCAACCCATACTCCTTTTTGCACAAATTGCATTTGAAATTACACACGATTAACGGCGAGCATGGCCATCACATGGGAATCTAACGTTTAAAAATACCATAGTGACATGTCATTTTTGCAAAAAACTGACATTTTATGCGTTATTTCACAAGAAATAAAATGACACGAAAAAAAGGCATCAACCCACCGTATTTTTCGCTAAATCCACCAATTTCTGCGCTTATAGCAGACGAAATTCGTTAGTTGTGTTCAAGTGGCGCTGCGGTCGCTCTAGCCAAAATGTATGGCGTATGAATAATATCATTACTAATGAGATATTAAAGCATATTTCAGGAAAATATTATAACATAATGTTTGATAGTCGTATTCTGGTGTTATAAATTATTAAATTCATTGAGTACATGAATTTATTTCTTTAAGTAAATTCTGAATTGACTCCATAGTCGAGCTGATTAAAATTATCATAAAAAATAAATCCTTCGATTTTACATCGTATTTCTTGTAATACTTATGACTTTCAATAGCTTAGGTAATTTTCTTTGTGAAGTAAGGAACACTTAGCAGGCATATACTCGTACTTAAATTAATAAGATTCCTCAGACAACTTGACTCAAGCAGTCGCGAGCCAACAACCTTAAAACGTACAGGTTTACTGAGGATATTAGATACTTGTATATATGGAGAACATTGCGTATTACGCTAGATGTGATCAGATGAATAATATTAGAGAGATAGATTGTCAAATAAATAGATTTAAAATGTAATTTTCCCGAGTCCCATTAGAGAGCATAAGAGGAAGCACAACAAAGGGATAGGAAGGTGAAATATTGTTAGATTAGTCCGTAGTAGGTGCTCTTACAATTAGTTGCATGGCTAGCATTGCTAGGTAGCTCTTAATTGCATGTAAATGGTGCATGTTGGTGATCTTCACCTCTGCCACACACCCTTGCGGTGGCTCGCAGGGTATTACGTAGATGTAGACCATCGTCAAGTGGAGGGCAGGGGGGACATTTGCCCCCCCCCCAATTTGCCTCGGGCCATTGAGAAATGAGTCTTCATTAATAAAAATTAAATTTCACTTGTTTCCAGCTTGCCTTTTCCCTTCTGACACATATTCTACCACCATCGTGTGCATTTTTAGCGGAATTCTAGTCTCTTCCCCCTCCTATCCGCAAAAAAATGAGGGCCCTTTTCATAGGAGCCGGGCCCTTTTCAAGGTTGGCCCCTCCCAGCGTAAACAGTTCCGACGCCCCTGATGTAGATGAAGTTAGGCTTTTAGTTCCATTGAGGATAGCTAGTAAATCTCCTTTCTAGCCATGCATGATATGTAATGCATGGTTGGTGTGAATTCACCCCCTGACACACACCTTTATGGTGGCTGGCAGGGTATTATGTAGGTGTAGATGTACACTAATGAATATTTACAGCTTTCCATATGCTAAATTGTACAAGAATCAACATACTCGCGACCAGGATCAGAGTTCGAAGAGCCAGCCTGTCCTGCTCCCAAAGGGGCGTATTTCGACCACCGCCCTGCTAAATGGTGGAAATTAATTCCACCCCTGCTACATGTGATCGATGCAAAATCATGGGGGTCAATGTTGGAACGATATATCCCTGCACGGAGTTAATCGAAACGGAACGTCCGACTCAACTGTTTTTCCCTCGCTTCCCTCCCTCCTCCTTCCATCGGCCGTTTCCACGGCGACGACGTAAACGACGCTCTCAACCCGGCTACGCGGCGTGTTGAATGACGGAGGCTTGAAGGGTATGGGGGAGGGGGCACAACAATTAAGGGGTTGGTTCAGGGGAAGGGAAGGAATGAGGGGGGAGGGGGAATTGGTCTGTTGCGTAGTCCGATTCTCCTCCCCTCTCCCGCCTCCGAGGGAAAATCCGGAGTTTCCCGTGATTCACATCTTTTATATTCCTTCCTCCCCCTCCTTCTGCCGTGACGACAAAATCGAGAAGAAGTTAAATGCGAGGTGATTCAGCACTTCCTTAGCTGCGTCGGTATCACTTGGGGGACGCCTCGGCCAGATCATCGGACACGCACTACCACGAATGCCAGAATGCAATAAAACTGAAAGTAAAGGAGGGACGACCGAGAGAAAAATAAATAAGAATACGATTTACGAGCCAGGCGCGAAGATGCGCACTTATCTCCAATAACGCAAACGTTGACATTAAGGAGGTCCCGCCATAAAATGAAAGTTACGCCATTCTTTTGGAACTTATGGACACAGATGGCCTAATAAATTTTGACGACGACCGAACTATATTTTTACACATTGCGTATTCCGATAAGTACTATTGAACATTCTCAAGCTTATTAGTGGGAATGGGAGTGGGTGTACAATAAAAACTACTTTCAATCACCAGAACGGCATAAGATTTGTTCTTTTCCAGCAAATAAGATCGTTACACATACTGCTATTAAACATCGACGATTTGGCTACCGCAACGATTTTGCAGACGACGCGGTAGTGTAAAGGGGTACATACATTTTGATTGCCGAACTGACAGATTCAAAATGTCCTTTTTTCCTCGAACTATTAGGGATATGAATAACGGTAAATGTATCCAGTACGAGTGTAGCAATGGATAACATTGGTAGCTGCATGTTGGTATAAGGACTTAAAGCTAACCCAACTGACAGCATGTTTTTGCATGTATGCTTTGCTATTTTAATTTTTAATTACAAATTTTATGCATGATATGTAGTGCAAGTTTGGTGAGAGTTCACCCCCAGCCACACACCTTTATGGTGGCTTGCAGGGTATTATGTAGATAGATAGATAGATCAAAAGAAGTTAGGGAATGGGGAAAATAGAATAGGGAATCTCTAAGCAAGGATTTAGATGCAATTCAATACTGGAGCGACATATTTGCTGCTATAACAAAACCTAACAAAAAGTGTAGCTATTATTTTTGGAAGAGGAATAATTCGTTAGAGCGAACCTATACTATTAGTAAAACGGCAATTGTACTTAGGTGTAACAATTACTAAAGATGCATCGTGAGGAAGACACATCCGGGAAATATGAGGCCAAACCAAGAGAAAGCTAGGATTTGAAGTGTCCTAAGAAAATGTGACGTGAAAACAAAAGAGTGATGTTTATTTTTCACCAGTTAGGTCCCACCTAGAATGCAGAGTATTGGACCAGAATGAATTAGGTTTGATCAGAGAGATAGACAGCGAGCAGTGTAGACCAGCTAGGATTGTTAAAATGTGTTACGATAACTTTAGTCATCAAGATTATTAGAAAAATTAAGTTGGGAATCATTATCAGATCGTAGGTTAAAGTGCCAATTAAATCATAAAAGAACATGACGGGCAGGATCGCCTCCCGTTCAAAAGCTTCGAGATAGGTGGGTGAAGTTCTTCGATGTAGTGGCCTAGTTGTATGTACAGTCATTTGCAAAAGTTTCGCTCGGAGTTTCATTCTGTAAGCTTGCCGTTGAAACTATATCATATGAGAAAGAGAAATGGACTGAAAATAAACTATTAAGTGAGAAAAATGAATCTTATAACGTGTCACGGCACGACACTTCGCGGCAATATCACAGGCGTAATCATGGTATTAAGCAATAGCGCGCATTTGACGTGATATATTTTGCATAATAAAAGTGGTATGGCCCTAATTATAGCGCAACCTTCATCCTATTCGTCATTATTATTCGTTACCGATTAATTTTTTTAAGAACCCTGGCATTAAAATCCGCCATTTTTACATATCGTGTATTACCGTTACCTTAGCACAAATTTTCCCTGCCACACAGTTAGTGCCAATATAGTCTACATCTACATAATACCCTGCAAGCCACCATAAAGATGTGTGGCAGGGGGTGAACTCTCACCAAACATGCACTACATATCATGCATAAAATTTGTAATTAAAAATTAAAATAGCAAAGCATACATGCAAAAACATGTTGTTAGTTGGGTTAGCTTTAAGTCCTTATACAAACATGCAGCTACCAATGTTATCTATTGCTACACTCGTACTGGATATATTTACCGTTATTCATATCCCTAATTGTACGAGGAAAAAAGGACATTGTGAATCTGTCAGTTCGGCAATCTATTTCTCTAATTTTGTGATTATGGTCCAGTCTACCATAGTAAGTTGGGTTCCGCAAAATATTTTTAACTTCATCACTTAAAATATGGTCTAGGAATTTATTTAAGAGATTAAGTCTAAATTTCAACCTGCGTAGTTTGTGGATTCAAATCTTGGCCGCTAGTGGCGCGGAAGAAGTTGACTACAGACTTTTGTAAATGACTGTACATACATACATAGTACATGTTTGAGATCTTCACCCCATGCCACACTCTCGCGGTGGCTTGCAGGGTGTTGCGAACATGTAGATTTTAGTACTAGACAAGGACATCTACCGTGAAATATCTCAGGTTTACCCACGAATACGATCAAGATGACGCGTTTTCTGGTACCCCGCCGAGTAGGTATTAATCCATCTTATGTGATTTATTTGGATATAAAAATCTCTACATTCGGCTCCTTGAGCAGGGTAAAGCAATAAAAAAAATTCTGTATATCATTCCTGTGACATTAATATCCACAAAGCCGTAACCATAAGGGGGCAAAGGAATAAAAAGAGAGGAAAGGGGGAAGGAAGGAGTACATCTACATAATACCCTGCAAGCCCCCTCAAAGGTGTGTGGCAGGGGGTGAATTCTCACCAAACATGCCTACTTATCATGCATAAAATAGGATTCATATTAATATATAAGTCTAAACTGCAATATTTAAAAAGATAAAAATAGCAAACTAAGCATGCAAAAACATGCTGTTAGTTGGGTTACCTTCAAGTCCTTACACCAACATGCAACTACCTATGCTATGGATTAAATCACTCGTATGGGACATATTTACCGCTATTCATATCCATAATTGTACGAGGAAAAAAGGACATTTTGAATCTGTCAGTTCGGCAATCAATTTCTCTAATTTTGTAATTATGGTCCAGTCTACCATAGTAAGTTGGGGTTCTCAAAATATTTTTAACGTCATCATTGAAAATATTATCTTGGAATTTATTTAGGAGATTAAGTCTAAATTTTAACCTGCGATCTGACAAAGATTCCCATTTTAATTCATTTAATAGACTGGTTACGCTAATGTAGTATTCGTACCGCCCCTTTACAAATCTTGCCGATCTTCGCTGTACACGTTCAAGTTCGTTATTTAGACCGATTAGTAGGGATCCCATACACTGGCAGCATATTCCAAATGAGGTCTTACAAGGGAAAGGTAGCTGATTTCTCGTACATGATCGTCACATTTACCCAGTACTCTTTTGTCGAATCCCAGTTTACGATTCGCTTGACCCATTATTTCACGAATGTGTTTACCCCAGGAAAGATCGTGTGTCAGTCTTATTCCAAGATATTTAATGGATTCCACGTTTGTTAATTCATTATTACTTATTTTGTAAGTGCTAGGAGGAGAGCTATTCTTTTTCCAAAAATTCATTACAAGACATTTTTTAAAGTTTAATTCTAACTGCCATGTATCACACCATTTTCAATTGCTTGTATGTCATCATTTCAATATTCTTTATCGTTTTGGCATAGAATTTCCCTGTACACTACTGCGTCATCGGCAAATAGACGAAGCTTACTTTTTACCACCTTATTTATATCATTTATGTACAGAAGGAACAGGAGTGGGCCTATCACACTACCTTGTGGGACACCCGAAGTGACTTTAATTGCCGGTGAGGTAACACCGTCCAGAACAACCCTTTGTACCCGATCATGAAGGAAATAATTTATCCATGATATTATATTACTGTCTAACCCATAAGATTTTAGTTTTAAAATTAGTTTGCTATGAGACACCTTGCCAAAAGCTTTTTTTGAAATCGAGACATGTTGCATCAACTGGAATATTATTTTCGCCGGAATCTAAAATATCGTGGGAAAAGAGAGTAAGTTGAGTTTCACATGGTCACGTGAGTATATACAAAGTAAGGGAGTTCTCAATCACATGTACAAAATCAAGTATACGGAGAAACCTAAGTGGCAGTAAATGACACATTCGCACACTCACGCACATGTTACAAACAACCGTCACACACAAAATTAAGGGAAATTAAGGGAAATCATTCTCCTCTGACGAGGCCTGCTTGGCGGGTCACCCGTTGTGTCAGTTTTTGACGTCGGGCATCCTTTTCCCCATCCTTACTCCTTTCCCTGCGAGTGTGACGGGTCACTGGCGAAGGAGATTCCTCGTAAACCCTGATTGTGTGCCTGAATGTGATTCACGAGGGTGACTGTAATTTGCGAATGTACAAACCCAAGTGCATGATTGTGGAAAAGACCCTGAACCCTGCTGCATGTATGTGTGCGCGTGAATGAGAATGACGAGGGTGACTGTGTATCGTATGCACACCCACGTGAATGTTTGCGCGAAAGTTATTTTCAATTTTATTTATTTGCTTTAGTTTTTTACTATC
The DNA here is from genome assembly GCA_933228895.1 of Platycnemis pennipes. Lineage (NCBI taxonomy): Eukaryota > Metazoa > Arthropoda > Insecta > Odonata > Platycnemididae > Platycnemis > Platycnemis pennipes. Next base: position 118,708,916 of record OW121853.1, on the reverse strand, counting down.
CCCCACTTGTATTTTTTTTTCTTGCGTGTATGACGGGACAATGGCGTTGGAGAAATCCTCGTAAACCCTGCTTGGGTGTGTGATTGAACTCACGAAGGTGACTGTATTTTGGATAAAAATCTGAGTGAGTGGGGTGACAATTGTACATCACGAGCCCTTTATTCTGTATATAACGGGCTCGTGATGCACAATTGTACTTGATAATGACTGTGTAAGTCGAAACCTAGGTCGGTTTGAATAAATCTGTGGAATTTTACAAAGTGAATTTACTTACATTATCAATACGTGGTTCCACAAAGTGAAGCTTAGAAATTTGTTATATACTTGCCGATCTTCCTGCACACGCCCCAGTTCGTTAATTAAAATCGGCCGTAATCGGTGATAGCAGAATATTTTACAGTGATCGCTGAAAATGGTGACATTCTTTTCGACAAGTGCAGCCGCAATGGAACCAGTTTAAATGAAAGCGTCCGTCCCCCTCGGCTCTGACGACATATCGTCCGGCAGTTTGATGTCGTCTTCCCAGGCATTCGAAGAGGAGAGAAGGCGGATGACGAATGCTGGAAATTCCTTCCGAGGGAGGAAGGACGAAGGCGTAAATGTGGCAGAGAGGGGTGGAGGGCGGTGCAGCTAAAAAAAGACTCGGGGGCCGAAATTCGCGAGAAAGTTTATCGCCCGCATGAGTGTTTGGCACGAGGGTCGCTGTTCACGTTTACCCTCGTCCTTCCTCGTTCCGTGCTATAAACATCTTATCACGGCTGCGAGAGCATTTCCCAGAGCGCTGCGTTGAGTGACGACGTTGGTGACTAGTTTTTAAATTGAAAGCGAGGAATGGAATGACGGATAATTTCGTGGTAAAGTGACTATTCCCTTAGGAGTTTTATACTTCGGCCCGGTTATTCACACCACTTCTCCTAAATCACACATGAACAGTAATTTATCTCCAAGCAAGGCGTGAAAAAAATATTTTCTAAGTTGTATGCGTATAGAATGTGTTTTGGTACATCGTTGGCCTACTGAAGATACCGGGTTTTAGCCTGAGAAATTCCTCCTCAAGCTCGTATAAATATACTCCTGCTGTGTGATTTTCTGAGTTTCAGATCTTTCCGAGAAAACACAAGCGGTATAGGGATAGGAACTGTATCCCTTTCCTTAATAAGATTAGAGAGATAGATTGTCGTGCCGATAGATTCAAAATGTCATTTTTCTCCGGTGCTATAAGAGAACACAATATGCATAGGAAAGGGATAGATAGGTAAAATATCATTAGAGTAGTCTGTAGTGCATGGTGCATGTATTAACAACCAATCCCTTTATTACTACGTAGGTACTAACCATCTAGCCGGATGTGACCCTATTATGTAGCATGTTTCCATCTAGTACCCTAGTTGCATGTCAATAGTGCATGTTTGGTTATTTTCACCCCCTGCCACACACCCTCGTAGTGGCTTGCAGGGTATCGCGTAGATGTAGATGTATCACTTATTTGTGAATGTTAGGAATTTCACAAGACGATGGGTCTGGTAGGTTTGGTGAACTCTAACCTCACTAAACCAACGGACTAACAGATTGAACACTACGGCTAAGTTCAATGTCGACATCATTAAAGCAAGACTCAGAAATATTTCAACCTTTTTTGCCCTTTCCCACTGCTTTCGACACTGTGCACACGTTATTTTGGAAAACACTAAGGAATTATTCAGTGCCCAAAGATTGGAAAGTAGCTAAATTTACACTGATTATTAAAATCGAAGACAGGATAGAATCAGATAACTACAGACCTATTTCTCTCACAACAATCTCATGAAAGGTATTTGAACACATAATTATCAGTTCGATCATAGGGTACTAGAGTAGTTGTAGATTACTGACAAACAGCCAACATGGATTTCGGAAAAGTAGTTCTTACGATGCAGAAATGTTTCTCGGGCTTGACACCGGTTATTGGGCTCCATTACTCCATTTGGCAGTAATGGAGCCTATTAACCGATGTCAAGCCCGAGAAACATTTCTGCATACTATTCGCCGGGAAAGCACTAAATCTTATAGTTCTTACGAGATAGAATTAGTTGTTTTTTTCAGGCGATGTTTTAGACTCCGAGAACATCACTACTGAGGTTTATACGATATTTTTAGATTTTAAAAAGGCATTTGATCAAGTTTCTCGTCAAATGAAACTGTTTCCGGGGTAACTTGGTGGAATTTTTCCATAATGGAGAAGAGAAAAAATAACGATGCAATTCCACAAAACTTTTTTTATTTTGACACGACCATGGTTTCGCTGCGTGCAGCATCACCATGATGCTGCGCCACAGCGAAACCATGGTCGTGTCAAAATAAAAAAAAGTTTTGTGGAATTGCATCGTTATTTTTTCTCTTCTCCAAGTTTCTCGTCGTAAATCAATCATGAAGTTACACATTATTCAACTATTTCCCGACGAATAATATTCGTGAAATCTTCTTGGATTCTCCACCGGGTTAATTGATGTTTGCCGACGCTTCGGGTCGTTACCCGGCACTTATCCTCAAGCCAAGGCAAGTCGGCAAGCATCCATAATTAAACCCGCTGGAGAGCCCGAGATGATTTCACGAATGAAGTTGGATAGTTTCAGGACAACGCGACATGATAACGTTTTAACTCATGAAGGCTTTGTGAAATAATAATAAATTAATACATTAGAATAAATGCCTGTCTTATCAATAATTAATGCATTAGTTGATTGCAAAGTCCGATACCTCGTGGAACTCCATGTTCGGGTTGAAATTATACACTTTGCAATTCCACTAAAAATGTTAAATGATTTATTCAGAAATCAAACATATTTCACTACACTGTAGCATCATCAGGTGGTAAATACCTGATGATGCTGCAGTGTAGTGAAACATGTTGTGATTTGTGAATGAATCATTTACACATTTTTAGTGGTATTGCCGAGGTAGAAAATCTTCTCGGATTTTCCATCGGGTCAGGTTGGCCATGGACAGCTAGTTCGCCGGGAAAACCTTCGATTTTATTTACCCTTGCCTTGGATGTCAGGGTATATATTATAGTGCAGGTACAGGTTAGGAAGAAAATTTAAGTACGCATAGGTAGCGTGTTTCTCCAAGCCATTGACAAAAGTTCGAATCCATCATAGGAAGCATACGTCCTGATTTATACATAGCCATTATAGAGCTGCCTCACTTGGCAAAATGAACGCAGTCCTAGATAATGACCGCGATTGAAATGCATTAAAAAGACAACACCCTTATTTCACACACTATCTAAAAGAGTATTATTGTCACAAGGGGGAAGAAAAACTCGTGTTGCTTCGGCGAACATGTTAAGAGTGTTTATTTTAACGCAAACTGCTTGACACGGAATTGGCAAGCATTTCACAGAGCCCAACAAAATTGGAATCTATTTGCGGAGTATAAAGTTGGACAGGGTTTCTACTTGGCCCCAGTACTTTTAAATTTAAATGCGGAGGGTGCCGTTAAAGTGATGCGGGAGTAACTTTATTTAATCATTAAAGTGGTAGAAGTGGTAATTAAAAGTTCTAAGTGTGTCGATGGACAAATTCTAGAAAAGTACATATCCAAAAGATTGCAAGCACTGCAAGACGCTTTACAAATCCAGTGCAATAGATAGAATTTCTAGTCTCCAATCAAAGAAATAGCGCGGTTGGCCGTTATTCGTCCACCTAATAAGTCACCCGCTCCCAAGCATGTAATAAAATACAAAGGAGAGAAAAGTCTCCTCAGCTCGAACAGCCTGAAATCGCTGGTGGTCAACTGTTCTTAGCTGAAAAGCCTGCACAGCGATTTTGCAGTAAAGGTAAAATAATTTCACTTGGTTACGCTATTAATATTGTACGCAGCCACGTGAATGATTGTTATACAATCTATCACATCGTATTTCGTATTCTGTATCTTTCTTGCCCCATAAGGGTGTTCTGCTGCAGTTCGCAAAAGTTTTTTCCAAAAAGTTTATAAATGCCTAAAAATCTATTTTTGGACACAAAGGCGGTTGTAGTAACTTAAGTCACTGATTTCTTACACCAAAATACTCTTGTAACAGGAGAGGGTTATATTAAAGGCAAAATATTACATTTGGGCAAATCTTTATATTTTTCAGCCTCTATTAAAAGTCTCTTTCAAACTCATGCAATCTCATTAGCAGATTAAAAGTTTTAAAATAGTTGTGAAAACATATAACCAGAGAATAACCATAAAGAAAACCAGAGATAAGAGTAGGCAAGAAGGAAATAATCGGTAGAATTTCCTACGCAAAGAGGGGATTCTGCCCGAAAAGAATGTACCTACACGTATACTACCTACTGGAAATTACAAGATTGGATGTAAGTAAACATTGCATTGCAACATATACCTGAGTATGCTCCTTTTTCAGGGTCTCGGACGATAACAACTGCATAAAAATAATTATCATAACATCACTTTGTGTTAATGGACGTACAATGTATTGTCATTAATAGCTAACATTTCACGAGTCTGGTATCTGCATGCTTAATATTTTCTTCCGGTTGGTAGCATTGGAACTCTTGGTTTCATGTAAGTACTGTACGAATGGAGTACTATATTTTGCATTCCTGCATGGTAGTAAGTGTTCTGACTGATTGATGATGCAAGCCTACGGATAGTTCACCCCCTGCCACACGCCCTTGCGATGGCATGCAGGGTATTAAGTAGATGTAGAAAAGGTAGACAGGAAACACTGAAACATGCTACATAAGAGTGATGAATATGAAAAATAATAATAAATATACTGATCGAAGAAGTTCTAAGAAGAGAACGGGAGAAAAGAGACGTCTGCTGATAATAATTTCTAGTGAACATTTTTTTCGAGACGTTACTCTAATTGAAATTAATTTTCACAACTTTTACCGTTTCATAAAGGTACATAGCAAAACTTTTTCCAGTTGACTAACACTTCCACGGCTTACCGTAATGGGTCGCTACTCACCAAAGGAATGCCTCAGATACTGTTTTCAGCGAGAGATAAATACCTCAGAATGCCCACGGCGTAAGTTGTCCTTGGCCTGAATTTAAGTGGAGAGTAATTAGACGGTGTTTTCCTTCAAAGTCGTTCATAGACATAGTAAATATAATAACAATTCTACCTGATGCATCATACCATAATAGGCTGGGTAGCTAGTATAATCAGCTTTGCAGTAAGCCAAAGCATTTTAGGTTTTGCAGTTAGTATCGTTCGTAAGTTTTGCATGCCTGTATGGTAGACTTAAGTTTTCGTTCAAAGCCGTTACTACTCAACATATTAAATATAATAATAATTCCACCTTATGCATCAGAAGCATCATAGGCTTGGTAGTTAGTATAATACGCTTCGTAGTAGGCCAAAGCGTAATACGTCTACGTTATGCCCTTCGAGCCACCGCGAGGGTGTGTGGCAGGGGATGAAGATCACCAAACATGCACTGCTTATATGCATCTATGAGATGGAGTGCTACTACTTCATGCACACATGTTAGATATAAGGGTCACGTGCAAGTAGGTGCTTGGTAACTACACATTAATGAATTGATTACTGGTTAGAAAAAATTTTTCGTAAATATATTTAACGGTATTTCGCTATCATGCATGTATTAGTAATGCTTAAAAATTCATCATGCACTACAGACTACTTTAGGAATTATTTACCAACTTATCCCTTTGCTTTGCTGCCTATTGTTCTCTCTTCTGGTACGCGGGAAAAATCACTTTTTATATGTATCGGTTCGACAATCTATCTCTCTAATCTTGTTATTCTGATCAAACCTATCGTAATACGCAGGGGTCTGAATACACATCAAACGTCATCTGCAAACATCTCAGCTTCGAATTTACTTAAAAGGCTAAGCAGTGAGTAATAATCGTATATCATATGCTGTTACTATATATGCGATGTATATAATAACGAATCCAGAAATAAATGGCCAGTGGAATGACCCAGGCAAAGAGGGCATTCTATCAAAAGAAGAATCGACTTACAGCTGGAAATTCAAGCTAAGAAGTAAGGAAACAATTCATCAGAACGTAAATCTGAAGCATTTTACTATATGGCAGTGAAACATGGAGGATAACAGGAGCTGAGAAGTCAAGGTTGGAAGCATTCGAAATGTGGTGCTACAGAAGACTGATGAAGATTAAATGGATCGACCGAGTAAGTAACGAGGAAGTCTTAAGTAGAGTGGGAGAAAAGAGAAGTCTGCTGAAAACTCGAAAAAGAAGACGGGACAATTTGATCGGACATATCTTGAGACACGATGGCCTACTGAAAACATTAAAAATAAGACGGAACAACTTAGTGGGCCACATCTTGAGACATGATGGCCTGATGAAGACTATCGTCGAGGAAATAGTGAACGGGAAGATTGGAAAAGGCAGGCCTCGTATGATATAAATGGAATAGGTTGTGAAGGATGTAAAAGAGAAGAATTACTTACGTCACAATGAAAAGATTGGCCGATAGAAGAATCGAGTGGAAAGCTGCGTCAAAGCAATCCTAGGATTGCTTACCAATGATGATGATACACTGTAAAAAGTACATCTGATTTTAAGGTACAAAAGCGATCTGAATTTCAGATGCAACAATTTTAAGACAGGGTATGTTGAATTTCAGCAGTAATATCTTGTCTAAAAATAAGGCAGGTGAACGACTGAAAATCAGACCATCCAGAATCCTGCTTCCTCTGCTTCCTGCTTAACTGCTCCTGTACCAACCATTCATGTTCCTGCCTCTTCCGCACCTTGCATCCGTGTTCCTGCCTTAAACCAGACAGCGCTTAAATTCAGATCGCTCTGAAAATCAGATCAACTTTTTACAGTGTATAATAATATTAATAAAAAGTTAGTATCGTATTTTTTGCATTCCTGCGCGGTGGTAAGTGTAATATTTTCCTCTCTGTTTGATAACGCATGCCTGGTGATGTTTCACCCCCTGCCACACACCCTTGCTGTGACTTGCAGGGTATTATGTAGATAACATGACATTCGTGAACCAAATCAACATAATCGTTAGCAGGACACCTTTTTAAAAAACATTTCCGTTCTCCAGCGTTATATTTGAGGCCTCTTCAAGGGACTCAAAATTCACGCCGGCAATTTGCACCAGCTAAGCCAGTCCGAGAAGGTCTTTCTTTATTGGAGCGTGGCTAATTGAAGAGACAATCCTTCGTGAAGCTCAGGTGAAATGAAAAGTCACTCAAGCTACAAATGACGCTCCGGAATGCTGTGATTGCCACACAATTATATTAAGACTTTAAGCCACGCCTTCAAGAAAAATTCCTCATTTTGCAGCAATAGCATCTCTTTTTTTTAAGATTTAAATATTGTTACCACGGCAACAATGCGTTTTTCCAACTATCACGGTGATTCATTTCGCTGAGAAAGATAATATCCGAATATCAGTAGATAACGTTACGAATAACCATAATATTAGGCCACTGAGTATGTTTTGCTTAATCATGATTCTTAGTTTTTCCAGTTACTTGACACGCAATTGGTTGCTACTGATAAAAATATTTCTTAAGCCAGCCGAGCTAGTAGTGGGGGTAACACGAGCACTTGCTTAATGGAAGGGCCAGAGTTTTGGGGAATCCCCTGAGGATGATAGTGTCATTAAACCCTGACGGATCGAGGTCATAGGAAAGCTGATAAAAATTCGACGAGGGCTTACGGAGATTCCCGAACGTCACAGTGGCTTGCTAAAGAGTGCAAGCAGTAAAAAAAAGCACTGAGTTGAAACTTTTTTTGTATTTTTTCTTCATAAATTAACCACTAGATTGTACGAGCAAGTTTCATTTGCTTGGGTTCAATTTTTATCGAGGCAACTGAATAAATCAATACTTTCCGAAATATCCCTCTTGAAATGGACAATTATAGACTTACTATATCTACAGATTATCCTAAAACAGCTCAAGGGTGTGTGGCAGGGATTGAACTATCACCATACATTCACTGGATGCATGAAAGTAAAAAAAAGCACTGAGTTGAAACTTTTTTGTATTTTTTCTTCATAAATTAACCACTAGATTGTACGAGCAAGTTTCATTTGCTTGGGTTCAATTTTTATCGAGGCAACTGAATAAATCAATATTTTCCGAAATATCCCTCTTGAAATGGACAATTTTAGACTTACTATATCTACAGATTATCCTAAAACAGCTCAAGGGTGTGTGGCAAGGACTGAACTATCACCATACATTCACTGGATGCATGAAAGTAAAATAGATGTTAATGAAAATAGGAAAACCTAGTGTTCTTTAAGCATGCATCAGCCAAGTGCAAGAAAATTATTAGTAACTGGAAGGGACATAGTTTTATGAAGTGATTAAAGCATTTTTTTCAATTATTAGATACTTGATTTACTAGGTAAGCAAGAGGTGCAGTTCTCAAGTGTTAGTACAGTTAATAACCTTTTGCAGTTACTAAAAGCTACTAAGCCTCCTACTTTACACTTCCTATCCTGTTATCCCGTTTTACTCGAGAAGAAATATATTTGAAACCTTGCCGCATTCTCGCTCTTAGCTTGTTTTTGGGACTGTTCGTATGCATCGTAGCATGCGGGAGTCCTCAAAATATTTTTAACGCCATAGAAGACAAACCTCTTAAATATTGAGCCTACATTTTAACTTATATAATGGCACGAACGAAAAAGTAATTAATAGAGGTTTATGGAAAATTGGAATCAGAAGCAGAGCAGATGGTGAATGAACAGGGCTGATGGTGAAAGACAGAAAAATAAAATATATGATTATGTCAGCATCAAAGTCGAGGACTGGAAGATTCGGTAGTGGGGGACAAGATATTTCAAGTAGAATCCAACTTTAGATACCTAGGGGGCCTAGTCGATAGTGAGAAAAAAAATCAGCAGTTGTGTAACGGAAAGAATACAGTCAGGGAATAAAGCACTGTATGTTATCCTACACCTTCATTAAAAGCAAGTTAATGTCGAGGAACTCAAAAACTCAGATATGCAAAACACTGATACAAGAAGTGATACAAAAGTGCAGAAACATGGTCCTTAACCATAAAAGAAGAAAATACTCTAAGAACCTTTGAAAGAAAAATACTAAGGAAGATATAAGGACCGGTCATAGATAATGGTGAGTACAGAATCCGTTACAATGATGAATTAAAGTAATAAAAGTAGAAGATATAGTAAGGTTCATAAAGGCTCAGAGAGTGCAGTGGTTAGAGCATATTCAAAGAACGAATGAGACTGCCATGCCAAAGCGAATATTAAATGGAAACATGTATGCACCAAGGAAGAGAGGAAGACCGAGGCTGACTTGGTTGGAAGATGATTATAAAGATCTCGGTAAGATGCTTGGTGATCTTCACCCCCTGCCACACACCCTCGCGGTGGCTTGCAGGGTATCGTGTAGATGTAGATGAAAGGGGAAGGCTGGAGGAGAAATATTGACTACAGCGTCAATATCGACTACAGCGTTGTGCAGGAGGTCAAAGGTTACCCTGAGCTGTAGCGACGACCGGAAGAAAGAAATTTTAAGGTGACTGGAGCGGTAATCGTGAGTCGTTGAGTGTACATCGCTCCAGGGGCCCAAGTCTTGAATCTTTCATTACGCTATAACGAATTAAATTTGTCGTTATGATAACGTCATTCGTTTCAAGTTATTCGTTTACCCACGTCGATAGCAAAATATGACGTTTCCGTCGGTAGCGAAAAGGTCAATATTTATTCGGTGAGAAACGAAAGATTCAAGATTTGGGCCCCAGATGATAAAAACCGCCCCAGACACCTTAACGTACGACCTGATTTTAATCCCCATCTGAGTTTGTATCGTAAACTAAAAATGCGCTCAATTATGGAGACGAAATTGAGCAAATATTGCGATATTTTCTGCTTGTGATACAATAAGAACGAACTTGTCTCGCATGGATCGCCTATCCCTGAGACTGATGCTGATTAAAGCCTGACTAGGAAAAGGTAGCCGTTAAGCTTTTCATATCATCCATCACGTCTTCTTTCAGCAAATGAGAGCTGTAAATCTTAAGCTCATTTCGTGAATGGGAGTCCAATTAGAATATAACTGATCTGATCCGAGATCTGTGTAGACTACGATTGTCTGATTTCAACCATCTCGTTTCAAGAGAATCGATGGGCAATGGTGAAGTAAATTTAATCGATTTATTAGACCTCACGGCTACTACACAATAAATCCCAACACAAGATTTTACAGCCCATTTCTTGAGTCAATAGTCAGAGGAAGTCAATTAATATGGATAGGCAAACATGGTGGTCGATCTTTGCGGAGCAAGTGCTTTTTTTGTTCCTCTTAAGTTTTATGAGGTTATTTCCCTGAGGAGAATTCTCTGTCTTTGATAGAGATGAGTGCTAAGAATCATAATAAGGCAAATAGTGGCTTTTTAAGAGAAGATTGTTTTCCGGGGTTGAACAGGAATGTCACCTAAGGTCTAAGGTCGCAGGTTCGAATCTCTCGGGCACGGGTGTTATGCTTATCATTGCATTATAATAATTGGTGCAATATAGCCACGGCAGCTGTAGCAACTTAAATTTCATTTCTGCTGATACTTGACGAGCCATTAGGACTTAGCTATTTTCAATAAATAATTCTTTGATGCTCTAAACTAAGACAAATGATCACCAAAATCACTACAATTAAAGTGACCTTTCTTGTCTTTCGGTCTATTTTTATATCTTCGGTTTTGCGCAATACCTATGCGCTTTTAGCGGCGTTGCCCGTTGAAATTGCACTATTGCCCTGAAAGTGTCCTGTGGAGTAATTGCTATATTGCAATTTCAGTGGGTAACGCCGCTGAAGTTTTCACGGCTAGTACGTGATCTTTGAACTCCTATGGGTAGTTTACTGCCAGGATGAAATGTTTCAAAGGACCTTGGGAGTGGAGCGGCTGGCCCAGATCGACAGGGGCGGCAGGAGGCCACCATGAAGATGGCAAAATATAAGAAACACAAGAAAAGATAACATATCACAACACAAGATGCCGAGCCTTAACACCTGACACCCGCTCCAAGCTGAGATTTTATTTGGTTCAATTATGGTAGGCCTTAACCCCAACACATCTAAAAAAAAGCTTTGCATTACCTCCTAAATATTCGCGAAACCTGTTTTGAAAAATTAAATGAAATGATACAATAAAATTGCTATTCTAGAAAAGTGTGTGTTTACAAATTACAAATATTTTATTTCAGGTACGAAAAAATATTTTTTTTCCATTCATAAAATATTTTTTTAGATCTCTAGAAGGAAATATGGCAATTTGAATTGCACTAACTATCACGCATGAAATTATCTAAGCCCGGGGGGATTTAAATGTCATATATGCGTTCAGAGCTGTTACATATGTGCAGCTAGATCAATTTATAGCATTAAATGAAGTTATGGTTGATTAAAAATGGTGTAAACGTGCGCGGAGATCAACTGTGACGGAAGTGGATAACGAACAGACAGAGATAACGAACATTTCACCACATTAAAATAGGATGAAAATACTGTACTGTAATTTCGTGCCACAAACCCGTATCAAATTACAAAATTAGCCCCTTCTGAGAAAAAATTTTCACCGCGTGCAACATATTTAGCACTAATACGTTTAATTAAATGTATCATTATGCAATACTCCAAAAAATGTAGAATTAGAAATAGAACTTAATAGACACATAAAATAGAAACAAAAAAATGTAGAATGTCTTATTTGATCAAAGGTAATGTTTCAACGATTAAAAAACTCGTCAAATTACTTGTAAAAGAGTTCTTAGAAAATCAACCATTTGTTCAATTCCAAATCCACCAATTTCATCAATTGTGATAAGCACTTTTATTGTCTGGTGATACCTGAAGACGACTCCTCTGCGTTGAAACTAATAGCAGTAGGTACAAATAAAATAAGGAGGAAAATTATCGAGGGTTTTTTTTTAATTCCTTCAAGATTAATTTCCACAAAGTCAAACCTGGCGCCATTGAGATTGTTAATCGTCCATTGAAAAAAATGAGCATTGAGTTATTGTACCGTTGTAGAATAAATATTGATAAAGAGGTAAGCATTTTCATGTTTCATGGCAAAGTACATGGCATCGCCGAATTGATGAAGTGCTCGGTGTAGAGGCGGAGAAGAAAGGGAAAGCATGCAAGACCCTGAAAGCGTCGTGGTTTTTGGAAATCTTGATAGTCACATAGCCTGACGGAGCCAAGAGTTGCATTGCGAAATATGTACGAAAAATTGTATCTTGATTCTTTTGCCATGGCATGCCGAGGAAATACACCACCATAGTATAGTTTCCTTTATCAAAGAAAATAGATTTCATTAATAACAATTCGTGCCCCACCATAAATGCATTCATTATACGCAATAATTTGGGTTGAGAAATCCTAGTTTACTAGAAAATTAAATATTAGTTTTAAGTTCATTTGATAAAGCTGGTAATGGCGGGATTGCGCAGCATTGTTGATGACGTAACAGGTATATAGTTTACGTTGCGAGGCATAGGAAATATTCGTCTCATGCAGTTATCATTGCATTTCAGAGCGCCTATCTTTTGGTAAACATATACATATTAATAATCGTCTATGAAAACTATCGAAGATCGGAAAGTTTCCTCCGTTAAACATGGTATAATAGTCGTTATATTATAGGCTCCAGGGTAACCTGATCGTGGAGTCATCGGCTACTGCGAAGCATGGCTTGAAGTTCGCGATAATTTTAAATAAATAAAATAAAATTATAATAAATTAACTGAATAAATATATCTCAGATACTATTTAATAAGCTTTAATGGAGTGCACCGTCTGCTTGGAAGCGTCCGCAGCATCACCTAGTGGCAGGTAGACGAAAGAGTATCATGTCACACGTATGATTTACCGGCAAGCAATAGTATGCCGTCGCGTTTTCACACCGTTGTTTTTTCTTTTACTTTTTAATTAATGAGGAAAGATACTGAACGCCATTTTAAAATCGAACGGCTTAAAATATACACTCCAGAAGTTATAAACTTTATATCAAGATAATAAAACAATAATAGGAAACTAATTCTGAAGATTCAGGCGATATGGAGTGGAAGCGAAACATTATAACATAGAAAGAAAAAACAAGAGCCAAATCAACAAAAATTGTTGTGGATTTGGCTCGTGTTTTTTCTTTCTATGTTATAATAGGAAGCTACCCTATTTCGGTCGACATGATTCCGAATCAAATCGTATTGCCACCTTAGGAGATCAAGAATGGCAAAGTGCGAATATTGGTCACGAAGGTTATTCGACCTATTCACACACGTAGGTATGCTTCCGGCGAGGGGAAGTTGTATTTTGGGACGTAACGGTGGACTTAATTGCCGCGTCCTTGGAGGAATTCTTCCACCGTTATGCGCATTGCCACGCTGACGCAACCAATATCCTCCCTTCCTCCCTTTCAAGCACGTAGAGCATAGCAGCTAAATACCAACCGAGGGAAGGGATCTGTTAATCGGGTCGAAATCAATTGTGAACACACTGATTGAGCGGTTTAGTAGGTGAGAAAAATACGTTCTCATTCGGACTCTCGCAGTATTTCTTTGTGTTCTCGCAGTTACGACCGTCCTTCCAAGTGACGCAAGAAATCGACCATCGAAATTTTCAAAACTCTGGACGCTCTCCATCAACGAATGAGTTAGGAGTAAATAAAGATAAAAATATTTTGATAAACGCAATCATATACAATAATCCCTTAATTATTATGTAGATAGTAACCATCTAGCTGCATGTGACTATTTTATCTCAAATGTTCTCATGTAGTAGCCTAGTTGGATGTCAATAGTGAATGTTTGGTGATCTTTACCCCCTGCCACACACCCTCGCGGTGGCTTGAAGGGTATTGCGTAGATGTAGATGAACATAACAGGCAGCACATCAAAGGGATAGGCAGGTGAAATATTTTTAGAGTAGTGTGTAGTGCATTATGCATGTATTAAGCATTGCTATCTCATGCATGTATAGGTTAATGCAGATAAATATACGTAGATAAATGCCATTATAACGAGTAATCGCTTTATTATTATGTAGATATTATCCATCTCATTTAATGTGACCATATATATAATAACATTTTATCTAAAATGTTATTAAGTAGTAGCCTAGTCAATAGTGCATGCTTGGTGATCTTCACCCCCTACCCAACTCCCAAGGTGGCTTGCAGGGTATTTCGTATATGTAGATGAACATAATAGGCAGCATAGCAAAGGGATAGATAGGTGAAATATTGTTAGAGTAGTCTGTAGTGCATGATGCATATATTAACAACAAATAATCCCTTTATTAGTACGTAGATACTTACCATCCACCTGCATTTCACCCTATTATCTAAAATGTTTTCATGTAGTAGCCTAGTCAATAGTATATTATTATTATAATGCTCAATTAGCATATTAAAAATCTCTGCCACTTACGTTCTCTAAATTTGAACCGGAGTACCCGGGGATGGAGGACCGTATTCTAATCTCCATAATCTCCCCTCAACAACGTAATTCGATACATTTACATCTACATAATTCCCTGCTAGCCACCAAAAAAGGTAAGTGGCAGGGTTGAATACAGGCCAAACATGCACTACATATCATGCATTTAAAAGGATTAGTATTAATATATTAGTCTAAACTTCACCATTTAATAAAGATGAAATTAGCAAACTAAGCATGCAAAAACGTGCTGTTAATTGGGTTACCTTCTAGTCCCCATACCAACACGCAACTACCCATGCCATGGATTGATTCACTCGTACTAGACACATTTACCGCTATTCATATCCCTAATTGTACGAGGAAAAAAGGACATTTTGAATCTGTCATTTCGGCAATCAATTTCTCTAATTTTGTGATCATGGTCCAGTCTACCATAGTAAGTTGGGGTTCGCGAAATATTTTTAACGTCTTCACTGAAAATATTATCTTGGAATTTATTTAGGAGATTAAGTCTAAATTTCAACCTGCGATTTGACAATGATTCCCATTTTAATTCATTTAATAGACTGGTTACGCTAATATAGTCATCGTATCGTCCATTTACAAATCTTGGGGTAAGTTGGGGTTCGCTAAATATTCTTAACGTCATCACTGAAAATATTATCTTGGAATTTATAGATAAAGTAAAATCAAGTGTTAAGTCATGTTACAATCTTGGAGAAAAATGCGTCAACATTTATTTATCCCGAATCTTGAGAAAAAGCTCCCACTATCGCCATATTTCGAGCCGTTTTTATTTTACTAATTATAAACCTAGGATTACATGACTGATCTGTGAATATCAACACCTTTCCATATCAAGAAAGGCCAATAGCTTGCAAAGGAAGACGATTACTATTATTGGTGAAGCAAAATATTCAGTGATAGATTGTTCAGGGTGTAAATGATGAGCAGAACGAAGGGATTTCCCCAGAAGGAGAATCTGCTTCAAAGCCTGGAAGTAAGAAAACATTTCATTAGAAAGCATATCTTAAGCACGCCCCTTTATAGCGGTGAGGGATGGACAATAACATCCGCAGAAGAAATACGACTCAAAGCATTGGAATGTGGGGTTCATCATTATCATTGGTCAACAATCCTAGGATTGGTTTGACGCAGCTTTCCACTCGATTCTTCTATAGGCCAACCTTTTCATTGTGACGTAATTCTTCCCTTTTACATCCTTCACAACCTGTTCCATATTATCTCATACGAGGCCTGCCTTTTCCAATCTTCCCGTTCACTTTTCCCTCGATGCTGGTCTTCATCAGGCCATCATGTCCCAAGATATGGCCGATTAAGTTGTCCCGCCTACTTTTCGTATGTTTTTACATCATCATCATCATCGGTCAACAATCCTAGGATTGGTTTGACGGAGCTTTCCACTCGATTCTTCTATCGGCCAACCTCTTCATATTGACGCAACTCCTCTCTTTTACATCCTCTACAACCTGTTCCATATATGAGGCGTATGAGTCATACAAGGGCTGCCATTTCCGTTCCCAGTTAAATTTTCCCTCGACGATAGTCTTCATCAGGCCGTCATGTCTCAAGATATGATTAAGTTGTCCCTTCTTCTATTTAGAGTTGTCAGCAGACTTCTCTTTTCTCCCACTCTTCTTAGGACTTCTTGATTTGTCACTCGGTCGATTCATTTTATCTTCACCATTCTTCGATAGCACAACATTTCGAATGCTTCCACCCTTTTCTTCTCCTCTACCCTCATCGTCCATGCCTCACTGCCGTAAAGAAACATGCTCCAGATGTATGTTCTGATAAACTGTTTTCTTACTTCTACGCTTGTATTTCAAGCTGTAAGTATATTCTTCTTAATGTGGGGTTACAGAAGAATAATGAAAGTAAAATGGGTAGAATGAGTAACGAAAAGGTGTAAGGAGAGCGGGAGAAAAGAGAGATCTGATGCAACTCCCAAAAGAAGACGGGACTGTCTTAAGGGTTATGTCTTAGGGCCAGATTGCTAAATGTCAGAAGTCAATCATCGAGTGAATGTGAAGACTGGAAAAGAATGACATCTCATGAAACATAAGAAGCTGGTAGTGAAGGAAGTAATATAAAAAAATGTTGCTAAAAGCTGTGACAAACAAATCTTAGGGCTGAACAATAATGTAGACGACTGAAAACTAAACAAGTGACGGGACAGCTACCAAGCTACTTCTCAATAATATCTACTGGGTGTGAATATCTTTACCTTCGGCGCCCAGAGCTTCAGAGGTATTTCATTGACGACCTATAATGACTTTCGAATTCCTTCATAAGGTGAGCATCTCGTCCATTATTGAAGCTTGGCGTTGCTTGCTGGATGACCTCAAAGTACTCTCGGAAAACCAAGAAACTGACCCCAGAACTCAACGAGAATATAATGGGGCCGTTTACCATATTTCTTTGCTGCCGGATCTGATAGAGTTTGTAAAATAAAAATACACGTATTTTTTCGTTTTTTGATCCGTCAATAATTCCTCGAGTTATAAGCGGTGAAAAACATGTTTTAATACCCTTTCGGAAAAGTGGGCGTGGTGCAACCTCTGATGTCACTGACTTCGTCCAATCACAACTGAGCCCGCGAAGCTACTTCGCCATATAGAAAAGGGGGTGACACAGCTGACTCTGCCAATAGGAGCGATTGCGACAGGATCTGCGCGAGCAGACCTTCCGAGAACCCTCCTCCAATCCCTTCACTTCCCCTAAAAGCAGTCAAGGACGGGAGGAAATTGACGTCAATGATATCAAAGCAGGTTCTACGGTGGGCGTCAACTTTTGCTTATTTTAATTTTTGATTTATTAGTGAATGGTTGTGGTTAGATGATTTAGTTTTTTTACCTAGAATTCGTTTTTCATTTCCATCTAACAATTTCGTGTACAAAATTGCGATTTCGGTCCCGAGAAAAACGCCCCATTATCGTGGGCCACGAGAATTCTTCAAGTGTGAAAGCAAACATTCATCGAAAAACCAATGCTTGGGGTAAACAGCAGCGCCTTACATTAATGCGATTGTTTTCCAAACAACATGGCGACAGACTTGGAACTCTCATTTTATCATATGTTATCAATACTGCATGCGTAGCAAACACGACCATAAAAAAACACTAACTTTGCAAATCAAGATAGATTAGAATTACCTCATGGCCGAGTAGTGTTCAAAACAAAAGAAAACTAACAACAATACACCTTCCATTATCGCAGGTAATCTCATTTAATTCACTCAGTAACAACGGGATACGTAATAAATGAAAAAATACCTAAAAACTATGCAGGGGAGTAGACTTGATATTTCATTGTGTTTAATGGAGTAATTTACTGTGAGCATTATTAATGAGGGCAAATATGGAGCCAAATATTCAAGATATTAATGCAGGAATATATTTACACCTATTACTCTAAACGGCTTCTATTATGGACAGGGTCCAGAACTGAGTGTTTCCAAAGACTGAGAGTAGTGAAGAAAAACTGTTTTACAGCATTGTCATGGAGTTAAGCCACTGGAAGACTATTAAATCGGGCAGATGTACATACATCAGGGTTTATAGGAGTTTTAATTTTCATTTTCCCTGACTTTTCCAGGATTTCCAGACCATTATTAGTGATTTTCCCTGACTTTTGAGCGCCTGAAAACTCCAAGATTTCGCTCATTTATGGGGATAAAAGTGGTAGTGAAGAAGCAAAGAAGTCTAAACTTATGAAAAATTGTAGGTTTATTTTCATATTAATCATATGAACTTCCAGTAACAAAAGATCAACAACTTAAAGTCAACAAAATAAAAATTATCATTCCTTACATTCATATGCCTTCATAAAGGGTTTTAATTGCAGAAAAAGATATGCAAAGAAGGCTAACCTAGCTTTTCCTTCAAACCTGATGTCATGTTAAAGTAGCTCTTTGAATCAATCTTGATTTTTTCTTCCTCACATCTTCTACAAATTTAGCTAAGTGACTTCAAATTTGACTGAGAATAACTTTTTTGTCGCCAGAGGGACAAAGTGAAGCATTCCTGGCAAAATCGGTAGCGAATGAAAATGAGAATATGAATGCGCACACCTTTCGCCAATCTATTCACCAAATCATGCAGGCAATAGCCAGAAAGAACCAGAATAGGGCTGCCTCCACAGCGAAGCCGACCTGAGGCCAGTTGTCCCCTCCTTCACCCTTCTCCTCCGCTCCTATGTGCAGTTTTTGATCTCTTGGCATTTTCAGGTGATAAATTTAAACATTTTGTGATTTTTCCCTGACCACACGTTAAATTCCCTGACTTTTCCAGGATTTCCATGACCGTTTTCATTTTCCCTGACTTTTCCAGGTTTTCCAGGATTTCCAGGTTCCTATAAACCCTGTACATTCATAAATTTTACCGCTGGTTGATATTCATCAAGAGAGTGTATATGCATTTGAATCCCAAAACTTTGAGTATGTTGTACACACTTGTACTCCGAACTTATAATGCATGATTCACAAACCTGAAATTTTAATCAAATACGTCTTTGATATATTCCCTTGTGTTTAATTCTGTATCAACAGCAAAATTAACTTGTATCTGTAACTCTCGGATACGTCGATACTTTACTGTGGTAACTAGTCACGTCGGATACCGAGGAAAAAGAAGGTTATAAGGATATTAATTTAGAAATACCACTGTTCAACCGTTCGCTAAGATGCCGACTTTCGAATAGTATCTGATGCCCAAATATTATGATATGGCTTATTGAACACGTCATATAATTTTGACGCATTCAAACAAGCATGCGTGTCGAAAAAATACGCCTTATTCCGACAACTCTTCTCCTCAACAATATCCCTTGTGTCTTGTTGACACAAAATAGGATTCTGGCTTGCTTGCACTCAACCAACCTCCCTTTTGATATGTGTTTACAGCTAAAAGATAGATAGGCAGGCAATCAGGTTGCCGGATTGGAAATACGAGAGAAAAAGTCAACAAAAATATTTTTTTTAATGACAGGATGTCATGCCATACGCTATCATTAGGAGTTAAATATAAAACCTTGCGAGTGGAAATCATTCAGGATATGGAATGAAGAGTTGTGAAGGGATGGAGGACGAAGAAGAATTTTTATGGGTGATGGTTAAAAGTCCATATGTTTTTAGAAGGAAACAAATCGAGTTCTATGATAAATAACATCTGGCCGTCTGCTTCTATAAAATTTATCACGTTCGCTTTTCATGCTGAAATGATGTTCCCTTAGTTTCACATTTGAAGTTAACAGGTTAATGAATTATTTTAAGCAGCTTCCGCAAAAAAAGTATAAATTTTAGTTTTTTCTTGAGCGTTCTCATTTCAGCCACGTTCAACTTCTTCTCTTAGGCATCTTCAACTGGCAATGGGGGTATTTACTCGGAACCCAAATCGCCATTTTGTACACAAAATTATTAGATGGAAACGAAAACGAATTTTAGCGAAAATATGTATCTTCTAACTACAACCATTCAATAATGAATCAAAAATTAAAATAAGAAAAAGGTGACGCCCACCAAAAAAGCTGCTTTGATATCATTGACGTCATTTTCTTCCGTCCTTGACAGCCTTTGGGGGAAGGGAAGGGAGTGGAGGGGGGTTCTCGGAAGGTCTGCTCGCACAGATGCCGTCGCAACTGCTCCTATTGGCAGAGTCAGCTGTGCCTCCCCCATTGCGATAAGGCGAAGTAGCTTCGCCTGCTCAGTTGTGATTGGACGAAGTCAATATACGTCAGAGGTTGCACCACGCCCACTTTTCCGAAAGGGTTAAAAACATCAGTTTTTCGCCGCTTATAACTCGAGAAATAACAGTTCTGCAAAAAAAAAGTTCAAAAAATGCTCGGCTACAATTTATGGAGTTTCTGGCTAATTTTGAGTCGCTGAATCCGAAAATGACCTCCGTTTTTTTCTATCACCCTCCATTTTTACGAGCAACCCCTAAATTGGGGAAACCAACCCCGTATCTAAACTTATCGCTTTTCAAGGGACTTTTACTAATGTTATCTGCTTCTGATTCAAAAAACTGACGTTTTGAGGCTATCAGGGTCATGAAAGAGACAAACTTGACTGGGGTTGAAAATATTTAGGGGGTGAAAATCGAAAAAAAAACTTTAAAAAACCATTGAAATAACCATTTTTCTTCGCTTTTTGTTGCATATGATATGGTAGCTAATAGAAAAGTTTTTAAGGGATGAATACACTGTTCACTGTTGTAAAGGATTAATATTACATAAAATATAAGAGGGGAAGGGGGGTATAGGAGGTGGTATAAAGAGCTGCCACAAAAATCTGGATACAAAAATTAAATTTGTTTATAGATTACGTACTTGTGAAGTAAGAAAACAGTTCAGTGATTTTTTCCAAGTAAAAATCCTTAAAGCAATGTAAAAAAAAGCGTGAAGCTGTATAATTTTACCTAATGGGTTGTTCGTTTCCTTTTGTACTGCTCCTCTGGAACTTCTCTGATGATGCGTGTCAAAAAACGAAAAAATACGGATCTTTTTATTTTACAAACTTTATCATATCCGGCAATTAAAAAAAATATGGTAAACGACCCCATTTTCAGGACTGTACCTACTGCGTCATGACTGTCGAATTTAATGTCATTCCTCTGAGGGTTTCTACTCTTGGTGAAAATGGAAATCTTACCCTCCCATTTTGCTCGAGGTTAAAAAAATTCTAAGGTTTCCTTCTTCGTTGCCAGCATCCGTACCTGTCCGTACTAAAGGGTTTCGGCGACCCTACCTACGAGGAGAGCTAATAAACCATTTGTTTCCTCATTTAGCTGACGAACTGCCCATTACGTCGACATAAATTACACTCACGGCCATTTCAGAGCCTTATCTAATATATTTAGGCCACCGCCTGGTCTTTAAGCCTCAATAAAATTGTTTCCGCTGTTAACTTTTCACCGTGAGTAAGCACAAACCAAGTGAAAAGTAATAAAAGGTGTGTTTTGCGCGAGCGCGATATGAGGGGATAAGGAGCAGCATCGCTTCACCAATCGCTTAAGTCGTTTGAAACTGTCAATAATCTGCAGCGCTATATTTGAGGCAGAAAATTCTTAGAGTCAGATAAAGACCGATAGGCAATGAAAACATATGGATATAAAATATATCCAGTCAGCATGGCAACGCATATAGTTCTGTAAGTTAATTGCTTCGTGTAAAACGGCCCAAAGATAGGTTTTTATTGGACCATCGCAGTCCTGGATCAATCATTTAGCCTCGCACCCCAGGCTATAACATGGGTGTGACTTCATAACTAACCCCACACGACTGAATTTCTAGCAGTTTTTTTTGGGGAAGGTCACTTGCAGCTATAACGCTCACCGCCAATATTCAACACCCGGACAGTGAGAGGCTATCACTGTAGCCACCACAAATAAGACTGACCTCGGTGTTTTAGTCCACTTTTTTGGACTCGCTTTAACTCTTCGCAGCACAATAATAATATTTATCCTAACGCCAACCTCTTGCCCACATAAATTACAGCATGTTCTGGACGTATAAATGAGGTTGTGTGTGGCAAGATCCAATCCTTCGAAAGCCAAATAGGTAGCCAGATAGAATGTTCGCAAATAATCGAAATCGCACATGACGTACCTCACTGAAATACATACGTTCAAGGCTTCAAGGCTAATGTCCGTAACTTGGAGAGTTTTAATCGGCATCTGCCTGCAATATCCCGGAAGTTCTTTATCCCCGTATTTTATTAACCGCAGTGACGTCGGCTATTTTCGACTCTTCCAACGTAACTTCCGCTGATACATGCTTTCCCAGAAGAGTGCTCTGTCGTGGGGAAAAATGTTGCAAACCTTACGCTGCTGGTATTTCTTCCATACTGGATAATCAATTATCGCTAATGTCCTACGTTTTAAATGCCCTCACACTTAATTACCGCGAATGAACAAAAAGATTTCCTCGAACTTTCGATGGAAAAAAAACATCTCTCTGCGCAAAGCACTCGGTCACGAATGCACCTGCGCTTCCGAGAAGGATGAACTAGATGATAGGTCAATCTACGGACATTAATCCTTTTCTGGGTGAACGAACGCTCGATAATGATTTCAAGCAGAGCTTTCAAAGTTAAATAAAATCTTCGGGTAACTTTAAGTCTCTTGATTGGAATAAGATTCTTGGTTCAACCACTTGAATAATCAATCGAATCAAAACCACATATCGACGATTTTTTTAATACACGGCCAGCCAACTCACACTGATCCAGTTGACGAGTGAACCAATGACATAGGTGGCATCACATTGCATCTAATCGAAAGCCAATCGATAGTATATCTACATCTACATAATACCCTGCAAGCCACCATAAATGTGTGTAGCAGGGGGTGAATTCTTACCAAAAAAACACGACATATCATGCATAAAATAGATTTAATATTAATACATTAGTGTAAACTTCACTATTTAAACAAAGATAAAAATAGCAAAGCAAACATGCAAAAACATGCTGTTAGTTGGGTTACCTTCAAGCCCTTACACCAACATGCAACTACCTATGCTATGGATTCAATCACTCGTATTGGATATATTTACCGTTATTCATATCCCTAATTGTACGAGGAAAAAAGGACATTTTGAATCTGTCAGTTCGGCGATCAATTTCTCTAATTTTGTAATCATGGTCCACTCTACCATAGTAAGTTGCGGATCGCAAAATATTTTTAACGTCATCACTGAAAATATTATCTTGGAATTTATTTAAGAGATTAAGCCTAAATTTTAACCTGCGATCTGACAAAGATTCCCATTTTAATTCATTTAATAGACTGGTTACGCTAATATAGTATTCGTACCGTCCCTTTACAAATCTTGCCGATTAACTTATCGATAGAGTACATATCGATTACTTATCGATTGATATAGTCATCGTATAGCATCTGCCAGTTAAGGAGTACATCGTAAATTTTCTTAATCATAGTAGAAATTTATTTCATCTCAGAACGAGCAATGGAATATTTATGCCACTTTGACCTGACTCAACTTTCAAATAATATATTTTCAACTCTCTTTCTTTCAACCACAAGATGTTTTTTTTTTAACTCTTTTCTAATTGTGACGTAGAATACTTTTCACCACACACATCCTTGAAGTGGTTTGCGTTGTTCCTGAGTTAACAATTTATTGAGCAAAACTAATTAATGTTCACCGCATCCTGAAGCCTAGTCGCTGCAAACATTCAAATCTCTTTCTCACTGTTCTCTTTATTTCTTCATGTTTCTAACACTCTGTGACATCTAGTACATATATCTTATATTATTTTCCTCCGTGGTATCCTCTTTTATTACTTCTCTTACACAGAATGTTTCTTCAAACATACTGGCTATATATGTAGTTGTTGAGTCTAAGCAATTGCCCAAAAAGTTCTCGATAAGGCTCCTTTGCGCGTTCACTTAGTCTGACATTTTCTCTTTGGTTTTTCTCTCTGTCAAGCCAGTTTTAGTCATTCTTCGTCGCAACCAAATGTTCACTGAATATAAACGCTTTATGTTCAATATAGAGAGTGAATATTCCAAAACCATACAGCAATATACTTCAAATATATATCTCAACGAATTTTTCCCTTCCCTCCGTGTTGGGCGAATGAATCATTTAGCAATATGTAGTTGTCTTCTCTCCGCGAAAGTTCATTTTTCGATTGCAAACTTTCTAATTACTTGCATTTTTATCTGGTGTCATTTGTAAACACTTATCTGTAAACTAAATCCCAAAATTTGTCGACTTCCTGCATTGTGCTTTTTTCCAATTTTGTCAGTTAGTGTTTTTACCTGTTTTTATATCTGCTACCTGTCATAAATAAGTGATCAAATACGTCAACGATGGAAGTGCATACTGGAAACTTATTGACCATATTAAATAGTGGGTACCATGGATTTCCAAGTTTCAATGAAAAATTTCAATCCGCAACACTGTTTCATCGAATAAATCAAATCTCTCACACATTTTCAGCATCGCATGAAAAATATGAGTGACGCAATCAGAGCTCAGTTCATTGCATTCATTTCCATTCATGACAGAGTGCAGTGACTTGTGCAGACGATAAGGACATTTATCTTGTGAAGACTTGTGAAGTGCAGACTTGCAGCGCTCTCTGTAGATTCACATATCGTTTCTTACTTTCGCAGAGAGAAATTTTGCAATCAATCTTCCTCCTCACCAACCCCCAGTCAAAATTTCGGAATGACCTGTCTTCATCTACTAATATAAGACACTGTCTCCGGCGTTACTCGGTGGAACTGCTTCATATTTAATCAGAAAATACACTTGGTTATAATTCCACACTTTATTTCAGGAAGACTTTCCGAGTTTCAGCATGTCATGCCATCTTCAGGTGAAGATGGCATGACATGCTGAAACCCGGGTAGTCTTCCTGAAATAAAGTGTGAAATTATAACCAAGTGTATTTTCTGATTAAAAATCTTCATCTACATCTACATCTGCATAATACCCTGCAAGCCACCGTAGAGGTGTGTGGCAGGGGGTGAATTATCACCAAACATGCACTACATATCATGCATTAAAAAATTAGTAACAATATACTTGTCCAAAATGTATGTTTTTTAAAGAGATAAAACATTTAACCACCTGATACCAACATGCAACTACCTATGCTATCAATTGATACACTCATACTGGATTTATTTACCGCCATTCATAAACCTATTTGTACTAGGAAAGAAGGACATTTTGAATCTGTCAGTTCGACAATCAATTTCTCTAATTTTGTGATTATAGTCAAGTCTACCATAGTAAGTTGGGAGTTCGCAATTTTTTTTTATATCATCACTGAAAATATTATATTGGAATTTATTTAAGAGATTAAGTCTAAATTTTCACCTCTGATATGAAAATAATTCCGCATATTTTTTTAAATATCATCACTGAAAATATTATGTTGGAATTGGTTTAAGAGATTAAGTCTAAATTTTCACCTCTGATATGGAAATAATTCCCATTTTTATTCATTTTATAGACTGGTAATGCTTAGTCTTATGCCTATCTATTCGCCTAATCCATTAGTGAACATTATATTCTTTCACAGATGCAAATCAGTAAGTTGTACGTGCATGATGGGTACAAATATTAATATCTCGCTTCCCCCATTTCGTAGTATTTTAACAACCGGTGGTCATCTTCCAGTAGCGCATGTTTGGTGAGTATTCTCCCTCTGCCAAACATCCTCAATGTGGCTTGTAGCGTATTCCGAAGGAGAGAAAAGAAATCGAGAAGATAATACAATGGAGCCCACCAAGGATGCAGTTTGATGCTCTGTGACCCAAATTCGTTATTTCAATGTCGACGATACTCGCGCATGGGTAGATCAACGTGCTCGATAAATGCGATCGTGTCTAAGATGCTCGAAGATAGATATGCCTCAAGCATGTCAGAGAGATTAAGGAGAGAGAAAAAAAGAAAGGGAGTTGGAGGAAAAAAGGGGGTTGTACGATAAGCACATTGTGTACGGGTATTCCTTAAAAAAAAATATTATGGCGGCCGAAGAAGGTTGTGACGTTGCACTGGAGCGAGAGTGGGATCTTGACCTCGAAATCACCTCATCTTGAAAGAATTAAATGAATCTCATCAAGAAAAAAAACTTGGATGGCATAATCGGTAAATCTCACGGTGATAAGCTAAACAATTTTCACCTCCAAGAAGAGAAAAATTATTAATGCACACATGTCTTTTGTATTAAAGGCGAGAACCTTTTCCGTGACAGAAAAAAAAACAATAGACAGATTAGGGCTATTTTCAATACTGTGCATTATGTTTTGTTGACGGTCGATTAATATCGGCTACGTGATCCCATTCGATCACGGTGATTCAGCGAGCTGATTAAGTGTGAATTCTCCGGTGGAAAACAATGGCATTCCTCAGTTTCAATACTGCACGTGTTAAGTGAGATAAATATTCTTTTTCTTCAGTGAGTTTAAACCGCTTCTGGTCGTCTCTCACATCAACGTTGTCATTCTAATTTCATCGCCTTTTTGTCATGTTTATACGAGACTCATGACTTGCATTTCCCTATCTTATGGTGATCGTCATATGTATATTCCTCCTACCTTACGGTTGTCATGCGTTTTTTTTTGGATCAAAGGAGATTTTCGATCTTTTATAAGTTTCAATACCATTTTAACCAGGGGCGTCGGAACTATTTTCGCTGGAAGGGGCCAACCTTGAAAAGGGCCCGGATTTTTTAGCGGATAGGAGGGGGTAGAGACTAGAATTCCGTTTAAAGTGCATATGAAGGTGGTAGAATATGTTTCAGAAGGGAAAAAGCAAGCTGGAAACAAGTAAAATTTATTTTTTATTATTGAAGATTCATTTCTCAAGGGACCGGGGTAAATTCTGGGGGGGGGGGGGCGGCGATTCCCCCCCCCTGCCCCCCACTTCCGACGCCGCTGATTTTAACCGCCTATCCTCTAATCTCTGCGAATTTTTCCTGGTATGATTTTCAACTTTCTCATGCCTGATTCTATCTTGTCTAAATACTCTGGGACTTCATCTTCGATAATCCATTTACACGACCTACAGCCTCCAAGCTATATAATTTCCTGAACATTTTCTCGATAGAGAAGTGCGTTAAAAGGATATGAATGTTAATAATCCACAATCTCAACGACTACGTGGCACGGTGGGGCCAAAGCCCGGTTTGGCTGGCCAAAATCATAAAAAATAAAATCGACGATTTAGGAGTGAAATTAGTTTTATTTTGTAAATAAATGTCCTAGGGATAGAATCATATATTTTTTTTGGTTGTATGATGCCATTGTTGACTTTGGAGACCACTGAATATAAATCAAGTTTGTGGCACTTTGTTTAGTGACGTGATTTGCTCTTTTATTTCATTGACTCGATTGCATATGGGAATGAGAACAATAACATTCAATAGCAATGAAGTGAGATGTCGTCAATATCACATAGTTGAAGCCGAGAAAGAAGGGTCGCCTAAAAACCTGTGACGGATAGCGAGGGGAAGAGGTTCATTCAAACTAACGTATCTCTTAAGGCCGCTTTACTCGATACAATTTTTTTTGTACAATTTCTTGTGCAAACGCTTGTAGGTACAAACTGAGCGAAATTGTATGTTTGTCAGAATGGAATTAGAACAGGTTCCATTTCCCGTTCAGTCATTCAGATAATCGCACAAGCGTTCGTACAATTTGCCGCTTTACACGGTACAATTTCCTCATACAAGAGTTTGTACAAGAAATTGTACAAAAAATTGTATCGTGTAAAGCGGCCTTTACAATGTGCCAGTCAGCGCATTGCCTTACAACGCCTGTACTTGACGACATTGCGTCGTCGATACATCAGCCCCAGTGAATCGCGAGAAAAGGAGCCTAGGCACACCCTCAGCATCTACTGTAACCACATATAACTTAGCCGTTTCCACTGCAATTTTACAACTGTGATGGGTTACTTCACAACGCAATGTGGGGATCAATATCAAAACCTTAACGCACTTTCTACCACCCATAACAATCTTTTGTGGCAAATTACAGACGCACCGTGGGTCATCAGCAAGTCTTACATTCACGACAACTTAAGAATCCCAGAATTGGAGTTCCTCCTCAGAAAACTCGCCGAATCCTTTCAGCATACACTAGGAAACCTGACCAACAACACTTTGGACACTAAATGAAATTACAACGAAAGTCCCCAGTAAAAAAATTTTAAACAAAAGGACACGGATGGATGAAACCACAATGACAGTTTTCTGTGTTCACTTTGCCTGTCAAAGCAAAAAATCATGAAGGCCTCTATAACCACAGCATCCAATTTGCTAAAATAACTGAAAAAGCATTTAATAACGTAAAAGTTACTTTTATTTTAACTTTAATCAGTTACTTTTTCAGTAAAGTAACTTTTAACTTTAACTAGTTACTTTTTACAGAGATTAACTTTAGTCAGTTAATTTTTTTGGTAACTTTGCCAACTATCGATGCAATACTTGCTGATATAGCAATATAGCAACTGGTTTGACACCATTGCGTAGCTTCTTGTGCACGACTAACATTTTAGGAAATTTGAGAGGTAAATTTCGTGGAAATAATATTTCGTGGAAAGAAATGAAACTTGGTCATCATGTGCCTTTGTGCCCTCTTACGAAAAAAGTAAGAAAAAAGTACTCTGAAATAATATATATCAATGATATATTTTCACAAAGAAAATTTAACGCGCAATGTAAAAATAATTTTCCAGTCAGAAAAAAATCTGTTTGGTATTTTATATCTCGGGAAGTTACGGTGTCATAAAAGTGACCTTGCACGTAATTGCGCATTAAAACGATATTTTCAAATACAAGCAATTAAAACTCCGAATGATTTGCATTAATAAACAAATTGAGTCTAAAACTAACGTTTTTTTTTAAACATCGAAAATAAGGCATTTTCAAATTAAGTCTATTTCTGTTCAATTCTCATATCGTTACGATTGCAGAATTCTTGTAGTGGAATTGTTTTCTTTCAACTTTTCGTCTAAATTGCAAGATAAAAAATACGAATTCTTTAGATGCTGATTTCAATGGCTTGTTTACTTAGCTTACTTTGGCCTAGAAATAGTACTGATACAAACAGTTTCAACCGTAATACTTGGACTCAAATGTTAGTCAATGAAAATCATTAGGAGTCCAAATATGTTTCATTTGAAAAAAATCTCATTTGCCTTCAAAATTATCAGTTTTTTAAATAATAAAAAGATCATAAAATATTCACAATATGAAATGCTCATGGCATAGCATATTTTTGTAGGTAAAAAATTCAATACAGTTTTGTATTGTGAAAAGAATTCCGCGTTCTGCTTCGACCTTGAATCGGTCCCCGACTGCGAGCGTGTTGTCGAACTCGAACAAGCAAATATCTAAGAACCAATCCACAGATAAGCCGCTCACGCCTGAAACTGGAGTACAGATGGGTAGGCGTCGGTGGGGCCGCCCCCTCCCCCGTTAGTCATCCCTTCCCTTGCCAGTGCAGTGCTGGGACTCGTTCTCCGGCTACGGGAAAATCCTCGCTCCGTGAGAACACTCGAAGGGCAACTGAATTTTGCGGTGCATTGCTTCGGTATTACGGTCACTGTGCTGTTGTCATAAACAGTACACAAAAATATGATGGGCTCACGTGGAGACGAAGAATTCCCGCTTTAAAGGAGTGTCATAATCAGTCATTATGTTTGGAAATTAACTTTAAATTACATTAAATCAAGTTAACGTCGTGCACGTCATGGCAATCAGCCTATTTTCGCCAAAATTAGGGTTTTTCTGGGGTCAACAGAATTATGAGAAACGCAATGAGTGAAAAATTAATACACTTATTGTTAGTTAATAGATCAATCCTTACTCTCGAAGTTTGCGCATAGATAAATCATTTAAGTAGCAAAGCAGGGTCTTCAAGCCATGAGGTGTAGAGATCTGCGGAAGCGTTTTTGGCCGTGGTATCCGACAGCCTTTTAAGGTTGTCACCACGAATTTTGAGACAGCAATTACCAATAGAAAACTCTGCACAGGATGACGATCAAACTAGGTACCATGGAGAAAATTTTGCGTTGCCTGGAGTGATATTTTAAAAAAAGTCTGACGAGATCGGAGTGATTTTCAAAGCGTAAATTTTTCCTCTGCGTGTCCTCTGACGTATATTTCCACACCATCTGCTACAATGAGCTACATTGTGAGTAGTGAAAATTTAACTCCCTCCCTCCTAGTGGTTAGATGGAAGAAGGGACTTTTTAGTCTCAATCTCGCCCCAATAAAGACGCTTATCTATCTATCTATCTATCCTAAGTCGGCCGAAACAGGCCGTATGGCGTTCTTCGCCTTCTCGCCAAATTTTAAGCTAGCTAACTCACCATGCTTCCACGCTTTGTAGCCTAGTGAGTAGAGAGTTGGACTGCTGACTAGAGGTGGGACTTTCGATTCATTTCGATGATTCAATTCATTCGATTCATTTCATCTGAATGAATCGTTCTTTCAAATCGTTCAAAAAGAATCACTTGAACCAAATGAATGAAATGAATCCTTGGAATCAAATGAATCCTGCGAGCGAAATGAATCTTGCGAATCAGATGAATCCTGCGAGCCAAATGAATCTTGCGAACTAAATGAATCTTGCGAACCAAATGAATCCTGCGAGCCAAATGAATACTGGGAATCAAATGAATCCTGCGAACCCAAATGAATTATGATTATCGCGAATCAAAATAATTCGAAAATCACCTAGAAGACTATTCGCTTTGATTCGCAAGTTTATATCAATGGCGAATCAATATATGATAATCAGGATGACGCAGATTTTACTGAAATTGGAGAGTGCGATAAATGGTAAAGCATTAGCTTTCGTTTGTTAACCTCCACGAGAAATTCGACCAGGAATTCTTGGAAGTTTTTATTTTATATATCACCTTAATTGATGCATAAAATTTTAATTAATAGAAATGAACCCTAAGGTAAGAACCTTAGCGAACAATAATTATTGTTCGCTTTTGATTAAAATTTGAGATAACAATTAATACCTGAGGCAAAAGTATGGTTTCGTTGTCGGCAAACCTAAAAATTGGCGTAACTCCCTTTACGAAACACTTTAAAAGACAGCTGTCAACCTAGTTTTACCTGGGGCGCAGTAGCCACGAAATTATTCGTGATATTTCACCCCTATAGTAGTACAAGAGATGTCGAGCATATGCTCAGGATATGTGAGGAAAATATTCGTTTCACATGACGTGAGCATATGCTGAACATACGCTCAAAAGTTGCCTAGACATATGCAGTGAACACACACCGGGCATATTTTGAGCATAAGCCCCCAAGAAATGTTGAGCAAATTTTCGTCAACATATGCGGAAAATATGTCAAGCGAAATATATTACCTGCATACTGATTTGTTGCGTTTTGTACAGTACCATAGTATGCTGTTCAGGCTCTGCAGAAACGTATATAAAAGGCCAAGGTTCTCATTATATTTCTACAAAGTAGGAAACATAAATTGAAAATTTCTTCCGCCCACCGCCTATATTTATCCTTCTCCTTTACAGTCTTTCTTCTCCACCTTCACCCTGAAAGATGACACCGCGTCGTGTCAAGTCAGTTTTTCTACCATCCTTAGTCTCACCGGGTCCTCCCTTCCTCTAAATTTCTTTATTTCGCCGAGCTCCCCCTTCCACTAATTAGTGATGCTTCCCATTCCAATGATTGTAGCGGCCACCTTCGAAGCTGAATTCGGGCGACCGTAGCATCAGTATTTTTTAATTGATACAGGACCCCCTCAACGGTAGTATATGGTGATTTAGTCGAGCTTACTGGGTACACATAACGGCGTTGAGAGGTTAAAGCGATTGTCTACAGCCATTGTATTTGGTGTCTTTGGAATCAGATTACCTAAATATATCGTTTAGGGACGTTCTACAGATCTTCTGAAAACCAGAGAAACTAAGTTCAACTGCAGCTGAGAATATAGGTGAGAGCCATTACAACCCAGTCGGCACAAGGAGGTACAGATCCCTAAATCACCAGATAGTATCTGTTGAAATCGGGATAGCCAATGGGGGCCAAGGATCTCGTATCCCGGCGTTAAGGATACGTTGGGGATCGAGCGTGAGGTGAAACGGGATCTACGGTGGATAGATGTCCGCCACAAAGGAGATATGTGGTGGCCAAGGAGAGTAGAGAGTAGTTCTCTACTCTCCTTGGTGGTGGCGGTGGTGGAGTTACACATAATTTCTACATAAGACCGATTCCTCTGATTGGCCGACACTCTCCGCCCGAACCAATGAGAGCCCTCCGTACAGACGTATATCGTAAGAGCGCCACTGTTGGCAGGAAGTGGAACTACATCGCAATAGGGCGCGTACAGCGCCATACATCGGCGATAATGAGAACTATTTCAATTGCTGACAAACCTCTCTTATATGTAACGAGAGAACTTTTTTATAGTAACTAATTCCAGCTATTAATACTACGTTACGATCGCTTCAAATCCCCACTTATTCAATATATCTAATTATCAACATATGTTCACTAATGCACCACACATTAACAATCAACAACAGCATTCTTCGTCAAGACCGCACTGAAAATAACAGCAATGAAGGACAACAAGCTCTTGCTTCAGGAAATATATTTATTCATCCAGAACAAAAATCTGATGGGCAGAGAAAACTGCAAAAGTCAAGTTATGATTAAATACGTTGTAAATATTAATGACATAATTCGCAGCACATAACGACAAAATGACGAGCACATGGTAACCAATTGTAATTTTTGAAATATGAATTTCATAAATATCACAGGTCGTCTCTTACTTTGATGCACTTACCTTGAATTAAAAGGTCAAAGTCCAGGTACAATTAAAGAATTCACCGCATCTACTTAAAAATTGCAAAATTATGTTCAAGGTATGGCGGTCCAACTTAAAACTTTCGATGGTAGCAATCCAAAAGTTAGGATCCAAGAAGTTAGGTGTCGAACCCGGTAGAGCAATAGTCAACAGGAGCGCAGGGGTCGAAACAAGGAGAATATTCCGAATCTGTTCGAGGGTCAAAAGTAAATCCATATTTGCAAAAAAAGGCAATGTTTACTCAACAGGTTCACGCACACAGTAGTTAGTCAACTTTCTCGGAAAACAGAATGCTCGCGCACAACTGCAGTAGTCAGCGGCGCCTCGGCATGTCTATTTTGAAAAACAGTATTGGGCAGCAGGCGTATGCATACAATTACACAAATAATCTCTATTATAATTATTTTTGCATTGTTACCTAGTAAAAGATACTTTTACGCCACATTAATATTCAAAAGACTCTATGTCGTATAACAGAATGGCGGAAACGATGGGAGAATTAGAGATATATATCATATGAGATACACCATCCTTCGTAGATCCTTTCCCACCACAGATACGCGTATCCCTTGTGCCGACTGGGAAGTATTCTACTTGCCACTTTGGAAAATATTGATATTATTCTACAAATAATTTTTCTGAAATGGGTTCATGACTCATCCAGGTAATGGATTCAAAGAGAAAATGGAGTGGAATATGGCGCTACTTCTCTAAAGTGTCACATGAGCAAGCTGAGTGCCAGTTCTGCAGACAAAAGTATTCATTTTCTGGAGGAACATCAAATCTATCCAGGCATATTAAAATCAAACATCCATCAATCACATTAGGCAATGATCCTAAGAGGGCCCGTCCACTGATTGATGACAGCAATGACTTGCTGTCAGCAGAAGCATCAGCGTCAACTACTTCTGAAGTTTCCCTGGAAACGTTTCAATCTAGTGATACTACTGACTTATATTTGCCCGAAGCATCAACCTCAACCATATCTGATATCATCCAAATACCTTCTCAATCCAGTGCAAACATGGTAAACCCTCAAGTCACCCCCTCGGAAACTACCCATCAAATGACACTCAGCCGTTTCATACATCGTCCTCTAGGAGTCAAAGCAAGCCAATGCATTGACGAAGGTTTGCTGAAATTGATTGTTTCCCAATATTTGCCTTTTAGCCTTGTGGAGCAACCTGCCTTCAGAGCTTTTGTCCAGTTATTAAATCCAAATTATCGTCTCCCAAGCAGAAAGACCTTGGCGAACAACTACTTAGAGCTTTTGTATTCTAAGACTGCTGATGATCTCAGGAAAAAATTAAAAGAACCAACAGCTTGTTCCATCACCGTTGATGGATGGACATCAGCCAACAATGATAATTACTTGGCTGTAACTGCTCACTTTATATCCAATGGAGAGCTGCAGTCAGCTCTTTTGGACTGCTCATGCTTCCAGTCAAACCATACTGCAGTCCATATATCAGAAGAAATTCTGAATGTAATAAAAAATTGGGGTCTGGAGGGCAAAGTGGTTGCTATAATCTCTGACAATGCAGCAAATATGTTATCAGCAGCAAGGTATCTGGGGTGGAAGCATATTTCTTGCTTAGCCCATACTTTAAATTTAATAGTGCAAAATTCACTTAAAGAAGTAAAAGACCTTCAAACTAAAGTGAAGAGTGTTGTTGAATATTTTAAAAGGAGCTCTTCAGCAAATCTCAAATTAAAAAAATTTCAGGATCATGGGAACTACCCGACACTCAAGCAAGAAGTTCCCACCAGGTGGAATTCTACATTCCTTATGTTCCAGTCGGTAATTAAAAATAAAGAACCTTTACTGGCAGCTCTTTCACTGACTGACTGTAAAGTTGCACTTAACCCTACAGACTTCACAGTCATGGAGGAAATATGCACATTACTGATGCCATTCTACGAAATCACTCAGGAGATAAGCTCAGAAAAGCAAGTTACAGCATCAAAAATAATACCTTTAAGTCAAGGCATTAGAAAATATTTTGAAACTGTAGAAGCTAAGGAGGGCCTCAATAATGAGGTTAAACAGATGTTAGAAAATATTAAAAATGAAATTACAAAAAGATTCCACAGAATAGAGGAGAATGTAATTATTGCTGAAGCAACTCTTCTTGATCCTCGATTCAAGAAAGTGGGGTTTGATGATGATGTAGCGGTGGAGAAAACAAAAAAAAGATTGGTAGCAAAGGCAGCAGCTGTCAACCTGCACAACCACCAAGAATCTCTACAACATCAAAATCAGCTGCGACAAGAGAGAGAATCTACTGAGTCACTTCCCTCAGGATGCATATGGAAACATTTTGATTCCATAGTAAAATCCAAAATACCTGACCCTTCCCCAACAGCTGCTGCCATTATAGAAATAGACAAGTTCCTGGGAGAACCACACCTGGAGCGGTATGGAGATCCACTTAAATGGTGGTGGAGGAAAAGTGAAATCTATCCCAGACTCTTTGCAGTAATGAAAGAACGGTTATGTGTTGTTGGCTCGTCAGTGCCATGTGAAAGGGTGTTCTCTAAGGCAGGGGCCATTCTGTCGGAGAGAAGACGCAGTCTTACACCCAAGAGGCTAACCAAATTGATTTTTTTAAATTTCAACCTTCAGCTTTAATATTTTTTTTTTCAATGTTTTGTTTCCTCTCCATCAGAATACCATATGTTGTAAATAATTTTTTTCCGTCATTAGTGTTGTAAAGTAAATGTGCAATATATCATGTCAACTATGTTAGTGTTATGGTCTTGATTTTGTTTTTTTCCATCATGTTGTAAAGATGTGCAATATATGGCTTAACTATGTTAACAATTAGTGTTATGGTCTTGGCATGTACCATGCATTTGTTATTTATTAGGTACCTTGAAAATGCAACTGAGGTTATTACCTACTATATCTCTCTCCAAAAGACTGGACAGGTTAGCTTACTTCATAGGATGTGATAATTTTGATTTTAAAGGCAATTTTTTTTTCTTGTTGTTAATTGAAATGGCAAATGAAACAAATTGAATTTTGAGAATTTTCTATTTTTTTTAACAATTAGTTATCCTCTCGAAGGGTTCTATTTTCCTGTAGGATAAGAAAGCGTAAATAGAGAAACTTTGTCAGGCGAACGTTCTTTACTACCTATATTTTTATCGTTGTACATACGATTTGGTCAATTGATATTATCCTAGGTAAGTAGAAACAAATTTCGAAAAACTTAGAGATAAACGTAGGAGGTCGTCGTCAACAAAATATTTGTCTCCTCTTGCATCGCCTACTTACGAGACTTACTTCCATCGCCTTAAATCTCAAGTTTTTTGCCTCTAACCCGCTAACGAATTTCCTATAAGGAGAAACAGAATATTAATTAACCATTTAAAATTAATTAAATCGTGCCTTACAAACTGAAAATAACTAACCTGAAATCTGCCAGCTCTTCAATATCTGCTCTCACTCTAGAACTCTAGGGGAAAATGAAGGAATTTTAATAATATATAAATCTTGAACCTAGCTGTATATATAAATAAATAAATTTATGTATAAAGCTATAGGTTCAAGATTTATTCATATTTATAACTCATTACAATCATAATTGATTCAATAGAATGATATAATAGTGGTCCAGCTATTTAAGAAAGTCATAGAACGACGCATGATTCTCAAGAATCAACTTCTCGCAATTCATTCTCGCGTTGATTCATTCTGAACCAACGATTCTTCATGAACCATGAACGACTTGATTCTTTAAGAATCATTTAGAACGAGGAGCGAGAATCGATTCATTCGATTCCTCCAATGAATCGTTCATTTTGAACGATTCATTCATGAACGACCCAGCTCTACTGCTGACCCGAAATCGAAACCGGGAGAGGTCTTTTTGGACAGTGACGTCCTGTTTCGTCCATTTTACAGCACATATTCAGTTACACCATATTATCTGGTAGGCAAATTTTTCTGATAAAAACTGGATCATTCATCATAAGGAAGGAACTTATGCCCTACCCTGAAGTGGGGAATCATACACTGCCGGGCTAAGTATATGGTGAATTTTTTCCTCACCAACCAGACCTAATATCATATTGGAGGCTTAAGGAGGTTGATCCGAAAAGTGAAAGTCATGTCATTTTTTTTATATTTTCAGAACTTATAGAACTAAAGTTCCTCTATCTAATAAAGTAAAGATAATTACACAAACCCATACTCCTTTTTCTACAAATTGCATTTGAAATTACATACGATTAACGGCGATAATGGCCGTCACATGGGAATATAACGTTTAAAAAAGCATAGTGTCATCTAATTTTTGCAAAAAACTGATATTTTATGCGTAATTTCACAAGAAATAAAATGACACGAAAAAAAAGGCATCAATCCACCGTATTTTTCGCTAAATCCACCAATTTCTGCGCATATAGCAGATGAAATGCGTTAGTGTCTTCATGTGGCGCTGCTGTATCTCTGGCCAAAATGCATGGTGTATGAATAATATTATTACTAATGAGATATTAAAGCATATTTCAGAAAAAATATTATAACATAACGTTTCATAGTAATATTCTGGTGTTATACATTATTAAATTCATTGAGTGCATGATTTATTTCACTAACGTAAATGCTGAATTGACTCCATGGTCGATCTGATTTAAATTATCATAAAAAATAAATACTACGACTTTCCATCGTAATTCTTGTGATACTTATGACTTTCAATAGCTTAGGTAATTTTCTTTGTGAAGTAAGGATCACTTAGCAGGCATATACTCGTACTTTAATTAATAAGATTCCTCAGACAACTTGACTCAAGCAGTCGCGAGCCAACCTCCTTAAGTAAACGCATTGGAGTGCGAATGAAATAGAAAATTGGGTGAAATTTCTCTCCGCTATTGCTCTCATCATCATCATCGGTCAACAACCCTAGGATAGGTTCGACGCAGCCCTCCACTCGATTGTTTTATCGGCTAACTTCTTCATATTGACGTAAATCCTCTCCTTTACGTCCTTCACATATTGTTCCATATCCCTCATACGATGCCAGCCTTGTCCATTCTTCCCGTTCACTTTTCCCTCGATGATGTTCTTCATCAGGCCATCGTGTCTTAAGATATTACCGTTTAAGTTGTCCCGTCTTCTTTTTAGGGTTTTCAGTAGACTTTTCTTTTCTCCCACTCTTCTTAAGACTTCTTCGTTTGTCACTCGGTCGATCCATTTGATCTTCATCGTCATAATCTTCGGTAGCACCACATTTCACTCGCTCCCAGCCTTGACTTCTCTGCTGCTGTTATTGTCCATGCTTCGCTGCCATATGGTAAAATGACTATTACTCTATCCCCATAAAATTCTTAACAACACCCCATTTCCCACCCATCCTCAACGGTGCAAATGAATTGGTGTCGGTCGCCTCCAAAAACATTAACAACTCTAATCATTTACTCCGTGCATTGAAAAGTAAAGAAGACATTGGACAACCTTGCCTAACTCCCAGGTGCCCATTCTGATGCTATCCTTACCCTCTTTGTCCGCAAGGTACTGATTTTTTAATGAGACCCTTTCAATGCTTACATTATAAAAGCACAGAAGCATAAACTAACATGTTCAAATATTGTAAGGACAATAAAGTGAGTTTGTTGGCTGTGAGAATTTTTTTTAGAAGATAATAACACCTATGCCAACAGAGGTATATAGTGGAAGACTGCCATACCGACATTTCGGTCATCTGCGGTGACCATCAACGGAGAAATCGAAATCGAAAAAACCTAGGTACTAGAAGCAATGGGGTCGTTCACCATGTTTTTTTTATTGCCGGATCTAATAGAGTTTGTAAAATAAAAATGCCCGTATTTTTCCGTTTTTTGATCTGTCAATTATTTCTCGAGTTATAAGCGGCGAAGTACTGAGGTTTTTAACCCTTTCGGAAAAGTGGGCGTGGTGCAACCTCTTACGTCATTGACTTCGTCCAATCACAACTGAGCCCGCGAAGCTACTTCGCCTTATCGCAATGGGGGGACACAGCTGACTCTGCCAATAGGAGTAGTTGCGACAGCATCTGTGCGAGCAGACCTTCCGAGAACCCCCCTCCACTTCCTTCCCTTCCCCTAAAAGCACTAAAGGACGGGAGGAAAATGACGTAAACGTTATCAAAGCAGCTTTTTCGGTGGGCATCACTTTTTGCTATTTTAATTTTTTATTTATGAGTGAATGGTTTTGGTTAGAAGATTAATTTTTTCACTAAAATTCCTTTTTCGTTTCCATCTAACGATTTCTTGTACAAAATTGCGATTTCGGTTCCGAGTAAATTCCATTGCCTCGGGAAGAGCTCCAACATCTAGTGATACACAAAACCTCATGGGACTCATACCTCTTTTGGCATGGTGTTAATATCTTCAAAACAAAAAACAAACATTGAAATGGCCCGAGATTACATAGTGGTGCTAATAATCCCGATGTATGGGTGTCTTTCTCGGAAATTGTATATTAACGTATGTTTGGGAGGACACATAAGTTTGGAGGAAAAAATCGAAGGAAAAGATCCACGGGGAAGACCAAGAGACTAATACCTACGAAAAACCAAGAGGAATTTTGGTAAAAAGGATTACCGGGAAATGATAGAACCTGCATGAAATAGTGAAGAGTGAAGAGCTGCAGTTAATCTATATTAGGATTGATATACTGAAGATGATTTATTGCTTGCATGCAATTTAATCAACAGACAAAGGAGCAAGAAGGAAAATAGGAATTTTTACTTAAGATTCCAACATGGGGTCACTGGAGTATCTCTCGCCGATGACGACTATAGATGGGTGGACCCGAGGGACATTTAATTGATATTCAACGAGTTCAGACACACTTCAGTAATGATATCCTCCAGAAATAGCTCCCCGGAAACGGACTAATGTTTCCTGGAATACTGCTTAGTATTCATTTCCACGAGGTCACGTGTAACAATGGGGAACATTCACTATTTTTTATAACTCTTTGAAAGAAGTAGTTTATTAGCTGAAATGTGCTTGCCGAAAATTTAGATGAAGAATAAATTTGCGTTACAAAGATATTACTCTTTGAAAATTGTACCTTTTCGGCAGCTTAAAAACACGACGCGATCGTATGACGTCACGGCACGGTATCACTATGGGCGTTGTTTATCTGTTTATGCGTGGAGGTAAGTTGTTAAATAAATACTTAGCGATAACGTATGAATTTATCTCATTTGTTTAATGCAATAAACGATTGTATTTCGAATTTTTATTTACGTAGTATGGATTTTAACGACCAAATCGTATTTATATAATGCCTGTTTAGTGCCCATGAATTTCTACTACGCCTCTGCAATCGCTGTTTTTTTTAGAAGAACGCCGCCATAAGGGAGTCAACCAAAGGAAATTGTCGGAAGGTGCTTTTTTTAAGTACTTTTTCGGTCATCGTTTCGTTCGAGAAACGGCTAAAAACCTCAAAACAATATATTCACTTCGTTTCTGTTACAAATACATGTCTATCTCCGTAGCAATATGGAACCTATACCGTGCAGTGACGTCAGAAGTCGTTTTAGGTCACGTGACTTTCGTCAATTTCCGGGAACATTTTAAATTAATTTAAGAATCTTTGTGGTGGGCGTAGAAAAATTTGGCTTATACATTTAAATTGGTGAAAACATTTCGCATCAAGTACATCATTAGTCTTCGAGAAACAAATTTCATGCATATTCCCCATTAAAAACTGAGTCAGGGCGATAAATAAACGAGACTGCATCACAATAGATCATTCCCTGATTTGTTCTTGATGTATCACGTGTACCATGTCTCCCCTCTGATTTTTCTCAATGCACTGAAGAGTTATCATCGTAGCATGTAGACCTTTTAAAGCACTCAGAAAATCTCTAATTTTGCAGAGATATTCCGGAAAATTCTTCAATTAATTCCTCATTATCATCATCATTACGCTGTAAAAAGTATATCTGATTTTAAGGTACAAAAGCGATCTGAATTTCAGATGCAACAATTTTAAGACAGGGTATGTTGAATTTAAGACAGCCCTGGTCTGGTAATAATGCGGGTTGCTCCTGAAATTCAAGCCTACTCTGAGGGGATGTCTTATTTTAAGGCAGGTGCTGGAATGAAAATCACACCAGGTGGGACTTATTTTAAGATAATCCCACGCTGAATTTAAGACCAGGGCTGTCTTAAAGTAATCATGGGCCTATCTGAAAATAAGTACCACGTAACAATGCAGGTTGCTATTGAAATTGCATCCTACTTTTATGCGATTTCTAATTATAAACACTACATATTTAAACACTTCACACGAACACAAACCAAAACCATAAAATTTCATATTTCTATTCGATGATACTGTTTAACTGACTAAATTCTTCGATAGCGCAAACGTAATTCGTAGAATTTCCATTGAAAAAGATTTCAGGACTGAAATGGGAACA
The DNA here is from genome assembly GCA_933228895.1 of Platycnemis pennipes. Lineage (NCBI taxonomy): Eukaryota > Metazoa > Arthropoda > Insecta > Odonata > Platycnemididae > Platycnemis > Platycnemis pennipes. Next base: position 118,667,697 of record OW121853.1, on the reverse strand, counting down.
CATTGACAATAATTTCAAAGATAATATGAAAATTTGTATTTTTATTGGAAAAAAGTAATCCATACAAAGTCTACGATACCAAAGATATGTGCCAGTATCTACAAACCAAGGCTGGAACTGTCACTTGACGAGGGTGACTATTTTTTAGTTCTTACAACACTGCCACGTAGTCAAAATAAGGACGAATAGTAGGGTAGACCGGGGCAGGTTTACACAGTTTTTTTATTTCGATTTTTCTTATTTTTTGTATTGCGGTGATTTACATGTCTTCTATACTGAGATATTACTTGATAATTAACCTCCATTTAGAAAAATATCAAGAGCCTCATACTATCATACTTTTTTATGTACTTAAAATATTATTGAGTGAAGTCACCTGTGTAAACTTGCCCCCTAAAGGGGGCAAGTTTACACAGTGCCTGGGGTAAGTTTACACACCTTTTAAAAAGAAGAAAGTTAAGGGTGATAGTTAATAAAACATGACAAAAATTATACTAAATAAACGGAGCAAGCATATGGCGGAAGTAGATGTAGATTGAATGTATTTGTATGCATATGTATGAATTGTAAGTATTGAATGTGGATTTCTATTGACGACACAATGCAGTCGAGCAAGACTCACGTAGACTGGCGCCTTGTGACAGATACATTAGTTTGAATGAACCCCTCCCCATTCTTATCCGTCATAGGCTTTCATGCGACTATTCGTACTCGGCTTCAACTATGTAGCATTGACGACATGATGTCACCGAGTAAGGCATACGAGCCCTCCAGGACATTGTCTTCGCGTGGTTTCGTGTTTTCTCGTCTGAGGGTGTGTTCCTAAACTTTGGTGGTCACTCCCCTCATCCCAGCTTTTGTTTGGATGCATTCGTCAAGGCCTATCCATTCTTGCACAACTACCCTTACATTCTTAGGTACCGTTTTATTTTCCTATTTGTCTATTGGGCAACCCTTGCCCCCAAATTCGGACAGGTTGACATTCGCCAAAAATTAACGAAAAAAATTAACTAAAGATAGTTTTATATCAGTTAATCCATAATTTTAGCTATTAAAAGTTAACTCTTCTAAAAATAAACTATTAAATTAAATAGTTAACTACATTTTTAACGATTAAGTTTGATAGTTAATTTTTTAAATCGTTAATCCCAACTCTATATGTCATATATAGTCATTGGACGTTAGTCATCCATGAATCACAGGCAGTGTTGATGAACTTTTTCAATGGGCCGTATACGCTCCAGTTAAAGGTTGACGCTAGAGGCTGCGATGGGGAGGGAAAAACCAAAGTGTTACGCCATTACCTTGCAGAAATCTTGCTCTTCAATTGAGAGGTGCCAATCATTGCTATCGAGAAGCAATAGACATGGCCGCTCAGGAGAGTATCGAGCATGATGAACAAAGTGTTTGCCAAATAAAACCATTTTTCTCAACTGTCCAACATGAGGGGTTGGCATCTCCTTCAGAGCCAACAGGGCCGTCACGAACGAATTTTGGCTGTAAGTTTACCCTGAGAAACACGATGAATGGAGGCATGCTGTAACCAGGAGCATTTACAGGTGTTGCCATTGTGACAAGAGTCTCTCCTTCAGCGGACGCGATTCTACCGTTCGGGGGATATCCTTTCAGTCCAACTATTAGGCTTGTGAACTCTAATCACGCCAGTTTCATCTGCATTCCAAATATCTGATGAGCCGATCTTAAGGTGGTTCATGACAATCGTCAAATTTTTGAAGAAAGCCGCGATATATGTCCAATTGAAACTAGTAGCTCGCGCAAGGCTAGTAGATTTAGTTGCCCTGACTCATAAAGAGTTGTGCCATTTTAAATACCCAGAAACCAATCCACTCCTGTAATTTCTCGTTCAGTCCAAGGGGGTAGACTTTTGCACTACGCTTCTGACGTACGCTTTTAGCAATATTATTAGGAATGGGTGGTAAAAAAGAGTGAATAGTTAAGGGCATTTCCGTCCCTTCTTTGGGCAGACGACCACAGCAAAAGTCTTGAAAGAATCGGACGGTCCATTATGAAGTGAAAAAATTTTATATTTTTAATATAAATTTTTTAATGTTCCTCTAATTGCCTTGAAAAGAAGCAAAATTAAACTATAATCCCTATGATCTATCAAATTCAGTACAAACGACCGCGCAGACGTTCTAAGTATTAAGGTGAGTTCAGGTGTACTAGTGTTGGAAAAGCACGGGGCGCCTTTACACGATTTGAAGAATGTGTAAACTTGCCCCATGTGCATTGTGTAAACTTGCCCCTTCGGCACATTTTCGACAAAATTTAACCTAAAAGTTTGGTTCAGAAGGTAGGTATTCAACTGAATATCTTATATTAACAGCAAAAGAACAGTCTAACAGGATAAACCATAATGAGTTGTGAACATCTAATGGTATAGAAGTTATTAATGCCATCTTAGTGGTGTAAAAGTTTACTCACTAAAAGAAAAATCACAAATACTGCTCTCTACTGATTGTCACTCGTCTCTATGACTGCAGACTTACATAAATGTAAATGGCGGTCCCAATGACTCTCCTGATGTGACAAGTGATGTGCTCCGATGAACAGTTTGTGAACAATAAGCAGTGTGTAAACTTGCCCCTGTACCAAACCTGCCCCGGTCTACCCTACCAGGATACGTCACTCAGACACAACTGGCTCCCTTCCGCAAACAAACGAAGTATCATCGCCACATTCTCACACCATTAACTCATCGCAAGAAGCATATTTCACCTACTTACAATGAAATTTGTCTGGACTTCGAATTTTACTTCTGTACGCTTCGTAATCCTTGTTGAATTCCATCTCCCTGGTCACGCTCCGCCCATCAGTCTCTGATATTGGCAGGTTAGCTCCAATTGCGGAGACAACCAAGGCTTGCTTATTTTAAGCCCAGGTGATCTGAATTTCAGATCACAACCATCTTATTTTCAATATGCTTTTGTTAAGTTCTTAAAATAAGACGGAGGTTGTCTGATTTTCACGCATGTTGCGTCTTAAATTTAGACTACTACCGTAAAATCAGACAGCGTTTAAATTCAGATCGCACTGAAAATCAGACAAACTTTTTGCAGTGTATAGCAACCCTGCATTGATTTGACGCAACCCTCCACTGAATTCTTCTGTCGGCTAATCTCTTCATGCTTAGGAATTTCTTCTAGTTCATTCCTCACTCCCTCTAATTGCAGAGTGTGTCATAAAATGAACCACATGATCATCGCTCACGCTGAAATGATGGGCTGGACAGGAGGATGATACTAGGACGGAGCTTCAGGCAGAAGAGATTGCGACCAGTTCCAAGTGAAGTCCCGGAAATACTGAAATCGTTAAAATAAGATGTGTCGGCAAAAACTTATCTCCGTTCCTTAAAATTTCGCCGGTTTTCAAGGCAATATTTTTTTATCCTTTTATCAAGAGGCAAGACGCAAACAGAAGAAAGCGAGAGTGACGTGTGGTTTTTCAAGGCGAAATTTCCAAAAAATAAAGCACAAAGCTTAGGACATTTCATTCCTTTCCAAGAAAGCACTTCTCAGATTTGAAGAAATAATTAAAGTTATCCTTGATAAATTTCATGGGACTGAGATATATTTTTTTTTGCTCAATGACTGCTCAGTGGATGGTTTGGAAACGGAAATATTTTTTTACCAGTCATTATCGGTCAAAACTTCTAGGATTGGTTTGACGCAGCCCTCCATTCGATTCTTCTATCGGCCAGCCTATTTATATTAACATAATTCCTCTCTTTCACCTCCTTCATGACTTTTTCCATATCTCATAAAAGGCCTGCCTTTACCATTTATCCCATTCACTTTACCCTCGACGATTGGCTACATCGGGCCATCGTGTCTTTAGATATGGCTGATTAAATTGTCCCGTCTTCTTTTTAGAGTCGTCAACAGACTTTTATTTTCACCCATTCTTCTGAAGACTTCTTTGTTTGTCACACGGTCGATCCATTTAATCACCATCGTTCTTACATAGCACCAATTTTCGAATGCTTTTACCTTTTCCTTCTCCGCGGCGCGCCGTCATCGTCCATGCCTCCCTGCCGTAAAGAAACGTGCTCCGGATCTTACGTTCTGATGAATCGTTTCCTTATTTCTACGCTTTTATTTGCAGCTATAAGTAGATTCTTCTTTTTATAGAATGCCCTCTTTGCCTGGGCTAGTATACTGACTATTTCTTTCTTGCTTGGTTACTCGGCTTCCCAGGTGACAGAACTTTTTCACCTCTTCAAGTGTTTGTTTTCCTAGTTTAACGTTAGTTTTGGCCTCTACTCTCTTTCTGCACACCAATATCTTTTTCCTCTTCTTGGCGATCTTCAGCTAATATCTGGTCATTGTTCTTTTTTACCAGGTTGGAACCTAAAACATTCTTTTAAGATATTAGGTGTGAAGGGGAATGGAAAATATGAGATGGGCTGGAATGAGGACTGATGACGAAGTGTTGAGCAAATGAAAGCGCGATAAAAGACAGTGTTTTAAAAATCAAGTAACAGGGATTAGTTATCATTGATTTCAAATGCGGATTCAGCTCTCTCTAAATTATACACCTACATATAGCATGAATGGTGATTTGTGTATATGACAAGATTGGTTGTTTTCTTCTTAGGCGTTGTGTGCCTCAAATATATGTGCAATATCATTCATACTGTCTGTGTGAGTGAGTCTTTTCTATCCTTTCCTCTTCTGTGTATTCTCTTCCTTGGTGGGTGGAACCATGCCCTAGCACCATCTCTTAGCCGATTCTATGGGCTAATCTGGGGGGCATTTGGTGCTATAAACCTCCCGCCGATTTCACTAGGGATTAGATTAACCTTGGTAGCGTGGTGGTCTGCGCATTCGCCCGGTAAGCGGAAGGTCCGTTGTTCGATTCACGGTCAAGGCGATTTTTTCTGTGTTTTCGGCCATCATCCATCTCCACACCACCGTTGTGTTCAACTTTCTATGTATGTTCACTATCTCTTTCTTTCGCCTTCTGTTTGAATTTATACTTATGAATTTGCGCCTATGGCGTTGTGTATGAATGGTGATTTGTACATATGTTTTCAAGATATACGTCATTTTACTGACGTCATGTGCTCTTCCTTCTCTGACGAACGCATTTCCCGGGAACACCATTAGAATGCTGACCCACACGCACGGAAGTGGATGTGATGATGACGCCAGCAAAAATGTCTAATTTCCGAGTTTGTTAGAAAAATAATATGAAATATGGCGAACTTAAATAGGTAAAAAGAGAAAATGCTTCATAACAGCTTATTCTAAGATTAAACTTTATTTTAATTTTTATCCTTTTTGTCGAAATCGGAAACGTTTTCAAATAATTCAAATGAGTGCTCAAGTACTTTTTTAATCCCTGTTAAAAGAAATCTACACCTACACCTACGCAATACACTGCAAGCCCCCGCGAGGGCGTGTGGCAGGGGGTGAAGATCACCAAACATGCATAACTGACAAGTAAACAAGCTACTTTATGGAAACATGCTAGATAATAGCGTCTGTTTGCAGACGGCAGGTGAATGACAAAATACATATATTGGTAATAACAGAAATATTTAAGCGCCAAGTCAAAATCAAACTTCGGATAAAATCATTATCTGAAGTGAATAATGGATCGGTATGGTTTGATTTTCGCATATACTGCTACAGTGTCCATTACAACGGTGGCAGTCACAATTTTGCCGGAGAAAGCTAGGAGAGAGGAGAAATAGAGGTTGAGGTACACTAGGCCTGATACAAAATATACTGTGTTTATAGGAATGTGAGGCCTATCGTAATTTATTAAGAAAGCCGCTGGAGCAATTTCACAGTACATTAAATCTCACCAGACGTGATTACGAAAGATCGGACACGGCGACGAGAGAAGCAATTTCTATGACAAGAGATACTTGATCAACCTTAGATTTACATGTTTATGATTATATTGATATTTTACAATTCTTTTCCGGCTTGCGGTCACGCTAAGATGTTTAGCCACGGGCGAATCGTGTCCATGACCGTTTGCGGCTATAACGTTCCCTGATACTCAGCAAGAATTCATTAGGTTTATAAAATATGTTTAATTATGCTTGAAGTGTGTAGGAGTATATTTCGTGAGAAGTGTATTATTTACATTTACATAAGATAGTGTTTCAGAGGTTAGATACGTGCTATTTGTTTTTATTTATCCTTTATATAACACCAGCGTTTCCTCGGACGACTGGTCAATCTTCAGGGTGAGTGAATATTCTCTCACCCTGACGAAGATGGACGAGTCGTCCGTGGAAACGTTGGTGTTTTATAAATATTTAACGCGGTGGACATCCCGAGAAGACTTCACCAGAATTGCTGCTAAGTGCTTTTCGTAGCGTTAATTAACTCAGGATAAATAAAATCTCACCTTATGGGTTCAAATAAATTAGCGCGTTCCTTAATCCATCTAGTAATTGCCTTAAATAACGATACTTGAGCTCAAATGTCTCGATAACGTCACTAATATCTAAAAGTAGCTCACTAAATCGCCTGCGCGCCATTTTGCTTCTACAGAATTATCTCGGATAATAAGCTTTCACCTGGCGAAAACCTCCGGTAAAAATATTAACCGAGATAATGCCCCAAAACCGAGTTAATAGTACTGGTGAAACAGAAAAGTCACATTAACTCGGTTAATCCAAAAATTAACCTAGTTAAAAGGATTGTCTTCATTGGTGAAACTGGCCCTAAATTTTCAAACCAATCGTGTTTGTACCACGTGACTCCTTGGTTATACATTCGAGATAATCCCTATGGTTTCAAACACCCCCCCCCCCCCCCCCCCCCCCCGGAACATTATGAATTTAGCCCCAGTTTATGACTTATTCCGCCATCTTGTTGCACAACGTTTCCTCAACACTCATAGCCACGTTAAGAGGAAAGAATAAATAACCACATTGCGAGATAAAGGGAAGAAGAGTCACAGCCGGTCATCCACAATGTTTCATCCAAAGCAATGTGTCGAAATTGGAATAAAAAATGATCACCTTACATTTGAAGACTTCCCGATCGTACCTTCACAGTTTGCGACTGCGAATTCGCAGATTACAAATGAAAATTAAAATCCGGAATCAATTTTACCATCATAATTAGAGGAACAACATTCATTGGGTCGATTTTTTAACGCATGATGCCAATCACTCTAAGCGTTGGAAGATCTGTCAAAAACACAGGTCAGTGGGGCGAGATACGTGGGTTAAATTCGAATGCATGGAGTGAATCAATACATCTATATAATAACCTGAAAGCAACTCCGCGCAGCGTGCCAGCGGAGTGTCCTGCTCTGGGGCTCGCGCGTTACTTACGGAAACATAAAATTAGATATAAAATAAGGTTCTAACTTAAGCTGAATGATAATATCTGATTAGATCTGGAAATTTAAAGAGGAAGATGACAGTTTCAGTCTCGTGGCGCCATGATGCATAGTTGCCGAGAAAAAGTAGGGTTATAAATGGAATTGCATACCAATAAGTACTACAGTTAAAACCTTGAAACTTCGTAGACGTAATAATAAAGATATACTTCACCTTGTGTTAAAATTTTGTTTTAGCCAAACGCTTTTCTTGGCACTTATAAGACGTCAAAGTGACGCATGGCGCTGTAGCGCTAAAAAAATGGGCTCTTTTTTTACTCTAACGTAAGAAACAGGTCCAAAATTAGTTTTTAAAAATTATTCTAACAATGTATTCAGTTAAAAACAAAATTATCTAAATTAATATGTAAATGACGTGAAAATCTGATGAACGGTTTCGGAGTTATTTAGGTTTAAACTCGAGTCTACAAGATTTTGGCGCGGACAGTAGGTACCTATGCTATCTATTGATACACTTGTATTTACACAACATCTACATAATACCCTGAAAGCCACCCTATAGATGTGTGTCTGGGGCCATAACAGATAATCTAAAGCAAGGTCCGAAAGTTTTTGATCGTCGGCCCCTTCAAAGATTTTTTGGCTTTTTACATACCCCTCTAATTCCGAGTTGGAATTATAATTCTTCTTTAGAGCGAATCACAACTTTTATGAGTCGCATCGAATGCCGATAGTTACTCAAGAAGGTAGGCGGTCAATATCAATTTGGACTAAGGTCTGTGTAATAATTAATAGCAATTCACAAACAAAATTATCCGTAATTTAGGTTGCATATATTCTGTAAAAAATGTATCCTTATCTCGAAAAAATATTATACCATTCTGAATCGTTCGATTCTAGAAGATAGTGATTTCCATTAGTCTACTATTATTATGCTAAAGAATGAAGTTTGTATTGTGTAAGTCATTTTAATCAAATATTTTCCTTCGAACCCCGAGCTGGATATGACCCCTAGTAATGTCATATTGTCGATGACTATTGTTGTTTTCAGTGAGCAATGACTGTTTATCTTTGCACGCCATTTTGAAATTAGCAGTGACACTAGACTACCAGTCTTTTCCTTAGTATTTTCCTAATAAAAATAATTGTATTTGTCATTTCAATAATCATAAAAAAATACAAGATTACAATTGTAATGTGAAATATTAATTCGACAAAATTATATGACCAATTAACAGGTTTTAGGTTATAAACGTTCTGATGAAAGTTAACTTTCATTGACGGTTATCGTCACCGGAGTGTTTTTTGGTTGTCAAGGACTCGGTATCTTTGATAACTAATGGAACATTACTGATTCCCAATGCCAAATGAATTCGGGAACAGTTATAATCTCCTCCCCACTTTTTCATCCTGTTGTCATTCTCGGAGATAACCTGAGGTTTATACAAAGGAAACTCCGACGCGTACAAAAAAAATGAATTTCCGTTCGCCTTCGACAATGTTCCGCTTCGAACCGGTTCGAGAGGTCGACGACTCAATCGATTTGGGCGTTGCATGGAGCAGATTGCGAGTGAATCATTTGTTGTTGAAGCGTCCTCGAATGAATGTGAAAAACCACGCGAATGAAAGAGAGAGAGAGACAATAGGTTTCGATATATATTTTTTCACTGAAGTGCCTATTCATACCAGATAAATTCCCGCGAAGTAATCTCGAATAATCCATATTCGCTAGCCGTGATGTTTTCCGCGTCCTCCATTAATCACTAACGTGGATCTACGATAGATCTTACGCATCGATGAAAAAATATATCAATCTATTTTTTCAACGTTTTTTTCTGATTACGGAAATCGCGGAGTTAAATGTATTTTCATGGCGGCGCATCAGGCCTTTCCATCCACCAACCGCTGTGCTTATTCAACGCGGATGCAACCAAGCCGTCGGGCGACAATCAGTCACCGTAAACATTCGCCTTTTATATGAACGCCATTGGTAGGTGAACCAACAATTAGAACACTGCTCGCAACAGGAGTTCCCATTAAACATACGAAGTCAATAGTTATCCGTTAATCCGTTCAAAGACTTAGTCCCAATTTTACAAAGGCTGGAAACCAATCTACCTTCCTCGAACGCATGCAGGTTTCTAAAGGCGTTTTCATACACAACGAAGAAACGTTTTGGCGGAACTATGTCGTAAATGAGTTTGTTCAAAACTATAAAAAATTGTGAGCATTAGCAAGAAAATCATGTCGGCAAGCGTTATCACATTTCAAGATCAAAATGTTAGGAGAATATTTACATAGCAATCCTAAAGCGTTTTGGTCAGATGTGAGAGAGCTACAGGGAAATAGATCCACAGTGCACACACTTAAAAACAATAACGGAATTAGAGTCATCAGCAGTGTAGAAAAAGCCAATACTTTAAACACCTTCTTCCAAAGCTTATTCAACTCGTCGTCACACAATGCAGTGGAACCACGGCCGAACACATTCAGTGAGCAAATGCCCGAAATAAAAATTTCATGTCGCGTAATAGAGCAGCAGTTAAAAAACATTAGAAAAAACAAATCACCAGGTCCCGATCAAATTCCTTCCAGAGTATATAAAATATTAGCTTATGAAATAGCCCCCTATCTAGAAATAATATTCAATAAAACACTAAAGAACCACACAGTACCCAAGGATTGGAAAGTAGCTAACATTTCACCTATTTTTAAAAGCGGTGATAGGGAAGAACTTAGTAACTACAGACCCATTTCACTCACGTCAATCTCTTGCAAGGTTTTTGAGCACATTGTAGTCTGTTCAATCATGGGACATTTGGATAGTCAGGGATTGCTCATAAACAGCCAACTTGGGTTCCAGAAAGGTAGATCTTGCGAGACACAATTATCTTAATTCGTACACGATATTTTAGTCTACGGCGAAAACAGTACTGAAGTTGATACGATAATTTTAGATTTTAAAAAGATAAAGTTGCTCATGATAATTTAATCTTGAAGTTAGAGAGTATTGGTTTAAATAAAGACGTTGTATGTTGGGTAAAAGAATTCTTAAGCGGGCGAGAGCAGAGGGTTGTCATAGATAGTATCATGTCGGACACAATCAAAGTCACATCTGCCATACACCCTCGCGGAGTCTTACAGGGTATCGTTTAGATGCAGATGTACATCCATCGTCTCTGAAAAGTTCCTACCACTGTCCGTACACCCACATATCCTAACATGGTAAAACTAACCTCAGCTATCGTTTCTTTCCCCCGAATAACTACTAATACCTATTTTCCTATTGCTTCACGGCGTTTTTTTACATCAACATCTATCTACATGATACTCTGCAAGCATCCGCGAGGGTGTGTGGCAGGGGAAACCTGCACGCTGATATGATTATGCATTTAAAAAAGAAAAGTAGAACGAATAGCAGTAATTTCTAAGGCAAATTGGCCAACATGGCGTCGAAGTAAATTGATAAACACTCGTTGCTACCTCCGCGGTCGGCAACAATAGATTTCTAAAATAAAATGCTAAACATGCCAAACTAATTCGAACACAGACATCTTCAGGGTAGCATTAATTTCGTACTATGCGTATTCAGTTATGACTTTACAGAGCGTCCAGATTGCAGATGGGGACTAACATACTTAAAGTACGCTTGACTTATCTAATGAAAATATTGACTTAAAATTAATTTTTGTTGAAATCGATATTTAATGTTAATTAAGGATTTGCTGCGCATATCTACAAGGGAAAGAAATTTGTCTTTAGTACCTCCGAGTGTAAATACCATTGCTAATATTTTCTTCTCCCCTATCTCCACTAAAAGTATTTCGAGAACATGACAGACATTAATCCAATCTTTTTCTTCCCAAACATTTATAGATTCGCGAGATTTCCCCGCAATTGAAACGCGCCTTCGGCCATTTTAAAAAGAAATAAAAACGCGCGTGTAGTAATCGTTTCACAATAAAATGAGGTCAGAATAATTGTTTCTTCGAGATCATCCATCTTTCACGGTGTTGAAAAGCGTTCGGCATGCTGTGGAGGGGGAAGCAACCAACGTCTCGGCCCAGCAGAAAGGACGCAACTCATCCACTTAAGAAAATATTTTTTGCAATTTCTACCGGCTTGACTTTCCATCAAACATTTTCATTCTTGAGGCTTCTCGAGGAAAACAATTCTGTTATTCCTGCAACTTATGTGCTGGTTCAGTTTCTGCACTGAGAACTACCCAATTAGTCACTTTAGTAGACGACCCATTAGCGCCTCACTGTATCTACTTGGCAACTACAGTATAATGTGCTGATACGCTTCTATTTGCTGTACAGAATCCAATGGTTTTGTGAACTACCAATCAGCTCAACTTCAAAACACAATAAATTGTATGTGACCACAGCTAACAATAAGTCTACATCTACGCGATACTCTGCAAGTCACCGCGAGGGCGTGTGGCAGGGGGTGAAGATCACAAAACATGCACTATTCACACGCAAAAAATTACTAGGGTACTACATGAAAACTTGCTACATAATAGGGCCACACGCAGCTACATGGCTAATATGTATCTACATATTAATAAAGGGATTGGTTGTTAAAACATGCATCGTGCACTGCAGACTACTCTGATAATATTTTTCCTACTCTGCTATCTAATCTCTAAGCTAATCCCTTTGCTAAGCTGCCTATTGTTATCTCTTATAGTACAGGGGAAAATGACATTTATCTATCAATACGAAAATCGATCTATCTAACCTTTTTTATCTGGTCGAATCTAGCATAATACGCAGGTTTTTTTTAAATGCATCTAACATCTTCAGTGCCTAAAGCTATCCGATTTAAATTTCTGCAATATTAATAAACTGTACATTAACTTCTGATCGATTTCCCAAGCCATATTTTCCTGTTATTCTTCCATCTTTACCTCTGCCAACGACAGTGTTCCAATCTCCTAAAATAAGTAAGTTTTCTTCTCCTCTCCTTTAACGTGCTTTATTACTTCCGTGATGTCCTCATAGACGTCTTCCACTTCTTCATCTTCGTAGTCCGACGTAGGCACGTAAACTTGTACTACAATGGTATCTGTAGGCTTGGTCTCCATCTTCACCATTATAATCCTCTCACTGTACTGCAGGAAGCTCTTCACGCGCAGTCCTGTGCTCTTCCTGAGCATTATGCCTACTCCAGCGTTACCATTCAGTGATCCGGTGTGAATAATTCTATAACTTCCACTCCAAAAGTCTCCTTCTTCGGGCCATCTCTTTTCACTGATTCCTAATACATCCAGGTTCATTTTCCGCATTTCCATCAACAGGTTCTCCAGTCTTCCGCAGGTCCGAAGTGATCGCACGTTCCACATTCCTACCCTAAAATGTCTATCACACTTGACTGATGTACTTTCTCGGGCAGTCCCCGCCCGGAGATCCAAATGGGGGACTATTTTACCTCCGGAATATTTTACTCGAGAGGGTTCCATCACGTCATGATAAGAAAGAAAGGAGTGGAGTAGCTGCGACTCCTCGGGATTATAATGTGGTGGTTTCCCCTTGCCTTCCACATCGCAGTACCACAGCCGTTAAAGTAAATGTTACCACGCCTGTAGTGGAATGAGTGTCGCTGTACCGACCACTGTGGTCTCCACCTTCACTCATGTGAATAAGAGCTGCTGTCATCTCCTCCGGGTGCTAGGAAGCATAATTGTTGGCGGCCTCCAGTCGCCATCTCACGGTATCTTCACAGGTTCTGTATTATTTAGTGGCCTACCTTACCCAGGGATAGACCAGATACCCCCTCGAATGCCGTCGCTTTTTGTCCACGACTGCTTATTCGACGAGTAAACTCGCTTATCTCGCAGCTAACCTCTATATCTAGAGGTCGACCCATCATCCGAAACCCGGTGGACGCACTCGGTGGCTTTAAGCTCAGCCCCTGATAATGATTCCCAACCTAATTCTTCAATCAATTCTGATACTTTACTAAACCTATCGTAACACCTTTTAACAAACCTAGCTGGTCTACGCTGCACAATGTCTAGCTCTCTGATCAAACCTAATTCGTTCGGATCCCATACACTGGCTGCATATTCAAGGTGGAGCCTAACTAGAGAAAAGTAAAAGCTAAAGATCATGAAAATATCCACCAGCATGATGATGGAAATACATTATTATTTTTTATTGTTTCAAAATTCTGTGGTTGCTACTCGACAAAAGGACGACAATTGAATTTACGTCGCTAAGGACAGATGAGTGAGGGAGAATAGGAAATATTTATGGAATGTGGTAGACAAACCCAGCGCTAGTATTAACCTGCTCTTGAAAACCGCCACCAACAACCTTATGAGCCTTTCAACGGACGGAGTACTGAATTTAAAGTCCCCTCCTCAAAACACTAGCAGAGAGTGGGGTTCCACAGTTCCGATGCCACAGCCGAGATTCAAACCTGAACCATGAGATACAGCACTCTAGCCACCACTATATGCATATGTATGCATATTTGTGTATATTTGAGACAAGCAAATTCTCCCACATTGAGTTTCAAATTGCAGTGTTTACGCATGATAGAAAGTTCATGCCGTTTTTATGGCCAACACCAATAAAAACAATGGCTTTTAAAAAATTGACTCGATATCTAATTATTTGGTGAAACGGAATCACCAAACCTGATTGACAGTCGTTTTGTAATCCTTGTCAATGAAATTTACAAGACTCGTTTGTAGGAGATACCACTAGTATCGTCAAGTTTATAAAAATCGTTTGGCTGGGTGAACAATTTCGAAGTGAACCCTGTTTTTATATCACGATAAATTTCGCCTCTGGCGTAGCTAACATTGTTTTTCCGGGTCCATGGCCAGGAAAGCGTATATTTTGCCTATGTAATTGCAACGTAGACTGCTTTAGCTAGCCGAGCAATTCTAATCGCTACCGTTGATAATACCTTTTACATATACAAAAATCAAGGGCAACAAACTCTATTTGTGAAGGAATGTTTCTCGGGCTTGCCACTGGTTAATAGGCTCCATTGCTGCCAACGTTTCAAAGAGCGACTCGCTCTTCATCTTCAGGGCTTCGGAGGGTGCCGGATTTTACTCTTTTGCTCTGGCAAAAAGCAGTTCAGCTGTCAGTATATACACACGAATATATATGGATATATCCACACGAGTCCTGCATAGACAGCACAGCATGTTTAACCTTAACTAATTTTAGTATGCCCCGTGTTTAACGGCAAAAGAATTCAGCATTTCCGTGCACACTCCTCCGGGTTTTCCACCGATTTCGTTTTCTCAACTGCTGTCGTCCATGTTTTGTTTGTCCTGCGACTTCCTTCCTTTGCAAGTCACCGCGAGACTCGAATTCTTCCGTTGGGTCCTTTCCAATGCGTGGGCATGCGGTGGAAATGGTTTTCACCTGTTCCAAATGGCCGACTTCGGTTCCTTCATTAGCGACGTGTGAATTCCATTATTTTTCGTCCACAGCTTCCCCTCCCAATGATGCAGAGTAGGTCGAGGATTTCGTAAATGAGTTGAAAGAACAGATGAATATAGGAGCACAAGAAATTGACTGTGAGGCAGTGGAAAGGATAGGCTGGAACGTATAATCCACAAAGGATTCCATTGTCAAATACACCGAAACCATGTCCGAATTGAAAATCCATTGCTGAACCTTTAGTATTCTCCAATGTCTTCCAGCTTGGATATTCTTCTGTGGATAACAGTGTTCGGGGTAGAGCTGGGATCAAGAATGGGCTGTTAGACTACTGTGGACCGAAATATTATGTGCACTCTAGTTTGAAGGATGTTTATGAAGTAACCAAAAGACTTAGAGAAATTTTAATTGTATCATATTTTTTCTCGTTTAATTCTACGTTAATTTCTGCACACTTAAAATTTTTGAACTGTTTTGTTGTCTTTTTTAATCAAGATTAAATGGAAAAGAATGGAAAAAGTTTCGTTTTCTTAGGCGTTCAACATTACGCAAATTCAAAAAATCTACATATAAAAATACGTCAGCCGAGCTAATCCAAATTAAAACACAATGTATACAATAATGTTTCATGCGCTTTCTATAAATTTCAGCAATTTATCTGTTCAAGAAATAATAGTGTTATCATTGTTATCAGAATCGTTTTTCTCGGCTCTGGGTGGTCAAACAAATCTTAATTGTGTTGTAATGAGGGCGATTTTTTGCGAACATCCTATTTGGCTTTCGTAGGATTGGATCTTGCCGCACACAACCTCATTTATACGTCCAGAACATACTGTAATGGGGGCGTTTACTCGGAACCAAAATCGCAATTTTGTACACGAAATCGTTAGATGGAAACGAAAAAAGAATTTTAGTGAAAAAATTAATCTTCTAACCACAACCATTCACTCATAAATATGAAATTAAAATAAGCAAAAGGTGACGCCCACCGAAAAAGCTGCTTTGATATCACTGACGTCACTTTCCTCCCGTCCTTGACTGGTCTTCGAGGAAAGGAAGGAAGTGGAGGGGGGTTCTCGGAAGGTCTGCTCGCACAGATGCTGTCGCAACTGCTCCTATTGGCAGAGTCAGCTGTGTCCCCCCATTGCGATAACGCAAAGTAGCTTCGCGGGCTCAGTTGTAATTGGACGAAGTCGATAAACGTCAGAGGTTGAACCACGCCCACTTTTCCGAAAGGGTTAAAAACAAGTTTTTCGCCGCTTATAACTCGAGAAATAATTGACGGATCAAAAAACGGAAAAATACGTGTCTTTTTATTTTACAGACTCTACCAGATTCGGCAATAAAAAATATGGTAAACGACCCCATTCTTGGATATCCTAATGTTATACCACATCGTCGTTAAGAACGTAATTTAATTCACTTTTTTATATCAGCTTACATGTATGGGCTGGAATAAGAACGGGTCAGCGGCAATTTGTTGAAGCACCGTAGCACGATTTCCCCATCAACACATAATATTTTGGTTGGCAGCAGCTCAGAAAAGAGGAAAGATAATTTTTTTCTCTTTTCACCAATATTTTGCCTTTTGTGCTAACTAATCAATAAAGATTCACCACGAATATCAAATTCGTGGATCGCATGAAATTGCATGGATTACATTGAAATCCTCACTTGCATCCAATATGGAGAGCATTTCTAATAGTCCTACACTCCGTGCATCAGATGGGAGGTTGAGACGTTTAGAAACAGCTAATGCCGATCAATGTCAAATATGATTCCATGCATGACCACGCCAGAGGAGTTTTGTTTTCTTAATAAAACGCGGATGCGACTGGCACTCAATGCCATCACTGCCACACTCACGTGTCACAACCTTGTTTTCCTCATGATGCAATTGTTTTCCCCATCACTCAACGGCTTCTCCGGGCGCCTTCCGCAACAAACAATCGTATTCGTCACTTACTCTAACGTTATTCCAGACCGTTATAGAAAATATTGAGTCGTGTAACCGCATTGGTAAGGATTAATCTGCACCGCCAATCATTTCCTCTACAGATATTGGTCGCAATCAGCCGTTAGAAACACTCTTTTTCAACGAGAGCCCAGCCGATTGCTGACGAATCAGTTCTAACACGTCAACATTCAACAACTAATGGAACAATAAGATGATAAGATAAATTTTTCGATAGGGAAAAACTTCGATCAATGCAATTATAGAATTGCGATGTTCAAATAATCGTTATCCCTGATCCCTTTTCGATCACTTGCCAACCGAGATAGGAGGAACTGCAATGTGCCGGCCTGACAACTCAAGAGTCACGGGTTCGAATCCCACCTCGGGCATGGATGTTGTGTTTAGCGTATTATTAAGAACTTGGCTTATACGGTGTAGGGGCGTCGGAACTATTTTCAATGGGGGGGGGCAACTTTAAAAAGGGCCCGGCTCCTAAGAAAAGGGCCCGGCACCGAAGAAAAGGGCCCGGAACCTAAGAAAAGGACCCGGCATCTAAGAAAAGGACCCGCATTTTTTGCTGATAGGAGGGGTTAGAGACTAGAATTTCGATAATAGAGCATATTTAAGGTGTGAGGATGTGTGTCAGAAAGTACCCGCTTCGACTGAAAGGGCCCGGGGCAAATTCTGGGGCGTTTGGCCCCTCCTGCCCCCACTTTCGACGCCGCTGATACGGTGCGAAATAACCGGAGCCTTAGTAACTTCTTAAAACTAATCGTAACACTATAACTACTTTTCGATCACTCAAGAATAGTTAGCAGAGTTCCTTTTTGATCTTCTGTTTTTCTCAATGATTTTTAAAGGGATGGTTCGATACCTGTATCAGCGTAACCAGTTTATTGGATGAGCTAAAATCAGAATCATTATCGGACGGTAGGTTGAAATTTAGACTTAATGTCTTAACTAAATTCCAGGACAATATTTTCAATGATGACGTTAAAAATATTTTGCGAACTCCAACTTACTATGGTAGACTGGACCATAATAACAAAATTAGAGAAATTGATTTCCGAAATGACAGATCCAAAATGTCCTTATTTCCTCGTACAATGTGGGCGTTTGCTCGGAACCGAAATCGCAAATTTGTAACGAAATCATTAGATGGAAACGAAAAATGAATTTTAGTGAAAATTAATCTTCTAACCACAACATTCACTCATAAATCAAAAATTAAAATAAGCAAAAGGTGACGCCCACCGAAAAAGCTGCTGTGATATCATTGACGTCATTTTCCTCCCGTCCTTGACTGCTTTTCGGGGAGGGGAAGGGAGTGGAGGGGGGTTCTCGGAAGGTCTGCTCGCACAGATCCTGTCGCAATCGCTCATATCGGCAGAGTAAGCTGTGTCCCCCACATTGCGATAAGACAAAGTAGTTTCGCAGGCTCATTGTCAGTTGCGATTGGACGAAGTCGATATACGTCAGAGGTTGCCCCACGCCCACTTTTCCGAAAGGGTTAAAAACATCAGTTTTTCGCCGCTCATAACTCGAGAAATAATTGACGGATCAAAAAACAGAAAAATACGGGTCTCGTTATTTTACAGACTCTACCAGATTCGGCAATAAATATGGTAAACGACCCCATTATGGACATGAATAGTTGCATATATATCCAATAGCATAAATACAAGTGCATCAATGAATAGCATATGTAGTTGAGTTTCACGTTGGCATGAGGAATTTAAGCTAACCCAAATAACAGCATGTTTTTGCTTGGTTGCTTGCTTTCCTATTTTTCTCTTTTTTATTATGAAGTTTAGACTTTAATTATATACTTACTAATCCTTTTTAAGGATTATATGTAATGCATGTTTGGTGTGAATTCACCCCCTACCACACATAATTATGGTTTCTGCAGAGTATTATGTAGATGTAGATGCCAATGTAAATATAACGGAAATTTGGCCACGAGAAAAGTCCACCCGATAAAAGATAGTAGCCTACAAAACGCGGACTGGTGCATTTCCAATCAGCAGTACCTAACGGGAAAGTTAAAAGAGAGAGAGGAGCACCTTCTCTTCAAGAAATTAAGAAGACGGAGAAAGTCTCGGTTGCCGCTCGCTGCCTCCAAAGGAGAAATTTCGGGCGGAGATGCAAATTCGAAGCCAAACAGCAGCGAGGCGATACCGATGAAGAGGGCGTTGGGTGAAGGGGGCGGGGTTAGGGAATATGGGGTCGGGAAAGGCACGCGTGGAGCTACCTGCGGAGGGGTGCCAGAAATAGGGATTTCGATCATCTTTAAGTCATAAGTACTTGCAGCGAAGTGATCTTTTCAAATATTATTACTACGATGTCTCACGAATAGTTTACGTCAAATCGAAAATAATCGGTAGAGGGGATGGCGAAAAAAATCTATTTATGTGTTTTATGCGCATTATCTGAAAATACTCTGAAAGACTTCATTATGTTAATTGTGAATACAATGCAGTATGCACTCGTTTTTTAATGGCTGTTTTTACCAGCACTGATTTTAGAATAAATTGAGAATTAATTATTACCGAAGTGATTTCAAATTCATTATTTTAATGTGTTTTAAATCAATCTTATGTTGTTTATTGTAAAGCTGTTTAATATAGCCCAAAATAGGTTAGATACGAATTCTATGCAAAAGGGACTTAATAACTTAGCTCACCCCCGTAGTTCAAGAAAATTAATCAATTAGTCTAAGAATTCCTATTTCAGATAAATATAACAAGTATATGATCAATCAGAAATATATGATCAATGAGAAATCAATCTTGTCGCTGAAGGCGGACGTGTTAAAGATCGAAATAAAGAATGCGGAGCAAAAGATCCCGCTCCGCAAGCATACCGAGAAGCACATGCATGGAAGTTTATATCGAAACTTGGAAACGCATGGGCTATCGAAGGAGCTCACGCTCGCCTTCCTGCGCTCCGCAGGTCTGAAGTCCGAAACCGAGGGATTCGTGCTCGCGTACCAAGATGGTGTCATCAACACCCTAGTGTACCGTCGCCTCATCTTTGGGGCAAACCTGACGGACATGAGATGCAGAGCGTGCCGAAGGCAGCCGGAGACCTTAGCTCATCTACTCTCCGGCTGCAGCTTTAATGCGAAGAACACATATATAAACCAGCACAACTCTGCTCTGCGGGTGTTGTATTACCATCTAATTGTAAGACACCATTACGGTATAGACGCGAATCCGGTGCTGCCTTACGTCCCTGGAGACATCGAGTCCGTCGTGGAGAACGATAGGTGTAAGATCTAGTGGAATTATTCTTTCCCCACCTAAAGGCAGTTGGAGGCGACGAAGCCTGATATCGTTCTCCTCGACAATCTCTCTCATGCCATGTTCGTGATCGAGTTTTCGGCACCGACCGAAACGCACATCGCAGCGAAGGAGATTGAAAAAAGGACTAAATATCAAGATCTGCTGTGCGAACTTCGGCAAATGTACGCGGGCTACTCTGTGAAACTGGTAGTCCTCATCGTGGGCGTGCTTGGTGGTGTCAAGAGCTCACTGGTTGACAATCTCAAGTGCATCCCAGCGTGCAGGGCGCGAGCGGATGCACTTGCAAGTGCAATGCAGAAGGCTGTCCTTCTCGGGTCCCTCCGCCTGCTTCGTGCGCATGACCCTAATGCTGAGTAGCCACCTATCCGACGGTGGCAGTCGTGGCTACCCTTAGGCGCGACCCCTCTCGAGTCTCCGGCAATTATGACGGTAACGAAACCTGATGCTAGCCGGAGACTCGGAGTTGGAAGTTACTAATTGCAACATAATATGATCATATTGGTCTAATTGAACATAAGTGAACACGTTCCTAAATTGGTATTGGTATTACAGTCAAATGTTAGTAAAAATTGCCGTTTAACTTACATAAACCGATTTTTCTCGCAAATCCCTGCGCCGATTACTTTCTTTCGCGGTTAAAATATCCGCGAGGCATCGTACAAGTAAAATTTGGAAAGATACCATCGGTGGTAGAAATTTTGATTGAAAGTTCATCGAAGCCCTCCGTGAGGAGTCAGTGGGCCGAATGGTGGAAAATGGGATGATACCTGAAGGAATTCGACGGGGAATTTACAAAAAAATTAATTCAAACAAGTTCCGGTTGAGGGGGTGCCTTCGATAAAAAAAAGAAAGAAATTACAATTTCCCTATGCGAAAAACTGTATAAAACTTCAACAGTACATTGGGCCAATAGTTGTATTCACTGTTGCTGTTGAAATTTTCAACAGCAAATTGAGCAAACTTTTGAAATCCACCAGTTTTTTCGCGAAGGGTTGATACGTTCAACACTATTTTATTACTATTGACCATGGTTTCGACACATGCATTGTCATTTTCAAGGTAATAACTTGACGGTACGTAATTTCTTTCCTATAAGTAGGTTCTGTAAAGTTAAGCCTGCAACAATAAATCGTATGAGAAAAAAAGCCAAGACCAACATTAAAGTAGGAAAACAAATACTTTAGGAGGTGAAAGAGTATTATTGTCAAGGAAGCTGAGTATCCAGCGATGGAGAAGAAAGAAAGAAATTGTCAGCAGAATAACTCAGGCATAAAGGTCATTTCATCAAAAGAAGAATTTATGTACTTACAGCTGGAAATACAAGTGTATAAAATAGGAAACGATACATCAGAACGTAAATCCGGAGCATTTTTCTTTACTGCATTGGATAATGGACGATTACAGAAGCAGAGAAGTCAAGGCTGGAAGCATCCGAAATGTGGTGTTGCAGAAGAATGATCAAGATGAAATAGATCGACCGAGATAAAAACGAAGAAGTCTTAAGAAGAGTGGGAGGAAAAAGAAGTCCACTGAAAACTCTAAAACGAAGACGGGACAACTTAATCGGCCACATCTTAAGACACGATGGACAAATGAATACAATCGTCGAGGGAAAAGTAAACGGGAAGAATGGAAAAGGCCGGCCCCTTCTGAGAGATTTGGAACAAGTTGTAAAGGATGCTAAGGAGAAGAATTACTTTAATATGAAGAGGTTGGCCGATAGAAGATTCGAGTCCAGGGGGGTTGTGTTTGAAACCTTCGGAATTATCTCCAATAGGTACCATTGGAGTCACGTGGTACCAACACGAATGGTTTGAAAATTTTATTTATCTGAATTGTTCGTTACATTATCAAAAATTGTTTTCACTTGAGTTTTTCTCATCTCTCTCGACTATAGATCCCACAAATGAGATAAAGCACAAGTGTAAACAATGAATGAGGTTGTAATCAGCGGTTTTCTACACATCAAATTTGCGAGCCATTTTTGTTTATACCACGTGACTCCTTGGTTACCTATTCGAAATAATCTTGACTGTTTCAAACACAACCCCCCAGGGCTGCGTCAAACCAATCCTAGGTGATGAGATGAAACACCAATGTTAACAATGATTGAAGCTGTATTCAGCGGTTTTAACAAACGAGATTTGCGAACCATCCGTGTTTATGCCACGTGATTCCTTGGTTACCTATTCGAGATGATTCCGACGGTTTCAAACACCTGGACCCCCTGGACTTAGCTGTCGGCCACTTCCCCCAACGACAACTACATCTAGATTAGAAGAGTTTTAACAAGACTCGCCCCTGAGAAAAATCAACTATGGCCACGCCTGTTTTTTATGAACCATGCAGATAGGTGAAGAGGGAACTAAACGACCGTACCTTTATTTTAAAACCACGCAAAACTTCTTTAATAACACAACTCTGAATTCAGCAGGTCATTTTAACTTTCGTGTAAGAAATTAAGCGAATCAGACGAGATTTTTTTCGATCTCGTTGACGAGACTAACTGAGCGACGAAAGCTGACGCAGCGAAAATCCAACACCCCTGTCGGCAAATCACCTCTTGGACTCGGTGAACATCTCGGTTTTAAAATTTCAAGATCTCCACTGGGAAGAGAAAGGACATCGCTTCAACGGCCTTAAACAATAGGAGATAGTGCAGGATAATAAAAGGAATTTCGGACTCATTAATGAAAGTAGGTAGCTTTGGCAACCTCTCTACCATTTCATTTACTCCCTTTCCTGCGCGCTACGGTCTAAATGATTCTTAAGTCACTATCTCCTGCTGAAGCTCTCTAAGACCTCTACCACAATTTTTCTCATCTGAACTCGCTGAAGCTCTCCGCTTTTCAGATGGTTCATCCACATACCGCAATAGCCTCTCTAGCCACCTCCCTCCTTTCGTGAGACTAGAATTCGTTACACAGGCTAAGGTACTAGGTAGGTATCACCTCACTCGAAAATGGCCATGTACTTTGAAACGCGTAGTGATCACATAAATAAATTGCACGAACTGCACTAAGTTATCATATTAACATTATGGTATCTATTGGTATCTCTTCAGAACCTTGCGTCCATATTATTATAATTATTCTACCGGTGAAGGTAGGTCTAAATGGACATGTGATTCTTCCCACCCCCAAAACTTAACTTGAAGCTAACCCAACTAACTGCATGTCTTTGCATGTTTGCTTTGCTATTTTTATCTTTTTTTTTTAATAGTGAAGTTTAGAACAGTATATAAATACTAATCCTTTTTTATGCATGATATTTAGTGTATTTTTGGTGAGAATTCACCCCCTGCCACACACCTTTATGGTGGCTTGCAGGGTATTATGTAGATGTAAATATCACACGATGTCCCTCTTCAGCCCCTCATACCTTCTGCCACCCATCATTCTATCCAAGCTACCAAGAACTGTAACTAACAGACAAATGCAGTTTTATGGAAACAATATAATTATTTTCAAGCATACATCGTGTACCTACATTTGAGTACCCCTTTTTGGTATGGAGTAGATGGAAAGTTGATACCAAAACAAATTTTTCTTCCCGTTAAGAAATTTGGTAACACTTCCCCAACTGATGTCTAATCTGTCGCCAGAAAAGGTATTCATGCAATAAGTTCTAGATACAACAAAATAGCTCAAATTATCGAAGCCAAGTTTGTGTGCATTAAAGTGGATTTCACAAAGTGATAGTCGATGATATACTATGTAGTCGATGTTCTTTCCTGTTCCTTTGAATTTTTTATACTTTTCGGATAGCGCAACTAAAAAGTTCAGAAACCTTCACTGTTTCAGAAAAATCTGTAAGCTATATCCATGTATCAAATTTCATAAACTCGTTTCTTTAAATGACCATAGCGTTAAAAAAACGAGAGAAGCATTCTCTCTCTCTCATCTACATCTACATAATACCCTGCAAGCCACCACAAGGGTGTGTGGCAGGGGGTGATTGCTCACCAAACATGCACTACATATCATGCATAAAAAAGGAATAGTATTAATATAGTAGTCAGAACTACACTATTTAAAAAAGATAGAAATTGCAAAGAAAACATGCAAAAACATTCTGTTAGTAGGGTTAGCTTTAAGTACTCATACCAACATGCAGCTACCAATGCTATTCATTGCTACTCTCCGATAGGACATATTTACCGTTATTCGTATCTCTAATTGTGCGAGGGAAAAAGGACATTTTGAATCGGTCAGTTCGGCAATCATTTTTTCTAACTTTATGATTATGGTCCAGTCTGCCATAGTAAGTTGGGGTTCGTAAAATATTTTTAACATCATCACTGAAAATATTGCCTTGGAATTTGTGTAAGAGATTAAGTCTAAATTTCAACCTGCGATCTGACAATGATTCCCAATTTAATTCATTTAATAGACTGGTTACGCTAATATAATTATCGTATCGTCCATTTACAAATCTTGCCGATCTTCGCTGCACACGTTCAAGTTCATTACTTAGACCAATTTCGTAGGGATCCCATACACTGGCAGCATATTCCAAATGAGGTCTAACAAGGGAAAAGTAGCTGATTTCTCGTACATGATCGTCACATTTACCCAATACTCTTTTAATGAAACCCAGTTTGCGATTCGCTTATTTCACGAATGTGTTTACCCCAGGAAAGATCATTTGTCAATCTTATTCCAAGACATTTAATGGATTCCACGTTTGTTAATTCATTATTACTTATCACTCTCTCTGTCCCAGAAGCTATAAAAGCGTAACCCAGAGCTAAACTTGATTTGTGAAAGAATTATTGTCTTTAGACCACTTGAAGGAAAATATTTCCTAATGTATATTTTCGAATCTGAGTGCTCAGGAATTTCACTCATCATAGGGTAATTACGGGAAGTTATTCGTTTAATGTAGTCCTGGGAGGAGTGGGATTTAGTACGGATAAGGAAGGTGAACGTGTAAACGGATTCCCCATTTTGCTTTTCTCTTGGTGAAACTTCAAAGCTGCCTCACTGGAGCGCGAAATTTGTAAGATTCCCTGGATGCCATTAAGAAAATTATTTCGGCGAGCTTTTTTCGAGCAATGTCTTTCACACAGCACTGCTAACGCCCACTATGATATTCCTTTCGAACTCACCAAATATGTTTTACATTCCCTCATGCTGTTCTGAATGGGGAAGATGCACTATTTGTTATAACTCTCTGAATGAGAATTTTATTCTCTAAAGTGTATGTACTTGGCAAAAATTTTGCAGAAGAATTACGTTGTGTTACAAAGATATTACGCTTTAAAAATTTAAGTTTGTTGGCAGCTTAAAAACACAACGTCATCGCATGACGTCACGGCACGGTATCACTATGGGAGTTGTTTATCTGTTATACGTGGTGCTAAGTTTTTTAATGAATATTTGACGTAAACGGATATATTTATCACATTTTTTATGTTTTTCACTTTTTTATCTAAGTAACATGAATGGTAAGGAGCATATCGTCCATAAAATATATAATACTGATATAGTACATACCTTGTTTGTTTTCACTACATATTTGTTTCGTTTCCTTCTAAAATAATCGTCTGATTCCGTAGCAATATAGAAGCTGTACCGTACAGTGACGTCAGAAGATATTTCAGGTCACGTGACTTTCGTCAATTTTCGGGAACATTTTAATAGCATTTAATGATCTTTATGGCTGGCATAGAAAAGTTTGGTTTGTATATTTAAATTTGTGTGAAAATTTCGTATCAATACACAAGAAAAAAATGTCAGCACATTCCCCATTCCTATCCGAGTCATCCATCTCCTCCCGTCTTCACCGACCATACTCCCGTTCCACACAGCTTACAGAAGTTATTTATTATAGTTAATTACTATCACCAAGTACTCCATCCACTTTTTATGCCTCGTTCAAATTACTCCGAACGATTGTTGGGACTATAATTTAATTAATAATGGTAGCTGAAACTGGTAGAGCACCTAGCCGGAAATCATGGGGTCCGGGTTCAAGACCCGGTTAAGTGAATGATTTTTTCTCTGTGGAATATCTGCTATTATATAGTTGGCGATTTTTGGCGTGTTTACTTTCCTCTTTTTCTTCGAAGAATTAAAAAGAAAAATTTAATTCCCCTCGTGCAACTCACCACTCCCGTAGTGTTACCGCGTGAGGAATTGGACTTGGAGGGAAATAGAATTGGACTTGGAGTAAGAAGAGAACTTGGAACGTATGTTTGCACTGAGATGTGATATGATATTTAAGATAGCAATGGGAGGAGAACACTGTTGGGTCAGGAGGAGAACAAAAGGAAGAAAAAAAGAACTATGAGAAAGCACGAAGCGCGGTAGACATTTTGAAGGGCTGGTTTGCAGTTAATTTTAGAGAATGAGATGTTGAGGAAATCGGTCGACGATGGATTTGTAGGTAATACAGTTCGAAACTAGCCTGGGGAAACCCAACTTTAAGTACTATTTATGATAATCATTTTTATTCCATCTTAATAAATTGTACGAGCATGTACCTACAGTAAATAGAAAAACGTCAATTTTAAGGGGGAATATAGGTTCCCCAGAGGATAGCCTGTGTTGGGATGACCTTCATCGAATGCATGAAAGCAGCGGCTGGTGTTAATGTATGTATTTTTTTACCTAGTGGCTAATGAGCACTTTTGTGTGTTCTAAACAAGCAAAATTGTAACAGAGAAAATAAAAATATAAGAGTGCTGACATTAGTCAAATTTAACAATACAAGCCAGTTAACAATTTATTGAAAGTATTTGGTAAACAATCACTCTGATCCGCTTGTGCCAATTGTTGTTGTCAATTCTTGAAATCTCGGGGAGCCCAACAATGGGGTCGATTTCTAGCCCCAAAAAGGCTACGGGCTCATCACTGGAAAAAATTACCGTCATTGATTCAATGAATGCGCAAAAAATCAAGATACCTGAGAGAGGAGGATATGAGGAGAATGAATTCTCCTCCTCCACAGCACATTTTAGCATCCATAGTCTTTACAATTAACCAGTCGGTGAACGCAGGTAGCGCCCGCTTAAGCAACGGAAGCGCAGGAAGGTGGCGGCGGAAAGCATGAGGATTTTCCTCCCATGGGCGTTAGTTTCCCCACGCTGAGTCAAGTTCGAAGCGGAGAAACTCTCTCCAGAATAAGTCGCTCGGGCGTCCGTAAACACTTTCGATTGCTTGCACGGGGCTTCCGGCGAGATTCCAACGCGGGATGCCAGCGAGAAATCCGTCAACCGACACCGTGCAGTATCAACGCAGGCGAGACACGCCGATTCTCAACTGTTTGTTTCCTCCTCGTATGACGGGCGTCACGCCTTCACTGAAAAATATTTTTCTTTCTTCGATGAAATATTACCTCTGGCAAACTTTTTTAATTTGTAGAGGAGGGTTGTGTCTACAACATATAAAAAAATGAGCGAAATCTAAGGGGTAGGTACACCGTAAAAAATCGATTTGAAACTTTACAATAGGGTAGTTTCCTTCATCAAAGAAAACAGACTTCATTGGTTGCGATTCGTGCCCTGCCATAAATGTATTTAATTTACGCAAAAAGTTTGTATTGAGAAATCCCAGTTTACTAGATAATTAAATGTTAATTTTAAGGCTATTTGAAAAGGCTCTGAAATGGCGGGATGCGCTGCCTTCATGCTGACGTAACAGGTAGATAGCTTACGTTGCGAGGCACAGGAAAATTCGTCTCCCGAACTTACCGTTGTATTTCAGGGCCCCTCAACTCTAGTGAATATTTATTAGTATTAGCCTGTAAAAACTATCAAAGTTGGAAAAGTATTCTCAGTTAAACATGGTATTATTAGTCATTTTATAGGCTCAAGGACGTCCTGCTCGTTGTGTCTTCTGCTACGACGAAGCATGGCGTTAAGGTCGTGCGACGATGGGCGAACTTCATGGTATGCTTGTGAAAGGAATACTAACTGATTTTAAATGAATCAACTGCATAAATAAATAAAAGTTAATTATAATAAATTAACGGAATAAATATGCCTCCAATACTTGTTCATAAGCTTTAACGGAGTGCAGCGTTTACTTGGAAACGTCCGCAGCACCACCTGGTGGCAGGTAAAGGAAATAGTTTGACGTCACACGTAGGATTAACCGGCATGCAATAGTTTGCCGTCGCGTTTTCGCGCCATTGACTTTTTTCACTTTTTAATTTATGAGGAAAAATACTTAACGTCATTTAAAAAGCGAACGGCTTAAAACACGTGCTCCAGAGGTTATAAACTTTCGATCAAGACAATAAAAAAATAATAGGAAACTACCCTATTGTTATAAACTTTATAAAATTGTTTATATTTCACAATATAATCCCTTATTATATTTTTCCAATTCTAGGCCTTTAAAATAAGCCCTTAAGCACGTCTGTAGTTCAAATAATCTCGGAGATATACCGTAAAATGTGTAGTAACTTTTGCGAAATTCGAATTGTGCAACGTTGCAATATTTCGGAAACTATTGCGTTATTTGCAAAACGACTATGAAGTTTTCATTTTCTTATCAGATGGAGCCGTTATGCCAAATTTGGTCAAAATCGGTGACCCTAAGGGTCATTTTTGCCTATTTTCTGGTCGAATTGAATGACCCACCTATTTTCTCGAAGTGGTAACATTGTGCCTCTACTCACCCTGAAGACATGGACGAGTCGTCCGTGGAAACGTTAGGAAATTTTGGTGTTGTATAAATATTAAACCCGGTGGAAATCTCGAGACGTCTTCACCAAAATAATTCGCCGGGAAAGAATCAAATCATATTGTGCCTCTAGATTACATTGAAGTATGACACATGATCTTTCCTGGGGTAAACACATACGTTAAATGATGGGTCAAGCGAATCGTAAACTGGGATTCGTCAAAAGAGTACTGGGTAAATGTGACGATCATGTACGAGAAATCAGCTACTTTTCCCTTGTAAGACCTCATTTGGAATATGCTGCCAGTGTATGGGATCCCTACGAAATCGGTCTAAATAACGAACTTGAATGTGTGCAGCGAAGATCGGCAAGATTTGTAAAGGGCCGGTATGATAACCTTATTAGCGTAACCAGTCTATTAAATGAATTAAATTGGGAATCGTTGTCAGATTGCAGGTTGAAATTTAGACTTAATCTCTTAAATAAATTCCAAGACCATATTTTCAGTGATGATGTTAAAAATATTTTGCGGGCCCCAACTTACTATGGTAGACTGGACCATAATCACAAAATTAGAAAAATTGATTGCCGAACTGACATATTCAAAATGTCCTTTTTTTCCTTGTACTATTAGGGATATGAATAACGGTAAATGTATCCAGTACGAGTGTAGCAATGGATAACATTGGTAGCTGCATGTTGGTATAAGGACTTAAAGCTAACCCAACTAACAGCATGTTTTTGAATGTATGCGTTGCTATTTTAATTTTTAATTACAAATTTTATGCATGATATGTAGTGCATGTTTGGTGAGAGCTCACCCCCTGCCACACACCTTTATGGTGGCTTCCTTATGTAGTTGTAGATGTAGATGAAGTAGTGTGTCCACGGAGTATTATTTGTTTTTTTTCTGCATGCATTCATGATAGTAGGTGTTACCTTATTCTCTCTGATTGATAATGCATGCCTGGATTTGGTTCACCCCCTGCCACACACCCTTGCTGGTTATTATGTAAATTTAACCTAAAATCCTCTATGTCCACATTTTTGCACCACTGAAAGCATTCCTGAGCGGAAACATTTTCCGACAAGAACACAAGTCAAACCCAGGTCCCTCGACGTCTGACTGCTGAATGCTCTAGCCAATCAAGCCAGCAAGGAGTGTTCCACCTTTAACAGCTTGAGTTAACTGCCTAGCCATTTGTAATTCACCGACGAGGTTAACGGGCAGTTTAACAGGTTCATATCCTGATTTGTTCTGCATTCATTGAATCAATGGCGTGAGTTTTTTTCAGAGATGAATCTGTAGCCTTGTTGCTGGAAGAAATCGACCCTATTTTTGGGCTCCCCGGGATTTCAAGAATTGACAACAATAATTCGCGCAAGCGTATCAGAGTGATTGTTTACTAATTATTTTCCATAAATTGAAGTTGAGTTTCCCCAGGCCAGTTTTGAACAGTATTATCTACATCTACATCTACACGATACCCTGCAAACACCGCGAGGGTGTGTGGCAGGGGGTGAAGATCACCAAGCATGCACTACTAACATGCAAACAAGCAACTATATTGTCTCATGCAACTTGAACAATTATCTACAAATCCAACGCAATCTCTTTCTCTAAAATTAACTGCAAATCATTCCTTCGACATTTCTACCGCCCTTCGTGCTTTCGCACAGTTCTCTTTTCTTCCTTTTGTTCCCCTCCTGACCCAACAGTGTTCCTCCCATTGCTACCTTAAATATCATATCACATTTCAGTGCAAACATACGTTCTAAGTTCTCTTCCTACTCCAAGACCAATTCTATTTCCTCCGCGCCCGTCCGTGTTCGATATAAACAACGGTTGTCACAATAAAATATCCATTCACAACAATAGTGAGAAATCCGTGTTCCTTCCAGACTTATATTTTTCGGATTTTCTTCAAGCCTTCAATTGCTCATTGTAACCTGCTATCGACTATGGTATGCGAACTTTTATTCGGTGCATATTTTTTTATTGAACGAAACTGCACCATCACCCTACCACTTTACGACTCATTTTTCCCTTCCCTCACGTAACGTCACGCATACTGAATGATATCAGCCCTGCATTTCAAGAGACTCAACTACAGTTAAGTTCAACTCGCGACACTGTGCCGTTGGATATAGTATTTAAGATGTTAAATCCCATTCGACGGGTAAGTAGGTAATGGGCATCGAAATCTTTCTTGATGCTAGTGTCTCAACCCATCTGGTGAAGGCAAGCACTCTCTAAGGTTTGGTTTCCTTTCAAATATCTACTTCAAGGACGGTAATCGCTCACCTTCCACCAAGGCTAGGCTGTAGGACGCGGATCTTGGAACGATGCCTAGAATTTAAAATTGAGTCTAGCTAATGGGGTGGCCAACACAACATAAAAAAATCAGTGCCGTTAAACTGCAACAAGCCATAAAACAATTAAATGCGTTGAGAAGCAGAAGTACAGTGAGGAAACTAAACCATTTCCGTAGTTTTTCCGTTCGCATAGTTTTTCAAATATTGATTGCCACATGAGGAGTAAACTGTCACAAAATACCCAGCTGGGAGCATGAAATTCAGTAGTGCCACCACATAAAGATTATGCTGCCATGAGCGGAACACAAACGAGGATTTTATTAGCTCGAATTCATATATCCACTGATAATTAAATGCAATCCCATAGATTGCCATCAGAGTATTTCGGAATCCAAAGATTAAAATTGCCAGAAAAATTACAGATGGTAGATGAAGTAAGTAAATGGCGCAAAGCGTTTCCTGTTTACAAGTCCTGATTATTCATTCGCCAAAAGATTCGCATTTCTACACCGACACAGTACCCTCCAAGCCAAGGGTATGTGGTGAGTCATGTCACCATATCTACATCTACGTAATACCTATTCAGCTACCACAAGAGTGTGTGGCAGGGGGTGAATATCACCAATCATGCACTACTAGCATGCACCTATGAGCTACAATTAGACTACTTATGGAAAAATGCTAGATGTAAGAGTCACATGCAACTAAATGGTTGGACTAGGTGGTGATTACTGGTTAGAAAGGTTTTCTCTAAATACATTTATCTGTGTTTCCCTAGCATGCATAATTTGGCAGTATTATAACATGCTTCATGCACTACAGACTATTCCAACAAAGTTTACCTACCTATCCCTTTGCTTTGTTGCCTATAGTGTTATCATATGGTACGCGGGAAAATGACATTTTAAATCTATCGGTACGACAATCTATCTCTCTAATCTTATTTATTTGATCAAATGCGGCATACACGCCGGGATTCTTAATATATATCTAACGTCATCGGTAAACAAATCGGTTTCGAATTTACTTAAAAGGTTTAACCTAAATTTTAATACGTTCTGATAGTAATTCCATCTTAGTTTTTCTATTAAACTCATTACAATAATACAGTTATCATAACGAACTTTAACAAATCTTGCTGATCTCATTTGTACACGATCTAATTACTTTATCGCACCTTCCTCTTACGGATCTCATATACCAGCGGAATATTCTAAATGATGTGGCATGAGTTCACATATCGCATTATCGACGAGTTGACAATGCTACTCTAATTAATTACATAAACGGTTTAGTTGCTAAATCGACTAGCTACAGCCATTGCCACAGGCTCAAATGCAAAATTTCTGCACAGTTAGCTGATAGGAGCACGTCTATTTCCAACCGACCGGTTGTGCAACCGTGGCCAATAGGAGCTCGCCTCTCGGCGAGCTCCTATTGGCTGTTTGTGTTTACACTTCGAGATATTTTGTTTTCGTTAAATTGCTTCCCAAAATCTAGAAATATTGAGAATACAATTCAAAGAGCATTTATTTATATTGTATTACCTATTTTTGTGAAGGATTTATTGCAATTGCATAAATTTTATTGAGGTGGGGTTGAAAGTACTTATGTCATTTGCATATTGCATTTGGGGCAGCAACTCTGTATTTAAGGCAGCATATGCACAAAATTTAAACAAAAACAGCACATGACCCTGAGGCGAGAGACTGTTCATCTACATCTGCATAATACCCTGCAGGTCACCATAAAGGTGGGTGGCAGGGGGTGAATTCACACCAAACATGTTGATGGAGGCTTCCGCGGAGTGGTGCAGTAGGTGCAGCTAAGTTTTCGGGTTGACCTTCGGCGTCGATTCATCTTCGAGTCGACAGTTTCGCCGGCGTTGCAGCAGGCGTCTTCAGGTTTGAAGTGTTGTATGCAAATTTTTGCCCGTCTTATATAGGCCTTGGTTTTGCCCAGGTGCGTCCTGTTTAGTCGGTTTGTGGAAGAGTCGCTTCCAGGCGTTGAAGAGAGAATAGCTGTCCTACCTGTTGAAAGTAGGTGTTTTGGCTATTTCGATAGCCTTCTCGACACTTCAAACCTTAAGACGCCCGCTGCAATGCTGACGAAACTGTCGTCTCGATAGATAAATCGACGCGGAGGACAACCCGAAAACCTAGCTGCGCACGCACCAAACATGCATTGCATATCATACATAAAAAAGGCTACAATTGGTTACGGTTGGACAACATGCCGGTGGGAAGATCGGTCAGTGTGATTGGAATATTTTACAACAGAAACCGACAACGGCAACCGTAACCGGCAACGGTTAGTGTGATACTGCCTTTACTTGGCTGGCTTGTGTAGATCACCCCAGGCTCATTACCCCGTCCGTCGAATGGGACATCAAAAATTGAATCTCTCGGCGCATTCATCCAACGGACGAAGAACAGAGCCCATAATCTCCACACGGAATGCAAGGAGGGACCAATATTCCATTGTAAAATTTCTGCGCCTGCCAGGATCCGAACCTAAGCTCTCGGAATGGGATACCAGTTTTCTGGAAACGCCACCAACCTCACGTGGACGTGTGAGTTCATCTGAAGTTTTGATAATGATCATCAAATGTGGAATAAATACTTATCGAACATATCATTCTAATCATCGTAAAAGGAGGCCCTTCTGTAAAGGATTAAGCTTGTCACCTGTATCTGCACTCAAGCAAGCATTGATGTGATGGAATTATTACGAGATATCGTAATGCAGAAATGACGGCGCACTATCGCTGGTGTGATAATAATTCTAGCGATATCTGCGATCGTGGAAAGCAGCGATTGAAAAAATCTTCGCACCATTAGCATTAGGTATCTGAGACAGGCTTCTTCAGTTGGTAAAAGCGCGGATTAACCAAATTAAATGGGATTATCTCTGCTTGCTCCAATCGCATAAATTCTTAATCCAGAAAAGTTATTGTCATTATCAACATATTACCTTAAGGAGGTTGGCTCGCGACTGCTTGAGTCAAGTTGTCTGAGGAATCTTATTAATTCAAGTACAAGTATATGCCTGTTAAGTGATCCTTACTTCACAAATAAAATTACCTAAGCTATTGATAGTCATAAGTATCACAAGAAATACGATGTAAAGTCGAAGGATTTCTTTTTTATGATAATTTTTTTCAGCTCGACTACGGAGTTAATTCAGCATTTACTTTAAAGAAATAAATTCATGTACTCAATGAATTTACTAATTTATAACACCAGAATATTACTATCAAACATTATGTTACAATATTTTTCTGAAATATTCTTTAATATCTCATTAGTAATGATATTATTCATACGCCATACATTTTACATAGAGCGATAGCAGCGCCACTTGAAGACAACTAACGCATTTCGTCTGCTATAAGCGCAGAAATTGGTGGATTTAGCGAAAAATACGGCGGGTTGATGCCTTTCTTTTCGTGTCATATTATTTCTTGTGAAATTACGCATAAAATATCAGCTTTTTGCTAAAATGACATGCCACTATGGTTTTTTTAAACGTAATATTCCCATATGATGGCCATTCTCGCCGTTAATCGTATGTAATTTCAAATGCAATTTGTGCAAAAAGGAGTATGGGTTGGTATAATTATCTTTACTTTATTAGATAGAGGAACTTTAGTTCTATAAGTGCTGAAGAGATAAAAAAATTGACATGACTTTCACTTTTCGGATCAACCTCCTTAATAATTGATTTTTCTGATGCAGAAGAATTTTCCCCCTGGTAATACAAACGAGCTCCCAAAATATTATTACCATAAACTTAAAAGATATCACAAATGAGGCCTCGGGGGTTGTGTTTGAAACCGTCGGGATTATCTCGAATAGGTAACCAAGGAGTCAGGTGGTATAAACACGGATGGTTCGCAAATTTGGTGTGAAAACCGCTGATTACAACCTCATTCATTGTTTGCACTTGTGTCATATCTCATCGGGGGGTTCTATAGACGAGACAGACGGGAAAAACTCAAGTGTAAACAATTAATTATATTGTAACAAGCGTTTCAGACACACTTTGCAAACCATTCGTGTTTTTACCACGTGACTCCTTGGTTACCTATTCGAGATAATCCCGCGGTTTCAAACACAGCCCCCCTGGATGAGAACTTTATTTTACAAAAGGTTTAAAGAGTATTAAAAAAACAGTACCACTTGCTATCCATCAAAAACATATCATTTCAAATATACTTGGACTCCAATGTGTTCTTTGAAAACATTCATCATGACCAATCAGGTAATTATCATCATGAGTCAACAATCCTTAGGTTGTTTTGACACAGCTCTACCCTGTATTTCTCCTATCTGCTAATCTCTTCATATTTACGTATTTCTTATCTTTCGCATCCTTAACAACTTGTTCCATACATCTCATTCGAGGTCTGCCTTTTCCATTCTACCCGTTCATTTTTCCCTGGATGTTTGTCTTCATCAGGCCATCGTATCTTAACATTATTGCAATTAAGTTGATCCGTTTCTTTTCTTAAAGTTTTAAACAGCCTTCTCTTTTCTCCCACTTCTTGTTGAGTCTTCGTTTGTCACTCGGTCGATCAATTTCTTCTCCATCATTCTTCTGTAGCACCACATTTCAAATACTTCCAGACTTGACTTCTCTGCTGCTGTTATTGTTCATCGTCTTCGCTCCCAGCACGCTCCAGATGTATGTCCTCGTGAAATTTTTCTTCACTTCCACGCTTGTATTCTCAGCACTAAGTACATGCATTCTTCTTTTGATTAAATGACCTTTTCGCCTGAGCTATTCTACTGACTAATTCTTTCTTGCTTCGTCCATCCCTGGTTAATCTGCTTCCCGGGTAACAATACTCTTTCACTTCCTCAAGCCTCAGGTAATTCAGGTATATTTAAAAATAAATTGGACAAACTAAATCCATGCTTGGAAATGCGACGGTGGAGCAAAAGGTGACATTTTAACAGAATCAAAGCCAATATTTCAAACTAATATTGCTCATTAGGTACCAGCAACAAATTCAAAGTTGTAGAGTCAAACTTCCAGTGGTGGCAACGAGATGCAAATCCCACGCTAAATTCTTTCGGAATACCAACATTTCGCAGTGAGGCATCTTACGAAAAACAGTAGGAAGTTAGCTTGAGGCTCTCACAAAGGGTGAGATAATGCCGCTCTTTCGGGTGGACAATGAAGAGAAGGCTTGAGGAAGTATAATGGTGGGAGAAACGCCCTTTCGTGGGAACCAAATTCTTGGATCTCGAGTTAGAAGGTTAGATAAATCTTACTGCCCAATTACGCAGCCTTTAGGAAGTCAAGCGGATAAAATGCAGAAGTCATTACTTGAATAAAACTCTATATGCTCAGGGTGTCCACAAAAGTCAAAATAAAAAATTCAAGCATAATTCAAGGTTTTCAAGGCTAAATTTATAAAAATTTCCAGGCTAATATATCGCGGTTCTTGTACGAGTCAAAAGTGATGTTTTTCAAGTTCTATGTAGAATATGGATTTTTTGTAGTTTAACCCATAGCATAATATAGATAAAGTAAATAAATAAGAAATAATTGATAAATTAAAGTAATTAAATATGTAGTTTTATTGGTAGTAAGAGTTTGGTTTGTTGGTTGGGAAAGATAAACTACTTTTTGATTGAACACCCGTTTCTAAATTAGCATTTCCATGAGAAATTACAAATTCTTCTACAAGAGGAACTTAAAGAAGCCCACTGGCTAAAGTCTTCAGCATTCAACCACTGTTCTTGGAATGATGATTTTCTACGTTAATATTTTTTGCCAATTTTCTGTTCACTCAGAATCAGTATGTAACATTTTTGTACCGGTAGACTACATAGAAAAAAGTGAAATCATAACAGTCTTTAGTATCCTACACCATCTTTTTCTAACAAAAATTAATGTAATAAAAATCCTAATTCAAGTAAGCGCATCCTGAATATATCTAACAAACATCAGCAATTAGATTTCTCAAACAATTATAAAAAAGTTTGTAAAAAATATATTGCAAAGCCTACCAGAAAGCCAACTTACATTGTACTTACAGTAAAGTATCCGATCACATCAAATGTGCAGTTAAGAAACATTATAAGTTCATTTTCATTAATAAAGGAATTATTTTCCAATTATTAATCAAATCCTTGAATGCTTTCAAATTCTTTTTTAGAAACAAAAAAAAATTTAATGCGGCCAAGAGATCCCATTTATGGAATATCCGGGGATTCCATTTTTAAGTCAAAAAAATTATTATAGAATATTTCAAGCTGCTAAACTAGTAATTTTGCAATGTCTTATAAACAATAACCTTTGAAATGAAATTTGAGAATTTTCTACTCCTAAGAAGAGGTTGTGTAACTCTGATCTTGAAATGAAATTAGCCTTTCTTTATGCTACTATAAACAAAATTTGAAAAATGTCTCGGATTTTCTCTCCATTGGCCTGGATTTGCAAGAAAAAAGAGGATGACATGTGGGGAGAATGTATTCTCCTAAATCAGGTAAGCCGACAATAGCAGAGTGGGGTAGTGGACTGCAGGTAATGAAGTTCGATTCTTATCGCTGTTTAAATTTTTTCTTTCGGCCATTGAACCAAAAAGTTTATCATCCTTCATTTCCAACCTTTTTGTGTGGATACTGACTTTTTTGTACTTTTATCGTTTAAACTAGATTTACAAATGCGTCACTCAAAAATACATTGTAAAGTTAACATAATGATTGCACGATTTAATTCTGCAATAAAAAAATTTTCCAATCCTTTCACTAACGCCAAATTTTATTATTTTTTAAATTATACATTCACATAAAATTTCTGATAATCTACTTTTTTTAACTGCCTACTTGCATTACCCTACTGCCTAGGAATACAGCATAGCCTGTATTCCTAGGCAGTGTTAAGGATCGAACTCGCGACCTGCAGTACACTAGTCCTCATTATTAGTAACTACGCTATCATAGGTTCACGGGAATCTGGAGAATGTAGGCGACCCGCGTGACATTCGGCTTTATTTTTTTTCTCGCGCATCCGGGCCTATGGAGAAAAAAGTCACGACGAGTATTTTTTTATTTTGTTTTTGCGGCACGGAAAAAATCTTCTTCTCATTTCGTGACCCGAGTTACACAACCTCTCCTTGTCAGTATCTACCATACGTACGTACATTCCATTCGCGGGGCGCATCGATCACTAAGCCGAGAAATTTAAAATCTCCGATCCGGATCTGAATTTTTACTGTCTTCGGATATGATTTCAGTAGCGAATGAAATGAAAGACCCGTTGATCCAACCCGACCAATCTTAATTTATTAATGGTACATTTGTAAATCTAATTTAAACAACAAAAGTATAATAAAGTGAGAATTCAGATGTAATGGTTTGAAATTGAAGATGATAACATTTTCGATGCAATGACTGAAAGAAAAATTAAACTGCGATACGGATCGAACTTCGCACACTAAACTAGCTCTCGTTGACCGCCTGATCGCAGCGAATGTAGGCTACCCGCGTGACATCCTACGTCATTTTTCCCGCGATACCGGGGTAACGGGGAAAAGTCATATTTCTTTATTTTGCTTCTATTTGCACGGGAACATTTTCATCTAATTTCGTGACCTGAGTTACACATCCTCTTCTTGTCAATATCTACCGCACCTACATTCCATTCACGGGGCATTTCGATAGCTAAGCCGCGAAAATTTAAAATCTACGATCCGGATCCGATTTTATACCGTGTCTTTGGATCCGAATCCGGAACCGACTAAAATGAAAGATCCGTGGTGGATCTTTGGTTCCGACGGATCCGATCACTACACGTTAGGCATATGTTTGCGTATCATGGGCTTAGCCCGATGTGCAATGAATGAGAACAAAGGGCACTTGACGTGACGCTGAAGGCATCCGTTCGACAGTCGAACAGTTCAACGTCTCCGATCAACACAGCGCTGACGATACATTGAGCCTAACTACTTTTCCGTCGTTTATTTATTCATTCACACCAACGGCAAATCCATATCTGAAAGTCATCGTTATTTATACTATTTATAAAATAAGGATTTTTTGTCTTGAATTAAGAATTTTTAAAATTCCCGACTAAGACCAGAATATCACGAATAATCCACGAACAATTCCCTGCATTGAAAATTCGCGAATAATTCCCGATTTTCCAGGTTTTCCCGGTCAGTGGACACCCTGTATGCTATTCTTGATGAAAATGTGGGGAATAAATATTAAGGATCTGTCTTGGAATAATATTTCAGTAATATATTCAGTCATCTCACACCGATTCAGAATACATAAAGCTTCTAAAGGACCAAATTTGTGTGTTTTGCAATACTTCGAAAAACGTATTAAAATGGAAAACTAATCCAACTTCAGTGGTTTTCAACCACTCTCAGTGACGAAAGTAAACAGTCGTTTCCAATAATGATTTTCTTTTTTTTCTACGTTTATTTCAGACTTTCAGATGAATGCAGCTTGGTTGCACAACCGCATTCTCCTGTTAAAAAAATTTTATATTGTTAAATCTTTGAAAAATGTTACGTCATCGGTTCCAAAAACGTTTGAGATGTGATTCTGGATTGAATTTAAACATACTCCTGTGTCAATCAAATCTTAGCATTGATCGGTCTTAGATTGATCATTCGTTCGGTAATAAATGTACACTCCGTGCCCCGCAATAATATCAATACAGGTTTAAATAATATCCTTCCACGTTTTACGCCACATTAAAATCGCTTCGGGACATGGTATGACGCATTTTTTTCACAAGTCTCACTCAATATAGGTATACCGAATTAATACTAAAACATACTTATTTAGGAAACACCTTGTAGACCACAAGATCACATAACTGTGCAGTGAAATACAATGACTGAAGAAGTGAAACTGGCAACACTACTAGAGGATCTAGAATCACAAACATACATTTCAAGTCAACAATGAACACTGAGATAAATAAACAAGCTGCACGTGAAGATGAAAACTATATGGTCGCATTCGGTTCCATCGAGGAAAACTACCTATCGATTTAAAAAAAAAATAAAGTGTTCAACCCGAAGGTTGGTTTTTGATAGCTTAGGGTAGAGCTCACCCTGTGCAATTTTTGTCACACAATTTCTCCCAATCTTCTTAGGACTAACGGATTACTTACTCGGTCGATCCATTTAATGTTCATCATTCTTCTGTAACACCACATTTCGAATGCTTCCACCCTTTTCTTCTCCGCTGCTGTCATTGTCTATGCCTCTAATACACTCCAGATTCTGAAATGCAGAACACT
Organism: Platycnemis pennipes; assembly: GCA_933228895.1. Classification (NCBI taxonomy): domain Eukaryota; kingdom Metazoa; phylum Arthropoda; class Insecta; order Odonata; family Platycnemididae; genus Platycnemis; species Platycnemis pennipes. Next base: position 118,627,465 of record OW121853.1, on the reverse strand, counting down.
CCAAACAGTTCTGATGAATTGTTTCCTTATTTCTACGCTTATATTTTCAGCTGTAACTAGATTCTTCTTTTGATAGAATGCCCTCTTTGCTTGGGCTATTCTACTGAGTATTTCCTTCTGTATTTTTAAAATTCGCTAAAGAAGCAGAGAAAGTTCAAACACGCAAACAAACGCCAAATATGTATGTTAAATAGGTAATATTCTAACCAGTTTTAGTAATAAATAGAACTCCTAAGGTCATGAAATGCATTAATACCTCTTTTAAAGAGCCTAGGGAAGGTTAAACGACTCCCCTTCGGTGAAATTTAGGCTAAACTTAATTGTTTTTTATGATTTAATGTTTCAATTAACTCTCCATAAGAGGCCGTATAAAAATTGCCTTTAGTACGGAGTAGGTGGTTCCTAATAGTTCCCAATCACCCCCATTGTGGATTCATCGTTACACCCCATAGGTTAGTGTGCCAATGACTCTTCCGGTAGCTTCTTCTTAAATTCCTTGGTGTTAGCTGAGGGTTTTTTCGTCAAAGGGGTGAGCCAGACACTTTTCTCATCACGCTTTCCTCAGTGATTATCCAGAAGAGGAGGCGCTACAACGCATGCGTAAGTTGCTGTTTGATAAACATATTACGGAGGTTCCATCGCGACTGCGTGGGTCAAGAAAAATACTGTAATGTTTTTGTAAATGACTCCTAAAGATATAAATTTACTTTATTTTGAAAATATTTCATTCCCTAAGTAATGATGCACCTTACCGGAGTTTATCACAAAAACTATATTTATTCTAGAGTTTAAAAGCGATGTCTCCCAGAGTTGAGCCTATTTTACCGTTATAGAACAAGAAATTTCAATTTTAAAAATTACAAAAATGAAGCGTGCAAAGGCATGACCTTTCATTTGACAGTGGAACCTCGTTAAGCCACTTAAACGAAGTCGGTGCCAGAGAGCCCTTCGGATTATATAACGGGAGAAAATATTTGGCGGATGTTGAAGGCAGATCCGCAGTAAAATGAAAGTTTGGTCATTTTTGTCGTGCTTTTGGTGACCTTAGAGAGATCAATATATACCTACTCCAGCTAGCATTAGAACATTATCTTTTCCTCCTGTTTATTAGAAATTACCCAAAATTTAAAAGAAAATTACCCAAGACGACTCAATGTATGAATGGGTGCAACTAAGGAAGATTCAACTTTTTGACGTCAGAACAAAAACCTCATTTACGGAAAAAAATTTGTCGCACATTTCCACATGTAACAAAATAGCTTTTAGTTAGTTAGATGGTAACTATTTAGTTAATTAGTTAAATAAGGCACCAAACCATCTCGGTTGGGGTGTTAGAGTGGAAAACGGAAATTACAGTGCGCAAAAATGCTTAAGTGTCTTCAATAGAAATAGCGGTGCATTCTCCTACCCGGATTAAAAAAAAGTATCAATAGAAAATTTTCGCGTGAAATGAGCTATTTATGGCCGTTGACGTGTACTTCTGGTGTTTTTAGCTTATTATCAATGATATCTTTCTTTTTCTTCAAATCGCATAGATAAAATGGAGGATGTTGTAATTGGTCTTGATGCGCTTAGTCACAATACCCCTTTTAACTCACACATTTCACATCCCCAGGCCTTCGGCGACTCCCCCTACTAGCATAACGTAGGAAATCACAAGTTAATTGCGACAGGTGTATTTTCCCATGAGGTCTTCGTTACCTCTCCTAGGTATGGCGAAGATTCCAGCGACATCCTCCCTCAATTTCCTTTTGTTTTTCTAAAAAATAGCCCGGGAAAATACAAAATTAAATGCATCTGTCCTTCAGCGAAAAAAAGTGCCAATTGTGAGCTTGCAAATTATGTGAACGACCTTTGCCAACGTGAGAGTTCCGTCACCATTGTCTGTCTATCTCTCTCGTATTTGTGTACTAGCAACGGTGGACAGCGAATAGACTGGGCCTGGAACGGTAAAAGTGCAACAAGATAGGTAGGTACCGTAGGTACTATTTCGCATCATTTACGCCAAGTGATCGAATTCTATGTTCATAAGATTTGGACACCAAATGCGAATATTAATCCAATGGTCGCTTGTACGAAAAATTAACGGATACGTAATTGCCACATGACGCAGAGCGAATTCCTTCATTGTTAGGTCACAGGATACTCTTGTTTACACAATTTACCTTCACTTACCTAACATTCATCTTAAACGGTAATTGGGTAGGGGTCCGTCACATTTGAGATAAAAATTCGCAAATCATTATCGCCTATACTACGTATTCTCCCGTAATTCTTCAAAAGTATTCAAACTCAACTTTACACCTTCCTAAATACCCACATCACTTTTCGGCAGCAAGTTATATATCGCAATATAAAATGCAACAGAATACTAGTGGCATACTCCCTATATTGCAATAAATATTAAGAGAGAATACTACATAAAATGTCAAAAAAATATTAATGCGAGATTAATAAAAAGATATTAAAATGTCCAAGCGAGATGTGTGCTTGTCGGGGTTTTGAAATTTTGATATAACTGATTTATTGATAGTTTCCTACCTGTTGCAGCAGGTTTTGAGAAACTGTCCCTATGCTGTTTCTCTCTTCAAATTAGCATATTTACTAACCTTACATAAGCAATGCAAAAAGCCGTATTTTTCTTCTTCGTCCTCACTTACCCTGCATTCTGCCCTTGATAATTACCAATTCATCATTCCATCCTCTCTAAATACATCTTACATCAATCTCTGGCTTCTCCTAATACCTTCAAGGAGTATTCTCTCTGCTCCCCCCCCCCCCTCCACCCATGTTTCAGCACTTCTCAATTTGTTTGACTTTCTTTCCATCACACCTTCACTAATCTCCCCAATATTATCTTTCCCTGGAGTACCACTCTCAGATCCTTATAAATCCACCATCCATAATTAAGCACTTCACTAACCTTCCTTTAACATCCTTCTGGAGAGTGAATTTGAAGGATTCTGGGAATATAGTGTGGTAGCTGAGCATAATTAAAAAGACAAAACAAAATTGCAATTTACCACAGATTAAAACGCAATTTAATATTACCCAGGTTTCAGTAACTGTTGGCTTGCCTTTTGTCATCCCCCCCTTTCCTTCCCCTAAACCTTTGCTTTCATATTTCCCATGCCCCTCTGCCGACAGCTTAAGTCCACTGCTGACAGTGTCCTCAGCCCCCCCCCCCCCTTTTATCCTCGCAAAATATTGTGTACAAGTACATACATGCTGGATGTTATTTGGTACTTGAAATTGATGAAATCCAAGACGCATTAAATAGTATTTAATATGTGGTATTTTGCAATTTGGTTTCTTCTTTTTAATCCCTGTCAATATTCTCATCATACGATCTCTTCTGTTGGTAAGTGCTTGCTAGCAAAGCAATTCTTCTTTTAACGTCATTGCCACCATGCCTACCTTCAACCATTAAGCTAACCATGAAATGAAAAACTGTTCCCATTGTTTTAGTCAGTGACATTCTACTCTAATATTATCAGTTCCATACTATCATTGACCAGTGAAAATGAAGTCCAGTGACATTTCTACCATTAACACTGTCACCTGAGGAAGACTAGCTGTAAAAATCACTTCAGCCAACCATCTGCATACATAATTCTCCTGTCTCTATACATACTCTTATCTGGTTGGAGAGCCACAGATTTCGTTCCCATTTTTCTCCTCCCTCTACCCAACATTCTTCCTTCATCCTTACCAGTCTTACTATTCATGTCAATGACCCAGTTAGGGTGCCTATAAGACTCCCTAGACCCAGTTCGGCTATGAGCTATAAGTCTCATATTCTAAAGTAATTTTCCTCATACCATCGCAGGTGCTATACCAATTTCCTTTAAACGATCTACACAAGTAACTATATTGTCAACCTACAATGGCTTACATCTGGCTTTTAATTTGTCACATCTTAAAACCTAATACTATTATGAAGGGGGCTATGCATATTTAGGAAAAAGGAAGTGGGTAGTAAGGGTTTGCTAAAATTCTGAAGTCTGTGATAGAGAGTAAAACTTCAGGTAATTCGGGTAGGAGGAAGAAAAGAATGAACAGGCCTTCCATATAAGATGATAGCACGTGGGAAATCATGTGAAGGAATATGTTTTAGAGTTATAGGTTATGATATACTTGATATCCACACTAACTCACTTTAAGCAGTAAGACACACTACCCAATAAATAACTGAAAAGATTATTTCTAACACAGTGGTATTCCAAAGACTATGACAATGATTTTAGTCATAACTGTTCAAAATATCATAAAATAGAGAAACTGTGACAGTAAAAGTGGTTTGATTTAATTACATCCTAGCTATTACCCCTTCCAAGTGAATTCTAGATGAAGTCTCTTTGGAAAACCCATCCCAAATCCTTTCTAGTGCATTACTTGAGAATCAGAAAGATCTAAGATAATGCCAGTGGAAACTGTCTCCCCAACCTTTTAGGTGTGATTTTTGCTGGGTTTTAGGCCTTTGAAAATGTTATCCACATTTTTAATGTATTCCCCTGGCTTAAAGCTTTTCCAGGGCTAACATATCCTGGCACTGATTTTTACAGATTTCCAATACTCTGATATAATAGGTACCTAAATTGGTAAATTACCAAGGCACTACAAAGTTATTCCAAAGAAGCTTCAACCCTTTTCTCAAAATTTACCTTATCTGCCAACATCTTCACCTCTGCAACAATTGCTGTTTCAGGTTCCTAGGCTTCTATCCTTCGCTTCTTTTCCAAAGCAGCACATCCACTTTCATTTCCTATGACTGAAAAAAAGATTTTCTTGAATTGAATGGCATTTCTCCACCACTATTTCCAGGTGACTATTCTCTATAATCATGTGTTAGCACTCAAAACCTTAATTGGAATTCCACATCCAACCTTGCCATAACAGTTTCATCAAAATGTTAGCAGCGGAAACATAAAACAATGTCCTTTACCATTGAAAGCCATTCCCCAGTTAGCAGAAATAAACATTTTTTTAAGTAGGTATATAGATCCATTCATTACTGAAAACAATATCAAGGAATGCTTAACCTTTCACAAATATATATGAGTCTCAGGATTGATCCCATCCCTTCCTCCAATAGAGTGATACCTATCCTTTGAATCAAAAATAACTTTTTCTATGCACACTCTCCTATAGCTTGCCAATTCTTTAAAGTTTTTAGCCTCATCTTTAGCACTTACACAAGATTTTAACGATTATCACCTTCACCAACATTCTTTCATCTCTCATTCTCCATTTCACTTCCCATTTAAATTCCTACTATCAATTTTCTTTCCCTCCATGATTCAATCATGTTTTCCTCCATTTACTACATCGATTTCTCAAAACACTCCCATCTTTGCCAGTCCTTCGCATTATCAAACGTCCTCAGACAAAATATTTCAATATTTTGGTTTAACATCCCATATTATGTCAATTTTACCGAGATTCAAGGTTCTAAATGTTGAGCCCTCGCGGTCCATCAAGTAGGACGATGCAAGGATCCCATACTATAGCTAAAACAGTTGTCTTCAACTTATTACTCTGAGTAACATTAAATTAGGGGTTGAGGTGGCCTAGTAGGTGCAGTGCTGAGCTATAGACTCAGGTGCTGGGTTCGTATCCCAGGCAGAAGTCTTTCTGTACCACCCTAGTAAATCCTCACAATTCGATTTTCTACACGCCAGAACTTGGTAGGAAATCACAGGTGGCTCAGGGAAAGGAACTGGCCTCCCTACCCTGAATGTGTGAATTTCACATTCCAATGGCTTAGTATGGGGTGAGCTCCAACCACACCTATTAAAAACCAACCTTCATGTTGAACACAAGTAAAAAAAACCTTCAATTATTCCTTCTCCTCAGTCAATCCTTCCACTGTACTCCCAACCTTCATTATAATCAATTCCTTACTTCCAGAAACATCATAAATAATTTCCTCAAGCCGGTTCTAAATCATGTCCAACTCTTTGTTAAGCAAATTTTTTTTTCTTAAAAGAGGTTAGAAATGCATCCATGCACAGAGGGAGGGACTCTATATGACTAGTCGAAAAAACCCACCAAATCCTCTTTCTCCATTGACCTTTTCCCTGCCCCTGCAGGATTACTGCAAAACATTACTTCATGGGATGGTTACAGTCATTCTAGCATTTCCACCTTTGCAGAAGTAGGTCATCTTCTGGTGCCACTCCGGAGGAGTCATCATTGGAGGCATTCTGTCTCTTCTCCTCCTCTGTTCTTATGCATGCAGCTCCTTTAGTAAGGAGGTAACGAAGTTGCTGACCACAGTTCAATCGACTTTTGCTGCCATCATCATGTCGATGAGGGATTTGAGCCATTTTTTTTTTGCTGAGTATTCACATCAGTTCCCCTCACTTCTATGATGCAAAGTTGTCATCTAACCTCTTTAACCCGTAAACAGTAGCTGCCTTATTTTTCATCTGCCACTGTGTGCACGGAAGAATAAGGTGATGTTCCTCCTCTTTTCCACACCTCTTTTCTGTGAGTCAAGGAGAGCAGTCAGAGGACTTCTATAATACTCAGGCAATCTCTGTTTTCATACATCTAAGAGGGCAACCTCTAATGATTATGGATCTGCAATATATTTCCATGGAATAATTGAAATGCTCATACCATTTGCCAAGGGAATGGACAAAGGAGTACTTAGTTTACAGTTTACATGGCCTTGTTGTCTTCGAATAGACCATGAAGACAAGAAAGGTCTCTGTCCTGGCAAGTCATCACAAAAAGGGGAGTGCTATAGCAAATCTGTTGTGCACCCACCGAGGACATAACAGGTTGGTTGGTTGGTTATTTAGGGGAGGCGACCGACAGCTGAGGTCATTTGCGCCAGATAGGATAGATGGATAATTGGGTAATGGTAGGAGTTTTCAGGGAATGGAGGAAGGGTGGAGAGAAACCCAGCGTCGGCATTAGCCTCCTTTTAACGAAAGGCGCCAAGGGGACCACGGCTTAATGTCCCATCCAACGGACGGAGTACTAAACTTGAAATGCCCTCCACTAGGCACTCAAGTGGGGACCGGTTTTCCACTCAAAAATCTGCCACTGCCGGGTATCGAACCCGGGCCCTCGGGATGGGAGGCTAGTACTCTAGCCACCACACCAACCCGATCCCCAGGACATAACAACCTTCAATTGTTCACAATGGCAGCACCATGAGAATCCTACATGGCATGGGGACTGAAGAAGTACACAGTGCCTAGCACTCATATGGATTGCATCCCACTGTGTCCTTGTGAAAGGCTGTAGATCCAAACAGATTAAATGTGTTTTTGGCAGCAGCCCTACACAATCATTTTGCTCTGTTGTTCCCAAACTTATAAGGCCCTAAAATGCTAATGAAGAGCATCACATGAGACTTACATGAGATGTAATGGAGGTATATACCTCCGTCAGTATATATCATATCAGTTCTAATCCAACATAAACAATAACAAACCTTTTTTGTAGCAGGGTAAAATTTATACAACAGAGAACAATATACCATGCATGCATAATCAGTTCAGGTTCAATTAAGGCCTTATGCAACACAAGAGATAATAGTAACTAAGTACCTAACAAAAAGGTCACAACATATGTGTTTTAAAGATTCTCCATGATATCGTGTGGTCCAGAAGGTACTCGTATGCTATCAAAGATTCCTCATGTGTCCTCATCTGGTATTTTTTAAAAGCACTGTCTCAATAAGAACTCATCATCAGTCAACAATACTAAGATTGGTTTGATGCTACTCTCCACTCTTAATCTCCTATCAGCTAACCTCATAACATTTACGTAATTCTTCTCTTAAGTTAACGGGAAGAAGAGAAAAAACACACTACCTGTAAGATACGGTGAAGGATGTAAAAGAGGAGAGGGATAAGAACTCATGTGGTTTAAAAATTTCAGTCTCTCTCATATCCCTTATTTATTTATTTATTCATTCAAGTAAAGCTTTCAGATAAGTAGGTAAGCTTTCGGTTGTGAAACTGCTGTCAAATGCATGTTTGCATATCAGTCTGTCAGAGTGTCATTAGCAGAAAATATATTTGAAAAAAGGGTAAAAGAAATAAAAAAAAACTTACCTGATAAATTTGCTGAAATATGGTTTCCTTTAATTTCCTTTAAAAATTATTACCTACCTAATTGGCCAAAGTTAGTAGCAATTTCTATAAACCTATTTCCTTCAGGAATCTATAGGTAACATATGTTATAGTTACTGCAACTACTATTTCACTGTGAATCAGTAGGTATACCATATATATATTATAGTTTCAAGAATTCTTGAATTTTATTCAATATAACATTGAAATACCAAATGTTTTCAAAATATATTTATAATGTTAGGATATCCCTCAGATTGGCCAATATGTTGGCGGAGGGCATCCTCTATACCCATTACCCACCTTGTCCTCCATGCACCTAAGCAATACCTTGATTAAGAGAGAACATAAATACAATTCAGTATTTTTTCGGCTTTACTGGACTAGCTTTTTTTGGCTTTATACAGTCACAATGAATTTTTTAACAACAGCAATTGAAACACCATTAAGAAAGTAATAATTTTCTATGAGTGAATATTTTTTTCCAGTCATTAAAATGCATGCATGGATATTCCAGGAGAAATGATAATTTTCTTTGGTCAAGTTTCGTGTAAACAGTCAACCATCTTTGGTGCAGTGAAATCACACAATGAATGCACTAACAACATTAGCTTTCATTCAAGGAAGACAAGATAATAAGAAGCACTGAGATACCGTAAGTCAGGGTTACTTGGACCCTGAGGGGTTAATGAAACCCAAATTGATAAAGTTCCTGATGCTGCTTTATTTTAATATTCGACGTAGTTCTTAGGTCATCCATTAGTACAAGTACTGTGCAGTCCCTGGCACACTCATAGTGGTTCCACGAGTTTCCACTCTTCATTTTTTTATTATTTTTTGTGGTTTTAAAACAAAATATATAAAAAAATAGGTAAAAGGTCCAAGAAACCCAGGTTTACGGTAATGTAAATTCTAAATGACTTCAAGCCTCACTAACGCTGCCAACATTGAAAAATCACCGTCTATAAAACTACAGATCCAAAACAACTTACATTGCACCGAACTTGGCCAAACAAAAATCACAGCCGAAATATACAGCTTTGGCACGTATTTATAGAACATATCACTCGATGAGTAGTAATTCACAATAGAAATTATGTTATATAAATAGAAATAGAAATAATAGAAATAAAAATCACCGTCTATAAAACTACAGATCCAAAACAACTTACATTGCACCGAACTTGGCCAAACAAAAATCACAGCCGAAATATACAGCTTTGGCACGTATTTATAGAACATATCACTCGATGAGTAGTAATTCACAATAGAAATTATGTTCATAACAACGACGAGAAAAGGTTTCCGGACACAAGTCTTCAAACTCGATCCACTTTATTGTCCTCTGCGCTTCTTCCCGCCTTCTTTCCGGCAGCCGGGATCGGCACGTAGTTTATCAGAAGACCGTCGCGGATAGCGAGGCGCTTTCCGCACTTAAGCGCCTCCCGTGGTGTTGGGCTCAACTGCGTGGAGTCTACCTTCTCTTGCTTGATAAGGCGCTTCAAAGGAATGGCAGAAACCAGGTTCGAGGAGCGGAGTGGGGAAGGCGATGAGGCCGAGGACAGGGATGAGATGGAAGACGTCGATGAAGATGAAGATGCCCTGGAAAGTAAAGGCGTGGTCATCGCAACAGTATCTTTAATACGTGGAAAATATATTCAGAACGTAGCAGAGCGGGAAGAAAATGAACTCATCCCAAAGTAGCCTACCACATAGACCCAATCTCTCTTTGAATCTTCCAAGACGACATTTTCTCCTGCATCATCAATCATCACAAAATTAGATTTTTTCGCCTGAAACTTCATTTTTAGAGTCAATTTATTCAGTTTATTTAGTCTCACAAAAATTCATGCACATTATATATACGTCGTTGCATAATCAAATGCAGTTTGTCACTCGTTCGAGGCGAAGAACATTCTAGCAATATCGTGAATCGAAAAGTTAAATAAATACAGATTATTCTTTCAAGTTTCTGGTGAGGCTTTCAAAGCCTCCGTTTTCTTAAAAAAAAATGCTCTCAGCATATGGTTCAGGGCTGTATACCACGTTTGTTGACTTGATGGTTGGCTTGATTGTCACCAAGGAAACTAACGTGGAAGAAAACCTGGTGTGTAATCACGGATGCATCTTTCGCGTTATGGCAATCTTTATTCTTAGCGCTTACCCCCTAGAATAGCGCAGGGTTAACAATAACCGTCTATAAAATTCGCTCCAGTGATTGTGATAAGCGATTTTAAGTGCTGTACGAAAAATGAATAACGGAGATACGTTCTCTCTGACATAAGTCACCTAAATAAAAAAATAACGATAACGCTATCGCACGCCTTATGAAGATCCATGATCGAGGCCCTGGTACCATGTATAGAGCATCAAACCAACGCCTTGGAAACCTTCGTACTAAAATTTGTCAAAAACAATTTTTTTTGTACTTGCAAGCACTGAAGATGCTAATACGCAACAGCAAAACATAGGATACGCTTGTTGAGTATCATTTTATGCAACACTTTCAATTAAGACTTGTCGAGCTTTGGGAACGCTCATTCTGACAGCCAATCGGTTGTCGGATTCGCAAAAATATGAAACACGCGACAGATTCTACTACATATCTACCAATGTATCCCTGGTATTTACAGGCAATCTTTGATATCCCTCCTCTTTTCTTCTGACATACTTCCTCTTCTTCATCTTTTTATCCCTCCACTGCCGCTAAGTGGGGGCCTAAATTCTTGTTCAAATCCGCCAATTAAGCGTCTAAATCCTCCATTCGAAGAGATTACCACATATTAACTCACTCAGCGTTCACCCCGAAAGGACGGTTTGATAGGTGAAAGTAGAGCTCACCCTGTACTAAGCATTGGCAATGGAATTCGCACACTCATGGTAGGAGGGCCAGTTCCTTTCCCTGGGCCGCCTGTGATTTCCCACGAAGTTCTGACGTGCAGAAAATGGCACTGTGAAGATTTTTAGGATGGGGTTTCCGGAGATTTGAAACGGAGGGGGGGTTGTGTTTGAAACCGTCGCGAATATCTCGAATAGGTAACCAAGGAGTCACGTGGTATAAACGCGATTGGTTGGCAAATTTGGTGTACTAAAACCGCTGATTACAACCGCATTCATTGATTTCACTGGTGTTTTATCTCATCTGGGGGCTCTATGGTCGAGACAAATGAGAAAAACTCAAGTGAAAACAATTACTGATGTTGTAACGAGTGATTCAGACACACCAACATTTGCAAACCATTCGTTTTTGAACCGCGTGACTTCTTCGTTACCTATTCGAGATAATCCAGACTGTTTCAAACACACCCCCGGATCCTTCATTCCGTAGCCCAGGGCACTACCCATTATTTATTATATTAAGTGTATTTATCCGAAGGTCACAAATGCCTTAAACTGGCCATCATGACCCATAATTTAAATTAAAGGGTGTCCGCATTCGTTGGGTATAATTTTATCCGCCGAGCCTAATTATATTAACGCTAAATAAGGGAGCAACGGAAAATATAATTTCACGACACCATGTCGGTTTCCAAGTTATAGAATATGAACAAGTTTTTCTTAGGGCAACAAGGGACAAATTGGCTATCAAATTCTTAAAGAGTGCCATAAAAATTGAAATCATACACATAACTGAGATAACAAAGTGCAATCATGAAAATTAGATATCGTATTCCGCTCTTATGTACAATTCATTGACTGTACCATGCATGAATTAACTAAATATGCATCGATATAGTTTTCGCCGAGTATGTATTTAGCCATCCGGAATATAATATTTAGCGACATACAGTAATACCGTCACTATGTGTACCAGGCAGTCTCTAAAAATAACTAGAATTGATGCACAGGGCTTACAGTAATTTCGTTCGCTAATGATACTAAAAATCAATCCGGATTAATTTAAGGATCCGAGCTAAGAGCGAAGTATCTCAAACAGGGATGGATGTCGAGGTAAGGTCAAACATGAGATATATCAGCAATTCCTTGCCAGCGTTTCGGAATATGAAACAAATTGCTAGGCTTGACTTCGTGGAACCACATTTGATAACGTAAGTGAATTCACTTTGTAAAATTCCACAGATTTTTATTGAAACCGACCTAGGTAATACCTTGATTATGACTGTGTATTGATAAAAAAAATGATAATGACCTTGATAATGACTGTATAAGTCGAAACCTAGGTCGGTTTTAATAAAAAATCTGTGGAATTTTACAAAGTGAATTCATTTACGTTATCAATATTTCGGAATATGATTTATTCCATCTTCAGGGCTAAATAAAATTATATACTAAGGTCAACAACAACAACCACAGAAGAGTGTGTTGTTGCTCCTTGTTGAACCTCCCGTATTCTCCTTCATCGGCATGTCCTTAAAAATAATAATAAAAATATTTCATTTTTGACTTTACTTAGATTTCCATCCCTGTTCGAATAATTAAGAGGTCAATATGGCGAACACCGAATTGAGATAAATATCTCTCCAGAGGTGTCTAGCGTATCTCCTTCCCCTACCTGTCTCCAGGATTCGGTTCCGTCTTTAATCTCGTCCCACTGGTGGCGATGTGGTGTTCGCAAGAAGTTGGTGTCGTCTCCATGACGACCGGAGGGTTGGGGAGTTGGTGCTCGGTTGCCGTCGTCAACCCCTGGGCCGGCACCAGGCGCCTCCTCCACTCCACGGTGGCGCCACCCACTGGCGCCCCGGCGGCGGTGCACCTCTGGCCGTTGCCTTGGTGATTCGGGTGGTGTCCTCTGCCTCCGACGCCGGACACCGCCCGACCCTTGACCCCGGACTGGCGGCCCGGGACGGAGGCGTTCCTGCGGCCGCTTTGGTGATTCTACGCGGGGAATAACCACTCCATTGGATTAAGACAACACTTTTGGGGATATTTTTCGAGCCAAGTAATCAATTAACCCTTTATTTGCTACATACTTTCTCAGTTTTACATGCTCTCAATGCTGAATTATAAACATGAAAATATTCACCCACCGCTGAATACTTTTTTTGCATATCTTTCTATGTTAGGTAGTTTTTTGCAAAAGATTAAGAAAAAAATTATTAACTTTTTATTTTAACGAACTATTGCGGATTACAACTTTTACGCGTGTTACGGGTTGCATAACACCATATTTTATTTCCACCTGATTTTTAAGCTGGAAGAAAAAGTAATTTGCAAATAATAACAATGATAATACTAATAATGCATTTAATTCTTAAGCCTGGTTCACGCAGTGCGTTTTTCTGGGATGGATTTCTTGAGTGGAGTGCTGATGGGTGTCAGGCGAGCTCGCTTGCTGGAAACGCTGACAGCTGTCCGGCTGCCCTGACGGCTAGAGCTTGCTTGATATCGAGGTTAGGTCCGTTGCTATTTTCCTTGCATGTTTTTCTGATGGCTATTGTTGCCGGCCAATCATCGTTCAGCTTTGCATCACGTGATCAAAATAAAGTTTCTGTCTTTGATAGCATTGCATGTTCCATTATTGTGTTGAAAAATGGGTGCAAATCTATTGACTAGGGATCAAGTTGCGGTGCTCATCGAAGCATATATAGAGATGAAACTTGTTTACATGCAGTTCGTAATGGGAACTATCACAATAAAAACCTTCGTGTTGAGGCTCTAAAAAGAGTGAGCAAGGAGGATAGCTCGCTACGTGTGAACCGACAACGATCAGAGAAGAAGGGGTTTTACCAATAAGTTTACCCCCCTTTCAGATTACAATATTTATCAGATTAAGAATCTCCATTATCTCAATTTTTCTTTCTCATTAACATCTGTACCCCTGCAGATAAACAGGTGCCTTTTAGTGCAGCACAGTTTATTGCGACTAAGCTCTGTAGCTTAATTGGTTAAAACACCTGGCCGGAAATCAGGGTTCGAGTCCCGGTCAAAACGAATTAATTTTGTCTCAGTGGAATGGGGTCGTTTACCATATTTTTTATTCCCGAATCTGATAGAGTTTGTAAAATAAAAAGACCCGTATTTTTCCGTTTATTTGATCCGACATTTATTTCCCGAGTTATAAGCGGCGAAAAACTGATGTTTTTAACCCTTTCGGAAAAGTGGGCGTGGTGCAACCTCTGACGAATAACGACTTCGTCCAATCACAACTGAGCCCATGAAGCTACTTTGCCTTATCGCAATTGGGGGGGGGCACAGCTGACTCTGCCAATAGGACAGTTGCGACAGGATCTGTACGAGCAGACCTTCCGACACCCCCCTCCACTCCCTTCCCTTTCCCTAAAAGCAGTCAAGGACGGGAGGTGGATGACGTAGTAGGTCTCAAAGCAGCTTCTCCGGTGGGCGTCACCTTTTGCTAATTGTAATTTTTGAATCATGAGTGAATGATTAATTTTTTCACTAAAATTCATTTTTCGTTTCCATCCAACGAATTCGTGTACAGAATGGGGGCGTTTACTCGGAACCGAAATCGCAACTTTGTACACAAAATCGTTAGATGGAAACGAAAAAAGAATTTTAGTGAAAAAATTAATCTTCTAACCACAACCATTCACTCAAAAATTAAAATTCGCAAAAGGTGACGCCCACCGAATAAGCTGCTTTGATATCATTGACGTCATTTTCCTCCCGTCCTTGACTGCTTTTAGGGGAAGGGAAGGGAGTGGAGGGGGTTCTCGGAAGGTCTGCCTGCACAAATTCTGTCGCAACTGCTCCTATTGGCAGAGTCAGCTGTGTCCCACAATTGCGATAACGCAAAGCAGCTTCGCGGGCTCAGTTGTGATTGGACGAAGTCGTCATACGTCAGAGGTTGCACCACGCCCACTTTTCCGAAAGGGTTAAAAACTTCAGTTTGTCGCCGTTTATACCTCGAGAAATAATTGACAGATCAAGAAACGGAAAAATACGGGTCTTTTTATTTTACAAACTATCAGATTCGGCAATAAAAAAATATGGTAAACGACCCCATTGCTTCGGGGTTTCAGTTCCGAGTGAACGCCCCCATTCCTGCTACGGTACAAGAGGACTTACGGGAGATGATTCCTGGACATGACAGGAGTTCTGGTTCTGGTGGTTGCCGTTGTTGTTGTTGATGCTGTTGTGCATCTGCTGCTGCCTCCTCTGCCACTCGACCACGCCGCCCAGCAGCCGGATGTACCGGATGGCCATCCGGAGGATCTCGTTCTTGCTGAGCTTCTTGTCGGGCGGGTGCGTGGGCACCAGGCGCCGCAGCTCCGAGAAGGCGCCGCTCACGTTCTGCTGGCGCCACCGTTCCCTGGAGTTGGTCAGCACCTTGCCTCCGCTCCCAGGCTGCTGCTGCTGCTGTTGCTGCTGCTGTTGTTGGGAGGACTGTCTGGAGACCCTGGACGCCCCAACGCCCCTGAGGACCCCTGGCGAAGAGGCCCGGAGCGCGCTGGGGGGCGGCAAGGGCCTCAGAAGGACCAGGGGAGGCGGCGGGGGCCTCGGGAAGCCAGCCCCTGATGTCTGGACCACGAATGGTCGAGTGATGCCCCCACTGCCGGCCACCGGGGACAAACTACCCTGCAGATTTACAGATGAGGGAATAGATCAAATTTCGTGCTATGTACAGTACCGCGATACCGTGCGATAATATTCATCATCAAACCACTATTTTCTCGTTCCCATTCACCTCTCCTAAACCTTCAATTCCAAATTCAAAAACCCTGAATCCAACAATGAAAAATAAACGATCTTGGTTGTTTACTAAAGAGAGTCTAGAGCAGGGGTTCCCAAACTGGGGGGCGCGTCCCCCCCCCCAGGGGGGCGTGAAGACATGTCAGGGGGGGTGGAGGGGGCTTGAGCGCGAGTCCAGTTAAAAATAAAAATCTCTAAGTAAATAAAATCCATACATTTCTTTAACTAATTTTATGTTGTAGATTTTTAAAATCAACCTTGATGTTTAGAAAACGATCCACTTGCATAAAACTCTTTTATAGCAAAAATATATAGCTTTTTGTCGATGTTTTTCTCTTAACAGTATTTCTTTAAAGTTAAACTTATAATGTTGTATTTTGTGATAGTAAAAATACATGTTTTGTTTTCAATGTACCTAATACTTGTTTTTTTCACATGCTCCAAAAATTTACTGTGAAGGGTGGCGCGGAAGGTTTCCATTTTAACAGGAGGGGGCGTAGTACAAAAAAGTTAGATATGTAAGTTAGTTAGATATGATAGTTAGATATATAAGTCATATGTACTGTTAATTTGAATGATGTATTTCCATTATATCGAAGCACAACCTATTCTGTTCACGATGGTAGCCATTATTCAGGTTTACCTTCATGGCTACCTAAAGTTACTCCCTTGATTTACCTTTGATGTTAAGTTGTAAGCTTCTGTGTTGGAGTAATAAACAATGTATTTATTATTTAAAGGCCTGTGACCTTCACCTACAAGCTACCTCTCCCTGACCTCCCCCTCTTTACATAACCTCCCAATTTCCAATAGCCTTCCCCCCCCCCCTCCTCTCCTCCGTTTACGTACGTGAATCAACCCTCACCTGATAATCCTCCCCTTCCCCCCTCCTTTTTTCCCTACCCCCTCACAGTCCTTCTCCCCTTCCCGCCCCCCAACTTGAAAATGTATAAAGGCCGAAACGATTGGAGTATTGTATTGTACCCTTATGATGGCATAGTGTGCCGAAACCATGGTCGGAGTTGTGGAAGGGATTAAAGTGTGGACATTGTGCCAGTGATCTTTTTAAGATAATAAGGAGTGGAGTAGCTGCAACTCACACACAGCTGCACAGCAGCAGAGAAGTCCAGGTTGGTTGGTTGGTTATTTAGGGGAGGCGACCGACAGCTGAGGCCATTTGCGCCATATAGGATAGGTGGATAATTGGGTAATGGTAGGAGTTTCCAGGGAACGGAGGAAGGGTGGAGAGAAACCCGGCGTCGGCATCAGCCTACTCTTAACGAAAGGCGCCAAGGGGACCACGGCTTAACGTCCCATCCGACGTACAGAGTACTGAACTTGAAATACCCTCCACTAGGCACTCAAGAGGGGACCGGTTTTCTGAAAATCCGCCACTGCCGGGAATCGAACCCGGTCCCTCGGGATGGGAGGCCAGTACTCTAGCCACCACACGAACCCGATCCCCAGAGAAGTCCAGGCTGGAAGCATTTGAAAGGTGGTGCTACCGAAAGATGATGAAGATAAAATGGATCGATCGAGTGACAAACGAAGAAGTCTTTAGAAGAGTGGGAGAGAAGAGATGTCTGCTGAAAACATTAAAAAGAAGACGGGACAACTTAATAGGCCACATCTTAAGACACGATGGCCTGATGAAGACAATCGTCGAGGGAAAAGTGAAAGTGAAGAACGGAAAAGGCAGGCCACGTATGAGGTATATGGAGCAAGTTGTGAAAGAATGCAAAAGAGAGGTGCTACGTCAATGTGAAGAGGTTGGCCGATAGAAGAATCGAGTGGAGTGCTGCGTCAAGCCATTCCTAGGATTGTTGACCCATGATGATGATGCTCTTTTTACTTAACATGGATATAACAGGTACCATTCACTTCTTCCATCCTAAGTACTAATTACTGTAAAGCGCGGATTATCCTCGGAAATGGAGAGGGAAACAGAATTGGATAAATAAGAAAATCTAAGAAGGGTCGCCAAAGACTAAGTATCTACCGAAATGTTCGGGTAATCGGGCGAAATGTTCGGGTGGGAGAGAGTTTCGAACCAGGGACGTTGCTTGGAAACTGATAAAATACCAACGGTAACAAATAATTTCAAAGAATTAATGTATTGCACATTTTCAGGAGCATGATAGAATCACCCGAACATTTCGGTAGATACTTATAATGATAATTATATGTTTGCAAAGCTTAAGTTCTTTTTTCTCTTGCAATTAGTTTTCCAAAAAGCACAGCGCTGGAAAATCACGGCACCAGGCAAATTAGAACAAATGTTCTACGTGCGTCGGGACTGCGTGGCCAAAGAAACGGAAATTAAAAATCACGATCACACTTCATGCTCTTCCGTTTATTTCGTAATCGAAAAACGACAGGGCGTGCGGACGTATTTCCGCCACGTACTAATTACATAATTAAGGTAAATAATGTAAATAACTATTTTACGTTCTAATTACGAAATTTGCTAAAATTACGTAATTAGTACGTAAAATAGTTAAAATCCATCCCGGGTAAACAGATTAAAAATATGTAAAACCAGGGACAGTCGTACAACGAAACTGCGATGAAAAAAAAATTGGTGACGGAGAGTCACGAACCAGGGACGTCGACTTTGGGAAGCAAGTACTTTACCCCTAACCCAAACTGCACTGATCAAACGCGGCTAATTATTAGCTTTATATTGGCAATAAAATATTTCAAACTCGTTTTTTGACGAAGTTACTGGATATATAACCCTATATGGGGGGTGATTCGTAAATAACTAATCAAGGGCTACCTACCTAGCAAATTTCGTCAAAATCCCTGACCCGGAACTCGGACACTCCCCTTGTTAGTTCTTTGACAAGAATTATTGATACCAATTTTTATCACTCCTACTCTACCCGAGGAGCTTAGAGTAATCTTAAATTCTCGGCATACGTTTTCCAAAAACTACTGCAGGATGCAATTATTTATTTTCTTCTTGAAAACGAATATGCCATCTGAAATATCCTTATGTCCATTTTAAATTATATTAACTGCCACTTACATCATTCAGAAACGTTTTGAATCTTGAACACTACATTCTTCAATACAGAGATCAGCTAGAAAATACAACCTAAAAGAGGTAATAACTGAATGACATTACTAAACCTTGAGTGCAATCGTTTGAGTGACTAACTAAAAGTTATGTTCAACCCGAAGGTCGGTTATAGATAGGTGAGGGTAGAGCTCACCCCGTACCCAGGCCATTGGCATGTGAAATTCACACATCCAGGGTAGGGGGCCAGTTTCTTTCCCTAGGAGGCTGTGTTTGAAATCGAATTGGTAACCAAGGAGTCATGTGGTATTAATACGAATAGTTCGAAAATTTGCTGTGTTAAAACCGCTGATTATTACCTCATTCATTGTTTAAAATTGTTTTATCTCATCTGGGGGCTCTTTAGTCGAACAGATGAGAAAAACTCAAATAAAAGAGATTAATAAAATTGTGACGAGCGATTCAAACACACTAATTTGTAAACCATTAGTGTTTACACCACGTGACTCCTTGGTTACGTATTCGAGATAGTCCCGATAGGTTTCAAACACAACCCTCCTGGGCCACCTGAAAAGTTTTGACGCGCAGAAAATCGAATGTTTGCGAGGATTTTAGGATGAGGTAACCAGAAAGGCCTTTGCCGGGGATTTGAACCCGGGACCCTTCGGTCAGTAGCTCAGCGCTCTACCCACTAAACCACCACGACCCCATGAAGAGTAATAATTGCAGCAACGCTAAATGTATTTGTTTTTATATCCACTTATCATTTTCATACCTATGGTAGCAGTGTCTCTATGTATTTAAAATAAATATATTGAAAGTATTATTTCAATGGTTTAATTTTTTGCTGCATATAAAATTGCCAATATTTTGCTGCCATAAGAATAGAGGTAATGAATTAAACCCCTAAATTGTATGTGACCCACCATGCTGGGTGCTGCCAGATGAATCTCGAAATGAATTAATCTGATTGAAATGAGTCCACCGCGGTAACTAGGTCGGTAATACGCTGCCCTGGCAACATATAGGTCGTGAGTTCAAGCCTCGCTCAGGGTATAGATGTTGTGTCTCTCCTAAGATTAAGATCTTGGGTCAGGCGGGGCGATATAACCTAAAGGCGTTGGAGCACCTGAAACCCGAAACCCCACCACTCTAATACAGATAAAGGTTAGAAGGTCCACGCATTGTGATATGCAGCGTCTCGCAGTATAAACTTGGCCCATGCGGAAATAGGCTAACCGGAAATTGGAGGCCTTTGTGGGCTGTGAGTAGGATGGGGAGGAATCAGCTATGTGGAGAGAGAGGTTAATGGCGAAGTTCTAAACATGGTGGCATAGAAAAAGAAGTTGGCCGAAGAAAGAAAAATAAGGCAATAGAAATGGATGGAGGAGGTTTTGAGATATGACGAAATGTTGAAGTGGGAGAGATAGGGGAGAGAAGTTAGAGTAGCGTGGAATATGGAGCGAAAAAAATAGGTTAAATGGCATAAAAAAGGCAGGAGGTGAGAAGACTTAAAAAAAACGATATAATATGGAGGCACGCGTCAGAATGGACAGCAAGAAGCTGATTTGTTTACAGATGATGTCATATATATATTAAGAACCCATGCGTATTATGCTAGTTTTGATCAGATTAACAAGATTAGAGAGATAAGACTGTTGTACCAATGGATTTAAAATGTCATTTTTCCAGCGTACCATAAGAGAGCACAATAGGCAGAATAGCAAAGGGTTAGGTAGGTGAAATATTGTTCACATCTACATCTACACGATACCCTGCAAGCCACCGTGAGGATGTGGGGCAGGCAGTGTGTTAAAGTAGTCTGTAGTGCATGATGCATGTATTGAAAACCAATCCCTTTGTTTTCTCTGCAGATTCTAACCATCTAGCTGCATGTGACCCTATTATTTAGCATGTTTCCGTGCAGTAGCCTAGTTTCATGTCAATAGTGCATGTTTGGTGATCTTCACCCACTGCCACACACCCTCGTGTTGGCTCGCAGGGTATCGCGTAGATGTTGATGTGGAGAAGAGAGGTAGTAGTCGACCTTTGTGGGTACAATAGCAGGCAGGGGCTATTCAGAGATCTATCAATGTAAGAAGAATACTAGTGTTGATAATGAACGCGATGACTCGACTCATCACCTACTTGGAGGTGGCGGTCGTGAGGATGGTGGTTGCCGTGGTGATGATGATGATGGTGGTGGTTGTTCCCGTGGTGGTTTCCATGGTGGTGGTCGCCGTTGGAGTTGCTGTGGTGGTGGTGGTGATGGTGGTGGTGGTGTTCCCTGGGAGACGCGGCGGCGGAGGTCTCGTCGTAGTCCTCCTCCTCCTCCGGGGAGAAGTCGGAGAGGACGTCGGAGGAGGAGGAGGGCGTGGAGGAGGGCGGGGAGGGCGAGGAGGGCGGGGGCGAGGCGGTGGTGGAGGGGGGCGTGGCGGGGGGCGAGGAGAGGGGCGAGGGGGCGGCCGCCCCGCCCCCCATCCTGGGGCTCTGCTCCCTTGCATCCCCGCCGCTGCTGCACTCGGAAAAGTCCACGTCGAACATGGCCGCCACGCGCACTACTTACTTCTCCCAACTCCCTCTGCAACTGCAACGGACAACGAATTAACGATCACTGAACAAAGACATTTGATTTTCATATCACCATCTCGTTACCACCGATTTTGCAGGATTCGAATTCGATAGAAGGACACAAGTTGGTCACAACGAATATTATGATACGATTACAATTATATAGTAAGCATCTCATTTTCTCCATATAAGTGTTCCCGATCCCAACATATCTCTAATAGGAGAGATTACAGATATTCATAAATCGGATTCTAACTCTTTTAAACAATTGGGAATTCACAAAAACACGCGCTGTTTAACGTCGTGCCAAATCCTAAATAGAAGGGTGATTGCATTTGTTTTGGTTAATGTTCGAGGCTTTGTTTTCATGGTTGTGTTTTGTTGGGTTGATAGTGTTTTTTTTTGTTTCTTTTATGCGTTTTATACGAGAATTATATTTTTTTATGTTTTAAATGAAAATCTTTTTGTTGACTGCTGAATGCTTATTTTGTGAAAAGGTTGTTAAGCGTTTGTTTATAGAGGAAAGAGGGGGGGATTGTTGTGTAATATGCTGTAGGGAGAGGATCGGAGCTGTATACTCTCTAATAAAGAGGATCTGAAACCTTAGAAAATAAATAGATCATTGAAAAGAAAAGGTCACGACCGTCACGACATCACAACCCTCCAAATTTCAGTTTTTTATCCATTTTTACGGGAGAGATATACAGCCTTAAAATTCGGCGCGAAACCGTTATCAGGCCCACTCCACGAAACGTATTTCTATTGGCGTGATGTGGGAAGTGTATGACTATCACATGATAAGGAAGAACAAACGGCCTGGGAATTTAAAAAAAGGCCGGGGAAACACAATTGAAGTAAAAATAAGAGCTAGTCATGTAGGATACACCGCCGTTGGAAGAATCATACATTTCTAAAAAAAAGCGAAAAAATGCATGCTGATAATCAGGAAGTACATCTTATATTTCAGAAACTTGAAAAATTATTTGACTCTGAGCACATGTTATCAAAAAAGGGTAACTATAATAATAGTAATAAAATGTCTTTATTGGGGGGAGACCGAGACAAAACTGCCCCTTCTGCCCTCTCACCCCTAAAATAATTACATATAACATATTGCTGTCATGATTTAAAACAATTATAATCTTAGATAAAAAGACAAAATATGAGATATAATTCAAGAAAGTAAATAATAACAAATGAAAAAAAGAAATACATACACACTATATCAATATTAAGCAACAAAGAAATTATGGCGTGAGAAAGTATATTCAACCGAGGGAAAACGTGAGAATTATTTACTAGTAACAATGAAGCTAACTGGGATTGAATCGCTTTTTATTTCGCTGCGCACGTATGGGGAGTACCAAGCTTCCATTAAGATAGGAAAGGAAATGTTTGTCTTATTTAGGACAACTAAAGGACCGAAATAAGGCTGTTCTATGTCTCCAACCCTTCTTAAAACATATATTCAGGATATATTGGAACAATATAATCACTCATAGGACGAAAATTAAACTAGGAAAACTGCTATGCACAGCGATAATTGATCAGATGGCGCGCCCAAAAATACCGCAGTTGATTCAGAAATTTTACCTTTTTTACACTGCTATTATGAGAGGCAATCGCCAGCTATGGGCCATTAAAAAGGTTCCAGCGATATATAAAGTAAATGTCATTTTTGTGAAAATTTCAGGACACATCATTCATAGAAGTGGCAAAACATTCTTTGGCCCTCCTATCAATTGGCAATAAAATAATGTGGCCTTTCCATCATATATTTAAAGAATAAAGCCGTTAAAAATCAGTAATTTTACGCGTGGTCATACGGCACAGGATGGCTGTTGTAGTAAAATTTGCAGATTAATAATACAAAAGGAAATGTCGTTTTGACGAAAAACCAATATAAGATGCGAAATTTATTGCAGAATTTAACATTGAAAAAAGGTGTTGACCTTACCTCACTTGTTCAATTGATATTAGCAAATTTTTGCTCGAAGAAAGCAGAAAACCTTCTGTTACATTAAAATGGCGTAACAGTATGTTATCAACATAAGCAACGGTACTTGCGACGGAACGTGCTTACGAGCCTATTTACTCATTTAAATTAGGAATTTAACTTAAAAGGTCCTTATCTTTTTCATGTAATTTAAATATGCTCATTGGCTATTGACATGGTGTTATTAATACCAATACTTGCAACGTAGCAGCGACATTGTTGCCAAATATTTTTCCGAAATATTATTAATTTAAAAACTTCAAAACAAAGAGTTGTATTTACAAGTGAATAATTTAAAACTAAATAAGAAAATATTTAACCCATATTAGAACACGTAACAGCAGAAGTAAGCATGTATTTTCACTTTGGGGAATTAAACGTGACAACAACGCATAAGTAATGTTCCGAAGTTAAAATGAGTTAAAAGAGCTTGTAAAAAAAATGAAGTGCCACTACAATGTGCTATACGATACCATACTCATACCATTATTGTGTATGCGTTATCCGACTGTAGATGAATTTCCATTATCGTATTTTCTGAATCTGCATTAGTTCATTTAATCGCAAAGCTTTTTTACGGTATTTTGACGCGTGGGATCATCTCATTAAGGGTAAGATGGTCTTGTTTTGTAGGTAGTTCTCAAATGGAATTAATGAAGGGTCAAGAGAAACTCGGTGTTGTCATACTTTAATTCAATGGCTTCAAGGGGTCCACGGTTTAACGTCCATCCGATGGATTGAATGCGGAGGACACTTCAAGTGTCCTCCGCATAACGCTAAAGTTGGGACCACCAATATTCTACTGAAATACATCTACCACAGTCTAGATTCGGACCTGACCCCTCATGATGGATCCAACCACCTATATCACGACCCCTTAGGCCAACATTGCATATAGTTTTGACTCAGACGATTGCATATAGTTTTCCCTGTGCTTACTGCTTAATAAATAACTGACAAAAAAGTCTCCAACCACGAATAAATGCAGCACCCAAACACCAGTAAACATTCATAGAAGCTTACAAATCATTGTTTGTAACAATTATCTATTATTTAATGTTCATTCAGCAACACAGCAAATTAGCCAAGTTTAAATAAGATCCATAATATTTGAAGCCAATACGGTTAATGTTCTTCTTGCAAGTACATATTATAGGAATGCATGATGGATTCCATGACGTAGTGAAAGCGATGAAGAAAAAATCAGCGTAAACAAGCCCGCTTTAATCCTGGGGTGTTGTGTTTGAAACCGTCGGCATTATCTCGAATAGGTAACCAAGGAGTCACATGGAACAAACACGAATGGTTCGCAAATTTTGTGCGTTAAAACCGCTGATTACAACCTCATTGTTTACATTTGCGTTTTGAAACCAGAGGAACAAGGAGTCCAGGGGTGATGTGTTTGAAACCGTCGGGATTATCTCTAATAGGTAACCAAGGAGTCACGTGATGTAAACACGAATTGTTTCAAAATGTAATGTGTCCGAATCGTTCTTTACAACATTATTAATTGTTTTCACTTGAGTTTTTCTCATATATTCCAACTAAAGAGCCCCCAGTTGAGATATAACCCAAGTGTAAACAAAGAATGAGGTTGTAACCAGCGGTTTTAACACGCCAAATTTGCGAAGCATTCGTGTTCATACCACGTGACCCCTTGGTTACCAATTCGAGATAATCCCGACGGTTTCAAACACAGCCCCCCTGGATGCTTGAATTTCACGCAAATTAATATACCCAAAATTACATCCTCACGCCTGATGTCTTCCTCCAGTTACGAGGAGCGATTTTTCCTGCGGAGCTGATGTCCTGTGCGATGACGCGCGGGAGGGATAATTAGGGTCGTGGGCGGGTCGCAGGATAAGCAGGTCAAGATAGCAGGGCCGTTTCCGCTGCTCTCCCTCCCTTGAGGGAGTAGGAGGAGCGGATATGTGCGATAGAAAGTCGTTGTCGATGCAGGCGAACGGACCGAAGGCGGAAGGAAACCGACCCTGTCGCTTGCCAGAGTCGAGATCGACTCTTATCGACTAGAGGAGAGGAGATAACGTAATGAGCGAGCGGGATGAAATTATCGCAAAACGCGATACAGTCTAACCTCCCAATAATGGACATACTTGGGACCAGATGAATTGTCCACTATTGAGAGGTGTCAGCTATTTAGAGGGGTCGGGAAATAGAAAAGGCTTTCCTATGCACTAACTACTACGAATAGGGTAGATTCCTTTAAAAAACAAAGTCCATTACTTGCGAATCGTGCCCTACTATAAATGTATTCAGTTTTGGCAAAACGTGTGGATTGAGGAATTCCAGTTCATTAGAGAATTAAGGAGGCTCCCCCGAATTATGAAGTAGATGTCATTTTCGTGAAAATTTCAGGACACAATTTTTTGGCCCTTCTATCGATTGGCAATAAAATAATGAGGCCTTTCCATCACTTATATATTTGAAGAAAAAAGACGTTGAAAATCAGCTATTCTATACGTGGTCATACAGCAGAGCATGGCTCTTGCAGTAAAATTTGCAATCCTTTTATTGTTTAAACTTTTAAATAAAAGCATGAAAAACAATAGCAATAAAATAAGTACCTTATATACAAATGAATTTTGGTAAAAAGATAATTTAGAACGTTGGAGAAAACTGATCAAATTTAACTACTTCCGCATAAAACTTCAAACCATCGTAGTCAGTGTCTTACATTCATCGGCCTTTATTCATATTGCATTTCAGATCCATAGACGGAGGATTTTAAAAATGGCTTAAAGCCCGTGAAAGACTATAGAGATCAGAATAAACGCCATTAATGTCACCAGGTAGATACATTGTCCAAACAGGCAAAGTCACCAGTAGACACCTTATTTGGAAATGTTTCATATTATCTTTGGCACAGAGGGAACACTACGTTTAGAGATCACATTTAATTTATTTCACTACCCACTACGTAATTAATTACACAGTCACAGTAGAATAAAAGGTTTCACCATTGCATTACGACATAAACTCCGTGTTCGCGCTTCACTCTTAAGTAAAATACAATTCACACTGGTGAAGAAATATTGGCATGGTATTACCACAGCTAATTGATACGACGGCCCTTGTCTCATTGTAAAGACGGGAGGGTTATTCAATTTCTGGCTAACCTTAGAAGTTAGCTGATGTAAATATCATCTATAAATGAGACGGACACCAAAAACTAGTTTTATAAAGAACGTAAATCAATCAATTACTTTATAATCCAGCTAATGATGGGAGAGGACAAATTGATTTCGATACCGGCTTAATTTTTCGTTATGATTTTTCGTTATCATTATTATTAGTTTTGCACCGGTCAAGGTAGGTCTAAATGGACATTTAATTCTCCCTCACCCTTACATTTCACACGATATACCTCTTCAGTGCCTCATATTTCGTACCTCCCATCATTCTATCCAAGCTACCCGTTCTTTTCCTCCCTCTTACCCAACGTTCTTCACTCAATCACATCTTTCAAAACATCATCGCCTTTAATTATAACCATTCCATCCACACTATCCGCCTTCTCCCAATTTCATTCTTTCTGAAAATTTATTTCACCTCCTACCTATTCTAGCACTTCATCGTTCGTCCTCCTTTCCACTCACTTAACGTTCTCCATCCTTCTTCACACCCACATCTTAAAATCCCTGAGTCTATTGATTTTGCATCGAGCTTTGTTATTAAATTAAACAATTTAAACCGTGTTTGTCGTTGTCCATTAGCGTTCATGAATTGTGATTGGTTTCGACAACCAAGTTAATGGTATTTTTCATCATTTATATCCACGCAAATGCATTTTTTTCGATGAAATCATCTAATAACTCCATTATTTTGCAAATATGTACCCCGTAATGATATTATACATTGGACTCGTGTGATAAAAAATCAACATGCAAACTGATCCCCATTGAAGCAGTACATTACATCTAATTAACTTCCGAAAGACAGGGTTTGCATAGGAAACTTTCTGAAATATCCTGAGCAGTGTACATCTCGTCCCGCAGCAGGCGGTCCAGCGGAATGCCCGAAGGCCGGCTGTCATAGCCGAGTGGGTGGATCACGAGGAACGCCCATAGAAGGAGGCTGGCCCCGGAACAAAGCCATGGCGAAATACAATGGCGTTCGCCCACACACATGCTAACTCAGCAATGACCAAACCAGGAGAACATTTTTTTTTTCGTAAAGTCTTCTCGGGCTTTCAAGCGTGTTAAATTTTGGTATAACACCAACGTTTCAACGGACGACTCGTCCATCGTCTTCAGGGTGAGTGAGTAAATTAAAGCCGTTGAGGCGTATCCAAAAACGGTTGCAACAATCAGGTTACTCCTGATTGGCCGGAAGGATCTTCGAAATTTGGATAAAAAGGAGGAGTTCTATCGTTTTTTTATTTTATATAAAATGGGATTCCACATTTTATGTAAAATGTGGATACAGATAGCTTAGATAAAATGTGGATACAGATAGGATAGAGAAAAGCTTTCATTGAAACTAGAAAAAGTCTAAATAACCAACCCGAGCGAAGCTTACGAATGTCAAGCCCAAATAATCCCTTCGGTAACTTTCAAGCTAACTTGCAGATGCATGGAAAGATACATATATTTTTTCCTGGGCCACAACAAAATACGTCCATATTATAATGTTCACGTGAAATATCTACTTCTCTACGATCCTTCTAAAATCATTTCTATATTTTTTATTATTTTCCAGTATTAGATTCGGAATGCGTTATAATTTCGTGGTTCATTCTGAGCTAAAAATGACTTTAATCATTCTTCTACGTTCATCGCGTACGCTAGTAGGACAATATTGTTCATTCCCAGGTCTATGTTTACGTTTTCAATGTCATAAATAGAAGTTTTCCTCCATCATCCTCATCCTTAAACACAGTTAGACATCGAATTAAGATTTTAATTGATTCCTAATAGTGCCGTTTTTAAATTTAAATGTTCTTTAACCGATATGCTTGTAAATGGATATAATCGTAAACGGAAGCTAGCTATTTTATCATGGAAATTCGTACAAAATGTAATTGGTTCTCGGACTCCATAATATATTTGTACCTTACAACTACCAAACTAGGGGACAGGCTCACAGCACAATACCAACGGAAATTATCAAATTCCACACAAAAAAGATAAAAAAAACGAGATGAAATTTGAAAGGAGACATAGCAAATAGAAAGCTACTTAGGCTAAGCCTCTTGTAAATATATTCCACGCTGGTCATCCCACAATGTTTCTGGCTTGCGCGTTTGTAGCACAAGACGCTTTTGTAGAGATAATTTGTTCTTACTGAAATACGTTGGAGACCCTAGGTAGCACAAGATATTAGGTGCCTAAATGCCGTCCTAATCAACCAAAAATCTTCATCATACGAAGGTTGACGAGGAGACTAAAACCAAAAACACCGACTCCCTATCTCGAGAATCCGCTTCTGAATTCTGGCAGTCAGAGAGGCTTTTCATTTGCATCACTCACTCAGTCTTCAACCGGATGGTTGGTTTGATAGGTGTAGGGAAAGCTCACCCCGCAATAAGCCATTGGCGTGTAAAATTCACATAGGTATTCAGGGTAGGGAGGGGGTCAGTTTCTTTCCCTGGACTACCTGCGATTCCACACAAAATTCTGGCACTCACAATTGCACCGCGAGGATTTTAGGTGGGGAAGTCAAGGATTTGAACCCGGGTCCCTCCGGTCCGTAGTCCAGCGCTAGCCACTAGGCTACTCTTTCACATTGTTATACGGGTCCCTAATTGAATGAGATACCTACATATTTGGAGTGCTTCACGTCCGTCGGATGGAACTTCAATAAGAGGTGGGTTCCACATTTCGGGTTACGTTTATAGTAATGTAATGCCAATTGTCTTTGAAAATCTTTCCCATCCAATTTCCCACCGTGCATTGAACACAATTAATGCAGCAAAAGGCACGGAAAAACTATTGGGAAAATCATTGCTACAAGATGAGTAAATATTCGGCAAGGTTATGTAATACTGTTTCAGGATTCGGATGATGGAGCTTGTAACATAACAATTGAGCCGCCAAGATCAACAATGCAATGTGCAAAAAAGGAGGTAAACATATGTTTCTAGGTGACGCCGGGGCCAATAGGCAGAAGCGTTGGTAATTAAGGAAACAATAGGAGAGAGCGAGAATCGGGGAGTTGTGTGTTAGACGCGATGGTGTGGAGACGCAAAAGTGACGCGTGCTTAAGAAAGGGCATTATTTGTGAGCTAGTTGGTGTCTGTGTGGATGAATAAGCATTCGTGGGGGAGGAGAAGTATATTTGTGTTGTGTCTGATTTGATTTAAGAAGTGGCTCAAAGAAAAGAAAGTGAAAAGTGAAGGCCAGAAGAGAAGTGTATTTTGTTTGTTTGAGTAATCAGGAAAATTTCTAAGTGCATTTCGTGAGGGAAATTTTAGTGTCTATGCATGTTTTATGTAATAAATGTGTGATAATAATATGTAAAGGAATATATTACAAGCTGCTCCTTCCAAAACTATAATTGCAAATTTCCGATTAGGTAGGGATCTATGATGTTCATTCGTCCATAGACCACAAATAAAAAAGGATTTCGCTGTCTAATTCAATATATGTGACAGCGGTCAAATGCTCAAAGGTTCGATGCAAAAATGGGAAATTGTAGGAAAAACTGATTGAATTATTTTTCGTTGTCTTCAGAATGACAGCCAATACTTGAACAGATTGAAATTTGAATAAAACATAACTTTTTCGTCAATAACTTTTCCTGAGCATAATCGGACAGTAACTGAAATTACAACAGAAAAGTGTTTGGTGTAAAGATAATACTCAATAGATAATAAAGCTTCAGATTTCGTCACTGCATTGTGCAATGGACTTTCAATAATGTTGAAATTAATAAAATAAGCACAGTTTTCCCACTATATATTGTAAAAAACAATTATGGTTTTCTACACACTAGTGTCATTATTAAATACTTCTTGAAAATGTCACTAGTATTCAGTATTCTTATTTCCATCATCACGAATGAGATTTTACTAAGAGACACCTTCCACAACCTCTTAAAAGGAATTCGTAAAGAACTTCGTTATCAAGATGGTGTGATAGCCCAGTGGATACGCTACTACACAAAGATCCTTAGAAAGCATTAAGAAAGGGTTGAGACAAGGTTGTGAACTATTTCCCGTATTATTCAATGTCTACATCGAGAAAGCCATCCAAGAAGTGAAAGAAAAGTCTTCGGAAGTGAATAACCACGGGGAGAAAATCAGCATGCTGCGATTTTCCGATGACATAGCAGTCATTGCAGAAACGGAAGGCGATTGAAAGAAGACATTAGGAATTATGGAAAGGACAATGGCCAGATATCACCTGAAGATCAATAAAAAGAAATCTAAGGTATTGGTAAAGAGTTGGAGAAAAGAAGCCAGGACCAATGCTAAACTACGAAAACAAAAACATCAAGGAGGCGGAAGAGTACTGTTGTCTAGGAAGCCGAGTAGCCAACGATGGACTAAGTAAAAGAGAAATCGTCAGTAGAATTGTCCAGGCGAAAAGGGCATTTTACCTAAAGAAGATTCTAGTTACAGCTGCAAATACCAGCGTGGATGAGAGGAAATATTTCATCAGAGCATACATCTGGAGCATGGCAGCGAAGCATGGACGATAACAACAGCAGAGAAGTCAAGCCTGGAAACATTTTAAATGTGGTGCTACCAAAAAATTATGAAGATAAAATGGATCGACCGAGTGATAAACGAAGAAGCCTTAAGAAGAGTGGGAGAAAAGAGAAGTCTGATGAAAACACTAATAAAAAAGAAAACTTAACCGGCCATATCTTAAGACACGATGGCCTGATGAAAATAATTGTCGAGGGAGAAGTGAACGGGAATAATGGAAAAGACTTGCCTCGTATGAGATATATGGAACAAGTTGTGGAGGATTCATAAGAGAAATATTACGTTAATTTACGAACGAATTACGTGAAGATGCTGGCCGATGAGAGTAGCGAGTGGATGTCTGCGTCAAACCAATCTTAAGATTGTTGACCGATGATGATGAAGAAGGTCCTTGATACGAGATCGCGTGAGGTTTATGGACAGGCCCTGCTTGATCCTAGCTGAGTGATTTTCTGGATACTAGTATTTCTGGGAAACCACAGGCTGCACAGGGAAAGAATGAACAGCTTCTCAACCCCGATATGTGAATTTTACATGCGGCTGGGATTGACACTTGATGAACTCTACCTTTAACAATCAGTAATTAATAGTCATTTATATTTCATTAGGCAATCTAAGTAGATGGTAGACGTTTTTGGTTGTGTCTAAAAGGGACGCAAAAAATAAGATGTGTGCCAATGAACGAGTAACTCGAGTAACTTAAAGATAATTAAATACGTTTCTGCCTGATACATACAAATCCAATCAGGAAAAGTGCTATTAGACAGGAATGCAACACGCACGTAGGTATTAAGTAATGTCTAGAGAATATCTTGAGAAGATATCTAGAAGACATAGGAAAAGCGGACATTCAGATATATACTAAATGTCTAGAAGATATTTACAAGTTATTTCAAGATATTTCTTAGATATTAGTGGAAGACATTGGAGATATTTTGTAGACATTTTGTAAATATTTTGTGCCATGTGGGGTTATAACGGTATTCAATATTAAGGTCGCAGGTTGAAATCCCACTTGGAAAGGGCTATGGCTTCTGTCTTACAAAATTAAGTTCAGACATTAGGAACGACAGGAACATTAAAAACCGAATTGTATACACTTTAAACGTTCATTAATTGCGGTAAAGGTCGTTATTCATTATTAAATAGTTACGAAAGCTGCCGTGAATAAATTAAATAAATCTGAATTCACAAGTCCAGCTTAATATCACTCAGTTTAAACGAGAAGAGAGCTTCCCTATGCATTCCCGTGTGTTGTCCTTAAACGTTTGACGAAAAATTTACAGGTATTTATTTTGGAAGACCAAAAGGAAACTAAGACGATAGCTTTTAAGTCATTTTATCCCATTAACAATATGCATGTGCCTCTGCATTCAATATGAACCACGCAGGAAATCATCGCCAGGTACGTTATCATATGGAATCACACCCGCATTTCCGTTGCGATGAGATATTTTTCGAACAGAAATAACAGTTGTAATTCTGGTTTATGTAAACTTTTCCCATACTTAATTAGTATTCATGGTCTTCATCAAGTGGATGGAAACATCGCAGTTTACACATTGAGATTCCGGACGCATGTGGAAGATGAGCTTCCAAATGAAATCAGCACTTACGTAGAATGGACGGCCACAAAACCCTCAAAAATTAATATATTTCTTCGAGACTTGTCTCTTAAGTAATTTTAAAAGACAACACCACGCATCAAATTCAATTTTAGGTGATCCGTCGTTGAAAACGCACCAATCCGCGCATGGAAAACAAGATATCCGGGTGAGAGTCACATTGATTCACGTTTATAGTTTTCGCTTTACCATATCGAAGATACTGTTAAACGATGTAGCAGGCATAAACCCTTTTAAGGCATATACTGAATCTCGAATGGATAGGAGTGGAGTCAGGGGGGCCGTGCTTGAAACCATCGGAATTATCTCGAATATATAACCTAGGTATCACGTGGTATAAACAGTAACGGTTCGCAAATTTGGTGTAATAATCGCTGATTAAACCTCGTTCATTGTTTACGAAGGTGTTTCATCTCATCTTGGAGCTCTATATTCGAGACAAATGAGAAAAACTCAAGTGAAATCAATTAATGTTATTGTAACGAGCGATTCAGACACGCTAAATTTGCAAACCATTCGTGTTTGTACGACGTGACTCCTTGGTTACCTATTCGAGTTAATCCCGACGGTTTCAAACTCACTCCCACAGGACTGTAATAGGCATAAGTCAAACAATGGTTTTGATTGATCTACGCTCTGCAAAAATATTCGCACGAGATTCTCGCAATTTAACGTTTCATTCGAAGGAATGCTTTACTTCACGAGCTAGCCATCGATTTCCGTTAGCCAATATCCTTCAGAAAAAAAACTCAGGTTCCGTCAGAAATTCACTGATTCCTCAACTTTTCGATCACTCCGTGACAAGTAAAATGGCGAATTTTGTCAAATTTCGCAGAGCCGACTTGGAAAGTGAACAATACTTCGAAACACCCTTAGAAAATGAACAATATTTCTGGGTCACAATAAAATGGACTCCATTTTCCGCTGTTACGTACAAACGCTAAGTTATCCCTGTCGTCAAACCGCACTTTAAATAGGACCACAGAAAAATCGAATGAGCTAGAAAAAATAGTAAAATTGGTGTAGGTACTCACGTTTAATGAACAGATACTCCTTTTGCCGATTCGTCTTACTCAACGATCAGCACCGAATCTTGAAGAAAGGTCGACAGAGAATGAATCTGAGCGGAAATTGCAACTGCACTGCAGAACGGAAATGAGAGGATGGAGAACACACCGCGATTACACTTCCCTACTACTTCGCTGTTGGTTAGAGTCGTTGAATTCACTGAACTGTTCCCACCGCCATCGAATCCATTCGGAGGTGCACTACCGTTAGAAAACCGACTCACGAACACCCCTAGCAGCAGGGCCGACCAGCAAGAATCCGTCAGGAGCGACAGGGACTTGAGCTTGGACGTCCAGAGGATCGGAGCGAACAGGGAGAGGCGGACCGCGAACAGTCCCAGGGGCGAGTGAGTGGGGCTAGGGTTCCTCCATGCAGGGGCAAGGACCAGGGTGTCGGCGGCGGGTGGAGAAGGGGTACAGGAGAAGGGGGGTGTGGCACGGAGGGTGGAGGGGGTGGAAATTAGGCTGCTCCTTGGTTGGTCGGCTTAGCGGGCGCGTATGTGCGCTCGAGGGATGGGGGGGGGTTGAAGTCTGGCGCCTGGCTCGTGGCGATAAGGGGATGTGCATGTGTTGGAGCGGGAGGGGGGGGTGGTTTGACTGTTGCGGGCATTTTGCTCCCAGGGTTTTCGCACCCTCGCCCCTCCCGCTGAGGGCGGGGGTGTGATGGGGATTTGACTGCCCCCCCCTGACTATTGCGGTAGGGGCGGATAATGGCCGATGTCACAGGAGAATCCGTCCAGAGGGGGTGCTGATGTATTGCGATGAGTCTGTGGATGTGTTTTGCGGCGCAAGACTGACCAAGGAAACAGCATCGGAAACTTCAATACTATAGCTGTATCCGAAAACCAAGCGTGCTTCGGCAAAGCTATCTTGGTGATGACGTATTGCTGACGTACAATGAAGCATGCTTGGGAAAAAATACTTCATATCCGGACGGTCTACGGTAAGGAGGGACGTTAAGCAGTAGTGGCAACATAACAAATCACTAGGTATAGTGAAACACGATAAGAGGGCAACATCTATCAAATGTATAGATCGGAAGAAAAAGAGCGATTATATGTATATTAACCTTTTCATTGATATGTATATTAATAACTGTGCAAATGTAACATTCGAAGTAAAAAAAATAGATACCACACACATTTATAGCGAGTGATTCTCGCTAATTTCTTCTCTTCCGCACATATTTCGCCTCTTCATGAAAAATGTTCAAATTTCTTAGCACAATTTATATTTATTAGATTTCTCCCTCCCGTTGGTTTTCAACGGGCAACTTCAGCTAGTATTTATTAAAAATTGTTGACCACATTAAAGAATTCGACGAGTGTAATAAAACTATTGACCCCATGCCCTGATGTGTGAGTTTCACACGCCATTGGGCTTTAAGAACTTCATTCTGGTCAAATAGGTTGACCCTTGCGTATAACAGTGCGGTTATGAGATAGTAAGGATAATTTGTAATGGATGCGCCTTAAATCATCAACTGATATATCCCTCGATATTGATTTTGATTTATGTACAGTGGTAACTGATCGGCAAGATTTGTAAAGGGCCGGTATGATAACCTTATTAGCGTAACCAGTCTATTAAATGAATTAAATTGGGAATCATTGTCAGATCGCAGGTTGAAATTTAGACTTAATTTCTTAAATAAATTCCAAGACCATATTTACAGTGATGATGTTAAAAATATTTTGCGGACCTCAACTTACTATGGTAGACTGGACCGTGATTGCAAAATTAGAGAAATTGATTGCCGAACTGACAGATTCAAAATGTCCTTTTTTCCTCGTACTATTAGGGATATGAATAACGGTAAATATATCCAGTACGAGTGTAGCAATGGATAACATTGGTAGCTGCATGTTGGTATAAGGACTTGAAGCTAACCCAACTAACAGCATGTATGCTTTGCTATTTTAATTTTTAATTACAAATTTTATGCATGATATGTAGTGCATGTTTGGTGAGAGTTCACCCCCTGCCACACACCTTTATGGAGGCTTGCAGGGTATTATGTACATGTAGATATAAGCACTGTAATGAGTAGTAAACTAAGACTTCTTGCTGACCACGCGTAAGTGTTCAGGGAAATTTCAAATGACGAAGATAAGGAATCCGACTGCTACTCAAGTTTGATGCGATAAATGCCAGTTACAGCTAAGCCTAAAAAGGTGCTTAGACATACATTTTTGGAAGAGGAATAATTCATGATAGCGATTCGATAGCACCGGTAAAATCACAAACGATAGCGTTGAACCCGTAAAGCGCTTAGGTGTTTACAGCTACTAAAGATTAATGCTGAGAAAGATCCATCCGGGAGATATACGGTCAAACCAAAAGAAAGCTAGGATTTATTAAAAGGGTAGATACTAGAGAAATGAGACGATAAGGCAAAATAGCGATGTTACTTTTCATTTCGATATATTAACCCGTAAAGCGCCGTTCGCGGCCCAGGTAACCAAGAAAAGTTCATCTGATAATTTTCAGGAAGGCAGCAATAATGTCTTGTAACGAATCACAGTAGTAAAAGAAGTATATCACCGTGATATGTGACCGAATGGTCAATTAACCCGTATAGAAAAGCGGATACGCTGGTTCCGAAAATTATCACCGAAATAATGATCGCAACCGGCCTGGGAACACTAAAATCCAGAATTTGAATGTTATTGACTTGGGTTAGTGGATAATGTGCTGGTCTTTAGGGAGAGATTTCATTTAGAAGCTGCAATATAACCTATTTGTATTTTTTATTTAAGTTTGAATGGCAAAGTGACTGTGTTTTAACGTGTTCAAAAATAACTCCGACTTTAAAAATTTATTTCTCAAAAATCCTTGAGCCTATCTTATCCAAATTTCAACAAAATATACATAAAAATGTTTTGCGTGTTATCTATAAAGTTCAGAATGTTATCTGTCCAAAAAGTGAATCTGTAATTATTTTTATCAGAAGCGTTTTTTTCGGCTCAGGGTGGTCAAAGAAATGCTATATTAATTGTGTTGCAATCATTAGGTGTCTTCATATTATACTAATGCATCGTTGTTACGAACGCCAATTAATCAACCAATTTTATATCAGTTAATTTTTATGGGCTAGAATGCGACGGATCGGCAGTTATTTGCTGCTAGGAAAGCCATGCTATATTGCCACAACATTTTTATGCATATTTTGTTAAAATTTGGATTAGAACACTAAAAACACGGCCACTTTTTCCATTAAAATTTTAATCAAATTTTCAAATATGTGATTAAAAAAATGAGTTCACAACAATTAGTGTAGAATTAAACGACCAAAAATATGATATAATTAAATTTTCTGTAGTTCTTTTGGTTACTTCGCAAACACCCTTCACAATCGAGTGCACATAACATTTTGGTCGACAGTGAGTACTAGGACCACCTGCTGTTTCCATTATTATTAGAGCTCGGTTGTTTACGTACGTACGATAGAATATTAGGAATATTAGGCTTCAAAGTTGGTAGCAATAAATATTATTCCATTCTCAACTTAATGGTGTGACAGAGCTCATGGCGATGGCATGAAAAATAAGTTCGTAAAATGGATAGATCACACTCGATTGCCGAACAAAA
This sequence comes from Platycnemis pennipes, assembly GCA_933228895.1. Classification (NCBI taxonomy): domain Eukaryota; kingdom Metazoa; phylum Arthropoda; class Insecta; order Odonata; family Platycnemididae; genus Platycnemis; species Platycnemis pennipes. The sequence continues at coordinate 118,590,217 of OW121853.1, read as the reverse complement.
TAGCTGAAATTCCTGCGTGATAAAAAGATAATCTGCAAATGGGAGGCAGGAAGGAGGCTGAGGAAGAAGAAATGGAGTCCCCACCGAAAGCTCAATGAGCGGAAGATGATTAAAGCGGATGTGACGCTTGCAGGACGGGTGTGAACGTGCTTGCGAGTTCATTCGCTACTTTTCGACCATTTTGTGAACCTTTCCCCGGTAAAGCAGCGTTCACACGTAGCAGTTGACTGCTATGACAGTCGCGAGATACGCGATATATCTATATCCCTACTGCTATTATGCGTCTGCACCAACTTCTATGCAGCTAAAAGTCGCTATTTAGGCGTTGTCATAACAAATAAAAAGAGTTTTATCTCAATAGTGATTGATGCTTAAATTTTCATTAAATTCATCAAGCAATAAAGTCCATGGACGATTATCTTTTGTTCTCATTCTTTAAAGTGTACAATCTTCTCTTCGGAAAGGGATATCCTTGTTATTATATTTAGATTCCCGGTATCAGACGTCGTGTATTGCTTTCCGCTGGCGATTGTTGCGATTGTGTTGGGTACATTTCCGCTGGAAAGTAGACGGACTTCAACTTTGCTAATAGCTCGAACTTGGATGTGTTCGACATGTGTCCAGTATCGACCTGAATTCGCATCGCAGTTGCTATTTACACATGCGAGTGGGGCTTAATAGTTATAGCAGTCAACTGCTACGTGTAAACGCACCTTAATTTCTACACCTATAAGTCGATGGCAAATTCTATCAAAAGTGGAAGTAGTAAGGAATTATGTTGGCAATATCGTTCAAGGCACTATTTCGCGAATTTCCCAGATAAGCTGATCCGTGGTTGAGCACGGTTGATTTAATATTCGAATTCGAGAATCTGCTTACTGCCTTACTCATAAAATTGATTGTAGACGAGTTAACTTGGCGGAATTTTTCCATGGAACAGAAGTGGGTGCTTTGTAATTTTCCACACTCTTTATTTTACTTATACGGGTCTCAACGTTTACACGTCATGATCAAGAGATTTTACCTCATGATATTGACCTGTCATTATCATGAGGTAAGTAAATAAGAGTGACGTGTGCCACTTGATAATGACGTGCAAACGTTATATACCGGTAGAGGTAAATTGAAGAGTGAGGAAAATTAAAAGCAATCCTTTCTTGTTACAATCCCTTACTCAGTTTCCAAATTGCTACTGTTGCTTGCCCAGGAAGATAGATATTTGGTTGTTTGAAAATCTATACGCTCTGGGAAAATGTAAATTTAAAATTAGAGAATCAGATTTTTCTCATTTTAATCATTACTGAAAAACGACTCACATGGATTTGTAGTTGAGAATAAAGACAGTATAGATACTGATTCATTTTTCAGGTTTGACAGGTTTCAGGCAAGGATATCCAGACTTCTTAGTTCTTTAATATTGATTCACTTCATCTTTCCAAGCCTGCAACCGCACCTATTAGCGGCTTCGGCTTATTAGAGCGTCGGTGCTAGCCTGCTCTTTACGAAAGGTTCCATGGAGTTCCACGACTTAACGTCCCATCCGACGGACGGAGTATTGAACTCGAATGCTCTCCACAAAGCACTCAGGTAGTTTGCCGATGGAAATTTGGTTTACCGATTGAAATTATTTTTCACTACCGGAATTCGAACCCTGGTCCTTGGAGGTGAGAGATCAACCCTATCCCCGCCATTAGGGTTTAGACAAATAACTAACAGCGAGATGCCTATGTCAATTTATGTGGAAATAAAAATCTCTGCGAGATGTTTCTACAACAAAGGCATTCTTCTTCATCATTCTCGGATTCATCATTTTATTCGCGATTTTAATCTCTCGGTCGAAATAGAGGTTAAACGGAGTATCTGAAGACGTTGAAATCCCTTATCAATTCTCCCTGATTGTTGCATTTAATCAAGCCGCATCCATGGCCTATGGGTGTTTGGGGGTGAAAAAATGATAATCACTTTGTTGAATTGAATAGAATAAGGCGATACTTTATGAAAAAGTGACATAGTGTAAGAAAACTTAACTTTGTATTTTTCACACTTTTATCGAGAAACACTACCGGTTTCGACACTCCCGTGTCATTGTCAAGGGTGTTCAAGGGTCAAGGGTGTCAAAGAACGGGAGTGTCGAAACCGGTAGGGTTTCTCAACAAAAGGGAGAAAAATACAAAGTTAAGTTTTCTTAGACTATCACTTTGTAAAGTGCAGGGGACGGTTGCATGGGGAACCATTGGGATATCAATAGACACCACACGTTCACCAACGAAACAACCAGCCCTCGAGCGCCACGCAGAGATGGGCAACTCGGTAAATTACCAACACCCCTGAAATTTACCGTAATAAACGGTAATTTTCAGAAGAGTTATTTTACAGAAAATTTCTTCCTCACGAAGAAACCATTGGAATGGGTGATATTGTAAATTAAGTAGCTAAAACGATTTTGTTTACATTGTGTCCGTGATTAATTCAGAGTAAAATAACAAATGCACATTGTGCAGAGGTATGTCTTTGGAAGGAAAATTTCTCATTGTGTGACAAAAGAGAGGCAAATTGCGTGTTGCTGCCTACTTCGTTATACTTTTTTAAATGAGTTTTAATAGGTAAACGTCGTGATGTGTTTGATATAAGCGTCGGCATTTGTATCTCAATGCTATTTGATTTCGTTTTGAGTCCTCTGATAAGGATTTGTAGCTCAAAACAAAAAATTACAATGGTAAATTACGGTAATTTTCGAAAATTACGGTAATTTACCCATCTCTAGCGCAACGCAGGCTCCGAAAATCATTCCAACATCATCCTTTTCCCTCCCTATCCATTTCTCCCCACACCCCTTAGTACCAACCCCCCATCACCCTCTTCCTCCTGCGCATCTTTGGGGCGTGGCTTCCCGCTCCCAGCCAGCCAATCGCCTCCCGCGGGCGCCAGGGGGTGGGATTCTGAGGGGGGGTAGAAGAGGCGCCATCCCCGCGTCAATATTTGCGCTTCAAATCCGCTCGCGAACAGGAGCGCGGGAGTTTTCGTTCACAATGCAGGACGGGGGAACACCAGTGGCTGGGATCGAAAAAAAAAACATTTCGATTTTCACAATGTCAATTAAACGGCGGAAATTAATCAAACTTCAATAGTTACCGATAAAAGTTAGATTGAACTCGGAGCAATGGCTCGAAGTTACCAAGTGACATGTTCGTAATTGTTGTGTTAAACTTGTTTAAAAAAATGAACCAACAAATGTGATCCGCTGATGGAAGCCAACACCATAGAATGGGGTCGTTTACCATATTTTTTTATTGCCGAATGTGATAGAGTTTGTAAAATGAAAGGACCCGTATTTTCCGTTTTTTGATCCGTCAATTATTTTTCGAGTTGTAGCCGGCGAAAAACTGATGTTTTTCGCCGGAAAGTGGGCGTGGTGCAACCTCTGACGTGTATCGACTTCGGAGGACACAGCAGACTCTGCCAATCGAACTGTTGAGACAGGATCTGTGCAAGCAAACCTCCCTACAGTCCCCCTCTACTCCCTTCCCTTCCCCTAAAAGCAGTCGAGGACGGGAGGAAAATGACGTCAATGGTATCAAAGCAGATTCTTCGGTGGGCGTCACTTTTTGCTTATTTTGATTTTTTATTTATGAGTGAATGGCTCGGGTTAGCAGATTAATTTTTTCACTAAAATAAATTTTTCGTTTAAATGTAACGATTCCGTGTACAAAATTCCGATTTCGGTTCCGAGTTTTGAGGAGTTCACTCAGAACCGAAATCGCTCTTTTGTACGAGAAATCGTAAGACGGAAACTAAAAATGAATTTTAGTGAAAAATTTAATATTCTAACCAGAGCCATTGACTCATAAATAAAAATAAGCAAAAGGTGACATCTCCGTCATCCACCTCCCCTCCTTGCCTGTTCTGAGGACGAATGAGAGGGGCGCGGAGGTGGGGGGGGAGGTCTGCCTGAAGAGATCTTGTCGCATCCTGCGTATAAACCTGACCGAGCAACTGAACGACTGAATTTTCTCGCACGCATTTTGGTGTGACTAAAAGTGTGCTGAAGTTTATTTGCTTATTCACAAATTACGGTATAGTCGAATATTCAATGCCTTTCGAAATCGCACGAAATGGGGTCGTTTACCATATATTTTTATTGCCGAATCTGATAGAGTTTGTAAAATAAAAAGACTCGTTTTTTACGTTTTTTGATCCCTCAATTATTTCTCGTGTTATAATCGGCGAAAAACTGATGTTTTTAACTCTTTCGGAAAAGTGGGCGTGGTGCAACCTCTGACGTGTATTGACTTCATTCAATCACAACTGAGCCCGCAAAGCTACTTTGCCTTATCACAAAGGGGGTGACACAGCTGACTCTGCCAATAGGACGGTTGCAACAGCATCTGTGCGAGCAGACCTTCCAAGAACCCCCTCCACTCCCTTCCCCTAAAAGCAGTCAAGGGCGGGAGGAAAATGACGTCAATGTTATCACAGCAGCTTTTTCGGTGGGCGACACCTTTTGCTTATTTTAATTTTTGTGTTGTGAGTGAAGGGTTAGAAGGTTAATTTTTTCACTAAAATTCATTTTTCGTTTCCATCTAACGATTTCGTGTACAAAATTGCGATTTCGGTTCCGAGTAAACGCCCCCATTATCCTGTCGCTACCACTTCCATCGGCAGAGTCAGCTGTGTGTCCTCCATTGTGATGGAGCGAAGGAGCTTCGCGGTCTCAGTTGTGATTGGACGTAGTGGATGACGTAGGAGGTCACATGCACGCCCACTTTTCCGAAAGGGTAAAAAATATCAGTTTTTAGCCACTTATAACTCTGAGAACTAATCAACGGATCGAAGAATGGAAAAATAGGGTTCTTTTTATTTTAAAAACTCAATCAGATTCGGCAATATAAAATATGGGAAACGACCCCATTTCCTTCTGCAATTAAATTGCTCTTATAAAAATTTATTATTTTCTCGTTCATATTGGGAGGTAGGTATATAACTTGCGGTGGTAACCGTTCACCGGAAAAGTAGAAAGCAAATGAAAGAAGACAAGAGGAAGTGAAGCACACGCGCGACGACTCGTTGATGGCAAACAAGTTCTCGACTCTGAGCAAATTACAAATGTTTCAGGACTATCGGGTATCGAATAATATTTTTATGAACCTCTAAGCCGGAGACAGGGTGGCCATGCATCGGTTCGAGTGGAATAATTACTTCGAATTAGAAGAATATTAATGGGGGCGTTTACTCGGAACCGAAATCGCAATTTTGTACACTAAATAGTTAGATGGAAACCAAAAATGAATTTTAGTGAAAAAATTAACCTTCTAACCCGAGTCATTCACTCACAAATCAAAAATTAAAATAAGCAAAAGCGGTGTCACACCCACCGAACAAGCTGTTTTGATATCATTGACGTCATTTTGCTCCCGTCCCTGACTGCTTTTACGGGAAGGGAAGGGAGTGGAGGGGGGTTCTCGGAAGGTCTGCTCGCACAGTTGCTTTCGCAACTGCTCCTATTGGCAGATTCAGCTGTGTCCCCCCTATAACGACAAGGCTAAGTAGCTTCGCGGGCTGAGTTGTGATTGGACGAAATCCAATCACGACTGAGCCCGCGGACGGTGGCGAAAAACTGATGTTTTTAATCCTTTCGGAAAAGTGGGCGTGGTGCAACCTCTGACGTCATTGACTTCGTCCAATCACAACCGAGCCCGTGAAACTACTTCACCTTATCAAGGTCGGGAGGTGGATGACGTATTAATCATTAACGTAGGTCGTTCGGTGGGCGTAAACTTTTGCTTATTTTAATTTTTGATTGATGAGTGAATGGCTCAGGTCATAAGATTAATTTTTTCACTAAATTTCATTTTTCGTTTTGCATCTAACGATTTCGTGTACAAAATAGCGGTTTCTGTTCCGAGTAAACGACCCCAATGCGAGCTTTCCACCATCCCGAGCACGGCGTGTGTCCCTGGAGACTCCCTGGAGACTCCATTATTGACTTCTGGCGCCGTGACCCTTGGCAACAATTCATTTCGGAGTTTTGACGGCCGACTCTTCTCCGCTGACCACATGTCGACGCATATGTCGGGTCAGGCTCTTAACCCTTCCCTTAAGTCTCCGGGAAGACTGTCTCCATCCGAGGAAGGACTGAACACAAGTAGCCTGCCAAGCGATACGCAGATGTATGTCCGTTTTACAAGACGGGGAGGGTCATATCAGCAGAGACAAAGGAAGTCGGACGAGCGGGCAATACTCGGAAGTTGGGCCGCCATTTCGTCCCGGGAACACACATGCGCAAACCCTTCAGCACTCCTCAAGATACGGACGTCGCCCCTCTTCCCTAATCTCCGACTGGCACCATCACTTCGGCCCGACAACGGCCCAGCCACGAGTCCCTGTCTTCCGAGAAAGAGCGGCAGAACAATAAGATGCAGCCAAAGGAATTACTGTGAAGCCACAGCGTTCAACCCGAGATGGTCGGTCTGGCTGGTAAGGCATAACAAGCTCATTAACTTGATTAGAAGCTCAACGGGTGTGGAAAAGAACGAGAAGGGAAGTCCTCGTTTGGAACGCACATGATATAGCAAACTAATCTTGAAATTAAAATCTTATGGGTTAGACAGTGACATTATATCATGGATAAATGATGCTCTGCATGATCGGGTGCAAAGGATTGTTCTGGACGGTGTTACCTCACCGGCAATTAAAGTCACTTCGGGTGTCCCACAAGGTAGTGTGATAGGTCCACTCCTGTTTCTTTTGTACATAAATGATATAAATAAGGTGGTAAAAATTAAGCTTCGTCTATTTGCCGATGACGCAGTAGTGTACAGGGAAATTCTATGCTCAAACGATAAATAATATTTAAATGATGACCTACAAGCAATTGAAAATTGGTGTGATACATAGCAGTTAGAATTAAACTTTTAAAAATGTCTAGTAATGAATTTTTGGAAAAAGAATAGCTCCTTCTAGCACATACAAAATAAGTAATAATGAATTAAAAAACGTGGAATCTATTAGATATCTTGGAATAAGACTGACACATGATCTTTCCTGGGGTAAACACATACGTGAAATAATGGGTCAAGCGAATCGTAAACTGGGATTCATCAAAAGAGTATTGGGCAAATGTGACGAATATGTACGAGAAATCAGATACTATCCCTTGTTAGACCTCATTAGGAATATGCTGCCAGTGTATGGGATCCCTACGAAATCAGTCTAAATAACGAACTTGAACGTGGGCAGCGAAGATCGTCAAGATTTGTAAAAGGAAGGTGCGATAACTATATTAGCGTAACCAGTCTATTAAATGAATAAAAATGGGAATCATTGTCAGATCGTAGGTTGAAATTAAACAATCTCCTAAATCTCCTAAATAAATTCCAAGATAATATTTTCAGTGATGACGTTAAAAATATTTTGCGAACCCCAACTTACTATTCGTTGAGGGAAAAGTGAACGGGAAGAATGGAAAAAGGCAGGCTTTGTATGAGATACATATATGGAACAAGTTGTGAAGGATGAAAAAATGAAAAATTACGTTATAATGAAGATATTTTATTTGAATGAAGAGAAGTCAAAAAATCTAATTAAATAGAAGAAAATGATCCTCCGATACCGATATTTCAGTTAACAAGATGACCGTAGTAAATGGTCACATTTTTGACTGAAATACCGATATCGAAGTTCAAATGTCTTCCATTTTATTTGCATTACGAACTTTCCTTCCTCCGATAAAATGACCATGCACAGTGATGGATTAAATATGCTACAAACCATAATTGAAATATGCTTAGCATGTTTTCTGAAACATGCTCAAAATATTTTGTGCAATGCTTCCAGCACATTTCTAGCATATGATCACTCGGACATATTGCCTCGTATGAAATATATGGAAAAAGATGTGAAGGATGTAAAAGAGAAGAATTACGTTAACATAAAGAGGTTGGCCGATGGAAGAATCGAGTGAAGGGCTTCGTCAAACCAATCCTAGGATTGCAGCCCGATGATGACTACTTTGTATCAACTGGCAACTTAGTGTCATTTATAGCTAACATTTCACGCATCTCGTAATTTCATGTTTAATATTTTCCTCAGCGTGGCAGTATTGTGACTTTTGGTTTGACATAATTAATTTTAATATTCAAACGAAAGTAGTATTTTTTGCATGCCTGCATGGTATCAATTGTTATCTCTAACTGATAATGCATTCCCGGAGGTGGTTTACCCCCTGCCACACACCATTGCGGTGGCTTGCAAGGTTTTACATAGATGATGATCGTTAATGATTATTTCACAGAGGTACACCTAATTGGTCTCCAATCTCCAAGAATAAGTCGCATATCGAGAATACTTGAAATACAGAACTCGACGAAGTAGCCAACCAGAGAATTTATTCAGAAAAAAATAGACTTTTTGGCGTTAATTTCGTCTTCAAAACCGGTCCAGGGGTGTTGTGTTTGAGGCCGTCGGGATTATCTCGAATAGGTAACCAAGGAGTCACGTGGTATGAACACGAATAGTTCGGAAATTTGGTATGTTAAAACCGGTGATTACACTTGTGTTTTATCTCATCTGGGGACTCTTGGTTCGAGACAGATAAGAAAAACTCGAGTGAAAACAATTAATGATATTGTAACGAGCGATTCAAAGACACTAAATTTGTAAACCATTCGTGTTTGTATCACGTGACTCCATGGTTACCTATTCGAGATAATCCCAAAGGTTTCAAACACAACCCCCCAGGGTGGGTTTGTTTGAAACAGTCGGGATTATCTCGAATAGGTAACCAAGGAGTCACGTGATACAAACATGAATGAGTGCAAAATTCATTGTTTCTGACTCGCTCGTTACAATATCATTAATTGTTTTCACTTGAGTTTTTCTCATCTGTCTTCTACATCTACACAATACCCTGCAAGCCACTATAAAGGTGCGTGGCAGGGGGTGAAATCACACCAAAGATGCATTACATATCAATAGCACAGTCTGGGCTGTGCCAGCCTGATTTTTTTAAAGACTTTGCAATACCGGTTTTTTGACGATTTTTTCTAAATTGAATCTCATATTAAAACCTCGAAGCTAGTTTCACATTATATGCTCTTCAAACACGGGGGAAAATATAAATGAATCCATGTTCGTGTGTAGTTTGAAGCAATTAAGGCGAATGATAAAAAATTGTTTATTATATTAGCTAACCAGAAGGAAAATTAGAACACTGAGCAATGAATCTTGATTGTGAAATTTACCGGATTGGTGAGAAATCACATCTCCTGCCATTACACCGAGAAATCTAAAGGCCATCGTTCGTTAAGTTGATCTTCCGTTTTGGCAGGATGATATCCGAAATGAGAGACTATCCCCATTTGACGGGCGAAAAATGACTATCCACGCTTAATCCATTTGGGTAAAGTAATTAATTCGGATTTCGTTGAACTGGGCACAAAGGAAATCCGGGAGGGGTGGTTCAGTGTGAAGAAGGAGCTTTATCTGCAATCAGGGAAGGAGGTTGGATTATTTTTTCTCCACGGCCAAGACGTAACACCCAAGAAGGTTTATTTGCCTCCCCACCGAATTTATAAGATTAGAAAACCGGGGAGGGTTGAGATGAAAAATTAACGAGGGAAAGGGAGCAAAACCCTCTTTATCAAAGGATCTCAAGGGTCCTCGGGGATTATGGAGTCAATTATCTTACCTCCTTTCCCGGGAGCTGCTAATTTTCTCGGTCAGAACTTTTCATCGAGGAAGCTACAATGAAAGTATGATCCCGTCTGCAAATAAATTCAATGGAGGATTTCGCCATCTTCGAAATCACTGGTGCTCTGTATGCCTCTGCCTATGGTCTCTGCAGAAGTATCTCATGAAAAAGTATCCCTAGGGTATAAGGACTTAGAGCTAACCCAACTAACAGCATTATATTGCATGCTTGCTTTGCTTTTTTTAACTTAAAAAAATAAAGTTTAGACTAGTATAGTATTACTATTTTTTATGCATGATATGTGGTGCATGTTTGGTGAAAATTCACCCCCTGCCACACACCTTTATAGTGGCTTGCTGGGTATTATGTAGATGTATCCAATTACTTATAACTACAATGGCCTACAGAAGTATCTCATTACTTATAACTACAATCACGGCAGATACACCGTGCTAGTAGCACAAATGATGCTGAGCATGTTCTCAGGGCATTCCCATTATGCTCAGGGCAACATTTTCGAATCATACTGCGAGCATACACTGAAAAATGTTTTCATGTCATTTTAGAAGTAACTCATTTTACAACATGCAGTCCGCACATCTCTATCAAGTGTTAAAAGAATATGCTCAAAATATTTTGATTTAATGTGCCCAAAATATTTCTAGCATATGTTAATGGAATATGTCTTAAATATTTTGATGGAAATAGCTCATTGTTTGTCGATAGTCATGTTTATTTATACGTTTCCATACAACGGTACATCCATGCAGTTTTGAGTTGAGTTTACCAGAGTCCACTATCATGCTCAATCTTGCTATCATACGTGATCATACCAATTATACAATCATTGCCGCGCTTAATTTCGCCTGTATGTCCATGTTTTTCCATTGTTGTCTAGTAATCAGAACTAAATTAATGTTAATGATAGTAAATGACTTAACTATTCTGTATATTCATCATTGTGTCGATGGTGTCCATTTAGCCCAACGTTCATCTCATATTTTCTGAGATTGTTCATATTCTGAATTATGTTAAATACAATGTTCAAGGCGAGCAGATCGACTGAAGATATTTTATTCGAATGAAGAGAAGTCAAAAAATCTAATTAAATGGAAGAAAATAATCCTATACCGATATTTTAGTTAACAAGGTGACCGTAGTAAATGGTCACATTTTTGACTGAGATACTGGTATCGAAGTTCAGATATCTTCCATTTAATTTTCTTTACGGACTTTTCCTCCTCCGACAAAATGACCATGAACAGTTATACATTAAACGTGCCACAAAACATAATTGAAATATGCTTAGCATGTTTTCTGAAATATGCCATGCCTGTTTTGACAACATGCTCAAAATGTCTTGTGTGATATTTGCAGCACATTTCTAGCATATGATTACCCCGACATTGGTGCATACTCAGCATAGGCTAAGCTAACACGTTGAAAATATTTACGAAAATTCGCTCAACATATTTTGAGTATTCATTGTGCTATTAGGACAAGCGCGGTAGTCATTTATTTTGTTTATTTTTGCTCCTTAACAATATGAGTATCTCCATTATTATCCCAGTTTGTTGCTTGGCGTCTGCATGACTACCGGGTTCTCACCTCTAGCGATGATACCCAGGAGGTTAGAATGTACTGTAGAGGAGGCATCACAGCTGATTTGAGAAGCCAGCGACCAAGTTGGTAGGTACGACACACCGGCTTGCTGTTCGCGATACTCGTACGAATGAAGTAGTTCTTGCACGCGGTAAAACTTACGAATTGTGAGATGACTAATGTAATTTATTGTAAAAATTTGTCAAAGAAACAGAAGAAAGTGGACACTCCTACAAGCGCCAAATATGTAGTTTAAATAGGCTAAATTCGAACCATTTTTAGTGATAAAATTAACTCCTAGGGTGATAATTTGTATAATTACCTCCCTTAAATAAACTAAGGAAGATTAACAGACACCGCTGTCATGAAATTTGAGTACGACGTGATATTTGTTTTAACACACATGCAGTCTCATAAGAGGCCGCATAAAAAGCAAGGTTTTGTACGGAGGAGGTGGGGCCTAATTCTTTCCAAACACCCCAATTTTGACTTCATTGCCACCCATTGGCTAGCGTTTCAATTCCTCCTCCGGTACATTCTAACCTTAGATCCTCCGGTCATTAGAAAGGCGACCAACAATTGACAACACCAGATTAACGCCAGTGGTGTTCAACCCGCGGGCTGCCTGAGGTCCAGTGGAGAGCTGTGTTTGAAACCTTCAAGATTATCTCGAATAGGTAACCAAGGAGACACGTGGTACAAACAAGAATGGTTCGTAAACTGTGGCGTTTTAATCGCTCATTACAATCTCATTCATTGTTTTCACTTCAGTTTTCTCATCCAATCTCGAGCATAGAGAGATCGACGATGAGAGAAAATCAAATTAAAACAACTAGTGAGATAGTAAAGAGCGATTCTAACACGTCACAATTTGCGAACCAATCTTGTTTTTACCGCGTGACTCCTTGGTTACCTATTCGAGTCAATTTCGAAGGTTTCAAACACAGCCCCCGTGAAGCATGTGGCTCAAAGAGAAAAATCAACACAAATACTTTCATCATCATCATCGGTCAACAGTCCCAGGATAGGTTTGACGCAGACCTCCACTTGATTCTTATATCGGCCAACCTCTTCATATTGACGTAATTCTTCTCTTTTACGTCCCTCACAACCTGTTCCTTTACAACTACTTCATTCGCATTTAATGCAAAAAAAGGCATGAATGTAAACTTAATGAAAGAAAAAATTTAATGCAATTATTAATTGCATTTAATTTATTCAGTTAATTTCTCAAGAACCCAGGCAGCCGATATCTGGTATCGCAACTGCGATGTCAACTTGAGAGATTTTTTTTTTCTCTCTCGGACAAAATTCAACACTTTTTGCGCAACGGAGAGTATATCATATTATAGAAGGGAGTATCATCGTCCGTAGTGATTTTATGAGAGCGTGATTCATTGCTTGTTATGTATTCGTAGATGGCACCCGTCAGCGGACCTTAATCATATTCATGGCGTCGTATATACCAATCCGTCCACCCTCGTCACAGAAGTCGACGCGAGCGCCGCCGCAGAGCCCCGTGAGAACGAACTTGAAAGTCGCTCGAGCCGTACATTTTTCGACGCTTTAACGCGGCAGAATTCAATTTTAACACGTGCGACTCCTTTTTATGCCCATGCCATGCCACCAGTGGTGTAAGAGGGGTATGGGGCTAAGTTTGATCTTCGGCACGTGCCAGGGGATAGGCGAGGGTGCTCCCGTCCTGAAAAACGGGTCGATTTGTCGGATCAAAAGGGGTTCGAGGGGAGGTGCCTTACTGCACCCTAAGGGTCAGGGGAGTCAGGGAGTGCGTCTGGACCAAGGGGAGGAGGACGTCGCCCGAACTTCATGCAGCCTCCCCACCTCTCGGTGTGGGAATATCCATTGACGCATGCGCAGGAGTTGACGCAGTCCTCCCCCTCCCCGCTACCTTAAGCAATCCATCGCCCCCAGGGTCTGCCAATGGCTTCCTCACCGGTAGTACTGCCAAAGGAGGGAACATAATGTGTCCTTTTAGACCGGAAACCTATTTGGGTGCACTTTGGGTCGATAGATGTTTGATATGATTGCTCCTACGACATGGGTCTTCGCAAAAATTTCCACTATGAAAACAGTCGGACCGTAGTTACGTCAAATTAACATTTTGTGCCGTAGCACAATCGTCAAAATTTGTGGATTTTAGCGTAATTGTAAAGTATCTTGTCATCGCATCCTCAGATTTATTATATTTCATCGTACGGAAACGAAACGTATGTGTTGTTTTTTTGTATTCATGTGCTGAAGAAATAATAGTCGTACGTAAATGCGGTAGTTTGTACGGTGAAACGAATAAAAACACTGTACCTACCTTGTTTAAAAGTAAAAAAAACACCACGCAGCCATAGTCTTGTGTTCTTTGAATGATGAAAGTACCCCTACGGATATATCCGTAGATGTCTCACAGGCCGGCTGGTTAAACCATTCATTCTGGCATTTTCTGAAAGAAACTGAATGCTTTTCGGTAAAAAATCACTTTAGAATCACAAACATTTTCCATAAAAATCAAAATATACGGAAAACAACGCATAGAACCTTTCCACTTGGATCAGGTATGCGCGACAAATAGGTTTGTTTACATTTGTCACCATCAGTATTTGACCGATTTCCACCTTCTTGATGGCTCCTAAGGTTAAATTTAAAACCAGGTCCCACTATTTACCTTATAAAAGACATTCGGAGCAGCACAGATCAACAATTACAAGGTTTTATCACGCCTAATTCCCGGTTTGAATTGAATCACCAATGTAACTATAATGGAGAGCACAGTGAATTGATTGCAAATATGGCGATTGTTATTGTTGTTGCGAAGACCTATCTCGAATGGGAAGATGATCGTTACCTACCGACCTTGGGATGCAACGGTGGCGGTATTTGTTGATTCGTAACGTTACCAAGGTTACTATCCAACAGTCGAAAATGAGATAGTAAACATACGTAATATAAGTCGGGGATCACACGCGAGATTTTCGGTCTACTATATCCACAATATCACTGTAGACCACCTGAAAAGTGCACCTGCACCAACCTACAAATACGTTAACCTTTTCCTATAGGTTCATATTTCGCAAGTAAATAGCATGACGCCAAAATTCCGTTTTTTAGCCACGAAATTATTGAGGAATCAAAAGAACCAATGCGTCAGCAATAATCAAATGACATGAAAATGAGTTCAAAGTCCGGGTCCTTCGTCGTCACAATTAATTTTATATTACTACACTGAATTTCATAAACGAAGGTAATACCACAACCGCTCGCATACGAAAAGGCGTAATTATCAAATTATTTTTTCCACTGCGCATAACTTGACTTAGCTTTTATGTTTATCATTATCCACAAAAAAGAAACTAATCTTCTACATCTACATAATATGGGCCACCAAAAATGTGTGCGGCAGGGGGTGAATTCACACCAAAATGTATTACATATCATGCATAGAAAAGATTAGTAATTATATTCTAGTCTAAACTTAAGTGTAAAAAAAAGATAAAAATAGCAAAGCAACCATGGAAAATAATGCTCCTAGTTGGGTTACCTTAAGTCCTTACACCAACATGCAACTACCTATGCCATCCATTGATACACTTGTTTTTATACTATTGGATGTATCCACAGCTATTCGTATCCTTAATTGTACGAGGAAAGAGGGACATTTTAAATCTGTCAGTTCGTCAATCAAATTCTCTAATTTAGTCCTAGCCTAGTCTACCATACAGATTCCACGTTCGTTAATTTATTATTCCTTACGTATAATCGAGGTCATCACTGCACGATTAAGCCACTAAAGTGAACTGACCCCTCCACATGACCTTTGGATAGTCAACATGATAGAAAAACAGTGTGCAAAGTACAAATCACTCGACCACAAAAACGGGAAACCTCAAGACATGTTTTGGTGATCCTCACCCCCTGCCACACACCCTCGCGGTGGCTAGCAGGGTATCGCGTAGATGAAGTCTCTTTGAAGGAAACTTTCTTTCGAAGGCACTGTACGCGCAATTTACAATTGGAATGGACATCAATTAATTTGCTAACAGAAAGCCGAACATCACTAATTTCTGAGCTATTTTATTAGGATACATTTTCGGACTAGAGTGGAACATTTAAGAGGAACATTGAATGTAATGGCTGGAAAATTCGAAATTTCTTCGGTGATCGTCATTAACACCATATGAAGGCATTTTGTTAACCTCGTCATCAAGTAGTGGATTTTATCTGCCCTAACTCATTCTCCTCGACAAATGATATATGCCTATATGCATACAAATAGCACGCTCTCTTCGTTCTTAGTTAGCAATTATTATTACCGCGAGATCTTGGAATGGAGTGCGGTATTCTATTTGCCAGAGAAATGGACCATCGGAGAAGTTGATCAGAAACAAATCGAGACTAGGATCGGGTTGGAGTGGTAGCTACTAAAAAAAGTAGCTACCACTCCTACCACGAGTAGGGTACTGGCCTCCCATTCCGAGAGCCTGGTTCAAATCCCGGAAGAGGAAGCAGTTTTTGTAGTACCGATCCTTACTTGAGCGTTGTGTGGAGAACACCTCGAGTCCGGTACACCATCCGTCCGATGGGACGTAAAATATTGGACCCGTTAGCGCCTTTCGTTTAAAGTAGGTTAACGTCGACGCCGGGTTTTCAGGAGGAGTTCAGGAAATGGAAACGAGAGAAATAGGAGAGGGGCCATTACCCCTCCCGCATCCGATTCCCGCGGCCAGCTTTCGGGAAAACAGCTTTCAGAAATACATTTTAAGTGGAAACAGCGAGTTATTGGTATGTTTTCATACTGAAGGTTCCCACCCTAGAAAGTTACAATGAAACCCTACAAGAATAGGTAGGTTGATATATCACATTGTAGGATCGTGGTGAAATTAATGAGTAGGACCAAATTCTTGGTAAAGATTTGGATGGGCCGATGTCGGCTTTCTTTTCGCCCTTCTTCCACTTAAAAAAAAACCCTATCGATGCTGTACCACATACACCAACCCTTGATGCCACAAGCGACCAAAGCTTTCGGTCGGCCGCAGAATAACTAACTGGTCATACGACCCTACTTAAAAAGCCACCTTCAAAGACTGATTGATTCAGGGCCAATCAATCATCCCAGCACTCGCAAGAGTGACCTCACTCGCGCCCCTTGGATATGCAAACAAATTGGGAAACCGACGCCCACTTCTGACCCGCACGAGCGCGTCACGTGGGCAACAATAAGGGAACGTGCTGAAAAACGAATTCGGGGTATCTGAGGCGTCCATTGTTTCCCGTTGCAAACGCGTCCGTTTTATCCGTGAGCGATCTGCTCATTCTTAGGAATGGAACATGATTCAGTCGTATTGGCCGTAGAAAACTCTCGTCGACAGGCGCGAGTTGCAGAAAAAATGGGGACACAGTAGGAGTGGCGGTCGAGGCGAGGTACCAGTGATATGTCGACATAAAATGGCGGCGACACGCGCCGAGGCCCTTTTCAATCCGCTGCAACGAGCCACGAAATGGCCATCGAAGGGCACGCGCCAGGGCTTAGGGAGATAAGGAGATGCTTTGGGAAGACAGGGGGGGGTGGGGGAGCGAGAGGGATTAGGGAAGAGGGGGCGGTTCGGCTGATGTCCGAAGGTTCCGGGTTCAAGTCTAGGAAGGCCTTTGAACACATACAACAAAACCCGAGCTGAGTGATATTCTGGAATCTATTTAAACCTTCCTGGAAGACCACACGTGGCACAAAGAGGAGAAATGGACTCCCTAAACAGATGTGTGAATTTCACACGCCGTTGAGCTAACAGCTCCACCCACACCGGTCGACCTTCCAGTTGAACCATTTGGTTGGTCACCCATGCTCAGAAGTTGAAATGATTTCAGTAACCCTAAACAGCTGGTTTTCCGGAGCTGGAAAAAGATTGATTCGCATCCGTGCCGCATTTTGAACTCCTTGCGACACGACATTTTAAGAAATACTGCCATTTTTCTCAATGTAATAACTACAGCTGATGCCTAGTAGACATGAGAATTATCTAAGCCTGAAATATCATTAAATGTTTCGACAAATGATTTATTTTTCGAGGTCTTAAAAAAATAGTAGGTAATTGAGATGTAGTAGTAATAGAATTCGGTTTTAAGGTGCACCAACACCTGAGATTAGATCTCACCGGTGAACCTAACTTAAGCATAACCTGACTCGTAAGTTAAACGCAACGACTATGTCCGAGGCGAGATTCGAACCCGTGACCTTTGTCAGGCCGATGAGTTACCGATCTGATTCCTTCGGCCGACTTTCAGGGAAACCAGCTTTCAGAAATACATTTTAAGTGGAAACAGCGAATTATTGGTATGACTTCATACCGAAGGTCCCTATCCTAGAAAGTTACAATGAAACCCCACAAGAATAAGTAGGTTTATATCAGTTGATATATTACATTGGAAGCACGTGGTGAGAGATTGCTGTGAACGATGTTTGCGGTGATTATGAAATGAAATGCTATTGCTGAGTAATTTGAAAATATTTGACTTTATTGAGATAGATGATGTATTTATGATACATTTTTCTGGATGAAAATACTGGCACATTAAAACTTTTCATTCTCCAGTTGAGGGGGCAATAAAGATAATTTCCAGTTATGTCTTAAATACTTCGTGGAAACCATCTATGTAAGCCTTGAACAATTGAAATATTGCCAAAAATTTTTCAATATTAGATGATTTATCCAGACTATATCGTCCAGACATTTATTAATAAAACCTGTAGTTCGACTTACCAACTCAAAGTGATTTTTAAGAATTTGGCATATTTCAGTTTGCATTCCGTTTCTTGAATAATCAATCGTGATAATTATGTAACGCATGAATACTTTCCCATTGTTGTTCTCAAATAGTTCTGAGAATGCGGTATGACTGTATAGGGGCGCGCGCATTAAGGTTAAGATTAGCTAAAACAAGCCTAATCTCATTTCCATTGTCAGGTTAAGCCAATTTCCCTTGAACTTTCAGAGAAACAACAATCGGCAAAATGAAGTGAGTTGATGTCTTCGCCTTACTTTCCCGAATTTAAGTACGCTAAAGGCCCAACGCAAGAACTCAGCGGACCTGAAGAAGCAAGCTGGAACGCAAGCGAAATATTGTCCAGAGAACACGGATAATCGCGGAAGAAGACACTGATATCAAGTCGCTTCAATACTAAGACTTCACGCAACCCTTCACGGGAACAAAGATAACTTCACATTCTCCAAAGTAACCCCCACACACACATCTGAACATTGTGGTTTCGTCATCTTCCTCACGACATAAACTCATCGATCTATCAACGACAAATGCCAAGGAACGAAATAAAGAGTTAATCGTCGCGGTTATTAGAGGGTGATGTATTTTACGGCAAAGTCGGGGATGACCACAGCAAGAGAATGGATTGAGGCATCCCACCCCAAGGAGGTTCGAATCTCTGTCGCAACATACTTTTCTACGTATTACCGCTCCTTATATTGGGAACTGTGCCGACACCACACTCAAGTTAAGTACACCCCCCGTCGGATTGAACCGTGGACCCCTGAAAGTCATCCGTTCAGAGTAGACCAAGGGCCCGAGACTTGTATCTTTCGTTACTCACCGAATAAATATTGACGTTTTCGCTACCAACGAAAACGTCATATTTTGTTATCAACGTGGATAAACGAACAACTTGAAACGAATGACGTTACCATAACGACAAATTTCATTCGTTATAGCGTAACAAAAGATTCAAGACTTGGCCCCCAATGCCGACTCCAGAGTTCTACCTTCCTCCTCCACTACGTAAATTTTCTACATCAACTAAAAACCCCATATCATTAACGATGAAAATAATCATAGTTGTGGGTCGCTTCCCCGAACGAAAAACAAACACAACCCATTTAATGGTCGTAGCTTCTGTTGGCCGACAAAATAGTATTTACACTGCACATTGGCTCACTCGGGAAGCACTCGAAATTCAATTCTACGTATAACAGTTCAAACGAATTAAATTGGCGGATAGGGTGGATCAAGGACTCCGGCTTATCACGACGGGGCCATTCTCCCAAACCAACACGCCTCAATGATCCCTTTAGAGGACGGGTGGTGTGAAGGGATTGGGGGGAGTGTGGGGAGCACGTGCCTCGACCACCCTCGATCACATATGCACCACGCACCAACTACCCTCTTCCCCCACTTAACCCTGAGAAGAAAGCACGAATAGATGGGAAAGGGGGTCGCAGACAGCACGTACGGCCGCAGAAAAATCTGAGCACCTACCCTTCCCTCCTTCTTGAAAGTCCCCCTAACCCACCCAGCAGTCGTAAGCTGACCATCAGCAGCGCGAACTGACCCGGAAGCTTCCTCTCCAACCCCTCCTCTTCCCACGGATTGTCAAGAAGTCCCTCGCACATTGTGTAGATACCCAAACCCCCCAAGAAGGCAAACCTGTCTCACACTATAAGACATTTCAGTGATAAGTCGATAGCGCTGGTCAGGGCCGGCGACATGGGGGGGGCAAAGGGGGCAAATGCCCAGGGGCCCGGGCCAAAATAAATTAATTGAAAATAAAAATTTTAAGTATGAATAAATTTAAATGCCAAAAAGAATACAAAATTATGTTGTTTAAAAAGTGAAAAAAAACAAATGAAGGTAGAGAGCATGGGTCAGTGTGCGATAGAGAAGTATGATGTTGTGGTCATTGAGGGTTTTGGGGTGATGGGGACGATAGAGCGAGAAGCGCGGGCGCTGTGACTCACCTTCCCTCCCTTTGCCGCGAACATTCGCCACTCAATGACATATTGTAACCAGAACCACAAGAAACCCCATCCCCCGCGTAAGCTCATTTCCGTTCATCTTATGACATGACAAATGATGACAAATTCCTTTTCCCAATAAAATATATTAGTCAATGGACTCAAGACGTCTAACGTGTTGCATTTCATGTCCAAGAAAACTTACTTATTAACGCTGCCTGTCAGCGAAAAGGTGTACGTCAATCCCGGCATCCGTATATAATAAATCCCCGGGATTTCGGGATTGTCATTTCATCCGATATTCCGGGATTGCAATCCTTAACTCCCGGGTTAAATAAAAAAGGGAGGCAAAAAAATATTTTATATTTAAAATGTTGTGAATATGTACATATTTCAGAAAGTTGTTAATTCTTAAACATGATGTATAATTTATCCTTCTGAAATTTTTCTAAATTTGTTTCCTTGTTTTACTTAATCAAGTTCAAGGCCCATGCACGCACTGTCATGATTTCGTGTGGTTTTTGTTAATAGAAAGGAGAGGAAGGAAAATTTGAACCGATGCACAGTAGGCTGAAATCGGAAAAAATTGACAAAATTCCAAAATGGCTTTTTTGAAGATAGAATCATAAAACTTGGTACAAATACTCATAATTTATTGGCAACCATAGAGTGGCATGTCATTGGTCATGTTCTGTCGCCGTTACCGAGATGCAGGGGCTCAAACATAGCCAAAAGGTCAAAATTACGCCAGACTTCAGTTTTCTACGAAAATCTTCCTATTTCAGTTGAGGGTGACGCTGTGGGAGGAATTTGGTCGGATAAAAAACTAGTAGGTCTGTTAAAACCACACTTTTACTTTACTGTGCTTATCTTTGGGAGTTTTTCCAAAATGTAGGTGATATTACGTAACAGAATGGCGGACGATATTTTCACGCAAAAATGCATTTTAAGTAGTAAATATCTGGCATTTTAAGTACCTGTCAAGTGACTCATATTAAATCAATGGCTGATGATTTTTAAAGGTAGATCTGAAAAAAAATTGAAAATTTGTTTGCGGCGCCAAAAATTACATTTGATTTTTCATACGAGCGTCGGTAGCTTGAGACACGTGCCGGTAGCTGGAAATGCCGTGACGCGAGTAAGTTTTTTCAAGCCATAAGGAACATAACCCTTCTTATTCGCCTTTTTCTATTTGTATGCATTGCTATCGATCTCCACCGGCTCTACACGTGTAAAATCATGGGGATATAGAAATATTAAGGTCTGTAAATGTACGCGAAATCGCGTTCAAGGTTTCTCCTCTCAAAAGTAAACTTCTCATTCACACCCTCAAAGCCTTAAAATTCCTGTATTTTTCACATGAAACATTATTTTACGTTCCAGAGGGATACTATTACGAACTTTTTTTGCGTTTCTTTGCCCCTTCGCCCCAGCAGTCCAAGCCTTTGACCCTCCTAGGAGGTTCATGCAGAAAGGTACATACATTTTGGACACCGCGGAGCTTTTGGTTGTTCATCGAGAAAATCTACTCAAACCTTTCATTTTCCCTGAGTTACAAATGCATATCCCTGATTTATACGTCACATTAGACTTTATTCATCTAGGAAAACTTTAGTTTTTACTTTACTTGAATAATGTAGGTACACAGGAAGGAAACAAATGATCGAAAATAGCTTAATATTGAGGCACAACAAAATATATTCTGTTCGTCAAAACCCTCAACTTACATTATTTTTACCCATTCCCTGATGTTATGTTTGATTGAGAGAGTTGTAGTGAAACCAAAGCTTAGTAGAAGTGAATACTCTACATTCATTTTAATTTGGTGGTGATATAATTAATTATCTCCGTATCTCCGAAAAGATGGGAGTAATTGTGGATATGCTAATTTTGAAAAAAATAAGTACGTTTTATATAGGGCTTTTTATAAAATTTTCAAGTTCTAGTAAGTCCTAGTTTTGATTACTGTAAGTAAAACGAAAGTGTGAAGTGTGTTACACCATCAGAAAGTTTTCATTTTGAAATTGTTTCCCCATCCCATTCCACTGACATGTGTTTAATTAAAAAAAAGTACAATTTATAGTAAATCAAAAGATAATATATGACAGTGTGCAAGTTTCTTCTGCAGAAAAAGCTAATAATCAGGCAGGTCTTGGTTATAAAATAACCTGAAAGTTCGTAGTTCTGGTCTAAATTGAGTGAGGGGGTTTGTCAGGATTTAGGGGGCCCGGGCAACACAGTTGCCCAGGGGCCCGAAAATCCTGTCACCAGGCCTGGCGCTGGTGGAGAAGAACATAGCATTACGATCATGGTTCTTCATAACGGGCGCACGCTGTCGACAGATAACGCGAAACGACAAAATCGTGATCACGGTTGTTCAAATTTCTCGCAACGGTGACCAGCGGTACCTCAAATTTTGCGCAATTATAACGTGGTCGCAGAGGTGGCATTGTTTCATCATCATCGGTCAACAATTCTAAGATTGGTTTGACGCAGCCCCTCCACTCGATTCTCTTACCGGCCAACCACTTCATATTGATATAATTCCTCTCTTTCACTTCCTTTACAACTTGCTAACATATACCTTATCCGAGGCCTGCCTTACCTAGAATACACACAATGAAAATTAATCACCAAAAAGTTTAGTGAAAACGTTTCTCCTATCTTCTCCTTTTCTCACTGAAAAAACATTCTCCTGGTGTGGGATCATGGATGCATCTTTCGCATTATCGCAATCTTTATCGTTAATGCTTACCCCTAGAGTAGCGCAGGGTTAACAATAACCATCTATAAAATTTGCTCCACTGATTGTGATAAGAGGTTTGAAGTGCTGTGGGAAAACTGAAGATCAGAGATCACGTTCTCTCTGGCATAAGTTAAATAAAAAAATAACGATAATGCTAGCGCATGCCTTATGAAGATCCATGATCGAGGCCCAGAAAACATTTCTCCTCCTCTCTTGTTACTTATGATTCATGACATGAGCAGACTAATACCTAACCTAGGTAAAGTATATTGGTGCATACATACAAGTAATTTTTTTAGCATTACCTGCTAATTTTCACTGGGAGAGAGACAAATTTAAATTCATTCCTCATTCTAATTATAGAGGAAAAAGTTTTACCACTCTCAACAAGTGGCATCATAAGGGATTTCGGTACAGTGCACATTGACTAAACTCCCCTCAGTATACCAGTGGCAAAACCACCATGAGATGGTTTAATAACTTAAGTCAATGTTCACCCAAATAATAACCCAAATGGCCCAAAGATTATTCACCCCCAAGCATACATAGGTTTGAAGGATTAATTAAAATTAGAAAGATAATTTTCATGAATTTTCCCTCACATTAACAGGTGATTCCAAGCAATTTTTTTTCATTGTATCACAATTTTTAAACAAGGTTTGGCAGCCAAACCATACTCATCTACACCTACTGGTTATCCTGTGTGCCACCTCAAGGGCGTTCGGTAGGCAGTGAGTGATCATCAAACACTACAGTGCATATGGTAACTCAACTTTATGGAAATTCATTGACCTAACATACACTAATGTTTATAGTATTAGTGTACAGTTTACATTTAATGCCACATAGTAAGAGGGGACCCAGATTCCTAAGAAACAATAGAGGCTTCATCTGAGAAATAGTTTAGAAATAACATAACAAAGAAAGAAACAAAAACGACAATATAAAGCACAAGGTCGGAGGAAAAAAAGTGGAGCAAAGAGGGTTTGAATACAAAGAAACAGGAAGCAAACTACATTATCTAATATGTGAAATTTGAAGACAAACATTTTACTTTTTCAGTAGTTATTAAATATATTTGAGTTAAATGCGAACATTATTGACATATAATATTAGAAAAGTGGGCATGGGTTATTAGCAAAGGAACTTCACAAACATGCATAAATAATTTAATAAACCACTCCACGAGCGTGTCTTAGGACTAGTTGTACAACCTCAATGTGCATAGACTCCAGTAACACCATAGCCGGAGGCCACAAGCCTCAACTGTAGCACCAATGAAATGTGACCTACAGCCAGGAAACTGGAGGCTATGTTAAGTAGTTGTCAACAACATGCCTAGTAAGAATGTGAATTGTGACATATATATATAAATATGGTGGCCGATTCGCTTAGCACGCAGAAATAACATTACTGTCTTATTTGGCTATTAAGGTTAGAATGATCATCAATTGATTCATTGTCCATTAAAACATCAGAATTGCTGACAGTAATTAATTAGTAGCCACTGTAACCCCTTGTCTCCCATTTCAATTGTATTTACGTATTTATGTACAACCTTTCAATTTCAAGATGCCTACGATATCGTATAGCATGTGCAAAAGATTTCATTAGCGTAAGAAGATACAACAAGCGTAAGAAACCTTAGCTAGGTAAAGTAGATTTAGATCACAGATTTGAAATGAGAAAAGAGAGCATAGAGACATAAAGTTAAAGAACACAAATATTTACAAAAGACAGTTAAAAGACTTGGGAAAGAAAGTCAAATAGAAATACTTGCAAAATATGTAAATCATCCGAACAGTGTTTTGAACAGTGAGACAGTTTTTAATAAAAATCTCATGATTCTCAAGCATTTATTTCAATTGTGAAGTATCTCACGAAGTCATCATGGACCCCACTACCACATAGGTCAACTATCACAACATTGCTTAGAGCCATTTCGGCTTTCAAGTTCACCATCAGTAAATATGGATCCATTAAATAAAAAAATGAGGTTCCTTCTCTTTTTGCAGCATTGCAAAATCATGTAGCACCCTGAATATCTCAATTAATGACACCCAGAAGAAAATATTTCCTAATATACTGTCCGGCCCCTGGCTACAACAGTAGCCGTTGGTGAATTGAGGGTTACGGTTACTCTCGTGGTAGCCGGAGGTCACAGTGTAACTAGATGTGGTGCAACAAATTTCAGCATTTAACAATGACTATAACCCTAACCATAGGTGTAACCAAACATTATGCAATCAGCCCGTACTCTCCTCTTTAGCCATTGGGCTTTCATTTCACCATGTTGTTATGAAAGAGGTCATTTTTTCATATCAAATATAATAATTACACATATTTTTCAATAGGTTTCCACAGTACTGAAGGTCTGAATTAGAGAGAAAAGATCTTCATTGAGCTTGGACTGGATCACGCTAAATAGATCCAAATTTTACACTCGTCACAATCATGCAATTAGAAGTGAAACCACTGTTCATGGCAAAAACTTGCAGGAATGGTAGAAGTTAGCAATCCAGAGTTCTGGTTAAACGAAACAAATATTCCAAACTACATACTTATTCACACCATGACTGTTTCCCAAATTACGTGTCATCAAAAAGAAGCATAGAGGCAACACAAAGACATGAAACAATTGAGACCAATCCAAAGCATGAATATCATAAAGAAAAATAATAATCTCATTCCACTTAACGTTCCAATGTCCCATCATGTAAATGCATCTACTATCCAGTATATTCTTGGCCACTTAGGCTTTAAAAAGAATTGAAAAGAAATAAATGGAAGAGGCATTTTATTGGGTTACAAAAATATGCTTAAAATGCTGACAAATATATAGGTACTGTAATAATATAATAGTGTTGACTGGCTTAGTCATCCAAAGATGTTGTCATTGTCATCCTCTGATCTTCAAATTCAGACATCATATTTACATTAGCCTCAACTATAATACAAGTGGTAACCATCCAAGCCCAGCCACAAACTGCCTTCAAATCTAAATATAATTTGAATTTAGGCTTGAAATTAAAACTCAACAAAAATCCAATGGTAATTATCTAGCACCAATATTTGGACCATTAACAGTAGGTATAAAAAAGATGTTATTCCCTCAACTCCTAAAACAATTTTTTTCATAACAGACGTTCAATACAGTTTAGAATCATTTTGGACTCACGTCAACAAAGTTATTAGGATACAATAATTTCTTGTATAACAGTACGTCCTTCGATGATAAAAACTTTAGGTGTGCACAAATCATGGTGCATCGAGGCATTGGTTTACATGGACTTCCAATGGACCAAGTTCCATGTACGCACGGAAACACTTTGGGCAGGAGTATACTTTAGGCTCTGACGACCCCTGAAAAATATGCACAAACACATTCACGTGTTAATAAAAAATTAACAAAAAGCAGATTCAGCACCAGAACACTTGGATTTATAATGTCTTAAAATTTGAAAAGATGTGTGTGGAGTGTGAGATGTGGACTTCCTTTAGTGTGGACCGAAAGTTAAGCCTGAAGAACGAGGACTGCAAAAATGTTAAATAGGGACTTTTTTAAGGAATTTTTGTTGCTTTAATATGAAATAAATTGGGACCAAAAAAACCTACGTTAACTGCATATGAGCAACAAATGTGAAGACATAATCCAGACATCCAGAGCTGACTGTAATTCAGTCTTTTAGGCATTTCATTGGGAAGTTGAAAAGATAAAAAAAAAAGGTTCTCTCACCATCTCTTTCATACACCATCACCTAGAGAACACAAGTTTCCTATGATGTAATTTCATTACTTTTGTCCTTGTCGCCATAATACCATGTGCTTTCCCATAAATGTCTCAAAAATATAGTACATATAGAAATATATCAAAGGCAAATCATTTATAAGTATGATAATTATCACATGCTGAAAAAGACTTAATATTTAGTTTTCGGCAAAAAAACAATAGGCTATAAAAGAGCATTTAATTACAATGAGTACATTCTGAATAATTGGATTAATAATTATATTCAATTTTATTCAAACAGTTACAGCTTTTACCAATTAATTGTAATTACCACTGATTTTTGCAAAATTACAGCATCAAGTGAACTTTATCAATAGCAGCCAATTCCTTTAAATTTGGTTCCATCTCAGTTTCACAAATTTAATACTACTGTGATCATTAAAAGAATTATGCCCTCATCTATGCCACTGAACTTGAAAATTTGATACACCAATCAAAAAAGAATCCTTCCGAGAGAAATAGTCAATCTATGTTAAAATATCTAGCTTCAATACCTATCTTAAGATTTATTTCTACTTTACCTCAGGAAGAGCAATTCTCTTATAGCATTCTTGAAAAATCTTTCAGGCATAAAATTACTTTAAAATATTTTGTCACAATAATGATAAGATGATAAAAAATAATGGAAACAATGTACAGTGGGCACTCATTATGATGTTCCTTGATAGCATGTTTTCCTTATTTGCATGTTCATTTCCTCAGGTCTAAGCCACAGTGCATGTATATAATTTTAGTTAGTACATTTGTAGGAGGATCAAATCAAATTTGTCATGGACAAATAACCACCCTATAGATCAATGACGATGGTTATTTCTCAAGAGGTTTAATTCCAGCATTAAAAATATTGTTGTCGCTTACAATATTATTTTGATAGGTAAATTGTGGTAAAAAGATATTTATGAAGAAGTAAAAGGACACACACATGCTGCGCATTTTATTGCAATATTTGTTTTATGTCATGTACATAAAACTGCATCAGCACTTTTTAACGTTAAAGGTGAGAGTTCTTAGAGAGAGAAGTTAAAAGAGAGAGAGGAGAAAGTTCTCAATGAAGTGTAATTACTGATACACAATGTAATTTTGATTCTGAATAATTGGATTTATAATTAGATCCAGTTTTATTTAATCAGTTACAGCTTTTACCTATGAAGTGAAATTACTACGGAGTTTTGCTAATGCACTCTATATTGACAGTCATGGAAAAGCTTGAAGTAGGAACAATTTAAAAATGAAGTAGGAACACTCAATGAAACCTATACAGCTAAAAATAAATTCTTTACGTTAAACAGGGAGAACAGAAATCCAAATAAAATGCACATGTAAAAATAACCACCACATACGTAATAGGGTAGTTTCCTTCATCAAAAAAAACTGACTTCATTGATTGCGATTTGTGCCCTGCCATAAATGTATTTAATTTACGCAAAAAGTTTGTATTGAGAAATCCCAGTTTACTAGAGAATTAAATGTTAATTTTAAGGCCATTTGAAAAGGCTCTGAAATGGCGGGGTGCGCTGCCTTCATGCTGACGTAATGGGTAGATAGTTTACGTTGCGAGGCATAGGAAAATTCGTCTCATGAACTTACCGTTGTATTTCAGGGCCCCTCAGCTCTAGTGAATATTTATTAGTAGTAGCCTGTAAAAACTATCAATGTTGGAAAAGAATTCTCAGTTAAACATGGTATTATTAGACATTTTATAGGCTCAAGGACGTCCTGCTCGTTGTGTCTTCTGCTACGACGAAGCATGGCGTGAAGGTCGTGCGGCGATGGGCGAACTACATGGTATGCTTGTGAAAGGAATACTAACTGATTTTAAATGAATCAACTGCATAAGTAATGTTAAATAAATAAATAAAAGTTAATTATAATAAATTAACGGAATAAATATGCCTCCAATACTTGTTCATAAGCTTTAACGGAGTGCAGCGTTTGTTGGAAACGTCCGTAGCACCACTTGGTGGCAGGTAGAGGAAATAGTTTGACGTCAAACGTAGGATTAACCAGCATGCAATAGTTTGCCGCCGTTTGCCATTGAATTTTTTCACTTTTTAATTGATGAGGAAAAATACTTAACGTCATTTAAAAATCGAACGGCTTAAAACACGTACTTCAGAGGTTATAAACTTTCGATCAAGACAATAAAAAAATAATAGGAAACTACCCTATTACCAAGATATCATGAGGGACTTACCCTAGCAGTCCTATCTGGAGTAGCCTGCCTTTGATCAGGTTCCTCAACCCTATAACCATGCTGAGAGCCTCTTCCAGGGGCTGCTAGGGTGTTATATACATTCACTCTTGGAGAGGCTCCACTGAAATTTAAGAGAAAACATTGAACAATGAATGCGCTCAGGATACATAAAAATGCTTGCAGTACAGAGGAATAATATTCAAGAATCCACCACATGCACATGAATCCTGACATGGGTATTGAAATTTTTTTACCCTTCCTTCAGCCAGAAGGCCTGGGTTATTTCAATCCTTCCTTGCATTGGTCGACCTTTTTCAACAGGCATCTGCTGTCAAAGGATGCTTTTCGCCACTGTTAACATGAATATACTTTTATTGCAAACTACAAAATTGTAAACTCATTCCTCCTTTTTGCTGTGCGTATCCTATTTTTACATCACGAAATTCTCCATTAATATCAACAGAGTTTTGAGTAAAAGACTAACTATGACGTATGTAGTTATCATATATATTTCAGAGCATAACAGGTTATCACTAAATGGGTAGTAATATAATTAGCACAAGTTCTCAAAATAACATCCTCACTGTCACTCCTCATCAATATTTCCAACAAGTGGAAATTGTACGAATTGTACAGAAAAAACAAATTACTGAAGTCATCACTTAAACAAAAAGGTCGATTATATATTTCAGGTAATTACCATAAATTTGTTATTAATTTTTATTTTCTTAAATGAATATTTTAAATAGGGATGGGTCGGTTCCACTTTTTTTCGGTTCCGGTTCGGTTCTTAACTTCGGTTCTCGGTTCCGATTCTCGGTTCCGGTTCTTAATTTACCACTTACTTTGCATTGCTCAATGGTAAGATTAAGGTAATCAATAATCATTTTCAGAGACTGAATTAGAATAATTCGCGACTTTGAAGCATCTTAGTACACTATTTCACCAGGTTTTAATGTGAAGCCTCCACTTTCGGAGTGTGAGTAGGTTTCAAACTGGTTTTCGCGCCAATTATTTCGGTACCGATTAGTTTTGGCCTCGGTTCCGGTTCTAAGCTCAAGAACCGGTGGAACCGAGAACCGAAGAACCGAACCGACCCATCCCTAATTTTAAACATTTAGATTTCATACGGAGGCAATTATTTCCAAGAAAAGTTGAGGAAAAAATAAATATTGACCAACAATTTTTAACAATGATATTGCTAAGTTTTATCATTTTCTTTTCGTGAGTATTCCGAAATGAGGGATCATCTTAGATTCATGGTCGTCTTGAATTCACTATCGTCTAAGACTCAGGTGATAATGGCATACACCATTTGTCATCTTGCATAGACACACATGTAACAGATATACATATATGATGTTCACAGAATATGGGTTAATTCTGGACTATATATACTAAGGATTAAAAGTATGCAGCATTACTGTGCACATTGTCAAACTTTTTTCCAATATTTAAAATTAATTAAATTGCTTTCTACATGAATCTGTCATGTTATGATAGATGCAAAGAAAAACAAGAATGATTTGCCATGAATAAAAGGTACCATTGTTATCATGATAGGATATGTGAAGATAGACATGTGATCTCTTCAAACTTGTCCATGATACCCACTGAGCCCTATCCAATGTGCACATACAAATTATTTTTAAAATGACACCAGAATTGACAATTTTCAAGAAAATATTATTGACATATCTCGTCAAGGATTGAGTGAATAAATATTTAGTTGAAAGCCATCTATGTATTGTTACTTTCATTAGCAAGGCTATTCCATAAGAGATTACACATTATTCAAGGCGATATAGGATGATCTAGAACTTAAAAACAACTTTTGAAGTTGGTATTCCTATATACCATGATTTCTTGTCTTTTTCTTTTGTTTAACAGATATCTGCACTAGCTAGCATTTTATGAATCAGAGCGATTTTTCATAATTGCATCCATTGTAGAGACTGGTAATCTTAGATGTTTCACTGTAGCAGTGTGAGTTGCATCATGAGAATCCACAATTTTTATTTACCCCTAAATTGAAAATATTCTAGTTGCTGTGAAGGCTTCTACAGTGAATAGGAGATTACTTGAGGGTTTTCAAGTTTCTTCCACGTTGGTTCATCTTACTGCATGACAGTTTCGCCGGCAATATAGATGACATCTTCAGGTCCAAAGTAGAGGAAATATATAGCACAAAGATATGGGAAATATATAGAATGAAGATATAGGAATTTTGATATGACGTGATCTTCGTACCTGAAGATGTCATCTAGAATGCCGACGAAACTGTCATCCAGGGGGATGAACCAGCGTGGAAGAAACCCGAAAACCCTTGAGTCTTATATTTGTTGACGCAGGAGAGGGACGACCTCGATGGCGATGAATTGAGCGACTCCCCTCCCGGTCTTCCTCCAAAAGATTTCTGACTAGAGTCAAACGGAACTCCCTATGACTCAATTTGCTCCCGAAGGATGTCAAGGCAATCCACGAGTTCAATACTGTCAAATCAAGAAGGTGGAAGAATAACTTCTTTGTCCATTTCCATGTTCTTCAGCTGATTGAACAACTATTAGCCAACCTATCGGATTTGTCCACGTAACCGATGTGCTAGTTATAATTTTTTATAATAGCAGGCTTCGCGGATTTCCCATGATCATCACAAAGTTTCCCGCTGCAGGTGCATCATGCATGTTAGTCAACATGCATACATCTCGTTTGTCTCCCCACACGATCGCAACCATGTCTCCTCCGGTCCTTACTTTTATATCCCCACGTTTTGGTTTCAATCTCTTATTTTGAAAATCTTTCGGCATGCCACTGTGATTCGATTTAACAGTACAAAAGCTATTTATTTTTACTTTCTTTAGATCATCAAAGAGCTTACAAGAGGAAAAAAAATTGTTGATGATGAGTTTATGGCCTCTTCCTTCAACTCTTCTCATCAATTTTTTCACAGTCACGTGGGTCATTTCTTTCGTGGTATGTATTCTGTCTTTCCCAAGGGTGTCTAGGGTGTATCCCGCAGAGTCACATAGCTTATAGATTTTTATCCCGAACCTCTTATGTTTCTTTGGAATATACTGTTTGAAAATAACTCTCCCTTTGAAAAGGACTACAATTTCATCCACTGCAAGGTATTCTGATGGTCCATAAAAATTCACGTAACTTTCATTTATTATATCATAAAGATCCCTGATCTTCCATAGCCTATCGTAATTTTAATCGTCCCTGTTCAGTTCATTACTATTATTAGTAAAAAGTAAGAATCTAAGAATGTGTAGGAATTTATTATGCGTCATGATATTGCCATAAAAAGGCATAAAAAACTGTTCCATAGGTGTCCAGTGATCTCTGAGAGAGTCTCGGATGTCATGTCCCATTTGAATTGCAATGGCCAAAAATTTACACATTTCAGAATGACTTACATCAGGTTCCGCAGATGAAACACACTCTTGTTTGCGGAGAAAGTGGGTGTAGTACCTGTTTGTTTCTTCGACCAGTAGATGTATAACTGCTTCAAAATACAGAAAAAACACAACCAAAGGTGAGGAATTTTTCATGATGTTTGGAGCTTTTGCAGTGTTCAAACCTCTTTCACTACCAGAAATATGGAATCTGCAATGGAAAGCATAGGCCCTGGGCTTTTCCACCCACTCCTCCTTTGACACATTGCGCACTGCGTCATTGTCGATGTTCCCATCCTCTTCCTCGGAGAAGTCACTCTCATCAGTGATATGTGCATCGGAATCACTGTCTGCTAAAAGTTCTTCCACAATTTCTCTCTCTAACAATTTCTGCTTGAGACCATTAAAGAGGGGGAAATGTTTTTGCCACTAATTTCAAATACAGAATAATCCATGTCTTAAAGTTTTTCAGATAAAAATTTCCTACCAATGAACATGTACAAAGCTTATCAAGAAGGAATGCTTATAAGGAATGATCACTCAGCACCTCAAAGATGCCAGGCGATGGCAAGTAAAAAGCCTAGACATTATTAGGCACCCCGAGCATCCTCATAGAAGAAGCATGCGATAAGCAAAACCAAGTGGTCCCTAAAGTTCCCATTCAGCCACTGGGACCCGCTTTTTGGTGGAAACAAAAGTTCCCTTTCGGTCAATAAAGGTCAATTTTTTTTTCCTCCCTAATTCTGATGTGTCCTGATTTAAGTATGCTCAATACTATGCATTGAGTCTGCAGAACAAATAGATGTAGGTATTATAATTATTACTAGTAGTAATATCCATCTCTGAGTCTCTGGCACACATCAGGTTTCATTGCCATCATAATGGCCAGAGATAAGAAAATAAATACAATATTTTTCACAGTTGTCACATGTTTTCCTATTTCTAATTTATAGCATGGCTGTACTAACCCTCCAGAAACTGATGTTGAGGCTGTACCATCCGGAGGTGTTCGGTTCTCCTGAGCCTCCCTCCGCTCAAAGTTCTCCATGTCCTCAAGGAGCTGCTGGTTCCGAGCCCTCAGGCGCTGCACTTCTTCCGTCAACTGCTGCTTCTCTGCTGCCATCCGTGCTCGCTCCTCCCTCTCCGTGTTGAAGTCCGACTGGTAAACCTCCACCTGCACACACAGATGCAAGACATAGCCATGACCATATCTGCTACGTGGACGCTCAAAACTACAGACAACTCCATCAATACTAAATTTTATGAAGGAATAAAGGCCTACATATATACTTATATTTATACAAGGCCTGTTCAAAAAGTATCCAAACATTTTTATAATGTGATAATGGATAATCTAGTACGTGGTGAAGCATTCATAAGAATTCTGAGTAACCATGGTTTTTGAAACTGCTGAAATTCTGAGTAGTATCCTTCATATCACTGTTTAGTGGAAGGTACTTTTAAGGCCTTATCACACAAGCCGTTGCCGATTACGGTTGGTGTAAACTGTTCCAATCACACTGACCGGTAATGCAACCGGCCGGTTGTGCAATCGCAGTCAATAAGATTTCGCCTCACAGTCACGTGCTGTTTCTATTTACATTTTGTTCCTATCCTGCCTCAAATACAGAATCTCTGCTTCAAATACAAATTACAAATTAATGAAGTACATTTAACCTCACCTCAATAAAATGCCTGCTATTATAATTCATCCTTCACAAAAATTAACTGATGCAAGAGAGTAAAATGCTGTTTAAATTGTATTCTTGCTGCCCAGACAGCACAAAAACCAGTGAAAACGGTTTTTTTTTTTGGATAAAATGGTTTCATTTAGTGCAAAAACCATATCTGGTTTTAGAAACTAAAATAAAAACGTTTTTCAGGGGTTTTTCACCTACCAAGAAAGTTTTCGGGCAGACTTGTTAACTGTTTCAGCACGTTACTTGCCGTTTCTGAAACGCTTTTGAAAAACGGAATAAAACGCTTTCATCGCGTTTTGGTGCTGTCTGGGTGTTTTTAGGGTTTGGGCTGTAGTTGAAATGGGTAACAATCAAAATATCATGAAATGTAAACACAACCAGCACATGATCGCGAGACGAGCTCCTATTGGCCACGGTTGTGCAACTGGCCGGTTGGAAATAGACATGCTCCTATCATCCAACTATTGGGGGTTGGCATTGATTGGTTGACTGCAAAACAGGCAATGGCTTGTGTGACATAGACTTTAGTCACTATGCCACTAAGTCCAAGTTTAAACAACATTTTGAAAAAGGCTCGTGGAGATAATCTCGTAGTCGTGCAGTTTTATGAATGGTTTACCCGATTAAAAAGTTGTTGTCAATCAGTTCAAGACCATCCTCAACCAGGAAGGCCGTCAACATCAACTGATGACACCAACACTCAGGAAATCTAGTATCTAGTGATGACGTCGTGGACTCCTACTATAGTAGTTTTGCGCTAATTTCCATCAGATGAGTAATTTTTTAGTCATACCATATTGTTGCTGGAATCCAGTAGGAAACTTTTGGATTAGAAAAATAAAAGGGACGAGATTTTTTGCATAAAATAAAATCAACTTAGAAATGACTGGGATGGTTATGTCTTTTAGCCACTCTGTCTGACCTATTAACAATAATAAGTCACTCCCCATAAACTAGAAACTTGAGAAAGACCACTTATAAACCTAACTTTAGCATTGTAATGCACACCTAGTGGGTAAGAGTCATTGCCTGGACACCTAGGAACAGCAGAAGATAATATGACAAATGAAGAAAGAAGCTCAGTTACTTAAAAAAAATACCCTTTAAAGAACACTCCATTCCTGTAGTCCCTATTGCATGATTCCACCCAACTCACTTTCCCTCTTAAAGCATCCTGACCAGCCTTGGCCACAGCAGGCTACCCCCTCCCCCTCAATCTTACCCTAACCACCAAGTGCCATGGGTAAAAGAATGGTTGAACTTTTGTTCGCACAAAAACTGCATTGAAATGCATCATGGCTGAAATATAACTGTGAACAGTGTAAGTATTTTATTTGGTACCTCCATTGATTAACCTGTTCCACAACATCCCTGAACAGAAAAATGAAAAAAAGAGTAAATTCAGAGATAAAATACTGGAGAACTAAATCAAATTGAGGAAATAAAAATAATGGTAAGTAAATGATGACCATGTATGAGCTGGTGATTAATATGATGCCAAAAATATTGCGTCCATGATAGGAGTCAAGCACTCGGGAAAATCTACAAGGACCATCTGCTCACATTCATCAGCAACCCTTTCTTACCACAGCAAAATAAATTGTGTAAGAAGTGAAATTAAACACAAAATATCATCTAACCTGAGTCTTCAAAATGGGAACTGCCTCGAGTTCCACTTCGGCCATCCTGAGCCTCTCGGCAATGTTTGCTGTTTCACTGCGGGCCTGGCCCAGAGCATCCTCAGTATGGGCAAGGCGGGCAGTCACGTCATCCAACTTCTGCCGATACCCACGTGCTTGTGCCTTGTGGTAGTCAGCCTCTGCATTCTCCTGCACAAGGGAATGTTTTCAAGATAAAACTACATGAACAACATAACACCATGCATACCATGGAGATAAGTGTAAGGATGAAATGGTTTGCTTTAAGAAAGGAAAATGGTGGATGATACCATTCAAGTACCCTACCTCATATTCCTACCAAAAGCAATTACTTAGTAACACATCGATGCTTTACTAATATCTGCTCTACATTCATCAGTGATATGATAAGAATATGATTAAATTCCAATCCTACTTAGCTCAAAGAAAATCTATTGCTGCTCAAATGGGTTAGTGCACACTTATCATGCACTCTGTTCAAAAGTTCTAGCACCCAAATGTATGCTCCCAAGTATGCTGAAGCAACTTCTCAAGACCGATCACTCTAACATGGTTGGAAAATCTCATGAATTCGTTAGTAGGAACTTGCAAGATTTATAAAAGCAAATTGTGTTTATTAAACAACTCTCAGTAAAAAGCAACATATGGCTAGCATCTTTTTAATTCGAATGCAGAGTAGCGAAGTGCAAAAAACCTCATACCATCACAGAAGAGCTTATGCTACCGGAAGCTCTTGACGTGGTTAATATTATTCCGGGAGAATCGGTGGGAAATTTCATTTCCAAGGTACCTTTGCCCAACACCACTATTAGTAGCAGAATCCATCATATAGCTCTATCTCAATGATCAAGTAATAGAGAAAATGAAAGCCACAGAACTTGGTCTGCAACTTGATGAGGCGACTGACACTAACAAAGACACACACTTTATTTGTTATATACACTTCCTGGATGTTAACATTATTATTGAAGGCATGCTATGTGAATCCATTAAATCATCCATAGGGAAGCACTTACATCAAAGTCAATGAGTTCTCAATTTGATTTGGCATTAGAAGGTGTCATAGACGTCGTAAACTACATAAAAACTAGGCTACTGAATCCAGATTTTTCAAAAAGCTATGCATCGACATAAGAGCTGAAAACACGGCCCTATTATACTACTGCAGTTCACGATGGCTTTCACATGGCAACGTCTTATCCCGTGCTTTTGGGGCTATGTCAAGAAATTCACACTTTTCTACAAGAGGAAGGTCATGAAAACTCCAGGTATGTAGCCAAACCAAACTTTTTGCTGAAACTACTACGTTTGAGTGATATATCTGACGAGCTGAATGCCTTCAATCTATCTCTGTAAGGCAAAAACATGCACATTTTGAACATTTGGAGAAGGTTGCAGCGTTTAGGACAAAGCTGCGGTTGTGAATAAGAAATATCAATGAAGATGATAGACAACATTGTTTCCCTGAATTGCACAAATACGTGGTCTGTAATAAAGTCGTTATTTCACATGGCTTGCAGTCCATTTTCAACAACAACTGACAAGCTTGCAAAATACTTTGAGGAAGACAATATAAAGAAATTTGCATGATCCAAGATCCTTTCGTGTGCAAGTTCCACCGTAATTTACTTTGCATGAATAAGAGAGTCCAATTGAACTCTCTAACGACAACAGCCTGAAAACAAAATTGGCTTCATCTGATTCCGTGGAATTTGGATATCAATCAAAAATGGATAACCAACTCTCCAAAATTTACATCGAGAAAGCCACAAATGAAATCAAAGAGAAGGCTTCAGGGGTGAATATCCAGGGGAGATAATCAGGGTGCTGCGATTGACTGATAACATAATGGTTATGGCAGAGACAGAAAGAGGCTTTAAGAAGACAACAGTAAACATCATGGACAGGTATCACCTAAAGATAAATAAATAGAAAACTAGAGTAATGGAATTAGTGGGAAAGAAGGGGCCATGAACAACATGAAACTAGGAAAACAAAAGCTAGAGGTGAAAGAATATTGTTATTTAGCTATGGACGAAGCAAAAAAGATATGGTAAGTAGAAGAGCTTAGGTGAAGAGGGCATTCTACCAAAAGAAGAACATACCTATGACTGGATATACATGCATGGAAGTAAGAAAGCAATTCATCAGAACATATACAGAGTGTCCCATTGATCGTGTGTCATTTCTAACCTGTAATTTTAGACACTTCCTTTCGAGCCACAAGGATGAAATTTGGTACCTCGCTAGAAAAAGGATGTAAGTTTTGTTGACTCTAAGCAAAATATGAAAAATATGACCTTTTGACCCCAAAAATAGGGTCTAACCTAAAATCCAAATTTTGCCTTATGGGCTTTCAATGTTAAAATATTCGAAGTACAAAAAAGATGGAATAATTAAGTAAAACTTTCGACTAGTAGGTTTTTGGACACGAAGAACACGATGGAAGAACTATTAAGGTCAGAAATTGCAACTGTGACCCCTGAAAGGTCACAGTCAAGGTCACAGGGATGGCACAAGGTAACTCAGAGGTCAAAGGTCACAGGGATGGAAAAAATGAATCCAGGCTACAAACGTGTCGAATCATAGGTTTAAAAAGGTGCCAATGTCGATGGAAAGGTCATCAGATCCCTCTTTTCATCCCTTGACCTTTAAGGGTTACCCAGGGGGTCAAAGGTCAAAATGGTGACAAAAATTGAAATGAGGATAGAAACGTATCGAATCATATGTTTGAAAAGGTGCCAAGGTCGATCGTAAGGTCTTCTGATCCCTTTTTTCTTTCCTTTACCTTCAAGGGTGACTCAGGGGTCAAAGGTCCTTGGAGTGACAAATTTCGCAACGGAGCTACAACGAAGCATTTTGTTTAAATAGTGCCTAATACGATGGTAAAATCCCTCCAGGAAGTCTCTGACCTGGAACGGTTGGGTAGGGGCCAAAGTCCACTAGGTTTAGTGAAAAAAACAATTTCGGGCATTGAAGAAATAAAGTAAGAAATTACAACGTGTGTAGAGTCCATATCTCCGAATATGCTGGAAGACACATTCACACACGCTTTTATCGGGCAAATTCAATTGTGCCTGGCATGGAATATCGGGTACGTAGAATGAATAAAAATTGATTTTTATTCCTACTGCTTCGATATTTTCATTTTAAATTTTAATATTGAACATTATTTGGAAAAAACTTAAAATACTTTTTTAAATAAAACGTATGGTTAAGTATTTTTAATTGAATAAAAGTAATTAACTTGAAATTACAATTGAATTTTTTCATTGATGAGTAAACTCTAAATCAACGACGACCATATGACCCAGAGGGTTAAAGGGATGGAAGTTGGGATCTGAATATCTTAACATTTAATTTGGCAGCCAAAATAAAGTCATTCATATTATGTGTTTCACGTCTTGGCATATTTTACATCTGTGACGAATAAACTCAGTGTAGCCCTTTGAGGTCAAGAGACAACAAACAGGACCAAGTAAATTCATCTAATTCTTCACCCTTTCGAAGCTAGAATTCGACGCGTCTATTGCCCTAAATCTAGGATACACCTAGTGACCTTTTGCCCTTTCCCAACCGTTCAATGTCAGATAATTCCTGGAGGGACTTTACCATCGTATTGGGCACTCTTTGAAACCTATGATTAGATACGTTTAGCCTAATTTCACTTTTTGTCACCATTTTGACCTTTGACCCATTGGGTAACCCTTAAAGGTCAAGGGATGAAAAGAGGGATCTTATGACCTTTCCATTGACATTGGCACCTTTTTAAACCTATGATTCGACACGTTTGTAGCCTGGATTCTCTTTTTCCATCCCTGTGACCTTTGACCTCTGAGTTACCCTTGATGGTCAAGAGATGAAAAGAGGGATCTGAAGACCTTGAAATCCACCTTCTCATCTTTTTAAACCTATGATTCGAAAGTTTTGTAGCCTCATTTCACCTTTTGTAATCACTGTGAACTTTGACCCCAGAGATACCCTAGAAGGTCAAGGGATGAAAAGAGGAATATTATGACCTTTCCATCGGCATTGACACCTTTTGAAACCTATCACTCGACACGTTTGTAGCCTGGATTCATTTTTTCCATCCCTGTGACCTTTGACCTCTGAGTTACCCTTGAAGGTCATGAGATGAAAAGAGGGATATGAAGACCTTAAAATTGACCTTGGCACCTTTTTAAACCTATGATTCGACAGATTTGAAGCGGTGATTCATTTTTTGTAACCCCTGTGACCTTGACTGTGACCTTTCAGGGGTCACAGTTGCAATTTCTGACCTTAATAGTTCTTCCATCGTGTTCTTCGTGTCCAAAAACCTACTAGTCGAAAGTTTCGCTTAATAATTCCATCTTTTTTGTACTTCGAATATTTTAACATTGAAAGCCCATAAGGCAAAATTTGGATTTTAGGTTAGACCCTATTTTTGGGGTCAAAAGGTCATATTTTTCATATTTTGCTTAGACTCAACAAAACTTACATCCTTTTTCTAGCGAGGTACCAAATTTCATTCTTGTGGCTTGAAAGGAAGTGTCTAAAATTACAGGTTAGAAATGACACACGATTAATGGGACACTCTGTATATGGAGCACTCTTATTTATGGGAGTGAGGCATGGACTATAACAGCAGCAGAGAAGGCAAGGCAAGGAGTATTCTAAATGTGGTGCAAAAAAATGATTAAGATAAATACAGAAAATGACTAAGATAAAATGGATCAACCCAGTGACAAACAAAGAAGTCTCAAGAAGGGTGGGAAAAAAGAAAAGCCTAATCAAAACTTTGAAAAGAAGATGGGACAAGTTAATCAGCCATATCTTGAGACACAGTGGCAAGATGAACATAATTGCTAACGGAGAAGTGAATGGAACAAGACGACCTTGCTTGAGATGCATGGAACAAATTGTAAAGGATGTGAAAGAGAAGAATTATGTTAATATGAAGAGTTTACCCAACAGAATAATAGAGTGGAGAGCTGCCTCAAACCAATCTTAGGAATACTAACTTGTGATGATAATGGTGTAAAAACAACACAGTTGAATTGCATAACATACCCTGTTTTGTATAAAGAACATAAATTAAAAACTAATATGCGTCTCGGAATCCAAATCTGACAACTGGAGGAAATGTTGGCATTTCTGGAGTGCAATGAAAATTTGTCATTACCTTTTGTGATCACAAAAAAAATTGAAATGTATGTAATTATACAATATTATGAAGAAAAAAATTTCATTTGTAAAGATTCATTCAAAGATCATTCATGATGGATATGGCAGGTGCTCCAATTCCACACTTTCAATTTACTGGCAATTTATCTCTCTCATCTCATGAAAGAAAGCATGAAGTCACTTCCCACTAATTTCCCAAACAATTTTTAGGCAAGAAATTTTATATGGAGCATTACTGCAATATGCTACCCTAGGTAAATAATGTAAAAATTTCCACAGATATAAGAGTTGAATATTGACACAAGAAATATCATAGATAAGAAATTCTAACTTGTAGCAATTTTTCTGTGCAGCGTATTGATAGTTTCTTACCTTAATTACTGAAGAGACTGATGCCTCTTTAGCTTGGATTGTATCAAAGCTCAATTTAAGGTCAGCCAACAGGTTCTCAGCTTCTCGAAGATGACCCCTGAAATAGGTAGAATAAAAACTGCTATAACCTTAGAAACACAGAATGGAATAACTTTAATCGAGCTTTATTCTTTTCCCTCTTAGCTTCACAGCTGTCAGAGTTCACTGAAGAAAAATAACCCCTTAAATTTATGTGGCAATCATGAATCAGCTTAAGTAGTACATCCACCTAATCATTATCCTAACAAAATCTGCACATAGATCAGGTACAGACATTTTTAAACAGCACCCTTTTTCTTGTTCTTTCCCTTTATAGAGTTAATTTTGAACCTGTAATTCCATGGCAAAAGTACAGTTCATATTCTATCACAATAACCTTTCATATGTGCTTTTCATATTGTTATGACAACCACCAAAGTGACACTGCTCTCGGAGACTAAAAAAATGTGATTTTTTAAGAGTCTCCGAGGGCACAAATCATCTTCACTGAAAAAACATGCCTCAAAAGCAATGATTAAAAAAAGTCTGTTACCTGCATTAAATCATGGTGGCCTAGTGGGTAGAGCACTGAGCGGTGGAGCTGGCTTGTGAATACCTGACCAGGCAAGAGCCTTTCTTGACATCCCCACCTTAAATCCTCACAATTCGATTTTCTGCATGTCAAAAATTCGTAGGTGACCCAGGGAACTGGCCCCCCTTCCCTGAATGTGTGAATTTCACATGCCAACAGCTTGGTACGACGGGGTGAGCTCTACCCTCACCTGTCAGAAAGCCAACCTTCAGGTTGAACACGCATCTCACCTACATTAAACGAAAGGCTAAATGATCTACATGCTGATATGCTCTCTACAAATTTTGCTTCTTCCTTTTTTGGGATATCAAGCCTCAAAGTCAAGTCTATATACTTTTCTCACGGATAGTATACACAAAATGTGCTGTTTGGTCATTTCTGTCATAATTTATTATTGAGTGCACATCAACTCAAGGTATTGCATGTATTTTCTTGGGAGGCATTATGATTGAAAATAAAATTTTGCTACAATAAATTTACACCAGCAATCTACAGATTGACCAACTTGACCGCCCACATATTGTTTCCCAGAAAGTTGTGCAACTCACACATACGTCTTCAGCTTATCAATGATGGCCTAACCTGTTAAGAACGTTTTCCTCATTACCATGTTCAGGATTTCAGGTCCCGTGCTAGAGAGGGAAAACGTGCTAGAGAGAGTCCACTGTATTTGGGTGTACCTGTAGCCTTAGAGTTTTCTGAGAAAATTTTTTAGAGACTAGTGCCATGGTTTCTGATAGAAGAACCCTCCTAACTGCTGAGCATGTTCAGCAGCTCATATTTCTTAAAAAGAACTATCAGTATTTACAAATGCAAGAAGGCTTAGAGTCTGACAATTCTAGTAATTAATTGTAAGAGTAGCAAAGTAAAAGAGTTACCAAATTACTCTTTTATAACATTTTTGATTACTGAGTTTAGTTCATGAGAAGGAAAACACTTATCAAATGTTTTGGGAAAAATAAGTAAGGTATTGGCAAATAAAACTATCGATATCTGCTGCTGGCATCGAGCTACTGGTTTGG
The DNA here is from genome assembly GCA_933228895.1 of Platycnemis pennipes. Classification (NCBI taxonomy): domain Eukaryota; kingdom Metazoa; phylum Arthropoda; class Insecta; order Odonata; family Platycnemididae; genus Platycnemis; species Platycnemis pennipes. The sequence continues at coordinate 118,547,524 of OW121853.1, read as the reverse complement.
TATTGGAAAAAGTAGTATCGGACCAAGTCACTATATATTTTAAATTTGAAAACTAGGATAATTTTTAAAAATTTAATTGAGTCATAGCTTTTTACTTCACCAGACAACAAATAAATTAGCTGAATAAAATTTAATATATTAATTGCAATTCTAGTAGTCAAGGTATTCGAATATTCGATTAATAATTAATATTCAAAGTGGATATTCAAATTCGATAAATCTGCCATTCATCCCATCTCCAACAAAAAGCTTTAAATAACAACATTCTCATCAGAACAGTTTGAATGGACATCAAAAATTTAATTGCTATTAAAAACTTTCTAATATTAGCTCATTTTATTGCTGGTCACTCCGTCATTGAGAATCATTTTAAGGGATATACTACTGCCCAAATACCTTTGATTCTGCAATTCATCAGCATCATCAGTAATCTGCATCTTCAAGTTCAAAACTTCTTCTCTAAGTGCCTTGCATTTATCTGGATCAACAGCCATTAAGGAAACAATGATCTGATGCAACTTCTGCATCCACACTTCTATCTTGATATTTCTATTAAAAAATAATAAGGCTTAATTAATAATATTATCAAGAGCTAAAATGTTAAATCACACAACCCATCATAGAGGATCAATTTTCTTCACTCTTTTTCACATTCTGCAGTTCTCGAGTCCGATTCTGTAAAGTCGAAAGAATTTTGCCTCATATGGAGAGTTTAGGTCACCAGGATGAACAATTCGTGACTCATTGTTCACCGCCATAGTGACGTGTAACAGTTGATTGATGTCTATCCAGCACACCATTATTACAATGAAGGGAACAAGCAGAGGTGATTCACAATAATTAATCAACATGAATGTTGATGTTGATGTATGTGTTCAATCTATTCACTTTAAAATGCAACAAAATATGCTGGTAAGGAATAAAGGCGAACTTATTACAGAAAGTGAAACTTTTGAAAATTGAAAATGATTACACGTTTGGAATTAAATCATGTAATTTTTTTGTTTTAACAATTTAAGTGTGTCGACAGCTCTGTAATGATATTTTTTTCGAGTGAGCCATTACATCTTCGTGCATATATTCCTCCATCTGTGTATGTATCTATGTAAATAGTACATTGATATGGAATAGATGATATGACTGTAGCAGATAACAAATATGAAACAACCGTTCAATATCCTGCGATAATGTACGCATCCGAAGATGTATGGACGTCCATACAATGTTAGAATTCGTCGGTAGAACACAACCATACAAAGCAAGGCACTCATTTAAAGTAAGGCAGAATAATGAGATTTGCTTAAACAAAGTGATTTCCAACATGATAGTATCTCCTCTCAATAATATAGATTGCCCCTGCATTAGCATTAAAAAACTAACAGAAGTTTTACACAAATAAAAAACCTATGTCTAGTCAACTTGACAATTTATTAATCAACATTAAACAAAAACATTGCAAGGTGAGATTTTGAAAGCAAAACAAATAGATTTATATACTTCTAACTGTATAAGCGGCAAGGAAATGGAGAGACATGAAAGGATTAATCATTACCTAGAATGAAATGCATTCTTAACTTGTATCCTGCGTGATAAATGTCAACAAGTCTGTTACACTATATCTGCTACAATCGCAGCTTCAACAGGTGCCCACCACGATCGCAGTGCCTGCTTGCCAGGAAATTATCTGAAGACTGATTATGAACGAAATGATCCACAAAATGATTCGATTCTATCGCCGTGAGCCAGGGCGACCGTTGCACCATTAAGGGAGCACGGTTTGTACTACCATCTATGACATTTATTCCATATTTGGGTATAGTTGTGACATAGAAATCTCGAATTTGACTTCTCAAATACAGAAATGTGCCCCAGAGCAAGTATCATCCGACCACCGTATTGGCAACAAATGAGAGCAGGGGTTCCTAACCTGGGGTACCATGCCCCCACGGAATATGGAAAGCAAGCCCATGGGTACAGTGAATGGCAGGCAATTAATAATATTATGCTTTTAATACATGCACAAATGGTTTATTATCTGGTATATTTTCTTTATTTTTAAATCTGCATGAAATACTAATAATGTGTTTCTCATATAATGAATAAAGGATACCAGGTAATGTACTAAAAGCTTAAAGAGGTACATGAACTAAAAAGACTGGTGACCCCTGAATTAGAGAGTACATACAGTTCCATGTACTACATCTAATGAGTCCATTAAATATGCCCTGGAAGAAATCCATAGTGTGTAATGCAATCTCGTTACTGGAGTTTCTGCCACAAAATACAGAGGGCAATTCTGGAAAACGTCTAAACATCAAAACCATTGCAAGCAACTTGGACCTGAATTAATGGACAGGGACACCCAAAAGAAATGTTATCATAGAGTACTGAAGATGAAATCACAACAGCACTCTATAAAAGCCTTCACCATGAGCCAAACCAGAAGTTAATGCCCAACAAAGCATTAAACTCACTTTTTCTCCTGGGAAATCAAATATTCCCGGATCAATCCCAGGCGTGATTCGCAAGCCTTGATGGGCATGTTACCCTCATCCGAGGGTGACTTAATTGATTCCCAGGTGTGGGCTTGTGAGCCACTCTCCTTCAGTCTCTCTTCCAAGGCTCGTGCCAGCTCCTTTCCAGACTCCCTCTCCTGATGGAGCTGCTCCATCACATCAGCGAGCCTCATGGACAAGTTGTCTCTCTCAAGCTCCGCTCTCTTCTTTGAAGTCTCTGCTTCCCTCAACTAAAGCAAAATTTCAGGATCAATCAAAAATGGCCAACTCAATTTTATTTAATACAAAATGGGGGAGGAAGGAGGGAGAAGTTGGGAGCCGAAGGTAGAGAGGGAGAGAGAGGGGAGGGATAGAAGGAGGGGTATCAGGGTCGAACCTTACGTTAGCTTGAGGAAAAGATACATTAATAAATTCATTCTTGGTTAAAATAATATTGACCAATCTCATATTAATTACTGATTAAACAATAGTATTCACAACTAATGAGTAGGGACATGACATTTTCGGGAAACGTTTTTTGCGACAGGATTCACGAAATAAGCGACTTTTTGGGTTTATTCTCGAAATAACCGTGTCTTCCTTGAAACGCGATTTTTTTTAACGAAATTTGAGATATTTTACAAATGCCGAATTTTTGTAGCATGAAATATTTTCTTTAGGGATGACCGGATCGGATCTTTAATTTTTCTCGGTTCCGGATTCGGATCCAAAGACACGGAGTAAAATCGGATCCGAATCGTAGATTTTAAATTTTCGCCGTTTAGCGATCGAAGTGCCCCGTGAATGGAATGTAGGTGCGGTAGATATTGACAAGAAGAGGATGTGTAACTAAGGTCACGTAATTAGATGAAAACGTTCCTGTGCAACTAGAAGCAAAATAAAGATATATGACTCTTTTCCCCCATTACCCCGGTATCGCGGGAAAAAAATACGTAGGGTGCCATGCGGGTAGCCTACATTCGCCGGGATCAGGCATATAACGAGAGCCATGAACGAGAGCTAGTGTACTGTGCGAAGTTCGATCCCAATCGCAGTTTAATTTTTTCTTTCAGTCACTGCATCGAAAATGTTATCATATTCAATTTCAAACCATTTCATCTGAATACACACTTTATTAGACTTTGTTGTTTAAATTAGATTTACAAATGAACCACTCATAAATTAAGGATGGTCGGGTCGGATCCAAAGAACCACGGGTCTTTCATTTCATTCGCTACTGAAATCATATCCAGAGACAGTAAAAATTCAGACCCGGATCGGAGATTTTAACATCTCGCGGCCTCGTGATCGATACGCCCCGCGAATGGAATGCACGTATGGTAGATACCAACAAGGAGAGTTAAGTAACTCGGGTCACGAAATGAGAAGAAGATTTTTTCCGTGCCACAAACGAGGAAAACAAAATAAAAAATACTCGTATTGACCTTTTTCTCCATAGGCTCGGATGTGCGAGAAAAAAATTAAGCCGAATGTCATGCGGGTCGCCTACACCCGCCAGATTCCCGTGAACCTATGAGAGCGTAGTTGTTAAAAATGAGGGCTAGTGTACTGCCAGTCGCGAGTTCGATCCTTAACACTACCTAAGAATACAGCCGTGCTGTATTCCTAGGGTAATGCTAGTAGGCTGTTAAAAACAGTAAGTTATCAGAAACTTCATGCCAAATTATAAGTTAAAAAAATAATTAAATTAGGCAAAAGGAAATGATTGGAAAAAATTTATATTACAGAATTAAATCGTGGAATCATTACGTTAACTTTACAGTGTATTTTTGAGTGACGCATTTGTAAATCTAGTTGAAGCGATAGAAGTACAAAAAAGTCAGTATCCACACACAAAGTTTGGAAATGAAGGATGATAAAATTTTTTATTCAATGGTTGAAAGAAAAATTATAAACAGCGTAGAAATCGAACTTCATTACCTGCAGTCCACTACTCCACTCTGTTATTGTTATTACCATTATCTCATTAATTTGCCTTTAACTTAATTTTGCCTACTGTGTTTTTTATGTTGCGTAGGGTAGCCATAACTTCTGTATTGGATCTCAAATGTATGTAATTAACTGTTTGTTCACATTGGTATTTAGTATTTATTAATAATATTTAAAAAAAACCCTTCCTTTAAGACTCCTTTTTTCCCAACATTAAACACAGCTTTCACCTTTTAAAAACGATTTTATTTACCGCATTTGTCATTTTAAACACCGCTTTTGATGATTTTTATTTACCATTTTTCAGTGTCCCTACTAATGAGGTATTTACATAGCATGTCTGTTTTATCATCGATAAGAAAGAGAGGGTTCATTGGCAGTAATACGTAGTTTGGGGTAGGGAGAATGTCAGAGAATGCTATGGAGCATTAAATGGAGGGGTGGAGTGGGGAGAACTGAGACAATGATCCACAATGACTACCGTCTGAAACATTTAATGTATCCATCTCCTTACCTTGTCACACATCGCTCTTCGGTTCCTCTCCAGGGCCTTCCTGTCTTCCTCCAATGCTTGCCTTTCAACATCCAGAACCTTTTGGTGTTCTTCAAGCTGCCTTCTGGTTGCCTCATCTTCTGCTGATCTCAAAGTCTTTGGCTCTACCATGCCTGGTAAATTTTTCCAAGCCTCATTGACTACCACAAAACTGTTTCCAGGGAAATTAGTCTGGAATACAAGAGAATGATAATTCATAATCATTACACTCAAGTGGATGATTATGGTGAATGATAATGTCTTTACATATCTCTTTTATGTAGGGTGTCCAGACCTCCCAGTTTTCCACAATTTGTCCAAGATTTTGATCACCTATCCCATGTCTCAAAGAACATTATTGGGATACCCTGTTGTCCCACAAATTTTAGAAAACTTTCCTAGAATTATTTTCAGTTCCAATTTGTTGACAAAAGCATTTTTTTGTTGCTAAGACATGTTTAAAGTAAATGCTTCCCAGGCACTTGCGTGACTCATTTTATTGTACAAAGGAGGTATTTCAGGCTTAATATAATTATGATGATGATAAATATTTCTTAGTATTTCAGGGTTTATAGGAGTTTTCATTTTCATTTTCCCTGACTTTTCCAGGATTTCCAGACCATAATTAGTAATTTTCCCTGACTTTTGAGCACCTGAAAACTCCCAAGATTTCGGTCATTTATAGAGATAAAAGTGGTAGTGAGGAAGCAAAGAAGTCTAAACTTATGAAAAATTGTAGGTTTATTATCATATTAATCATATGAACTTCCAGTAATAAGAGATCAACAACTTTAAGTCAACAAAATAAAAATTATCATTCCTTACATTCATATGCCTTCAGAAAGGGTTTTAATTGCAGAAAAATATATGCAAAGAAGGCTAACCTGGCTTTTCCTTCAAACCTGATGTCATGTTACAAATTTGGCTAAGTGACTTCAAATTTGACTGAGAATCACTTTTTCCTCACCAGAGGGACAAAGCGAAGCATTCCTGGCGAAATCGCTAGCGAATGAAAATGAAAATATGAATGCGCACACCTTTCGCCAATCTATTCACCAAATCATGCAGGCTATAGCCAGAAAGAACCAGAATAGGGCTGCCTCCACAGCGAAGCCGACCTGAGGCCAGTTGTCCCCTCCTTCACCCTCCTCCTCCGCTCCTATGTGCAGTTTTTGATCTCTTGGCATTTTCAGGTGATAAATTTAAACACTTTGTGATTTTTCCCTGAGCACAGGTTAAATTCCCTGACTTTTCCAGGATTTCCATGACCGTTTTCATTTTCCCTGACTTTTCCAGGTTTTCCAGGTTCCTATAAACCCTGTATTTCAACACATGATAGACATGTTGTTGGTAAAGTGTAACTACCTACTTCAAACAGCATTCAAAATGCAAACTGACTAAAATGGTGGACAAATAACAAACATTCTGGACAACATACGTTTGTCCTAGCTATGTCTTGGTAAAGTTGCTGTTATGTCTAGACTGTCCTAGATTATTCATCCTCTACGTAGTAAATGTCTCGGTTCTGTACCACCAATCTCTGGATACACCACTTATATACCATGTAAAATTTTAAATACCATTTTATGAACTAGACAGCTGAGTTCAAGAAAGTGTTGAATGTCACTTGACGTAAATGTTTTGAAGTGCTCTCTTTTCTTTTATTATATGCTACACTCAATTGACCATCTATAACTAGAATTAGGAATAGGTCAATATGATACATTATTGTTCAAAACACACATTACTGAAAGTTAATTTAGTTTATTCTGTGTTCGGGACTGAAATCTTTAAAATTGGGGGCATTGAAAATTAAATTTACAGTGCTCTATAGTTAAAGAGGTAAAATAAATTAGAGAGTAAATGGTGAACGGACTTCTAATAAATGACATTCCATAAAGACATGATAGAGTAAAACATAATAATACAAATTATACAAAATTCAAGCCATAGATTATATTAATAATAAAAATATCAATAGTGATCAGTAATTCAATGGTAGGCAATTTTGTATTTCATTGGCTATTCAATCTGTTTATCAGAAATTAAAGTATTGCTATCTCACTTTTTGCACTTCCTGTTCACTTGCAAATTATGCTCTGTGTAGCCATAAATGAAAACACCAAAAATTTGGGTTTGAAAACACTGAAATTCCCAAAAAATAAGACCGATTTTGGGCATTTGAAAACACCGAAAATGTCAGGTCCCTAGTGATCACCATTAGGATTCACTTTAGATCCAGGGTAATGGTAGATGGATTGACTTTATGGAAGTGCAACATGATTAAAATAAAAACAATCCATTTTATTAGATTTCACAGGTATTTATTGGCCTCAACCAGTTTCAACGTTAACCAATGTAATCTCAAGAGATCTGGCGGGAACCAAGGGTTAATGGGGGTGTGGGAAGTGGGCTGGAGTTCACCCTGAGTTTGGGGTACAATTGGGGAGGGACCCTTTTTTGGAGGAACTTAAAGAAAATGAAAAGAAATAGGAGGGGAGAAGAAGGGGTTTGCAAGGTAACGGGGAGAGGAGAGAGGATGGGAGATCAGAGTGGGGTGGGTTATTTTATTCACTTTAGACACTCTGAAGCTATATCAGCAGCAATTGAACCATTAAAGGCAACAACACTGGTTGCCTTAGAATTGGTTAGAAAATGCTCATTTAAAGCTTAATTTAATTTTATTCGATAAGTAATAGATTTTCTCTTATCATGAACAAATCATGTGTAAAACACTAAATGAATGCAAAAATAAGAAAGATTGGAGAAATACACTTTAAAGAAATATCAACAAAATTAGTTAGCACTGACATACTTTACAAAATAAAATATGAAAGCCTTCATCATCAGTGTTTTGAAAATAAATGTATGCTCTCTGATAAGTAGTTAGTACCAGCAATACCCCTACCTCACATCAAAGTTATTCCTACCCTAAACTGTAATCATCCTCATATTTACATTTAAACCCTTAAAATGCAATCATCCACATTATAGGGGCTCACCTTCCCAGATGATACTGTTGATCCAAGTTGATTCAGATTGCCATCCCCACCAAGTTCCTCTTTCTCTGCCGTGACTGCTGCGTTGACGTCACTGTGCTGCTTAGATAGAGGACCTTGAGGGGGAAATTTTCCATCTTGAAATTGACTCAATTTCTTCTGCAATTCCTCAACCTGGCCTTTCAAATCTGCAATCTCTTTCTTAAGCTACATGAAAAATGAAGAAAAAACAAAATAAATATTAAAAATATATTGTTAAATTCTGATTCTGCAAATTTCAAAACTAAAATATGATGCATAAAACGGATAACGACGATGTCAAACAGAAAAAATGAACTAATCAATGGATTTATAATTATGGGAAGTAATAAATAAAAACCTCAATTTAATATGAGTTTACCTAACTCTCATTTACAACTTTGCCACAAACACTTAAGTGGGAGGGAGGCATATCTTTTTAGCAAAAATTATAGTTTCACATAATTATATAAGCCTTGTCAAGGGGCATAAAAACCAAATTCAGAACTGTAATCTCAGTCCATAGGAAATGTTTACAACATCATAAAAATGGAAGAAAGGTGTCAAAATGTGCATGCCTGTGTCTTACCTGGAATTCTTTTAAGCACACAACCTTCTCTTTGGCCTCAGCTTCTGACAACTTCCTCTTTAGTGATACATTTTCAGCCTGTAACTGAATAAAACCAAAACCTTGAGTCGTATGCAAAGGTAATATCAAGTTATACATTTATCTTGTCATAGGTGTAAAGAAGACCCCTTTTCAGACTAAACAAACTTCATCAGTAACATTCACCAAATACTACAAATATTTCTCACCAGCATTGACACAGTTTTCATTAACATACTAGTCTCTTAAATCCAAAATGACAAAATTTAATCGAACTGAAAACTTATAAAATTAGGCAGATTGGCTGGCACATGATAGGTCATCCACAAATGTAACTTGATCAGCTATCATCAGCTATGTGCATACTCCACTTCCATCTCTTTCCACACTTCTTTTCCGATTAAACCTCATAAACTCTTATATCATCATCACTGATCAACCATTCCTATGAATTGTTTGATGCAACTATTCACTCAATTCTCTTATCAACAAACCTCTTCATGTTGCATATCTTCTCATTTACATCCTTCACTACTTGCTCCTTATATCTCATACGAGGCCTTCTTTTCCATTCTTCACATTCAATTGTCCCTCGACCATTGTCTTCATCAAGCCATTATGTCTCCAGATACGGCCGATTATATTGTCAATCTTCCTATGAAGGTTTTCCGAAAACTATTCCTCAACCATTAGCATACCTGTAGCACTGGGCTACAAACCAGAGGCCAAGGGTTCAAATCCTGGGGGAGGCCTTTGAACGTGCCCCAGATAAACCAGAGCGAGATATTTTTTTTGGAAAAATCATGTTTCCAGACATGGCAATTAAATTTTCTGTCTTCCTTTTACAGTTTTCAGAAGACCATATCTCAACAATTAGTATTGTTATTAATACTGTCCTTAATAGAGTAGGTTCAATCATTTAAGGTTCAGATTTTGTTTATCTAATCTATTCTTGTTTCCTACACTTACTTCATCCATCATACAGAATCTATTCCACCACATGCCAATTGGCCGTACGAAGAATTCAAAGACATCCAGCCCATATTCTGTATTATTTCTACTGCATCCTCTCAGCCCAAATGATTAATATACAGTAAAAACTTATTTTTACCTTAACGGAATTTATGTTTTCTCATGATTTACAACATTTTTATCGGGTCCCATTCAATGCCTATACCTCCAACATATGTTGAACCCTGTAGTTACACCATGATTTTTCTGTTTTCCCGCTTTTTGCGTTAGATGCAGGTTAGAATGCGGTAGATTAGAAAAAACAAAATTGCCATTTGTGACATTTAGCCAGACATACCAGTCTATATTAAACACTTTTTTACCTCGTTCCATGCATGTACACTTCAAAAACTCTAGATAGAGCAGTAATGTGCTCCGTTTCATGGAAGAATTTGAGCTTAGCAGAGTATCGGGGCAGTACACAGTGCCATTAGTGACAGCAAGATAAAATATTTACATTTGCGATCCCTTTGCCAGGAAATCTTTCATACTATGAAATGAATGCTTATAGGACACAAGTTATACTTTAGTAACACCTGCAGAAGTATATTTAAACTGTACTGAAGTTCATATTGAGAAATGAAAAGGAATTTTTATCCAGACATGATGAAATGTTCAAAAATACATGAACTGAGCTGGTGGACGATAACTGGGGGTCATTCGTCAGACCATCATCGTCAGAGCATTGATTCAACAGGTTACTGCAAAACAAAACATACTGAAACTCATTTCATCGTGTGAAAACTGGATTGAATACATAAAATTATTTTGTTGAGAAATTTTTTTAATTTGATAACTGCTTGCGCAGGCCAACAGGAAATTGAAGCCAATTACAATTCCTTCATTCCATGATTTCTTGACATTTTATTTTTTCCAACCGATGTCTGCACTAGCTAGCATGTTTCTGAATCACTTCATGATTTTTCGTAATTGTATCCATTGTAGAGACCGGTAATCTTAAGATGTTTCGCTATATGAGTGCGAGTTGCATTACAAAATTCCACAATTTGTATTTACACAAATTGAAAATATTCTAGCTGCTGCGCCATCTTCACATCCAACAATCACGTCCCAACAAATTTCCTATATCTTCGTACTATATATTTCCTATGTTAAATTTCCTATATTTTGGACCTGAAGATGCCGCCTGGAATTCCGGTGAAACTGTCATCCAGTAAATAATAATACTGCTCTCATTCAGTTTAAAAGTGTTTCTTATTTATATAATTACTATATATTGTTAAAGTATGCATATAAAACTGAACATTGTCCTTTCCCTACAATCCTTCCATTAGCATTTTTCCAAAATTTACACTTTTTATTAGTGGTCCCTAGAAAAGTGTAATTAAGGGGTTTTACTGTATACCAATTTATAAGACTCTTAGTGAAAGATCTATTAATTCAGCAAAAGTAAATTGAAAAAATGGGACAAAGCCACTGTGTTTCCATAAACCTGAAAAAAATATCAGATGTGTCACAGCTTCAGAATTTTCTTCAAATTAGAATGCATTATATACAAATTTTATGACACCACTTACATTGAGATAAGGGGCAATCAAGGTTATGACAAAAGAAATTAGTAAGTGTCTCCGTATGCCAAAAACACCTTCACCCTTTATTTTTATCTATGATTTACCATACTAAATACAGTAAAAGACCTACAATGTCTGTTAACTGTCCATCTAGTCTATGCAGCTTAAGGTAATTCATATTCCTAGTCATTACCTTTGCTAAATCTGTAGAAGATTGCTGTGAACTTTCAAGATCAGCTATGACTTTGCGAAGTTCAGCATTCTCAGCCTTCAACTGCAAAAAGAAAGAGTAGATACTAATATTAACATTATAAGATTATATTTATCACTCAGTAAAATAATTAGGAATGTTGTAGATACATAAAGCACTATCTCAAGCCAATTCAAATGGATACTATGGCATGTTTATAGAGGATTTTCAATTAGTATGATTAAAAGATAAGACATCAGGAAATCAAGATGAATCATTAAATGTATTTGCTGAACTGAAGTGGAAAATTATATGTATGGAAATCAAAATCTTCAAAAAGGGATAATAGAGTACAGAGGCTGGCATAGGAAGGAGTGACTCTTAAGGGCTCAGGTATCTCAGCAAAAAATGCCTTTTCAGACTTCAGATTTTTTTGTCACTCTTTATGCTTATATATAAATAATAAGTTCTAGTTTTCACCAATTTATGCTAGAAAAATGCCACCATGTTAAAAATCAGACAAAGATTGGCAAAATCGGAGGAATGCCCAGGCAAGATAGCACTGCCACGGCAACTCACACTCTTCAATCCGAACGTTGGTTTGATAGGAGAGGGTAGAGCTCACCCAGTACTACTACACTAGCATGTAAAATTCACACATTTATGGAAGGGGGCCAGTTCCTTTCCCTGGGTCACCTGTGATTTCCTATAGTCTGACACACAAAATCGAATAACAAGGATTTTATGTGAAGGGTGTCCAGTAAGGATTCTGCCCAGGATTTGAACCTGGGACCCTCCAGTCTGTAGCCCAGCACTCTACCCACTAGGCCACCATGGCAACAGTGCACCAAAAAAGAAGTAGAACATTTTTTACACTTAACCTGATTGCTGTAACTCTTTGAAAGATATATGTACCGGAAAAGCCTAATTACTAAGATGTGGGATTATTCTTGTTTATAAACATTTCCATGGTTTCATATATTAGAGTATTGCTCCTCCAAATGTATGTGATTTTAGGCTTCGTCTACTCTATATTCACTAATTTTTCTTTCTGATGAGCTATATATCAAGCATCTACAAAAACATATGCTACACAGCAGCATCTTTCCAGGATCAAATGGTGAAGACTAGAACTTGATCCTCAGTATCAACAGGCATACCTACCTAAGAGCCAAAGGTTTAGAAAGTATTCTTAGCTGAGGTTCCTAGCCCCTTAATAGAAATAGGTTGAAATATGGATCAACAATAAACCACAGAGCAATGCGGGATATTATAAACTTATGCAAGTAAAGAGAACTGAAGTGAAGAGCACTGTAGTCCCAATATCAAAGATGTTATCAAATAAATAAGCATGGAAGCATCCAATTAAATAATTCATGTAAAAGTAAAGGGGGAACAGTTTATTCACAGCATGTCAGGACTCAATTATTGTTAACTTTAAAATCAGTGATGCCAGGGGTAAAAATTTTCAAGCATGTCACAGGTAGGTGGGACACTACCACCACATGTAATCATTAAGACAATGGTAATAAGAATGGAAAACAGCAACATAACAAGTCCCAAAATGAGCTTCCCGAAGAGCAATTCTTCATGGCAGCATGCCTTTTCCTCATAAATTTTTGAGGTTCTTACACACAAGATTTTGATCACCACCACTGATCAAGCCTATAAATGGTTTGATGCAGCTATCTATTAAATTCTTCAACAAGTAACCCCTTCATACTAATAATTCCCCTCTTTTATATCCTTTGCCATTAGTTCCATATATCTCACACAAGGTCTTCCTTAACCATTCTTCCCATTAACATTCTGCTTGACAACTAACACTAGGCTGTGCTTATCATATTCATTTGCACTGCTGCAACAGTGATGGCATTTCCAAGAAATCCATTTGAGAATGCACTTTAATCGCCATGACAGAATTCATCAAAGCAGAAAACCACTTTGGCAAAAAATAGCATGTTGTGCCACCAACCAAGATAAGGGTTTGGAATGGTATGAAAAGGCTTGCTGCTATCAGACAAGCTTCTTAAACCACCACATTAACCCTCTAAGGTTATGCAAATCTACAACACGAAAAGGTTGCATCAGCCACTGGCTAATGCTCCCAATATTTGCCATAATGGTAGGCCTTTGCCTCTGAAGACTATATCCTGTTGATTCCATCATTTTCACAAATGCAAAGCCTATAATAATTTACATAAATATGATGTCGTTTCATTGAAATCAAGATCTAATAATGTTGTAAAATTAAGAATATTACAAACTTCGTAAAAATCTGCTTGCTTATTGCACCTGCAATGGACTGGCAAAATAGAAGTTAGTGGGTAACAACAATGAAGGACTGACCATGTCCATGCACAGTAGATTAGCATCCTACTCAACAAATGTCAATGAAGAGAGCTTTTGAATTAACAAAATGAGACAATTAAGTCTGAGGCATCAAATGTCACTGAAACAGGACAGGATCCTAGCTGTACACACTTGGCTAAATTTGCCATTTTCTTGCCAAGTGAGAGAAATAAAGCAGAAGTCGGCTATGATGAGCATGGAGCTTATAGTAAGAGGAACACCACAGCGAGTGATTTTTAGTGATAGTTGGTCTCTAGGTGGAAATCATACTGAGTCACATAGGTTATAACTAGTACACTGGCTCTACCATCAAATACCTACCAATGAGGTGATTTTGCCATGATAGCCACCTGAAACCCACCAAGCCAAGAAATAACTCACGGGATTCAACACCTTACCAGAGATTATAAATCATAAAAACTCTCAGTTACCTACACCTAAATGTTGCCCTGTGATGCCACAAGGGGAGGTAGGAGTGTGAGTTATTTACATCACATCATCATTGCAAAAGGCAAATGAGACTGATCGGTTGAACTACATATGTATAAATTTTCTCTACCATGCTCAATTGTTACGGTGTTATGGCAAGGGGGCCCACATCTACAAGGAAAGAGAGTAGTACGAGGTTACACCACAAACTTCCCTGAGGAAAAACTTGCCACAGTTGCTTGACATTGTTCAGTTCCAGATCTAGAATTGTATTTACTAGGAAATACAAAGTTTTTATAGAGGTTATTTTCAGTCACTACAGTTAGGAAGAAAATAAGTATATTGTGGATTTATAAAAAAAAATACTATCATTGAGGCTTGAAGAAGCAGACCACCATTAGAAATCAGCCATCAGGATGGTTTATCATCAACAACTTTGATCACCATTCTAAGTGAAGAAGAAAAACATAGGGCTGCTTCATGTACTCTAAAACATGTAAATGGGATAGCAACAAGTTATGCTCAACAGATAGTACTCAATTAGTATTATGTAAAGATTAACAGGGTGGCTACTGATAACCAATTTTCAAATTCCCTGACTTTTCCCTGATGGATTTACCAATTTCCATGACCGATCGCCAAAAGGTCTCCTATTATCGGAATGTTTTATTTCTGCTGAATTAAATTTTCGTCAAAACTCAGAAAATGTTAAAAGCTGAAATCAATACATTAAAAGCTATAAGAATGAAAAAATATATGGAATCTCCGCCCTAATGAAAAAATATATTAAACCTTCACAAGTTCAGCCCTCACACAAATTTTACACACTTTTAATACATTTTTCACAGATGAGTATCGTATTTCCATGGCCGTGTATGTTTCCTTCGATAAAATTACAAATGGACAATGTCTAATTCTTCAAGGAAGAGGTGGCATGTCGTGGTAGTTCTGGGAAGTTGAAGATTACTGAAAAGGCATCGAAGGGAAAGTTAATGGCCAATGTACTGGCGGACTCCGGCACAGGTATCACTAAGCTACGCGAAAAATACAAACCAAAGCTAAGTTCTTGGAATGGATCAAAATCAGATAGCACGAGTTTTAGAAGCGAATAACGATTTCATTAACATAACTCCTTGATTGTAAGAGGGAACCAAAAAATGTAAAAATATTTGTGTAAACAAACAAAATGCAATCGCGCCACTGCGAGCAAAAACAGGAGGCAATTAGCAACGGCAGCATCATATTTAGGAATGTCATATTTGAGGTGGTTTGCTGACCTGACTAAATTGCTACGAGAGGGAGCAATTATTGAATGGCTAAGGGGGCCATTCAATAATTACATCCAGCGTGAGAGGTGGGGAGGGGAGGAGCTCCTCTTATGGTCTCGATAAGGGGAGTATGGAAATCGAAGCTGATCTCACGTAAGATTTTGTTTACACGTATATGTACGTTTGATCGTGCTTGTATTACTACTTTAATAATCATCGTCTCGTATTTTTATAACTGCAAGCACGTATTTACTACAAGCTAGTGTGCTACAACTACCTCTCGACCTGAGTCTCAGAAGTTAAAAAAAGAAATGCAAGGTAAAATCTTCCGAAAAACGTAGCCTCGGATTTCTTGTGATGAGCAGAATATACAGTGATCATGAATTTTAACACTACTAGACAAATATCACATTAAGGATATACAAAAGGGATAGATTGTACGACTGATTCACAACTAAATAACTAAGATTCACAACTGAACATTCAACGAATTGACAGGGCTTATTCTATGCACTTCGGCGACGGACATTAGTTTAATTGGTGAAATGTTTCGGTGAAATAAAGGGCGGGAAAGACTGACCGGTAAACGTAATGGTAGAAAAATAACAAGAATTTACTATCCCAGTTTCTCCCTGACTGTTACGAGAATTCCCTGACTTTTCCAGATTTCCATAATTCCCTGACAATTCCAGGATTTCCCGGTTTTCCCTGATGGTCACCACCCTGATTAAGTATTATGTATTATCTGAAGCTACATGTGCATTGAAAATAATACCACTCAGGTGCACGCCACTTTGCCAACCTTGCGATGTGTATTTCTATAGCCAGGTCAAGCAGTTCATTGCGAGGCTTCAAAATTGCAGTTATTTGTTAAAAGAAAAACAAGAAATTACATCCCGAGAGGATGGTACTAAAATTCATTCATTGACCCACCATCAGCTATCTTCCCCAGCATTCAGAGACAGCTATGCATAGTATGCATCAAAACTGGTAGAAGATTGAACATTGTTCCTTAATGTCCGAGAATTATGTTTCCCACAAGATCTCCGGTCACGCAAGTGTAATTGCACTAACTAATAAATGCACTATTTTAAGGAAATTTTACTCACTTCACTTAATTTCACTCATGCCTTGCTTCATGCCCTTGAAACTAGTGTTCTGAGATGCCCTTCATAAACATTCACCATGTAGTTTTTTTTTAATTTTAAATTAATGAGTTACTATGACTATTATTCAAACCCATGATTGGGTGAGATGCCTAGAAATTTATCAAAAGGAAATATTATGCATAAGTTACCTTTAATACTAAGTCTTTGGTTTCTTCAAATTTCAGCTTGTGGTTCTGGTGGACTTTAAACACTTCCTCTTGCCACTTAACCAGTGTATCAAACTGCTTCTTCATTGCTAAATTATTCTGCCTAAGGGCCTCTGAAATAAAAGACGGAAAAGAAATTAAGTTTGCTGTGGTTCCAGCAAGGACTAAACATCCCATGCATATACTGTCAATGAAAAGAACAAAAAAGGAAATACTTAAATAATAATAATAACAATAATAAGCAATAATTTATGAGAAATAGATATTTTTTAATTTTAAGTGAAAAAAATAGCACTTTAGTTCTTGATGTAGACCTGAGTATCTTGTAAAAAGTGATTATATAGCATGTACAACTATAACATGACTATTATTCAAATCCCACCTGATGTAACTGCAAAAAAACATTCACTTAAACTACAGATAGTGTAAATGAAAAAGATACAATTACTTGTCAAATATTATAATCACATTTTAACATCAACTTTCATCCAATGAAACTGAGAGAAAGCCAAAAATACATTATTGTATAATTACCAAATAAACTGTAATCAATGGTACCAATTTTGAAGATTTATTCATTATGAGCCTTTGTTTATGTTCATAATAATAAAGAAAATTATTTACCTTTCAACTGGCCATTTTCCTCAACCAACGCTTGTATTTTGTTCTGTATTTCATCTGGGCTAAGGCCATTTAAAATTGAGGAAGAGGTTAAGCCACTCACTGTCATGGACTCCTACAAGATATGTAGATGTTGAGATATAAATAAATCAAGAGAGTTCAAATAATATATTAAAACTAATTTCAATTGCAATAAGCATTGGCAAGAGAAATAAGGAGAAATGCAGGAAATGGGAGTGCAGGATACAGGGGTGTGCAACAGTAAACTTTCAAATCCAGAATTGAGATCACCGAAAATTCCAAGATAGAATGGAAACCAGGGCCCAAACACCAAGAAAAGAGGATACTAGAAGAGCACAGAGGGCATAAAAGGAGGAATATTGGGAGAAAATCAAGTATCAAATACTGACTTGAATCAACACAGTCCATAGTAGGCCAAAATAAGGAAAAAGAAGGCCCTAACAACATTAATAAGAATGTTGTTAGGCCAGTTAACACCATATGAAATGGATGATTGATTAGGTCATAAATATCTACCTTCCTTCATGTTGCCAGTCATGGTGGTGGTGTGTTCTAGTGGATGTGAGATTGTATGTGTGTGTGTAGGGCCTCCAGATGAGCCATTGACTCAAGAGACTTGTTTATGTGTGTATGCACTCATAAAAAAAACAGGAACCCCAGGTAGTTTTTCAAACCCTCGCGAATTTTAATAATTTTGTTATTGATAGAACAGAAACTGATGGAGGGATTAAGTCAAATCAAGATTTCGTCAATATTCCTAAAACATATCAATATCAGCTACTATTGATAGATGAAGAGATATCTCAAAAGAAGATAAAAGAAAATTAAAGAAGTGAGATAGAGGAAAGCGATATGGGGATTCAAATAAAAATAAAATGGTGAAAGGATGATGCAATCAAGTTTGTAACTCTTCACCATCAAAGACTTTGCTCCTCTGACCGCTGAGGCTATTGATGTACATTTGTCATAGATATAATACATTAAGTTTCAAATGTTTGTCACATCATAAATTTAAATCACATGATGGAGAAAACCAAGATAAAATCTTTGATAATGGCATGATTTCCCCTCTAAGATTTATATGTGCAATTGAAACACAAGGCATTTATTAGATAGGTTTTATATAGTCTAATTAAGAACAGCATGGATTTTGTCCAACTTATTTTTTTCCAAGAAAAGAATATATATAAGTATAAGAATGATGGGCTGCTTAGTACCAATGAACAGTGTGTACAAGTGGTGAAAATGTGATAGGAGTACCTTTCACACAGGAGTCAAAGAAAGAAAAATATAATGGGAAGAGTCAATCCAAAAACTGAATCCTCACATAGCTGTCCATCATGCTGAAAATGAAAGGGAAGCAAGAAGACAGCAAAAAATATATATAAAAAATAAACTATTAGTGACCACTCAACTACTTCCATAACCCCCAAAGTGAAATGTATTGATATATTAACAATACAACACAATGCACCATTTAATAAAATTACACAAAAAATGCAATCAGGGAATTCACTGAATATATTATGATTTAATGTGATTAATCATCTTAATGAAACAAGCAAAAAGCAGTCAGTGCAATGCAGAGTGAATTAATATTACTGCTAATAAATCTCTCCAAAGGGTGGCTTAGAAGAAATCAGTAAAATGTTTGATGCTATTGTTATTTGTTTTTGTTCTAAAGATAGTTTGTCAACAAGCCTCATTTATTCTGGGTAAATAATATTTTTGTTTTCTAAGGGCACAAAGCCCCAGTGGGGAGTGATTATTATCAGGGAGTGGTTCTTGTATTGCCTCATACTTCTAAATGCCATCACTTAGGTTTTAGGAGTTACCAATACCATCCCAAGCAAGTTTATACATCTAAGGGCAGGAATTGGTGCTATAACTAGCTACAGAAGATGTGTCATTAGTAGCACCCAGGGTAGTCATAATTGCAGGGTGGCAGTCACAGAAACACAATAGAAGTATTCTAAACAAGATTTGGAACCATTCAGCGTTATGTTAGAACATATAGCTTGCGCCATTACTATTTTATTCAATGTATGTAGTAGAATACACCTACTCGAAGAAAAATCAATGATTATTCACCAACCACACCCATCATCATCAGTCAAAAATCCTAGGATTGGTTTGACGCAGCCCTCCACTCGATTCTTCTATCGGCCAACCTCTTCATATTGAGGTAGCTCCTCTCTTGTACATCCTTCACAACTTGCTCCATAACCTCATAAGAGGCCTGCCTTTTCCATTCTTCCCGTTCACTTTTCCCTCAACGATTGTCTATATCAGGTCATCATGTCTTAAGATGTGGCCTATTAAGTTGTCCTGTCTTCTTTTTAAGGTTTTCAGTAGGAGTCTCTTCTCTCCCACTATTCTTAAGACTTCTTCATTTGTCACTCAATCGATCCAATATATCTTCATTATTCTTTGGTAACACCACATTTCAAAAGCTTCCAGCCTGGACTTCCCTGCTGCTGTTATTGTCCACGCTTTGCTGCCATATAGTACAATGCTCCAGATGTACGTTCTAATGAAATGTTTCCGCACTTCCAAACTTGTATTTACAGCTGTAAGCAGAACCTTCTTCTGGTAAAATGCCCTTTTCGCTTGGGCAATTCTACTGGCAATTTCTCTTTTACTTCATCCATCGCTGGTTATTCGGCTTCCCAGTTAACAGAACTCTTCCACCTCCTCGACAAGATCGTGTCTTCTTTAAATCTCTTTCTGTTTCTGCCATGACTGCTATGTCATCGGCGAATCGTAGCATGCTGATTTTCTCCCGTGGATATTCACTCCCGGAGACTTATCTTTGACTTCTTGGATGGCTTTCTCGATGTAGACATTGAATAATACAGGAAACAGTGCACATCCTTGCCTCACTCCTTTCTTTATGCTGGCTTCTGTACTGCTGGGTCCTATTTGATTATGGCCACCTGGTTTTTATACAAGCTGTGGATAACTCTTCGGTCATTGTATGATACTCCAATTTCTTTCAGAAACTTTAGCATCATGGTCCAATCCACATTGTCAAATGCCTTTACCAAATCTACAAATGCAACAAACGTCAGTAGATTCTTCTCTATTCTCTTCTCTATAAGTAGCCCTAGGGCCAAAATCGCTTCTCTTGTGCCCTTATTTCTTCTGAAAATTGGTCCTCATCCAGGAAATCCTCAGCTTTTCGTTATATTCTTCTATAGATGATTCTCGTCAATGTCTTCGAGGCATGTGTCGTCAGGCTTATGGTCCTAAAATGTTCACAGTTCTCAGCTCTCTTCTTTTTGGCAATAGGGATGATGATGTTTTTCTCAAAGTCTGTGGGGGTCTCTCCTGTTGAGTACATGCTGCAGATGGTTTTGTACAGCTGAGTTAATGTCTTCTCTCTGACGTTTTTTATTAGTTCGGCAGGAATATCATCTATTCCTGAAGCCTTATTTATCCTCAGATCCCTTAAAGCTGCTTTAAATTCTGATCTTAAGATTGGGGATCCCAAATCATCGTTATCGACTTCATTTTCCTCTTTGATTACTTCCGCTCTTAAGATAACTCCCATTGCACAACTCTTCCAAGTATTCCTTCCATCTCTTCACTTTATCCTCATGTTCAATTAGGAGTTCTCCATTCTTGTCCCTGATACTGTTGCATCTTGCTGCCCGTTCCTTGAAGTGATTTCTCACCATCCTGTAGACAACTTCCACATTTCCATTTGCAAGGTTGCTTTGTAGGTACATCTTCGCTTAGATTCTTCATCCACATTTCCCTTGCTTTTCTCGCTTTACAGTTTATTTCATTCCCGATTCTTTTGTAGCGAAGTTAACCTTCTCCAGTTTCTATATTTTTATATCTTCTTCTCTCTTCAATCAAATCTAAGACTTCTTCTGTAATCCATGGCTTCATCTTGAAACATTTTCTTCTCCCCGGAGCTTCTTTTGCTGCTTCCTTTATCTAGATGTTAATTTTCTCCCAACTCTTTTCCACTGATTTCACAGTCAAATCCTCTTATTTTGTTTTCCACTGCCTTCTGAAAAGCCAGCCATTGTGTAGGTTCCTTTTGTTTCTCTACTTGCCATACGTTCTTCATTGATTTCTTAAATTTCTTGAGTTTTAAGTGGCATTTCATCATCACTAAGTTATGGTCACTGTCGATATCTGCACCCGGGTAACTTTTGCAGTTCTTCATCTGGTTTCTGAACCTTTGCTTCAACCACACCCAACGAAATCAAATATCACATAGCGTTATGCCGGACACACTAATCTCTTCTTAGAATTGAGGGCTACATTTCCGGCTGACGAGGGAAATCTAAATAAACTTACAAAATTCAGGAACCTATACAATAATGGTAAGTTGCATAAGATCCCCCTCGAACATTTCCCTATTTGTTAACCGACCACAGTTGTGTCATCAGTTAAAGCAAATGGGGCTGTGTTGCAATAGCTTTCTCCTTTTGATCGACAGCAAAAGTATTGCTATCTCTTTACTCCTTTTACAAACTACGATTAACCTTGAGTTTTTGGTTCCGGCAACAAACTATTTCCATTAATTCTGCGAGCACCGTACTATTCTGCAGCAAATCAAGACGTTCAAAACTAATATCAACTAATAAATGTATTATGACGTGAAAAATGTTTCACTGACCTGTAAGGCAGCAGCAGACAGTGTTGAGGTTGGCCCATTGACAAGTTCGGGAACATTACCACTATTAGGCGACGATGATCTTGCTATGACAATAAAAGACTCTTCGTTTTGTAATGAGCTTGGTTCCAGTGACGATAGGCTTTGAGGGCTTAATGCTTGATGACTCATGCTGAATAATTTCAAAATCAAAACTTCTTGGCCAACTATGTAATAAAATATAAGGAGTGGGACATGTAGGGTAGCTGATAACAAGAAATCACTGAACCAAACTTCATGCCATTGGTATTTATAAAATCAAATGAACACGTCACGTCTTAACAATAACTACCTTAATCTTCTTGCATTCCTACAACTAAATAGCTGCTGATTTACTGTCATACATGAGCATGAATGCAGCCCTTCCACAAAAACAAATACAACCACACGTGACTCACTACCACACATCCGGTTTACACAGCGCTTATTGGTCGACTGCTTTTCCTATCTATTCTGTCAATTCTGTGCTTTCCGCAGTTGTGTTCGCGATCGAAATGTGTCAACCATCCAAGAGAAATAAAATAGGTCTTTAAAGTACTTTTAAATTTATAATTGCAAGTAATCCGCAATCAATTTATCAATTATCTTTTGATATAATATTCAAGTCGTGGTTTATATAAACTAACGTGACTACAAAAATAGCTCCGAAGCAATCTGAGCGAGTTTGACCGCACATTTTAAATGTTAATTTGTCACGTCTCTCCCAAACGAAGTTATGTGACATGATAGTATCGCCACTGTTTATTATGCATAGCAATATTTTTAAAAACGGGAATGATACGGGCAATTTAAAACACTGGATGTGTTTCTCTTGCTATCCGTTGTACGTTCAACGACACTCGTGTCTTTAATCGAGCTTTTTAGTTTTTATAAGTTCGAAAACTGAGACAAATTTACTACTGAGAAATGTATTTCAAAACCAGAATGCATACAAGAATTTAATTTCCAAATTATTTTGATTTTTCAATGTCAACAACATTTTATTGTGCGCTGTCAATGATACCAAAAATGTTTAATACTAGTAATATTCCATTTTAAAAAAATATTATCATTAAATACGAATTTTCCTATACCCTCACGGTGTTATCAACACAATATGGAACAAAGCACACATTATATAACAGCCCATCAAATGTACTGTGCTGCTATTTTGTAAAGGAATTTACTGATTTAAAGGTAAAAATAATTTGATAGATGTGCTTATAAGCATTTATGATTGTCACAGATTTTCATTGCACGATCGCCATGGTATGTAACAGTATTGAATCTGAGGAAGACACAAGAATGGTGGGGCAAAAGGTTTATAGAGGATCATGGGAATTTCTATTTTTCCATTTGAATATGAATGCTTGTGTAAGTTTCCCTGACTTAAAGCTCTCCACTACAATTAGCTCTTACTACCTTATCCTAAATACATATTTTAGGAGGAGGCAATCGACAACTGGGACCACTAGCACTAAAAAAGACAGGAGGGAGTACCCACCTGTCTTAGTTACAACTGAATAAACCCTTGGCGAAAAAACTGTTGAATTTCAACAGTTGGCCCAATTTACTGTTGAATATTTACACAGTAACTGTTGGATATAACTGTTCGCCCAAATTACTGTTGAAATTTTCAATTTTATTTGCATAGGGAAGGTAGGATTGGTAGAATAGAGGAAGGGAGGAGAGAAACCCTGCATTGGCATTAGCCTTCTCTGAATGAAGGATGCTAAGTGGACCAGGGCAGACCCAGCCATCAGGACAGTGTAACTAGTTCAGTTCTCCAAGGCTTCGGAGGGAGGGGGGGGGAGAAGGTGACAAAGTCTCAACATCCCATCCAATGTACGGAGTACTGGACTAGAAGTGATCTCCACAATGACATTGAATTGAACAGATTCACTAAAATACAACTAATAGCTAGGGTCGTTGTGCCACATTAAGGGAATGTCACCAACAAAGTCAATGGCAAGAACACATCAACATGACTTTCCCCTTCAAAGACCAGAATGGAGGAATGCACCAGCTATATATTATGTTGCATCATTCCATTGTCCCCAGTAGATCCCATCATCTGACTTACAAATGGGATGGTACTACCATTCAGGTCATGTTACCTATTGTTTTTGACTGAGACCATAGGAATGATTTTCAAATTTACCACATCATTCACAGCAAACATAAGTATTCAATTCACATTCTACTTGGAATAAGAGGAGTGAAATTGGAACAATTGGAGAACTTCACCTACCTCAGCAGCACTATAACTTGGGATGGAAGAAGCTTGACAGACATCAAGTGAAGAATAGCATAAGCTAAGGAGGTATTTATGAAGAAGAGAGGACTACTGTGCTCAAAGAACCTACGGCTGCAAACAAGGAAGCACTTCATCAAATCATTCGTATGGAGAGTGGCACTCTATAAATCAGAGACATGGAACATCGGGAAAGCAGACCAACGAAGAATTGAAGCCTTCGAAACATGGTGCTGGAGGAGGATGATGAAGATTAAATGGACAGATAAAGTGAGGATCGAAGAGGTGTACAAAAGAGCAGATGAAGAAAGGACAATATGGAAAACCCTACGGCAAAGAAGAACCAGATGGATTGGATATACCTTGAGACACAATGAATTAGTTAGAAATATAATATAAGGGAAGGTCCCACAGGGAAGACCAAGGGACAAATATTTAGGGCAAATAAAGAAGGACGTGAGAGAGAAAACATACCAGGGTGTGAGGGAATTAACACTGAATAGGGCCGAATGGAGGGCTGCAGTAAATCAATCCTAGGATTGAAATACTGATGATGATGATGTTGGAATAAGATATAGGAAATAATCTGAAGGGAAAAGTAATAGCCCAAGGATAGCGACATTAAGTGAGGATGGTATGTCCAAGCCCAGATAGTGGAATGGGTAGGGGCCCAATCGTGTTGAAATATTGGTTTCTGTCAGATCACCAATGTTGGGCCCAGATGCAGGTGAATGGGTGACCCTCCACCATACATCTACGGAGATGCTCTTGTTCTGCCTGCAAGTGGCGGGCAGGTAAAACTTGGGTTGACACAATGGATCTAAAATGTTAATTCGAGGGGTGGGTGGGGGCCTTCTGCAGCCCCCTGGCACGTAGACCTCTTTAGATCCATTGTGCCAACCCACATTTAACCTGCCGGCCACTTGCAGACAGGGGACAAGAGCACTGTGGTAGGAGAAGGATCACCCATCCAACTCCTGTCCCGGCCAAACGTTGCTTAACTTCGGTGATCTGGTCTGGTGTTTCAACGTGGCTAGGCCCTTGCCCTACAGAGGTCTAAGTGCCAGGGTAACTTCAGAAGGCCCCCGCCCACTCCTACAATTTTTTAGATAGTGAAACATATTTCACTTTCTGAAAAATATGTATGCATTGGAAAATCTTTTGTACTCTCTTGGATCAAAACATTAAATTTTCCCACAAGCCATGCCCTGTTTACACAGGTTAACTGGTGGGAGGCAGCAGTCTCACCAGAGGCACTGATGATGGAGATCGGACAGGCATCAACTACCACAGCTATGGGCAAGAGTGAAGGTTATGGATATTGTGCCAATATAAAATACTGAAGGGAAAGGTCAAAATGAAAATTCCACAAGGAAGACTTAAGGACCAATACCTACCTAGGAAAACACAAAAGTAAAGTTGGCAAGAAGAATTGTATGGAAGAAAAAAAAGTGGCATGGAATAGGGAAGAATGGATGGCTACGGTAAACCAGTTTGGATCGATGCCGGCCTCGGTGGCGGCGGGGTTAAGTCCTCGCCTGCCATTCCGAAGGTCGCGGGTTCGAGTCCCGCCTGGGTAAAAGTCAACTGTCCAGGGCATGGGTGTTTTTAAATGTGTTGTCCATATATATATAAAAATGATCGTAATTGGGGTCACCTGTGATCATTATAGACATTATTATTACTATTATACCCTGACGATGGTAAAGATAAAGTAAATAGGAAAACAATGGATTTTTTAAACTTTTTATTATTGCAATTACAAAATGAACTTAGATAGGTACATAGCAAGTCAAAAGTCACACTCACTGTTCAATAAGGAGAGTAATGCATTCACTTACTATCTTGCTTACAGCATAAATTTTCCAGCCAAGTCAGCAGCTTCATCTGTAGTGCATTCACCAATTTCAACACATTGTGCCAAAATCTGCCTGGAAACTAACAGAATAAGTTCATTTGAATAAAATAATTGAAAAAGAGATGAACATGCAAAGTATAAATATTATACAGAATCATCTAAAAATATTTGCCACTTGGTTTACAGTTTACATGGATGCATAATACAATTTTCCAACAATACAACAGTGAAAAACAAATGCATACATTTTTAAATCACTGCTTTTATTTTACTGTTGAATTCTTTGATTCTTGATAACACCAGACTTGAATTTTGTGATTTGTTTTTGCTTTCTATTGTTCTCATTTTTTTGTCTTAATTTTTAAGGGGTCATATAAATGCCAGATACATGTCATGGTGGCCTAGTAGGTAGAGTGCTGAGCTGACTGGAGGGTCCCAGGTTCAAATCCCAGGCAAGAGCCTTTCTGGACACCCCCATCTAAAATCCTCGCAATTCGATTTTTTGCACATCAGAACTTTGTAGGAAATTGCAAGTGGCCCAGGGAAAGGAACTGGCCCCCCTACTCTCAATGTGTGAATTTCACACACCAATGGCTTAGTATGGGGTGAGCTCTACTCTCACCTATCAAAGACCAACCTTCGGGTTGAACACAACTATTATAAATGTACCTAAAAACTATGAAGAAATGGCCAAAAAAGAAATATAAACATAACTTAAAATTTGTAACCAACTTGGAGCAATAATAGATATTTATGCACTAATTGAAGATGCCAATATAACTCTTAAAATAATGTTTTAATATTCTCATAACATTATTTTGAAAACATTGAAAGTGGAAAGAAATTGTAGTTATTGGTATTATAAAGACAAGAGTTAGTAAAAAAGAAAATGACATAATAGTGGGACATTTTAGAGAAGACCCACTCAATCACCACAGTCAAAGGCTGATCACTCTATATGGAGCATTTCTTCTAAAATAATGAATGGATATTTTGTGCCTAAAAATAACCATTACTTCATATGACAGAGTGCTGGCACTCACTTTGTGGAAGCTCTTAATATGCATCTTCAAGGAGCAACGGAGAAATAACGCTTGTACACTATTCCTCCTTTGAGTGGATATTGATAAGTTTACATGGGTAAAACCTAGTTTAAAATTAAGATAAATTATAGACAATGTAATCCAAAGCAGCATTCAAGAATACAAATTACACACTTAAGAAAAACCAATGGGAACAGTTGAAGAAAGATTATTTTAAATAGTAATACGTAAAGCTGCCGGAGAATCTCTAGGATTGAAGGAGAAAAAAAAACAAGACCTAAACCATAGTGGTGGAATCACAGGATAGATAAAGATATTGTTGGATTAAGTTTTTATTCAAATCAATGATACAACCATTCTCTTTCGTGTTCAATATCGTTATGCCCCGAATCCTCGTTATCAACAAACTATTTCCCCCATGACAACCATGGAAAAACAAAACATTTATTTTAATTTGATCCGCGATTATTATTTAACAAATTTACTTTGCTTCAAATTCCTCCTTTCGCGTGACAAATTTTAAATAATTAAACTCAAGTTTGGAATGTGCTTCTTCATTAATGCTTCGCTGACGTCCTTGGTCAAAACATCAGTTTCCAAGTCTGCTGAACCCACGTGATGAAGAATCACCTCACCATTTTTGATTTCATCCTTGACAAAATGATACATTCTTCTGATGTGCTTGTTTTCTTTGTTGATCTTCTCATTGTTATTCCAATTCAATGCTGATTGACTGTCAGTTCGAACTTTTATTGGTCGTTCAACAACTTCAAATTGTCCCAGCTCTTCTAACAACTCTGTCAACCAGATGCCCTCACAAACTCCATCACATAATGCCACCAACTCCGATTCCATAGTTGATAAAGCTACCATCTTCTGCTTTCCGCTTCTCCAACTGATCAATGCGTCTCCAATCTTCACTGAATATCCGCCAAATGATTTCGAATCCAAAGTGGTACACCAACTGGCATCTGAACTAATCTCCAGTCTTCCAACTTCTCTGCCAATCTTCAAACGATACCCTTTGGTCCCCTTCAAATATCTCAAAACTCTCTTCAACGCCTCGTAATGAATCATCCTTGGATCTTTTGAGTACTGCGATAGTTTGCTGTAGGTGTATGCCAAGTCCGGCCTCGTCCCTCTCACCAAATATCCAATACATCCAAGTATTTCTTGGTACAAATCCTTGTTTGCTTTCTCCGAATCTTCGTAATCGTCAAGTTTGACTCCACTTGCTGCTGGTGTCTTCACTCCATTGCAATTCTCCATTCCGAATCTCTCAATAACTTCTTCGATGTAGCTTGATTGTTCCATGATAAATCCTTCTTTTTCTTCTTTGATTTTTATTCCTAGGAACTTCACTTCATCCTCCTTTGACACCTTAATCTTCAATTGCTTTTTCAGTTTTTCCACCAGTTGATCAATCTTCTTTTGACTGTCACCAACAATTATACAGTCATCCACGTAGCATCCAATTGCCAAAAATCCCTTCTTTGACTCTTCGACAAATACACATGGATCTGCTTTACATGGTTTCAATCCCAATTCCTTCAAAATTCCAGATAATTTCTTAAACCAACATCTTCCTGCTTCTGGAAGTCCATATAAACTCTTCTTTAGTCTAAATATCTTCCCTTCTTCAATGTTTACTCCTTTTGGTGGATTCATGTACACATGCCTGTCCAATTCTGCGTTCAAGTACGCTGCTTCGACGTCAATGAACTCCACTTTGTAATTTTTCTTCGCTGCAATTGCCAACAGTGTCTTCAATGACTCTTGCTTCATCACTGGACTGTAAGAGCTTTTGTAATCCACTCCCATTCGCTGTCGTGAACCATCAGCTACCAGTCTTGCCTTGTATACTTCTGCATCTTTGGTTCCCTTTTTCTTGAAAACCCATTTGCTTTGAATTAATTTTACCTCTTTTGGCTTGTTAACAATTTCCCAAGTCTGATAATTTTTCATATTTTTCAATTCCTTGTTCATTGCTTCAATCCATTTGATCTTGTCCTTGGACTCGATTGCTTCTTTGTAGTTCCTTGGATTGATTTCTTGCACCATATTGACAATGCAATCGGGCTCCTTCTTCTCTCTCGTTGACCTTCTTACTCCTTGTTGTCTTAATTCATCTTCTATTCCTTTTAATTCTTCTTGGTGTCTCTGTTTCAGGACATCGTTCGTGTCACCTTTTTTTCTCCCTCTTCTTCTCTCTCCAGCTTGAACAATTACCAACGGATTTTTATGAGATGAATCATCATCACTGTCGAATTGTCCTTGAAAATCTTCAACAACGTCATGGATAATTCCTGAATTGTTTTCTTCCTCGTGTCGTTCGTCTCGATTCTCTTGCCTCTCAATTGGGATAAAAACGTAGTTAGTCTCGTCATAACCAACGTCTTCTTCCTTCTTTTGAAAACCCATTTTTTCTTCAATGAACTTTACGTCTCGACTCTCGTGAATCTTCCTGTCACTCAAGTCAAATACTCGGTAGGCTCTCCTGTTCTTCGAGTATCCCACGAACACAGCTTCCTTTGATCTCACGTCAAGCTTCTTTTTTTGAACATCTTCATTTCTGTAGAAGACCTTGCAGCCAAAAACTCTGAGATGTCTGACCGATGGTTTCTTGTTTTTCCAAATCTCAAGTGGAACTTGATCCCTCTTCTTCGTAGGTGAAAGATCATGCAAGTAGCTCGCAGTCCACACGGCTTCTGCCCAAAACATCAGTGTTAATCCAGCTGCAATGAGTAACGTTCGAGCCATTTCCACCAACGTTCGATTGACTCTCTCAGCAATTCCGTTGCTCTGTGGAGAATAGATCGTCGTTCTCTCGTGCTTGATGCCTTTCTTCTTGAAATATTCTTGCAATGTGTCGTTGGTAAATTCCGTACCATTGTCTGAGCGAAAATTCTTGACCTTTTGTCCTGTCTCGTTCTCTTTTCTCTCAATAAACTCGATCAGTTTATCGGCAGTTTCACTTTTACTCTTCAAAAAATCGACGAAATATCTTCTGCTGTACTCGTCCACAATAGTCAGCATGTACCTACTCCCTCCAATTGATTCTTGTTGCATTGGACCACACAAATCCGCGTGCAGTCTTTCCAAGATCTGCTGTGCACCTTCGATTTCGACTTCTTTGAATGGTGCTCTCGTCAGTTTCCCTTGAATGCAATCCTCGCAGTTGTCGTCCTTGATCGACACATTTTCGAGTCCTCTGACAAGATTCTCTTTCGCCAATCTAGAAAGATAATTATTGTTAATGTGACCAAGCCTCTGGTGCCATAAATTACTATTTATTTCGCTTGTGCTAAAGCAAACTTCTTTCTTCAGCTCTCGTTCATCGCTGTCCGTGCTCATTCGAAACATAAAAGCATCTGCTTCAAAGATCCCCTGTGCAACTAATTCTCCTGTTTTCTTGTCATAAATTCCAAATCCATCTTCATCAATAACTATTTTCTTGCCCATCTTGACCAGACTTGGAACTGACATCAAGTTGCTGTTTAAATCTGGAACATAAAGTACGTCTTTTATAGTTAATGCTACCTCACCATCGTCAAGATAGCTGGTTCCTTCAATTTCTCCTCGAAATTCAGCGTGAATCTTTCTGCCTGCTTCAGCCGTCACGATCTCCACATTGTCTTTCCTCTTATTAATCAATAACTCCTCTTGATGAGTCATGTGAGATGTGCACGCCGAATCAAGCATCCAAGTGACTCCATTTTCTGCATTTATCTTGTGATGCTCCCTCACTTCAAATGCATGTTGATTCTTGCCTCCTTTGAAAATTCCCTTGAATTTGCTCTTATTCTTGTAAAAATCCTTTGAATTTTCTTTAGTCTCAATTGAATTCTCCTTGTCCTTGTGCCAGCAATCACGAGCAAAATGTCCAATTTTGCCACAACAGAAACATTTTTTCTTAGTCTGCACCTTCGCCTTAAAAGCCTTGACCTCTCCTTCATTGGTTGATTTCTTGTTTTTCTCCTCATATCGCAAAAGTGCTCCTCTCATGAATTCGAAATCCACCGTTGGATTGGAAGAAATCGCTGTTGCAACTTCACTGAAACTCTTTGGTAGACCCTCGATTACGTACATAATTAATTCATAATCTTCAATATTATTACCCATTTCCTTAAGTTGAGTCTCTAATGTTTGAGCTCTAGTTAAATAACCGTCAATGCTTTCTTTCTCTAATTTTTCTAATTTAGCCAATTCAATCATTAACTGAGTCTTTCTATGTTTCTCAACACCGTCATGACGTTTCTTTAACAAAAGCCACAACTCTTTTGCATTGGAAATACCTTGACATGCTAACGCCTGCTCCGCCGAAAGTGTCATAATGATCAGCATGTTGACCTCGTCGTTCTTCTTTGACCAGGCTTCCCACTTCGCCACAGCCGCTGCATCAGCACCATTCTTCTCTGGTTCATCACCGAAAATGATATCTTGATACAATCCTTTCGCCTTAAGAACTGCAACCAATCTCATGCTCCAAAGTCCATAATTCTTGTTTGTTAGAGGCTCGATTCTTGAAACTCCAAAGTCTGACATTTTTCCTTGTCACTTTTCTTGACCTCCTGGAAATTTCACTCGTGTATGAAGAACCACGCTCTGCTACCAAATTGTTGGATTAAGTTTTTATTCAAATCAATGATACAACCATTCTCTTTCGTGTTCAATATCGTTATGCCCCGAATCCTCGTTATCAACAAACTATTTCCCCCATGACAACCATGGAAAAACAAAACATTTATTTTAATTTGATCCGCGATTATTATTTAACAAATTTACTTTGCTTCAGATATTAATGAAAATAAGAGGCTACACCTTAAATGGTAGATGACTTAAGATGATAAGGACCAAAATATGCATACCAGACTAGTAGCAATGTCTAAAGAAGCATACAAAACAATTGTGGGAACAAAACTGTAGGAAAGATAATCAAGAGAGAACAAATATGACAAGAGAGTAAAAATAGGTAGTACTAAAAATACCAGAATACATTTTGCTTACTGTTGTGTTTTTAACCACAACAAATACTCTTTCCAGTCAACAATCTTCAGCTCTCCCATCATCATCATTATTCATCATCCTTATATTGGTTAGATGTAGCTCTCCACTAGTTTTTTCCACCAGATAACCACTTCATGTTCATATAATTCATCTGTTTCATATCCTTATGACTTGCTTCATTTTTCATACGAGGCCTTCCTTTTATGTTCTTCCCATTCACTTTTCCCTCAACAACTGTCTTCATCAGGCCATCAAACCAAGCTCATTATACGGCCAATTTAGTTTTACTTAGAGATGGGTAAATTACGGTAATTTTCAATTGAGGTAAATTACCGTGGTAAATTACGGTAATTTTCAAAAATTACCATAATTTTCTGGTAATTTAAAATTTTGAGCTTTGAATCCTTATCGGAGGACTCAAAATGAAATCAAATAGCATTGAGATACAAATGCCGACGCTTATATCAAACATATCACGACCTATTATAACTCATTAAAAAAATTATAACAAAGTTGGAAGCAACATGCAATTTGCCTCTCTTTTGTCACACTATAAGAAATTTTCCTTCCAAAGACATACCTCTGCGCAATGTGCATTTGATATTTTACTCTGAATTAATCACAGACACAATGTAAACGATGTAAACAAAATCGTTTTAGCTACATAATTTACAATATCACCCAATGATTTCTTCGCGAGGAAGAAATTTTCTGAAAAAGAACTTTTCTGAAAATAACCGTTTATAACAGTAATTTTCAGGGGTGTTGGTAATTTACCGAGTTGCCCATCTCTAGTTGTACTGCCTTCTTTTTAAGGTTTCCAGACTACTTCTCTTTTCTTCCACTCTTCTGAGGACTTCTTTATGCATCACTCATTTAATCCATTTTATCTTCATCATTCTTCTGTAGCACCAAATTCTGTATGCTTCCAGACTTCTCTGCTGCTATTATTGTCCATGCTTCACTCCCATAAAGAAGAAGCATTCTCCTGATATAAGTTATAATGAAGTGTTTACAGAACTTATATTCATTATAAAAGTTTGAATACATTCTTCTTGTGGTAGAATGACCTTTTCACCTGAGCTATGTAATAGATTATTCTGTTTGTTTCACCCATTGCTGGCTGCTAAGTACATATCCAAGCAAAAAAATTGTATCAACATCTACAGACCCATGTAAAAATAGGGAATACCATCCCTGGAGAAAAAACCGAGTTAAAACGAGGTGAATCCAGTTAAATTTGAACTCGGACCAACTCGTAGGTACGAGTTGTCACCTCGTTTGAGATGGTTTCAACTCTCAGGCCCCACAAACACATACAACACGCAAGGCAAGCAGTCCCGGCGAAAAATCGAAATACATAGTTTCAACTCGTTCAATGTGGAATTCGTGTTAAGTGGTTTCAAATTGCAGACGAGGGACCTTGTCTAAACTCGGTTCACGTCGTTCGAGGTGGATGTCGTATCAAGTGGTTTCAAATTGCAGACGAGGTAACTTGTCTAAACTCGGTTCACCTCGTTCGAGGTGGATGTCGTATCAAGTGGTTTCAATATGCAGACGAGGTAACGTGTCTAACCTCGGTTCACCTCGTTCGAGGTGGATGTCGTATCAAGTGGTTTCAAATTGCAGACGAAGTAACTTGTCTAAACTCGGTTCACCTCGTTCGAGGTGGATGTCGTATCAAGGTGTTTTACCTCGTATCCAAAGCTTCTCGTTTTAACCTGATTCACCTCGTTCGAGGTAGATGTCGTATCAAGTGGTTTTACCTCGTATCCAACGCTTCTCGTTTTAACCTGATTCACCTCGTTCGTCGTGGAAGTGGTTTTACCTCATATCCAAAGATTCTCGTTTTAACTTGATTTCACCTCGTTGGTTGTGGATCTCGTATCAAGTGGTTTTACCTTGTATCCAACGCTTCTCGTTTTAACCTGATTCACCTCGTTCGTCGTGGATTCCGTATGAAGTGGTTTTACCTCGTATCCAAGGCTTCTCGTTTTATCCTGATTCACCTCGTTTGAGGTAGATCTTGTATCAAGCAGTTTTACGTAGTATACTAAAACCGATCGTAGTTCCATTACAGATACAAATGTCATAACGTAAATAGACAAGATGACTAAAAGATACCTATATCACTGGGTTCACTTCGTAATATTTTGACATAAATTAAATATTTGCTTTCTATATAGGTAGCTAATTAATTCATTTTTAATATCCAGTATTTTCATTTATGACGTTTGTAAGTCGTGTTAATATATCAATTATATATAATAGCTATATGAACGGTCATAATAGTTCATATCGCCACTATAATTGCCAATCTATATCAATCCAATCGGAAACCAATCGCACTGATGCGAAATATTCTTGACAAAAATTGTTAATGAATATCCCGGTCTTAACATACATGCAATGCTCTGGTAATAATTATGGTATAATTTCTATGAGCAATTACAACATATGTTGTAATAGCTCGTAGAAATTTGAATTTACTCCTGTAAATACATTAAGAAAATTAAATATGGCCATACTGCTATTACATATTGTATTATTGGTTTAAATAAATTACTATTTTTAGTATGTAGTCTCTACAGTCTCTATAGTTTGTTTATTTACTTGGAAGGATTTCAACAACAACATTAAACCGGATGTTTACAAAAAAAATAGCTCTCCCATTCTTATAAACGCAATTGAAACTCCTTCATTTAATAGTGTGACAATAAAAATATGGAAGTAAAAGAAAAAATAAATATATACGTATTTTTCAAATGAGAATGTATAGATAGAAAATAAGAATTATTGAATATCCAACAACTCTATTTTGAATTAAGATGCTAACTTGACTCAGGAACTAGTGCATGAAACGTCCATCTTTGATAATTGTGTTTACCTATGGCCTCCTGTAAAGTGAAATTCGCTCACCGAAGCGTATACTTTTCGTTGTGTATAAAATCGTGAAGTTTATGTGTGCTACTGCATGTTGAGGAAATGTATCTTATCTGCGTTATAAGAGTAATTAATATGAGAATAGTGTGCTGCGGCTACGTTGGAGATATTTAAAATTTGTACGCCATCGAGTGGACAATTTAGTTCGTAAACTGTATGAAGTTTTCGCCTACGTTCTTGGATTTTATTGCGAGGAATCCCACGATGAAGCAAAAGGAACGGATGGATATTGTGATTTGAAATTCTTCTAGGAGGTAAGTTTCAGCTGAACTAAGAGCTGTCGTAGTCATAAGTTGTTCCTGCTTACTTTAATGTGGATAGGTACTGAACACTTTTCAAATGTCCAGTTTCGAAGGGGAATTCATGTCACAGTATTTTGTAAACAAATCGTCTAATTTATCCAATGGATTTCGCTGTTTCAGTTATCTCCGGCCTGCCATTGTATTTTTTGTATTTTATGCACGACAGGTAAGCTGTTCTCCTATTTTGAATATCCTGAAATTAGTAGGAATTACATTTAAGTACCCCAATAATTATATTTCGAGGCACATTTAAATATGTACGCTTTGTCATACTCTATTGGTATTTAAGAAATTATTGGATTAATTCTTTGTGTGGTAACCCAAATATTATGTTGTTTTCTACCAGCGGAAATGCTGCATGGGATACCAGAGTAAGTTATGAATTTATCTTTACAGATTGCTATGTGGATTATCTTAAAAGAAGAGGAACCGACGAGGTTTTGCCGGGGCGAGAAACTAAAAGTGTGAGGGCATATATATGCTCAACAATTCAAGACTTGAACTGGAAACAAAGTTTAATAAAGATGCCTAATACTTCTTTTGTAAATTTGTTGATTTGTTTCTTAATATCCTCTTGCCTATTTCGTATTTTCAAATCCACAGTTGTTGATGTAGGAGTATCATTGTGGTAACTTATTCCTTATGCGCATCCTGTTTTGCTTTTATGCAATAAAGTGCTTGGGTTTTGGTGATCTCTCATGAAGCACGTAGTGTTCATTCCCCAAGGGTGTTTAAGTGCATGATATTACGATGAGTGAAATTTTGTTTTACTGGTGCTTTAGTTGCAACTCGGTGACCACTGTTGAGGCAATTCGTTGTAAATAATATTAGATACATCTTTGAATAAGGGATAATTTTGGTTCAAATTAGTATCTCAAAATGAGTGGAATAGAGGTAATTTTCGATGAATGCTGTTGGAAGTGGTTGTGACATTGGGGATAATTAATCTTGTATCTGTACAGGTTAGTCAATGAAATGTACGGCTGAATAATGTATTCCAATTGTGTTTATTGCTGTGTTCAGGTCAGTAGGAAGTGAAGTGATCTAAGGAGGTGACGGATTCTGGTTCTAAGGAGTTGATACCGTGTGAAATTAGGTATGGGGTTCCAGTTGCAACTCTTTGTTATCAAAATGGTAGATATACTGTGAAGCGACGTCAATGAGGAACCAGGTTCAAACCAGAGGGCTTGATGCGACGCGGGGTCTGGGGGTCCAGTTGAAACCATGATTTCGTGCGAAAAAGCTAATGCAATGTGAAACGAGGTAGCGTGTTACTAGGTGAAATAGGATAGTGCGAGTTTAAACCAGTTGCTTCTCGTACAGGTTAAACGAGGTAATACGATATGAATCAAGGTAGTCTGTTCTACATAAAACGAGATAATGCTAGGTAAGACGAGTTGATTCTTGCACAGTTGAAACGAGTTAATACAATGTGAAACGAGGTAGCGCGTTACTAGCTGAAACCAGTTGAAACAGGTTAAAGCTAGATCGAACGAGTTGCTTTTCGTACACGTCAAACTAGGTAATGCGAGATGAATCGAGGTTGTCTGTTCTAGATAAAACGGGATAATGCTAGGTAAGACGAGTTGATTCTTGCGCAGTTGAAACGAGTTAATACAACGTGAAACGAGGTAGCGTGTTACCAACTGAAACCATGCGCTACGAGATGAAACAACCACTTCCTCTCTAGATAAGGCGAGATGACTCGAGAAGGATCAAGCTGCCCATAAACGACAGCTACTGGTTGATACGACATCAATCGAGGTTATACGAAGTCAACGCACGAGGTAAAGCAAACAAAAAGCGGCCATAACCGACTTGAAACGAGTTGAAAAAACGAGTTAAACCGATTTGAAACCTTGTAAAACCATGCTAGTTCACTCTAACTCGTTTCAACTCGTACAATCCCCAGGGATGTCAAAGCTGACTACCCTAACAAAAGACTAAAGCAGGATGGCTTTATTTCACCAATTTTGCTAAAATATATCTGAATGAAGTCCTTAAAGAATTGGCAAAGAAAGCATGGAAAAGCATATCTAGACTTGAACAGTAAATATTGTCATATATTACTATTCACAGATGACTATGTCCTAATTGCAGTGGATGAATTTGACATCAAATAAAATATGTGAAAATTAGAGGAGCATACATTCAGGCTAGACTGAGCATATACTTTGTTAAACAATGAACTTGGTGAAGAGAATGGTCACTATTTCCTTATGAAAGATGGAATAAGATTAAGTATTACTTACCAATTTGTTCTTCTGAATTTAAAAACATGGCTAATGTGGAAAACCTAGGTACATTTGCTAGGTGCTTCAGGAATTCATACGTTGAATGATGATCAGATGAAACTGGTTCATCACCATGGGAGGGTTTACCATCATTCTGTCCCAAAGTATTAAGTATTTCCTCCAAAATGGATATTTCCAAAGAATCTCCAAAAACCGCAGGCAGAGACTTGGGTGGTATTTGCTGAAAAAAGAGAAGAGTTAAATTTCAAGACAGAAGATAATTAATTATTTCCAAAAGCAAAATTTTATCACCCTCAATAATACACTCTAATAACTATGTATAAATATGTATTACACCATCAAGAATAAGATGCCTCAAGAAAAATTTGAAAATTGTATTGCACACTGCTTTGGCATAATAAAAAAATCATTACACCAAAGTAATACTGATCCACCACAAGAATCCCCAACCTCCAGATTCCTGAGCAAGAGCATTACATACCCAAGGAGGAAGAAAAGTCTCGACGACGTCACTTTGACATGAATATGACCTGCAAAAGGTCACTCTTCAGTAGTGAATTTGTTGTTGACTAATATTAAAATTGACAAAAAAATTGAACTTTGAAAATTTACTGTTAGAAGTCATATATGGTCAATATTAGTTAAGTAACAGATAATTTCTCACTACTCTGAGAGGTTCACATAAAAAATACGAAATTAGGTTAATGGCATCACTGTGATCTTACATTGACTACACCATGACGTTTACAATTAACTTCCAATATATCTTGTTTTCTCTCCTATCGGGCAAGCTGACCACACATATCTCTTTAACTCTATAACTTAATGCATATATTGAGTCGTGCGATGCAAATCAGAAAGCAATATATGGCATTTAAAATTTGATGCAATAATAACTCATAGCTCAAATATTAAATGTTGCTCCCAATGAAATGCTGCTCTTGCAAGTTTTCCCTTAGCTGAATATTAAATTACTATAATTAATAAAATTTTTTAATTCTATTTTATTATTTTTAGTTATCACGCAATTGCACGAAATTCGATGCCTAGATTGCATACACTTGAGTAGTCACCGTCTACGTCATCTTTTGTTCATGATCATCCATTACAGAGTTGTATGCAGTTGCGTGGAGTTGTTCACCGAGAAAGTCGACCAGACACGTTGACTCCTGATCAAGAGAATAATCCTTGATGAAGAATGAATTCTATTTATTTTTTGGTATATTTTTTCACTGGAGTATTCTGAGTTTTGCAAGAATAAAACTATTTGACGAGCATAGTTTTCCCTATGAAATTCAAGTCATTTCCATCCTCATGGGGATTTAAAAGGGTGAACTATGCTCATCAAATAGTTTTATTCTAACAAAAGTAAATACAGTAAACTCTCGATAATACGAAGCACGATAATACAAAGTTTTGATTATATGAAGCAAAAAGGCCAGTCCCGACGAAAATTCTATAGTAACAACATGGCAATATTCGAAAATATGAAGTTTCAAAAATACATATTTTTCGAAATTACAAACCTTGGGCCCAGTCCCCAGGAACAAATGGAATTTGTTTTTATGAACCTCGATGAAAAACTGCTTCAGCAAAATTATTTTTGACTGCGTAGACATCTAACAAATCAGTATTGCCTGAAGATGCTGGTCTTTCGGGATTCCCTCTGTGTTGGTCAATAGTTCCTGGGATGACAGTTTCGCCGGCTTTGCAGTCAGCTTCTTCAGGTCAGTGAAGTGATGTGCAGAGTTTTTGGCCGTCTTATATACTCATCCGTTGGGGATAGGTCCATTGTGATTGGTTGTAGCATTGGTGTCCGTAATTGGCTGTTGTGGTCTCCCATGATTGGCTGTTGCATTGGCGTCTGTGATTGGCTGTTGAGTTTTTTCTCGTAGAACTCGCTTCCAGGCGTTTGCTAGCAAGTAGCTGTCTTCCCTATTGAAGTTGTCTTTATTTTTGCTTATCTCGATGGCCTCTCGTTTAATCCGAGGAAAATATCGTTTCTCTTAGGCGATGATCTTTGCATCTTCGAAATCGATGTTGTGGTTGGGGCCCGACCATGTGTGCTCTGCTATGGCAGAGAGTCTCTGCTATCTATTTCTTGTTGCCCTCTGGTGTTCTTGTAGGCAGCATTTCAATGATCTGAACATCTGTCCAATGTAGCTGCTCCCATATGGCAGTTCAAATTCTCTGTGAACTCTACCTCATCCTTTAAGGCGAGCAATCCTAGCTCAGCTCTATGTGAAGGGGATGTCCGCACCAAAATCTTGTAGCATGGACGGGTTGAGAGAGGGTGGGTGATGCCGTTAGGAAATTTTGGTGGGTTGTGTTGGTGGGGGTAAGGATTATGACGGCCGGGGAGTTTGGGTTTACTGTGCGTGGGGGGAAAAGGGTTGTGGAGAGGGAAGGTCCCAGCTGTGGATGTATCTTTTAAGGGGCCTGCAAACAGGCACCAAATCCAGGAGACCCTCGCCTGCCCATGCCAGGCGTCCTCACCCGTGTTCACTTTTGCCCGTGTGACGTAGACGCCCGACCATGCCCGTTCGCCCCGGGTGCCAGGGTCCTAGGCAGGTGCCCAGGTTGCTCGCCCAAACTGAGGGGAGGGGTGGTAAAAGAGTGAGCTCGGCAAGTTCTCCGTTAGGTCACATTCGTGATACTTCAGAAAAGTCTGTCAAATGTCTAAGGGTTGAGCCTCTCTCTTTATCTCTCACACACAGGCGGGAAACCCTCACCCTTATTTTGTATCCGTGCCCAGGCCTCTTGTATCTTTATCTCTCTTGCCGAGCTTGAAGGATGGGAGGAGGTGGGTGGATGGCATCATGGAATCTGTGAGGTTCCTTCTTCTTCTGAGCAACCCTGGGGGCGCGTGGCGGTGGCTGATTAGAACCACTCCGGGTGTTGAGTGAAATGGGGAGGGTCAGGGATGTGGCATCCTTTGTTATCAGGTGGGTCTTCGATCCCTCCTCTCACACTCTGACACCTCTAGACCAACCCCTTCGCTTCCCCCTGATACCTATCGAAGATCCATATATAACCACCTGCACGCACCCCCCAGGGTTGCCCAGAAGAAGAGGAAGGAACGTCACAGATGTTCCACGATGCTATTTCCCCACCCCCTTCAAGACAGATAAAGATACACCCACAACTGGGATCTTTCCTCTCCACAACCCCCTTGCACTGTAAAGCAAAACTCCCTGGCTGTCATATAATCCTTGAGGAGACAATGTGGAAAATACGCCGAATCAAGCCCCATTTGTCATCAAGGTCTTAGTGGTAGAAAAGAAACAATATTACCTCCAAAGATCATTTATTCCGCTGATGATAGACGGAAGACGCTACAAGCAATAACCTGTGAATGATTTTTTCTTGGAAACGGGCTTAGTTCCGTACTTTCTTATAGCTATGATTGGGCGATAGGAGACAACTAAAGTGCAGTTGGGCCAGCTGCCATCATAACAGCGTAGATGTTTGAAGCAAATGTCTATTTTTAGCATCCATACTAGATTCCCATCTCTACTGACTATTCCAAAAATAAAATTCTTATTACAAAATGTTCAACTTCTGTTTTCTATACATTTTTGATACTGGGACAAAATTTTGCCAACACTACAATAACCAACTTAAAAGCATTGACATAGTAGGTGCTTATTTCACGATCTTTTAAGACATGCGTCTTTCAAGAATGCTTTCACGAATGACCACAAAAAATATAATGTTGCCGAAGAGAACAAAAGTTAGAGAAAACAAAGGTAAAATTTTTTCACGACTGTTTTAAAATGTTCGAAATTACGAAGTGTCGATTTTCTGGTCCTGCTGACTTCATATTATCGAGAGTTTACTGTATATTTAAGAGAAATAATAGGATTTCTCTTATAAGAAAATAATAAATTCCACGTCTAATTATTCATTGGTGTCACTGTTTCCAGCTATTGCTTCCCTATCCTCTTCCACCTTTATCTGGCATTACATCAATATCTTCAATATGAAAACAAAAGTCAAACTATCATAACTAGTCAAAAGGAATTATTTTGATTTCAATATGACTTGAGGTCATTTTTAAGTCAAACTGATGTCAAATTTAGTCACCAAGGACATCATTTTGTGAGACCATTTTTATGCCACAGTGACCT
This sequence comes from Platycnemis pennipes, assembly GCA_933228895.1. Lineage (NCBI taxonomy): Eukaryota > Metazoa > Arthropoda > Insecta > Odonata > Platycnemididae > Platycnemis > Platycnemis pennipes. The sequence continues at coordinate 118,505,741 of OW121853.1, read as the reverse complement.
TGCCATTGTGACATCATGATAAGGTTGATGTGATTTTTCATTCCTCCTTGTGTCTGTTTTCACCTGTATTTCATTTGTGCAAATCACAGATAACTGTAGAAACAGTGCAGATTCCAAACTCCTAATAAATGGAAAATGCAAGCAACACAATGTATGAACAAAAATGTATTCAATTTACTAAATTAGCAACTCCCAAGTCCACAAAATTGATTAAATATGTTATTCATATACTAATATACTGCTATACTGTAAGGGGTAGTTTCAGCCTTCAGTAATAATTTAGTTCTACAACAATTAAGTTATGACATCTACTTCCTCTAGCAATATTCTGTTTAGCTTCAGTGGAAACTACATGAGCATTAAAAAGAAGTATTATATCAGCATATCCATTCCATTTGTGTAAAGCCAGTTAGTAAAGCTATATTGCAGGTAATTTTCATGGATATGAAAGAGACCATATAAATCAAAGCTATCTCTGAAACACAAGCTAACATAACTTAGCTATTCAAATTGCTACAACTACAAATTCTGCCCTAAACATATTACCTGCCAATCCAGCTATATTAAATGAAAGAGGAGCAATTTGCTTGCACTACTATGGTCACAATGATCAACAAATAAATTATTATTTTCAGCACTAGTCATGATTTCGGTGGTGACATGCATAAGGCTTGGCCAACATAAAACTAGGAATTAACGCCATATAAACTGTTTAAATTATAAAAAATATGAAATTAAATCTGAGGCTTCTGTGGCAATTATCATTAATAATTACTTTCAGGCGTTCTAACATGCCATGGAGAAGAAACGGTTCAGCCTTTCAGCCGTCTTGCAGCACATGTGGTCTGAACCGGGACAAACGGTGGGCTTTGACAAAGCAAAAGTTGTTAGCAATGGGAGCCACTACTATCCAAGGCTAATACAGGAAGCATTAGAACTCATAAAAAAAAACCCTGAAAATTACAACCGGGAGGATGGTTATACTCTGTCTAATAGCTAAAAAGAGAGTATTCAGGTTTAACGGTCATGATTGCTGATTGTTTAATCCATTGCTGTCACCACTACAATTTTGTAATTATCCTATTCCCCTCTCCCAGACATCAGGAGGTACTTGCATAAGACGGAGCTACTTGCAAACAATGGTCCTATATCACTGGTGGTGCCACCCTCCCTCTTTGCCCTCCAAACCTCAAGGACACTCATCCCAACACTGGAATTGACCTTCCCTTTCCACTCTTAATCCTCCCCCTTTGACCTCCCTCCCCATGGGGAAGAACTATTTAAATCCTGCTTGATGTATGTTGTACCTCATGATGTTGATTGTTGACATAACCTGAGTGATGTATTGAATTTTAATCGGAAAAATCTAAGTTACATTTTATTCTTGTAATGAAGCAGTTCTAATAAGTTGGATTAGATACAGTTAAGTACATATATATATATATATATGTATATATATATGTACTGCCACTGTACACAGGTAAGGGTCTGTTTATTACTGTCACCAACTTTGTATGCAGCTTCAAAGGGTTATAAAATTAGTAAGTACGCATTGTCAATGGCTCAGCATGTCAGAGAACTAATAGGAATAGGAATATTTCTATAGGATGGATAGAGTAGACATTTGACGCACATCATGGCAAAGTTATCTAATACTCAGCCAACTGAACAACAACAACAAGAAGGTAATACAATAGAGAGTTCATCAGTTTCCCCTGAGCTAAAAGTAAATTCCAAATCTATGACATTCTCAGGGACAGGATTCAACTTCAAATGAATGCCAGTGAAGAAGAAAGAGAACCTGGTAGCAACATAAAATTCATCAGACCATAAATTGGCTAGAAACATGTTTTCTTGATTATTCAATTTCAAACAATATTATACCCCCTCTAACTACAAGTAATGAAAGAAAACAGATTATAGCCCGTAGGACTCACCCCATAAGATAACTGTATTGGTTACATTTGAAAAGAAAAAGTAATTATCAACATCTGTTAATTTTAACAATTGATATGAAGAATATGGGAATGTTGATTTCCAAAATAGTTGGGGCAACTGTATTTATGTTATCCACTGTAGAATCCTAGAAATGGATTTAGGGAGAGCAAACCTTTACCTCACTCCTGCAATGCAGTCAAAAGTGACTGCAGTGCAGTCTGAGGTGACATTTATACACATAGATGGCACTACAGGGGCATATGCATGAGTTTCACCCTCATAGCTTCACTCTCTGCCCAGAAAAGACAGGCCAATTTTAGAATGCATTTTCAACTAAAAATAATACCTTATCAGGCAGGCAATGAGAAATATGGATAATACATAAAATCATCAAGTAAAATTTTAGTCAAACACCTACTATTTAACTAAATTTCAAAAATAGATTAAATAAATAATAGAGCACCTTCAAATACATCAAAGCCATTTCTGGAAAGGACTTAATTCTTTTCCAGCTCATTAAAAACTGCACTGAAGATTTAGGAGGTGGTGGCAGTTCTGAGGGTGCCGGCTCCCCAGTCACAAGATTTTCCAGGTTGCTTGCAGGGTCACTTATCCTTGGACTGCTTGGTTCAATACTTTTTACAGCAGCTTCTGCATGAGGCATGGCTTCACCACCACCAAGCTCACCAAGGGATTCATTACCATGCACCTCCTCAATATGAACTCGTCTCAGTGGTTTCTATAATACAATTGAATTTTTTTAAATGTAGACTAAAAGGAAGCATCAATGGTAAAAACATACTGTTCTGGGAGTTCCACACAAAAAAAACTCCCTTACCACACTCACTTCTGAGCTGAATATGCTAAAAATAAATGTTTTAAAAATATTTTCAGGTCCATTTTCAGGAACACCAAATTTTGATATTCAATCATGCACCTTGTAATTATATACCTCAAGGACATCTCATGGTCATATTCATTTAGTTGACCACTGGATTCCCATTGATACCATATTTGGCCACCCACTTGATTTTCTGCCGAATGAATAATTAATAAATAATGTCCATGCAGGAAAGAACATTTAAGATCAAGGATTTGTAAATTAGTTAGTAAACAATTTTTTTACCATTTACAGGGATGTAAAAACCTTAGCAGAACAATAATAGGAAACAACGATTTAGATAAGACAATAACAAGGGCAAGAATGAGAGATTAGCATCAGAAGGGAATGGGGAAATTGATGTAAAGGACAATGGATGCATACTGATTGACACTACTAGAACAAATTATCAGAAAACAGAAGGGGTGCAGAGAAAGAACCTGTTGAGATCAGGGCAAAGAACTAGGGGGTGCAACCAAGTTCCAGTGAAAAAGGAAGTTTCCCATGATAGAATTTCATCCAAAGAGGAGCAGAGGAAAAGACACTCGCATCAGAAGTAGTGAAACATAACAGATAAATCAATATAAATATAATAAACAAATAAATATGACTATTCCCTTTCGCGTCCTCGTTTACTACTGACGCTCTCGTTACTCTCATTCTTGCCCATTCTTATGCTCGTTCTTCCTAACCTATTATTTGGCCGAGTGTACTGCCAACCCCCCAGCGTTTAACCGATACCCCTATTGTTATCTGTGCCCCGGGTGCTGCCAACCCGTGGTATTTACCCCGTAGGTTTACAAAGGGGAGCAAAAAATGCCTGGGATTGTGAGAGGAAAATGTAGCAATTACCTAGTTTCTCACGGGCGAGTGTATCTGTACTTGACTAATTTAAATTTTTTTGACTCATTGCCTCTAACTATAGACTTACGGCAACAAAGCCGAATGCATTTTTAGTCATATTGAAGCCGTATTTTATGTACTACTTACCATGATTCAAAGACGTCATTAGTATTTTAGCATCGAAAAATTAATTATCGTTCAAGCAATTCACATTTTGTGCCCAATGTGTGTGCCACCGATGATTGATTAGGAGCCTTACTCTGGCAAGGAGCGTCTAAAAATCGCAGCTTTGATCTGTCATTATTCGTAAAAACGAGTAAATTTTTCACATCGGGACCGAGACCTGAGGTTCGTAATTTCAAAAACCCGTTATTTCGTAATTCGAGTGCTGTTACATGTATTTAGATACCCTTTTGGTCGGGACCGAAGATATTGCTTGGTAAAAATCAAAATATCATAATTTTGAGGATCGCAATTTTGAGTTTCTACTGTATTCGAATACTCGAGTTATGATTAATATTCAAATTCAAGAAATCTGCTATTTGTTCTATCTCTAAGAGTAATGGAGTTGTCTTATGATTGGCAATAAGAGAGAATATAAATTTTCCAACAGTAAATTTTCAGCAGGTAACGCGGCTAAAGTTTTTGCAGCCAGTTCAACTTTGAATGTGTTATAATTTAATATTGTTCGATTACAATGTTTGAACCACATTTCAAGGAGTGAAAAGTTGATTTAGTTTGAACTGACTATAGCAATAATCAGTAAAAATAAATGCTATTGCTACAATACATAACAAACAATTAAAAATTGCTATTTGACTGTTGTCTCAACAAAGTTCTCCGGATATAAACTTTTATGAGCTATAACTTGAATAGGTAGCTTGAATTTTCTTTGACTTTGCAGACTTTTTGGAGCACCAAAGAAGTTTTGTAAAGAAATGGACATTACACACTATTAAAATAAATCCATCTGATTTCAATGATCACACCTCACTTTCAAGGTAGTGGATTATTCTTGGAGGTAAAATCTTACCTATACCATCTTAAACAAATAAATTTTCCACATACTTTACCATGCATGCCAAATCAAATTCCAATCAGATGATAGAAGGACAGGTTTCACTGTACATAAATAAATATTTTGTTTAGCTATCCTTTGGTTAATTTTCTATAATGAAATGTAATTTAAACCAACTAACAGTCATCCAGTTGACAAACTGCTATTAATAATCTTAATAACATTTATAAACGTCTTCTATGCCTTACTATCATATATCTTTATTTTTTTCTATAGATATCCATGTTGATCATCATATCAAAAAGACTTTGGATTTAAAATTGTGACAATTAGAGCTTGTTTAGATGATTCAGAGTTAAATCTACGGAATGATGTTAGAAGCAACAATGCAATTGGTCTCCATGATGTTAGTAAAGCAAACAGAACTGGACATATATGATGCTTCTGAAATAATTATGATAACACAGCTTATTTTCAACATATTCAACATAAAAGAAATTTAATATCCATATTGTGAACATTTATGATGACTTCACAAAACCCCATTACGACCGGCATGGTAGTTTATGAGATTTGCATGTTAACAGTAATTGAGTAATGTAATACTTGCAGAAGCAATCATCTTACATGAAAGTATACAGGAAAAAGTTTTCCACCCATATTTTATCTACTAATTAAGAAATTAAATTAAATAAAGTATGTTACTCTTCCTTGTTCCTATGATTGTATGAAGTTTCATCATAATTGGGTCAAAGATTGAGATCTGAATCCCAAATAAACATAAAATACTCAATTTTTATATGTATATGAATACACACAGATGAGCCTATACACTTACCTTGGATCGTTTATGAGGGGGTTTGTTTATAGGATGGATGATTTCACCTTTGAAATCCTTCCACGGAATATCACCATCAAACTGATCATTACAGCTCTCAACAGGACTACCATCAATGTTCTTTTCTTGACTTTCACTAGCTGCTGAAAGATAAGATGGCTAAAATATCAGTAACTTGAACAAAGTAGTGTAGTAATGGATGTTTATATTGTAGGCTTCACTCATAATGGAGTGACTCAATCAAGGGTTAATCAATTTCATTGTAAACAGAGTTCTCTTACATTGAGGAGTGCCAACTGTTGGCGAAGTATGTGTAATCATTGCCTGCACTGTCAGTCAGCTAGAACAAAGAGCGTTCCATGCCGATGGAGTAGACAGCAGATATTGGATTTTTCATTCAAACTGAACTGTCTGAGACTACTTAGTTCACAGGAGTGAATAAGTACCTTTTGAATTGTTCATTCACCAACTATCCATTACTAATATTTATATTAAATATATTCACTATCTTAAGAGTTAAAATTTTATACAGCAATAGGGCTGTGTGGTAGCCTAGTGGGTAGAGCATTGGGCTACCAACTTCAGGTCCCAGGTTGGAGTCCGTGGGGAGGCCTTTAGACATGTTCCAGAAACACCCAACTGGGGTTACTTTTTCGGAACCAAATATTTCTGGGAAACTGCAGGCAGTACAGCAAAAGGAACTGCCCCCTCTCCACCACTGGGCTTAGTCAGTATTAGGTAAGCTCTATCGTCATCAACCAAACCAACCTTCAAGTTTAACACAACTTCACTTATACATTAATGGTTCAGAAGAAAAGAATAGTATATTGTATTATACAATATTGTGATTCTAAAAAAGCATTTCTCACCATCAATAATGCCTATAATAAAAATAATAATCTTTATTAGCTTAACCCTCTTAGTGCCACTCAATTTTGGTGGTATTTGTGAAAAGTGTCAGCGTGAATTGGAGAGTTTTGTAACACCTTGTGAAAAAAAAATAATATGAAGTTACTTTTGAATATAATATTATATGTTATTATTTATATGAATGTAATGTTTTTTATTTAACTAAAAATGAACTAATTGTTTTTTATAATATTCTGATGCATTGCATATAGGATAAATGCAATTATTACAACAAAAATAGTTTTTTAAATATGATCTACATTCGAGCCGATATATCTACTCGTGGCTCTTTTTGCCCATGGAGCAAAAGCTGATATATCGGCTCGTGACACTAAGAGGGTTAAGACAATATTACAATAAGTCAGAATTGATTGATATAGGTTGGTAACTGTGATCATTAAGCAAGACTGGTATGCCTGACCAGAAGTGTGAGTGTAGCGATTGTGCGAAGTGTGCAGTTGCAATGGAGCTCAATAAAAGAAGTTAAACCAGTAGCCATTGTTGCCATTTTTAAGACTACCTATTTACTTAATCTAGAAACAGGCTTAAACCATTGATGCATTAGAACTTATATATTATGAAATAAAAAGAGTTCTTTCACAGTAATCCACTTAAATAGTATGCATTTATTACACTACTGGTTCCAATGGCATGATGTGAAGCATTTGTGTGAAGTTGAAATGCAATATATACATTATGGAAGTGGAAAACTGCAAAGGAATCTTCCTTTTTCACAATAATTTACAAACTTGTAAATTAAAAACAGAGCCAAATGGAGAAGAGACCACTACTTCAATAAAAAATCTAGGGATGGGTCGGTTCGGTTCTTTGGTTCCACCGGTTCTTGAGCTTAGAACCGGAACCGAGGCCAAAAAGAATCGGTACCGAAATAATTGGTGCGAAAACCAGTTTGAAACCTGCTCACACTCTGAAAGCGGAGGCTTCACATTAAAACCTGGTGAAATAGTGTACTTAGATGTTTCAAAGTTGCCGTGAATTATTCTAATTCAGTCATTAAAATGACTAAATGATTTATTTTATTACATCCAATTCTAAAAAATGTAAATTGGAGGGGTGGGCAGGGGCCTTCTGGAGCCCCCCTGGAACTTAGACCTCTTTAGATCCATTGTGCCAACCCACATTTAACCTGCCCGCCACTCGCAGACAGGGGACAAGAGTACCACGGTAGAGGTATGGAAGAGGGCAACCCATCCAACCCCTGTCTGAACCCAACGTTGCTTAACTTCGGTGATCTCACGGGAACCGGTGTGTCAACGTGGCTAGGCCCTTGCCCGCACACCTCCAATTCTAGTAAAAGATGAAATACCGCCGTAATAAGTATATTCTGATTGATAGGTATGTGTAACGTCCACCTCCTTAGGAGGTGCGAATCCTCGTATCATTTTCGTAAATTATATCATAATATAGAGTGTATAAGTTTTAAAAGATTTCATTCATGCTTTGGACATTGCTTTCGTTACGTCAGCAAATTATTCGTCATTTGTACAATAGCATTAACTTTGCTCATGCAAGAGAACGCTGTCTACTTCGCCACGCAGTAAATAGCAGACGACAATCGACTATTTGAAAAATTGACAGCGCAAAGATAGCCGGAAATAAAAGGCACCACAAAAGGTAAAAAATAATATGCGGTCAATTACAACTAAATTGTTTTATCAAGTTTCTTCTTCCCTTGATGCAAGGGTCGTGTTCAGCCAAGTAACTATCAAACGTTTGCCATTGACAATTCTGCTTTCTTGATTACTCGACTATAAATGGGCAATCATAACAAAAACGTTGGGTTAACTGGTCATATTTAACTTTAAAAAATTTTTGTGCCATGAAACGTGAAGAAAAATGCACGTGTCGGATATAAAAGCTGATATTGGTATTATCTTCTAATGGGAGAGTGTAACTATGTAAGTATTTGCAGTAACATACGAATTTAAATATTTAAGTTTATGAGAAATATGTTGGTAATGACAAAACCGTGGTCGAAAGTACACACTTGGTTTATCTTACGCGTATCATACTTAACAAATGTATCGCCATTAAATATAATCACGGCATTGGAGATCCCGGAAAAATTCCGAAACGAAATAGGAAATCAGAATCTTTTGAAACGACAGAAATGGTAAACGTAAATTTATGTCAACTCACACAGATGGTCTAACTGAGATGTATGCCAATGGTGAAAAAATCAATTGCGCAAGGTAGTGCCAAGTTACCATCAAGAGCCATGGCATACGAATCAGCACTATTAGCACTTTGTATGTGCCCAGATCCCAGATATCAGGCCCAGATGAATGCTTCCTAAGTCGCATGTCGATAAATGAAGTGCTATCGAAATACGGCATGCCTATCGATATTATATCATACCTATCGATATTTTAAAAATATTGATAGCTGGCGAAATTATGCCTTAATTTACTCACGCGGTTGAATCCTTCGCAATGTCTTCCGAAGTGTGGAAATACTTCACGGTTTATGCAGCAAATGAAAATTTCGCAAGCGTAATATTTGTCATTCCCTGATTTCCAGGGGTGCATGTAAATCCACTCCTAACCTGAAAAAGCATGCGAAAAAGAAGCATAAAATAAATTTTCGCTGGAAGAGTCCAATCGTGTCTCCAAAGAGACGGACTACTTCAGTAACTAGTAGAGGCCTGCACACGGTCGCAAAATACAGGCGAGGGTCGCCTGCCTGTGTGCGAGAGATAAAGAGAGAGGCACAACCCGAAGACATTTTTTTCTTTTTTTTCGGACTTTTCTGAAGTGTCACGAATGTGGCCTTAACGGAGAAATGGCCGAGTAGAAGCGGTCTCCCGTCGTCTGCTGGGCGGGCGACCGCCTCCATCCATGCATGGGCAACGAGTATAAAACCAAAAGTGCTTGAGCTCTATAAATATTTTCACATAAAGGGTAAAAATGGATTAAAATTACATAAACACAAAAATATTATGAAGTATTCTTTTTCAAGCAGTATGTCTCTGAAAATGATTACAGTAGAAACTCGAAATTACGAAGTCGACGGGACCGGAAATATCGGCACTTCGTAATATCAAATTTTGTATCAACGAGTATCTTTCAAAAACATCGCGATGAAGCTCTTTTTTGTTTCCTTAAATTAAGATGAACTCTCACGACGTACTTGCATTATTTACGAAGTTATAATTCATAAAAGTATACTTAAATGTGTGTTCATGCCCACAAGGTGCAAACAGTTAAACGCAACTAATTTGTCGGAGGTCGATTCTTCCGATTTTCGGGATTTCCGCCGTAAAAAGATGGAACGATGAGGCGACGATGATTTTCGGGATTTCCGCCGTAAAAAGATGGAACGATGAGGCGACGATGATTTTCGGGATTTCCACCTCATCGTTCCATCTTTTCACGGCGGAAATCCCGAAACTCGGAAGAATTAAACTACCATCTAAGACCCGCGGAAATTTACATCGCGACAACTAACTTGCCGTTCTTTTTTCCAATGAATGATTAGGCAATGAAGCATCTTTGCAAAATTTTTGTGCAGTTTGGAATAAGCCTATGAACCTTCATAGCGCATTTTTCTATATTATTTCCTAACTGGAAAACTCTTTAACTGAAGCGTAAGCGATGTTTAATCATCAGTAATACTGAAGGATGCATACAATAAGGAAGTGTGTGACTTGCGCGATCATTGGCACCGGATATTGGAATTAGAGGAATAAAATTTCGTTAGAAGATGGTCCTTTCTCCGCGTCAGGCATAATATATGTACCTACCTACGTTAAGCTAAGACAGTGAAAATAAGATTTTCTCCCGGATGCTGTGCGATGGATACACGTTATGTATTTTGTATAAATAATGATAAGCCCATTAATTTCCCGAATTAACAATCGTTTTTCTCTCTTGGATTCAGCTTATTTTTGCGTGGTTATTTCTGAGATGATAGAGCTGAAAGAATAGCTTATAGAAGAGTCCAGCTGTGTACCTCCTTTCAGAAGTAGGGTGTACAAGCCACGCACTTCAACGGTGAAGGTGAGATAGTTCCTTTTACACTTCATCGGCTACTAACGATGCTAACATTACAAATCAATAATTTTCGTTTTTCACTCTACTACACGAAAGCTTCAGTTGTGGTTCTATTCAGAGTAGGTCTGCCTGCCTGCTCTTCATTCATTATATCTCAGAATTCTTTTTAACATTCGCTATTGAATTGAAATGTGGGATATTTTTGCTAATCGTGTTTCCTTTGCCTACGATCAAGCAAGGAGACTTGCGTCCAAGCATTGCAGCTCCAGGTCAGGCCACGCATCAAGCTAGAAGCTGCCTTCTTTCCCTCCTTTCCCCCTCGCTGTGGGTGGGGGTTACTCCTTTCGCCCGCTCACAAAAACAGCTGCGAGGCCCATGGTCTCGTAGTATCTTACGTCTGTTGTGAGGGTGATCCACCTGGGATTCAAGACCAAGGGCTGCGCGCGAAGAATAAACATCAAATGAATCATCATCTTTATGCCGAATAGTCGCATCTTATCTTCCTCCTCCCTTACCTCAATTTGCTGCGTCGGCGGAAAGGGAAGACATGACTCTGGCGAGTGGAGCTTTTACCATGAATCAAGATATGCCCATGCCCATGATAAGAGTTAGACCCATCGGGGTGCACAGATTCCTTGAGATTGGGGAGGGAACTTCTTAAAGGGCCCAAGAGCTGGTATGGGGGGCCTGCAAAGTCAGCGTGGGGCATCTCATGCTAGCCTAGCGTTGAGGGGGTGGGACGGAGGGGCACTCGAAGGGGCCTGATGTCCCGGAGGGTGGGCTTGGGAGGGGGGGGGGGGCTTGGGTGTGAGGGGGATGGCTCTTGCCCACTCATAGAGCGGGAAGGGGGGACACGGAGGGTCACTTGAAGGGGAAATATAGCCAGTGTGGGAGGGATAGGTTAGCCGCAAGTGAGAGAGAAAGGTGATGGGGGAGAGTATGCCGAGGTTTTGGAGCAAAGGAGAAGGAGAGCTGGGTGAATTTTCCTGGTGGGGACTGCCTAGTGGGGAAAAAGAATATGGGAATGTGCGGGCATTTTCATTCCCTTAATTTCCGATCCATTCCGGCAATATCAGAAAAGGGAATCAGTGAATAATAAGTCAAGAAGAAATACGAATGAATGTTTATTAAAAATATAGTTCAGTTCTTGAGTACATGAGTCCTTCAATGATAACTATTGCCAGCCGGAATAATTATGCCGTCGAGCAAGGTTGAGTGTAATCAGCCTGAAATAGTGAGAAAAAAAGCTTCCTTGTGTTATATTCAGGACTGAATCTACCGCTCAAACAACACAGCACCATCTCCGATACATGTCATAGTTATTGCAAACGCACGGCAAACGATTTCTGTACCAGGAATAATCATCATGGATTTATGTTTGAGAAAACTGGTAACAAAAAATGCCAGGGATCACGAGAGGAAAATGCTGGTTGTAGCAATTACGGCAAGTATAATCCGTACAGGACTACTTTACATTTTTTTACTCGTTGGCAACTCTGTGGACTCGTGGTAACAAAGCAAAACGCATTTTTTGTCCGATTGGTTCCATATTTTATGAGCTACGATACCTACGATTCAAAGTCGTCCTTAAAGTCTGGTTTCACTGTGTAATGAAAGTGTACGGTATAAGAGTACGGAAATAAAGTTTATAAATGGTTAACGGCGTCCGGACATTCCGTGGTCGACAATTCCTAGTCCAGACGGGGGGGAACCCAAATATTTCCCAAGATAATCTCCCTAAGTGCGAGGTTTGGTATTTACTAATTGTCTCGCCGCCGTTATCGCCAGAGACTAGAGTCCCCTCGACACTCTCCGTGCCGTTTGGACATACCCCCTCCCTCCGAGCTTGGAAGCGTTGACCTGCTAATGCCCGGACGACGTAATACGGTATAAATATGCCGATCCTCTCTAGGATCGGGGGATTATAAGTTGGTTGTCAGAGGCGAGCGGACGGGACGATTCTGCCCGTCGCCGTCACTTGTAAAATTATCCACTATCTTTCAGAACATTAAACTCTCTGTTATCACTTCGCGTGAATTTTTATTCTTTGGTGCCCTATGCCCTAAACGGGAGACGCAACCGCTCGAGTCTCCCTCCGTCTACATTAGTGTCAATCACTACATAGGACGTTTTTGGTGTCAGGTGTGGGGTTGGGCATAGCGAAGTAGATTTAGTACCGGCAGACCGGGGCAGAGAACGAGTACCGAAAGAAGGCGATAAAGGAGCAGCGTGGAGGAGCCAAACAGAGAGGACGCAAGCGGAACCCCCAGCGGAAGGAGCCGCTGCCTTGCAGTCCGACCCAGAGTAAGCGGTACGACACAGCAGTGGAACGAGACAGCGCGGCGCCGGAAGATAAGAGAAAGAAGATAATCTTCGAGAGGGAAAGAAGATTAAGTGGTAAGTCGCACTCAAATTCCTTTTCTTCCTTCCCACTGATTGTGCAGTATTCGTAACGATGGCCCCTCCAAACGAGAGTAATGTCAGCGCAAGTCAGGAGAGTTATTGCAGTATAATGGAGGCAATGAAATTGATTGCGCAGCCTTTTGATGGCGACAAAAAGAAATTAAGAGAGTTTATTGAAAACGTAGATGTGGCCTTTGAATTGGTTAACCCAATAGATTACGAGAAGTTATTGAAATTTGTTAAGGCGAAAATTACTGGAGATGCTCGCTCCAAACTTATGGTGAGAGACGAAACCAATACGTGGGAACAAGTGAGGGGCATATTAGAAGAGAATTACGCCACTCGCAGGACCCTCGATTACTATGCTTGCACGATGTTCGGGGCGAGGCAGCAATTACATGAAGGCATCGCTAGCTGGGCTAGTAGAATCGACGAAATGCAAACTAATTTGCGGAATGCTAGTGCTAAAGTTGTGGGAAGCCGAAATTTGGCCGGAGCACTTTCGCTCGTCAATTACTTGGCCAAGGCTTGTTTCATTCAGGGTCTTGAAAATGAACGAGTTCAGACCATAGTAAGAAGTAAGGGAGACGGAATTCTCTTACCTGAGGCAGTTGAAGTAGCTTTAGAAGAAGAAAGCGCAATCCTTTCAGGAGTTGAAAGAAAGAAGAATATGTTCAAAAGCATTCCTAATTGCGAGAATTGTGGGAAACCAGGGCACAAGGCGAGTAATTGCTATTTAAGGGTTAAACGAGAAGTAAGCAAACAAGTGAGAGCTTTGAAAGAAATGAAATGTTTTAGCTGTGACCGTATGGGACATTTAGCTAAAGATTGTAAGATGGGAATAAAATGCTATAATTGCAACCGAATGGGTCATTTAGCAAAAGATTGTAGGGTCCCGAGGAGGACAAAAGAAAATTCAGGTTCCGATAGAGGGAACAAATGGGATGAACGAGGCACGGGTCCTCGAAATAACACAGCGGAGATACGAGGAGTGAATCCCGTTGGAGAAAAGAAGGCGAACACCTTAACTTTTGAAGTGTTAGAGAGCAAAAAGGGTCGGATTACGCTCTTGATTGACACGGGAGCGGACGTAAGTCTAGTAAAGGCATCCGCACTGAAAAGAGGAACCAAGTATTACACAGATAACAAGATGACTCTCAAAGGAGTTACTGATAAAAGTTTTGAGACTATGGGATGCCTTAAGATGAAATTAATGACTCGTGATAAAATGAAAGATCATTCCTTTCACTTGGTAGATGACAGTTTGGCGATAAATTGTGATGGCATATTGGGCAATGATTTCTTCAGAGCCATGGGGGCTCAAATCAACTATTCTCAAAGAAAGGTTAAAATGGGTAACGCAGAACTAGCGTTTGATAGGCACAAGGAGGAAGGTGACTCGAGAGCACGATTGAGTAGTCTGCGGTTACCCCCGAGGAGTGAGGTGATAATAAAATGTGCTGCGGAAAACGAGGGAGAAGGAATAATTGAAAAGCGAGAGGTATCCCCTGGAATTTATTTGGCGGAATCTCTCACCCTGAGTAAAAATGGAGAGTGCATTACGAGCATAGTGAATACCACTGAAGTGGAAACGGATATTCCGACCCCAGTGGTCTCGTTAGCAAGAGTAGAGGAGGAGGAAGATGTAAATTTTCCAGAAGTGAAAAAGGTGGAAAGAGCACTAAATAGAAGGGAAAAGATTACCTCTCTTCTTAGGTTAAACCATTTGAATGCCGAAGAGAAAAGAGAACTGGTAGGGACTTTGAAAGAATATAGTGATGTCTTCTACCTTCCTGGAGATTCTCTCTCATGCACGAGGGCGGTGGAGCATGCAATTCCCACTCCAAGCCTAGGGCCCGCCCAAGCTATCAGGAGTAAACCCTACCGGATTCCTGAGGCTCTTAAGGATGAAGTTGAGAATCAAATGCAGAAGATGCTGCGAGAAGGCATAATTGAAGAAAGCAAGAGTGCATGGAATTCTCCGATATTGGTGATTCCCAAGAAGATGGACGCCTCCGGCGTAAGAAAATGGAGAGTAGTAATAGACTATCGCCGACTCAATGACGTTTCCGTGGGAGATGCTTTTCCCTTGCCAAACATCTCAGAGATCCTTGACCAACTTGGGAAGGCGCGCTATTTTTCCACCCTAGATTTGGCCAGCGGTTATCATCAGGTTCCAATGAGGGAAGAGGACCGCGAGAAGACTGCTTTCAGCACCCCTGGAAATCACAGCACCCCTGGAAATCACTATCATTTCTTAAGAATGCCTTTCGGCGCGAAAGGAGCCCCATCAACTTTTCAGAGATTAATCAACACGGTGTTGAGCGGCCTACAAGGAGAAAAATGCCAGGTCTATTTGGATGACATAATTGTGTACGGGAGCTCCCTAATCGACCACAACGAGAAGCTGAGAAGTGTGCTGCAGAGACTGAGAGTCCACGAGTTAAAATTACATCCTGATAAGTGCGAACTTCTGAGAAAGGAGGTCACTTATTTAGGTCATGTAATATCAGAAGATGGCGTGCGCCCTGATCAAGAGAAGGTGAGGAAGGTGCAGGAATTCCCGGAGCCTAAGACCACAAAGCAGCTGAAAGGGTTTCTTGGCCTGGCCGGGTATTATAGAAGGTTCATACCGGAGTTTAGCGGGATAGCAAAGCCATTGCACGCGCTGTTGAAGAAAGGGACGCCGTATGAGTGGGGCGAGGATCAGCAGGAAAGTTTTGATAAATTAAAAGAGTTGCTGACTAATGAACCGGTCCTCCAGTATCCCGATTTTTCGAAGGAATTCATCCTCACCACAGATGCCAGCAACGACGCCCTTGGATGCGTGCTATCGCAAGGCGCAATCGGAAGAGATAAGCCGATCGCCTACGCCAGCAGGACTCTCAACAAGGCCGAGAAAAACTACTCGACCGTTGAAAAAGAGCTGTTAGGGATTGTGTGGGGGACAAAGTACTTCCGCCCCTATATTTTCGGCAGGAAGTTTACGATAGTCACAGACCACAAACCTTTAGTATGGATATTCAACCTAAAGGACCCCAGTTCGAGACTCATGCGATGGAGACTCAAATTAGAAGAGTACGATTATCACGTCGTCTACAAGAAAGGAACGCAGAACTCAAACGCCGATGCTCTCAGTCGCATCCATCGACTCAGGGCACGGAGAAAGGAAGTAAAGGATATAGAAGAAGGCAAGAAGGAAGAGAAAGAAAAGGACGAGGACAGAGAAGACGTTGAAGATGAACTAAGGGAATGGGAAGCGGAGACCCGTAGACAAAATGAAAAGGAAGAAGAGGGGGAAGAAAGAACATCCGTGGGGCGGAGAGAGAGCCTCAGCGAAGAAAAGAAGAAGGAAATTTTCAAGGAATTCCATGACTCACCCCTAGGAGGTCACCAAGGAGTAACGAGAACGTACGAGAGGATGAAGGCCTATTTTGATTGGCCAAATATGAAGGAAGATTTAAAGTACTACATAAAGAAGTGTGAGACTTGCCAGATGAATAAAGGAAGTGACAGGAAAACGAAGATGCCAATGGAGATAACGAGCACGCCAGAGACCGTCATGGAGAAGTGCGCCCTCGACGTCTGCGGTCCATATCCTGTAACTCAGAAGGGCAACAGGTATTTACTCACCTTCCAAGACGAGCTCTCGAAGTATACATTGGCCTTCCCGATCGAAAAGCAGGATGCGGGTACGATAGCTAAAGTATTCGTGGAAAACGTTGTATTAAAATTTGGAATTCCCCAGGTGGTATTGACGGACCAAGGCGCAAATTTTCTGAGTGAATTGTTTAAAAGAGTGTGCCGCCTACTGAGAATAAGAAAAATCCAAACTACGGCCTTCCGGCCGCAGAGCAATGGTAGTTTAGAAAGGACCCATAAGACGCTCACGGAGTATTTGCGACATTTCATCGCTGAAGATCAAAGCAACTGGGATGAGTGGATTCCGTACGCCACCTTTGTGTACAACACCACGCCGCACACGGCGACAAGATTCACTCCCGTCGAGTTGATGTTTGGACGGCAAGCCAATCTACCCAGTCAGCTAAACATAAGGACACCGACAACCCAATACACGTATGAAGACTACGTAGCGGAAATGAAGAGCAGACTACAATCTTCCTACCAGAAAGCGAGAGAGAATCTTCTCGGAGCAAAGGAGAAAAATAAAATTCACTATGATAAAAAGATCAAGGTAGAATTGTTTATAACAGGTGATAAAGTTCTCTTGTTCGATGAATCTGTTAGGAGGGGTAGATCGAAGAAACTATCTGCTCAATGGATAGGACCATATGTAGTAGAAAGTGTAGAAGGGGTTAATGTGGTTATAAGCCGAAAAAGAAAACTTGTAAAGGTTCATGCTAACAGGTTGAAGTTATTCTTTTAAATTTATCTTTCAGAGATACGGTGGGCATGGCGTGGACCTATCTGCTAGCAACTGTATGGATATTCACTGTGGTATTAGGGAATGACTATGAAATAATTAACATTAAAAACTCACCGGGATTATATTATGAATACATGGGAGAAACGCAGTTGTATTATACTGAATGGAAAATAGTCAGTTATGTAAATTTAAAGGAACTAGATGACAATTTTCGCAAGGTAGAACATTACGTGGGAGTGACCACTAAGTTGTGTTCCCAATATAAGAATAGTGCATGGGTTAACATGACGGACTGCGTCAATTTGATGCATTACTTACCTCATAAAATAGAAGAGATTGAACAAACTAGATCAGTGATTAATCAGGTAGCCAGGAGTGGTGAGAATCCTTTGAGATTCAAGAGGGGAGCCCTAAACTTCATTGGAGAAATAGGGAAGGTTTTATTCGGAACGATGGATGATGATGACGCCACCTATTATTCTAGGAAAATAGAAGAACTGGAGGGAGAGAGAAGCAACATATTACGGCTGGCTAAAGAGCAAATGACGGTGGTAAAGTCCACCCTGAGAACTATAAATTCAACAGTCCAAAATATACAAACAAACGAGGAAACCTTAATGAATAATTTAAGGTTAATAGGAGATCACCTCACTAAAGATGAAGGGGAAATTCGTAGAAAATTTAGCATATCTTCTCTTATGATAACTGTGAATAGGCACTTGATACAGCTCAATAGAGTGATCGATGAAACAAGGAGGAATTACGAAGTGATTCTAAGGGCCATCGTAAATGCACAGAAGGGTATCCTTGAACCGCACATAATTACTCCAGCCAAGATCATGGAAATAATGAAGTCAGGTGGAGAAGACATTCCCAAGGACCTTTCCTTACCTTTTCCTCTGAGTGCGACCTACGCAAGTGTGCTACTTAGACTAATCATCCTTGATGTGTTCATCAGTGACAATGTGTTGGCCTATGCTATTAAAATACCCTTAACCGAACATACGAAATTCAATGTGTATAAAGTGATTCCTTTTCCAGTGGTAATGGACTTGAAGTGTATTTATGTTCAACCTGAAAAGCCTTATTTATTAATGGATATTACTAAACAGCATTATTGTAAACTAGATAATTATGAATTTGATAAATGTAAAAAGGTAACCAATTATTGGAGAGTATGCAAGCAGGAATTTGTGGTTCAGTCCACCCATTTTAAAGAAGAGTGTGAAGCACGAATGTTGCAACAAGTCAAAAGTATTCCCTCTGACTGCTCCCAAAGACTTGTGAGAATAAATGAGACATTGTGGACTCAATTGGACAACAATGAGTGGTTGTTTGTGGCCCCTAAGGCTGAGAGTTTTACCATAATTTGTAGGGAACGGGAGGCAGTCGATGTTACTTTAGAAGGATCTGGGAAATTAATATTTAAAAATAATTGTAAGGGGTATACTACTAAGATAATGATTCAAAGTCAGATAATTGCGAATACCAATGTAACCAATAGAGATGTGATTCCGCCTCTGGATCTTATATATGAATGTTGTGAAAGTGAAAGTGTACGAATGAAAATACAACAGCTCCAAATGGACTCCACCATTAGAAATGTGATCAGTAATGTGGACGATTTAAAATACGCCAGTCATAAGGTGGAGGAAGTGGAACGTTTAATTTCTGAGCAAGAATGGAAGCAAACTCATTCCACTAGGGTATTTCAATTTTCTGCAATGACCATAGTGGGTCTAATAATAATTGGTGTGATTGTATTATGTTATTGTTGTAAATGTTGTGCGAGGTGTTTTCCAAGAATGTTCAACCCAGTAGACGATTGCAATCCATGTAAAGCCATTATTTTCAGACCAAAGATTGTAACTAAGGTAAAAACGTCAAGTGACCGGTTGTCCCATCTCGAAGAGGAGATTGAGTTAACTTCCACGGCAGTTCGACCATCCCCGAAAACCTCGAGACGAGTCGCTTCTGAACCAGCGGGTGGAAGGCGCTGAGTTGCAAGAGAAAGTACCAAATCCAGAAGAAGGTCCTTTCTCTTTCCTATGGGGGGAGATGTAATGAAAGTGTACGGTATAAGAGTACGGAAATAAAGTTTATAAATGGTTAACGGCGTCCGGACATTCCGTGGTCGACAATTCCTAGTCCAGACGGGGGGGAACCCAAATATTTCCCAAGATAATCTCCCTAAGTGCGAGGTTTGGTATTTACTAATTGTCTCGCCGCCGTTATCGCCAGAGACTAGAGTCCCCTCGACACTCTCCGTGCCGTTTGGACATACCCCCTCCCTCCGAGCTTGGAAGCGTTGACCTGCTAATGCCCGGACGACGTAATACGGTATAAATATGCCGATCCTCTCTAGGATCGGGGGATTATAAGTTGGTTGTCAGAGACGAGCGGACGGGACGATTCTGCCCGTCGCCGTCACTTGTAAAATTATCCACTATCTTTCAGAACATTAAACTCTCTGTTATCACTTCGCGTGAATTTTTATTCTTTGGTGCCCTATGCCCTAAACGGGAGACGCAACCGCTCGAGTCTCCCTCCGTCTACATTAGTGTCAATCACTACAACTGGGGCGTCCAGCGGCCATGTCCAACTTTCGCGTCTGGACGTCGCGGCTAGACAACGTGGCCGGGTGGTTTCATTCAGGCGTCTACATCCTGTTTCCGAGGCTGGGCGATGTGGGAGAATGCGTATTTAGTTTAATTACACATTTATTATCGGTTTGTGTTTCCTGAGAGTGAGTTGATTTTACGCTTTAAATGGATGGTGACGATTTAGTTTTGTTGGAAGACGAAGAAAAGGACGACCAATGTTGCAAGTAGTTTTACAAAAAAGAGCTGGAAAGGACGCGTAATATAAAATGCGGAGAGAGGAGAGCAGAAAAATCCCCGAAAATTGGGGGACTGTTTCGAGACTGTTTCGAGAGCAGTCGAGATGCAGACGTCGGGCATCAGCCGTCGGACACGACGGCTGAGACATATCTGTAAAACCGAACTCATTTGATATAGATTGGACGAGTACGGCAGTGACTTCCGGCTGCTGGACGCGAACGCCGAACGCGGCCGCGGGATGCCCCAGCGAAACGACACCTTTACTATTGTAGCATTGAAAAATGAGATATCGTTCAGGTAATACATTCTGTGGATAATGTATTCGGCGTTGATGATTAATTAGATGTTTAACTCTGACAAGGAGCGCCGGAAAACGTTACTGTGATCCATCACTATTCGTATAAACGAGTAACTTTTTCACGTCGGGACCAAGATCCGAGGTTCGTAATTTTAAAACTTCATTATTAATATCGCGTACTGTTACATACACTTAGATACCCTTTTGGTCGGGACCGAAGATTTTGCTTCGTAAAATCAAAATTTCGTAATTTCGAAGTTCGTATTTTCGAGTTTCTACTGTATTGATTATCTTATCTTACCATTGAGCAATGCAAAGTAAGTGGTAAATTAAGAACCGGAACCGAGAATCGGAACCGAAGTTAAGGACCGAACCGGAACGGAAAAAAAGTGAAACCGACCCATCCCTAAAAAAATCTCCTCCACATCTTATGATTTGAGCCTGTGAAGGCACTACACCAACCCAATCCCCAAAAGACCTTACAATTACAGACCTTTATCATGTGAATCCTTCTCAATACTTCCAATTCCATCACCAGCAGCTTTTTCTTCATTCTGCATAGATTCCAACTCATTGCTCTTCTTCTTCAAAGCTGCAAGCTTAGAAATGGCATCTTTGTTGTGTGGCTCTAATGAAAGCACCCTGTCCAGGTCACGCAGTGAATTCTTAAGCATTCCCAGTCCCTCCCAGGCTGCTGAACGCCTAAGCCAAGCCTTGGTGTAAGAAGAATCAAGGCCGATAGCTTTAGTGCAATCAGATTCAGCCTTCTGGAAACTGAAAAAATAAAATTTCTCAAATTTAAACTTGGAACTTTAAATCTTTCAACATCATTCCCTACATGGAAATGTTCAATCACAACAGAAGATGTGGTAAAGGTTACTATTTTGTTGGTGAAAATGGGCAATTGGTAAAGTGCTTCAGATTGTGGTACAGAACATTGAGAAAAGGTATCCCAAGAAGGTAACTCAAGAAGCAGTTCCATCAATAACAAGGAATAATTACCCAATAACCCTCTCCAGGAATTCTGAGTAGTTTGAATATTATTCAAGCCCATTCAAAGCTATATCAAACATTTCATTAGGAATGAAATTCTTCCCAGACACAATGCAGCTGTTTCTAATAGCAAAGACTTTTCTAATTCAAGTGCCTCTAAGATAAAACAAAGAATTATTTACTACCCCCATATTTAAACTGAAATAAAAAATATTAGGATTGGAGCAGCTTTGTGTGTCAATGGTCAAGATTGAACAGATTTTATTACAACTGCTCATTACATTTCATCATTTCATGGAAAACAATGGGAAAGTCAATCTTACACATAAAACTCTCACAGCAATCCTATGTCTTAACATGTTCATCACAATGTTCCTCAGATATTGGCATTCCTGTTATAGACATTTGATTGAGCAATAACAACTGTTCATTTGAAACCTTCCCACATCTCAATAGGATCAATCAATCATAAAGGCTACAGGTATCTTACGCAAGTATCACAAATTATTTATTTTTTTCTAAACTGCCCTTTAATTTTCCAATCAGTAGAAAGCAACACACAATGTTTTCTTTTTGCAGTACTTAGCTGTAGCAGTAACAGTACTCAGCATAGCTGACAATATTATTTACTTAAAGCTTATCAAAGCACAAGGTGTTGAGGATCAGGGCCGGTGACAGGATTTTCGGGCCCCTGGGCAACTGAGTGGTCCGGGCCCCCTAAATCCCGGCAAACCCCCTCACTTAATTTAGACCAGAACTGCGAACTTTCAGGTTATTTTATGACCAGGACTTACCTGATTATCAGCTTTTTCTTCAGAGGAAAGCTGCACACTGTCATACATTATCTTTTGATTTACTATAAATCGTCCTTTTTTTTAAATTAAGCACATGTCAGTGGAATGGGATGGGGAAACAATTTCAAAATGATAACTTTTTGACGATGTAACACACTTTACGCTTTCATTTTACAGTAATCAAAACTAGGACATACTTGAACTTGAACATTTTATAAAAAGTCATAATAAAACGTACTTTTCTTTTTTTTCACAATTGGAATATCCACAATTACTCCCATCTTTTCGAAGATACGGAGATAATTATATCACCACCAAATTGAAATGAATGCAGATTATTCACTTTACTAAACTTACTCTACTAAGCTTTGCTTTCACGACAACTCTCTCAATCAAACATAACAGCAGGGAATGGGTAAAAATAATGTAAGTTAACGGTTTTGACGAACAGAATATATTTTGTTGTGCCGCAATATTAAGCTATTTTTGATAATTTGTTTCATTCCTGTGTGCATAATTCAAATAAAGTAGAAACTCAAGTTTTCCTAGATGAATAAAGTCTAATGTGACGTATAAATCAGGGATATGCATATTGTAACACCGAGAAAACGAAATATTTCAGTAGATTTTCTCGTTGAACAACCAAAAGCCTCGCGGTGTCCAAAATGTACCTTTCTGCATGAACCTACTGGTAGGGTCATAGGCTTGGACTGTTGAGGCGAGGGGGCAAAGAAACGAAAAGAAGTCCTTAATAAGGTCCCTCTGGAAAGTAAAATAATATTCATGTGAAAAATACAGGATTTTTGAGGGTGTGAATGAAAAGTTCACTTTTGAAGGGAGAAACCTCGAATGTGATTTCGCGTACACTTACAGACCTTATTATTTCTATATCCCAATGATTTCACACGTGTAGAGCCGGTGAAGATCAATAGCAATGCACACATATTAAAAAAGGCGAATAAGAAGCGTTATGTTCCTTATGGCTTGAAAAAACTTACTCGCGTCACGGCATTTCCAGCTACCGGCACGTGTCTCAAGCTACCGACGCTCGTATGAAAAATGAAATGTAATTTTTGGCGCCGCAAACAAATTTTCAATTTTTTTCAGATCTACCTTTAAAAAGCATCAACAATTGATTTAATATGAGTCACTTAACATGCCAGATATTTACTACTTAAAATGAATTTTTGCGTGAAAATAGCGTCCGGCATTTTGTTACGTAATATCACCTACATTTAGGAAAAAAACTCCCAAAGTTAAGCACAGTAAAGTAAATGTGTGGTTTTAACAGACCTACTAGTTTTTTATCCGACCAAATTCCTCCCACAGCGTCACCCTCAACTTAAATAGGAAGATTTTCGTAGAAAACTGAAGTCGGGTGTAATTTTGGATATGTTTGAGCCCCTGCATCTCGGTAACGGCGACAGAACATGACTAATGACATGCCATTCCATGGTTGCCAATCAATTATGAGTATTTGTACCAAGTTTCATGATTTATCTCCAAAAAAGCCATATTGGAATTTTGTCCATTTTTTCGATTTCAGCCTACTGTGCATCGTTTCAAAAATTCCTTCCTCTCCTTTCTATTAACAAAAACCACACAAAATCATGACAGTGCGTGCATGGGCCTTGAACTTATTTAAGTAAAACAAGGAAACAAATATAGAAAACTTTCAGAAGGATAAATTATACATTATGTTTAAGAATTAATAACTTTCTGAAATATGTATATATTCACAAAATTTTAAATATAAAATATTTTTTTGCTTCCCTTCTTTATTTTTCCCGGGAGTTAAGGATTTAGTATAAACGAATCCCGGGATTCCGGGATTGACGTACACCTTTTCGCTAACAGGCAGCGCTAATATATTTATAAGTATATTTATACATTTTATTGTATATTTATTTATATATACTTATAAGTAAGTTTTCTTGGACATGAAATGCAACGCGCAAAATTTTGTATTCTATTTGGCATTTAAATTTATTCATACTTCAAATTTTATTTTCAATTAATTATTTTGCCCCGGGCCCCCTGGGCATTTGCCCCCTTTGCCCCCCCCCTGTCGCCGGCCCTGTTGAGGATGATCAGGCCATACCACATAGAATTATGCAGTGCTTGACATGATATTAGAAAGGACAACATTCATCAGAAAATATGTATGTACATACATATTAACTCGAGGGAGACTGGAGGCATGGCTACATCGTTAGATTAATAGATTTTCAGATAGTTCCTCGCAGAAATCATTTTCTTTTGTTATCTGTAAGGTTACAAGGAACATTCCTTGAAAAGTGTTTGGGTGCTTTCCTGGCAATCTTATGAATGAATACTTCATGATTCACCATCTGGGTTAGGTTCTCCATCTCAGCTGATGTTTTATTAAATGACTCACTCATCATCTTCAGGGCAATGTCATGAGTTGAAATTTGTCCACTATATGCACCTTGCTCTCCAGGACAGGTGCCTTCAGATAGGTCCGACCTACTGACAGATGCATCTCTGCTTATTGGTAAGCCATTCATCCTGGTTGCATTTCAGGATGGGTTTCCCCACTACTGCCGAGTTGGCAACCAACATCCTGTTGAAATTATTCTCATGGAGTCAGACTTTGATGGCTTCCTTAGGTTGCCTTAGTAACCTTGTGTTTGGCACAACAAACAAACAACAATTTGGCACAACTGTGCTCGGTAACAGCTGAATTTTCTGTCTGTCCTTATTTGAGGTGCCTCTAATGTCCTTTTATCTAGGTTTTGACCAGTCTCACTATAGTGTGCATTCCTCTCTTTTTCTAAGATATAACCAGAGATGAGAAAAATGCATAAATGTCATAGTCATAGGCTTTTATCATGAAATAGCCAGTTTTCACAAAAAATTCATGAAATGTGACTTAATATATGCAGTATAAACATCATAAAATTGACAAAAATAGGTGAATAAGTCACAGGCACCTGGTGGATAGGGGTCATTGTCCAAGTTCTCACAGCTGTGTGCTCCTAATTAGAGTAAGGAAAAATCCTGTAATGCAACGTAAAACTATTCCTAGCTTGATGAATGTCCTGGACTATATTAGGAGGATTATTTCCTAAACATCTATGGATTTGACAAAGGTACTAAAAATGCATTCAACTAATGGGAGCTCCGACAGGAATTCCTAATTCTACATCAGCTTCAAACCCAGCTGTCTCCTGATTAGCTGTTCCAGAACATAAGGAATGGTATAAATTCGTGGTAAGGGAGTAGAATGTTTCATTTCTTGTTTGCTTCAACTCGTGTCACTTGCCGAAAATTCCTTCAAACAAAGTCAAGGCTTAAGAGGAATTGGGTGTCCTGTGAAAAGGTCTTTTCTCTAAAGGCGAAACATTCTTATGTGTGGAAAACAGGTAAGTTCCATACTTTGTTGATCTTAGCCTGAAGTGCATATATGTACTATATATGTATTCTTTTTCCAAGTTCTATATGTTTCTCTGAATGTATCTACAAGCTTAAAACGGGGTAACAATGCCTAATATCTGTACTTCTTGACTAGTTTGGATTGAGTTAGAAGGACAAGTCTCCAGCATATGATTTGATGCATCAATATGTATGTATAAAAACTGTTTTCTGCTCTAAAAAGTGCTTAAAAAACAAATGTTCAAATCCATAAAAATCTTGTTTTTTTTGTTTTACATAGTATAACTTCGACAGGAAGTCACAGTTGAACCAACACAAAAAGTCTCTTAGCCATAATGCAAATGTGTGGAAGCAGGGGAATATTTCAACACTTCCTGAGTGAGCGTGAGGCACCCGAGGTAGAATATAAGCCTTCAAGTGTTGTGCATGAACTTGTAGCAGTCATGCTTAAAGAAGGGATCCCTCTTCAAAAACTAGATAAGAAATTACACCTGAGCAAATTCATTGGTAGTCCGAAACCATTCTGTGCATCAAAACTCTTAAAACCAAGGTGGCATCCGCAATCCACTTTCAGATATGTAAAATTATACGTCAGCTTAAAATCCATTCATTGCTCTATGCTCCACTTTAAACTAGTTGAATTTCTAAAATAGAGTGGGATTGGGAGACTGGGGGAAAAGGTCAAAGCGAAACTCACTGCTGTCCAATTGAGGAAAAAGGCCAGTGTAACTCTAAAAGTAGGAGGTCAGAAGCTAGAGCAGGTGGAGCAATTTAGCTATCTTGGTAATGTGTTGGAGGAAAAAGAGTATAGCAGCATTGAAGTGAGAAGGAGAATCACATTGGTAAAAGAAACTTTTACTTGTAGAGGTGAACAGGGGCATTGAGTAGGTAAGTAAAGAAAAGACTAGTGAAAAGTTTAATATGGGGTGTTGCATTATGAGGGGCGGAATATGGACTTTGCGGAAAGAAGATGAAAATAGACTTAGGGCTTTTGAAATGTGTGTGCGGAGAAGGAGAAAGTAAAGTGGTTCTAAAGGACAATAAACGATGAAGTACTACAATTGGTAGGAGAGGAAAGAGATTCGATAGATGAAATTAGGTAAGGCAGAAGGTTTGGATGGAAAAGGTAATAAAAGGGGTTGGTGTTTTGAAAGAAGTGAATGAGGGAAGAACGTTGGGTAAGCAGGGAGGAGGGAGAAGAATGGGTAGCTTGGATAGAATGATGGGAGGCAGAAGGTATGAGGGACATTGTGTAAAATTTAGGAGGTGGGAAGAAATAAATGTCCATTTAGACCTACCTTCACCGCTAGAACACTAATAAGAACAAATAATTAAGTATTGGATGCTTTCTTTTATCCACTTACCCTATAGTAATAATAGGGATCAAAATATTAGTTTAAATTTTACAGTAAAATAAACGTCACACTTAAAATGTCATGAAAAGACTGAATTAAAAAAAAATAGATGCAATGAAACAGGAAAATATGTCATCAAAGTCACAGAATAAAGGTCATAACATGGAAAAATAAAAGTCGTAAACAAATAGTCTGTGGTTATAACATAGAAAAAGAGAAGAAGTCGCATCAAATGTTAATACTGATGTGATTGACCAATGGTTACTAAACCTCGTAGGTCCTCCAGTGAGCGTGATAGCAACCATGTAAAATGATTTGATGCATGATCGATGTGATAGCAAACATGTCGACATGATTGCTATCATATCGAACTTGTTAGCCGGCTTACTGGTTCTATACTACATGATAATGGAAAGCTTTCATACTAGCAAGTACCCTCAACCTGGCGCTGGATCAAGTATTGCGTGAAATAGGCTTTATTTAACACATACACAGCAATATGGGTGATAGTACAAAAATCAACTGTTTATTAATACCAATAACACTGTATATCTGGATTTCCAACACAAGTCTGGCATAAATTTATTTCTTAATCATCTAAAAAAAACCCTCTTGACCTCTCTACATGTCCTAAGGCCCCTAAGGGTCCTAAGGTCGTGAGTGAATAAATTATATATTTTGTGGAAGTGCATTGTTTCCTTACCCTCTCTACATGTGTTAGATTTTTAGGTCTTCTTCTCATTTCACATGACCTTAACTAGACACTTCATACTGTGGTCATCATGAATCAGGTTAGCAATGGCATTATTATGCTCAGAAGGCTCACACCACTTCTACCTCTTGCTATCATCAAACTTATCTTCTACACTTATGTCCATGCTCACCTTTCTTTAATGCATTATGTTCTGGGAAGAGGCCCCTGACAAACCTTTCTTTTGCCCCTAAAAGTACTAATCCATTTCTTTTTAATTATTTTGAGCTGTGCTACTTTTGTAAAAGAACATCCACAACATTTCTCAAGAAATGAAGAAGTGTATGACCATCACAGCACTCCAAAGGTGATGCTCACTTAAACAGTCACAATATCTCAAGCCCTGAAGTGTTCTTATCACATTCCCTCCATAATTTTCGATAAACTACCCAATCATATAAACTTCCCCTTCCATATTCAAGAGTCAAAATAAGGAAATGTTTAGCATATAAGGATACTATATGACATAAATGAATTTAATAATGAATGTTTGTAAGTATGTTGAGGAATCAGAATTATTGTCATGAAGGGTAATAGATTTCCAAGCAAATCAATTCATAAGAACTTGGACCTTCTCTGACAATAATTTATTTAAAAAAGAACATGAGTAATTTGACATGAATAGTGTTATCCACAATCACAACACAAGGAAAAAATGACATTTACTAAAATTTGTACATACAAAAATTGCGAAAATGGGACCCCAAGAACTGAGCATAAAATTGTTCAATGCAGTCCAGTGCCCCCAAGTATAAAAGATACATATAAAAATATTTAATGTTTTTAAATTTAAATTGAAAAGATTTTTGCAAAAATAAGTCGTTTTATTCAATTGAAGAACACCTCAGTGATACTGTGACAGACAAACCATTAATTACATGCAAGTGTATGATAGCAAGATGTTCCACAGAGAAAAAAATCATTCCCCTTGACCAGGACTAGAACCTGGACCCCCTGATTTCCGGCCAGGTGCTCTACCAGTTGAGCTACCAAGACGTCCTCTTTCTCTGTGGAAATCAATGAGGCGAATGATTTTTCCTCTGTTCAACATCTTGCTATAGTGCAATTTTCAGCGGTTGACGCCGTTAAAGTTTCCGTGGCCAGTTCGTGATCTTTGAATTCATTGCAAGTGTATGACTTGCCCAATATCTTGTTCATATTAATGTATCAAATCCTTGGGCAAATAAAGATATTATTACTACCTTAATTATATTTCATTTTGCTATTTGATGTTTTTTTCTACTCATGTTTCTTCCCTCGAAAAAACCACACAATATGTTTGCCACATTGGTAAGAATAAACTGATTATCATTTTTAAATAGCAGCAATATTAGTTAGTTGTTACCCCTCACATAAAAAAACACGTAACGCATGGTGTCCCACAGGTTTCTGTTTTGGTGCCCATTTTGTTCTCAGGTTATGTTAACGATTTATCTTATATTCTCTCCAATATTCTGGGTGCCCATCCTGTTCTATATGCAGATGATACTAATGTTCTTGTTTCATCAACTGACTTAGACATGGTGTCCAATCACTGTAATTTAGTATAGACTGATAATCTAAGTAACTGGTGCTCCAACAACCTCCTCGATCTTAATGCTGAGAAGTCCCACATTGTCTATTTTAAAAATAAGAACAAAACAAGCAGTGCTATTAGTTTTCAAGTTAACCAAAAGCCAATTCTCCAGGTCAATAGTGTGAAATTTCTAGGGCTACAGCTTGAGGCTTCACTGACTTGGGAATGTCATATTAATAATCTGACCAGCAAGTTAAGGGCCAAATGTTTTCTAATATGATCCATAATCTACTGTCTATCTACTGTATCACAAGATGTGCTGATGGCGTTATACTATTGGCAGATTTACTCATATAGCATCATGTTCTGGGGTTTCTCGCCTCATGCATCCAGAACTTTTAAAATGCAAAAAAGAGTTGTGAGACTAATAGCTAATTCTCATTATCTTGCCCCTTGCAACCAATTTTTAAAAAGCTGGGCCTTTTACCTTTTCTTTGCGTTTATATTTTACAAGTGTTGCTGTATACTCATAATAATATTACCCAATTTAATAAAAACAGTGCTGTACACAATCACTTTACAAGAAGTTCCAATGACCTACATGTCCCATATGTACGCACTACAACTGCATTTTGTGGTCCGAATTCAATGGGTTTAAAACTGTACAATGCTTTACCCAATGAATTGAAGTGTATCAATAGTTTCTCTGTTTTTAAGTCCAAAATCAAGGAAATTTTACTTCATAGGATGTATTACAAAGTTAATGATTTCATTAATGACAGAATTTAATATTGTCATAGTGTGTTTTGTGCTTGTAATTTGTAAATTGTGCTCTAACTTTCTGACTTGTCCTATATCATGTACTTGATCGCTGGACCAATAAAATTATTATTATTAAATAATACATACTCTTTCAACTTGAGGTAGCAAAGGGCTCTATTGGCGAAAAAAACTGCATCTTTTGGGTATATTTTAATGGCTTTTGAATAACAGTTAATGGCCTTTTCCCAGTTTCCAGCTTTCACATGCTCGTTTCCCTAGAGAAGATAAATCCAGAAGGTTAGAAAATTTCCACAGTAGAATCAAAATGACAAAGTATGGAAAGCTATTATCTCACCCTTTCCTTTTCATACATTGCAGCCTCTTTCATCTTTTCTTCTTCATTACATTCAATTTCTTCAATCACACTTTCCTATGAAATCAATAAATTAAAGAAAAGTATCAAGTTTATAAGCCAAAAATGAATGGGAAACTTCCTGACTTCATATATTTATTTCAATTACAACTCATATAACTCATAATGAAAAGGGAGTAGATTTTCTGGAGCAATCTATCACTGACAATTCAATTATAGGCAATCTGTTAACATTATAAGGCCACAATTTCTCACACCAGAACTTAAGATTTTAAAAAATTTATTGGCTCAGGACAAAGCAGCATCCTAGACTTCTTATATGAATCAATGCTGTTTCATTCACCAAATTATCACTAAAATCTTCCAACAACTACACAGATTAAGGTAAGCTTGAAAGTAGTGTGACTACATTAGAAAATACAGCAGTAGAATACTTCTTTCTAGCAGTGAAGCATAACCAATAACTGCAGACAAGACTGGAAGCTAAGTCATCTTAAGATTTCGGGAAAAATGGGTGGGAGGAATTGCTAAGTAAAATTTTGAACGATGCACTTGAGCATGTAGTGAAAAGGTTAAATAGAAGAATTATAACAAAAACAAGATGCTAGTCAACATATTTGCTATGAAGAGAAGTGAGTCTAGATTACCTATCTCAGGAGAAGTAGAGGTAATTCTTCTCTTTCTTCTATGTTGACATGCTCAGTGCTTGGATGCCAACAGGGTTAAGGTAACATGAACTACGTACATACAGAATAGTTTTCTAGTGCAATGACAACAAAGAGAGTATGAAAGCTTCAGAAAAGATGGTTGCAGGATGGAGACTTGTCTGTGGTTGATATGGGGCGCCGATGAATATCAAATAGGATAGAAAACTCAAAGCTACAATCATTCAGGTTTTCGAAGAAGGGATTTTACTCTATTTTGTCTGATTTGGTCATCGACTGTAATCTTTAGTACTACACAATGACGATGAACATTTAATAAGCAGAATAAATATTCAATTTCCTATCAGATAGCATACAATATATTCCTCCATCTACTACAAATCACTACGAAAACTTGGAAAAACAATACCACTGCAAGTGAAGCATTCTTTATGGCTTTATCGTCCTACATCGTACTAAGCTGGTTGTTTGGCTGAAGATGTCTTCGGATAGTGGGGAATAACTAACAATAAGTCGAACCCGAGGACGACCAATAATGTATACAGAAGAACCCAGAAATTATAATCTTTAGTCTTCGTACCTAGGTAATTTAACTACAAGGGGTACGTAATAAAAAGCATACTTCAGCACACATTTAACACAGGAATACTCAACTACGGTGAAAAAAAATAACTTACAACATCAAGCTTATCCCATGATTCATAATCAAACGCTGATATTTTCTTCTTCCTTTGTGATTTACCGACATCGGTTATTTTGTTTTCATGGTCCTTCTTTTGCTGGCTTCGTATATCAGGATACAGCTTCTACAGTATACATTATCGAATTTTCAAAAAGTTTGTACATAATCCATCATTCATCAATGATTAAATTACCACATTCACCTCATCCTCAGGATCAATCCCTCTCAGCTCTGCATCTTTCTTTTTTATATCTGTTTCCCAATTTTTCAAATCCCTCATATACGAAGCCAAATCTTCAGCATTATCTCTAACGGATTTTTGCACAGCAAAAAGATCCATTATCTGTTGTAATGTCAAAGAAGAACTTAAGCCATTAAAACCCGACAGCTCTCACTTTCCATGAATTTAGAACAGGTTCCGCTCCTGGGGGGTAAGTCTGTAACTTTAGGCGCTTCGTTTGGGAGAAAGAGTTCTCTACCAAAGTTTTCTCCCGACCGAAGTCTGTAACTGGGTGGAGAAAACTTTTTCTACTGACCGGAAGGGAGAAAACTCTCGTTATGAAAAATTTGTAAGGCGAAGCTGATGAACTTCGTAAGGACCAATGGAAAGTCTCGTACCTTAAAATCATGGTTGCCACAGCTGTTTTGCCTCGGTAATTTTGTAAACAAACCTTTGAACAATTAGGAATGGAGCTCAATGAGGTTATGAGAGTGATTTTTTCGTTATTTGCTTTCGCTAATACTTGCGTGACATCGTGGACATGTGTGCATTTAAAGCCAGTGGTATGAAGTACCGTCGTTTGCCTCAAAATTTCGATTGTTATGAATACAACGAGAATAAGTGAGAGATATTTACTTTGAATCCTTTGTGTATGATACTTATTAATGCGGAGTACGAAGGTTAGGTTATCGGAGCGAGGCACAAATCTAGAGAATTTTCCTTATCGGGAATTACTTACCCTTGATTTAATTGTTCGTTTTAAGTGCATTATAGGGAATGGACTTCCCAGCGTACGACAGTATACTGGCAATAATTAATTACGTTATAACAAGAATAGTTGATGTCTTGTTTTCAAGACCAATAGTACGAAGCTCGCTTATCCACGTCATGCTGTTGGATGTTAGGTAAAAGGAAGTTGAAGCATTACTTATCTTATTTTCGCCACAAGTATCGCTGAATTTTGAAAGTCGTAACCCTTAAGCATAAAAATGCTCACATTTACCTCTCTACCAACATTCACCGGTTTAAGTGCTGTGCTATGATTTAGTTATTTTCATCGGACATTCAGCAAAATACATTGCAATAGTCTTTGTCAAGAAACAACACTAACATCAATATCAGAAGGAAATGTCAATATTTTTACCGTCAGTAAATTCATTTAGGAATTTAAAGTGCAATGTTAAAACATAAAACTATCTTGATTGTCCTTCTTTGCTGAATAAATACATTGGGGGCATTCATGGGCATGATTCCATAGTTCTATCCCATATATTAAATGGCAGTGGAATAAGGAAAGGTAGTTTGTTCGCAGGTAATCCTGAGAAATCTGAGTTTTTAATTTACGGAGCATGTAGGTAACTCTCGACAATTTATTGGTAAGTTTTGATATATGAGGATCCCACTGTAATTTACGATCTAAATTAAAACCAAGCAGATGTAAGTTGTCACAATGAATTGCCAATACACTAAATGAAAAGGCTGCCACCGGAGTTTTGTCCTTATTTAAAGCCAAACTATTTGCTTAAAACCACTTTGATGCTATTGACATAACTGAACTGGAGAATTCACTTATAGTGCTAGACATCTCATTTACATCATGCACGCATGTGGTATCATCGGCGTAAATTAAATAATATACATGGAACATTGGAAGGCAAGAACAATGTAGGACCGAGGCAATAAAATTAACATTAGTGTGTAAAAATCTGCTGCTTATAACTTCGGTAAACTATGCTTACTTGACTTATTATCAGCACCTGCTATTCAAAACACTCAACACAAATGAACCAGCTTATTGATTTAAAAATCATTACCGTCCGACACCCAGCAATCTATGGAAAGGTATTAGTATAAGTTAAAGTGTTCTTTAATCATCACCATATCACATTCAATGCCAGCATAAAGTTTGTAAATGGCTATAATAATTCAAAGACCTGAATTTCTTCAAATGTACTTTGTAGCCCTTTAACCTTTGTGGGCCACAATCAACTTTTGTGGCAGTATATAGTATAGCATTACCTGAATGTAATTCTCATGAACATCAACACTATAACTACACCATCGTAACATAAAACCATTCTCAAGTCTCAAATACATAGTAAAAAAAAGACACAATGACCCTTGGTCTTATACTTGCCCCATGTTATGCTAAAGAGATTTGATGAGCACTGAACTACGCTGCTACATTACGTTACAGAACGATTAAGATAAAAAAAACTTCGGCACCAAATCAATAGCAAAGTATATATACCTGGTTAAGGTATTGTTTCATTAACTTGAGAGCATCAGACCTAATAAACGCGTTCTCAAAGAAACACAGCGCACAGTGAGTACATTTCAACTCAGCTGGCACGTAAAAGGATTCGGAAATTGAACTATCTTGACTCTAACTGGTAATTCGTATCGAGTAACAACACTATCTGTCACCTAATTTGCTAATAAAATTCCTAAAACACTACTCAGGGCCGAAAAATAGCTTCTGACGATTCGCAGAGCAATGAATGTTTTGGAAATAATCAACAAATCACTGTCGAGATGCGCACTTTCTCCACGGGAGAAAAAGATACGTCGGGCTCTCGAGGGGGACGTAACTGAGGCGACCGTCTGGGGCGCCGGAAGTCGCTTGAGAGGGCTTACAGACTTGGGTCGGGAGAATAGTTTTCTCCAGTCGACAAATTTGTCTCCTTTCTCCGGCGACAGGCGTTAGAGACTTCGGGCGGGCGACAACTCTCGCGCAGGCGCCTCACGAAGCTCCTTTCTCCCGTTTTCGGGAGAAAACAGAGTTACAGACTTGCCCCCCTGGATGCAGGAGTAAGAGACTTATAAAATAATTCCTCAACTGTCGTTGCTGTAAAACAATAAATGAAACGAATGAAACATATCATAGTTTACCGCAGTCAAAACATCAGCGAAACATTGAATTTGGAAAACAAATGCGAAGAGAAAATCTGGCATGGGAAATGAATGAAATGAACGTAATATTCATAATTGCCTGTAGATGACATAACCGTGCATGCCATAGCGAAACTAGTGGAGAAAAATTGAACCTTGAATAGCAATCGAAAAAAATAATTAAAAAGCAGAGGAAAGGCAACGGGAAGGGAAGGGTCAGATTCAATTTTTCTGGAGTTGATTTCCTTTACGGCTCTATCTAATGTGTTTGTAACTATTCAGGAAGTTATTAACACGGAAAGTGATCTAGAATAGCGAGAACTCTAAAATGAAGCCTGGATTTTATAAAGTAGACATAAATAGAACGGAATGGGAAGTGCCTCAGAGATACCAAATGCTATCTCCTGTAGGATCTGGAGCTTATGGTCAAGTTTGGTACGCATTTAGTATAAGTTTGCTTTCAATTTTCAAAACGTTTTGAATGTTGTCATAGCCTTATTGATTACCAATATATCAAAAGTATCCTTGCAACCGGTAGGCGTAGTTGCCAATCATCTGTAACATATGTCATAACAAACGACTTACTTGATAAAATGCATGTGAAATCTTATATTTATAGTTACTAGTGTTGTTCAGTCCACCGAAATATTTAATTTGATGTATCGTTCGCTATTTCAGTTCTGCCATTGATACACTTACGAGGGTTCAGGTTGCCATCAAAAAACTCGCTCGACCTTTTCAGTCCGCCGTTCATGCTAAAAGAACTTATCGAGAGTTGCGAATGTTGAAGCATATGAACCACGAGAATGTGATTAGCCTTTTGGATGTGTTTACCCCTTCTACAACTCTGGGAGATTTCGACCATGTGTAAGACAGCATTATATTTGCAATTCTCCTTATTTAAATATTAAGTTTCATCATTGAAACGTAATGCCGTAATCATTTTGCAATTTCACTAATGATATCTTGTCAATTTTTAGGTATTTGGTGACTCATTTAATGGGAGCAGATCTGAACAATATAGTGAGGACACAAAAACTTTCTGATGACCACGTTCAATTTTTGGTTTATCAGATATTACGGGGACTAAAGTATATTCATTCAGCTGGAATAATTCACAGGGTGAGTAGTTTAATGTATTGTAACTCATTATATTACTTAAGTGAATAAGTTTGCGTGTAGGAATTAAAAGTAATAAAGGATGCACCAGATGTGCTGGACTAAGCACGCCCATATATATGGACGACGTATCGTTTACTGGAATATTACATTTTTTTCTCATGATAAATCTTATGAAAAGATATTTATGTCATTAACGAAAACATGGCAACCAAATCGAGGGGTTATTTTTGGTATCGTTATCAAAAATTTCCTGTAGGTCTAAGAGAAAACTTATTGGACCAATACGAGTCATAGAAGAAAGAACTTTCAACTTTGAGAGTTACTTTAGGAGCTTAGATTATTATAGGTCCAGGAGAATTTTTTTGTGGGATTCCTAACAGCAGTTCGATTATTATATATAAACAATTATAAGTCCCATACATTTCCTGCAGGAATGTTGTAGGTCTGATAATATTTTCCTATTGGCCCCATAGCCTAAATCTAGACTTCCTATGGGGAAATTTTTGATGGATTCATACATTTGAGAAATTCTGCTGCTGATCAATTGCTCTACTGTGATGTAAATTTTCCAGTACATCTTTCATTCATAAGGCAGTGTAATGGCAGGCTACATCTAAAGTTACCCAAACCCTAGATCTAGCCTACCACATATGGCCCATTTTGGCCCAATGTGGTTGGGCTACTTGGGTAGGTTTGTTTCCTCATTTGCTAACGAACATATCTTAAAATAAAATTCATCTTATTTGAACTAAAAACAAACTACTATTGTGATATATATGACATTTGTCATAAATTGGCTGAGAGAAGCATATGCATTGCTCATAAGTATATATCTTCAATTGCTGATTTGATCATGGCGAATATTCTGATTTATCAGGAATTGTCAAATCTATCCATATATGTAAGAGGTGTTACTATAATATATTTGACAATTATATACCTATATCAGTTATAAGGGGTAAGTGTGGCGTCTGTGATGCAATTATTCATCTAGTTAAAGATGTTTTATTGGGTTTGAGAGAGGGGAATAAATGCTATATGTTTTAATTTGTAACTTCCTGTGAATGCGGACAAGGGCCTAGCCACATTGGCACACCGGTTCCTGTGAGATCACCGAAGTAAAGCAACGTTGGGCCAGGACAGAGGTTGGATGGGTGACCCTTCAAAATGGATCTTAAGAGGTCTAAAAAAAATTTTGTATACTATGTACAGCCCTAATATGCAACATTGCATATTAGGGCTGCAGTTCATGAACCACCATTTGGTGGTTCATGAACTGCATCCAAATTATCCTGTAAGACATACATATTGCAAAAGAAAACTGTATATCGGTAACTAGAGAGTGTAAAAAACTCTTGAGGTTATAAATTTTTACTCCACTTCAACAACACAATTAGAGAAAATTTCAATATCTCTGGCACATGGACAAAAGTAAATGCATTTCACAACACAAACATGATGTTTTTTAAATAAGAAATTAAAATTTCTTATGTTCCAATAATTGAGAACCCTGTCGTTAAGACATTTATTTTCTAACTAAGCAAAAAATTCATACATAGATATTCAAGAGAGACTTAAGAAAACAAAAGAACATCAAATATACGACGTTACGTAGTTTACAGATTAATCAAATTAGACTGAAATATACAACACCTCAAATGATGGCGAATATAAAAATGCTTGGTCCTGGCATGGAACCTACTGTCCTTGGACAACTTGAGAGCCCCTTGATTGTCACAGAATAATGTGATGGGTTTGTCCACGCCAAACAGTTCTCTTAACAGCCCTTTGAGGTGAATTGCTTCTGTTGTAGCTTCCCCTAAGGCCATATATTCTGCTTCAGTTGTTGAAAGTGCGACAGTTCTTTGTTTTCTAGATTCCCATGCAACGTACTCCATAGTCAGTATTGAACTGACTGAGAATGCACACAGCATGGGCAATATCAGGATGGGTTGCAACTGCCAGCTGCATTAGTGATCCCATAAGTCGCTGGTATGGATATTTGGATCAGTCCTCCCGTTCTTCATCGTTCTTTGGTCTCAATAATTTTTGGTTGGGATCCAGCGGTGTCTTGACAGGCTTGGAGTCAGACATCCCAAATTTCTTAAGGACATTTTCTAAACATTTCCTTTGATCTACACTTATGGTCTTCTTCTCTTTATCTTGTGTAACTCTCATACCAAGTAATTATTTGGCTTCACCTAGATCCTTCACTTTAAATTCATTCTTCAAATTTTTCACAAATTCTGCTCTTTTTGCTTGATTGTTGCTGAGTACGAAAAAATCATCAACAAAGACAGCTACAATAAGAATTGTAGTTCCATAAATAGAGTAGTAGACACAAGGCTCATTGTCTGCTCTTTTCATTCCCATGCTAATCATAAGAGAGTGAACTTTCTTGTTCCATTGTCTTGGTGCCTGCTTCAAGCCATAAATGGCTCTCTTGAGAAGACACACTTTCTTCTCATATATATTTCCTCTTCAATATCACCATTGAGGAAGGCTGTTTCAACATCAAGATGATCCACATTAAGACCGAGTTGTATTGCTAGAGCTAGCAATAGTCTAAGGGTTGAAAGTCTTACAACTGGGGCAAATGTTTCCCCATAATCAATACCAAATTCTTGGGTGAATCCTTTTGCCACCAAACGAGCCTTATAGGTCTTGACATTTTTGGCACTCCTCTTTATTTTGAAAACCCATTTGCTTTTAACAATTTTTCTGTCTTTTGGTGGATCAACTAGAGTCCGTACTTTATGCTGAATAAGTGATTCACACTCCTTTTGCATTGCTTTCTTCCACATGTCCTTATCTTCATTGGATAGTGCTTCAGAAACTATGATAGGGTCATCTGAGTCTTCCACCATTGCTTGATACAGTAACATGTCATCTGACCACTTTTTAGGTTGTCTTTTCCTCTAAGGATACCTTTTATCTTTCCCTGGCTCACCAACAGATGAATCCTGTGAATCCATCATTTCAGGATTCCAGTCATTTGGAGAGTTGTTTTTTTCATTTTCATGAGAAATTGGGTCATCTTGGTCAGTAATATTTTCCTGCTTATCTTTATTTCCTTCTTCCCCTTGAATTTATATCTCAGAATTTTCATCACCTTTTTTGATTTCATCTTGCTGAGTGTCCATCTTTTTCTCACTAGTTTCCATAAATACTACATCCCTTGATTTGACTATTTTTAGTGGTTTATTAGGTCAATCAATCTGTATCCCTT
The DNA here is from genome assembly GCA_933228895.1 of Platycnemis pennipes. Lineage (NCBI taxonomy): Eukaryota > Metazoa > Arthropoda > Insecta > Odonata > Platycnemididae > Platycnemis > Platycnemis pennipes. The sequence goes on along the minus strand of OW121853.1, from coordinate 118,466,624 downwards.
TGTTGATTCACAGTATCCAACAAAGATATATTCTTTGCATTTTGGATCCCACTTCTTACGAAGTTCATCTGGTACATGAGCAAAAGCTCTTGATCCAAAAACTTTAAGATGCCGTAAATCAACCTTTCTGCCTGACCAGGCCTCTTCTGGAGTAATACCTTTAAGTGATTTGGTAGGAGATCTATTTTTTTTTAGATAAATTGCAGTCATAGCTGCTTCTCCCCAGTAGCTTACTTCCAGTTCAGCATCCTGCAGCATTGATCTCCCTTTTTCAACAATAGTCCTGTTGAGTCGTTCTGCGACTCCATTCTGTTGTGGGGTGTCTGGAGTTGTAGTTTGGTGCTCAATTCCATGCTTCTTAAGAAAATTTGTGAACAAATCATTCATATATTCAGAGCCATTGTCATTGCGTAATACTTTTATTTTCTCACCTTTCTGATTTTCGACCAAATTTTTAAACTCTTCAAATGTCAAGTCATCAGTGAACGTGAGTAAGTATCGAGCTCCTCCCCAGGACGGTTGAGACATGGGTTCACAAATATCTGTGTGCACAAGCTCTAGGACTTTACTAGCTCTAAATGCTCCACTTTTTTTAAATGGTATACGTGCATGCTTTCCTTTAATACATGCCTCACAGGAATTTATTCCTTCATCACAGTAGGAAATACCTGTTGCCATTCCTCTTTTAAGTAGATCCATTGATTTATGGTTGAGGTGCCCGAGTCTTTTGTGCCACAGCATTTGAGTGTCCTTCACTGTCACCGATGTGGCAAATTCTTGATCAAGTTCTGTTGCCTGTTGCTTGTTGATGAAAAGGTTGTGAACTCATTGCATCATTTTTATAAGTAATAAGATGCAATGTGACCTCTAGTTTTAAAGCAAGATATCACATTGAAATTGGTGTAAATGATGTAGTTGCTTTTGTTATTTTTCTTTCGAACCAGTTAAGGCCATTGAGGCAATAGTTCAAGCATCTAATTTTGATGTCACATTCTGTTGCTTCATGATGTATCTTCAACTTTTCTACCTCATTTATTTTTCCCCCAGCTAATGTTATTAGTACATCCAAATAGAAAATTGAATGCATTTTACTCTTGCCAACTTCTTTTCTTTGTTGATTCCCTACCCAGAACTCAAAAGCCACCTCTTTCATGTGCATCTTCTTTTTTCCAAATACATATAATAGCTGATTGGTAAGCATCATTCCTCCCACAGTGAACATTTTCATATCTTACCCAATGTTTTCACTCACATTAGCCCTCATCAGTATCATCCCCTTCATAAGTGCTTCTTTGCCCTGCTCAGCTCTCTGAATGCTTTTTACTAAGCCTGAATTGATCATTAACTAGTGCCCAGAATGTTCCACCCTCGGAATTCACTCTTATCAGTGTATACATATCACCTTTGACAATGTCATTGCTTTAATTTGAAACTTAAATATCCTAAATCTCTTCTGTGCATCCTAAATGTTCAACATTGCAATAATTTTAGTGACAAATGTTTTCATGATGCTGTTATGCCTTCAGAACTGAGTGACTTGAACAGCTCCCCATGCATTCCAAAATCTTTCCTTTTGTTTTCATACGATTTCTCCAATGTAGTACATGAATTAAAGTAATAAATTGCCTGAGAATTATTAATCCTGCTACTTTCTTGTGTTTCAAAATTGTCATCAGATACATTAGAGAGTTTGGTTGTTTCGTTTCTAACAGAATGGAACTTTGTAAGATGTAGGTTTCAACTTGAATCCCACAAGCGTTCAAAATGGTGTTCAGCATCATAAAAGGGTAAAATTTTGTAACAATCTTTGCATCATTAATTTTCTTCAGGACCTGAAGCCATCCAATATTGCTGTGAATGAAGACTGTGAGCTTAAAATTCTGGACTTTGGTCTTGCCCGACCCACAGAAAATGAAATGACTGGATATGTGGCCACACGCTGGTACAGAGCCCCGGAGATAATGCTTAATTGGATGCATTACAACCAGACAGGTATATATGCTCCACCAGACAGCATGTGCTCCACCTACCTGCTCTGGACTGCTATAATTTCAATAATATAATTTTAATTTTTAATGTTTTAGACTTTGCTTATAGGAACTGACTCACTGTAAAAGAATTTTCTCTTTGTACATAAAGAGTGGAATGTACAAAGTGACAATTCTTTTCCTATGATTTTAAAGTAATTTTCTTAGCCCATAAGATGTACTTCACTTGAAAATAGATTCTAAAATCAGCCTGGAAAAGCAAAGTTTTCATTTGTCAGATTCTGTATTGTCATTGTAGGTGCCCATTTATCTACTTTCACTGCAGTCCACATTGCTGCAGTGAGAGACATGAAGGCTGTAGTTAATTTTTCGTTTACTAATTATAATTCAGTAAAAGTTATTTTTTTAAATTTATATTCTGTAGGTTTGGATAGGTATTGCTGGAGTTCATATATGACCTGTTCTACTTCTTCTCTCCCACTTATCTTGCAAAGTCCTTTCCCCATAATATTTCAATTCTCAGACAAGCTCGCACTGTCTTTTCTGTACCATCTTAAGTGATCAGTCTCATCATGATCATCCTACCTTTTCCTTACCTCCATATCATTCTTTCTTTTGTCATGAGCATTTAAGAACCATTGTCATTGTTTGCTTAGTTGGTGGTTTCTGGCATAACTTAATGGAAATGTCTCTGCATAATTATGAATTATTCATTTAATCTACCTACTGATAATTTTTTCTTTCAACTTCCTTTCCTTCTGGGTCATTTTAAGCCCTTGCTGAATCCTCTTCCTTTGTGTTTATTACACTCTCTCTAACTTTTCCATACCCATAATTTGTGTGCATCCATTGTTTTCTAATCCTCTTTCTGTGGGAATCAGGTCCCAGAATCATGTAATGCTGTGTTACATATCTTTTTCAATAGTTCTTGGCTAGTTTTTTCTTGACATTCTTATATGTTTTTGTATAATGACCGCCTTCATCCAAAATGCAGACTAAGTAACTAAATTATTAACTAAACTAGTTCCAATCTCTATTTAGGATCTTTTGTGCATTTACCAGACTTATTTTTCACAGAAAATCTCCTTGCTTTCATTTCCTTTTTTATCTTCATCCCATCAATATGTATTGGATTTGGCACCAACCATTTTCTTTGCCCTCTTTTCTAATCTTTTTGTTTATAAGTGTTATTTTTGCTCAATGGGAAAGTTATGGCTAAAACTAATGACCACTTAACCCTTACAAAAATTTGCATTTCTCTTTTTTTGTGATGAGCATCATCACTATTATAGCAAAGCCTTCAGGCCAAAATGTTCTTCTTAAGTCATTCTATCAAGCCTAAAATATCTTTGATATCTATTATTTATATTTTTTTCATTTCTACTAAGATATTATCTATTCCCACTGCCTTTCATGCATCCATTTCCCACAATGCTGTCTTAATTTTGCAAATGTAATATGCCCAAAACCAAATTAAGGTTATCTATTTATGGTGATTATTATTTTTATTTAATTTTCTCTAGGGACCTTACAGTATACAGAAGTTGTAATATTAGTCAAATTATAGAATATTATTGAAATTCATGTTTAGGATATTGTTTTTATCATAAAGCTGGCTCTTGATAATTTTTACCTATCCGTAGTCTCCTTTCATTCTGGCAGTCATTTTCCTAAATTACTCTCCACAAATGAAATCCGGTGGCTCTCTTTGTTACGTGATAACCATTTCACCTGTACACATAAGTTACTGATTTCTCTGTGTAAATTATCCATTTGGTCACATTTCTCTTTCCGCTGTACCTCCTTCGCCCTGTTTCATCCTCACCTAAGTTTATTGACCATGTTGGGGTAGTTTTTTTAATCAGTTGCTGGATCAATGCATTTGAAAAAAAAATATTAAGGGTATATCAATAACTTGTTAATCATTTTCTGTTGTGTTTACCTAGTTTATGAACTCCCTGCATTTGATTCCTTGTTTTTTTCTCCATTAAGTGGATATCTGGTCTGTGGGCTGCATCATGGCAGAATTGCTTACTTCAAGGACAATCTTTCCTGGAACAGATCGTATCCTTTTTTATATCTTCTTTTAGGTTTACAATCTAATTTAATATATGTTATCACCCATTGGTACTGGCAAAATTATATTTTATGAAAATAGCACTAAGTTTCTTATAGACTGAACTTCCTTAAAAACTGACTTGCACATTTCATTTTATTTTTATTCTCATAAAAATGACTCTCAGGCAGTTTTGGTAAGGATTGATGCAATTTCCTTGCACACAAAGGCCTTGAAGGATAACATTCATTTCTTTTAGTTTTTCTTCTTGAAATGTTGAATGTTTATTTGGCTGCAATTATGAATTCAGAATAATTCCATGCTGTGTATATTTTTCTTCCTTTTTGCCTATAATTTCCCTATTCGGGCTTTTTTACTTTCTAATTGAAAAAATTCCAATATTTTTCTCTGCATAATTTATGCTGAAAAAATCAATTTTTGATGCCTTCCTTACCATCTTTTGATCCAGCAATAACTTAATTACCTACTTTAATAAACTTCCTGGATTCTGTATTTATAGATTAAAAAAATTGCATACAAGAATGTATAGCATCATTGAAATTTCAATAGATATCAAAAGCTTTTGCCTTGTGTGATGACTGCATTATATATGAATGTAACACCTTTGTTTGTGGCTCATGGAAGCTTCTTGCTTTATTCAACAAAGGCTGATGCTGGCTGGAGAATCAAACTTTCCCCAGGATAAGGTACTTCTATCATTGTTAGCATAAATGTGTTTGGTAAAATGTAGAATTTAATTTATAATTGTTTTATTTTGATATTTTTCTTGGAATGGATGAATGTGTGTCTTTGTGCCATTTCTTTCCACTTGCACCATTCACTAAATCATAAATTTATTAGTATGGTGTTTTTGTGTTTGACCTATCTCAAGACGAGTGCACCAGTGATGCTTTCCCTTTTCACACGTATCCTGTACAGAAGCATCCCATCAGCCCTTCCTCATGTCCCATTCATTCTTCATCCTATTTGCCATACTTTTATCCAACAGACTTCAGCTATACCCCATTGCATACAAGGCCAGTGCATTTAATGTTTATCTTTGTCAAGGAATGTCCAAGTTCATACTGTATGCAACTTGTGAAGCAAAGGTGGACATAAAGTGGCCTATGAATTTTGGTATACAAATGTTTATGCCTACACACATTTACATTTTCTTGTGAAATGGAACTAGTGAAGTGGTTGATAGCATGATAGAAATATTTCATTTATTTTATGTACTCATTGAGAGTTAGCAAATCATGGATGATGGGGAAGAGGACTAAAAAGAGTAGGTAAAGTTAAAAGACAAAGTACTGTTTAAAGGAGTGAGTTAAAATAGGTGGAAATTGAAAATATTATATAGAGGTAATGTTAATAATTGAAAAACATAATAAATACAGGGAAAGTTGCAACTATTGTCAGAGAAATAAGTAGAGGTACTCAGGTTAAGAAGTGGATAGGAAGTTGGAACTTCGAAGTTCACCCATTGTCCTAGAAGAAACTATATCTATACCACAATTCTGCTTATTTCACTGCGTTAAACTATGTAAAGCACAACTTTTTATTTTATTGCATTATAACAATATTGTAGGTTGAATGAAAATTGCCGATATATTTACTAATTCTGATAATTATCACCTATGTAAAATCAGAACTTTATTTAGGTTGCTCATATTTTATGTGTAGTGTGCATTCCTATGAGCTTCATAGTAAGCCAAATTTTTTTAATGCTATGACCACCCATTACTGAGAAAAATTTGCTTTACAAAATGTACAAAAACTTTAAAAGAAACAAATGTGATAATATTAAAACTTGGTATACACATCAGCATTAAATTCCTCTATAAGGTGTTAAATTTTAGCTTCAATTAGAATAATACCTTTGAAATAATGCATTTATCTAAGTGAGATCTCAGTTGGAAATAGTAAATGATGATAATGAGGTTTATTATCCAAAGACCATATTACACTGATATAGGATTCGTCAAAAATACACAGAACATATCCATAGACAAAATATTTAAACACTGGAGGGTTTTCCACTCTCAGCACAAGAATTTACTTATCATAAATGAAACTGTTTCAAAGGGGGTTCATACTTGAGCTCTGCAGGAAATAATGAATTGATGGTGTAGTAACTGAGTAAATTGTTCTCTGTACTCCGAAATACGATGTTTTTTGGAAGTGATTCTCGGTCAATGTCTAGGCAACGTCTTCCAAATTCCTCAATAACCACAACTACCGCAGTTGAGATTGTATCGACTGTGTATGTAACTTAGCTCATTTAGTTAAAATGGGTACTTTTGAAAATTTCTATAATATGCTGCTTGTGGTTTACTATAAATAAAATTTACCTTCTCATGGCATTGTATGTCTAAGATCTAAGTCTTACTTCTGTCTTTGTATTTTTAAACTTATAGAAGCTCACTGTGTGTACATTTTAGAATATGTAAAAGTATTTAGCACTCAGGCCAAAAAATAACCTATTTTATTCATGCTAAACATAATTTCTTTGTAGCTTCTGCTTTACTTTGTACCTGTTAAATATAGTATTTGATGTTGTTGTTATGGTAAATTTCAGCACCTAAAAGAATTTTTTCTGCTTATTAGATGCCAGAATAGTCAGTTTTGGCACATTATTCAGTTTTTATGTAGGTAGTAATTTGCACTGTTTTAAATACTCTGTGAAATTTAGCCAGGCTTTCCTAAGACATGCCTGTGTCATATATGCCTATGTGTATGATACCTATCACTCAAAGACCATTATATTTAATATATTACTTGGCCAATATGGTGAGTTTTATGTTAGCTCGTATTTCCAATTTAGCTCTCGTTTTTTTATGTATTTGCATTGAACAATTTATCATCATTGCTTCAGCACATTGATCATTAAAGTGGAATCTGGTACATGGCATATTTAGGCACTTACTAATAATCAGTACAAATGATTGGACACAATGACAGGTTGTCTTATCAAATTAATTTCTTATAGTAATCGTGTTCACTTTAATCCATGGAGACTCAATTACAATTTCTCTTGGGTTGGTAGCATCATCTGCACTGCAATAATATTGTCAGATGAAATGCAGACTCCAAAGTATGCCATTTGCTACAAATATGCCACTTTCTATGTCATCTGCATGTCTGTAGAATGATTTCCTCCCTTAGCCATCCTTGTAGATATCCATCAGTTAAATCTTATAATGGAGATTTTGGGAACTCCAAAGGAAGAATTTATGCAGAAAATATCAAGTGAATCGGTGAGTACACCTATTGAAGAAGTCTAGTGAGAAGGAAAAAGCTAGATTGATTTTCTGCTTATGTTATAAAATATAAGATTTAATAGCTATGATCATTTAGGCATTGCATTTTTTGACTGACTAGTTACCTTATAGCATGTTGCTTTATTAACATTGCATACCAGTACGACCTTAGTTGCAAATTACGGAAGACAGGAATATCCAATTGCTGATTACAGTAAGGAAAAACAATATCTTTGAAACTGGTTTTTCAATTGGGTAGGCAATCATCAATGGGGAGAGAACGAAAAGCCTGTTTCAGAGATATTGTTTTTCCTTACTGTAATTGGCATTTGGATATTCCGGTCTTCAGAAATTTTCACTTAAGCCAAATTGGAAGCCCACCTTAATTCAACTCAGTTGCAAAGTTCAGTATGATGTAGTAGTTCATGGTTGTAGTATTCTTCACACCTCTTTTTTCATTTGATATTAAATATATATCAAAGGCTACAAATACTCAACTTGGTGGTTGTTGGCTTGTGAGCTGCAACTATATCAGTGCCTGGATAGAACATACGTTACTGAGATTTTGGTGATTCATAATCTCTGTCCCCAAATAAGCTGATTAACTATGCAGTGTGAATGAGAACTATTCCATCCCAAAATATTTTAGCTATTATCATTTGAGCAGAGGCATCATTATCTGTGTTTTACATCGCAGTAATGTTTTATGTAATTGTTGGAAGTGTTTGTTTATTCTCATGAAAAGGCTTTTATCGGTTTAAAATGTGTAGTGGATTATTTTTCTTTTAAAATTCTTTGAGACAGTTTCATTGTTGATTTTTCTTTATACTTGACCTGATTTTCATCTTTGGGTATTTGGCTTAGCTAAAAGCGATGGTGTAATGTGTAAGGAATCTCACAAGAATTGATATTTTAAATGTCATTATTCTGCTTTTTTTAAAAGTGTTAGAGAATCATCTAGTCTTTTGAATGAATTATGATTAGAGCTTGTGTTTTGGTTGTGTAATGCTGCCTTTCATATAGCTCCTGTCTTCATAAGGGTTTGTGTATGCTGCTGCATATTGTGACATTGCATGAGCTGCTTAGCATGTGTCTTCGAATTTGTTCTTAGGCTACATTTTCGCACCTAATCAGAGAGCATATGCTGTTATGATTTACATACTTCAAGTTTTCTGCTGTGAAAGGGAGTGAAAGGTACATAATATATCAAACCATTACTTACAGAAAAGGATGTCTTTCCAGAAGTCTTTCCCACCTGCATAAGTTATCATTCAATTCTGGGAATTTAAATGATTTTGCTGTTCCTAAACTGTCGATAAGTATGTGTGGTACATTTATTTCTCTTTGCTCGGGGGGACAGAAAGGCAGTATTTAATTTTCATGTAAAATATTTCATCATGAAATTTTGATGCACTTTAATGTGCTATGCATTTACAATGTACACATTTCACAGTTTCAGTCCATGGAACATACCTTTGTGATTTTCTAGATTTCTGTAGTTAACAATTTTCATCTGATAATTAACAAATAGGGTGTGCACTACTTTTTCTATTCATGTATTCTAAAATGTAGAAAAATGCATTAAAAGTGGCTAAAATTGATAATGTGCTGAAGAGCCCCTTTGCCATGTTGATGGGCATGTGTAGTCACATGCTCATTCTGTTTAACTTCCGTACAGAGAGAGAATTGGGTAATTTAATTGCTTATTGTTGACAGCAAAATGTCTGGCATGTGGTAATGTCAAATTATAATTTTTTTATTATTCAAAATGTGTTTTCACATCATTCATCACCGTGGAAAATTCTGTTTCCTTGCCAAAAGCCAAAGAATATAATTTGACACTGCTTTAGTTGAAACTCCAGTTCTTATTCTGTATTTAAATATAAATGCATACAATATACAGTGTAATCCCGGTATAACGAGTGCTCATAATCCCACGGATATCACTCGCTAAATCGAGCGCTCGTTATATCCGAAGGTGTTGAAAAAACCCACCTAATTCTCATAGTCGTTCGTATTTACAGTTTTTCTTTTGTTTCCGCGGTATTTGACGAAGGTAAACAGCAATAGTCATTTCAGGCACAATCTGGTAGAATATCAACATATTTCATGAAAGTATACACGATAAATTACGTGATGACGATAAATATCACGATAAAATACCATGATATCGCATCCCGATAAAATATCACGATATCGCACCCCGATAAAATATCACGATAAAAGAACGTGATGTTGTGCTCGTTCAAATATCACGAATCGCGCCCGATGAATTATCGTGATATTCCGCCGGTTAATTGTGTTGGAAAGAGGCAGCCGTTGGGTTGGCCTTCGCTTAAGCTGGAGCAAGTACGTCCCCTATCTGTCCACGCAAGTATGTCAACTATCAGACCACTGAAATTTAATGAGAGAGTGTGAGAGAACTGCTGAGAATTTGAATTAGCAGATAGCAGAATAGTAAGTTTTCAAACGTACTTGCTATCCTAATTCATCGGGCGCGATTACGCTGCATTTGAACGAGCGCAATATCACAATCTTTTATCACGATATTTATCATGATAATATATCGTGATATTTTATCGGGGCGCGATATCGTGATATATTATCGGGTTGCGGTATCATGATATTTTATAACGATGTTTGTCGTGATATTTATCGTGATGCTTCTCGTGATATTTATCGTACCCCGATATCTTATCGTGCCCCAATAAAATAGCAGGGCACGATAAGACGATATTTATCGTCATGATATGAGTTATCGTTATCGCCACCTTACGATATCGCCCATGCCTAGAACTAACTCCCTCTCCTACTCGTCGTCCCCCCACTCCCCTCCCACTGATGACGGCCTAACAAAAGAAGAACGTAAAATGGGAGCTCGCAGAGCGTACTGAAGGCCGTAAATCGCTAATGTTTGGACATAACTGGCTTTAGGTGTTGTAGATATGGCGCACATATTGTATTTTTAGTTTAATTAGCAGATAATACAAAACACAATCGTTTATTTTTGCTAGGCGGTGCATCGTCCTTGAGAGATTTCTGTCGTAATACCGAGCGTATACCGTGGGAGGAACTTTTTGGCCTCGCTATATCCGCGTTAATTTACATGTAAAACATAGGCCTTTTGGCGGTACAAAGACAATCACTCGCTATAACGCGATTCTCGCAATAACCCGTACTCACTATACCGGGCTTCTACTGTATATGAAGTAGAAATTGTGTTTATTGAAGAAAAGATTTTTAAAAGTTGTGCACAACCCTTTGCGAAGGTCCAAAATGCTGAATTGACATTGGACAAACTCTAAAATGTAACTTACATTTGAGGCGTTTAGAATATATGTGATATAAGTCCATATTAACTGCTTTTGTGATATTTGGGGTTTAAGATACAATGAGAATAAAAAATCTAAATGTTGTTTTTTTTCATTGGAAAAATAGTAACTCTCGTTCCACGTGAATTTCAGTTCATATAACAAACATTTGAAATTATAATAATTTTTGAAAAATAAATTATGGACTTGCTTCAGTTGTCTAATGAAATTTATTGCAAAATATTTAGTTTGCAAAATAAAACTTTTATTTGAAGTTTGTAATTGACAAAATGCATCTTTAAGCTACATTAATGTTTCTATTAGCAGTTCTCATTTTATTTCCAAATATTTACACGTAGAGTAATTAGTCATTGTCTTCATTGTGTACACTATTTTGAGCAAACTGTGATTCATGAGTGCTTGAACTGCAAGGAATATATTTGAAGAAAGTGTGATGGATAGGAGGAATAAAAAAAGGCAGCAGATGCAACATATCCTTCTTCTTCATGTCTGTATCGTCATGTAGCAGTGTGTAGAGACGACCTTGTTTTGGTAGCTGTCGTGCTAGCCTTCCTTTACCTTTCTTTTCTAAATTAAGTTCATAAAATTGTACGCCAGGATTTAGGCTGGTCTTGTTATAGTTTAGTGAAAATTCGTATCTCTTTTCGTACCTCAGCCATCACGCCATAAGTCTGTTGATATTGTGACCATCCACAGCTCTCTTACGGTTTTCCATGGCTTCTTCCAAATTTGTGTTTGAAAAGAAATCATTCATACAATTTTAAAAGGCTCTTTTCCTCTCAGTTTATTTCACAATGGTAACCCAGTCATCTGTCGAATAGATATGTATTGCTTTTGTACTCTTTGCTTCTATCAAGCCAAAGAAAAAGTAACTTACTCACCTGCATACTTTGATTTTCAACCTGCAGGAAATGCTTAAATAACCTTGATTTCTCATTTTCACAGCCATCCTTTTCATTTCCCTGGTCATTTTCTTTTGGACGTGGAATGATTGCACAGCTCCTCGCAGATCAATATTTTGCTGTAAATAGTCACGTAGCTTCCAGGAAGAATCAAAAAGTTTTCTTCATTCTTTTTCTGTTATTCTTGATGAACGTTTCAATCACCATGAGCAGATAGGTAAACAATTTTTCTGAAATATTTTGTCCTTTCCTATTGATATATTATTTTCCACTATTTCGAAGAGCCTTCCTTTTGTATATCTTCCAGTCCTCCATTTTTCTTGCTTTTTTTCTCCCTATAAGCTTCACTTATGGATCACCCTTCTCCATGATTTCTTCTCTTGGCTCTTCAAAAATAAAATACAGTAAAACCCCTCTTTTACACTTTTGAGGGGAACTAGAGTAAAAAGTGTAAATCGCGGGAAAGTGTAATTTGAGGGTATGCAATTTTATATGAAAGTTATGCCTGAAAGAGTCTTGCTTCTTGATTTTGCCTGCCTAATTCTTGCTTTCATTGAATGACAAGTTTAAAATTGAAATATAGTTCCAACAAAACGTCTTTAATAATGCCAAAATCTATTATTTGAAATGCATGGGGACATGGGGAGATATATTAACTAGATTACATATGGTTGGGCCAAGATTAGGAAGAGTGTGAAAAAATTGTACAGTTGTAAATTGGAGAGAATATCAGGAATTAGTTTACAGGTGTATGAGGGAAGATGCAGAACAGCAAGCAGTTCAGAAAGGATGGAGGGGGGGATGGTGTAGTAGACACTAGAGTAGTCAAGACACTGTTCATTACTATTAAGTGAGGAGAGCTGCTGATAGAACTTACAAGAGATTCAGCATAGGGGTAAGGAAAATGTGAAAAGAACTGCATGGCATTAATGATAGACAAGGGAACTTGGGAATAGAAGAGGAGAATGACATAGATAAGGATGAACTGAGGCCAGGAGTCTTGATCCAACCATGCTAGTAAGTTAGGGTAAATATTATGAGAAAAGAAGGTGTGGAGACTATAGTGATATTCTATCAAAGCTACTTAAGAATCGAGCTAAGGAAGAATGAGATGATTTTACGGGTGTGTTCGTAGGATATATGAGGATGAAATTTGGCTGGAGGATTTTTTAAAATCTGTATTAATGCCTCCAAAAAAGAAAGACAAGACCACAAATGCTGAAAAGCATACACTTCTTAAATAAATGAAAAATTTTCATCACCAATGCGATAGCATCAGCCATCCCGCGAGTTATGCAACCTGAACAACAATCGCGAGAAAAACGACGTACGTGTACTGTAATCCCTCGCGGCATTACAATTGCACAGATGAGCGAGGTCACGGTAAATGGAGGTATATCTGGGCAAATTTTATTTCTCTTTCATAGTGGTAACTTACTGCATGAGTTTTTACTTTGTCTTTCACGGAGTGTTGAGTCCAACCACTAGTTATGCAACCAGGACGACAATCACGGTAAAATCGTCTCGTAAAACGTAAATGGCGAACCATTCAAGAATTTGCTAGCGTGAATAAAGGGAAGACGTTACATTGCGGGTATATGGACATTATTAGGACATGAAGAAAAAGTCGTTAATGGCGGGAAAACGTAAATTGCGGGGACGTAAAAGCGAGGTTTTACTGTATATAGAAAAAAATTACCTTTATAATAAGTGAACGATATGCTTCACTGTAGGTTTCAAAAAGGTTATTTAACCTTAAAACATGTATACAAATTATATAATTGGAAAAAACGCGAGCATTGTTTCAATGTAGGTTTAAAACTTACCTTCATTTCATTCTGAACACTCTTATATGTCCATAATATTAATTAGCTTGTGTTATACCAGCAAAATATCACAGCATCATATTCAGTGTGGTCTTACTTCACTTGTATTCTGAAATAATATACAACTGCATAGGAAGTCAAGTAAAATCCTGCCATCTGGAGACAAATAGTTCAACTATGGACTTCTTTCACCGGTATTCTAAAAAAGGCTCATATTGAAGAGTATAATATGCCTCTGTTCTAAAAAATAATAAAATTTGGACCTACACCACCTGTATTCTGAGTGTCTCATTTACAATATAGAGGCTTTGGCCAAGGCTTTTTAGTGATCGTAGCCAATGCAGGTCTGATGCAAAATGTTTTCTACTCATAACAAAGGGAATTCAGAATTGTTGTTTCAACATTACTACCATTTTTATTGCAGTGATTTATTTTGCTACTATAATGTTGCTAAAACTTAAGACCCTCATAAGATGATATTTGCTTGGTTTTATTACTTGTCGTTCTTCAGGGCACATTGCATTTCTTTTCTGTCAGCACTATTACTATGAGCATTATTATACACAGGAAATTTTAGGATTCCTCCGTTATATTATGTTGCCAAATGTTCTGCATGATCATGTAAATTAAATCAAATGCATAAATAACTTAAAGCAAGTAATTTATCTACAAGTAATACAGTAACTGTTGGTATTTCGCAAATAATTTTATTGGTGGAAGGTTGTATTTGGGCGTAGTTAATTTTCTATGTAATAAGTTGTTTATGCATTCATTTCATTTTCTCATATGTCAAGGATAGTACATAATCTGAAATTGTCACATTGTTTCTGCTGTTTTGGTACTTCAATAGTGCTGATCTGAGTTTTGGTCATCAACAGTGTATTTTCACTGCTTAAGGAAATTTTAAGCCTTTGGATACTTCATACAGATTTCCTCTTTTCACTCTAATTATAGTTTTGAGGTTACTGTCATTACTAATCATGCAGCATTCTGGTACATGTTTGGAAAAGCAATTGAACGAGTTTATTTAAATTTAAAATATTAATACTGATACTGCAACATCATTCACTCTGGATTCATACTTTAGCTAATCTTTGTTCTATATTTCCCTGTTCTTTTCCTGTAATGTATTTGGATTCACAAATTTATGGAGGAAATGGTGATAGGGAAGACTAGTGCGTTGTTATAACCCATATTGCAAAGCTGTTTTCAGTCATTATTAATCTGCTTTCTTATACATACTTTGCAGATTGCTCTGCATGTTTCACATTTTTATTGTGAGACCCTTTCATCATTATACTGCTGTTCACCCGCATAGTTATTAAGAAGGAGAATACCTGTTCCACTGTTCATTTTACTCTTCACCCAGTTATGTGTTGATTGACTGCCAAATTACTGCTAAGAAAATGAAATCTAAGAATGCAGTATGTTCATGACTGAATGCTAAGAAAATAATATGATTTTATACATTGCCATTCTCTCTACATGTCTGCTCTTCTCTACATGTCTTCTCTTATCAAGCATTGCCTGTAGTCAACGTCATTTATGGTGATGGCAGAGTTGTAAAACTTGTTATGAAACAAGAGTCAATCCCTTTCGCTCATCATAGGAGGCCATAGTGGCATGCTTTCTTCACTCTCTTAAGTTATGGAATTGGTTAAATGTGCCATCAAACTTCATTTGATCTCATTTTCTCCTGGAATTACACCTGTTGTGTAGTTGACTCTTCCCAGTAATAGTATATCTTAAGTTTACTATCACCAGATGACTTAACGACCCAGATGTCAGGATTTGAGTGAGACATACTCTTATTCTTCTTGAAGGACAATGGAATTTAGGCTTTGTTTTGTTTTTTGAGGGCCATTTTGAAGTACCCATAGTATTCCTCGGGCTAACTCTTTCTGTAGTATAATCAGCAGGCTTGGCCATAAGTTAATGGAAATACAATGTACTCTTTAGAAATAACTTCATACCTCTCAATTCACTGGTAAGCGTGTCTTATTTTATACTGCCTATTTTCAACAATTTTTGCTTGACATATGTAGCATGTAACTGTTGAAATTGTTTTTTGTCATGGGAAGATTAATGGTGGAAATGAGTAGTTCAAAGTTGTTTCTACCAAGTATTTTGGTAAGTCATTTAATCCATATACGTAGTTATTTGTTTGTATCCACTCTTAAATTAGCTCACATGATTATGTGAGCTGTGTGTCAAGGTCTTAAAGTTTCTGCATTTTATTGTATCACCTCTGAAATATTGCTTGGATGCTTAATGTTTAGAGATGGGTTCTCGAATCCACCTAACCCCCCGAATCCACCGAATCTTACTGGATTCGAGGATTCGAAATTTTTGGCTGGATTCGATCGAATCCAGTTTGAATTCCAAAGAGCAATTTTATTTTATCAAACCTTTTTAAAGCTTTCTTAAGAATATTACTGTAACCTTCATTGCCAAAACCACATAATTCATCATTTTCACTGTCTCTCTTAAACACATCAATTTTTACAGCATCAAAGCGTAAGATGCAATTTTCATCATAAATATGTGATTTATATGTAGATAAATGCATGACGAATTTCGCTCGTGAACTCGTAGGCGGAGATAGCTCTCCATTGGCCATAATATGGCAGACACAATGCAGTCGTTAGTGTTAATATGGGGTTTACCAACATACCTCGATATTTTAAAATAATATAGATTTTTTTTACTGCTAAAGAAGGTCAAACGTAAATAATGTATACTATCTTAAAGAAAAAAATATTTTTTAAAAATGTAGTCTTCAACTACTGAGTGATCATGTGAAATTTCTTTTGTTCTATGTGTAAATTGGAACAAAATGAAAAATGCATAATTTTGTCGGAAACACATTAGTGTATCCTGAATAAGTTAATTTTTTTTGGTTTTTCAGCAATAAATATTAATAATATGGTCAGATTCGATTTAGATTTTTTTGTAGTGTTATGTTGTTTATTAAACTGCAGATATAACAAACACTTACTGCACATGCATTCACTTTTGCTTTGCATGATAACTATTTGAAAAGGAAACATGCCTGTCATCACAATGTTCATAAACGGAAAGGTAGATTCGGGATTCGGTTCAAATCTTAGTTGGATTCGATTTGGGATTCGGATTCGAGGAAAAAGTGGATTCGACCCACCTCTATTAATGTTGCAATGTATTTTGTGTTTATAAGTACTTCTTAAGAATTTTCTCTTCTCAAGTATTTTCATTTTTTCCATCTTATGAAAAGTTGTCATTTTGTTTATCCTTTAGTAATCATGATTGCTTATTCTTTATGTGCCTTTTTATGTCCTGGTTTAAGGTTTTTATGAACTGGCACAAAGCAGATTCTTGGCATCTCTCATTTTAGTGAAATTTCTGTGGTCTTCGTGAAATTACTTCCTGTTTTGATTAAATTTAAACATTTCTGTATAGTATGTTTGATTGCTGGTCTACGTCTACCTTTTTTGCTGGGTTAGTAAGATATGTATATCTTAGGCAAAAAGTTCAATGTTTCCAATTTATGTTTTCATCACTTGGTGACATAGTTAACTTCAGTGGTAATATTTTGTTGATATCTTCAAACTCCCATCAAGATGAAACTATGGGTGTTACCATTCTTCAATATTTATTACTTGCAAAACAAAGTATAACCTTATTCTGATTCTTCAGAATCAATAATATGTAAATATTCCAAAAAAATTGGCTGTAATAATAGTTAACAACATTTTAAACAATGCCACAGTCTAAACATGTTTAGGCTGTGACAATGTCATTACTTTTTAGATTCCCATAATATGGTGTTGAATTGGCTATTAATTTATATTTAATTGCAGCTAGTTATTTGAAAAATAATTATTGGAGTTTTGCTCTTAATACAAGTTAACCTGGTGATTGCCAACATCTTATTCATGTTGTATTGTGGCATATTGAAACTTTTCTGTATATTTATATATTCATACAAGCATACATTTATGTATGAATGTGTTTTTTTTTTAAGTTCACCAATATGGTTACAATTAGACTGAGGTCATAGGTATGGTGATAAAACATCAAAAACAGATGAAAACTAAGTTTACTGAAAGTAATTCAGTGGTCACTTCCGGGAGCTCTATTCTTTGTATTTACGAAATTGACTATGACCAACAAATTATTTCTTTTAAGGATGCATGATTTTTAATCTGTTTTTGATATTTTTAGTATGCCTCTGGCCTTGGTGGGCATTTGAAATTTAAAAAATGGGATTTTGTTCAATTTAATGATTTTGTAGTTTTGTGGTTTTTTTACTTGTAGTGATTTTAGGCATGATAGACTTAATTGCATCTAAACATTGCTTACCATTTCCATAAAGACTTTTGAGTGAAATTTCAGCTGCTTATTTGCTGTTAATTCTAACTTTGGTCAGCGTGAGAAGCTTGCTTAGCTCCTTAACAGCCTTCCATCAGATATTGATCTTTTAACCCGTATTTTTGTTTTGTGTGGCACACCTAGTGATGAAACGCTGCAGAAAATATCATGCAAAGAGGTAGGGCTACTTGTATTTTGTGTCTCTTTACTTGTGTTGTGATTATTTTCATGTGGTAACTTGATTCTCTGGTCAACTGCTGATTTTTAAAAGGGTCTTCATTTTGGCTGTCTCATCTTTCAGTTTTTTTGTTTATGTACTTTCAGTTGTATTTGCCCAAGTCTAAATGTTTTTTGTGTGCCAAATCTATGTCGGGGAGCAATTTTTTGTCACCATATAAATGTTATTGTCCAGCCTTTATTTCTGTTTTGCTCATATTTGAATGTGGGTATGATTTTCTTCTGTAAGAGTGTCATACTGTCAGGTGTAGGACCTACTGTAAGGATGATTAGCCCTCATAACTGTTTGATTGCCTTGTGATCAATCAATATTTACTAAATCTAAAGAGGTTTTACAGAATTGTTGGATAATTAATACTTCAATGAAGGAATGACCAAATTAAATAAATAAATCGATCAGGTAATATATGTCAGTGAGGACTAACTACAGTTAAACCCCTCTTTACATTTTTGTGGGAAACAAGAGAAAAAAGTTTGCACAGCAGGAAAGTGTATATTAATGGTATGTATAATTTTCTGAAAGTTATCCCTGAAAGAATGGTTCCATGCTTCTTGATATTGCCTATGCAATGTCATATCTTCATTGAATGGATATTTTACAGCATTGAATTGTAGTTGCAACAAATATTCTTTAATAATACCAAAACCTCTCACCTTAAATGCAGAAAGACACAGGGATATGCCAAATTGTTAAAATTGCGATGGTTCGTCAAAGATTTAGGAACAACATGAAAAACTTGTAGAATTTTAAATCAGAAGGACTATCAGGAATTAGTAAACAGGTGTATGAAGGAAGATGTAGAAGGGCGAACAGTTGAGGAAGGATGGGAAAAAAGTACCTAGGTGCAGTAGACACCAGAGGAATCAAGAAACATTGTCTAATGGCAGAAATGATAGAGGAAATTGAGTAATTATGGAAATAGAGATATTTAAACACTGCTAGGGAAAAGAAAAATTTAAGGAAATAAGCAATAGACTTAGGAGGGATATGAAAAGAGTGATAGAAAAGGGGTGGAAAGGGCATGGGAGGAGATGGAGAGGCTTCAGAGAGAAGGAGAAATGGGCACCCTTTACTCGAAGGTTAGAATGTTATCTAGTATCAAGAAATGGGAAATGATACTGTGTATGAATGGTAAGTCAGGAGAGCTACTGATAGGTAGGCTAATGATAGGCAAAGGAACTTGGGCATAGAGAAGAAAATGACATGGATAATGATGATCTGGGACCAGTAATACTAGATAGTAAGATAAGAGTAAACATTGCAAGAAATGAAGGTGGGGTAAATAGTGGGGATTTATAATATCCTATCAAAGCTACTCAATAATCGAGGAAGAGAAAAATGAGAAAGATTTCATGGGTATGTTCACAGGATGTGTGAGGATTGAGTTTGGCTGGAGGATATTTTAAAAACTAATAATACTTCTACCAAAAGAGGTGAAGACAAGGGAATGCAAAGATTAAAGGACCTCCATTTGATCTTGCATGCATGAAGGCTGAGCGTAGATTCATTGATAGACGGATGGAGAAGAGAGAGAATGAATTTCTGGAGGATCAGTTTGTAACTTATATAACTAATATCACTTTTATATGTTTCCATTCTTTTTATGTATTTCATTTTTGATGTTCATTTGTTATTTAGTGTATTTACGTTTTGGTTTTTTTATTGTTTTGTATTGAGCTAACACCATGGTTACCAGAGAGGAGGAAAGACGGATTGTTAAGTAAGAGGCCATATTGACATGTAAGGGATATAGATACAAACATAAAAAGAGGTGTCAAGTGATATTGAAGTTTTTATTGAGATAATCGATTTGATACATTAAGTTTGGATGTAATAAATAATGAGCCACTTGGCTGTCAAATACAGGGATGAGAATAGTAATAGAAAGGAACTAAGGATATAATTTGAATGTGTTTATGTATTTTGTCAATTTCTAAACGGTGTTACATGCAGTGAGGTAGGGAAGTCAATGTGAATATTTTGTAACTTAGGAGTGTTTTGGAGAAAGAGGAGACTGATCCTAAATTTATTCATGGGCCAGAATGCGTCAGAGAGAGTTGCTGATAGAGAATGTGATCAGGTGATGATAATAATGAAGATTATTGTTCTAGGACCTTGTCCTATGGAACATAAATCATTCACAATTAGACTCTGCAGTGAAAACAGAATTAGGTACTTGCCTAACTAAATGTATACAATCAAAAGAGAATGATACAGAAAAAAGAAGTGGCATCACAATTTACCATTTCAGAGGTCAACAACTGCGGAGGGATAAAGTA
The DNA here is from genome assembly GCA_933228895.1 of Platycnemis pennipes. Lineage (NCBI taxonomy): Eukaryota > Metazoa > Arthropoda > Insecta > Odonata > Platycnemididae > Platycnemis > Platycnemis pennipes. Next base: position 118,446,390 of record OW121853.1, on the reverse strand, counting down.
ACTCAATAAAATAAGCCAGTGATGTGATTGTACAATTTTACAAAATTAAAGATTACCTTATATTAAATTTTACAAAACATTTGACAGTAATAAAGAGAAAGGGAAAAACCTGGATTTGAATAATAATATTACATAGTAGATAACATTTATAGATTTCAATGTTGTCTTATAATTATATTGATATTACAATAAATTTTAATTACAATTGTATTTATCAAACAAATATGAGTACATTTTAATTTTGAACTGATTTACAGTATCACAGTTAATAATGTCGTTTGGTATATTATTCCATATTCTTATAGCATATTATTCTCATAATAAGACAAGGGAATGAATGGAGTTGTTCGTTATCACAGATACAGTTTAATATGCATTTGAGTGAAATGGTGTGAGAGAGGCATGGGATGGGCTTTATGCAGGAGTTGAAAAAGACTGAAATGTTTGCTATGATCAAGGGCTAGTCATCCAAGGGACTACAAAAATTACGAAATGCATTGCATAAGCTGTGTCAATCGCTGCAAAATCAAATTAATGATTCTCGAGGCATTAGATGCGATGAGTTAGGAAATGCTAACTGGTAGTGCATCCAAGCAAATTTTATTTCTCTTTTATAGTGATAATTTGCTGCGTGAGTTGAAACTATCTTTTGCAAGGTATTGATTTCCTCGAGTTTTGCAACTGGAATGGCCATCATGGCAAAATCATCTTGTGAAACGTAAATGGCTGACCATTCAAAATACTTTTAGCATAAATAGAGGGACGATGTTGCATTGTAGAGATAAGGAAATCATTGTAACTTGAAGAAAAAGTTGTAAATGGTGGAAAAGCATAAATTGCTGGCGCGTAAAATCAAGATTTTACTGTACCTTGCATTGTATTTACTGGTGGAAAAATATAATGAAGATAATTATTTTCTGATAGAATTTCAAATTTTGTGTGCATATAACCTATAAATGTATCCTCTATATATAAAATTATATGATAGTTTTGTATTTAGTAGCTTTTAATATATGTATTTGGTGCATGTGTAAGTTAGCTTTGATTTTCTTTGGGACCATTGAAATCTGTAGATTATTAAATCACTAATCTTTGAGTAAAGTTTTTGCTCTTGGAGAATTGTGTAAGTTAAGTCATAATGGATATTTTTTTGTGCTAATTGGATTTTGTATTGAATATTAATTTTTAACGATATTTCTAGATGAGCTGAAGAAACTTGTTAATGTCATAATGGTATCTGGCCCAAACTTTGTCCAGCCTTTGCTTAAAAACATCAAATTAAAGTGAAAAGTCAATAGGATTGTAAATTCCATGTAGGCATTCCCACCATTTCTATATGGATATCCATACCATACATCAGCATTAATTGTCATCCGGGAGAAACAATTTATTGTTTAAAGGGGTATTAAATTATGATGTGTCTATCTTGTTAGTTTAGGTGTTCATAGACCATGTCTTCTCTATCCAGAGTACTGAACATTTCATCCATCCCATCTTATTGGGCCATGTATCTCTTCCTTTTTTTTTTCTCTCACACTCTTCACTCTACAATGGCTGTTATGGGGGTATAGTGTTGTGTATTTCCTCCTCAACTTTGGTACAGGGAGAATATGTGGTATTGAGAAATCATGATTCAGAGATAGTGATGGTGAAGTGACAAAAAGATTCCCATAAAGGTGACAGTTGTGGAGTGAGAAGGAATATGATGGAGGCGATGGGAAAGTTGGAGTGTGGGAATAGTGGAGGGAGAAGAAATTGATGATGGTTTAAAGCTCTCTCAATTCATCTCTCATTCATTCAATTTGATCAAAGCGGGATTCCCCGAGCAGTTGCCACATCCTTTGGTGTAGCTAATTTAGAACCACATTTAGCTATCAAGTGGCATGAAATTATAACTAAGCTCTGGTTGTCGTATTCTTTTGTCAATCCTTTCCATATGAATACTGACTTATTTCTTCTACCTTAGTTCTAGCCAATGCTCTTTATGTACTCAGTGGTTCCATCCCACACTCAAATATGATCATGACAGTTACTGTGTAAACTAAATTCAATCGTTTCTATTCATTGACTTGCCACGAGGAGCTTACTTAATGCTTCCTGTTGTTTACATTGAACTTAAAAATGACAATTTTCCATAATGAGCAAAGCTGTTTTACTCTTGATCATAGCAATCGCATGATGTTGATTCCCTGCATCTCTCAGGACTTTATTTTCTTGTGGAATGTAGTTCATTGTATAGTTAACATTTGATCTTTTTTGTTTTAGATGAGTTATTAATCCTATTCCTATCATACTTTGAATGTGAATCATGATTTCTTCGCTATGAGATGCCAAACTGACTTTAAGTCACAAAAATTACCTCTTATTCATGCTACAGAAAATATTTATTGGTAACTATCTTCCAAAAATTGAGCTTTGGTTGAGGATTAAAATTATCTGAATGAAAGTTTAATTTAGAGAGTGCTGTAGCCAGTGTCATATCAAATAAAGCTTATTATAATCCAATGTTATTCAGAAGGGGATTTCCTTAGAATTTGATTTTGATGTCAGTTTTTCTGTTCACTTCTTCCATGGGAGAGTATTTTAAAGCAACTTCCAGTAAGAAACTGGTCGGAATTTTAATTCTTGAAAATTCTGTTTTCTTCTCACAAAACTTTGTTTATAAATGATTCTTCCATTTTTTTCAATCTTCCATCATAATTTCCTAGCTAGTATACCTGAACTACATCGATAGACTTCGTCTGTTGTAATGGTATGGTTTCAAATTTGGATTATAGTAATTTTTTCCTTATCTTTCCTGAATGAATTTACCGTTTGGCCAGATTGTCACAATTTAGAAAATTTCCTTGCGATGTAAAGGCTGTCATCATGGCTCTTATTTGTCTCTTGCTACCTTTTAGGATATAGATGGCTCTTTTTATGAATCTCAATTGTATTAAATATTTTCCAGGCTAGAAATTACATTAAATCCTTACCTGTTTTGAAGAAAAAGGATTTCAAGGAAGTTTTCAAAGGTGCCAACCCTTTGGGTAAGTATCATCCATTGGTAGTATTCTGGATGTTATTCAGTTCCTCTTATAATATAATCAATTGTGTTAATCCAATAGTTTCATCTATTAGGAAGAAATTCTAATGACATCATGACAGGGCTTCAAAATTCTTTGTTTTTTATTTCCATCATATGATATTATTTATGACGAAAAAAGGGCAATCTCTCAGTTGAGGATAGCTAAAACTTTTTTTGTAATGCCAAGAACATTTTTTGTGTTTTGTGTAGGTCAAATTGTGTGCAGTTTCTGAAAAAAACCACGATAATACAGAATCAACTTTTTGTGTAGTTTTCAACTGATTGTCCATACATATATATGTATATTTTTTTATCAGGAGTTTAGGTCCATTGAATAAAAAAGTCAAATTGACAATTTAATAAAAATAGATGCACAGTAGAACCTTGGATATACGACCCTCTTTTATACGGCGATCTCATACACCGTTTTTTTTTCTGGTAAATACCCCATAAGACCCCATGTATTTCCAACCTCACTTATGAAACTTTTCATTTATACGACAAACTCAATTATGAACCGTTTTTTTCCATTCCTTTGGTAGGGAAGTCCTCACACAACTTTTCAGTGACCTACGGAAACACGTTGAATTCGAGTTTTTGTCAACGACTATTATAAGAATCTAGTATTTTCATTTATGCACCATTTCAATAATTTGTAAGAAATATGACCTTTTTTTTCCCATTATACTGGTATCACGAGAAAAAAACGTAGAATGTCGTGCGGGTAGCCTACATTATCCGGCATCAGGTGCACAGCGAGAGCTGAGCGAAGTTCGATCCCTATCGCATTTTAATTTTTTCTTTCAGTTATTGCATCGAAAATTTTATTATCTTCAATTTCAAACCCTTACATCTGTTGTGTTAAATAATGAAAGACAAAACAAGGAACAACCACTCCTATGCCCTGTAATCCAAGTCAGCCATTTTCACATTACACTATCATTAGGGACCCTGAACTTCTCACATTTTTATCCTTATATTGTTTAGATTAGATTTACTAATGTATTCTTAAAAAGAAACTTTAAACTATTTTCAGTTAGATCTCTGTTCATGCCTAATGATATTATGCTTCAGAAGAAAAATAGTTGGTAAAGGAAAAACATTACCTATTATTCACAGCCGAGTTTTTAGTAATCAATACTCCTGCATAAGCTGATGCTTGTATGTAGGAGATGAGCTGACAATAAACACCATTATGAAATGTGCCAAGCATTAATTGAAACTAGGTCTTGCTGGTCAAGTGCCAGGAATGCTAACTATTAGACCAAGAAATTCAACTTTAGGAACAATTCTTAGCACATTTCAGGATTGCAAATGCACACTGTTTCTGTCTATGTGTCATGAACATACATTTATTTGTATTGTTGCTTGTAATACAATAAATTATTAGGCTCCATTTGCCTGCATGTAAACATGCAACTGCAACCATGAAACATAAAAGACTAAATTGGACATTTGAAAAGGGTTTCATGTTCCCTTACTATGAAACCTCTGTTATGAATCTTCCTCCCTTATGAAACTTTTTTTGGTTGTTCGCTGAAAGTTTCATAAGTGAGGTTCTACTGTATACTAAAATACAAGGTCAAGAAAACATCATATGAATTGTTCATATATTGAAAACATGCCTCTTTGAAATCAAATTGTCAGAAATTGCATGATCACCGCTCAGCACTGTAGCTTGGAATTTGAAAATAAATATTTTTCATATAGGATCATAGAATTCTTCAGCAGCACAGAAAAGGTAGGTACAACTGTGATTCTTGTCTTCCATTAATTCAGGCAACCACTGTGTCCAGAAAAAAATTAACTGATTATGCTACCAATGCCATGATAATCAGTTCAATTCCTAATCTGAAACCTTTTTTTGTTAGGGGAATTATGAGTATATTACAACAGAAATTGGATAATGATAGTTAGGGACCCTGAAAAGTGGCAAATAAACTCGAGGTAAAGCGGTGTAAAAATCATAGTCCCAGCGGTGCAAAAATCGCAAATTTCATTCTCCGGCAGTGAAAAAAATATTTATATATTTCTCAATTTAAACAAACAAAGAATTGTATTAGAGACATAAATTGATATATCTTACTTATTCTATCTAATCTTCATTGATAGTTGACGAAATACACAGAGATATACGCAAAATACAGGCCATAACAAAGGTGACTCAATGGCCACATAGCCTAAGGACGATGTTGTGTGGGTTGCCTATGGCCAATTTCTCCAGCCACTGACTCTCCACCACGGGCACCGAATAAGTTTGCTGCGGCAGGAATGCCATTGCATCTGAGTCACATCATAAATTCGGCAACAAATACTCAACATCAGTCAGTGAATTCGATAGTTTATCCTTAAATAACTCTTTTTGTCTACCCGAGGAGTAATTTTGACCCGTCAGTCACAGTTTAGGTGGTGCGCTCTTTGAATGAAATTATTACATCCATTTGACAAAGTCTTTTCGCCCAACAGCGAAGACATTTAAGATACTCTTGTCCAGCGTAGTTATTGGTCCCATTAATGCTATGTGAAGACTTGCTGAAATCATCTTTCACAAGCGCAATTACTTTAATGGCAACTTTTATGAAGAATCTTTCCGGATAAATACTACGCAAGTCATTTCGGCGGTGCCACTAAAACGATGCGCCCCGACCCCACCACCATAAATGTGATCTAGGGAGACATATGCAGATATCATGGTCACACGCATCATCAGACTGATGATAACGGCAGGGTCACGTAAATGATAATTATGTATTTATTTCACACCATGAGTTTGCAAACTTTTTTAACAAAATGGGGCATCTTTCATTACACATCTTTACATGCATATAATTTAACTTAAAGCATTTAATGTGTTTTTTCCAAAATATTATACAATACATTTAAAAAATGTGAAATTTCGTGTAAAATATTGCACTAACAGCCAAATACAGCAAAATTTCGGTGAATTTCACTAGTGTTAAAATGGAAAATTTTAATTTATTAAGGCTTTGAACATCAAAATTACCACTTTATGCTCTTTAAAAAAATTTCGCGAAATTTAATGGTCCCTAATGAGTGTGATGTGAAAATGGCTGACTTAGATTACAAGGCATAGGTGTGGTTGTTCCTTGTTTTGTCTTTCATTGTTAACACAACCTTTTTTTCTGTTCAGGAAAGAGACTTGTTTAGGGAATTTGCCAATTTCTATGTAAAATTCACAATCGGTGTAAAACATTGATTGAAACCCCAAGGAAACTTATAAAAAGGTTGCTAAAGCTTCATAATTAAAGTGGTAAAACACAAGATAGCATTCAATAAAAAATATATGTTGAAATAATTTCTCTAAAGCTGCATGGAATGTCATAAACAGTAATACTAAGGCCACTTTGCACCCTCCCAAACATACCAATATAATCTTTGACAATCAATCTGTCTGACCCCCGAGAAATAGCAAATCACTTAAATGAACATTTCTATCACTCCCCTCTAACAATAAGTCCTACCCTCAATCCCAATTCATTTACATCTCTAATATCCTGTTCTTCCTCGATTTACTGGTGCCCTACTAACACTCATGAAACTCATATGATTAAATCATTTCCAAATAACTGGTCATCTGGTATTGATGAAATCACCTAGCCCATCATCAAAACTGTTATTCAACATCTTGGCAGTCCATTGGCTGGTATTATTAATACTTCTTTTTTTTTAATGGTGAGTTCCCCTCTCATATAACACCAGTCTGTGTGCCTCTCCCTTTCTGACCCCAATAATTTTAGGCTAGTCTCTGTTAACTGCCATTTATTAAATACTCGAGAACATTTTTTTAAACTTTTGTGGTCTCTCTTTTCTAGACACTAATCACATTGTACATGGCTCTCAGCATTGTTATAGGAAGGCCAAATCAACCAACACTGCTGCTTTCCAACTGTTGAACTCAGTCTATCATGCCCATGATCATAATGAATATCCCTACGAATATTCTATGACTTGTCTTAAGCATTTATTGGAGTCAATCATGATATCTTTCTCCTTAAGCTAGCCAACATTGGAATTAGAAGGACGGCCCTTGACTGGATTGAGTGATATTTAACTGGCAGACCTCAGATTGTGAAATTCTTGAACCAGCCATCTACCTTGGGATATTAAACTTGGGGTTCCCCAAGGTTCCATTCTTGGCCCCCTTCTGTTCTCAATCTTTGTGAATGACTTGCTTAACAGATCATCAATGACATTTTTCAAGAAATACGAGTGGCATGACCATCACACTTGCACCAAAGGTGATGTTCACCTTAACAGACATAATCTGTCTTTAATCCTGGAAGGTCCTCATCACACACCCTCCATTATTTTCAGTGAATGACCCCTTCACATTAAAACTTGTCCCCCTTCCTAGTTCAAGGTAAAATAAAAAAAAACTTTTTTGCTAATGAAGCCTATTATGATGTAATTTAGTTAATCGATGAATGTGTGTAAAATTGTTTTAATTGTATTTCTTTATGAGTATTATGTTGACAAAACCATGCATATACTCTGCCAAATCTGTCTTAATAAATGTTATTATTATTATTATTTTCAATCATGTATAATTATTAGGGATAGGATGAATAGCAGATGTCTCAAATTTTAATATTGAATTGGAATATATACAATAACTCAAATTTTGGAATACATACCTACTATAATTGCTAATAGTGTAATAAATATTATTCTACTTATTTATTTATCTGTTTAAGTAAAAAGTTACGACACAATCTTTTAACTTATTTGTAAATTTCAAATATATAAGTGGAAATTTACAATAATTATGGTCTCTAAATACTTAAACATTTTAGTTTTAATAAGTGTCGGAGAAAGTATTAATACACCATCAAGTTCTTTCGAATTTTGAGTCTAACCACAAACTAGTGAAGGAAATGATAGGCTTGAAAAGTTGAAACTCAGCAATATTAACCTCAGACTCGACGGAATGAAGCATAGTATTACTATAACAAGGTAAAGATTTTGCACATAACTGACATATTATATGTACATATTTCAAATGCCACTCAGACATCCTTTCTCATTTATATACCTTGGTATAGCAATAGATCGAACCTTTGAGTGCATGTGTAAATTTTTCTATCATGTTATCATGTCAGCTCAAGTGACCAGTGTGGATGACAATGGTCATCATTTTATATAATGTGTAAGATCCCTTAGTTACAGCTACTATTAGGCATGAATAATGAAAGCTTTAGCAAAGAATTAAGTGTAAGTTTTTTGATCAAACATTTCATTCTCATTTTTTTTAGCAATTGATCTTCTTGAGAAAATGTTGGAGTTGGATGCTGACAAGCGAATCACAGCTGAACAAGCACTTGCTCATAAATACCTGGCTCAATATGCTGATCCCTCAGATGAGCCCAATTCTGCTCCTTACGATCAGAGCTTTGAAGACATGAATATTTCAGTGGAAAATTGGAAAGGTTTGTACATTTTACTGTTCGTAATTTCCAAATTTTAATCTACCAATACAATTCATTTGGGAAGATCAGAATATTTGTTGAATTTTCATAAAATGTTTCTCTTCAGTGTTGTTCTTTTGGGTCAGCCACTTAGTTATTCATGCATTTTCCACTTGTAGGAGTGTGAGTTATGGTGACTCATGGTTGTATTCTGTTGAATAAAGTGAATGTTGTCAGATGTGACTATGTAGAATCACTGGATACTAAAGAAAGAAAAAAAAAACAGTTTCTCATTTATTTTCTTTTATTTGCTAGGTGGTACTATTAAAACATTTGTGAATCTCCAGTTGTGGAGAAACTGCTAGAAATATAAATCCAAATAATTTTTAAATTTGTATGATGGGTTAATTTTGTATCTGTGAAAGTTTCATACATTTTTAAATGATTTACGTACTTTACGCATAGCATGGTGTTTACTTTCTTAACACATTCACTGCGGGGCTGATTAAAGCCCTACCCCTCACAGTGCGGCGTGACCCACCGGTGGGTCACACACAGCCTTTTGCATGGGCAGTGTGACCCACCAGTGGGTCACAGTCCTTCCGAGCTTCTGGCCGCTGCCAAGGGATGGTGTTTGAAGCGGCAACACTCAGCTTTTTCCTGAGATTAGAGGAAGGCTACATGCATTTGCGTGACCCACCGGTGGGTCACGCAAATTCATCTTAAATTTACTAGGAAAGAGACTTATCTTTCTTAAGCTTAGCGAGATTTAATTTATGGAAGCAACACCTTTATAAAATTAATTGCGATATAAATTAACAGAATGGTTTAGCATGTTTTCATTATTCTCATGTAAGATAAGGGCCATCCTCTGGTGAACAATTTGGAAGCTGCTTGCCCAATTGAAGTTTCACACATATTTCTAAAAATAAAGTATTTAATGCCTTTGACTGTTAGCTTAGGATTCTGCTAAAAGTTTTCTCCCTGGTTGACATAAGCTATCAGTGCATGTACTCACATGCTTTTGTTTCTTTGACGTTTTCTTATCTTTGCATTCTGTAGGTATCTTTAATGCTATTTTTTCAGCAATAGTAAGTCAATGAAGGCTGTTTACTTGAAGTCAATTATTGGTTTCTAGGGAAAATTTACTTCATAGCATGCATTCCAAAGTGTTTGGGAATATGGCAGTGAAAATAACGACTAACAAAAACCATATTGAATTATTAACTGATGTATTTAACACATATTACATTGATCTTAACATGTGGTCCACGAGACTGGCAATTTACGCGTGAAGGCAAAAGATACAATACAATGACAAGTGAGCAATTGAAATACAGTTACAGAAAGAAGCCACTTGGGGCACTGCATTGTATGGCGCACAATACAAACTACTCTACAGCTATTGGATTACATGCTTACACAAAAATCAACTCACCCACTCAAGCCAATTCTGCTCAGGGAAAAATTAACACTGTAATTAAACAGAATCAAACACACCATTAACATGACAAATCAACCTTTGGCACATTTGAACACATAAATCAGCCCTTTGACACATTTTAAAAAATACCATCAATACAGTGTACATCAAACATGAATTAACACAATCTCATTCCTTGGGCTCAGTACATGTGTTTGGGCTTTGGTAATGGTTTGGTAGGAATATCTGCAATCGTTTCCTGAGTTGACAAATAGTACAGGGAAATTATCTGTTCTTACACCTTCTCCCTAATGATACGATGCTTGTTTGATTAGTATGCTTGGTACGCTTGTGATACACAGGATTATTTGCAATTTTTGTGCACTCGAATTATCACTGTACAAATCAATTTCTTGAGTACCATGCATCATAACACTTCGTAAATCAGATTCACCTCTGACAAATTCAATTTTTATTGCTCCAGACTAGAACCAATCAAATCACAAACTAGACCTTTTAGATACACAGCCTCTTTGGCAGCCTCTGATAATGCTACATATTTGGCATCTGTAGAAGAGGTTGCTACAGTGCTCTGCTTGCAAGCTTCCCACGTTACTGCAGCATTAGCAAGTTTGAAAACATAACCAGTATATGATTTGCTCATCAATTGCAAAGCCTTTCAAATCCAAACCAGTGATTTTAAATTCCAACCCTAGGTTCATCGTGCCTTTGAGGTATCTAAGTACCGTTTTGGCTGCAACCCAATGAATGAAGCCATGAAAGGAATTAAACTGACTTAAATAAGACAAAGCATAGGCAACCTAGTACACACACTTAAATACATGAGCGAGCCAATCAACTGCTGATAAGGCTTATCATCAACATCTTTAGCCCTAGACAGTTTTACATTCATATCTAGTGGAGTACCAACAGGATTTGCATCAGACTTCCCAAACCTGTGTAATATATCCTTAATGAATTGAGATGCAGAGTCTGAGAAATTTTTAGAGCTTTATTTTCTACATCTCTCTCATTTTTCATACCGAGAACTTGGGCAGCTGGACTGAGATCCTTCATCCTGAAATTTTGTTTCAAAACGTCCTTGAGTATGCACACTTCCTCTGGACTATTGTGTAAAACAAAAAAGTCGTCAACATGTAATGCTACCAAAATTATAGTATTATTGACACTCTTTCTGCGCACATATGCTTCATTGTGTCTAGTGGTGTAACCTAATCCTGAAAGGACTGTGTGATCCTTTAAGTGCCACATGTGTGAAGCTTGTTTAATTGCATAAATGGCCTTTTTAAGAAGACAAACATGATCTTCCTTGTAAATAAAATGATTACTTGGTAAGATTCCACAAATTTATTTTTCTCACCGACCTAGGTTTGACAATCATTATCCTTGATAATGATTGTCAAACAATCGAAACCTAGGTCGGTGGGAAAAATAAATTTGTGGAATCTTACCAAGTAATCATTTTATTTTATCAAGGATAATGATTGTCAAACAATCGAAACCTAGGTCGGTGGGAAAAATAAATTTGTGGAATCTTACCAAGTAATCATTGTATTTACTATCATGCGGTTCCACCAAGGGAAGCCTGAGGATTTCCTCTTCATTCATGATCTTCCTTCCCATCCACTAGGAAACCCTCTGGTTGACACACAAATATTTCTTCCTCTAACTCGCCATTTAGAAAATCAGTTTCTATGTCAAGTTGGTCAATCTGTAAATTCAGTTCAACTACTAGAGCAAACAGCAATCTTAATGAACCATGCCTGACAACTGGGGAAAAGTATCAAAAAAGTCAATCCCAAATTGTTGGGTGAAACCCTATGCAACCAATCTAGCCTTATACTTGACAAAATCACCTTTTGCATTATGTTTAGCTTCAAGCACCCACTTGCTCTGGATAATGTTTTTACCCTTTGGCTTAGGAACTAGCTCCCAGGACTTATTAGCCATCATGGAATCAATTTCACATTGCATGGCAGAGCGCCATTCATCACAATAGGATGATGACGAGGCTTCATTAACAGTGGTTGGTTCAATATAGTCAGAACAATGAATATAATACAATACGTGATCAGGGTATTCTCTGGGCCTTCTTTCACACTGAGGGTAGCTATACTCTCCTTCATTCTGATGTGCATTCCCATCACGATCAGCTCCAGGTTCCTCTTGTTGCTCATCTGCCATCAGCTGTTCATTTGGTTCTGGAACTTGACTGGAACATTACATATAGGCAATGATGGGTTAAACCCTTCTGCCCCTTATGGTTAGTATTGTTGAACCCTTTGATATCTCGTGATCATTACCATTTTGGGAGCAGGACGTTTTTTAGACAAAGTCCATTGGACTCTTCAATTAGCAATTGTACATGATCCTTAACTTCACAATCGCCATCAAGAAATACTTTGCATCCTTGGCGATCAAAAACAACAACATGACCCTTTCTTACAATACTATTCACAGAAAGTAAATTTGCTTTCAAGTTAGGCACGTACAAAACATCTGATACCACAGTAAAACTATCAATAAATACAGGAACATCACCCTTGCCTCCACTTTACAGTTTAGAATCATTCGCCACGGTCACTTCACACCCAGCCTCGTTTGAAGGATCAAACCTTGACATCCTGTCCACTCTACCAGTCATGTGTCTTGAGGCTGCAGAGTCTATGTACCAGCTGTCTGTTGATCGGACATCAACTCCAAGTGCTGTGAGCAGAGAGCCCTGCCATTCTTCTTTTCTTGCCTTTTCTCAGATGGCTTGGCGCCCACTTGAGGCGCTGTTCTCTGTCGTGCATGTTTGCAGTCCTGCTTCCAATGGCCAGGCTTCTGGAAATTCCAACAATAAGGCTTCTTAAACTTATGGCTCATGTAAATTACTATTAGTGTAGAGACCCATTTCTACACTGGAACCCATCTGTCCTCTTGTAGAAGCTTACACTTCACAAAATCACTCGTCAGTTCTGCACCTGAGTTTTCTAATGCCATGATCATGGGCTCATATTCGTCAGGTAGACCTTGCAGAAGCAAGGCTCCTAAAAATTCGTTATCAAGGGGCTTTTTCACTGCAGCTAACCTTTGAACCAAACCCAAAACTGCGGCTCTTCCATAGTCTTGAAGTGATCAAACCTCGTCGAGCACAACTGCCGGAGAATTCTCATGTGATGGTTTGCTCCCTTGCCCTCAAATGCCATCTGAAGAGAATCCCATGCTTCTTTGGCCTTTTCTGCCTGCATTGCATATGGAAACACACTTTTCTCCACCATTAGATTAATTTTGCATTAGTCACGCTCATCTTTCTGCTGCCTGGTGCCCACTGGTCTTGTATCACCTTCCTCGTAACCAGTTATGCACTTCCACAGATCATTGTGTATTAAATAATTCTTCATTTGGAAATGCAAGTCAATATAATTTTCTCTCCGTCTAAGTTTTTCAAAGCTGTAGAGAGGACCAGTGCTAGATTCGGCCATGATGCACATTACTCGGCACACATAAAAACAAAGCGTAAACACACTAGTTAGAGAACGATCACATTTGTCCGATTCTCTGGGCCCATAACCTGTTAGGGAATATGGCAGTGAAAATGACGACTAGTGAAAACCATATTGAATTATTAACTGATATATTTAACACGTATTACATTGTATTGTATTATTTATTTATTTATCCGAAAGACAATGCACAGTAATGATACATGCAAGTGTATAGGACGTGTCAAACAGGTACAGGAATTTGTAAAATAATAACCTTAAAATTTCTGCGTCAAGTATTCACTGACACTATAAAAACACTTATCAGTACGATATTCATTGACCATTTTCTTAAATACAGGAAACCTCTCTTCATTTTTAATACATTGTGGTAAATTATTATATAATTTTACACACATAGCTCCTGGGCCATTTGATGCAATTGATAAATTAGATGACCTAACGTGTATGTTTTTACACTGTCTAGTATCATACATGTGGACCCCACTGTTCAATTCAAAATCGGCACTATTTTGTTTTACATGAACTACAGAATGATAAATCCAGACACATGGAACAAACAGTTTTGATTTTTTAAAGAGAGGTCGACAGTGAGCATAATAATTTTGGTTGCACATCACTCTCACCATCTTTTTTTGTACCTTCAAAACACTGTGAAGATGAGAGGGCAGTCCCCATAACACTATGCCATCGGAAATTCTTGAATAAAATAATCCATAATATAACATTATTGATATGTTTTGGCTTACTGAATATCTTATGACAGATAGTAAGTAGAATACTGAATTTAACTTTTTAATTTAAAACATAACATGGTAATTCCATTTCAGATTACTATCAATATGAAGTCCTAAGAACTTACAATAGTTAATAGCATTTAGATTACTACCATTTGTCTGAATAGATTCAAAGTCAATTATAATATGAGATGTACAGAAAACCATTGCTTGAGTTTTTTCATTATTTAAAACCAAATTATTGCCAGCACACCATGAGGTCATACTTGTCATCAACTGCTCACTAGATACAACCAAATTGTGTAGATGTCTACTGGATGTCATGACACATCATCTGCATACATTACACATTTATTAGTGTCATTAATACGCAACTGACTGGGTAGGTCATTAATAAAAATCAAAAACAGTACAGGAACAAGTACTGACCCCTGAGGTTCTGAGACCCCTCTGTTAACCTCCATAGGGGTGAAGAGATAGATGTTCCCGTCTCTATGATAGGCTACCCTTTGGCATCTATTTATTAAATAGGACTTCAGCCAGCTTAACGCTACACCTCTAATGCCCAACAACTCACATTTTGAAATCAGCTTACAGTGTTTAACAACATCAAATGCTTTGCTCAAGTCAAAGAAAATGATTGAGTAAAGAACATTGATCTTAACATGTGGTCCACAAGACTGGCACTTTACGTGTGAAGGCAAAAGATACAATGCAATGACAAGTGAGCAATTGAAATACAGTTACAGAAAGAAGCCACTTGGAGCACTGCATTGTATGGCACACAATACAAACTACTCTACAGCTATTGGATTACATGCTTACACAAAAATCAACACAAAGAAGTAAATTAAATTGGTCATTTAGGTATATGTTTTAGCAGTCTCTCTCTCCAGATATGTCTTCATTCCCTACTGTGGAGAAATCACTGCAGATAGCCTTATCAAACCAAATATTTTCACCTCCAGAATGTTCCTACACCTGAACAATAACCTAAAAGATGTAGTAGGGATGATGCATTAGTGTGCATGTGTTGTGAAATTTATGACCTTTGTTCCTTTGTTTGTTGGGTGGTATATTGTATAACACATGTTGTTGTTTAGAAGATAATGCAATTCCAAACATTATATGAAAGGTGAGATGCATTTTATGTCAAAAATTATCTAGATTATTCTAGCTGTCAGTTTAGAATTGTGGCAAATCTAATCAATATACAATTTATCTGTTGTGACTATTTGAAAAAGAGCAGAGAGCTAACATAATTTTACATGTATGTATCCTTTATTTTTCCATAGAACTGGTATATGAAGAAGTGGTTAATTTTGTTCCACAAAATGTTCAGCAGCCCCAGAAAGATGGTGCTGCTGGCACTGCAGTAGGAGGTTCCTCAGCAAGTCCTGTTGCATGAATCAACTTGTGTCGAATGGATATGATAGCGGGCCATTCTCTTGCCTTCTCACCTGTAGTATCCTTAAGAAATAATACTGTTTCTGGTGTTTTTCTTAAGCAGGACTAAAACGGAGCATGAAAAGCAAGTAATTTAATTTTGTGCATTCTAATTTAGGAGGCATTATTGCACAAAATCTGAACCTAGTGTAAATAAAAGCACAATGCTATCTAGTTTTTGACTGATTTTGAATTGGTTATTGCCATTACTTAGTCCTCTCTGATTGAGAGCATAATGGATGAATTGAATGTATGTTATTATTAATATTTAATCAAAATGGTGAGACCATTGTTTTTTGGAGATCACTGTGTACAATTGTTTCCTATTATTACTTTGCGGGTGATTTATAAGAGTTTGCAAGTGTCCAAATGTGGTAGTAGGCCTGAAAAGTGCCTTCAGAACCTCTCCACTCTGAATAATATGCAGGCAAAATGTTATAATGCCCTATAGGTGTTTATTTAATGAACTTGTCTTTCATTTGCACACAGCTGTATTTTTTAATGTTAAATGACTTGTAATTATATAATCTATTTGTGAAAATGATACATTATCTTGGTGCCAAGGTATGGTTCCATTGGAAATAGTTTCTATGATAAGTAATTATTCATCACATCAAGTTGCGAAGGTCATTTTATATGTTGTGCTTGCAAGTGATCTGATGAAGGTTTGTGTGTTATCAAAGGTCATCACAGTTGAATGCTTAAATTCTAATGACTGCCACCTTTTGTGGTAAGATATTAATAGATATAAAGATTATTATTCGAAGTTTTGCTTTTTTTCTTAGGGTGGTAGTTATGTTTTGAACATTTTATATATGAGTGACTCATACTACAGAGTGCTCTTTTTAAATTGAAATTGCAAATGTTGCATATTGCAGTTAATATTGCAATACTGTGTATTTAGGACAGGGTATATCTCTTCTATATTAAATGTCTAGTGCTGTTAATGGTTACTGCCTTAATTTTCTAGTCCATGAGAGGCATCGCTGTAATTATGAAAATAATTTTAATTCACCAAATAAGTTCAATATTCAATTATCTAATATACATGTTTTCAGCTTGGATTTTGTAAGGTATTTTTATTTAGTGAAACATATTATTTAATATGCTTCTGTGCAAGGTGCCTGTTCTTAGTTGGTGTCATACTAAAAAATTGTCCTTGTTCTCCATTTCAAATACCATATTTGACAGCATATAAGAGGCACCCCCATTTCTGTAGGACTAATTCCTGAGGCCAAACATTAATATATAAGAACCAAGGGTGATTTTTGAACCATAATTTTGGAAAAAAAAGTGTGTTTTACATGTCATCAAATACTGTACTTGGTTTCCCCTTGCTTCATATCCCTTAGAATTAAATGTGTACATTTGCATGACAAAAGAATACTATGGTATAAGGCAGTCCTGTTCAAATTTTATTATGCGCACCTTTTCTTGATAAGACTGTTACTTTTTTATCAATATGAACTAGCATGTATTAATCTTGCTTGTATGAGTATTGGTTTAATTCTTGTGTTGGTCATATTCCATGATAATCCTGAAGTATAAAATTCAATTCCCCGACCTTCCTCCTAGCCCTGTTTTTGTTTTGTTACTGCCAGTCATTGGAACCTTTAATATTCGGCATCTTTGGAACTCTGAGGTTGCGATTGGTAGTGTTTGGGCATGTATGTATGCATTGTTGGCAATAATGAGCAATAAGAATCCCTTCCATCCGTCCGTCTTACGAATTACCCATTGGCTCGTCTGAATATTTTGAGCCATGAACAAGTTAGAATGAAAAAGCAAACAGAAACCTGTATAACTACCTTATGTCCCAGTCTATAAGATGCACTTTTATTATACTCAAGCACATGTCATAAAATCAGCCTGTGTCGTGTGGGCTGAGGGTAAAGCTACAATTTCATGCATCTGATTTTGTAATGCCATCAGAGGTGCCCTTCGACATACATACAATGCAGATAATGTAGTGGCAGAGATCTAAAAAGTGAACCTTCAGTTGTTCATTTGTTTCTGGGGTTTACCGTGGATATCTTTAATACAGTTGCTATTTTTCAAATTTGCAACAGTTTCAAATTTCCAATCCCTTTTTGATTCTTGTAAAAAGGTAACAACTTTAACCAATATTAATTATAATTAATTTTTCTTTTGAAATCCAACCTAAAAAATAACTGTGTATCTCATGTGTATGGAAATTTGGTATCTCCTGTCTTTCATGTATAATTGTGATTACTGGACTTCTCCTTAGAACTGTGTCATATGTAATGAGGTAAAATTTTATATAACATCACTGTGAATATGTTTTTAGTAGTGCAGTGGAACCCTGTATCCATTGAAGAGATGTTTGAAGACCTTCCATTGTTAGATGAAAATGCAGATACTTTGAATACTGAGCATTAGTGATTTTCCCTCACGTAGATGTGGTCATTGTCTTTCAAGGATGATGCAGTCTCATTTTTGTATTGAAATACTTCAGTACTGGTTCTAGCTTTTTTGGGCACACAATCAAAAATTTAATACAAAGTAATTTTATATAAATTTTGCTACACATTAATCATCATCATTGGTCAGCTATCCTAGGATTGGTTTGACGCAGCTTTCCACTCGATTCTTCTATCGGCCAACCTTTTCATTTTGACATAATTCTTCTCTTTTACATCCTTCACAATCTGTTCCATGTATCTCATACGAGGTGTGCCTTTTCCAATCTTCCCGTTCACTTTTCCCTCGACGATAGTCATCATCAGGCCGTCGTGTCTCAAGATATGGCCTATTAATTTGTCCCTTCTTCTTTTTAGAGTTATCAGCAGACTTCTCTTTTCTCCTACACATTAATATGGAATAATTATTTCTTTAAATTGAGGCCAGGTTATAATTTACAATGTTTGAAATGTATGTGCCTGTTTAAGAGTGTGAAGTTTATTTCAGTTGAGGAAAGGGAATAGAGGCAATTATGAAAATGTGAAAACAGCTGTTTCACTTACTGTTTTGTGTGAATGCAGGTGTAGTTTGGGAGATTGGATTCCTATTTTGATATTGGTAGAAATGTGAGTAGTACAAAGATGATAGTTTGGACAGTTAAGGTAGTTTTTGTCTACACCAGTGCATTCGGTGTATGGAAGCATTAGTAATGGATATGTATTACTTAGTTGGTATACATAGGAGCAAACACTGAGGAGACAGATCAGAGAGGAAAGATACTGAAAATAAGTTAGTTTGGTAGTAAGGTTTTGTGAAATAAGATTTTTAATTTCAAGGAAATATTTGTTCCATGTTTTGAGGAAAGGTGAGGAAAATTGGGGTGATTGATATTCACTTTGGTGGAGGCAATCAATTCTCAATTCTTGTCTCCTTTCCCTTTATTGTAAAATTATATGTGAGAGGAAGATTGAGCATTCTTTGGTTTACCTGATACAGTTTAGTAGGGGTTCAAATATGGGATATCTCAATGAGTGTTCACTGGCCAGAATTCATGTTGTCCCATCATCTCCAAATAGTAATCATGCTAGCCCCACGATGAGGACTGGGGTATCTCCCCATTCCAAGAGTCTCACAGGAGTTTTTTTATGTAGCTCCTTAAACAGCTCAATGTATTTCAAAAGCCCCTTCAAGCCCCAAGATCTCTAGACCTTTTGCCCTGTTTAGTTAGAGTTGGTGTAGGTTAACTAAGAGTCTTTTACATGTCATAAGAAATCTTTGTACTGGGCCTGCTGGCTAAATCTTTTTTGTTCTAGACTGGGTAGTTACATCTTATGTTGATCGTTTGCTGCTTCCCCAGAGGAAAACAGAAAAGCGGGTTATTCTAATCAACTGTGAGCAGGGATAAATTTGGTTTGTTAGGCTCTTAATATTCCCTAATGGACTATTTACATATGAATGGTGATGTATTGAAAGTCAGGGGAACATTGTTTCACAAAGATAAATGAATCTTTCAGATTAGGGTCTATTGTTACAGAAAATGTTCACATCTCTCACAAGCCAAATGAACTGGATAAAGAACTATTAGAGGATAGTGATGCTTTTATTATTTTGTGGTAATTTTTCATTTATTTGTGGAAGGAAAAAAAACATGCCATTATGTATTTCTCTCTAACTGACCATGGTTTATTCGTGTGTCATTTTAAAGGTAATGATGCAAGTGTTAAACTGTTGATGGTGAAATACCTCTTATAACCAAGGCAGCTTGGAGAGAAATGTTGTTCAGAATTTAGCTTTGGCTTCTTTTTTTCAATTCATACAAGCCACAGTACATTTTGATTGTGGATGATAGGGTTCTACTGTAGGTCTTGATGGAAGTAGGAATTCTACATTCTCTTAACTGAAAATACACAGCAGTAAGAATGGCTAATACAAGGTGGTGTGTAGGTTTGCATTAGAAAATGGGCAAATTTCATACAGAAGCATGTCTCAACATTTTAAGTGCTGGAGCCACGAGAAAAATTTGTTATCAGTGGTGGGAATTATAAAATCCTATTTACTCTTTGCTCACAAGCAGTGATAATCCACCCATGGGATGAACAGTCTGGACTCAGCGTATGTGAGTCATCTGCATTCGAAGTGTTAATTTGCACTTTAAAATATGGTCTTATTTGAATCTCGCTGGTGGTGGTCATTTTTAGCACATTTTATGCATCCTTATTTTGTAGATAAGGATAAATCTTTGAAGTCTGAGCTGGCTAATGATAGTTGGAGTGCAGTTAAAAGAATGGTGACGGGTGAATTTGAAAGTCCCAGCTTAGATACAATCACAGTCTCATTAATACAATTAGGTAGTTATTTTTCATTGTATATGATTAAAATAACACAATATTCCCTTCATTAACGGCTGAATGTGGTCCTTATAAAATTTCCACTGGCAGTAGAATAATCCCATTTTCTTGATGAATCGGAATATTATATTTATTGCCAGTAATTTTGGATTTGTCTCATTTTGGTAACTGAAAATTTAACTTCTTTTTCTTCCATATTAATGAATGAGGTCCCAGCAAGCACATAATCCTCCGTTGATACATCGTTCATGTAAAAATCACATCAACAGCAGGGAAACGTGCACAACCGTCGATATCAACTTTATATAAACTCCATATAAACTCTATATAAATCATGGCATCAAATGTAACCAATTTCATGTAAACCATTGATCTAAACGAGCAACAGAGTCATCTATCGGCAAATCCAGGCAGTAAGATCCACCTAATGCAGACTGTGGCTCCATCTAGTGGCAGAACTTCGTACTAATACGTAATTTAATACCCGTATTTTAAAATTTTTTATTTTATTTTTGAAGGAAGAATCTTTGTTCATTGCAATTTTCGCTATTGCATACAGACTAAGGGAATTTCAGAGGGAACTCCATGAAATAAATCACTTATTCAATGTAATACATTTATTTATGCAATAAGGAGTATCACAAATCAATTATGTATTCTATGTTATCTTCCTCAATTGGTTCATGTTGCCACTTTTCCGTCTTTTCCCTTCAGCAGTCCTTGATTTTGAGACACGGAACCATTCCCCCAAGCTTCTTTTGACTGGCAGTATTGGCTCATTATACTTCCTCTCCGACGTTATTACGGCCGATTACATGTTCCCGCGCCTCCCTTTGTAGAAGCCTCCACCGTTGGGTCCTTGTCACAGCTTATAACTACTTTTCGGGATTCTTACGAAGCTGAAATATATGCCGAGAAACTAATTAAGTAACACCCGTAACCCTCATGCACTAGTACATTAGTCGTTTTTATTACAACTCCTATTATATGCCAAATTTTTCTCCAATGCATGCTACTTATTCTGCTAGAAATAGATCGGGAAGCTGAGGAAATGCATGAACTTACCTTCAATCTTCCCGAAGAAATTTGAATTCGGCATGAAGAGGTATACACAAATTCTCTTCCGTCAATGCCGGAAACAAGAAAGCAATAAATTTAAAGGGTTAAAGACTCTTTAAATGGTCTTCAATATCCAAGTACTTCATGAATGCGTCTTCAATGTCCACTCCAAATGACACACATTTTTCCAGAAATGTTCTCAGCTATTTTAAAATTATTAGTTGTTATCTTTTAATTAAGATAAAGATCAATGACCAAAATATGGACCTATTGATAGACTCAACAATCTTGCCGCAAACCTTGGACATCCATGGAAACGAAGGACCCAAAAGTAAATATTTATATTGCAGTTTATAAATAACGCACTTTAAAGAATGCATTAATGTATATAATATTATAGGATTCATTTTCCTATGCTGACGTTTGCATTTTATAATATTCCAACACGCATTCAGCTCGTGTAATGCGCGGTTTTATGAATATGCAGACGATCGACTATCTAATAAAAATTTGTTTCACTTCTGTCCTCCGTATCCTCGATAATAAATACTATAAAAGCATACGAATTTCTCAAAGAGATGCTTAAATAAATTAGTAAATTAATGAGTAAATACGTTCATCATTCACATTGCTATTTATCGTATACGAATTTACTATAGCATACGCGTATACTATATCGCGATATGAGTATCCAATTGGATCCAATCTCGGAATTATAAATATCCCTCGGGAATGATTGGCCGAACACAATTAATCGTTCTTTTAGCCCTGAATTCCGCATACTTAAGAAACATGCTATCAACATGACAAATTGCGTAGAGAATATTCATATTTTATAGAGGCAAGCATTGGTATATGCCATTCAATTTGATGCATCCATTAATTCTGAGAAATTTAATCAATTTCAGAAAAAAACTGTTGGTAATAACGCTGACACACAAACATTTATTACATCTTCACTATGAGAATAACTTAACACCAACTTTTAGCAAAAGACTGAGTGCTCAAAACCACACAAATAGGGCGATATGAAAAGGATTTTCATGACAGTCAACCCAGACTCAACGGCATACATAACATTGAGCTCAACTCATAATCAACGCCAGCGCCTCAACCTTTTCCCTGCTGTTGATACAAGGTTTATATAAACGAATATGAGCGTGCCTGCAGGGGTATTATGTCTTAAATGTGTTCATTTTTTCTGTAGTTATTAGGTGCAAGGGATAATCTTGTATGATACTTTTATATGTAGTAATATATAAATTAATGCTATTGGTGCTATAGTACTTGTGAGCATGAGTCACTTTAAAAACTTCTGAGCTTCTGATGCTTCACATTGCTTATGTATAAAAAATTGCCTTTTCAGTGTGCCTGATTCATGTGTTGATTGCAACACTAATTTTAAACATTCATAAAATTCACAAAGCTTATGCCCAGTAATCCCATAATTGGGTTTACTTTTGATGTAGTTATGAATTTCTCTTGCATATTATTTCTCACAAACTTTGGGGTTGATGTTATGTACCAATATTTTATTATTCCATTCAATTTTAGTGATGCTGTGCCATAATTTCAATATGCAACTGGAGTTAATATTTCTCTGGGTACTTCGTACAAGCATTACCAGCTCTTTTGATGTGAGGATTATATTTTGACCAATGATTTTTGCCTTTTTTCATTTTGTTGAAAGTGTGTAGCCTGAACTGATCAGTTTTAGTGCTAAAATTTGAGAATCTATATTTTATTTTTGCTCTCTCAAAAACATTTAGCTATGGGCCATAAAGTAATGATTTATTTCAGTCATTTAATTTACATGTACTAGTTCCACTTTATGTTTGTTATTTTTAACGCCTGAAGCTTAGTGGAATATTTTAGTCATCAACTTCTTGCAATGTATTTAGTCTTTTATTCATTTGATCTTATCCATAATTACTAAAGGTTTATAGATTTACTTGCTTTGTTACCCTACAAAATAGGTACTTGTATAATGCAACACAGTAATGCTTTTGCATATTTATTTTACTTGAGGTAATAAGAACTAATGATTTGAACTATTAGTAGTCTATGATAAAAATGCTAACTATTATGAGTCTGAGAGGTAAACAGGCTTCACTCTTATTAAGCATATGCTCATGAAATGTTTTATGTTACCTGTGTGCAATTTTCTGACCTATTTCAATGTTGATATGGTTCATTGTTGTACATTTTTTAATTAATGGAAATCTAAGTTCATAACTGAATCTGTACAAATTATTTCAAAGTCCTTAAATGAGACTATAGTGATTATCATTAGAGGATAATATTTATGTATTATATATTATCAATAAATTTGTTATAATGTAATTCTTATGGGTCGTTCAATGAATGTTATGGGTTGTTATATAAAAAAGTAAGCCTCCATTCTGAATTTTTATTTTTATCGTTTAAAAGTTAGTTTATGTCAGATGCATATATGTAGTGAAGGCCATTTTCCTTGGAAAAGTGATTGTGGGTGTGTGAATAAAAAGAAATTAACTTGTTTTTATTGTGAATGTGATGCTTACCTATATGTTGAACCCTTGAAAAGACATAGTGTACTTAAAGCTTTTTAATAACTTATCTGAAACTATCTCTGAATAAAATTTTTATTTGGCATAATTTGTCTCATTTGTATCTTGATGATGTTGTCACTCTGCCTCAAATCCTTGAATAACAAGCTTGCAGTCAGCTTAAATGGTTGGTCACAGTTGAGGGTTGACCTCACCATACATTTATAATAATAATAGTTAATTTGCCCAAAGATCACATTTTCACGTGATGTAAGACACGTTAAGATGATGTATGTACAATCTAAATACAGAAGGAAGGAAACTTTGAACATCATGTTTAAATGTACACAAAGATTTAATGTTTTTTATCCGATTGGGTTGTTTGTTAAAAAGTTTGATGCCCATTTCTTTATGGCCAGAGCTGGATGCACTAGTCCTAACTCTACCTTGATGAGGTATTTTGTTCTTTGAGTCTCATATTGATGGAAGTCAGCATTTATGGAGAATTTGGACAGGTTTTGTTGAACATATACCACTGAGAACATGATGTATACACAGTTGAATGGAAGAATGATTAGATTTGCAAAGATTGGTCTGGATGGGGAACAGTATGGCTTTTTCGTCATAATCCTGACTAATCTTTTCTGTAATTTGAAGATCTTTACTGCATGCCTGGATGAACCCCTAAGTATTATGTTGTAAGTCGTGTGAGAAAAGGATACCATAATATAGAATTAAAAGGACATCAAGACTGACTGAACTACTTCAAGTTCTCACCAGATAACACACAGAGCTAAGTTTTTTCATAAAAGTGTCAATATGTAGTTCCCAAGAGAGGTTGGCACTGAGGTGCTCTCCAAGAAATTTTGTATAGTTAACCTGCTATATAGTATTATTGTTGAACTTAACTGGAAAGTTATTTTCAATTTTATTATGAGAAAATATAACTGTGCTGTAGTACTGTAAAATAATAATATAAATGTAACTAACTGTGATTTTTGAGTATTAAGGCAGAGGTGATTTTCTTGACACCAGGTACAAAGTTTATTTGAAATAACATTGGCATTATCGATCAAAGTAGAGTACGTAGATGAGGAGAGAAGGAAATTAGTGTCATCGGCATAAAGAAGTAAATTTGAACTAGTGGTGTCAGTACTGACGTGATGAAGTGAGCCATATCATTTACATAGATCAAGAACAGTATAGGACCAAGTGTTGAGCCTTGAGGGACCCCAAGTGTGCTGTGAGTGACATTTGAGTGGAAATATGCACCATTGGCAAAGAGAGATACAAAATGAGTTCAAGAAGGTAAGGTTCTAGCCATTTATATGGTCTACCTCTAATGCCCAAGGCATACATTTTTTTGAGAAGGCGATGTTGATTGACCAAATTAAAAGCCTTAGAGAAGTCAAAAAAGATACAAAGGATTTCTGCTTGTATTTGACCCATTGATATATGTAACTCAACAAATCCATGTATTCAGTTTATGAGGTAAGTTCTTTTCCTGTACCATCAACAGTTTTAGCGCTCCATAATTATCATGTTTGAATGCCAGATGTACCTACCCAAGTGCACTGCCCAGCAAGCATGACATGGCACATGAGGAATGTATGTTGCAGTAGCAATGGTATCACCAATCATTCCCCCAGTCCATCAGGATCACAGGTATGCATTACTTGTTGACCATTACCTGATGGGCCTTAAAGAGGAACTTCTCTTTTATGCTCTGGCTTGAATTCAGAAGCCACCAATGAGCTTCTGAGCCCATAAAAAACATCTCCCAAAAACGTTTTCATACAACTACATTTTCCAGTCTATGAGGGAAATCTGGAAGGATCATTATCAAATTCTCCATATAATTGAAGTAATTGCCTTTGTCTGGAACAAAGTGCCCACTATGACACTGAATACGGCATGAAAAAGTTATGGCTGCTAACTGCTGTGAGATAAGAAGACTCTGGTTTAGTGTTTGAGAAGCTGTTGGGGAGCTCAGCTGAAAGTGATAACACTGCAGTCTCTCTGGGCAAAACATCATATTTGGAGATAAGTATGGAACATCTAGAAGAATATATTCTCGATATTTACTATGGTAAAAAACCACTCAAAATATACGACAACATAAGCTATTGAAGAGTTAAAAAAGCAACTGAATCAGGAAGGAGACAAGAAAGATAAATTGCATTCATCAGAGGTGTAGGAGAACAGCAATAAAAAGATGGATGCCAACAGGTGACATTAAAAAAATTCTGCACCATTGGGAAGAGATTCTGTTTTTGGCTGCTAAGTGGCATACCAACAAAGCTGAAATGAACAGGCTTAGCGACTTGTTAAAGATAAATGTCTTACACTTTAATAAGATTATCAGAAAAAGACAAGTTCAATTAACTTTGGGCAGTTTTTTGCCTTGTGCTTAAACAAAGATACATATGTATATGAGTGTGGCTACTGAAGCCACGCTCATATGAGTGTGAGTAGCCACACTCATATGAGTGTGGCTACTGAAGAAGAATACACTTACCTTTAATAAACTTTGGATGAAGACCGTTAAAAAAATTGTGCACATACAGTGTAGTCTTCCACAGTGAGGATGGCTTAGCAAAATAGCACACAGCAAATGATTTTCATGCCATCATTGGTTCACAGCAAAAAGTACACACAGTTTTGTTAGTTATAATCATAATGAGTGGTTATTTCGGATATATACATCACAAGCTCAGACTACCACACACACTGTCAACCACTTTGTTAGTTTGTAAATTATGACTGTTTAGTTTATATATATTTAATACTTTGTTGCACATCAAAGAAAATCTGCGCTTGTACTCTACCAGCGGTGATGTACATACATAACCATGCCATGAGAGGGTATCAAAAATTATATTTGCCATACTGCAGGCTGGCCAAATCATTTAATCATGAAAACTTGGCTTTCCAGTATTTTAATATGCTGCCCAACACAGCTAGCAACAATGTGTTCCACATTGCTCTTCAGAACTGGCTTATAGCTAATCCTTTGTACTATTTGGAGGAATACTTTGATCTCAACTTTTCTGTTAGATTCTAATTTTATGTTCACCATGTATCTCTGTATTGTTGCTTTTCCCACTTGAATATTTGAATTCCTGAATATTTACACACTTTTAATACTCCATTTCTTGACAATATCTATCACATTGTGTCTGTGTAACAAATGAATAAAGAATTATTATTAGGTATTACATCCATAACACAATACCATGATTGCTTTCCCATTGGCATAACTTGCTAAACTCAACATCCTGTGAATGACAAAATTACACTAATTTATGATTTATGCAGTAAGCTAGGTATCACTATGAAAAAAGAACATACGTATATTTGCTTAGATACACTATGGGTCACCTTGCTCATCAGTGATAGTCAACCCACACAACTTATGGAGCAGTTAATGGATAGAACAACAATTTATGTTAATAAATCCTTATGCCAATTATAATGAATGAATAATGAACTCAAAGCTATAACACTGGGTTTGGGCACTAATCGCAGTTCCGGTATTGATTGCATTCCAGGAAGAATCATAGCAGCTTCCTATTTTTATATTTTGGACCTCATGTTGTACGTAGTCAATGAATCGATTTGATCGAGTCAATCGATGAAGGGATCCCTTCATTTAGGTAGATTTCCAAGGGCACTTAAAAAATCCAAAGTTATTTCTATTTATAAAAGAAAGGGCCCCCCCCTGCCACACACCCTCACGGTGGCTTGCAGGGTATCATATAGATGTAGATGAAAGGGTAATTCCAATTATCTGCACATTTATCTCCCAATTTCCGTTCAATCGCAGTTTGCCAAAATATTTGAGAAAGTTTTCTACACACGACTCACTGCATTTCTTGATTCACAGAAACTAATCTCCACTTGCCAGCATGATTTTAGAAAAAGTAGATACACTACAACAGCAGTGCACGAAGCTATGAATTTTATTCTAGCATCTCTGGATAACAAATTAGACACTGGGCTTATTCATTGACTTCTCTCAGGCCTTTAATGGTAATGTTAACCATCATTTACTGTTAAAGAAGCTGGACAAGCTAGGCATTCCCAATAACTGGATTTAATTCTATTAATCTAGTAGATCTCAACGAGTTAGTTTTATTAGTAATGGTTCGGAGTACAACTCCACCTCGAAAAAGGTCTTTTGTGGTGTTCCTCAGGGAACTATTTTGGGCCGTATTATTTTTGATAATACATACTTATTAGTTATCTCCCTTATATCCTACAAAAAACTGTTCAAAGGTTGTCCTTTATGCTGATGATACAAACATTCTTGTTTCATCTCCAGCACTACAGTTGAAAAAAGTGAACTATTTCTACAGCACTTGAGTGGTTGGTGCTCCATAAATTGCTTAGACATCAATCTTCATAAATCTCTAGCTATGCTTTTCAATCTCAAGAGTGAACTTCATACTGCCCTGTTTTCGATGGTCAGCCTATTCGTCAAGCTGAAGATGTCAAATTCTTGTGACTTGCAATCTCTAATGGGATGTGCAAATATGCAATCTGCTTAAAGTACTAAGCTCTATTTGTTTCTTTAATGTTTTATTAGATTCTTCATTAGTCTTGATTTGCTATTAATACATTATGGTCAGTTGTATTCCCGCATCATTTCAAGTATTATTTATTGGGTATCTTCGCCAGCCTCACTCAAGCTTTTTCGGCTGCAGAAGAAAATTGCAGGCCTAATGGTCTTTGCACCTATCAACGCACCATGCCAGCCAATTTTCAAAAATATTAGTACATATTATCCCACTACCATGTGTTTATATTCTTTCCGTCATTATGTTTGTAAAATCTAACTTCAGCTTGTTCCCAAAAACTGTTGATGTCCATGATTATTATACACGTGGTAATGATGCCATTGACTATAAGTATATCAGGACCAAATCAGCCTTTCAAGGTCCTAAAACTCTCAGGTTGCACCTCTTTAACAAGTTACCTACTAGTTTTTAAAAACCTGCTGGCTCCTTTATTGCGAAGGTGAAAATTTTTTTACTACACAAATTCGATTATTCCTTAGAAGAATTTCTCCATGATAATAACTTGTATAAATATTTTGCCTATGTATGTATATGTTCTGTGTATTTTTGACGAATCCTATATCAGTGTAATCTGGTCTTTGGATGATAAACATCATTATCATTTGCAAATTAAGTGTATCATTTATTATCAACATAAGAGAGTAAATATCGTTATTATTCTACCCTCCATTCTGCTTCATCCCGCCGGGTAACCATTTCTCTCAACTCTGAAGAGTTTCTGCCTTTATAGTCTGATTTTTACTAATTATTAAAACTTTAAATAGTGGATGCATCCAAAACAAATTAAATGATTTTTTGTAGAAACTTTTGGCTATTTATGATTCAGCCAACGAAAGTGACACCAGAATGAATTATCTCCAAGGCAAAATCTTCACTGTCTGTGGTGAGGTACTTAGTCCTTAGACACTCAAGATGCCTATACATATTGGATCATCGTGAAAATAATTTTCCTTAAATACTGTTATATTAAAAAAATAAATATTATATCGACATTTGGAAAAAATGAAATTAACCTTAAATATGCTTAAATTTCACAACTTATAGGTCAAATAGGCTTACATAAAAGTTAAAAACAAAGAGTTGATGTTTTCAAAATTAGCAATGAGCTATCAGCAAGGTGAAAATGTAAATTTCACCATGAGAGCGAAAGGGTTTAGAATGCCTTAGATGAAAAATATTATTTAAGAGGGAAAGAGTCAATAAAGAAACATTATTCATATAGCAAACGTTTTTTGGGACACCTATTTCACTGCATCATACTGAAAAAAAATTATATGAAGTGGATTGATGAGGATGAGACTTTGTAGAATTCTATAATGAAAAAGTAAATAGTAAAGAAAACTTAAGCATTCCACAGGATAAAGAATGAATTAATGCCACAGTGTAGTGAAACATGTCGCCATAAAACACACTTCAACTTCTGGAAAGCTGAAGTTTTCTTTATAATTTCCTTCTCTAAATAATTTCTAAATAAGAGCTTCATGGCTTGATTTGAAAAGTATGATGATTTCTTTATCATTCCAAACAAAATGTTATATTACAGAATTCTCGCTCAAACATGCAGAAAGAAACTTGGATACCACAACATAAAATCCTTAAAAAGACTGACCATTTAATAAATAAGATAAAAATATTTATTTTGTACACGTTTACATTGTGAAATGCTTGGGAGTTCGTATCCTCCTAGTTCTAGTACCACCAAGAACAGCAGGAGTGAATGGCCTCCTGCCCCTCCGACCTCTTGGGCTTGTATCAGTAGGCGATTGCCCCGACATGAGTACTCTGATCGCTCCATCCTCCTCACTCTCCTCCCCTGTGTCTGATGACGGAACCACCCTCATCAACCCCATTCCTCCCCCTAACTCCAGCTGGCCCTCCCCCATATCCTGCCCCTCCATTGCACTCTCGTCCTTGGAAAGCTGGGAATCCTCCTCACTTGGCACGAGGGAGGAAGGTCCTTTTGCTTCTCCTGAGGGTGTCCCTGCATCAGGCACTCCGGCAGCAACTGCTGTGGGGTCTTCCCCATCTTTGGCAAATATTATTGGCAACTCCAGAATGCTCTCCGGGTTGAAAGACTGATTTCCATCCTGAGCGGGGGCCAGAGAAGTTGAGACTACCTCTTGTGAAGTATGCACAGGCATTTTGACTGAAGAGACAGTGATACGGGGAACAACTGCTAATGTGCGACGTCCATGATGTGATGTCACTGCAACTCCTCCTCCTCCAACTTCTCGGGAAGATGCAATAGGTAGGATGGCAATGGGTGAATTGGGGGAAACTCCAGCAGCTGTTGATAGTGGAACAAGCATTGAACCACCACTGCCACCCCCACGAACAGAATCGGTCAGCATCACAATCCCCTTGGTGCCACTATTGCCAGGACCTCCAGTCAACAATGCTAACTTAGAGAGATCGACAGTGCGGCCCGAGATAATTCTGGTGGTGGATGAGATTTGCCCCCGATCCTCTGAGTTGCTCATAACTGAAATCAGACAAAAGCAAAATGTCACTTTGATGGCATTTAGGAAGACACAATAATTTCAACACTATATATGTGTAAGGAATCAATCAAAAAATGTGTACTGGTGACCATTCCAACAAATTTATGAGAATACATATTTGATCTATATTCATTGCAGTCCAAAAACTGCACACATTTTGTCATCCATGAGGTTAATGCAAAATCAGTAGAGTCATTGTTTACCATGTGCGTAAACTGCATAAAAGAATCTCTTTTAAGAGGAGTGCTTGCAGCTAATTCACTTCTAGTGGATCCTTTGAAACATGTTATAATAGACAATTTAAAAATCAAATCAACAATATTTTTGAAGTAATCACATTCAAAATTTGGGTGCTGTTTCTTAGAGGGTGTTTTTTCAAGGGAATAATCTGTAATATACACAAGGATTTAAATGCATTAAAAATATTTAGTAAAGTGTTTTCCTGACTTTTTTTACTGTTTGTTACATTTATAGTGGCTATTGTATTTATAGGGCCAGTTTCACCGACAAAGATAATGATTTTAACTCGGTTAATTTTTGGATTAACTGAGTTAATGCGACTTTTTTGTTGCACCAGTACTATCAACTCAGTTTTGGAGCATTATCTCAGTTAATATTTTTACTGGAGGTTTTCACCAGGTGAAAACTTATTATCCGAGGTAATTCTGTGGAAGCAACATGTGGAGCGGGTGATTTCCTGAGCTACTTTGAGATATTCGTGACATTATCGAGACATTTGAGCTCAATTATCGTTATTTAAGACAATTACTAGATGGATTAAGGAACATGCTAATTGATTTGAACCCATAAGCTGAGATTTTATTTATCCTGAGTTAATAAACCACTTAGCAACAATTCAGGTGAGGTCTTCTCGGGATTTCCACCAGATTAAATATTTATGTAACACCATTTCCACAGACAATTCGTCCATCGTTTTCAGGGTGAGAGCATCTTCACTCACCCTGAAGACGATGGACGAGTCATATGTGGAAACGCTGGTGTTATATAAAGGAAAAAATAAAAACAAATAGCACGTATCTAACCTTTAAAACACTATCTTATTTTAATGTAAATAATACACTTCTCACACATATTCCTACACACTTCAAGCATAATTAAACACATTTTATAACCCTCATGAATTCTTGCTGAGTAATCAGGGAACGTTATAGCTGCAAACAGTCATGGATACAATTCATCCGTCGCTAAAAAATCTTAGTGTAACAGCCAGCCGGAATCGAATTGTAAAATATCAATATAATTATAAACATGTATACCTAAGGTTGGGGGATCGGGTTGGTGTGGTGGCTAGAGTTCTGGCCTCCCATCCCGAGGGCCCGGGTTCGATTCCTGGCAGTGGCGGATTTTTCAGTGGAAAACAGGTCCCCAATTGAGTGCCTAGTGGAGGGCATTTCAAGTCCAGTACTCCGTCCATC
Source organism: Platycnemis pennipes (assembly GCA_933228895.1). Lineage (NCBI taxonomy): Eukaryota > Metazoa > Arthropoda > Insecta > Odonata > Platycnemididae > Platycnemis > Platycnemis pennipes. The sequence goes on along the minus strand of OW121853.1, from coordinate 118,413,909 downwards.
GGATGGGACATAAAGCCGTGGTCCCGTTGGCGCCTTTCGTTAAGAGTAGGCTAATGGCAACGCCGGGTTTCTCTCCACCCTTCCACCATTTCCTGAAAACTCCTACCATTACCCAATTATCCACCTATCCTATCTGGCGCAAATGACCTCAGCTGTCGGTCGCCTCCCCTAAATAACCAACCAACCAACCTAAGGTTGATCAAGTATTGTCTCTCTTGTCTTGTCTTGTGATCTCGTCACAGAAATTGCTTCTCTTGTCGTCGTGTCCGATCTTTCATAATCACGTCTGGAGAGATTTAATGTAGTATGAAATTGCTCCAGCGTCTTTCTTAATAAATTACGATTGGCCTCGCATTCCTATAAACACAGTTTATTTTGTATCAGGCCTAGTGTACCTCAACCTCTATTTCTCCTCTCTCCTAGCTTTCTCCGGCAAAATTGTGGCTGCCACCGTTGTAATGGACACTGTAGCAGCAGATGCGAAAATTAACCATACCAATCCATTATTAATAGCTCTACTTCACTTCAGATAAACTTAAACCTCAATATCTAGAAAGCTTTATATAATGAATATTATAATTACTAAATATACACCATACTTTATTTCATCTATCACATATCACTTCTGAACAAGGCAGAAGATGTAAAAAAACCATTCTGACCATCGATACAGCTGCGTTGGTTGGAAATCTCCCATGAATTGATATGTACTATCGATAGGCCTACCATTGCGTATCCTTTCTGCACCTAACATTCAAGGAATTATTTTGAATGATCATTTGCCGTGTAAAACGCCCTAAGAGGGAGCAATTTCAGGTCATCACTTAAATTCATTCGCGAATGAATTCATTCGCATGATCATTAACCTTGTAAAACGGCCTTGACACCAATGACAACAACGAAAGAAATGCTAAGTTTTAAGTGATCGAAAAGTACCTACAATAGCAGTTACTGTACGCTTTCGAGACACTGAAAATAAGGCAATGTAATTTAAGTTCATTCCAGTATTTTATTTCTGCATCTCATAAATGTAACAGTGAAGACAATAAGTATCTTAGGGGAGATACTTAGTAGAATTACGAAAAGTGGGCATTGAAATATAAATATACAGATGATTTTTGAAAGTGATTATAGATGTTTTCTAGATATATGTAGAAGATAATGTCGATTATTCGTGGATGTTACGTTAATATTTTGTCCTTAATGGGTCCATTGGAAATGCCTTTAGTTACAATAAGCACAAAGTTAAATCAGCTGAATTACAAATCGGTTAGGTTCTTTTGTTTGTTGACGTTAGGGGTATGAGAAATTTACTAACCTAAACATTCTCAGAGAAATCAGAGATAATAATAACAGTGGTGGAATGCGATTAGAGATTATCGAGATAATAATTTTAACGGAGATAATGTGAACTGCAATAATGGGAAATTTTACCGTCGTTGGTGAAACTGGCCCTTAGATATTTTTGATTTCATCAGAATAAACTCAGAACATTATAGGAATACTATCTAAATGTACATCCCTACCTTCTGCAGTATGAACTATGAAAATTACTTCTCACTGGATGGGGATTCCGTTCATGTTCTGTCAATAATTTAGGTTCATGTGCAGATAAAATGTTGCAAGTGACTGTTAGCCTTCATTGCCCCAGAGGGGACACTGCCACTACGTCATATAGCATGCCCTGATTTTTTTTAAAGTTGTGTATTTGGGTATGTTTCTTCAGCTGGGCATATCAAGCTGGGAGGAGAAAAGCACCCTCATCGGACTGAATAGAGGTGTGAAAAGTCTTAGTGCATCTTCCACAGCAAACATAACAATTCCTGTCCTGCCCCGTCACTGTCCTGGGGTTGGATTCTAATCACAGAGCGTTCACTGACCCTTTTCTATTAGAACGGATCCCTTTTCTGGCAGCGTGAAAGTTTGATTAGTGTGTGCTATTTTTTCTTTAAGTCTTTTTTCTATAATTACATTTAAACCTTTCTGGATAGAGGGTGATACAAAATGGCATCACAAGGATCTTATATTTTGGAAAATAATTCCAATATTAATGAAAATGAACTTTCAATATTTCTTTTGAGTGCACTCTAAAGAATAGTTGTACAGGTTTAAAGAATGTATTGTTTGATAAGTATGTGATAAGGAAGGTGAACTTTATATTAGAAATAATAAGATATAGTTATTGCATTCATAAATCATGATCCAGGAAAATATTATCCACATAGATAATGGGAGGTTAATTTTTTCTGCAATAAATTTATTGTTTTGGAAATACTATTGTTGCTGTTTTTCTATAAATTGAAAATCTAGGTTTAGAAAAGGAATGAGATTCAGAATCCAGTATCTGAAACTAAGGATCCGAAACCAAGATAAAGATCCGAAACCAAGATAAAGATCCAAAACCCAGGCCCAATTAAGAAGAGCCAGTTCCTCAAACAGGATTCCTAAGGGGAGCCTATATACCTTGTATATGCCTGGTATTGCTTTTTACGTTAAATTAATTTATTTCAAGAGATTTAGAATATATACATGCTAATACAAGGGAAAAATAAGTAAAAAATAATAACACATGGCAAACTTTACTGAATTTAATTTAAAAATATGCAACATTTTAAATATATGTGGTAACTGACCTTTAATTTGAGTAGAGGGAGAAAGAATAATGCTAGATGAAGTAGGAACACCCTGTGATACAGAAGTGGGTGGTGCTGCACTGACGCGAACAGTTTTGGGTAAACCATTGGATGAATGCTGCTGTAGCAATGATGACAAGGTGGTAAGAGTACTTGAGTGAGTTGAACCAGACAGGGTTCCAGTTCGAACAGTTCCAATAGTCCCGGTCAACATTTTTGCTGGGCTTTCATCACCGCCAGTCTCGGTATGACTACCAGCATCAGAACAATCAGACTGAGATAACTTCAATGGACCAAGTGGTGCCAAACTAGCCAGAGATCCAATATTCACAGTTATTCCAGCCTGAAATATAAGAAATGCTGTTGTTAGATAATTATGAAAGTAAGCAAAACATAATCAAGAGAAAAGAAATGCATATCTCAAGGCTCAGTCTTTAACCCAAATATGTTCCAAATATTTAACCCAAATAGTCAGCATACGACTAAAAACCCTTCAGCATGTGATATTCAAACACGCACAATATTTTGGGGGACTTTTTCCCCATTACTACCTGTGATTCCCTCGAACCGAGAAAATCCATTCTATTAGGAATGGAATAGAGACATTCAGAAGCAACTAGGGTATTTAACCAGGGATCACCATGCCATTATTACACACCCACGATCGATTTTTTTTAATTTGAAGTAATGTCAATGCAATTAACATTGCTTGCAATGCTTATGTCTACTCTGCCAATATTTCAAAAGAAGGATGAGGTAATTTGTTTCATAAGGGCAATATTATGAATTTTTTATATTTAATTCCAAGAGGTAGACCAAATATAACAAATGAATAAAACACACATACAAAATCGTTGACACCATAAAAGATTAAGAATTACTTTGTTAAGTTGATTTTAAAATTTAAAAGGAGCAAAGGCATTTTCTGATTGAGAAATAATATGATTTAAGTACATTGCCAAATTTTAAAAACTTCCATATTTGCCGGCATATAAGATGCAAAGGTAAAAAAGACTCACCCCCTTTTTAAACAAATTTCAACATGAAAAATTATTCCCTACAGTTTTTCCTTGGGCACCTTCCTTTAGATAATCAAAATAAGCACCCATTTTGTTCCACCAGCACAGCCATACAACACCACTGTGTAGTATGTTTTCTCATGTCACCATGTATTAACAATAACAAATCGGACTCACCCCACACATCAAAACTTTCAAATCAAATGAATACTCAGCAGAAAATGTAGGGCAACCTTGAGACCATTTTCTATCGTTATGCATGTTTCAATGTTTAAAATAATTATAGTGTGTAAAAAAATATAATTAATTAAAAATCAAACTTACTTGTGATGTAGGTCATTATGTCACAACAGAACCAAACACGCTACACCCTTACTTTTCCAAATGTTCCTACCATTTTAAGGTTTTGTGATTACTAATGCATACATTGGATGAACTGTAATCTTGAGATGTTTCCCCTCTCTTTCCCTCTTTCAAGAATGAATCGTAAATATATCATGCTACTTATTATTTTTATAGAACAGAAAAAAATGATGAAAACAATTCATTCAAAACCACTCTTTTGCAAAAGGACAAAATACAACCGAGTATATGTAGAATAAGTGCATTGCTTTAAACAGGAACATTTATTAGGAGTATCCACATTTGTGATATCATAAATATAAGTACCACGTGAAACATTAAAAAAAAAACTTCCAAGTTATTGGGGCATCTACATTGTGAAAAGTAATAATTTTAGCCCAACAACTTCAGTATAGAATACTAAGGCAAGAGAGAGAAAACCGAATGACAAACAACTCATGCAATAGTCTTTTAACACAGATTTTAAGAATGCACCTGAGGATTCTGAGATAGCCCTTGACGGGATGAGATGAACTGAGCCCCAGACCATTTATCCTTAGACTGGAAGTTCATTGACGCAAGCATCATCTTCTGTGAGGACTGAGACCGAGGCCTCCGGCGCTGTATTGCACCTAAAATAAATATGAATAAAATGTATCATAAATGTTAAGTAAAAATATATACACAGTAGACCCCGCTTTATGATAGGTTTCACTTTCGATGGATTAGACTTACGATCTGAGCTGATTTTGCGTGCGCTTAATAAAATTTCGATTTTGCTGATTTTGTTTCCACTTGCACAATGAGTCATTCATTCATAATTCTGAAACTTATTTGTCAGCTAAATACATTTTCTAACATAGCAAAATTTACATAATCAATGTTTCTAGTAATTGAAAGCTACCGGCAAGGTTACGAAAAATGTTGCGATTTACCGCAAAACATCTCCGACGAGATATCACAACATTCATTACGTAGTCTGTATCAAATATATTAGGAAGAAAAATAAGGCTTTCAGTAGTCATTATACATACAAAATTTTACCATTGTGAAAGTCTATAAAACGAACACTTCACCCAAAGAGTAACTTCATGTTGGAGTGTATTACCTACCAACAAAGTGATACAATACCTTAATCAGGGTGTCCACTAAAGTCAAAATATAAAATTCAAGCACAATTCAAGGTTTTCAAGGCTAAATTTATAAAAATTTCCAGGCTAATATATCGCGGTTCTTGTACGAGTCAAAAGTGATGTTTTTCAAGTTCTATGTGGAATATGGATTTTTTGTAGTTCAACCCATAGCATAATATAAAGTAATTAAATAAGAAATAATTGATAAATTAAAGTAATTAAATGTGTAGTTTTATTGGTAGTAAGATACTCTCTTTGTTGGTTGGGAAAGATACACTACTTTTTGATTGAACACCCTCTTTCTAAATTAGCATTTCCATGAGAAATTACAAATTCTTCTACAAGAGGAACTTAAAGAACCCACTGGCTAAAGTCTTCAGCATTCAACCACTCTTCTTGGAATGATGATTTTCTACGTTAATATTTTTGCCATGCTTTACTATTTTAAGTATCAAAGCATCAATTTTCTGTTCACTCAGAATCAGAATGTAACATTTTCGTACCGGTAGACTATATAGAAAAAAGTGAAATCATAACAGTCTTAAGTATCCTACACCATCTTTTTCTAACAAAAATTAATATAATAAAAATCCTAATTCAAGTAAGTGCATCCTGAATATATCTAACAAACATCAGCAGTTAGATTTCTCCAAAAATTATAGAAAAGTTTGTAAAAAAATATATTGCAAAGCCTACCAGAAAGCCAACTTACATTGTACTTATAGTAAAGTATCCGATCACATCAAATGTGCAGTTAAAAAAAAACATTATAAGTTCATTTTCATTAATAAAGGAATTATTTTCCAATTATTAATCAAATCCTTGAATGCTTTTAAATTCTTTTTTAGAAACAAAAAAAAATTTTAATACGGCCAAGAGATCCCATTTATGGAATATCCGGGGATTCCATTTTTAAGACGAAAAAATTATTATAGAATTATTCAAGCTGCTAAACTAGTAATTTTGCAATGTCTTATTAACAATAACCTTTGAAATGAAATTAGCCTTTCTTCATGCTACTATAAACAACATTTTTTTAAAAAGTCTCGGATTTTCTCTCCATTGGCCTGGATTTGCAAGAAAAAAGTAGAATGACATGTGGGGAGAATGTATTCTCCTAAATCAGGTAAGCCGACAATAGTAGAGTGGGGTAGTGGACTGCAGGTAATGAAGTTCGATTCTTATCGCTTTTTAAAATTTTTCTTTCAGTCATTGAATCAAAAAGTTTTCCAACCATTTTGTGTGGATACTGACATTTTTGTACTTCTATCGTTTAAACTACCTACATTTACAAATGCGTCACTCAAAAATACATTGTAAAGAAAACATAATGATTACACGATTTAATTCTGCAGTAAAAAATTTTTCCAATCCTTTCACTAACGCCAAATTTTATTATTTTTTTAATTATAAATTCACATGAAATTTTTGATAATCTACTTTTTTTAACTGCCTACTTGCATTACCCTAGAAATACAGCATAGCCTGTATTCCTAGGCAGTGTTAACGATCGAACTCGCGACCTGCAGTACACTAGTCCTCATTTTTAACAACTACGCTATCATAGGTTCACGGGAATCTGGCGAATGTAGGCGACCCGCGTGACATTCGGCTTTATTTTTTTTCTCGCGCAACCTGGCCTGTGAAGAAGAAAGTCACGACGAATATTTTTTTATTTCGTTTTTGTGGCACGGAAAAAAATTTTCTCATTTCGTGACCAAGTTACACAACCTCTCCTTGTCAGTATCTACCATACGTACGTACATTCCATTCGCGGGGCGCATCGATCACTAAGCCGAGAAATTTGAAATCTCCGATCCGGATCTGAATTTTTACTGTCTTCGGATATGATTTCAGTAGCGAATGAAATGAAAGACCCGTGGATCCAACCCGACCATTCTTAATTTATTAATGGTACATTTGTAAATCTAATTTAAACAACAAAAGTATTATAAAGTGAGTATTCAGATGTAATGGTTTGAAATTGAGGATGATAATATTTTCGATGCAATCACTGAAAGAAAAATTAAACTGCGATACGGATCGAACTTCGCACAGTAAACTAGCTCTTGTTGTCAGCCTGATCCCGGAGAATGTAGGCTACCCGCGTGACATCCTACGTAATTTTTCCCGTGATACCGGGGTAATGGGGAAAAGTCATATTTCTTTATTTTGCTTCTAGTTGCACGGGTACATTTTCATCTAATTTCATGACCTGAGTTACACATCCTCTTCTTGTCAATATCTATCGCACCTACATTCCATTCACGGGGCACTTCGATCGCTAAGCCGCGAAAATTTAAAATTTACGATCCGGATCCGATTTTATACCGTGTCTTTGGATCCGAATCCAGAACCGAGTAAAATGAAAGATCCGTGGATATTTGGATCCGACGGATCCGATCCGGCCATCACTACACGTTAGGCATACGTTTGCGTATCATGGGCTTCGTCCGATGTGCAATGAATGAGAACAAAGGGCACTTGACGTGACGCTGAAGGCATCCGTTCGACAGTCGAACAGTTGAACGTCTCCGATCCACACAGCGCTGACGATACATTGAGCCTAACTACTTTTCCGTCGTTTATTTATCCATTCATGGCAACGGCAAATCCATATCTTAAAGTCATCGTTATTCATCCTGGTTATAAAATAAGGATTTTTTTTCTTGAATTAAGAATTTTTAAAATTCCCGACTCAGACCAGAAAATCACGAATAATCCACGAACAATTCCCTGCATTGAAAATTCACGAATAATTCCCGATTTTCCAGGTTTTCCCGGTCAGTGGACACCCTGTTAATGGATATAGCTGTAACTAGGTAATAAATCAGGCGAATGAAACAAGTAAAATAATAACTTAACACTAGGATGAATTACAGGGTTGTAATGCAATGACTAATATGTGTGAATATGCTTTGAAATTTAAGTCCCTTATGAATTCCTTCCATCCACTACCAAGAGATGCAGTGTCACACAGGTCTGGGTCACAGGTCATCTGGGTCTCCGATTGCACTCTACCATATTGTCAAGGTCAGTCTTCGAGGCTCTGCTTCGAGTGTCTTCCGTGCTAAGTGACATGGGTGAAGAAGTGCATAATTTGTACTGTGAATTTCTCTTTTTGAACATCATTTACTCTTCTAGATAGTGAAAAGTTTGTGGTTTATTATGGAGTTTTTGTAGTGACTACACCCCCCAAAGTGCATCCCAAGCAGAAAATAACAATTAAAACAAAGCAAGAGATTGTGACAAAATACGATGAGGTAGCTTGGGTTAGGACTTTCTCACATGAGTACGGTTTTTGGCAGTCAATGATATCAACGAAAATCAAACAGAAAGAGCGCCTGGGAGAAATTATCACTTTGGCTGCGGAGGACGCACCGGTGGGTCCACCTAAATCTAGCCCCTTAAGCGGAGGATGCATCCGTGCGTCCCCTATGCATGAAAAAAAAATTACTGCTGCTCACGGCAAACATATTTCATGCTTGGGGCCCGCAGTGCAAGTGTTAAAGTGACCAATGAATCCACTTCATTGCAAAAAGGAAGAGAGTTGATTTCAGAAATGGAGAGACTCCTGTTACTGTGGATCAGAGAGAAGGAACTGAAAGGTGATAATGTGTCTGGGCAATTCATATGTGAGAAGGCCATACAAATGTTTGAAGATCTTTGATGCAAAATACTTTCAACAAGTGCTACACAGTACGCAGAATTTAGGGTGAGCAAAGGCTAGTTACAACGATTTAAAGGATGAATGGACATTAAAAATGTTGTAAGGCATGGCAAAACAGTGAGTGCAGATACAGAAGCAGCGGAGAAATATGTAGTGCTCGCTCACTCACTCACTCAGGGATTCAACCTGAAGGTTGGTTTAGATATGTAGTGCACTTCAATGAAATTATTGAAAACAAAGGTTATGCCCACAGCAGGTGTTCAATGCTGATGAGACGACCTCTTTTGGAAAAAAATGCCCAAGAGGACATACATTACCAAGGAAGAGGCTGCCTTGCCTGGACATAAGCCCATGAAAGACAGGCTCAGCTCACTTATTAACGCTATTAAAAGTTAATGTATTCAGTGGTCCATCATTGGTAGCAAAGTAATTTTTATATCTTTGACATTTTAAAACTAGAAGTAAATTATTTAATTTAATCAAATTTTAGCATTTTCCTTCACCACTCAACAAATAAATTAATAACAGCAGAATAACATTTAACATATGAATTGCAATTCTAGTATTTGAGGTATTCGAAATTCCAGATATTCAAACATTCACGTCATGATTTAATATTCGAATTAGGGAAATCTGCTATTTGGCCAATCTCTAGTTAATACACCTCTTTACCAAGATGCTTTGAAGAAAATTCAGTTAATTCTTCTATTTGATCGAGAACTTAGTATCTTGGCACTCCGAGAATGTTATGCTATATTTAGGAAAACTGTTTGAGAAGTGCTGGCAAATGCGAAAAAAACAGGCATAGACATTACAGCAATCCTCTGTTCAATGAAAGAAGACAACCCAGTGTTTGCAAAATTTGCAATGTAATCCTTGTGGAGACCCACAAACCAAGTGGACAGTGAGAGGTCATTCTCTCGGTATTCCATTTTAGTCAGCGAATGTTGACATCGATTGAAACCAGTAAATGCTGTGACTTTAACAATGTTTGCATTCAAGTAACTTACAGTAGAACCTCTATTTTACGAAGTTGAAGGGACCCAAAAATTTGAGCTTTGTAAATCAGAGGGTTTGTAAATTGGAGGTTATCTTCCATTAACTCCTCTGCCTCCGGAACTGGTGTTTCACCAAAACCAGCTGATCTCCAACAATAGTAAATAGTTTTTGCCTATGGAATTACGGTTTATGTGAAACAACAGTGACACAGAAATGACCGATTTGCTAAGCTGTGATCCTCAGTAGAACCCAGCAATTTTTAGTGCTTTAGGTCGTTGGTTGACTGTAGGGTTGCTCCCTGACAGCATTGAGCATAAGATTTTCTTGATAATGGAAACTAGTATAGACAAAATGTATGAAAGCATCCTGAGTAAGATGGTCAAAGCATACAGATAAAATGCTTCACAGGAAACAAGAGATTGCACAAAACTTAGGGCTTCATCACATACTATTACGTGTATTTTTGAAATTATAATTAAATTTAAGACATACATTAATATCACAATGTAGGGATCAACCACAAATTATGTTAACTACAACTTGTTATAGCAGGATTTCCATAAAGAAAAAGTCAAACTTATCTGGGTCTCAAACCCAGGACCCCCTGATTTCTGACCAGGTGCTCTAGCAATTGAGCTACCTAGGTTTTCTTCTCTCCTGTGGCTTTCTCCTTGTTTGCAATCCTTGATTTTTTACAACTTGTTATACTATAACTTTCAATTATGTTAATTATTCATACATTGTACATTATACCAAGGCTATTTTTCTATACTTACCAGGATTCCCGCCCATATTATTGCTCAGGCGAGGTCTTTTAACTCCAGGAGCAGTCAATGGTGCACTAACACCATCTTCACCAGATTCCCCCACTGGAGGCAGTGCCATTCTTTTCCTTCTTTCCCGAGGACCTGAGATGCCACCACCCCTCCTGTTACCACCAGTGCTACCAACTTCCACAAGTGCAACACTTGAAGGAATGACTGGAGCAACAGAGCGAACTATAGTAGTTGGAGGTGACTGATGGATGCTAGTAGCTGGAGGTCTCGTCAGTATACCACCAATGAAGTCAGCCACCTCATCCTAAAAATATCAAGTAGTCTATTACACAACAAACACTGTACTGTAATACACAACAAACAAGTACTGAAATCAACACCAATCACAATACATATTACCTTCAATTACAATATTAAGGCCTCATCAACAAAAAATAAGAAATGTTCACAATATAAAACACAGGTGCCCAAGGGTTGCTTCGAGTCCGTGACCTATTAGTAAACATTAACCCTGTCCAAAACATTCATTTTTTTCATTACCCAGCTCAGAATTTATATTACCCACACAAACTTGCTAACAAAGTCCACTATATTGCTAACGAAATAAAAGCATTACATATAATCTCTTATCTATTATTGTCATTGCTCCCCTTCCAACAATCTAACACCAATAGACCATCACAACAGGGGGAGTTCATTACAGATTGCAATGCATTAAGAAAGCAAATAGCAAGGGACTAACCATGTTGAAACACCCATTAACCCTGTCCAAAACATTCATTTTCTCATTACCAAGCTCAGAATTTATATTACCCACGCAAACTTGCTAACGAGAGTCCACTATACTGCCAATGAAATAAAAGCATTACATATAATCTCTTATCTATTATTGTCATTGCTCCTCTTCCAACAATCTAACACCAATAGACCATCACAACAGGGGGAGTTCATCACAGGTTGCAATGCATTAAGAAAGCAAATAACAAGGGACTAGCCATGTTGAAACACCAGTTCCCTTCAAATCACTTAAGTTAAGCAACGTTGGACCTGTACATAACGGTGGGATGGTTAACCCTCCTCCATATTTCTACTGCGGCACTCTTGTCCCCTGTCTGCAAGTGGCGGCTTGGTTGAATCTAGGCTGGTACAGTGGATCTATAGAGGCCTAAGTTCCAAGGAGGCTCCAGAAGACCCTGCCCATCCCTCCAATTTAATTTTTTAAGAAAGCAAATTCCAAGTCTCACCATTTGTGATAAACAGGGGACCCACCCTCTTCATGAGTTAGGTTATGAAAAATAGAATAGGGCTTCAGGCCTTTGGGATGGGAATCCAGAACTCAACCATGTTTACTGACCTGATTTCACAAATAATAGTTGGAATTAATAATAATAAGATTTGAAACATTAATTGAAATAAATTAAATGAAGAAATGCATCTCACATACTTCACTTTGAATAGCCAGCTATATTATGGTACAGTCACTTTAAATAAATACATAGATATATAAATAAAACAATAAACAACACAAAAACAAATAGATAAATAATAAAACAAAATATGAAATCTTGGACTCTTAACCCTTTCGCTACGAAGGACGTGTTAAAACGGCGTCAATTTTTCTACGCAAGCGAACGAAGGACGTGTTAACAAGTCGTAGTCGCTAAGCTAGCCCCAAGCAGGCCAGAAAGGTGTGTGTTTTAAAGGCCCTCTTCTCGGGACGTCTTAGGTACCCTTTCTCGGTCCGCGGGAGAGGATTATCCCGAACCTTCGTTGCTGTGCGCGACCCAATCCCCGCAGGGGTCCGCGGTCAGTTGCTTGTAGGAGCAGTAGAATAACAAACTGAGAAGTTATTGTTTAATTGGAAAATTGAGCATTATAAGTATATTCCTTATGTTTAGTTCTACAACTGCAAATTTTAAACAGAGCTCTACCGTTATTTTTAACGTAGTTCGTGAGTAAAAGAATCTCCGAACAAATTTTTGTTAATTATTTAGTTGGTTATGAGTGATTTTTTGTTTTTATTTAGTTAGGAAGTTATAATGTTTTTAGGTTCAACAACTGAATGCTATTTTTTCATATGTGTTGATGGCCATATTTTTCGTGAGTTTCAATGTTTATTTTTCCCTGTAATTACTCATTCTAATATAATCATGACAGCTGACGATTTCACTTTCTTTCGTTGGTCAATGCTTTCCGCCTAAAGAATAGTGATTTCTGGCAGTCCTTTGAATCGAAATTAAGGGTTCCGTAGACCGTACATCTCATGAATTAACGTGCTTAAGATTTCTAAGTACCGTTTCTTTGATTGGCGCTCTGATGATGTCAAATGCCTGAATAAGGCTTTTTTATATTCATAATAATTTTATCGTTGAAAAGTGGTCAAAATAATTTGAGTGTGACATAAAACGGCAAAATTATTTGCTTAACCATTGATACGATTTTTTTGCTAGAGAGCTTAATATTAATGGTAAAATTTCGTTTAAAAGCTGTAAAGGCACTGTAAAACTAAATTAATTCGTTTCCGATACAATTAATATCGACGCTGTAGCAACAATGTTTTTAGCAAAACGATTGCATAAACAAATGGTTGACCGCGACGGCATGCTGTTAAGGGGTCATGTAGCGGGAAAGGGTGAAGATTATCTCAGCCCGGTGGCCGAGAAAAAGGTTCGACACCCCTCTGGGCCACGACCCAAGTTAGGGAAACAGGTACCTGAGAGGATCCTAGCGTAGCGAAGCGAATTTTTGGCATTCGTGAGGGAAGTAGCATTTTCTAACATGTGGCTCCGTCGCGAAAGGGTTAAATGAATTTTTTAAGTTGGGCCATGAAATTAAATCATACATTATTTTTCTTAACCCACTGATTTATCAGGCAGGATTAAAAAAAATATATCATAAAATAATAATAAATAATCAAAATCTGTTAATTTTAGCAACTTATAGGAGAGCAATTGGATTTTAACTTCCAAAAGTGTTGCAGTATTCCACAAACATCAGATCGATGGAGAGCACACCTTAACCCTAGAGTGCCTATGGTTGCGTATATGCCACTGGCGTTGTTGCAAATACGTACCCTGATGCCACAACGTTATTCTCATTGGGTTATTAAACTGCTACATTGTGCTCAAGTCTTCAATTTACATGTTCCTATGACTTTTTTTCTCCATCAGTTGAGCATACGGCAGAAAAGGTGGCAGATGTAACGCATGGTGCAGCTCACACTCAACAAGGATGTACGCTTCGCGGAGATAGATTATTTTTCGGTGGAGTTCCTCCAAGGAGGCCCTGAGGCACTCAGACCTATTGGCCCATTGTGCCAACCACCCTTTTAAGGAAATCACCCATAAAGGCCGATCGCCTTGCTAAAGGACAACAGGTCCCCTATGGGGATTTCCCTTACCTCCCTGGGTTCCAAAAATGGAGACCTTAGGTACCTATTTCGAGTCCTCATCACAGCAGGGCACTCGCATAATATGTGGGATGTAGTTTCATCCCCTTCTTCGCACCACCTGCAGGTGAATCTACAATTGCCAAGAGGTGCAGGTGCCTCATCACCTGGTAGTGCCCCGTGAGGAGTCCCACTACCGTTCGTAGTGTGTTTAGTGACAGGAGTCTTTTGGCAAGCCCAGGCCTAGGTTCTCCTATGTGTAGTTCGGCCTGTCTAAGACTTGGTATAGTTCGCCAGATCTCAGAATGCCGGGCTAAGCCCCACATTGTAATTTCTGCTATCCCTATTGACGTAGCAATAGGTATGATTGGCTCTGGCCCAATCGGATTTCGGCTGGAACCGGCCCTTGCCAGCTCATCAGCCATCTCATTTCCAAATATGCCTGCATGACCAGGCACCCAGAAAAGTTCCACCTTGCCGCATCTGCCTATATCATTGAGTGCTTCACGACACTCCTGCAGCAGCTGTGATTTGCACCATGGTGATGTCAGCACCTTTAAAGCTGCCTGACTATCCGTGCATATGTGTATCGGTCTGTTAGACATTCCGATCTCCTTAATAGCATACGCACAGGTCAGAAGCGCATATACCTCTGCCTGGAACACCGTAGCATATTTTCCCAAAGGGATTGAGAGCTTCCTTGTGTGCTACAGTTGTAGACCCCTGCTTCCGTTCGTGTAAGTAGAAGTCTAATTTTTATTCCTTACATTTTCCGGCATATATATTGCATGATTTTATTGTCAGATACTATAACGCAACTAACTACATCAAATGTTAGTGAATGAATTCTTTTATTATTTTGATAATTGATCTTGATACCTGTGGTTGCGCATACGCAACCACAGGCAGTAATGGTAGTAATAAACCTATCACTCAAATCTCGGCTATTTCTTGGTATTCTCAATTCACGCTCCAGTTTTTAGCGTAAATTTTGCAGTGATGATATGTATTGGTTTAAACCTTTTACTCTGCAAAGAATTACTTTTCGGGTTTATATTTGGAAGAAAATTATTGATCGGTACACGCCAATTGTTGATGCATTATTTACTTCATACTTTCCTTTAGATCTTTTTGAAAAATGAGTAGTCTTAATTTGCATAATTGAAGGCAATAACGAGTACTAATATGCATAAATTACAATTTTCAGTGACATTATGTTGAAAGTAGCACTGGATATTCTTGAATCTGATGATATAGAAGGTGATTTAGATGCCATTTACACAGAACCTCCGGAATGCAACATCGCTTCTGAAGAAGATTCCACAGAAGAAGGTGACGCGGCAAAGTTGACAATTTATCTGGTCGGCAACTGAGTGCAGGTGCCAAAATTGTTGCCCGCAGGATACCTGGCGACATTTCAGCTGACATTGGGACATTGCCCGCCGTCATTCCTGGAGAGCAGAATTACACATCAGAAATGCCGAGTGAGTCAACTGCAGAACACACTTTGTGTTTGAATGAGAGTAGAGATATTTAAAAAAGGAAAAGAAAAGGTGTTCATAATAAAAAGGACCTTGTTTGGGAGAAAAAGATATCAGTGATTTCCTACCCTCTTTTTCTGAACCAATTTACTCCAAGTATAGGGATAAAATGTTCAAATTATTTTTTGATGATGATATTGTTGACCATTTAGTGACCAAGAGCAATTAATATGGGCTCTTCCTGAACTTGCCAAACCCAAATATAGAAAACGAGGTCAAAGTTTTTCTTGGTATTCATTAGCTTTCCAGTTATCAAGTTACCAAATAAGAGAATGTTTTGGGAAGAAAGCGGTGATACTCGTAGTGAAATGGTTGCTGAGGCTATGCACCAATCACTTCCTAGAAATATGTAGATTCTTGCATTGTGCAGATAAAAATAGCCCAAATACAGGTGAAAAAATGTGGAAATTGCACCCTGTGCTTGAAAAGTTTAGCCTACATTTTAGGCCAGCACGAGACATTGATTATGACGAGTGCATGATTGCATATTATGGCCGTCATTCTTGTACGCAATTTATTAGTCGAAAACCTATCCGTTTCGGATACAAGACATGGTGTGTAAATATAAAGACTGGGTATCTAATCAACTTTGATGTGTATCAAGGCAAAAATCCTTGTGGAAATCCAAAATATGAAACAGAGTTTGGGAAATGTGCTGTGCCGATGATGGAAATGCCAGACTGTCTACCAAAACAAGTAAAAGACCTACCATTTAGCCTATATTTTGACAACCTTTTTACTGGTGTCCCTCTTCTCCAGAAACTAAAAAGCCTTGGATATGGTGGAACGTTAACTCTAAGAGAAAATAGGATCCCTTAAGACTGCCCATTACCATCCAGGGGTGACATACAAAAGATGAATCGAGGAGGTTATGTATATAGTTGCGAGAAAAACTCAGGTGTAATTGTGTAACTCAGGTGTAAGTGGGTAGATAACTCTATTGTAACTGTTGCTTCAATGTGCCATGGTATTTACCCTGCAGACAAAGTGGAACACTGATGCAAAAAACTTGGTAAACAGACTGAAATACAACGGCCACGCATGACTCCAGAATACAATATTTTCATGGGAGAAACTGATAGAATGGATGAAAATATAAGCAATTGCTGAATCGCTATCAGGGGGAAAAAATGGAACAGGCAAATTCTAACATGGATCATTGATGCAGTGGTACAAAATGCATGGGTTTCAATGCAGCATTCAGGGAAGTCTTTCAGGTTCAATTCAGAAGCATCATCCATCATTATCTTTTGAAATACGGCAAACCTTACCAGCAAGGAAAATGAGGGAATGTAACAAATAAAGCTGCTACGGAAGAACTGTGATTTGATTTGATTGGCCATTTTATAATTGTGAACAGTGATAAGAGAAAGCGTAAATATGCGGGAGAATTTTGTAAGACAATAAGTCAAACATCATGCAGGAAGTGCAATGTTGGTTTGTGTGTACATCGTTTTGAAAATTACCACATTTTTGAGAACAGTTCTTAGAAATACTACATGATTTCTGTCACACCACAACTCATTATTGGTCTATTTTATGAAAAATTCAAAGATTTGCAACAAAAAAGAAGCATAAATAAATATTTACAACAGGTAAAATCTTGCCTAAATTTTATGGTGTTTGACACTCACCGACCAGAACCATCATGGAGAATACCCACAGTTTCGTATATGCAACCACCATTTATAACAAAACAATATTATTAGTCATTTAAAATTACATTTATCCAGTCGCACTAATTCAATAAAAACAGAAATAGCTCAAAATTAATACATTTATGCAAAAAAAATCTCTGGGCATTTGAGGGTTAAGCTGGTCCTACAATGAAAAAGCTTACATGGGCAACAGATAAGGATGAGAGATGGACCTACTAATATCTATGATGGTAATGAAAAACCACATGCATGAAAATGTAGTTTTGCCCCCAGCCCTCCAGTTGCTGGTCAACTTTAGAGGGCCAAGTACGTTAAAAAAAAGGGGATCTCAAGGGGCAGGAAATACAGTAATTCATTAAAAACAGAGGGGAATAAAAACCATGTATCTATGGTGAGTTGACCTTTTGTCGAACTGCAAATGTATAGTGAGTTTTGAGAGTAAAACATTCGGAAGTAAACCAACCATTATACACCGGTCAACAATGGGTTGAGTGAGGCCATCAAGCTTCATCTTGGCCTTAGGTACTCTGAGCATGTCATCAGCTCCTCCAATCACCAGCAAATTGGTCTCAACATGCATCCTCTCCCGTAGATCTTCCACGTCATCAGAACTAACATAAAAGAAGACAAAAACAACACTTCTAAATTCTGTACACATTATGAAAACAGCTGAAATATGGAGATATGTAAACACAGAAAAATTGAATAGACAAAATTTATGGTACCAACTAAAATCTGCGTTGCATAATATCATAATTCATAATAATTATTTATTTTATTGGGATCAGACCTTTAAATTTTATTTTCTTACCATTATTAAAAAGCTAACAACCTTTTCAACTGATTTTGTCCCTTAAGTTTGGTGTTTTAGTATGTATTTTAGCCAACTCAATGCATAATATTTACTCTTCCTTGGAGTATTTTGAGGGTAATCAGTTGAGTGTCTGACCCCTTACCCACCCAAAATAAATAGGAGTACCTGGGTTGTATAAACATTGTATTGGAAAGGGTTAAGGGACTTTGCCATCACCTTTTAAGTCATATTATACATTATCTACAGCTGGATAATTACAGTAGAACCTCTTTTTTACGAACCTCTAATTTACGAAATGACACCAATTTACGAACCATTCCGCCGGTCCCGATCTTTTTATATAGGAAAACCATGTAAAATGACCTCTATTTTACGAAACATCGATTTTACTGATTTACGAAGTGAGAGGCCAGTCCCTAGGAGTGATTGACCTCGACATTTATCCATTATAAGTCATTAAAAAAACTATAACGAAGTTGGCGGCAACATGCAATTTGCCTCTCTTTTGTCATAGCATGAGAAATTTTCGTTCCAAAGACATCCCTCTGCGCAATGTGCATTTGTTATTTTACTCTGAATTAATCACCGACACAATGTAAACAAACTCGTTTTAGCTACTTAATTTATAATACCAACCATTCCAATGGTTTCTTCGTGAGGAAGAAATTTTCTGAATAAGAACTTTTCTGAAAATTACTGTTTATTACAGTAATTTTCAGGGGTGTTGGTAATTTACGAAAAATACCGCGGTAATTTTCATAAATTACCATGGTATATTACTGAGTTGCCCATCTCTACTTGCATCACCTCATCATATTATAATAATCCCTCTAAAAATGAAGAACCTTTATTGAAGTCCTCGCACCACTGAGTCAACAATTCAGGAATGATAAAATTTTTTGACATTAATTGGTACAAAAATGATTTACTTGTTTAACTGTTCCGATGTTTTACTTGTTCTACTATGACTTCCTCAAAAAATCCACAAACATCATTACATTTTCAGTTACATATGTAAAAAACTATTCAACAGAAAGTCAATCACCAAGTCTTATAATAGGGATTCCACCAAAATATGAAGGGCATCAGATACCCTAGATTCCTCATTTTCAGGTAGACTTTCTCTTCACATAACACAATTTTACTATACAGTAGAACCTCTTTTTTACGAACCTCTAATTTACGAAATGACACCAATTTACAAACCATTCCGCCGGTCCCGATCTTTGTACATAGGAAAACCATGTAAAATGACCTCTATTTTACAAAACCTCGATTTTACTTACTAACAAAGTGAGAGGCCGGTCCCTGGGAGTGATTGACCTCTGTTTTACGAAGTTTTTGAAATGATTTTGTAGCACTGAACTCAGTACAATGGAATAACGATCGCTGTATACTGCAACAGGAGTAGCTGAAGCCGGATAGGTCATGTTGAGAGGGCCCTCGGTCCAAGTATTTCATATGGGAAAATGTGGAAAAATTGAATGTGAGCATAGTGCTTTTTGAAGTGCTTAAACTTTAGCAAAAATCCCAGAGACTGATCATCCAAATCGTAATTCAATCCTAATTATATGATCCAAGGAAAAAATGTTCAAAGACGCATGGCACGACACCTACTTCTCGAAAACAATGCCCCAGTTCATAAAATAATCGGATTAGTGCTTGGTAATTTCTATTCCTTTTCTATCATTTTGTGTATTGCGAATGCCTAACTTGTCGTCAAAAAGGATCCATATTTTCTCTGGAATTATTTAAAATTAGTTTTAAGGAAGCCACCGCAACCCCAATTCAGAACTTTGTTCAGCCTTTGTCTTGAAAATAGCATTCCCGTAAGAAGTTGTTTGCTGCAGCTGTCGTGGAGCTTAGTATCATTAAAAAATACTAATTTAGCAATAATAAATTACTTATATTCAAATCTTAATGCAATTTGATTATTTAATTTTCCATTAGAAGTGTTTTACGTCGTTAGGTAAGAATTTTCGATCACGACTTTGAGATCGCGACGCTTTCTGTAGCCGCGAGTAAATAGTTCTCATAAATCACCGCTAGATGTCAGCACTGTAGAACGCATCTTAAAAAAGAGGGAATTTCAAATTAACTGAGTGAATTTCTAAGATTGACTTTCATCAGCAGCGAAATATTATTAAATGTATTTCAAACGATACGCTTTCTTCAAAAAAAAGGCATTTTCTGGTCTTTTCACTGAAATATACTGGGTCAGTTGGAACTTTGTTTTGAAATTTCCTAGTTAAATGCATCCCTGGCTTTCCCATGTTAAAATGGCTTCTTTTAACACAAATCGACTAGCACTAAATATACCACTTTTGTTAATTAATGCATAACTGCATATGCTTAAAATACTCCGCGGGATGAATTAATTCTCTTATGAGTTAGTCCCCTTATTTTGAGATCTACCAACTGAACAACTACAAGAACTTAATTCAGTTGCAGCAGCCAAGTTCATACCATTATAAATTAGTAGAAAAATATTCACCTGTTTTTTTTTAATCCATGGCTGTTTCATTCTCTTTTACTAAAGAGAGTCTCCTAGCCTTAGGAATAATGACTATGCTATACAGGGAATCAATACAATTGAGGTGTAATTTTTAAATCCTTCCAATTTCTTGCAAATACACTGCACACAGAGAATTTCACGTAATATCTGTTGATTTTTCCCTGAATGAGCAGATGACTATTATTTGTTATACAGTAAAACCTCTATCTAGTGAACCTCTTCATATCGTAAACCTCCATTTTTCGTAATAACTACTTGGTCCCGCCAAAATTTGTTTGTAATTATATAGAGAAACCTCTCTATATCGCACCTCTATGTTTACGAAAAACCTCTGCTCTTCGTATTGAGAATACACCCCCATGACGAGCCAACTACCTCCATGGAATGAAATATTCAGCCGGCGCCAGCCGCAGAAAGTTCCGTCCAGCCGTTCCCACTTTTCTACGTTGGGAGCACGAAAACCCGGAGCGCTTGAAAAGTGAAGCTTAGCTGGGCAGTCGTTAGTGTGTTTGTTATTAATCATATGTGCCAAAGACTTTTTTTCATCGATTTGCGTTGCTTGTGTTTAGTATATTCATCATTAAAACATCCATATATAAATATTTACAATTGTCGTAAATATTTACATATGGATTTTATATTCGTTCGTGGATTTTATATATATTATATATGGATATTAAATTCGTAATGATATAATTTAACACAGTTATAATCAAATACTAATGCGATATGTACAGAATTGCAGTGAGTTTGCGGCTAATTTATCGAAACGCTTATCGCTTTTCGTTTGTTTCCGCAACTCGGAGCTATGAAAGCCTGCTGCTCGCGATAACGCAACGCCGAGCTATGAATACGTATACCCACGTACGAGATTAACATCTGATGCAACTATTGTACCGTTTCGGAAGATTTGTTATATTTTTAGAGTTCAACGCAATGCCGAGCTATGAAAGATCCATACCCACACACGAGATTAACATCTGATCCGACTATTGTACTGTATCGGAAGATTTGTTATATTTTAGCGTTCAAATGATCTTTTAAGGAGAATTTAGCCTATTCTGTTTCATTTTTGAACATTTCATTTGATATTCAATTCACTATGAACACTCGATATTATTACGGCCGTACCAGAATGATCGCATTTTTTTCATGCTTGCACCTCGTGGCAGTCGTCTTTTACTTTTGGATATTGTCGCCGCGAATTGTAACTCGACCATTCTATTAACTTTCAATCCGTAACAATGGTGCATTACCGTCCCCCCACATACAACATTGTTAGTTATTTAAGCCACAATTTTGTAGTTTAAGACATCGGTCAGTGAAATACGCCTAACTTCTGTGTAAGTTTACCGTCTATTAAAAAAAAAATAAAAAAACGTAAAGAAACTGAAGAGGCAGCACATCGAGGATGTATAAATAAAAAATTGCGGGCGGTGAAAAGTGAACAATTAGACAGACACATATTTGAATGGTTGATGGAAGGTAGAGCCAGAAATATTCCTGTTTCTGGACCTATTCTACAGCAAAAGGCAAGAGAAGTAGAAGTGAAAATGGGCATTGAAAATTTTCATGCATCGAATGGGTGGCTTCAAAAGTTAAAAGTGCGGTGGAATCTCAAAACTTTGAAGATGAGTGGGGAAGAAGCTTCTGTAAGTGACACAGTGGTAGTTGAGTGGAAAAAAAATTTGCAGACGATTTTCGCCGGGTATAAACCACGAGACATTTTTAATTCAGATGAGGCAGGATTTTTTTATAACTTGCTTCCAGACAGAACTTAAGCAGTTAGAGGCCAATCATGCCCTGGAGGGAAAAAAAGCAAAGAAAGATTCACAGTGCTTTCTGTGCTAATTTTGATGGCTCAGAGAAATTGAAGCTTCTTGTGATTGGAAAATATAAAAAACCTAGATGCTTTAAAAATATTAAGAAACTTCCTTGCACAAAAACTCAAAAAACTCTTGGATGACAACATATTTTATTCTGTGAGTGGTTGACCATGCTGGACTCAAAGATGGGAGCGAGAAACTGGAAAATAGTTCTCTTCATTGATCAGTGCACAGCACATAAAGTTGAGGGGATTGTGTCACGACACGTCAAAGTAGTATATTTTCCTCCAAACACCACAAGCAAATTGCTACCACTTGATCAAGGAATAATTTCCATTGTGAAGAGACATTACAGGCAGCAACTGGTGTCATGCATGTTGCGAACAGTTGAGGAGAAAAATTATTTGAAAAAGTGTTCTTGGAACATAATTCAGGCCATGCACAGGCTCTGTCTTTCGTGGACTAGTTTGAAGTTATTGAAAAATGTTTTAAAAAGGCTGGATTTGTGGGGGACAGCAGTGAGGAAGATATTTTGTATGAGGACGAACCGACAAAATGGCTTGAAATAAACAAAATAATTAATGTTCAGTCATCATTTGACGACTTTATTAATGTTGACAATGTCTTGCTAACATGTGCCCCAAATGAGGGAGAGGTGTTTGAAGAAATGGAGGAAGAAGAGGGCGGGGAATCTCCAGTAGTAGTCCATAACATGGAAGAAGAAGAGAGTGATGGTGAGGATTTTATGCCAAAGCCAACCAAAAAATAGGTGCAGGATGCTTTGGGTGTGATGGAAAGATTTTTTTTTAATATGGAGGACTGCAGCAGTGAAAAACTACTATTATTAAATATGATAGAAGATATCATCTCAAAAGAATTTGAAAAAAAATGAAACAAACATAAATTACAAATTTTTTTCGGCAGATAGTGCTAAAGTAAGTTTTTGGCCCCTTGTTTGTATTATTATAAACATAAAACTATGAAAAAGCATAATTGCATATATTTAAATATACAAATATAGTAATCAAAAAGAAAGCAGCACATTTTACTGCCAAAAAGATTCATAAGGAGGAAATATTTGTTCATTTTGCAAAAACCTCTTTATAATGAACCTCCACTTATCAAAATGACTAAAAAATTGGTCCCTTCCATTTCGATATAGAGAGGTTTTACTGTAGTAATTAGTGTGATGTCTACCCTAACAATTTGACAAGTTTAGTACAGCATAGTGTTTAATTGCATTGTATTGTATTGTATTATTTTATTTATCCGAAAGACACAATGCACAGTAATAATACATGCAAGTGTATAAGACACGTCAAGCAGGTACAGGGAATACACTATATTACAAAATAATACCCTTAAAAATTCTGCGTCAGGTATTCACTGACACTATAAAAACACTTATCAGTAAGATATTCTTTGACCATATTCTTAAATACAAGAAACCTCTCTTCATTTTTAATACATTGTGGTAAATTATTATATAATTTTACACACATAGCTCTTGGGCCATTTGATGCAATTGCTAACCTAGATGATCTAACGTGTAAGTTTTTACACTGTCTTGTATCATACTTATGGACCCCACAGCTCAATTCAAAATCAGCACTATTTTGTTTTACATGGACTACAGAATGATAAAGACACATGGAACAGTTAACATTTTTAATTTTTCGAAGAGAGGTGAACAGTGAGCGTAATAATTTTGGTCGCACATCACTCTCACCATCTTTTCTTGTACCTTGAAAACACTGTGAAGATGAGAGGGCAGTCCCCATAACACTATGCCATAGGAAATTCTTGAATAAAATAATCCATAATATAACATTATTAATATGTTTTGGCTTACTGAATATCTTATGACAGATAGTAAGTAAAATACTGAATTTAACTTCTTAATTAAAAACATAACATGGTAATTCCATTTCAGATTACTGTCAATATGAAGTCCTAAAAACTTAAAATAGTTAATGGTAGTTAGATTACTACCATTTGTCGGAATAGATTCAAAGTCAATTATAGTTCGAGATGTACAGAAAATCATTGCTTGAGTTTTTTCATTATTTAAAATCAAATTATTGCCAGCACACCATGAGTTCATACTTTTCATCAACTGCTCACTAGATACAACCAAATTATGTAGGTGTCTACTGGATGTCATGACACTTACATCATCTGCATACATTACACATTTATTGGTGTCATTAATACGCAACTGACTGGGTAGGTCATTAATAAAAATCAAAAACAGTACAGGACCAAGTACTGAGCCCTGAGGTACTCCTCTGTTAACCTCCATAGGGGTGGAGAGATAGATGTTCCCGTCTCTATGATAGGCTACCCTACCCATTGAAAGTATAGTCGCATTCTTGTCAGCAGAGTTTTAGTAGACGTACATTTTTCGCAGATCAAGCCTCTTATGTGCATGATGTGCCTCCATGGACATTGCTCCATGCTGTGCGAGGTGTTGCCAGAGCATGGGAGTGTCACCACAAACACTATTTCCTACTGTTAGAGATCAGCTGGTTTTGGTGACACATCAGTTCCGGAGACAGAGGAGTTAGTGGAAGATGACCTCTAATTTACAAACCCTCTGATTTACAAAGCTCAAATTTTTGGGTCCCTTCAACTTCGTAAAATAGAGGTTCTACTGTAGATAAATTTCTATTCAAAATGGATCGCTTAATGCTAACTTGTCTTAATATCTATCCATCACTGTTGGTAAAAACAGGATTTTTTTCCAATTCCAAACTGAAAATGAAATTAGTTTTTCGTAATATTAAAAATTTCATATTGCATAGTCCCATGGACTGTGAATGCAATTAGTTTTTCTTAATATTAAACATTTTATAATATTGCATACTGTCCTATAAATTTAGTAGGCATAGCCTTTTGCTCCGGACTGACACCTTAAAAATGATATTTCGTAATATCAAAGTTCAGTGGATCAAGTTTCTGCTGTACTTTATCTCTTTCAGATAAAGAGTTTGCAACCACAAGCAATAGGAACAGAGCACCTAGATTTTTAAAGAATAGTGCTATTATAAATTGGCAACGAAAACCTTTAGATACAAATCTTACATCATATCAATGGCTGGTACGATTAGAAAATAATGTATCACAAAACTGACAACTAGAATGCAAAACAGTTAATTTTATAAAGACTAAAATATATATTGCTGACCTCACAGTTGCGGCATTCTGTCCAATAATGAAGTACACAGGACAATGCATATCAAGAATAGTGTCATCGGGTTCCCCTCGATTCCCTTCCACTGTCTGCATTGGAAATCCCAAACAAATGACTGCAGCCACAGGCTCCACAAGAGATACCTGAAAAATGTACATAGTATAATAAATCAAGCTCCCTGCCATAGTTCACTCACTCTCCCTCTTCACCCCAAACCTAGGGGTTCAATGGCTCACACTCGCCCTATAACTCCCTCCCCCTACCTGGCATCCAAACACAGGAGGACCCAGAGCAGCTATTTCCCCAAGGTGGGGGTCAGTGAGTAGGATAATTAGCAGCTAAACTACCCCTCCTCCACCTAACAAGCTAACGTGGTAGTTAAGACATGCAGTACAACTTAAAATTCTAGTGAGATGGAAAGGGAGAATCAGTGCTGGGCCATTCCAACAGAAATATTTTTTTGAAGCAAGAACATAAACTAAAATGCCTGAACAGGCTGTATCCATTGGTATCATCTACTGAATTGCTATGCCTATTTATGCAAAATAAAATTAATAACCAGACATGAAGTACAAATTTAACTAAACTTCGCAAATTCATCTTGAAAAGTGTGCAGTAGAAGTCTGCTGTAGGGAGTATATCTTATTGCAAGAATATTGTAATTGCAAATGATTTTTTCACCATTTATAGTCTACATCAAAAGCATAAGGAGTTTAGCTGGTTTTATGACAAGTCATTTCTGTAATTAGGCCTTAACAGGAAGACTTTTTGCGATTGTCAACCCAGTTGCATAACTCAAGGAATGATATGCCCTGTAATAAACACATTAATGTGTAGTGGGTTACCACAATGAAAGACTAATGAAATTTACTCTGACTCACAATGAGTTATAGCAACTTCTATCTGTTATATTGCAATTGCTTGATAAACTACATCAAGACGAATGGCAGGGGGTTATGCTCCTGGCTGTTTTAGGGAACAATTTGATGAGGGATCTCTAATGGAATTAGTGCTCTTTGGTCATCAGCCATTGATACTCTGTTCTCTTATTTGTGCATATTAGTATTTTCAGTTACTGGTAATAGGTTGGAGAAAAAAGAAATGCTTTGGATCTTTTGCAAGCTTTGGCACAAGCAATGTGCTGTATATTACTCATAATAAAAAATGACCCCTGTGATCACGAATTATTTCTCTTGTTACTTTAGATTTATTTTACATGAAAATCACATGGCAATAAATGGTCCTTCACTATTTTGAGTTTCTTGTTATATGCCATACTCATTATATAGGGCTGTCACTAAAGTAACAAATCGAACTCTCCCCAAAAATGGAAGAAAAGGCACATGTCTGTATGGCAGAATATCCCTACTTTTGAAATGTCTTTTAAGTACATAGGCAAACAAGGTAATTAAGGAAATGGATAAATTTTTCATTGAAATAAATTGATGATTTTTAATATATTATAAGTAATCACAAATTATTAAGACTAGAATGAGAACAATAAATGGCACTGGTAGTATTTCCAACTACCATAAGGTTCCCATTACGTTTTCCTTAAAATCTGGGAAATTCTTAAATTTTTACTTATAAAACCTGAAACAATTTGAAAAAAAAGGGGTCATGTCAAATATAAAAATATAATAGTTATGCTGCTCGTTCATTACTACTATGAGCAAGTATCAACATTAATACAATTTACAATGTAAAGATTGGAAACTGATGGATGGATGGAAAGACTGCTTATCAGCTGTTATTTATATAATATTAAATCAGTGATTATTGTTATTGATAGTCAATAGAAATAAGAGCCAATAACATGAAAAATCCATTTATTAATTTTTTCACCAAAAGATACCTAAAAAAAAGTGGGACTCAATAAATTAAGCTGTCCCGGGTTTTTCATTAAAAACAGGACTATTCCAGTATAAACGGGACGGATGGGAACCCTTAACTATCATGACACTAATTTCAGGACATACTATGTTCTGGTTTCAATTTTTATTTACAGACTTATTAGAAATTATCTTTATTAAAGTAAAATTATCTTTATTAAAATTTATCTTTATTAAATGTACAAAAATTATCTTTATTAAAGGAATGTAGGGCTAATGCAATGAATATTAAGAAAATTGTACATTATCATTCAGCCATGTCATACATACTTGGCAAGCGAGGAGAGCACCTTGTCCCCATCCAATTAAAAATATTGGAGAGCTTATATTTGCAGAACGAATTTCTCTCAGCTTAGCCCTGGTGGTTGATGCCATCAATGTTGCATACTGGATAAATGTCAGTTTTTCACCTTTCTCATCTATCACAAATAAAAAAAAAAGGAAAACATAACTCAAAAATAACAATTCAATTAATTCAAGTCAATCAACTGAAAATTTCCAACAAAAATCCCTAATCATCAAAATAGATTGTATTTTACAATAATTATAGTACTGGTTTGGGTTTTAGGTGATATTATGGATGAGGTCATTTCATACCATCTAACCTAAGATCTTAATCATAAGACAAAAACAAAATCAATACCTTTTTGTATTTAATGGGCATTTCAATGCACTATATTGTCTATGCATTCCTCAAGGTTCATTCTCTTTCTTTCATTAATTGCAGCATTAGGGTGGTCCAATAAAAATGAAAGTGCTCAAATTTTTCATGTCCCCCATTTGATGAAAAATGACTAGAAAACTATTTTTACAGAATATCAGTTCGATACAACAGCTAGCAGCCGAGCCCCATGCAGTTTTATAATTTGGCGTGAATGCCCTTAGAATCCCATAGGGTAGGCAATACGGATGATTTTTTTTTATTTCCACGAATATTCGAGGTGTGAGTTGGGATTTGGTGGTTTATCTGCAAAACTACTTTGTTATATTTGCTTGCCTGAGAAGTAAGTACATTGTCCATTATGAATGTACAGTGTATTTTCTAATTCATTTACGAGTTTGAGTTATTTACTATTTACACTCAGCACTCATTTTGTAATACCTTTTGGTTCTCTTGTTCTGTTATTGTATAAATGAAGCCCTGAAATAAAAAAAACTAATGGCCACTTCTTACCCCTACAATAGTATGGGGTACCTAAATTATATCAGTATTACTCTTTCATTTCATGACAAAGACCTTTGCCTTGTAGCTATTCTAAATGATTGACTTGTGTGGCTGTAAGTGATTACACAATGAGTGCGGAAAGACTTACATTGTATTAGCTCTAAATGTGCCTATTCCACTAATTGATTTTCAGTCAGAAAATATTTTTGAAAACAAATTTCCATCGAAAAGACAAGTGCTGAAAAATCTTATCTAATATGTGTCCTGTAGCAAAAAAGGCCTTCGTGAAAGTGCGCACCATGTGTATGGAAACCTTATAGCATTTTGGCAGAAAGGAGGCATCATAACAAAAAAAGACGTGTTTACAGCAGATAGAAAGCCTGTACCGAGAATGCAGAGGAGTCCGGAAACATGAAAAGAAAAGAAGCCCAGCACAAATCAAGAAAAAAGAATCTTTGAGGTATCCTTGGACAACATCTTATACATTGCTCATGCATATGCAATGAAACTTACTCCAGCTGGAGAGAACAAGGAGTTTTTGTTGCTGCAGCAGAAGAAGGGGAAAGCCCGGATATATGACGACCATCGACGAACAAGCAGTTGCAAAATTTCAATGGCAGGTTGAACGTGAGAAGCAGGTTTGTGAATGCAGAATGAATGAGTTGCAGAGAGTGGCTACAGAAGATTCGGTAGATTTTAACTTATCTGAAAGTGAAGACGGAAGTGAAAAAGTGAAGGCTGACTATAGTAACAGCGAAGAATATGCCTTGAGTGCCTTACAAGTGTGGGGCCAAAAAAAATCAAGTTGTTGTCTCTGGGCATGGTGGCAACTCTCGACACCTCTATGATAAGTGATAGGAAAACGACAAGGATACTTCCTCAGGTGGCTCAGGAAATTCATGAAGATCCAAGCAATGTAAGGATTAGTAGATCAAGAGGATCATCAAAAGAGGATTTAGAGCTGCAAGATTTACACTCACGGCCAGTCTAAAATCTAATTTTTTCATTCACTGTGATGTCTTGGGATCTTCATTAGGATGGGAAGCTAATAGAAGAGGATGGAGAGAAAGTGGATCGTCAGCCGATTTCGGTGTCCGGAAAAGGGATCAATCACACAATTAAGATACCCAAAATTGTTTGAGGCACGGGGAAGGCTCAGGCTGACGCCGTATATGATGCATTATCAGAGTGGGGTGTGACAGACAACATTGTGGGACTCTGTTTTGACACTACCAGCACCAACAATGGAGTAAAGAACGGTGCTTGTTCCACGATTGGGAAAAGGCTGGGAAAAAAGTTATTGCACCTAGCCTGCCAATGCCACATCAGCAACCTTCTTTAAAAGTGCTTACAAGACTGCCATGGGACAATCGAGAGCTCCAGATGAATCCCTCTTCAGAAAAGTGAAAAATGCTTGAAAGAATGTGAACAGTAGATATTATCATACTGGAATGGCAGACAGTGTAGTTTGCAAAGCAGTAGATGCCAACTCTTCATTTGTGATTTCCTTTGCTAAGGAACGTCTGTAAGTTATTGCCATGTGAGAATATTTTGTTATTATTAGGGATGGGGAACTCGAATAGTCGAATACTTGAATACCATGAATAATGGACTATTCATGATATTCGAGGAAGAAATGAAAATGTTGCCTCGAATATAAGATTTTGAAATTTTGGCGGTAATTGGCATTAATTCTACCTTTACTGAGATATAGGTTCGGTTGTTGATGATATTGTTTATATTTTCACTGAAATTCAGTCAAATGATTTCACAAGTTTGAATTACTGAAACTCATCATACTATACAAGGTTACCGAAAATAAATGTAGCGAATTTTCAAGGTGAAACAGTTGGTCACCAAACAATTGTAGTAATGTAAGCATTGTATTATAAAAAACTAAGACTTTAATTATCAAATGAAATTTCATTAAGGTACATGAAACAGCTGAGTAGATCTTCTAATTCTAGGTTATCTGTTTAAGATTACTGACATTCTGAAATAATACTATGCCATACTTACTACGAGTAGGGGGTGAAGACACAGAAACAACTTTTGCAAGAGCAGAGAAATGCAGCAACCAAGACTGCTTCCTTTTTGATGTTCTATCAGGAGGAAGTCTTTTGGATGGTCCGGAAGGTACTATCACCAACACAGGATTTCCAGGGAGCTTCATTTGCTAACAAAGAGAATTATTTTCCTCATAAATTTAGACATTAGAACATTCAGATATGGCTGAATTAACCAGATGATTATATATTCATGCCATATTAAAACATTCATTAGGAAATGCCTACTGAAGTCATGCAAATGTCTTGCATTTTTATATGCTATAAATGGCTATGGAGTTAAAGGCCAGTTCCCATTCTATTTCCCTCATTTTGGTTGTTTTGGCTAGAGGCATGGAGGCTACCATTGCACATACCATGGGGATTATTCTTCGAATTTATTCATCATTGTACCCCTATCCCTTTTCAAACCTTCGGGTACCTACCTTTGCTTTCTTTTCTTCCGGCTAGCTCGTTAGGTTCCACACACACTCTTATACAATTAAATATTTCACACTTTTGTATACGTTAATACCGTTAATTTGCTATTGGGGTCAAGGAAATCAGACAAGGAAACATTTATAATTTCATGCACAATATCTCTGTATTACTATTTGTTTTAACCTTAATTGGGCCCAATTTACAATTTCATATCAAATTTTACTTTAATCAGTGATCTTGATTCAATCCTTATGGTTAACTTTATAGTGGGCTTTTTCCTTTTAACTAATTATTCCAACGTTCACAGACTTATCGTGGCCACTGGTTCCCGTGATCCGCTGGACTTATCTCTGTCTCCCGCCAATATCTGCCTTATCACGGGCCCCGGGGCTGCTCCGCTGACGCGTACACCTTATCCTTTTTTTTTTATCTCCCTCTGGGTCCTCGTTTTTCTTTCTCTCCTTTCCTCTTTCTCACTATCACCTCTTTCTTTTCTCGCCACGTAACTACCGACGCTGTTTTCCTAATTGTTGCCTTCCTTACTTTTTTGTTTTTTTAAACCATTGTTACGCCGCGCGTAATGCCAAACTCCCCGTGCTTATCTAATAATTCATCGATATTTACGCTGCGGGTGTTGCCAACCCGTGGCGCTTAACCCGTCGGTTTATATCATATTGGCCAATGAAGTCAAATTACAAAAAGGGCATATGCTGATTGCTTGCAATAACGAGAACAATATAACACTAAAATCAAATAGCTTCAAGACTACTCATTACTCAACTAAGGCAAAATCAAAATTTTCTAATGAAAAACATAAATAATGAAACTCACAGCTCAAACAACAAAGGAATGAATAGCACCAAGAGCCTCAAATAGCCAGATGCCTAAAATAAAGTTCAATTGAGTTTCACTCCAATCAGAGGGATCCTTTCGCACTAGATCCCTAGTAAAGTTACCATTGGAAAACTATGATCACAGCAATTTCTCCATAAATATTTATTGTAATTCACAGCATATGAATAAGAATTTTTTTCCACCAAACAGATTTGTTATGTGCAAAGATCCTAGCACTACAAATACCAGCTTTACCCTGCAAAATCCATTTCTAGTCTATTTTTCTAGCTTCAAGTTTTCAACACAATGTGAAGAATTTTGAGAAAACGAAATCCGAAGAGTGCTATACATTCTGTGATATTATAGGGCAGAGCAGATTTCTTTTTGGATCGTGCTGGCAAGAAACTTTACATCCCCAATACGACAAATAGATTTTATATATACAGTAAAACCCCTTATTTACACTTTTCTAGGGACCACTAGAAAAAATTGTAAATT
The DNA here is from genome assembly GCA_933228895.1 of Platycnemis pennipes. Taxonomy (NCBI): domain Eukaryota; kingdom Metazoa; phylum Arthropoda; class Insecta; order Odonata; family Platycnemididae; genus Platycnemis; species Platycnemis pennipes. Next base: position 118,381,527 of record OW121853.1, on the reverse strand, counting down.
GCAGTAAAATGCAAATAGTGGGAAAAGGACAATTTTCAGTATCACATGCATACTTTAACAATACAAAGTAATTAGTAGTAGGTTTAAAGTTGTAGGGTGCGTCGATGGCTAGGTCATTTTGCACCATCAATACAAAGTAAATATATAAATAAGAAACACCAATAAACTGCAATATTATTAATATTTTTTTTAAGTATAAGAGCTGTCCTGATTTAGTTTTGTACGATATATTTCTATCAATATTTCAACCAACCATTGGAGGTTGTCAAATCTTTAATTCCCAAACTTATGCATTATGGCCTTTTCTCTTATGAGAAAGCCATTCAGGGAGATATTAGATGATCTAGAACTTAAAAACCCCTTTTTAAGTTGGATTCCTTCATACCATGATTTCTTGACATTTTCTATTTTTCGACAAGTTACTGCACTAGCTAGCATGTACCTGAATCACATAGCGATTTTTCATAATTGCATCCATTGTAGAGACCGATAGTCTTACATGTTTCACTTTATCAGTGCATGTGGTATCATGAGAATCCATAATTTTTATTTATGCCTAAATTGAAAATATTCTAGTTGTTGCTAAGGCTTCCACGGTGATTAGAAGATAACTCGAGGGTTTCTGTATTTTTCTACCTGGGTTCATCTTACTGAACGAAAGTTTCGCCGGCATTCCAGACGGCATCTTCAGGTCCAAAGTATAGGAAATATATAGTAAGAAGATATAGGAAATTTGATGAGACATGAAGATGGCTTCTAGAATGCCGACGAAACTGTCGTCCAGAGGGAAGAACCAGCACGGAAGAAACCGGAAAACCTTCAAGTCATCTGAAAATATTTCTATTCCCATCCATTTCCCATATCCAAGTAAAATAAAATTTACATTCTGGAGTAATTAAGGATAACATAAACAACACATGAGAATATTGAGCTACCTCACTGGTCGGCCTGAGCAAGCAGTTATCCAACAGCAAAACATTTCTCAACAAAATAATTTTATTTATTCAATTCAGTTTTCACGCAATAAAACTAGTTTCAATAACTTTTGTTTTGTCGTAACGTGTAGTAAAACTGTTGAATTAATGGTGCGCAATGGTTGGACGAATGATCCCCTGTTATCGTCCACCAGTTCAGTTCATGTAGGTATTTCTAACATTCATAATATCTGGGTAAAAATTAATTTTCATTCTTCACAATATATACTTCGGTACAGCTTAAATATACTCCCACAGGTGCCCCTAAATTATAAATTGCATTCTATACGAATACATGTCACCGTAGGAATTTTTTTACCACCAAGACAACGAGTTTCTAATGCGATCGCTGAAACGATCGCGAGTGGTATTTCATCTTTCCGTCACTAGTGGTGCTTTGTACTGCCCCGCTACACCGCTAAGTTCAAATTCTTCCGTAAAATGGAGCACATTATTGCTCTCTCTCTCTTGTTTTTGAAGTGTATATGCACGAAACAAGGTAAAACAGTGTTTTTAGATTGGTATGTATGGCTAAATGTCATAGATGGGAATTTTTTTTTTTTTTATCTATCGCATTCTCACCCACATCTAACGCAAACAGCAGGAAAACGGAGAAATTATGGTGTAAATACAGGGTTCTACATACGTTTGATATAGGACATTGGATGGGACACAATAAAAATGTTGTAAATTGGGGGAAAATGTAAATTCTGATAATGCAAATATGAGGTTTTACTGTAGTTAATTGTTAATTTTAACACAAACTTTCAGGCAATTATACATATAAACGGAGTAAAGATTTTAGAAAATTGCCTAAATAAACAGAAAATGATCATCAGTTCCCGCACATTAAGATACAATAGCAGGGATTACACTACTTCAGATTATGTTTTATTTATAACCTTTGATGGGTACATAGGTCACTTGCTGAGTTTGATCCTCACGAACCACATTGTTGATGACGTGGAAAGTATATACTTATCGCTGTTACTTACCTAGGGAATGCATTCGTGGTATGGGTTACGAGACATCGAAGAGGTTAATATGACATTCGTGCCGGTCAAGGTTAAAATAAGTGCAAGAAAAACTTTAATTTTTTTTATATACAGCCAGTAAATTCCTTTAATCGGGTCACAAATCACAGCAAAACACCAAAATCCCTGTGTTTCTTATCCATAATTTGTTTGTTCACATTGAGCAGCCTTCTTAAAACTGTTTGTTCTGCCTCCTAATTTGATCGTCATGCACTTCCCACATTACACCAATAGAAATACGTTTCGTGGAGTGGGTGCGGTTTCAACTCCGTGCCTAATTTTAAGGCTGTATATCTCCCATAAAAGTAAAAATCTCTGATATTTGGAGGATGTGAGTTTTAATGCATTTCCTATTGTTTCAAAGGGTTTAAATTCGATTTATAAATTTGGGTGATCCTCCTATCATGTATTCTAGACACTTATGACTTAACAAAGGCAAGTTCTGTTCTATTCTGTTCAAGCTAGTTCTATTGAGCATTTCAAATAATTATTTTTAAAAGGAATCCAAAGTTTGCCCATTATAATTGTTTATTTATAATCTTTATTATGAATTATACCATTCTGCAACACATTGTTTACAATGCTAAACACACCACAACATTTTGTATTGAGGTAGACCTTAAGAAACCAACAATTAATTCACTGAAACATGAAAATTAAGTGAAGTTCCTAGCTAGCTGCTGCCCACCATGGTCTCCTTTTTCAAAATACTTCAAAGTGCATGACAGTTTATGATAAAACTTAGATAATCAAAATGGCATTATATATAAGCAAGACTTGGGGTCAAATTGTTACATACACTATCAATGATGACCTATATTTTCCTACCACAGATCCATGGCCCATACTCAATGAATTTATTTGTATTAGGATGAATGATACTTACCGGTAAACTTCGATTCAGTTGCATTGAAACTGGATCCCATGGGCGTTTTAAAAGTAACTCCAATGCTTCAGAATTTGTATTACCTGTTTTGACAGATGTTATCATTTTATCTATCAAACTAGGTATTTTAGCCCTTAATGTCTGAAATGGGAATATGAAACAACCATTAGATTCAGCAAATATATCTCATAATCAAAGGGGTATTATTAGAAAACCAGATTACCTCTGTTTTATCTCTTGTAAAAAGCAACATGAAAAATGTTATGCAAAATAAGCCTAAATGTGTGCTATGCTCAGTAAATTAAACCATGATATACCTTTGTTTAAAAGCAAATGGAATGATACATTACTATCATTTATCATAACTATTACAGAAGTATCACTTGCATCTAGAGATGGGTAAATTACCGTAATTTTTGAAAGTTAACATAATTTTCCGGTAATTTTAAGTTTTGAGCTGCAAATCCTTATCAGAGGACTCAAAACGAAATCAAATAGCATCGATGACATTTATATCAAACATATCACGACATTTATCGATTATAAGTCATTAAAACAACTATTACGAAGTTGGCGGCAACATGCAATTTGCCTCTCTTTTGTCATAGCATGAGAAATTTTCATTCCAAAGACATCCCTCTGCACAATGTGAATTTGTTATTTTACTCTGAATTAATCACGGACACAATATAAACAAATTTGTTTTAGCTACTTAATTTATATCACCCATTCCAATGGTTTCTTCGTGAGGAAGAAATTTTCTGAAAAAGAACTTTTCTGAAAATTACTGTTTACTACGGTGATTTTCAGGGGTGCTGGTAATTTACGAAAAATACCGTGGTAATTTTCGTAAATTACCGTGGTATTTTTCGTATGCGTGTTGCCGCCAACTTCGTTATAGTTATTTTAATGACTTATAATAGATAAATGTCGTGATATGTTTGATATAAATGTCGGCATTTATATCTCAATGCTAATTGATTTCGTTTTGAGTCCTGATAAGGATTTGCATCACGAAAATTACAGCGGTATTTTTCGTAAATTACCGCGGTATATTACCGAGTTGCCCATCTCTACTTGCATCACCTCATCATATTATAATAATCCCTCTAAAAATGAAGAACCTTTACTGAAGTCCTCGCACCACTTAGTCAACAATTCAGGAATGATAAAATTTTTGACATTGATTGGTACAAAAATGATTTACTTGTTTAACTGTTCTGATGTTTTACTTGTTCTACTATGACTTCCTCAAAAAATCCACAAACATCATTACATTTTCAGTTACATATGTAAAAAACTATTCAACAGAAAGTCAATCACCAAGTCTTATAATAGGGATTCCACCAAAATATGAAGGGCATCAGATACCCTAGATTCCTCATTTTCAGGTAGACTTTCTCTTCACACAACACAATTTTACTATACTTTCATATGGAAAGGATAAGGATTAGGGCCACTTTTCTGTAGCAACAGAGATTTAGAAAACGATATGGTAACAAGTAAAATACAGACTTGTCTTTATACTAAGGAAGCTCTAAAGAATAACAAGGATTGAAACACAGAACTATATGCATCATAACGAGAAATCACACAAAGAACATACCCCAGGAGAATAAAATTCACTGGACATTAGTTATTCCATTTTGGTGAGTCGGGCATTTGTCAATTGTAATACACTATATAATGGGTTTTCTAAAGAATAATCATCATCAACTAAAGTCAATCTCCTAATTTAGGTTTGATGCAGCTCTCCACTAATTTATCCTATCCTCTGGGGTGGAATTCTGTAACTCGTAGCTCCGGAGCTAACTCACAAAAAGAGCTTCATGAAGTTCCTAGCTCCAAACGGCATTCTGTATCCCTGGAGAGAGAGCCAGAGGAGCTAGCACTAGCTCTCTAGCTCCTCTGGCGCGGATCGGTATTCTGTATGCCTTTGCGGAGCATTTTCCGGCGCTCCCATCTACCTCCAAAGGAGCTTCACGAAGAGCCAGCCCGAACCCCGCGCTAAGCCTTTCTCCCGTGCAGTTTACGGCGTATGTTGTTAGTCTTTTGTTTAAGCAGAAGGAACTTTCAGTGTGAACTTTGACATGACACGAATGCTCAAGTTTCGGATTTTGCTTCTTTTGTTCGAGGAAGAGCTGGTTGACACCCAAGAATTAATATTATTCTTTGAAATATATTTAAACGCCTTTTCTTCGCAGAAATACACTGCCTCATATTAGTATCATGATGCTGTATGATTTCTTCAACTTTACTTAAGCAACAGCATAAACATACATTCTCGCGAAGTTATGACCTTAGACCAAGCTTTTAACTTGAGATAATAATTAATGTAAACAATAGTTCTGCACTGGTAAAAATAAAATTTTATTAGACTAAAAACTCCTTTTGGGACATGCATATGACAAAAATGAAAAGATCTACACAATCAAAAGGGAATGAAGTCAAGTTCTGCACATTTCTCAACACCTTGATGGAGTATACTGTAACACATTATTATCATAAAGTAACGTTTAATTTTTATGTAACTCACCATCGTGAGTGCACTAATTGTTATGACAGGTTAGGATTATTCTATACACATTTCACTCAAATGAAAGAATTGTCCATTACGTACGCACTCAATCATATTCAAAGCTCAATAAACAAATTTGGAACGCCATGTGAAGCCAACAGATTTTCTTGGCAAACCGATTTGAAGCCAATATGAACACTACAGAGACACAAAAGTAGAACACCTTATATATAGTTAAGCATATCGCAGTCATTGGGTACTATCTTTTGGAAACACTTTGACACCACTCGAATGACACTACTAAACGTGTAGGGAACACACAATGTAAATTAGTCACAACTGATTTCGGCAGAGAAAGATGTGAATCTGCAACATTCTGCTCGCTTAATTTCCACACTGTTTTCAAGAAATACTCAAATTTCTCATCACTGCCGCTCTAGTTTACGTTGCTTGTGACAAGTGGACTTGGAAATGAGGCGAAATTGCAGCAAACAGTTGTTTTTAGGACTTCACCTCACTAGCACCTGTTGGACGCAGATTTGAAAACTATAATTATATAGAAGTACAATCGTCGCCCACCTTTACGATTCTCCTATCCATTACATGTCTGGGTCTTTGGCATCACAAAAAGAAATACGTATTTACATTTCTTAATTATCAAGAGTTATCAAGTGACGAATTACGGTTAAGTAGCTCAAATAAGGAAGTGATGGCTATAAACCATGTAAAATAACATTATACTTAATACATAAAATAATATAATAAGTGATATATCATCTTACAAACACCAAGAAATATACAAAACAATAAAATATCTTACGTCTTATTACAAGGGCATTACCAAAGAATCACAACGAGATAGTTTTGCCAGCTAACTGCACTACATTTACCTTCCTTGCCTTTGCTCCGATATTCTAATTGCATTTCATGCATTACAAAATCATTAAAAGCCCTTCAACAATGGATACGACATATAAATACGTCAGACTAGGTCAACTATCATAAACAAACGGCAGCCATGTTGATTATATGATATTATGGTTTTCACCGGAAATGGTTTAACTATTACCCGCGAAAAACATGTAAACAAACAATTCTATTGGCTCTTAACATTTTTAAGGATTTGCTCGAAAAATTTTCATACCCAGAATTAGCTCCATTGGCGTAAGGCGCTAGAGTAAGCTCCATCGAGTTAGAGAATACCGGTAGGAGACAATTCAGGGAGTAAGCCGAAGTTCCTAGCTTCGGAGCTCTGAGTTACAGAATTCCACCCCTGATCTCTTCATATTTTTGAATATTTTCTCCTTCACAGCCTATTCTATTCCAAAGAATACTTCAGGTGTTTATGAAATGATTACATATGATTGTTTATGTTGAAGCCAGATGGGTGTTAGCTTTTTGGTACAACTAATCTTTAAGGCGGTGCCAGACATGCGGCATTTGATTAACACCGAGCAACTGCTCTTCGAATACAGAGTAAAGACGACACACTGCAGGTGGGTGAGAAATGAAATTGGGCACTCGGCAAGCATCAAGGTACCCATCCAGACTGCTCGGCACTTGGCAGTCTCTCCGCACTTGCCTAATGTCTGGTGCCACTTTTAGCTTAGATATGAACTTCATATAAGAATGACAACTTTGTAATATTCCACAGCCTTCATTAGGCAATAGCTGGCAAGTTTCAATGCTACAGCATCATTATCAATGGTACAAAGAAAAAAGAATCTGAGAGTGGCTTGACATATACTGCACTGAGGTGGTGGGATGGAGGAAAACGTGGATTGGTTCAAAGGGGAATTCAGGGTAGGTGCATGAGGAAAGGAATTGTGGTGCTTCAGGCGAACTAGAGGGAGTGACTAAATTTTAAGGTAGTGGTTGGGTTTGGAAATAATGCATTGTCGAGATGACAATGAAGGTAAGATAATTTTTCAAGGAAGTTGTCATTCTTATTTGATGAAAATACACCACTACGTACAACCACAAGCTGAGACTGTTACAGATATGGACTTGTGATTTACCTGTAAAATGTCAAGATAGGAAGCAAGGTAGGGACCGCTAAGGTACTCCATAAGTGTGGCATGGAGCCAAGTCACCAGCTTAAAATCCCAAGAAGCACTAGCCAAAGCTTGACGCACTCTCCTGGCAGCACAGTCAACAGACAACCGCCTCAGGGTAGGGCGATTTATTTGACTCTCACAGCCAGGAACAGGACTCAGAGCAAGACGATGAAGACGATCAGCATGCAGCACCCGCACCACCCGACTGAAGAGTCTACTCTGGGCTGGATTCCACCCAGTTCTGCAAGGAAAAATAATTACATAGAAAAACTCAATTTGAAAAAATGCAAGATTTACATCATTAAAAAAGTACTTTCACACAACAAGATAATTGGGATCATGACATGACAGGTGAAAAAATGTCAAAAGCAGAACTGATGCTGAGTTCATCTCAGATAAGATGGATTTACTTTTTCAACAATCTCAATTCAGTATCCTAATAAAAGAATCAGAGAACTTACGTCTATATGTACCATATTTCATGATAAAGTACAGCTAGTTAGAAAAAATTCGTACCACTTCCCTACGCAACCCGCTCAACAGACTCTTTAATTCCTCGATGTGACAACACTCACCGATTCGACTGCCGAACACCTATCGCGTCTGGTTGACGATCTCAGAAGCAGGAGCACCCGAATGAAACATGACCTGGCAAAGCAAGGCCCCGTGATACCGGGGGTTGGAAGCTCACCGGCGGCGAATAAGGTTTTCTTTTCTGAAACAACTGACGAATGCCTTTTGCAATGCGAACCACCGTCGTGCCTCTCCATCTCGCTCGCTGACCATGCAAGCTCAGAATTTAGGGACCCCAGTTATCCAAATTGCTAAGAGTTTATATGGCTGAACTGCTTTTCAAGGAACACTCATGGACCATCCATTTCCGATTCGGCGTCATCGCACTGTTGTTCGCGGAAGTCGGGAAACCCCGCGGATTAATGTGTCGACTAAACCAAGCCTCATACATCTACCTTGCAAGCCACTGCGAGGGTGCGTGGCAGGAGGTGTTGCTGAGGAGTGGAATCTCACGGGCGAGGAGAGAGAGGGGACGGCTTTTTTATTCCTAAGATAAGTTTCCATTGCCTTCCAGCAGTGAAAACTGACATTTTCTCACTTACGTAATGCTACTTGCCATTATTGGAAAATTATGCTTTAGTATTAAATACTATTATTAGCTAAAATTCACTTAGTTTGAAGGCGGTGAAGAGTCCTCGAAACAGTTTCAATGAAAGTAATCTCGACACATCAGCGATACTTTTCTATTCTACCTGAAGAATATGATTATGTTTTTCAACTTTATAAAAACAAAAATTTTCTATCGAGAATAAAATACATTTTTTTTCTATGGAAGCCACATGCAATGCCACACATCGAGAAATTTATATTCCTAGATCTGAATCATACACATTTCCCTTAAGGAGCTTTCATTGACACTGGCGAGAACATTTATCTTTTTTCAGACACGTAGTAGAACATGAATAACACCATGGAGCTTTTTTCTGGGCTACAACTCACAAATTCCCGAAAGAAAGTGAATGCGTATCATTTTAACTTATTTTTCATTGTTGCATTAGGCAAGGAAGATATTTTTCGGAATCACTTTGTGATGCTGACGAAATGAAAGACGATCAAAAATTAAAAATATAAAATACCAATGAAAACACAAGAAATGAAAGAAATCCAGGCGTGCAACTTTGTGAGCATTTGTAAGAAATTCCTTCACGCCTTACCCCAAGTCCTACGCATTGCATCCTCCGACGCGCGGTCTGTGGACATGTCCGAACACGAACAGCATCCCCAGTCTCTTCGGCAGTCGAAAAAGTATTTTCCCTTCCTTGGTCCACTATGCCTGAGAGGTGACTTTAGGTTTCCCTGAACCCGCATTTAATTTACCTGCAATCTCCCGAACTGGCATATTTGCCATTAGTATTCCTGCCATTCGGTTTCTCCACCTACCGTCAACCAAAATATTATGTGCACTCGAGTTTGAAGGGTGTTTACAAAGTTACCTAATAACAGAAAATTTTAAAATATTAATTTTTGTCGTTCAATTCTGCGCTAATGAATGTAAAAATGCATTTCTCAAAAACCCTTCAGATTATTAAACCCAAATGATAACTCCATATAAACAAGAATGTTTTATGCATTTTCTATAAAGTTTAGAATTTTAGCTGAAAAAGAAATGATACTAGAATCATATTTAATCAGAAGGGTTTTTCTCCGCTTTAGGTGATCGAAAAAATACAATTTTAATTGCGTCACAATCCGTAGATATCCTAATGTTATAATACATCGATGTTAATAACGTAATTTAATCAACTAATTTTATTAGTTTAAATAATGGCTTAGAATGAGACGGTCCAGCGTTTATTTGTTGCTGGGAAAGCCGTGCGACGTTGTTGCAACAAATAGCCGCAGACTTGTCTCACTCTGGCCCGTACAAATATAAACTGATATAAAATTAGTTGATTAAATTACGTTCTTAACAATGATATATTATAACATTAGGATATCTAAGGATTGAAACGCAATTAAAATAACATTTTTTTGACCACCCAGAGCCGAGAAAAACGTTTATGATAAAAATTATTTCAGTATCATTTCCTGATAGATAAAATTCTGAAAGTAATAGAAAACGCATAAAACATTCTTGTTTACATGGAAAATTTGTATAAATAATTTGAGCTGTTTTTGAGATATGTATAAGCTTTTATACTCGGTGTAATAGTTGAACACGTAAAAAACAGTCACTTTTTCCAATCAAACTTTAATAAGAAATACAAAAATATAAGAAAGAAAATTAAAGCGCCCAATTAATGTAGAATTCAATGACAAAAAATACTATATGATTAAAATTTCTTTAGTTATTTTGGTTACTCGTAAGCACCCTTCAAACTCGAGTGCACATAATATTTTGGTCGACAGTAGGTGTCAACTGCGGCATTCCTCTAGCGTAACTAGCACGCACCGTCAATGTGAATTATCGGCTTACTTTTCCTCCCAAAAACACACACTTCGCCGCTAACACCACATGCTGAATTGGGAACAAGATTAATAAATAGCAAGGCAGGTTTTGGCTCAAGTCGGAACAGGGCATTTTAAACGCATAGCAACATCATATTCTCCGCTTTTGTTTCGAGGTATGGAAACCCTCCTCGCCTGTGAGCTTCCAGTATCAAGTATGACGGGGCTTTGAGTCGCCAGCTCATGTTTCGCTCGGGCGCGTCTCATACCAAGATCTCTTGTCCAACGTAACTGCGTTCAGCCAACACCCGGCAGTCGAATACAGCGACAGTGTTGTCTCATCGCTGATTTTAAAGGTCTGTTGGCCGGGTTGCGTCGGGAAGTGGTAAGAATTTTTTGTAAGTAGCTGTACTTAGATAAAAATTTAGGTAAACATTCATTTATAAATTTCAAATTTGAGGAACAATGGTGACTAATAATGAGACACCAATCTGTTACCAAATTCAAATACTAGGTCATCAAATTAGGAGACAATCGAATTTCAAGACACTATTTAGCATTCATGTCTATCTCTCAAATGTTACTGAGTTCAATTGAACAGCAGGAAAAACACATGCACCAATTGACATCTTAGAATGCCACACTGAAGCACATGGAGTTTTGCACCCAAAGTTTTACTATTGGATGTGCAAGATCGCATTCAAGACAATTAAAAGCAAGACTAATTGGCTTAGGCTTAGGGTTACACAAGTAAAATTCTTAGCAGTTTCTACATTTCTCCCAATTAATTTACAGCTTTATCATATATGGTGATGGTGCTTCACTAATCTATTTTAGGTGATTTTATGATTTTACCCCGAGCTTAGGAAACTGGAAGAAACAGATAAATAAACTGAAGGAACACTGATACTTGCATATGTTTTCACTGAAGCTTTGGCCATGATTGTGAAAATTGGAGTTGATAGGAAGAGAGGATTTTTCTTTACAAATAGAACACAACAAAGTACGTAGAGTGATGGGGGTGTTAAGATTCTAAGGATATTAAGAGTCTTTGTCGGGAGGGCAAATTAGGCCTGGCATTAGGCAATGATGGCTTGTTTTTGCAGAGATGATACTTGTCATGGAGACAGACTATTGCTAGGGACATGACATTTTCGAGAAACGTTTTTTGTGACAGGATTCACGAAATAAGCGACTTTAGGGTTTAATTAACCGTGTCTTCTTTGAAAAGCGATTTTTTTTAACAAAATTTGAGATATTTTGCAATGCCGAATTTTTGTAGCATGAAATATTTTCTTTTGTGATGCCCGGATCGGATCTTTCATTTTTCTCGGTTCCGGATTCGGATCCAAAGACACGGAATCGGATTAAAATCGGATCCAGATCGTAGATTTTAAATTTTCACGGTTTAGCGATCGAAGTGCCCCGTGAATGGAATGTAGGTGCGGTAGATATTGACAAGAAGATGTGTAACTAAGGTCACGTAATTAGATGAAAATGTTCCCGTGCAACTAGAAGAAAAATAAAGATATATGACTTTTTTCCCCCATTACCCCAGTATCGCGGAAAAAAATACGTATGATGTCACGCGGGTAGCCTACATTCGCCGGGATCAGGCATATAACGAGAGCCATGAACGAGAGCTAGTGTACTGTGCGAAGTTCGATCCCAATCGCAGTTTAATTTATTCTTTCAGTCACTGCATCGAAAATTTTATCATATTCAATTTCAAACCATTTCATCTGAATACTCACTTTATTAGATTTTGTTGTTTAAATTAGATTTACAAATGAACCACTCATAAATTAAGGATGGTCGGGTCGGATCCAAAGAACCACGGGTCTTTCATTTCATTCGCTACTGAAATCATATTCAGAGACAGTAAAAATTCAGATCCGGATCGGAGATTTTAACATCTCGCGGCCTCGTGATCGATGCGCCCCGCGAATGGAATGCACGTATGGTAGATACCAACAAGGAGAGGTTAAGTAACTCGGGTCACGAAATGAGAAGAAGATTTTTTCCGTGCCACAAACGAGGAAAACAAAATAAAAAATACTCGTTTACCTTTTTCTCCACAGGCCCGGATGTGCGAGAAAAAAATGAAGCCGAATGTCATGCGGGTCGCCTACATTCGCCAGATTCCCGTGAACCTATGAGAGCGTAGTTGTTAAAAATGAGGGCTAGTGTACTGCCAGTCATGAGTTCGATCCTTAACACTACCTAAGAATACAGCCGTGCTGTATTTCTAGGGTAAGTTTAAAAAATAATTAAATTAGGCGAAAGGAAATGATTGGAAAAAATTTATATTGCAGAATTAAATCGTGGAATCATTACGTTAACTTTACAGTGTATTTTTGAGTGACGCATTTGTAAATTTAGTTGAAGCGATAGAAGTACAAAAAAGTCAGTATCCACACACAAAGTTTGGAAATGAAGGATGATAAAGTTTTTTATTCAATGGTTGAAAGAAAAATTATAAACAGCGTAAGAATCGAACTTCATTACCTGCAGTCCACTACTCCACTCTGTTATTGTTATTACCATTATCTCATTAATTTGCCTTTAACTTAATTTTGCCTACTGTGTTTTTTATGTTGCGTAGGGTAGCCATAACTTGTATTGGATCTCAAATGTATGTAATTAACTGTTTGTTCACATTGGTATTTAGTATTTATTAATAATATTAAAAAAAAAACCCTTCCTTTAAGACTCCTTTTTCCCAACATTAAACACAGCTTTCACCTTTTAAAAACGATTTTATTTACCGCATTTGTCATTTTAAACACCGCTTTTGATGATTTTTATTTACCATTTTTCAGTGTCCCTAACTATTGCCCCAGAAGATAATTTAATAGTTATTTTAGGAGTGCATTTGGTTCAATAATAGGATTTTACTGCATTAGTTGAAACTAGAGCGGTGTAAATACTAACTGCGAGTACCTGAATACCTCAAATACTACAAAGTATTCAACATTCGAGATCTTGAGTAATTATGCGAAAAGATGTTTGAAAACTTCAAGTATTGCACCCTACATTATTGGATGCCCATATAGCATTACATTTGGCCTTTTGAGGAACTACATCATATGTGCCCATGGAGGACGGAGGGAAATACGAGTCTTTTGATGGGTTTCACCAGTCATAAAGATACCATGAGAAAATTTTTTACTCATTACGATTCGATGTTCTAACCGACTAAGGAAACTTGATATATACATGCCAAGGCACCTTTCCGCTACTTTTTATTTACACTCTCAAAATAGTAGTTTAAGCTACATCTTATACAAATAAGTTAAAGTTGAGAAGTACACTTCAGGCAAACACATTTCATATTAGTTTTATAGAGATGATTACAAAATAATTATTTTAGCTTTCGATCCTGAGTTCTCTATCTCACATCATGACGGTAAATGGACAGCCTCCCTCATACTTTTTGTTATTTGAACAACAACAGTATCTATGTCATCTAATATCATTAAATGGGATAGTCCCTGATTCTGAAGGTTTGTTCATCATAGTGATGAGTCCCGGAAAATTCTCCACACTTGTAAAATTCCTTTCATGTACTCTCTAGTGGATAAGCAGAACTCTTCAACATTAACACGTTCACTGCGGCGTGACCCACTGGTGGGTCACGCAGATGCGACTAGCGCCGCAGCCATAAAATTCTATGAACTGTTGTAACTTGCGAGGAGTATTGTGAGAGTAGGAATCGAGAACTTCTCAAGTGACTTCACCCAGAGGTTAGTCACAGTTCAAATAATAGACTACTATGTGACATTTAGTGTGACCCACCGGTGGGTCACGCCGCCCCTCGTGAAACTTTTTTCAGCATGAGCGGTGTGGCCCACCGGTGGGTCACGAACAAATTTACATATTAGCATATTATATCCAAAATATGTTTATTTTTTGTTTTCTTTTTGTTTTTTTTTTCAAGTTTATGCGATTTTTATACATAAGGATGAACAATACTTGATATAGTAAAACATATCAACTTATTGAAAATATTTAGGGAAATTTTTTCTCCTCAACCTCTTGGCTGTCCGTCAGTTGCTCGTAAACTAAACAGTCCGAACTGCACTCGTCCGGCTGTGTGAGAGATTGACTCTCTCTCTTCCCTTCCCCCCCCCTCTATGGAAGGGCAATTGGGAAAGGGTCGCATAGCGTTCTTGAGCCAATCCCTCAGTGGTGGATGAGTGACCATGCCCTTGCCGGGTGAACGTCTTCCGAAATGCAGACACTACTTTTTTCTGAGTGAGACAAACCACTATGTACTCTTTCCAAAGGATCCTCCTTCCCTTTTCTCATAGTGTGAGCAAGGCTGGGGAATCGGTACGCACGGACGGGCGTCTACGTCTCACAGACGGGCACGGACAAGGGCAGGGGCAATAAATAGAGGCGGGTGGGAGTCTCCTGGGTTTTCCGAACGTCAGCAAATCTTTACCACATGCATTGTATTGTTGGCCCTCTCTTCCCCCATCCCACGCCAGGGTCTAGCTGATAGAGTGCCCCACTTGGCTGGGGGAGGGGCGGGCTGGGGGCGAGGCTGGGAGTAGCCTCCCCCAGCCTTCCTCTAATCTCAGGAAAAAGCTGAGTGTTGCCGCTTCAACCACCATCCCTCGGCAGTGGCCAGAAGCTCGGAAGGACTGTGACCCACCGGTGGGTCACACCGCCCATTCAAAAGGCTGAGTGTGACCCACCGACCCGGTCACGCCGCGCTGTGAGGGGTAGGGCTTTAAACAGCTCCACAGTGAAAGTGTTAAAACACATCTATATAATGCTCTGCAACCTACCACAAAGGTGTGCAGCAGGGAGTGTCTCTACACCAAACATGCTTTACCTATCGTGCTTAAAGGAGGCAGCTACATATAACCATGTGGGATAAATACACAAGAACATGCAGAAATGACAACATTAATACTTATTGTATGTACCTATTCACTCGATCTTCCCAGTCATCAGTACAGATGTCAGCACGCACAGAGTCCACATGCCTTTCACATTCACTGGCAAGACGGTCAGATTCAGCGACATCAAATGGTGGGACTATCTGAGGATCATCTCCCACTACATCTATTACATCTTCACCACCACTTGAATCTCCAACCATTGGCCTGAAAAAGAAATGAAATTCATTGAATGTACATTTGAATAACAACCACAAAAAATTCGTACATGCACACCAAGGACATAACATGGTAGACAATGGCCTGACATTATGATTACAAAAGGGAAAATGTACAACCTCTGCCTAAATATAACACATAAAAAAATCACTTGTTTCATAAAATGCAGAGCCATATGACATAGAATTATTCAGAATTTCTACAACAAGGCCAAATGTTCCTGGGAAATCGTAAAAAGACACTGGAATCAATAATAAGAACGCCCAACATTGAGTTGATAAACAAAGCAACAATAACTGATTTACTGAACTGAGTACTGACTTTACATTGTTCCCAAGTATTTCTTATACAATTGTAATACAGAAGAAACTCAAAATAACGATCCTCGATATATGATGTTTTGATCTTACGAAGCAAAATCTTCGGTCCCAACCATAAGGGTATCTAAATACATGTAACAGTACTCGATATTACGAAATAATGATGTTTCGAAATCACGAACCTCAGGTATTGGTCCCGAAGTGAAGGAGTTAGTCGTTTTTACAATAATGACAGATTATGGCAGCATTTTTCAGACACTCCCTGCCAGAGTAAGGCTCCTAATCTTTCATCATTGGCATGCACATTATGAATTAGGACGACTTTGAATCATAGGCGAAGTAGTGCATAAAATGTCGCCAATACGACTAAAAATAGTCGCTTTGCCAACAAAGAGTAAAAAAATGTAAATTTCTCAAGTACGGATATACTCGCCCATGGGAAACTAATAGCTACAACCAGCATTTTCCTCTTATTATCCCTGTCATTTTTTGCTACCCGTTATCCCAAACATAAATCCATGAGGGGTATTCCTAGTAAGGTAATCGCTTACTGAGCCCACGTGCTCAAAAATGTTTTCAAAGGCATCAGAAGAGATACTATGGCGTCCGGGTGATAAATTCAGTTATGCATATCACACATAGAAGCATTTTCCTCCCTACATATTTCAGACTGATTACCCAACCTTACACCACGGCCTCATTATTCCAGCTGCCAATGGTCATCACCGAAATAATCAGGTTTCATTTACCGTCCTCATTGAGTGTTTCGATGTAGTCATCGAGGAGAGATATTTTCTTCATAACTAAACATTGCCCTTCCCTTCTTCCGTCGCCAACAGCCAAGAAAATAAAAAAAAATATTCCGTGTTTGCTGGGTTCATACGATCACTTAATTTGTCGAATTAATTCTATAAGATGTTTTGTTCTGGGTGCATGCATAATCAACGGTAAAAAAACGTTCAACATGCCCATACATATTTAGGTCGTATAATATTACACATTTCTCGCCTTTCTCTCCTACCCAGCGATCGAAAAAATATCCTAAAAATATCTTCTCAGCTGCATTCCTCCGAAGTGACAAGGAACCTGGTAAGTCTTTTGTAGCCTAATCCTTGTTAGATATACACGTAAGACATGATGATAATTAGAACCATCCCTTGAAAAATGTTAATTTACGTCTTCGTAGAGTTAGCAGAAAGCCTTGTCAGAATCCTAGTCCAATTGGAGGTACTTTCATCTCTCCCTTGTGTTATCGGATAATACACCCCAGAGGACATCAGGGGTGGAAGTTAGATGGTATCCAGCCAGTTCGGAAGCAGGACACGAATTGACCGGGATCTTTAGGTAGGGGTGTTGCTGCAAAAGGCTGTGTGTTAACAAGGTCAAGGACATGAAACCAACTCAGTTAAAGAGAAAAGGAATAATGTTGGAAGAGAAGGTGAAAATGATCCCCGAAATTGAATCAAAAAAAGTTTTTCTTCTGGAATTATTATTCGCTGATTTTCTTTTCACAGATTGCTGGTGATTGGAAATTAAGGGAAAGCGAAATGGAAATTCCCACCCATTCCCATGTTCTTTTCTCCCCTGGCAGTCCCCACCAAGAAAATTCCCCCAGTTTTCCATCTCCTTTGCTCCAAAACTTCGACTTCCTCTCCCCTACTACCTTTCTTTCACATTTGCAGGTAACCCAGCAAAGGCTTTCCTTCCCTCCCACACTGGTCATCTCACCTCAAGTGACCCTTCATTTTGCCACCCCCGGGTGGGCAAGAGTCACCCCCTCCCTCTGAAGTCCCCAGTGCTGGCCCTCAAGGAGAAAAGGCCCTTTCCTGAGCCCCTTCCCTCTCTCCTGCAGTGTCCCCTGCTGGCTCAACAAACCTCTCATGCCCACTTTCAGCCCCTGAAGTGTCCCCTTTCACAAAGAATGCAAGGGATGTAACAAGTTCAAATATTGTTTTGTGGGCATATCTTGATTCATGATAAAAAAAACCCCACTCTCCAGTGCCTTGTCCTCCCTCTCTGCAGGTATAACCTGTTGAGGTAGAGCAGGAGGAAGATAAGATGTGACTACACTGCATAAGGATATGGTTCTTTTGATGTTTATTTCCTGCACACATCCCTTGGCCTTGTATCCCAGATGGACCAACCTCCCAAGTGACTCAAGATACTTGGAGACTATGGGACTCATAGCTATTTTGTGAGGGTGAATGGAATGATCCCCTTAGTGATGGGTGAAGACGTAAGACTTCCGATTCAGTCTTCGTGCGTGGCCGGAACTGGAGCTGTAATGCTCGGATGAAAATCCCCTTGCTTGATCGGAAGCAGAGGAAGAACGATACGCAAAAATATTCCACAATTTTTAGCTGCATCGCATCTTTTAATTATGTCTGCAATTTAGTGTAAGAATAGCAGGCGACCTGATTTGAATAGAGCCACAACTGAAGCTTTCTCAGAGTAAAGTGAAAAACGTAAATTATGGATTTATATTACCATTGTTAGCAGCTGAAGAAGTGTAAAGGAAATTATCACGCCTTCATCGTTGAAGTGCGTGGTTTGTACAATCTACTTTTGGAAGGAGGTAAACATAAAGATGAACTCCTTTTTAAGCTCTTCTTTCAGAGAAGTCATGGAAATAACCACGCAATTATGCTTATGGCTGTTATTTCTCGAAATTAACGAGCATATCATCATAATTTGTATAACATACATGATTGACATAGCATCCGTGAGAGAATCTTTTCACTGTTTTAGCTTAATACAGGTCTAATCTATAATACCTGATGCGGAGCATATGATTTTCTTTTAGTGGCAATTTATTCCATTAAATTCTATATCCAGAGCAGCATCTAGCTGCAAATGAACCCTCAAATCATGCATTTCCAAAGTGTACGCATGCATTAATACTGGCTTAAAAATATAAATACATCGCCAACTCATATGTTATGAGTTTTTCAGTAAAGATAAAAGTAATATAAAAAATGATCTAATGAAGCTTCGTAGGCCTAGTCCAAATTGCATAAAAATTTTGCAAAGATACTTGATTGCCTCTGACTCAATGAAAAAAGGAACAAATTAGCTGTGTTTGACTAAATGAACCGTGTTGACATGAATACACATTTATAGATAGGTGCACTCATGAATTATAACATCGTAAATAATGCAAGTACATTGAGGGATTGCATATATTCCAGGAAACAAAAAATAGATACATCGTGATGTTGGTCAAGGATACTCATTCATACGATATTCGACATTACGAATTGTTGATTTTTCCGGTCCCGTTGATTTCATAATGCAGTTTCTACTGTATATCTTAACATACGTAGTTTAATATAAAGTTTTGCACATGATTCCTGGTAGGTATATATACTTTATGGAAAGTAAATACAAATATGTATATATTTTATATAATTGTGATATTTCGTAGTTTACATTACCCTCTACCAAGACAAGGCAAAAGACTGTGCAGAATACGTATAGTCAAGCAGATGATTTAGTACTGTTCCGCAAATCAGCCAGTAACTTTAAACTAAGCATAAATAAAAGGCATGCCTTAAGCTTGGCAAAACACTTGTTACTATAGCAAAACTGTACAAGGCTTTTTGCCAACTTTTGCCAATGGTTGCTGAATACTTATATTAAGGGTGTTTGCAAGCTTTTGTTAAGACTTTCGGTCTTTGCCAAGAGATTTTACAGTGATTCCGTAAAGTATTTGAAAGAAAATAAATTGCACCCTCTTGGCCGCGAACCCACGCTGTTGTATACAACTTGCCTGCGGAGGCGCCTTAACCCACTCGGCCAAGAAAGATTGTATTATTAATTATTGCATTATAAAGGATTTATATGGGGGACAATTCTTCAGTAGCATTTTTCTCGCGAACCCGGGTCTATGGGGAAGAAAGCCGTGACACTTTTCCCGCATCCCTTCTATAGTTCCAGAAAATAGTTTCGTCATTTGGATCCCGAACATCAGTCTCGCGATGTCTCCCAGTAAGATGTTAGGAGGCTGCTTGAATATGGTTATTCACTTGCACCAATGTAATCAACTAATGTACTGCACCTTGCACCTTGCACCAATGTAATCAATCAATGTAATGAACTAATTTTAAAAGATAAATATCTGCCCTCCTAACATTCCCATGTTATTCGTTTCATGGATAAAATTAAGCATAATTGAAATTCCTTTGCTGCTTAGGGCAGGCATATAGCCAGGGGGGATGGAGGGGCTTCAGCCCCCTGAAAAAATTTTTCCCTATGCGGCAACTGACTTTGAGTCATTTGCCAAGGGTACCACTAGCCAAGGGACACACTCATCCTCTGACTCACCATTACTTAATTTCTGTTAATTTCTGCCTGCAAATCACTTTGAAGGAACATCTCAATTTCCTTTCCATTAGGCTCTGAGCCATTATAAGCATAGTATAAAAAATAGTACATTTTAGCATATTGTCACAGCCAACTTTTCATCACAGTGCTAGATGGACTCCAACAACCATTTGCCCAGATATTAGCAAGATTCAATGCAGTATATCAAGCCATTTGCCAAGATATTAGCAAGAGTTACTTGCAAGTGTGCACCGAGCCATTTGTAATTCTTAGTGGTCGTGTACTTATTTTGTGGAATTTTTCCATAGTAATAAGGAGAATGGAAATTGTGAATTCCACTGGTTTTATTATTGGTACAACCGGTTTCAGTCTTTAGGCCATCCTCAGGACATAATAAAATATTTTCCGTCGAGTGCCTTTATATAAAGTTAGGGAACAGGCAGGGGAGGGGAGGGAGAAAGAATGTGAGGGTGAATTGTGGGAAAGGGATTAGGGGCAGGTTGAACAGAACGTGGATTTTCCGTGGGTAAAACAACTGAAAGTAGGGGTGGGAGGTTAAAAAAAGGTGATGTCGTTCAACAGTCCGGGGTCCTTGCAATGGAGGCCAATCTCTCGTTGCTCCCCGGCATCCAGCTTTTGGCCTTGGGGGGCCAAATGGAGGATTTGGGGTTCAAAGGAGCTGTGGTGACCCTCTTCAATTAGATGTTGTGCAAAGGTGGAGGTCAGGCATCCATTTCGGAAGCAGTTCTTATGCTAGTTCATCCTTTTGGAGAACCTTCTTCCCGTCTGTCTGATATAGTAGCAGGAGCAAACGTCACACTTGATTTTATATATTCCGCTCTTCCGTTTGGGGTCAAAAAGATCTTTGGCGTTGGTCAAAGTACTTAAAATTGTTTTAGAGGTGTAAAAACAGATTTTACAAGAATATTTTGGGATTGCGTGTAAAGTAGCATAAAATGCATTTCCATAGAATGGCAACTTACAATCCTTAGTGGGTTTGAGATGGCTGAATAACAAGGGAGTAAGTTGCTGGATGTCGCATTGTCTTAGTTTTTTCGTTAAAATATTATCCACCATGGCTTCGTTGTATCCGTTGTTAAAAGCTATCTGTTTTAATATTTGAATTGCATTGTCAAAACATTGGGAGGAGAGGGGAATGCTAATCAAGCAGTGGACCATGGAATGGAACGCAGCATGTTTGTGGGAGTGCAGGTGGCATGAGTCACTGGCTATAATTGCATCGGTGCTCATCGGTTTCCTATAAATGGAGAATCTGTGTCTATTGTCCTCCAAATATATGGTCAGATCTAAAAAATTTGAATTTGTCCCCCTGAATTGCATGGTCAATTGAACATTTGGATGTATGCTGTTCACGTGGGGTAAAAATTGTTCCAACTGTCGTTAACCACCCGTCCAAAGGCACAAAATATCATCAACATATCTATACCAGTAGAGTGCATTTCTAATAAAATTTTTTTTTGTATTGAATAACATATGTTCCCAATGGTCCATAAAAAATTCCGCTAGTAAGGCTGAGAGTGGGCAACCCATAGCCAGCCCCTCCATTTGGTGGTAAATCTGTCCTTTGAACAAAAAGTAATTTTGTGTGGTACATATATTCATCAGACGTAAAAGCTCGGTGGAAGAAACATTGTCCTCGAAAAACTGTTGGGCAGCTAACAAGGCTTCATCGGCTGGGACGCATGTGAACAAGTTTTTGACGTCGAAGGACAGTTTTGCGTTGGCTGAAAGAGTCATCGGTGCCAGAGTTTTTGAGAGTTCCATGGAGTTTTTTATTACATATCTCGGGGTGAAACTGGACATTTGCCGATATAAGGAATTTAACTTATAGGCTAATTTGTGAGAGGGTGCCAAATTATGAGCAACAATTGGTCTAATGGGTACATTAGGTTTATGAACTCTCAGTAATCCGTACAGCCTTGGTGGTAGGGGGTTCATATTGATTAGAATATATTTTTATCTCTCACTTAAGAGGGTCTAACAAGTCATTAAAACTTCTTTAAGCTGTCGTTGATAAATGGCAGTAGGATCTTTAGTTAGGGGTACAGTTATTGCTTGAAATGAACTCTCAACACTTCTCTGTGTAATCGGAGCAGTTAAGGATAACGATACTATTTCCTTTGTCACTATTGGTCACCACTAAATCATTTAGTTCGACGTTTTTCTTCATATAATGGACGGTTATTAACGGGTGTAGCACTTGTTGTTGGTTCAGGGCTATTTTTTGCCATTTAAAGCCATTTTTCATGATAGTAGGTGGTGCTTCCCAACAATTAAGCTTTGGTCAAGGTTTCCCTAAATACTCATGATGATATCAGGTGTTAGCAAGCTTTTGGCAAGATGCATGCAAAGGCTACTTCACAGCAACAAGAGTACCTCAAGATATTCCCAAACCTTATGCAAGCCTATTATTTCTGCTTGGGAAGTTAGAATGACTAAAAAGAGTCGTTTCAAATGACATTAATGACATATGTAAGGACGCATTGGATGTATCCAACCTATCACTATAAGATATAGCTAGTTCCAAAACATAAGTATCAGCCCAAAAGAAATATCTTTAGACGCTACATGAAAAATTCTGGGACCTCTTGGAAAGAAATTTCCATGCTGGTGGTCTTAGTGGGGGCCTGGACATCGGGGTCATTAGCAATTTCCATGTTACAAATACAGGTAAGGTACTTACGTTGGCACTGGTAAAACGGGAGAGGTCTTGGGTAAAAACAAAGTTTTCACTGGATTCATAAAAGAGCGGTCAGGTCTACTATTCCATGGTTTTGAGTAGCAGTGGTCTTCAATAATCAACTCGTACACATCGTCACACTCTCCCTAGAAAACAGACAACTCTATCAAGACGCAGGACCTTCATATCCTAACGAATGGAAAAGTGTCATAGCCTATTACTGACCTGTTTAGACAGCTTGTGAAAATAACGTTTAAGTCTAAGCCTAAATTCTTCCCCACGTTCTTCAAGCTTCTCTGGCCTTTGTGGCAGATGTTTTGTTTTGACAAATGCTGACGATACCTGTAAACAACCATTATCAAGACTCAGCGTCGTCACAGACCACAACAAAATGTTGCCAACAATCCAATTCGAAGCCCCAAAGAAGCCTACCCTACAGTATAAATTACTCACCGTGGTTACGTGGGAGGGTGTTGACGCAACAGGAGCGGTGGATAAGAGCATTTTCATTATCGTATTTTTACCTTTCTCGTTTTCGGCCATTTTTACAGCGTTTCAAACTTGCTTCACGGTAAGATTTACATCCGTAGAGTATAAATGCCAAGTTATGCCGCCACAATAAACACACTTCACAATTACTATTGTTAGTTAATCCATTCTTCTACACTAACTTTCAAATCACTTACAAGCATTCATCAATGCCATGCTTCCATTGAGCAGGATCCGCAGATCGAAGATTCAGTGAATTGTGATAATTGGCTTGTTATGTATGATACGTACGATATGTACTTAAAACGAAATTATTCTCCCAGAACCTGCGTACTCGTTTTCCTCACTTTGGCGCTAGTTGTGCGTCTGATTCGCCATGTTAGTTCATCAGAAAGTGACATCTTAAAACAATCAAAAGTTGCTGATATTACCTTTAAGGCCGCTTTACACGATACAATTTCTTGTATAAACGGAACGAAATTGTATGTTTGTCTGAATGGAATTAGAACAGATTCTATTTCCCATTCAGACAATCGCACAAGCGTTCGTACAATTTGCTGCTCTACTCGGTACCATTTTCTCACGCAAGAGTTTGTACAAAAAAGTATATCGTGTAAAGCGGCCTTAAAACAGCATACTGCATAACGGTGTACAGGATATATCCATTGTAAATTTTATTTCGGCATTGTTTCTCTTCAGGCGAAGGCTGTAATATTTGCCCTTATTTCCCCCTGCCCGTAGTTACTTCGAACTTTCAAAACATACTCAATCTTCCGAACTATTCGGGCAAGTCCCTAATCATAGTGCAAGTGCCAAAGAATACCACTCGTGCGTGCTGCTCAGAACTGAAGTAGTTAATGAAAACAGTTTTATGTATGGCCAAATTTTCAATTGCTGATTAAACGTTGTAAGACTCAAAATTGGAAGTTCTCATTTTCAGAGAATGTAGTACTGTATGGTACTGATCAACAGTGAAAAATCGATATTTTTGGGATTGGCATTTATGCATAAATATTATTTTTTAGAAGGCTACAGCAAGAGAACTTGGGCACATGAACAAACAGAGAACATTATGTTTATCAGAAAAGTATTATCCTTTAATTAAAAAACAGCTAAGAAATATCTTGAAATGTTCAAGATATAGAGCAATTTAATGTTTTGCTGAAAATGGAACCTGAGAACTACGGTAGCTGCCAAATAAGGCAACCAAACTTTTTTGCCTATCCAAATCATCCTGCGCCCCTCACAACATAACCAATTGCATTACCTCTTCTGAATTTCAACTTAATTTCCATGGATTCAAGCAGACTTCCTTCTAGTTGCCATCTCTTCTATATCTTCTTCGTCTCTATCACTAACCAACGAATACTTGGCCCATCAGTCAAGCAACTACAATGAGTGACAAGCAATCGAATAACGATTAGCTCCAAATTTCATTACCATTTATATGTCTACTGGTTTGGGTGTAGGCCTTAATTAAGAAATCGTATTCTGCATTTTACTTCTTTTTACCAATCCTTAACTATAATATTTCCCTTCAAATCACCATATTTCTTGTTATATTCATCCTATTTTAATACTTTTGTTTTCCTCACAGGATCACAGAAACTTATTGCCTAACAAATCTTATACATACTAATAGGCCTATTCTGTAACTTGAGGGCGCTATATTACGCATCCGCTATTTCTCTTCGGGAATTACGCTTTTTCCGATTCTGTAAATACCGCCGCGCTATGTTACGCCCAATCCAATGGCGTAACATAGCGCTGTGGCGTAATCTCTCGAGAGTATGAGAAAAGTAGTAGGGCAGATTCCAAGCGGCCAATAGGAGGCAGCAAGAACAAACAGTTTTAATTAAATCTGTATTATTAGGGTAGAATTTATTGAATTATGCCTCAAGAATTTCTTAAAACTTTAATAAAAACTTTATTCTTGATATAGACCCCCAAAAATGAAATATACGCAAAATATTGTTTGCGACCGGGATAAAGTAGAAACAGTTGAATATCGTGAAGCAAATGTTGACGAAGTTTTTGTTCAGCGGACGACAGAATTCGGGTTGATGTTAATGTTTTTCAATCGTGAGTTAGCGGCGTTGATGTGCTCAATTTTGATTTGTGAATGGTCTTTTATATTCATTTTCATAGTTTGACAAATTTTTCTGATGATAAATACATTGAAACCCTTCATCATGCAAAGTTTAGTTGTTTACGATGTTAAAATAATGTGAAGTAGCCCATTGAAACGTTAGTAATTACTCATTGGACGGGGAATATTTTTTTTACTGAACCAATGATTGACATACGTGTTAAATTCCGTTAATATTTTCATGATAGTATGTGAAAAATTGTACGAAATCCTAGAATGACAGGATGTAGAGGAGGGATTTAAAAAGGGATCTCCTCTGACTTAAAGGATAGTAGCTGCAACGTTGCTGAACAGCAAGCAGCCAAAATATCTCCTATGAGAAATAGCCCCTTTATTGAGCTAAACAGCACGAAATGATTGTCAGCTGCACAGCTTATAACGTTATATCTTTATAAGTTTGATTGTCACCATGTCATTTAATTGCCTATTTTATATTTTCCTATTTTACATTTCGCACCAGCTAATTATGCAAAAATTAATATTGATTCGTTTAACATATGGAGTAGATATAAATACAAAATTTAATTTCTTGTGCATTCTATCCAATTATATGCCATAATGTAAAAGGTTATAACCTCCCAGCCGGCACAAGGAGGTACAGATCCCTAAATCACCAGATAGTATCTGTTGAAATCGGGATAGCCAATGGGGGCCAAGGATCGATCGTATCCCGGCGTTAAGGATACGTTGGGGATCGAGCGTGAGGTGAAACGGGATCTACGGTGGATAGATGTCCGCCACAAAGGAGATATGTGGTGGCGGTGGTGGAGTTACACATAATTTCTATTTAAGACCGAGGCCTCCGATTGGCCCACACTCTCCGCCCGAACCAATGAGAGCCCTCCGCACAGACGTATATCGTAAGAGCGCCACTGTTGGCAAGAAGTGGAACTACGTCGCAATAGGGCGCGTACAGCGCCATACATCGGCGATAATGAGAACTATTTCAATTGCTGACCTCTCTTATATGTAACGAGAGAACGTTTTTATAGTAACTAATTCCAGCTATTAATACCACGTTACGATCGCTTCAAATCCCCACTTATTCTATATATCTAATTATCAACATATGCTCACTAATGCACCACACATTAACAATCAGCAACAGCATTCTTCGTCAAGACTGCACTGAAAATAACAGCAATGAAGGACAACAAGCTCTTGCTTCAGGAAATATATTTATTCATCCAGAACAAAAATCTGATGGGCAGAGAAAACTGCAAAATTCAAGTTATGATTAAATACGTTGTAAATATTAATGACATAAATCGCAGCACATAACGACAAAATGACGAGCACATGGTAACCAATTGTAATTTTTGAAATATGAATTTCATAAATATCACAGGTCGTGTTTTACTTTGATGCACTTACCTTGAATTAAAAGGTCAAAGTCCAGGTACAATTAAAGAATTCACCGCATCTACTTAAAAATTGCAAAATTATGTTCAAGGTATGGCGGTCCAACTTAAAACTTTCGATGGTATCAATCCAAAATTTAGGATCCAAGAAGTTAGGTGTCGAACCCGGTAGAGCAATAGTCAACAGGAGCGCAGGGGTCGAAACAAGGAGAATATTCCGAATCTGTTCGAGGGTCAAAAGTAAATCCATATTTGCAAAAAAAGGCAATGTTTACTCAACAGGTTCACGCACACAGTAGTTAGTCAACTTTCTCGGAAAACAGAATGCTCGCGCACGACTGCAGTAGTCAGCGGCGCCTCGGCATGTCTATTTTGAAAAACAGTATTGGGCAGCAGGCGTATGCATACAATTACACAAATAATCTCTATTATAATTATTTTTGCATTGTTACCTAGTAAAAGATACTTTTACGCCACATTAATATTCAAAAGACTCTATGTCGTATAACAGAATGGCGGAAACGATGGGAGAATTAGATATATATGTCATATGAGATACACCATCCTTCGTAGATCCTTTCCCACCACAGATACGCGTATCCCTTGTGCCGACTGGGCTATATTAGCAATCAACTCATCTCATATATGTGTTTATAGATGTTCATGATTGCTGAATTTACGACTTAGCTTTCGTATTATGTTTTGTAGGGTAAAATAAAGATAGTTCACATATGTTCGCATATGCGAGTGTATGAAATCGCTTAGATACATGGAAATTTCTTTGGATACCAGGTAAACATCGAATAAGATACGTTTAACCAAATTAGCGTCCTTTCTGAAGTTGAGGAATCAAATATGAACGCGAATACAATATTTTTAGGTTCATGGCTACAGTAAAATAAACTACAGGGTGATTTCCAAGTTCGGTAAAGTCATTGATGGGGTCTCTATCTGAGATAACGCGAGCCATAGGCTGGCGTTATTTTTGGTGCTATGTAGCGACCCCCAGGGGCCGCTATTTAGCTTACAGAATCAGGAAAGCGTTATATTCCGCCGATCTCTCCAAAATAACGCCCTACGTCATAATAGCGCCGGCGTAATCTGTTACAGAATAGCCCTATAAGGGGACTGGTCAATTAAAAGATTACACATTTTAACTACAGCGATCTTCTTTACAGGCTAGGAGTTCTGCCTTTGTGAGGGTTACCTCCCTTCACCGAGCTCTTAGAGCATGACTGAATGTGAACGAAGCTGGTGGTTTCAAATTACTTTTTTTTCCTATGTCAAAATCACAAACAGAACCTAGCATCCAACCTGGTCTTTAAAATGCAAAATTGATACCATATCCTCACGCTGACTTGAAACGCACAGAGTAGGAGTTTAACTACGCAGACGATAAATATTTAACTTTTTATGCCATTTATTGAGAATGAGTCCACTTTATACAGAAAAAACCTTCAATTAAGCATGCACCAGTTTTTCCAGAACATTTTTCGATTTTCCCTGAGGGTTTTTTCCCCCTGATCTCCAGAATTGAGACAACCTGTATATTAAAAATAACAAAACAGCCACAGAAGCATACCTTTAGGAGCAAAATTACCTTTGATGCTATCAACTTCCAGAATAAACTTAATGATGAAGCACAAGAGTGGCCTGAGCTCTTGGGAAATGTAGGGTTGAGTAGAGTGAGCATGAATAAATAAGACATGAATTTCCATAGCTTCTCGATTCCATTTCATGATTCAATGTAATGGTCCTATATCCCAGGGATACATTGTGTAATATTTTCTATAAATATGTGTTCATGTTTCATCATCAGAGTACTGGGCAGGGTTAGTTTGAACAGTAAAGTCAAGTAAATTTATTTAAATCAAATTACCCAAAATGGTTTTATTTTCAGTTGCATAGCTAGATATAGTTTAGAGATATCTGATGATGTAGACAGGCATATAGAGAAATATGCTGATATAGTCACACCAAATATTTACTTCGTAATAACCGAACTTCCCCAGCCGGCACAAATCATCTAATATCCCCTTCGCAGATGGATGCCATCCGGATGCCAACGGTAGGCGCGCATACTTTCATCTGGATGCCATCCGTATGCCGAACCGCTGCCGAGTGGATGCGAACGGGAGATACCGCCGCCTGTAGAGAGATGCGAAGAGGATGCCCGTTCCTCGAATACTAGCGATTGTAGGTGCTGCTACCTACCGGCCAAAACGAGAATTACCAGCGACACAGCGCTGCCACCTATCAGCCGTACGGTGTACCACTTACACCCACTACAGTTTTCGCATACTATTCCCTACAGTTGCTTTTTCCTAGGCAATAAAGTGGAAGATTTACTTACTTGATGCACGTTTGTAAATGTGGGGGAATTCTAGGACTTAATTATTTTATCCTGGATGGCTCCAAAATGCATTATCATACGGCATAAATGGCGCTTGGCCGACAGACACTACGTGTGGATGCATGTCCTACGAGTAAACGAACTATCAAGTCAACAATTACAAATTACTTAATTTCAAAATGAAAACCATTGCCAATTACTTATCTTGCAAAATGAAAACAATATCAACGCCACGAACTTATTTCTCTGCGGGACCTCCATAGTTAGAAAAACATACAATTCTTTCCCGGCTTCGAAACACTGCGTGAATACATTTCGGGATTACCACCAGGTTAGATTGGCAAAAAGTGAGGGTTGTTATGTATAGCTCGACATTTTGCAATTAATATAGCGGTACATTTCCCCGTATTCCATCTCCCGAATCATCTATCATTATGTCACAGATTACTATAAAATCATGATTTATTAAAATATCATACATGAGGTGAAACTGCAACACGGAAAAGTTGGCACCTAGCAAAGGATGCCGAAGGGAAAATTGGTAGCCACCGCATCCTGTCAAACATCGCATCCTCATTGCATCCTCTTCGCATACAGATGCAATGCGGACTGTGCTGGCTGGGTCATTAAATGTGGGCCAGTTTTTTGGAGCCCTATTTTGGAGGTCACTGCTGTAATGTTACAGCTTGCATACTAGATGGCACGGATCATTCGAAATAACCATAATATGTAACTCAAAGTCGAATTGCATCTCGTGATGCCCCAACGTACCATTTTTTTTCGAAACGATTAACCGGGGCAGCGCACTTCGAAGTGCACCATGGATCCATGGTTAGTTAGTGCCTATTTCAAAGTCATTGTGATTTTGGTATTGTTTTCTTAAGCTCAAGTTACTTTTAAGTGTTGCCAATATACTTTGAACATTTGCTTATGGTGCGCTGAGCGTAGGCAGCTGCTTACCCTTAATCAATCATCCCTCGAGTACACTCGCATCTCGACCACTCCGTCCCTAGCTTTTTTTTGGGCCATTCACACCATACCATAAATAAAGCCTTACCCTCTCTTCCTTCCGAGCCTCCATCCAGGGTCTGGTTGGATGACTGTAGCACTAAGGGATTCTGGGTTCATTGCCGACCTTGACTTAATGCTCGACCCCTACCATTCTCTACCCTCTCCTCTATTGGAAGCCACATGAGAAGTTGGGAAGCGATGAGTGAAATGTGATACTTTTTTTCGTTGTCGTAACTGATAAGGGGCTTCCAGGGAGGAAGGATGATGATGCAGTAGTTCATCATCGTAGCAAAGTCTTGGGGCCAGTAAATTTAAAGATCTACAGCGAAATTATGGTGACCTGGAAAATACAACTTATGTGATATTAATGGAAATGTGACTGAAAATATTCATTTTGTTTTTATTTACCACGTAATGGCATCTGATAGTGCATACATCTCCAACTTTAACTTGAATCTGTAAAGCCCATGAAATTACATAGGACGAGCAAATCAGACGGTGTACTATGGGGCAAAGTCTTATCAGCTAAGATCGGCTCGTCAGATTCATCAACTAAGGGAAAAGGAAATGGATGGAAGTTCAGGCATGAGCTTACGGAGTCTTGATTGATGTGACTGCTGATGACCAGAGACTGAAGGCAGCGCCACAGGAAGAGCTAAAGGCAGAAAGTTGTCCGATGGCAGGGCAAAACAGAAAGTCAGAGGGGTGGAAAAATCCTGATGCCAGCACGTGTCGCAGCCAATCACTGCCCACTTATTGTACCCAACACCCTTGCCTTGTATTAGAACGTTGTCATATGGCTATGAATCACCCTTCTCTTCCTTCCTTTCCATTTTCCTTCTTCGACAATCTCTATCCATGGGCGTTTTCCTTTCCAATCTAGCAACCTTGACCCCTACTTCTCACTCAACCCTTACGCCTGTCATCGGACCACCCTGACTCAACTGTAATCACGAAGCGGCGAAGGTTTCGTGGTGTGCATTCATGGGAGCCAGAGTAAGGGGTGGGCAGGAGTATTTATGGACGAAAAATATCAGACCTTTGTTTGAGTTTAGCTTGCAATAATACTGAAAATTTGTTAATAGCAACTTGGGGGTACTACGAAAAGAAATGGGTTACCCTTTGCACAAAAAGAAACTTAAATAAACGTTTGGTAAAAGTGGACTATTTAACATGATAAAATGGGAATTTTTGATGGGGAATAGTCTTCACTTCGTTATAACCAGAACTTCATTAAAAACGGACTTGATATGTGGCTTGACTGTATTTTTAAAAAATTTATACCAACTTTTGTATATTTCAAAATAAATAAAAATTGTTTTTTTTTTAATAATTGTCAAAGCCATAATTGGCTTTATTATGTTTTCATTTCAAGTTAATATATTGATATCTAACAGAATGAGTGGTGAGGTCTTTCTTTGCTATCACCAATGTTTTTTCCAGTAAAATATTATGTTTTCCTCTTGGACCACCAGAGGATGCCTGTTCTGTAAGGCATATTACTTTAAGCTCCCATGGATGATTACACTCCGGTGCTCTTTCAGCCTGCATGACACAGAGCAAACAGGGATCTCGAATAATTGGATTTGATGTAAGTAGGCTTGACTGCATATGAGTGATTATTATGCAGAAAAATGGGTCATCACTCACCCCACTCTACATTACAAACAAACAGCAAGCTGTGCATTTTGATTCCAAGTTGTTTGATTTCTGAGGCCTTCAGATTTCAAGGTATCTCTGTATTTGCACAGTATGCCTGCTGCTTGTATCCTATCCGAAATTTTTGCATTCATAAACCCTCCTTTATCAATGTTAGATAGCAATCGAAACAACCATTTTATGTAAAAAAATGGGTAATATCCACAGAATTTATTTGGTTTCACTAGGCATTTCAACATCAAAGTGTCTTCTTCGGGTACAATAATGAAGATGATGCTTTGAAGTTGAGACATGCTGTCAAACAAAATAAATTCTGTAGATTATAACAAGATGTTTTCTTAAAGTTCAGAATGAGGTTCCACCATATCTTGCTAGACATCGTTGACTATATTAACCACTTTTAAAATATACCTGGAAGTCTTAAAGTACTTGGTCAAAAATAAGCAGGTATGGGATTAAATGTGAATATGCACCATAATAAGTTAACTTTATAAAAGATAATTAGGAACATTAATTTTTTTTATTCCAAAGTAGTTCAGTAAAGAATATGAGATGAGAATGTGTTAATAATTCTTAATACAGGACTTAAAGAAAGGAATTAATTAAACCCACAAAGCTAACTACAAGAAATTAAGGTATCGGCTACAGCATCCCAGAGTAATGGGAGATCCTCTTCCGAAATATATGGCCTTTGAAGAGCTGCAAATACTTCTGCAGATTCATATTGTAAATCTGCAACAACAACAAAGGATGAAAAAGACAATGGACAACAAACTCAAGTTATTAAAAATGAAACACTTATAAATTTTAAAGTGCCCAGGAGCACTCTCATAGATTATTCAGGGAAGACAAATGATAATTGTAAGTGAGCATCTTAACAAGCATTCAATAAAAATGGAATCTTTGGTGTATATGCTTCTTTTTGTTTTACACAAGTTTAGAATATGCAGAACTGGAATAAAATGTGTCATAAACAATAATTAAAAATAGCCAATTAAGAATACAGCACTAAACTATAGATAAATATGGTTAGCTTTAAGTACACCAGGCTAGGTGTGTTTGCTCAAGCTCCTCATTTCCAAATTCACATCAACGTAGGCTTGTATGTCAGACTCGCTCCACCTAGCATATTATTTAAATATTGCAAAAATTTCAATTAATTGTGCCTTCTTTGAACCTTTAAAACAAGATGAAAGTGCATTTTATTAGTAGTGCTAGACCCCTTACTGATTTCTGCTCTGCCCAAGGATGAAACAGGTGCAGTAGATATTCAATACAGCCTATATCGTGCCCATTTTCAATGGAGTTCTGCCCTTACTGAAGGTACTGCTATTTTCCATGAAAAATTGCAATTTCACCATGCCTAGAATTCCACTGATAAGATATGTTTATTTTTCCGTAGTCCGTTTTAGGGACGTTTTTTGTGAGGTATGTGATCCAATTCCATTTATAACACTCCTCATCAACATGTTAAAATGTTATCTACATCATCATGCTCAAACAATGTGGCAGGTGGTTTCATTCAGGTGTACACTGCAGCGTTGGCGGCAGGGGCCCAAGAACATTGCATGCACGACATGAACAGCATGAGAACTTGCTCTTTCTGAAAACCTTTTCCAGACCAGTCTTCTTTGCCAGAAATTCAACAAGCCGTTGTTCAGTCAAGAACTGCCCGCAGCTTCTAGAAGTGAGGTCCTTGTCTTGATTGCATCAGGGGTGGTCAAGCCATGGATGTCCACCACCAGCTGTACAATTGAATTTGATGGCCGAACTGTCTCAACAAAATCACTACTTATGTTGTAAACACATACAATGAGCCAGTGATGACCAGCAGCAGTGGATGTGGCCACTGGGCACCCCAGTGAAACCTGACCTTAAATGTTCCAGTGAGTGGTGTTCTAATGGAAACACAAGCTGACAAGTTTGCAATGGCCTTACATAAGAACTACTATCTGGGTGGTTGCTTTGTTTAAAAAAATTATACCATATTGACTACTTCTTATTAGTGAGGAATGTAATTCAGCAGACGTTGCTACTTGGAGAAAATGGCTAAATCAGAAGAAAACTTTAGGCAAAAGTTCAGTCCTTATGGCTACAATGTACATGAAACAGGTCTCTTCTGACAATGAGACTTGTAGGCTAGTGGCAGACTACTGAATGCTCCTCACCCACAGCAGCGGACATCCAAGACACCGTGGCAGCTGGCACTTTAACCAACCTTTGAGCTGGTACGGCTTTGTGACTGTGTATGCTGTCTAATTTGCTCACTTAAATTTAGAACTACAGTGCAACCTCTTTACAACAAGACCTCACGGAGCCCAAGAAGACCCTCACTATAGTGCAGTATCGTCTTACTGAGGTTGATGTAAATAACCACCATTAAATGCAATGGTGGGTGGCGTTACTTTGTGGAACTCCTTCATGGTGAACACAAGGGAAAAAAATACTTTGCTGGTCCACAGGATATTATATCCTGTGGACCAGCAAAGTATTTTTTTCCCTTGTAACCACCATTAAACCTATTGTCAACAATTTTCTAGGAATCGGGTTGGTATGGTGGTGTAAGTATTTCCATCCAGAGAGTCTGAGCACAAATCTCGAAAGATGGGGAAAGTTTTTGCATTAATTCATATCCCTACTTAATTTACCAACTAACCATCAGATGCAAAAAGCCTCGAATTGCAGACCATTTTCCAAAATGCACAACTGACCGAGCTACTCTTTTCTAATGCTATTTCCATTTTCTAATGTTTATTCCATAATTTTGACTAGTTTTGCCAAAAATTTAACATAACTGATAAACGTAACAGTGTCCGGCGAGACGTAGTGGAATGATATCATGATAAACAACAAGATATGGCACTTATTCCACAGGTTTTTATTAGTGGTACAACGCGTTTCAGCAGTTAAGCCATCATCAGGTACCTGACGGTTTCTGTCATTTGGAAAAACTAATCGCAAGAGAAAAAAGCACATAAGCTCTGCAATCATATAATTGTAAGTAACTACCGAAATGTTCGGGTGATTCCAACATGCTCCTGAAAATGTGCAATACTTTAATTCTTCGAAATTATTTGTTACCGCTGGTTTTTTATCAATTTCCAAGCAACGTCCCTGATTCGAAACTCTCTCCCACCCGAATATTTCGCCCGATCACCCGAACATTTCGGTAGATACTTACAATTATATGATTACAGAGCTTAAGTTCTTTTTTCTCTTGTGATTAGTTTTTCCAAAAAAGCACAGCGCTGGAAAATTACGGCACCAGGCAAATTAGAACAAATGTTGTACGTGCATCGGGACTGCGTGGCCAAAGATACGGAAATTAAAAATCACGATCACATTTCATGCTCTTCCGTTAATTTCATACACAAAAAATGACAGGGTGTGCGGAAGTATTTCCGCCACGTACTAATTACGTGATTTAGGTAAATATTGTAATTAACTATTTTATGTACTAATTACCTAATTTTAGCATATTTAGCAAATTACGTAATTAGTACGTAAAATAGTTAAAATGCATCTCGGGTAAACAGATTAAAAATATGTAAAACCATGGAAAGTCATACGACGAAATTGCGATGAAAAAAAATTGGACACGAGGAGTCTCGAACATGGGACGTCGACATTATGAAGCCAGTACTTTACCCCTAACCCAAACTGCACTGTTTAAACAAGGCTATTTATTAGCTTTATATTTGCAATCAAATATTTCAAACTCGTTTTTTTGACGAAGTTTCTGGATATATAACCCTATATGGGGGGTGATTCGTAAATAACTAATCAAGGACTATCAGCCTGGCAAATTTCGTCAAAATCCTAGACCCGAAACTCGGACACTCCCCTTGTCAGATTGCCGG
Organism: Platycnemis pennipes; assembly: GCA_933228895.1. Lineage (NCBI taxonomy): Eukaryota > Metazoa > Arthropoda > Insecta > Odonata > Platycnemididae > Platycnemis > Platycnemis pennipes. Next base: position 118,345,742 of record OW121853.1, on the reverse strand, counting down.
TCTCGACATTGAATACCATTGTGAAAAATCGTGATGAGATTGTAAAACATGCAAACCAGTGTGAACATTTGTCAAAAAAGAGAAAATATGTAAAGAATTACAGGTATGAACAATTAGAACGAATGCTGAAAGGGTGGTTTTTAGGTGCAAGATCATCAAATGTCCTTGTGAATGGCGTCATATTACGAGAAAAGGCGTTGCATATCACCACAAGATTGGGAATCGAAGATTTCACGGCATCCAATGGTTGGTTGGATAGATTCAAAAATACGGACAATCTTGTATGCAAGACTGTAAGTGGTAAAAGTAAAGTTGTTAACATTGAGACTGCAACTCAGTGGAAAGTATCTGAACTGGTTAGACTTCTGGAAGGCTACAGCCCAAAAGATGATTTCAATGCAGATGAGACAGGATTATTCTTTAATGTGCTGCAAGCAAAAACACTGTGCTTCAGAGGGGAACAGTGTCATGGAGGGACCCATATTAACACTAGAATGACCGGGGTAAGCCGATACCTACTATGACCGCCAGCGGTCAATTGACCGTTCGCCCTTTTCTTGCACTGTTTCGTACGTTTTCCCTTGGGAAACGTTTTCTATCGATTGTAGAAGTGTTCTGATAAAGTTTATGGTTAGGCGTAGTGTTAGGAAAAAAATTGTACTACACAGCAAACAATATTAATTACACTGATAAACTTTTTTATTGAAAAATAAAAAAGTGTCTCATTTACATCGGTAAAAATAACACGTCAAGTGTTTTAAAACACAATTAACATTTCAAAACATGTTATTTGTCGCATTTTTATTGGATTAAAACATGATATCAGAGAAAAATGAATTAGTTACTACATTGTAACACTGTCTTTATAAAGACAGTGTTACAATGAAGAGCTAAAATGTGGTCTCAATGTAAGTATATAATTACTCTTGTGAGCACTTTTTGCAAATTTTCTGATTATTTGGGAGGGCGAGATATCTTGGAGTGCCTGAATGATCTCCGCCTCGGTCTGTCCACGTCGACGAGCCATCGTGCTCTTCCTTACCGCAGTGTGGAATGAACTAAGCGAATGGGTTATGGACGCAAATGGATTAAGCGAATGGCAGTTAGAACTTAACTTTAAAAAGTGTATAGCTATTAATTTTTGGAGAAGGAATAATTCGATAGAGTGATCCTATAAAATTAGTAACACGAAGATCGTATGCATTAAAACCATAAGGTATTTAGTGGTAACGATCACTAGCCATCCTTTTCTAATTGTGCTCTAACATTTTTTTGGCATTCATAAACCATCGACGGATAGGTTCAAGATGATATTCCTTTCCTGGAGTAGGGCACCTTTCCCTGGTTTACTCTCATTCACCATCAGAGTTACCTTCTGAACAAGGGTTTTCATTTTGGGTGCAAATTCCTCTATATAACGCTGCACTTGACCGAGCACAAGGGCCTATTAAGAAAGGACTGCAGTTTTTAAGATGCCTAGGCCGATGTCATCTCTCCAGATGGCATTCATAAACCATCGACGGATAGGTTCACGATGATATTCCTTTCCTGGCATCTATACGTGAAACAGCCAGTGAGTCTTCAATTAGTGCCCCACTGCACACCCTCACGTTATTTAATATTTTGATTACCTCTTCCATATCCAAGACGCCAAGAATTTCTTAGTCACCAATCAGAGCTGTAATGCCGACTACATTATTAAGGATAAGGGTTTAGATATTGCAATACTTCCGAAAACTTAAACTTTTTTATCATAAGAATGTAGTTTTTCCTTCAGTCTTGGTAACAAAGGTATAATATCCCACCCGTTTCAATGTATCTGAGGAAACAAATCTGTACCACCCAGACTGAATTGTTATGACATCAGGATTGCTGAATACTACATCCAATATTTTGAAATAACCAGGCAAGCTCTATAATTTAATATAGAAATTAACAGAAACAGCCACAGTAAAACGTACAAAACGCATAGGTTGGTAGAATATTTTTGCATGCATGAGAAAATGAATAATTTTAGCAGCACATATTTTAAAGAAATATCCACTGAACAACTATAATTAACTTTCTCGTTTAGCATGTCAAGTTCACTCTGAACTTTATTGCTGATCAATAGAAATTCATTGATCACAGCGGCAACAATAAGATTACATCGCCTACATTGTCTTTCGTTACTTATCTTCGAGGCAGAGATATTCTGGGGTGCATCTTCAAATAAAGATACCAAGGGTAACCACCTTAGAAGTGCAAAAAACCAAGAATGGGCAATAAGAAATACTAAATAATAGCTTAATACGAGTTTCATCGACCCGAGCTACAATGTTATCCTCTCTGTCCGTGACTCCTTGCCGCGTAGAATGTAGCACAGATGAAAATCTTTTTCACAAAGACACATATCGTATCCACTCTTGCACACAGGAGAAATGCAGTTATTCAGCATTTTCATGGATTATTCACAACACATAATTGTAAGTTACGATATTTATTGCACCCAACGTAATAGTAGGAAAAAAAAATTCCACAAGCAACTTGCTCAATTATCACAAAAACTAATCATACGAACTGGCACAATGTAAATTTAAGACTAAAGATGTAAGCGCACCTAGCGAAAAAGCGACGAACTACAGCCTCACTAAGAGACTGCGTGCTCCATAGGGAATTAGTGCTCCAGTGTGTCCAGACCTGTATTCTAAGATCGTGGATGAAACTATGCTGATAGGTTAGATGAATGAGAAAAGGTGGTGTGGTAGATATTAAATGCTTTTTTTACACTTGACATCATGCTAGCATACTCCGTACACCAATGCACCTACTTAAGGGTAAATAGTTTTTTTTTTCTTTTCATGATGAATGAGTTCCAAAGAGTTAATATTGAGACCATGCAACTAGTCAAGTATAGCAAACTCCCAAGAGTTTTTCAAGCATGTCTACACCACTGAATGGAGATTTATTTTAAATACAGTGAATATTGACTTATTAAATTTTATGGGATTCATAAAAACCAATATAAGTAACAAAGTATGTATTAGTAAAATATTCAATTAAATATTTACCTTCTTCATGGAGAGTCACATCAAAAGTAGATTTCATAGACTTCGTTGAGTGAAAAAATACAATTTTCCAACATATGGTGAAGACATTCACATTCTTAGGCCCAACTCCAACAATCTTAACACCATCTTCTTCACCAACAATCGAGAAAGACTAAAAAGAATACATTAGGAAACACTAAATCAACATTGGTTAAATAAGGTGTCTTGAGAACCAGACTGAAGAAATCCCCATACATTACAAAAATGACCATACACTGGAACCTCTCTTAAGTAGCCACCAATTGTTCCAACAAATAATGACCATTTAAAGTGACAGCTGGAATGAGGTGAATATTTTTTGATAAGTGAAATTGGCAGCTATGAATGAATTGCCTTACCTTGCACAGGTATATAAAAATATTTAAAACATGTTTATTAAAAAACAACACTTTCTTTGAATGCTGTCTATTATGCCTAATTGTTTTAAATTTAAGAAAAAATGCCTCAACTGATGTTTTAAAATATGCCTCCTGCAGACATATGCAAGATGGGTTAAAATCATGTGTTAAAATACCCAGCTCCTCTTGGAGCTGATAAAATCCATTACAATTCCACAGTAGTATAAAAACCATAAATGCCTTTAATTAACTTTCTCATTTAGCATGTCAAGTTCACTCTGAACTTTATTGCCGATCAATAGAAATTCATTGATCACAGCGGCAACACTAAAATTACATCGCCTACATTGTCTTTCATTACTTATCTTCGAGGCGGAGATATTTTTGCCTTTTAACACATCCCATGCGGCCGAAAAATGTTTTGGTGCTCCGGGTGACGGAATTTTTTTTTTTTAATTTTTCATATATTTGGATACGTAAAGGATGCCATGATATCGACGACTGCTGATAACATATGGGAAATATTTTTCTTAAAACTTTTTTTTTATGACCTCTGATGAAGATGTCTTCTGCCACGGCGAAACAATGGATGTATGCAACCAGCACTACATAACTACCCGCAAATATTATTATTCTAATTGCTACAAACCCTTGCGTTCATTAAAAATTTAATTTGCTAGCATTGAAGAATGACTAATACTGAATACAATTTACACTTTTTGACTGTAGGAATTAATGAAAATCTTGTCTTTTATGCGCATTGAACACAAAACAAATAAATAAACATACTGGAAAGATCCGATCTGTCGGGTTCTCTTCAGCGAACTTCCATTTTTTGTTCGAATAAATGGTAGTTCGCGGTAGAGAACTCGAAATACCGGGTCTCTCCAAAGAAATACTTTACGGAAGCCTTAACAAGGAAGTAAACATATTAATCGGTGAGGAAGAATAAACATTTTTCTTCAATTTTTAGATTCAAATAATTTTGCTGAAACTTTCTCTGCTTGAAAAATACAATGCTTTTATGAAAATAAGCCATTACAATTGTTTCATTTTTAACGTTTTATTTCAGTTTAAGATACAATGCAATGTTGCACATATTAATAAATATAATATTGAACAAATTACAGTAAAAATGCAAAATACTAACTTTTGCATTTCCATTTAAAAATACCTATTTAGTATTTATCGAGCTTCATCCTATGGTATTCAATAAAGCAGGAACGAAGACATAATCCTGGCTCATCCAACGATTTCATGTCATAAAAAAGGAATAAGGAAGACCGTCCGGTGATGGTCTTCCTTATTCCTTTTTTATGACAAACGCGGCACCGCTTTTGTTTCCGTCTATTCCCACCTCGAACGGGAAGGAAATCAGGAAAATGAGATTCGGGGGGCTTAGGCGTAGACGAACGTGAGGTAGGTCCTGTTTGTGCTCCAAGTAGGGAGCGTATTAGCTCTATGCGGAACTCGTAGTGTTTTTTCTGGCCGCTGTATTTTTGGTACGGTAACTGTTTACAACGATCAACTGAAAGATGTGGATTGCTAGTTCTTATACCACTTGACCGATTTATGCTCACAGGGGTAATATGCTAGCATTTGATCGCCGTGACCAATGCCTCTCATATATTTATTGTATATAGCAACCGGTTTTGGTTTCAATTTCATGATCCTTTATCTATTTGGGACCTCGAGCAACTGGCTGCCAAACTCAAGAGGTGATGACCAAAACGTCCCGTTTGTCTCTCCATTTCAAGACACAGATGCCATCATGACTCCACCGCTTTAGAATTTCACCTTTTTTAATTCTTTGGGACACAATTTCATTGGGATTCCCTCTGTTTGCCCGTAATGTCCCTGTGCAATATGTTTTTTTTTCTAAGAGTTCTCTAGCCATTTGCACCCTAGTAACAATTGTCTAAATAAACAATGGTGAAAACCCTCTCGGCCCTCAAGTAATTCATGCACTATATTTCTTACGTGCCCCTGCCCTCCTACTTCCTTATCTTCAGACCCATAGTAAATCAGCATTCGCATTACTATTCCGGATTATTCCGTAAACAAATACATTTTAATGCCCCATTTATGGCGTTTTCCTCTCACGTGCTGATGGAAAACCAGATGACCTCTTCATAAAACCATAACTTCATCCAATGATAGTTCATTTGCAGAGGAATAAATGGCATGCATTCTATCTTGAAAATGGTTTATCAAATGCCTTATTTTGAACAATTTATCCTCTGGCCGAGGCCCATTTTCCGCAGGATTTTTTTGCGAAATGAAACGTTTGCAAAATTCCAATAAACCTATCCCGAGGCATGTACCGCTAAAAGCCGGCTAAATTGAATAAATCATCCTTTTTACAATAATCCTGGATTCTATTCAGCGTAATCTTTCCCATATGGAACAATAAACCAAGGAACTTTTCAAATTCTTATTTCGACACGTTTCCAGTCGGCTATTCTGGCATGTGGCGAAACATTCGCCGATAGATGGCTTTTGGCCTGCCTGTCTTTCTCTAACACTGAGAGGTCGTAAAATGCCTCGTTAGCTATAATGTCAAAATAATTTCGTGGGTGATCCCCAGCTGGGAATACCTTCAACCTGAGACACCCAGTGAATAGTATGCGTGTGATAGCAGGTTGCTCATTACTCCACATTTCAGAAAGCCTATCGGTACCTGAGGGGTTTGGTGCCATGGTTTCAATGGTGGTAAAAATTGTAGAAATATTGGTCCTGTCACGTTCGGAACCTCCAAGGAACTCATCCTCGCTCTCGTCTTTGCTGTCACTATGTTCAGCATGGAAATCTTCAGTGCTAACCACCCATCACTCGTCATCTTTTCCCGAAGAATCCGTATCAAAAAGCAGCCTCCTCAGGTCGTCCTCGGTCATTCTATGAGGTTGGGCTCGCGAAGGATCATTCTTTGAACATCCTTGTTATTGACAGAAAAAATGATCTTATTATTGGAAAAAATTATAACAAGTTTAAAATGAAATAAGTCTTCCAAACTACTCTTGCAGATATTGACACTCACCGGAGACAGATGGTTCTGCTTCCATTTCAGTTTTCTTGTTATCATTTTCACCTTCTTCCACCTCCCTCTTTCTCCTATTCCCAGTTCCTTTGCATACGAATGTAAATGCAATGTTTAGATATTTATCATTATTGAATATGAACGAATGTGTGGTGAGTAACTACCAGAAGTGAATACGGTGGTGGTGGTATCTTCTGTATGGGAAGTTTATTTATTTTTGTGAATTTCGAACGTATATAATTCAAAACACAAGACGTTAAGGTCGCACGCATGTCAGCTGAACTCTGAGTTCGTCTGATCTCTGAGCTGAAGTAAAGAATCGGAATGTGGCATGGTAGAATAGAGCACTATTAGCGACTAATATTTGAGTAATTTTCCGTAATTTTGAACCGCCTATTCCCAACGCCAACGGAGAAGGGAGGATAATGTAGCAATTTTGGAAAAAGAAAAAAAACTCGCTTTGAAACTAAAATTGACCAGGTGAAACGCCTATGATTGCCACCCTGCCTGTCGCAATATCATAATACAAAAATCACATAATATTAACAAGGAAAGAAGACAAATATTACATACAGTGCCCCAGAGAATAACGCAAAACATTGAATAACTGCGCAAAAATAACCTAAGGAAAAAGATTGTGGATATAAGAAAAAAATCGTTGAATTCTGGAACGGCTGTGGCCAATAGAAAGAACGGATTATCATTTACTAAAGTGCGTCGAAATAAGGCACTCTAGCTCAATACCGGAGGAGAAAAAAATAAATGAAATGTCATACCCCTGATGACATCTTAAGATGTCACCCGCATGGAACGTGTTAAATCAATAAATATACATGATAAAAAAGTAGAATGGTCAGTGCTGAAAATGTTGCTTCCCTGTTTGTTTCATGAGGTGGACTTCAGTCACCAAGGGACTGTCACCCTCCTCCATTGACTCCATCGGTAATACTAATTTGGCTAGTCCAGAGCGGCTGGTGGATGGTGTTTTATTATGCTGTTTCAGTGCTACCCCAGTGGAATATTTAAGTTGGTTCTTCTTAGGAGAACCAGTGGTGGTGGCATTTTTGTTTAGTGCTAAATTTGGTGCCTTGGCACCTTAAAAGAAGTAAAAGCTTGGCTACTTCTTTTACCTCTGTGGTATTTATGCTATCACAGTTGTCTGTGTACCTTGGGAGGCCTTTGGTACAGTTGTGGACACAACAGAGGCAAAGGATTTCAAACAGGTTAGTGCTGCTAGGGCCCTGTATCTTTTCCTCGTCTCAAAGTATGGGATTTTGTCAAGGGTTTTAATCTCCATGACTTTCCATTCTTCTACCATCTTGGGACACTTCCCAGAATACACTGAATGCATACCCTCGCAGTTAATGCAGCATGGTTCTTTTTGCATTCCGCACTCTCATGGTCTCCCAGGCCATAGCATAGGCAGGTGGCCTTGCCCTCACATCGCATGGTATGTGGCCAAAGCATAGGCTGGTCCCTGTGTAGCCATTCATATGTACCAGCACATGGGTGATGGTATGAATGGCCATTCTGGAACTGATACTCCCCGCAAACTGTTGCAGTCACCAGGGCTACCTGATAGATGTAGCACTCAAGAGGTGGCTGTGTTTTGGGTTAGATCTTCGATGCACATGCCCACCAAACCCATATGTCTCCAAGCATCCTACACAGACCCCCATCTACCCTGTACTCGCATCCCTTGCTGACTACGGGGTTTACTTTTCGAGATTGTCTCCCTGGCCTTTTTTTTTGCCTCATATGACAAGCAGGGATACTGCGGGAGTATTCACAATCTTGCTACCCACAGGGGGAATATTTAATGATTTACAAAGTTTAAAATAATAGTGTTGCATAACAACACCACTGTTTGGGCATCCATCTGTCACTCCTCTCTCTCTCTGGGATGGGTTGTTTCAAGATGATGCTATAAATCTTCCTTGCTTATATTATTTATAGCTAGGGACACCGAAAAATGGTAAATAAAAATCATCAAAAGCGGTGTTTAAAAATGACAAATACGGTAAATAAAATCGTTTTAAAAAGGCGAAGCTGTGTTTAATGTTGGGAAAAAGGAGTCTTAAGGAAGGCTTTTTTTTAAATATTATTAATAAAGACTTCATACCAATGTGAACAAACAGTTAATAGTACATACATTTGAGATCCAATACAGAAGTTATGGCTACCCAACGCAACATAAAAAACACAGTAGGCAAAATTAAGTTAAAGGCAAATTAATGAGATAATGGAATAACAATAACAGAGTGGAGTAGTGGACTGCAGGTAATGAAGTTCGATTCTTACGCTGTTTAAAATTTTTCTGTCAACCATTGAATAAAAAACTTTATCATCCTTCACTTCCATTCTTTGTGTGTGGATACTGACTTTTTTGTACTTAAACTAGATTTACAAAGGAGTCACTCAAAAATACACTGTAAAGTTAACTTAATGATTCAACGATTTAATTCTGTAATATAAATTTTTTCCAATCATTTCCTTTGGCCAAATTTAATTATTTTTTTGACTTATAATTTGGCATGAAATTTCTGATAATCTACTTTTTTTAACTGCCTACTAGCATTACCCTAGGAATACAGCACGGCTGTATTCTTAGGTAGTGTTCGAAGTAGGATCGAACTCGCGACTGGCAGTACACTAGCCCTCATTTTTAACAACTACGCTCTCATAGATTCACGGGAATATGGCGAATGTAGGCGACCCGCATGACATTCGGCATCATTTTTTTCTCGCACATAGTATGGAGAAAATGGTCAAGACGAGTATTTATTATTTTGTTTTCCTCGTTTGTGGCACGGAAAAAATCTTCTTCTCATAACCTCTCCTTGTTGGTATCTACCATACGTACATTCCATTCGCGGGGCGCATCGATCACGAGGCCGCGAGATGTTAAAATCTCCGATCCGGATCTGAATTTTTACTGTCCCTGGATAGGATTTCAGTAGCTAATGAAATGAAAGACCCGTGGATCTTTGGATCCGACCCCACCATCCTTAATTTATGAGTGGTACATTTGTAAATCTAATTTAAACAACAAAGTATAATAAAGTGAGTATTCAGATGTAATGGTTTGAAATTGAATATGATAACATTTTCGATGAGGTGACTGAAAGAAAAAAATTAAACTGCCATTGGGATCGAACTTCGCACAGTACACTAGCTCTCGTTGTACGCCTGATCCCGGCAAATGTAGGCTACCCGCATGACATCATACGGTTTTTTTTTCCCCCCGCGATACCGGGGTAATGGGGGAACAAAGTCATATTTCTTTATTTTGCTTCTAGTTGCACGGGAACGTTTTCATCTAATTACGTGACCTTAGTTACACATCCTCTTCTTGTCAATATCTACCGCACCTACATTCCATTCACGGGGCACTTCGATCGCTAAGCCGCGAAAATTTAAAATCTACAATCCGGATCCGATTTTACTCCGTGTCTTTGGATCCGAATCCGGGACCGAGAAAAATGAAAGATCCGATCCGGCCATCACTAAAGAAAATATTTCATGCTACAAAAATTCGGCATTTGTAAAATATCCCAAATTTCGTAAAAAAATCACGTTTCAAAGAAGACACGGTTAATTTCGTGATTAAACCCTAAAGTCGCTAATTTCGTGAATCCTGTCGCAAAAAACGTTTCGCGAAAATGTCATGTCCCTATTTATAGCATATAGTATTTATAGCTAACTGAAATGCCTGGAAAATGTGTTTTTATAAAGCTTAGGTTTGGTTTCTTAGGGCAGTCACATGTTTACTAGTTGCCTGTGCTATCAAATGCTGAACCAATATCCATAACTATTACATGTATGTAATATATGGGTACTATGGATCCTTTAACGGATCCCTATATTGCATGACTGTATCATATCGGTAGGTGATTTAAATTAATTTTCAACACTTGCCACAATGCACTTCTAATGGAGAGTTACTGACATCAGCAATACTTATTCATATGCATTCAGAGGAAATGATGGGAAAGGCAAGGGATAAGCTTGAAGCAGATGTAAAGGTAAGGAAAAGTTGATACAGTCAGTAACGTTTGCAGGGCATCAAGCCATGGTCAAATAGTAACCCAAGGGCTAATAAAGATTATTAGGTGCATTTCAAAGCAAAGTAAAAAATATGAAATATATATCAAAAGAGGACTAAAGGAATGAAATTTTACATGCAAAAATTTTCAATTCAGAAGTAGGGGTTAGATGATAGAGCAGGTAGAAAAATTTGGCAACTTGGCTAGTATGCAGGAGGACAAGGAGTATTGCTACCTCCATTGAAGCCAGAAGGAGAACTGCATTGGTTAAAGATATGTTTCCTCATAGAGGAGAATTAATGACAGGTTTGTTGGGCAGGGATGTAATGAAAAGTTTAATACGTGAAGCATGGCACTGAATGGCATGGGAATATGCGCAAGGGAAAAGGTGAAAATAGACCTAGAGCTTTTGAGATGTAGGCATGGAGGAGGATGGAGTAGATGAGGTTGGCAGAAGAAAGAGACAAACGTGGAAGTTCTGGAGTCCCTAAAGTGGGAGCAGGGACGATGCAGTTTTTGTGAACGAGGGTGTTTTGAAGGACGCCATAGAGGGAAGAATGTTGGGTAGGTGATGAATAGGGAGGAAAAAAGTACCTTGGTTAGAATGAGTACCTTGGATAGAAGAACAGCAGGGTAAGTTTGTGACACAAAAAAGGACAAGGATAGGACTCGTTGAAAGAATTTATTTTCCACCAAAACCTTCCGTACCTGGCAGAACACTAATATAATAACACCCCACCTATCCAATTCTATGCACTGTATTGTGTCTTAAATATCGTAACATAAATACCTACTTGTACTTCCTTTGTAAATGGTTTAAAGTCCGCGATTGTAGTGTTGGCAAAATTTCGTCAGAGTATCGAAAACGTACATAAAAAAAGTTGAAAGTTTTGTAATAAAAATTATTTTTTGGAATCCACAGTCAGTAGAGACGAGAAACTAGTATGGACGATAAAAACAGACGTGCTTTTAACATCTACACTGTTATGATGGCAGCTGGCCCACACTTAGTAGCCCTCTATCGACCAATCATAGCTAAAAAAAGCATGGAACTAAGCCCGTTTCCCGAAAAAAAATAATTCACAGGTTATTAGTTGTGGCGTCTTCCATATCGTCAGCTGAATTAATCATCCTGGGGAGTAATATTGTTTCTTTTCTACTACTAAGACCTTGATGACAAACTGGGTGTGGTTCAGCATATTTTCCACATCTTCTCCTCAACGATTATATAATGGCCGGGGAGTTTGGGTTTATGGTGCATGGAGGAAAAAGGATCCAGTTGTGGAGTGGAATGGGGAGGGTCAGGGATGTGGGCTTACAGGTCGGTCTTAGAGGGATGTGGAGAGGGGCAGGGGAGGATCATCTAGAGGTGTCAGAGTGCGAGAGGAGAGACCAAAGACCCACCCATAAACAAAGAACACCAACCAAAACATCCATGACCCTCTCCATTCCACTCAGCACCCAAAGCGGTTCCAATCAACCACTGTCATGTGCACCTCAGGGTTGCCCAGAAGAAGAGGAAGGAATGTCACAGATTTTTGTGATGCCATTCCCTCATCCTTTTCCCACTTTTCCCCTCCCCCCTTCAAGCTCAGCAAGACAGATAAAGATACACCCGCAACAGGGACCTTCCTTTGCCACAAACCCCTTTTTCCCCAATGCACAGTAAATCTAAACTCCCCAGCCGTAATAATCCTTACCTTTACCAACACAACCCGCCGTATTCCTTTTATCAGAACTTTGTATTTTCGAATATTACCACATATTAATTATAGGGTTTTTTTCAGGACCGGCAGTTTTGCTTCGTATAATTGTAACTTCATATTTTCTTTCTTCGTAGTATCGTGAAATCTACTGCATATATATGTTACAGGTGTGACAAAAGGAAACTCAGAACACAGAAGGTGAAACATATACACATGTATGTTGAAATCTTTCAATGATCGCAACTACCTTTGTCAGTCTGAAAAAAAAGGAAAGGGTCACCGCAACCTGTTCTTTAAATGACTATTGTGTTTTGGCTCCGAACTCAGAGGATGGATACACATGGCATGTAGGATGGACAGGATTGCGGGTGTCATAAAATATGTCATTCTGAGGGAGAAAAAATATACTGACAGACTTCAAACCGTATCGGAATTATTTCTGAAAGTAGGAAAGTAGAAGGAAAAACATCTGAGAAGTGCTCAACAGCTGCTCATCTCCCTTCTTTGATTATGCTGTTTTATCCAACTCTCCTTTGAAGAGATAGGAGTGTTATGGGACTGGAAAAAACCTAGAAGACTTCTCCTTTGCAAGATTCTCGACCCACAAAGGCCGAATAGCTGTTGATTATGAGGAATTAATGTCTTTTAAATAAAAAATTCCATGAGTTCGTACTCGACCTTTACAAAAAATACCAAAGAGCACATTTGCAGCTGATCTCATTACATTTAGATGTAGTACGTGAGTGGATGATGCAATGATGTGGCAAAATATTTACGGAATATTAATCCTATCATTCTGTGTTTACACATTCTTCCGTTGGCGATTAGAATGTTGGATGAATTGGTACCTACTTTTGGGATCAATAAATGTAGGCATTTCGAATTAATGAGGTTACAGGATTTGGATGTCAACCATAACTCCACACTGCATATTTTCATGTCTATAACATTTGTGGAAACCCTACGACAAGTTGGTGCATCAATCATTATCCTCGGAAAACTTTCCAGGTGTCCTATAACTCCAAAATGGCTTGTTCATAAATGCTAGGTATTGTCATAAGAGATAATAAAAGTGAGTATTATCTTTGATGATGTTACTACTAGAAATGTGGTAAGCTATGTTTGCAACTTCCCAGTCGGCACAAAAAATACGGCCAATAAATGGCCGAGTTTTGGTTCGCTTGTGGCAGTTATGGCTACGGCTCGCCGCATTGTGGCCTTGTTGTGGCCCATGTCCGGTTTGCCACAATGCAGCTGGCCTAAGCACCTGCGAGCTACGGCCACACTTCCACATAACAAGGTTGGCCATAATGGGTATACTATGTACATCAAATGCATACCACAATATGATATGGATGATAATTATAATTTGCTATACATATGTATAAATACCAGAAATAAAATATTTTCTATTCATTGATTATTTTGGAAAAAAAAAAGATATTTAAAATCGGCAAAAATATTCATCGATGTTGTATCATTGAGTAGCGTATTTGTTTGGCTTCCGCTTACGTTCGTTTGTGATGGACATGTGTGTTAGTGGAATTGGCGCAAACTTGAGGTTCAACCGTACTAATGTATAGATCCCGAAAACGCGAGTATTAGAAATATATACGTTTATATTTGCTGCGGTAAAGCTGGTGATTTCAGTGTTGTAGACTGTGGTGAAGTGGATATCAGGAAGAGCCATGGAACGTTTTCCCGGCGACGAGGAGACCCAATAGTGATCTGCTTCTCATACCTGTTTTCAAGAAATCAGCCTGAAGGAATTGCATAAACTGCCTGTAGTGTGAAATTCACTACCTATTTGATGAAAAAAAGTTTAAAATAATCTTGCAAAGTCATGTACCTCTCTTTCAGTGCAATTGTACTAAAGAAATAAAATAAGAAAGTTTGCTGGCTATGTAGAATTAGTATCCCTTATTTGAGAGTTAGTAATCCCTCCTTAAGGGATAGAATAACTTCCTAACATTTGGAAATTCTATAATTTCTTCTAATATTTATAACGTATTTCATTTCGGCACAATTATGGCCAGCAAATAAAATTCCAAGTGTGGCCACATTGATTGTGGCCACACTTTGGCCAGGGGGTCAAAACCATTATGGACCCATAATGGCCATACACTATGGCCACAATGCTTAGCCATAGCTTGGCCACAGTTTGGCCGCATTTTCTGTGTCGACTGGGTTATGTACTATAATGCTATGCTATTATACTATGCTTGCAGTCGTGCCCCTTCTCCTGACCCGTGGCCATGGGGTCTATACAACTCATCCTCTAGCAGAAACTGTGGACAGGGTGGCTTGCCCTGGCCATTCTTTTGAGAAGGGGCAATGATCTCTCGAGGGAAGAGTGCCCCGTGTACCCCCCAATAAATAACAAGAGCAGAGCTCTTCTGCGGTCTGGGTTTTTAAATGTTCCAAGGGAGTGTTCTGAAATCCTTTAACTCAGGACTTAAAGAGATTTTTGGCCTTTGAAGTGGTAAGATTATACTGAGGACAGCTCTAATAAGGATTCAATAACTGTATGTCTCATTTGAAAAACAGAACTCTGAACAAGAAGTACCCTCCACACAGCAATCAAGACGGGACCATTATCCCACCGAAAAATCTGTTTCTGCTGGTATTTTATCAAAATTTGTGCCCAGGCCCACAGGATAGGAAGCTAGTATCCTTGCCACTGCAACTGAGCATTTTGTTTTCATCGTAATGCTTTAAAACTATTAGGCAAATACAATACTTTAAATCAGCTTCGAATGATGGATAGGGTAGTGTATATTTCAGGATGACCAAGGACTACCATTCTATAATAATAATAATATGCTTGAAAAACATTAGGCAAAGTGCAAAGAATGCAACTTTAGGGCCAATATATGCAACTTATATGTCTAAAAAAATATATTTGGCAATGACTGCACCAAAAGTAGCCAGTTTTTCATCCACCTCATTTCACACTCACACAAGAGCCCAATTGTCCTGCTTTCCCTCTCCTGTAGAGTGACCTGAGTGTGGAGCGGCGATTGTTTGACAATTCAGTGAACTCCACCACTCCTTGCAACAGCATAGCAAGGTCTCCTGCACCACAGCATTCAGAAATCCAATCTGAGAGAGATTCTGGATCGCCCCTAGACATAATAACTTCCGACTCCATAGATGATATTTCACCACATTCACACCCAGGACCCTAAAGTGTAATAAACATGACAGTTAACACAATGATTTATGATTATAGGAGTTACACTGATGCTGCATACAGATGACAGAATGCCACATTCAGAATGATAGTGGCAATTATTAACACAGCCTATTTATATTACCTACTAACTTGTTGTAATAAATGGTAAGCACTTACCAAACACTCTCTGGGAATTGAAAAGTACAGTGAAACATTTCTTTTGCCCTCGATTGGTTTCGATTGAAATAATGCCTATAGTAGCATCAAATGAATATGAAGAGGTAAACCAACAGAATGGTAAGTGAAGAGCAACATCAAAATAAGTAAAATGAGGAAAAATGAACCAAAGGAAGGAAACGTTAATGACAGACAAACACTGGTGGTTGATAGGATAATGTACTCAAAAATATGGAGCACAAAACAATCAAAAACAACTGAGGAGTCTGTTCTGAGAAAGTTGAGCAGTCTGGATAGCTACGGTTGCATGGAACGTGCTTTTACTGACCACAAGAGGGGTCCAAACATGGTTGCAAGATAAACCATAGGAGTTGATGATGATCATCACTAATTTATGTTCATCGAAGAACAGATCATCAGAAGGATAAGACTGAAGGATGATTTTGGAGCAGTTACTTTGAATTAAAATAAGCAAACCCTAATTTCCTTGATGCTAAATGTTTAAATACGCGCACGAACACAAGAATGATGTTTTTTGCACCAAATATTAGACGAACAGTAAGATATAGTAATATTTCATGCAATTTATTGGTCAAGTTGCCAAATTAATAAACACACGTCAATTATAAGGGCAATTCCATACGTTAACCATGATTCCAATTCCGACTGTGAAATTCGTGAGATCCCCATAGGATAAAAATTCAGTACGACGCATCACGAAAGCATTGACCCGGTAGTACCACAATGTACGTAAACAATACCCACATAAGTACGGTGCTACATATCTTGCCTTTAATTAAGTAAGAATTTAATTAGTTTTCCTGATTAACAACAACACAGGCACTGAGATATTACCTGTACGGATTCCTCAAACTTCACTATAAATTTCAAGGAAGATGTGCGGCCTTCTAAAAGACAATCATACGTATATAATCCACCAGGACTAAGGCGTAATTTCCTTGTAAAGTTTTCAAGCTTAAAACCACTTGCTCGGCTTACAGATTCCAGAAGCTTGGATAGTTTTGCTGGATGGTATTTTTCTCGTAAGAGGCTTTCGTGTCCATTCACGAATGACATTGGTCTAGAAGGCAACGGTAAAGGAATAGATTATTCATTCCGATGACAATAACATGCAGATAAAAAAATATTGGGACCTTACAATGGTAATACTTCCACGTATTTCTTACACTTACTCAAGAGCAAAGACATAATTTTGAAATTTTCCGTCATCATTGACCAAATTATTTTCCAATACTTCTATGTCAGCTTCAAGTATACCGATTTTTTTCATTAGGGACACCTTACGATCTAGCTTCTCCTTTATATCACCTTCCATGTTTCGTAACAGAGTTGTTCCCTAAATACAGTCAAGTGAATACATTTATACTATCTTTCCGAAATAACTACACAGTGTTTACACCGTTTACACATTTCCCGCGCACCCGTAGGACAGAATCCAACGTTGCCATCCGTAAAATTCATATTTTTCTTCTGCCTCCGGAATTCAAACTTCAATTGTTTCACCTTCACATTTATAACGTTTCTTAATACATTTTCTGAGCTCTTGGCAGCATCGATGCATTTAATTGTGATTAAATAAAGTTAGAGCTCACTTACTGGCCGAATTATTTTCCAATCACTTGGAAAATGTAATCATGGTAAACTCATCAATCTCCTCAAGAGTATTGCATCTTGGGATACCAACCTAGATTTAATATTTTCCAAAGTCTCACCTGGCAACGTAAGCAGTATGGTAAACCATAAAAATTTGTACAACCCCTTAAGAAGAGTATTTAGACTATATCATAGGTAGTTTCGACGGAATTAGAACATATTGTGGCAAATAAATCTTCCTTAAATAGTTTCTGGGGTCAAACTCAAATGTGAGCGATTGTATGTACATGTTTGAATTATATCCTCACTTTTATTTCAAAATGGAAATAGTTTGTACGTTATGGGAATGTTGGCATTCATAACAGACAATCGCAAAACAGGTATGTTAATTTCTTCCTATAATTGTGAATCATAGGTTTTAGATATTTTTTAAATAGGTCAGATTTAGTTCGAACTATTTTATGTTGTATTTTGCTTTCTGAAGGGTTCTTATAACCATTATTTTTTTCCCTGTCAGCTAGTTGTAGACAATAATGTCGCACATTATGGTAGAGTGCGTAATCCATTTCGTGTTTTGGGGATGATTAATAAATCGAAGTGTATCTTAGCCCACGCTGTGCCCTTAGAATTGAGGTAATTAATGTAGTTTTTTATGTTGTTTCTTTTAGCTTACGACAAACGTGTGAACAGTGACCTTTCGTACGTTCTCTGAATAGCTTTCAATTCGTCAATATTTTTGTTCAATTCTAAAAAGCTGCTCAGCGTCGATATTCGTTTAGTTTACTTGACATTTTTGTGACCTATTGTAAGTGTTAGATATTTGGCTGCAATGTAAACGTCAACTTTCCAAATTTGAGTGTGGGCGGTAAGGTAAGTCAGTATGACACAATCTTAAGTACTGTATTTAAGTCTGCATTTCTCCCTTGTAAAATGATCTTACTACTGAAAAAACGGCGTACACTGATTTGATAGGGCGATGGAATAATCAACTTGTAACAGTCGTGATACTTATCTCTAACGTTGAGCCTATAATTGGAGTACTATTTATTGTCAAGCTCGTATGGGCTAGCGTTTCGTCGAAATTATTGATTGCATGTTTGAGTTATTCTTCGATCTCTTTTGGACGAGTTTTCGTGACTGCTGATTGCAGTTATTAGTTTAGGTGCTTCTATATCGTTGAAGATGTGCCATTTCTTCCTCTTCGAATTAGAAAAATTGATGTTATTCGTGGGTTCATGAAGTAAAGGTGCTGTGTGTGGGAGTTGAGGTAATTTAGATGGATAATCTCGCGGTAAATATGGGAATTTTACGGTCCACAAGTAGTTTCGCATCATCTCGAATTAGTTGTCTTATTGGCACGGACTCTTGCATGACAAGGGTGTCAAGTTGAACCGCTTAGTGCTGAGAATTTCACGTCGAGCCCAGCTACCCTAAACCCCCGCGAACCTCTTTGGAATCGTCCCTGCTAGTTTTCGTCTTATGCGCAGGTGCCATCGCATTTTTTTATACCTCCGTGATAATTTTGGCATAATCATGCTGTATATTCTTCTTTAGGTCGTCATTGTCGTGAAATGTGAGTAAAAACACTCATGAATGTTCTGCCTTTGGTCAACCTTTCGTTATCGATTAATAGGAAAAATATTTATGAGAATTTCTGAGTGAATTTAGCTACGGTGTTATTAGTCCATTACTGCAATATTTTCGTCAATTCGCACGATTGGTTGATTTTCCACTGCATATAATACCCTGTAAAATGTGAATGTTTTGCTGAGAAATTATTGTCGTGGACGGTATGATGAATTTAAAGGAAATACATGAATCCCCCACGATTATAAGTAGTCATTGATGTGTTTATTTTTGGACAATGCAGCGCAGAGACTTATCGTAGTATGTACTTGGCGTGCGTTCCTACAAGTTTTTCTCCTAATTTGACGAAATTGTTCGTGGTTTGATATGTGGCATTTAGAACTGCGTATCCCTAAAGTATCCATCATAATCATTTTATGTCAATATTCTCAACGGATGAGGTGTAAAGCGCTTTTGTTCATGTCTCAGAAATTTGTGTAAAATGATTGAGTTAGCGTTCATGGAATTTACAATTGAAGTTGATAGTTCAAAAATCTAATACTGAATGATTAAATTATTGATGGGGAGTGTTTTCCAATATCTGGCCGTTAGTTTTGTCATATTCCTTATAACCCTCTTCTTCGAGACCTTGCGATTGTTTTCTTGTATTTTTGCCTTAGGCCTACCTTTCTGCCTCCTTTTCGTGGTATTTGTAGTTCGATGGCATTTTGTGTGTTTTCCATGTTATGCGGCACTTGTCTTATAGCTATGAATAATTATAGTACATTTTATTTATTTTTTAGGATTTGTTGACCTGCAATTGCAATATGTTGAAGCAGTATTGTGAATTGTAAGGGGTGCAAATGGAATTGTTTCCCGAGGGAGAGTTGTTGGATATTGAGAGTGTTGAACTTGTCATTTGTGACAACAATGAAGCTGTAAGTACCTACTGTCCAAATGATTAAACCTTAATTAACTTTTAAACTAAAGGTTTATTGTTATGTACCTACATGGCCTTGGCTTGGCTTTTTTAAAAACTTCATTGAAAATACGAATATATGTTGCCTGAATACGAGAATAATGTGAACAGTGCTAAAATAGAGATTCACTTGGGCCAGTCAACGTACATATAACCTAGCAAGCAAGGCAGGTGTAGCCTGTGTACAAAGTTACTTCTCTGGAACAAATTTTGAGCGTTTTCAATGTATAGTAGGTATGTGTTACATGTGTTTTCCTCATTATTCAGAATCTACACTCTTTCACATCCTTCATTAATTTTAAAATGTTTTTTTTAATGGCTTGCATTTAGTATAATAGATTATGCCATTGTCTATTTATAAATGTTGTGTATTTAATGAAATCTCTTGAAGTCACCATCTTGTCAAAGCAATGTTAAATGAAATTGATGTTATTTTGCTTCTGCTGTTATCCATTCCAGATGAACAGATAAAAGGGAGAACGCATTGGTAAATTTTTTGTGTAGCTTTTGTGCTTAATGTAATTGTGTTGTATTTTTCCAAACTGAAGCATAATGGGGGAGATTTCTGTGTGGCGAAGGGTTTGCGTGATGTAAGGCAATCATAAGTTTAATTGACCGTTTAAAAACAAAAACAGTAAACCCATACATATTCTGTACTGCTCGTTTTGTTTGAGATGTTTACCCTGAGCAGCATTAGCTTTGGCATCATGTGTGATGTATGGACCTTATGTCATCAGATGCATTATAAGTTATTTTGTATTATACTGTATCAGACCAGTAATTATTCTCATAATTGTTGTGTGTATCCCAGTAATTTTGAGAAATGGCTGTTAAAAGTATATTTGCTTCAGTCACCTAGTTAATGTTTTGACAGGACATAGTATCATAGTGGATAAATTGTGCAATGCTTGGAAACCATGAGTTTTGTGGCTATCATGATTAATTTGCTTGAAGGACAGTGATGGTTTTCTGATACTTTAATGTTTTGAAGCCAATTGGTCTTCAAAGTTTTGTGCACATTATCTTCTTACTCATGAAATTTGAAAGATTAGTTTTCCACACTTTTTGTTTTTATTGACCTCAACCTGTTCCAGTGACTCTACATCTTGATTACCGGTCGAGGTTAATAAAAACAAAAAGTATGGAAAACTATAGTATTTCAAATTCATTTTATTGTTCCACAAAGAGAGCTTATTGACAGTTGATCTATTCTTCTTACTGCCACATTGAATTAGTTCTGATGTTCCAATCTTCTAAATTACTCACAATAATAGTAGTATGCAGGCCATGTGCTCTGGATACCACTCTTATTCATGTATTTGTATAAATTCCCCCGAATATTACATTTTCACCAGTGACAGGTACCTTTACTCTTAGGGACTGGTCAATATTTCTGTAAGGGTCTAAAAATGGGGTGGATAATCATAATGTTTTCAATGGGTTATTCATAAATTACATAATTTTGAAGGACTTGGGGGTGGGTAAACTGTTATGATTCACTCTTGACTGGGAGGGGAGTTCCAAGCCTTCTTTGTGCTGGGAGTAAGATGCATTAAACTTTAAATTCTTGTTAAAAAGTATAATTCCCATAATGGTTGTAGTAGTAGCTGTAATAATAATTGCCTAATGTTGTATCTGGTCCATCCATTCATCTCTGCATCTGTCCCCCCTTATCTCAGAAACTATCCTAGAGAGTTGACAGTTTCGGCGGTAACTTGATGGAAATTCATCTTTCACAAGGAAGAAAAAACTTTGTATTTCCACAAAAAATTTGTGTTTTACACAAAATTTTTCTTTCACTCACTTAAGCCCGTTTCACATGACATTTGATCCAGCTCAAGGTCAAGGATACTTGCTAGTATACTTGCTGACCTACTGGATTTCCTACTTGATATGGTACTAGTTTGCTACTAGACCCAGTAGGACCCAGTGGCCATCTACCAATCACGTTCATGTTACAGATGCTGTGCGATCTTCTCTTTTTTTAATTAGTATGGAATCATATGGAATAACCGCTTCATAGCAAGCACAAGGTCAATGATCGTGTGAAACCTCCTAGCAGGGTTCCAATCATGCTAGATTCCGTCCTCAATTCAAGTAGTGTCTAACACACTAGGTCTTGTGCAGGATCAAGTATAGTGTGAAATGGGCTTTTGATGCTTAAATGTCAAGATATTTATTTCATTTTTTCTTTAATCAGTGGACAAGGCTTCAAGCATTCTTATTCCTTGAATCATTTTATGCTTTTCGATCCTTATTTCTCTATGTAATTTATGTCAAAAGTTACTGTTTTTTCCGGTTATTTTCTGAGGGTTGCTAAGGACATTGCCACTGTTGACTCTGAATAAAAATGTTCATGATGATAAAAATGTTTTTTGTAAGGGATGCTAATAATTCACATGTGAACTCCATAAGAGGCTGTTGAAACTGTATTTTTGTATCTAGAGGGATTGGGAACTAATCCTTCCCAAGCAACCCTATTCGGACTTCATTTTTCCCCGTAGGCTACATACAAATGCATGTAGCCTATTGTACCTTCTAACCTACTTCGTTTCCCACATTCTGAAAAATCCTGATAACTATTTATATTTTTGTGAAGGCCGGCTTTCAATTACTGGCATTAGTTATGTGTTTACATTGGCATAAATTAGATTTAGAATTCTGAAATCTATTTTCAGCCAATTATAGAGCACAAGATGGGCTTAGTACATTATTGAAAATTTCAAAAATGCTAAATTCGGTTTGTGTTTATAATTTTCCTCCCCCCCACTGGATTTCAATGGGTACCTTCGTCTAGTTGAGAATCAAACAGGCCCGGTGACAGGATTCTCGGGCCCCTGGGCAACTGAGTGGTCCGGGCCCCCTAAATCCCGGCAAACCCCCCTCACTCAATTTAGACCAGAACTGCGAACTTTTTTTTTTACTTTATATTTGATAACCAAGACTTACCTGATTATCAGCTTTTTCTGCAAAAGAAACTTGCACACTGTCATACGTTATCTTTTGATTTACTACAAATTGTCCTTTTTTTTAATTTAACACGTCGGTGGAATGGGATGGGAAAACAATTTCAAAATGAAAAATTTTTGCCGGTGTAACACACTTTACACTTTCATTATACAGTAATCAAAACTAGGACTTACTTGAACTTGAAAATTTTATAAAAATTCATAATAAAACATACTTTTCTTTTTTTTTCAAAATTAGCATATCCACAATTACTCACATCTTTTCGGAGATAAGGAGATAATTATATCACCACCAAATTAAAATGAATGCAGAGTATTCCCTTCTACTAAGCTTTGCTTTCACTACAACGCTCTCAATCAAACATAACAGAAGGGAATGGGTAAAAATAATGTAAGTTAAGGGTTTTGACGAACAGAATATATTTTGTTGAGCCTCAATATGAAGCTATTTTTGATAACTTGTTTCCTTGCTGTGTGCATAATTCAAGTAAAGTAGAAACTAAAGTTTTCCTAGATGAATAAAGTCTAATGTGACGTATAAATCAGGGATGTGCATATTGTGACACAGGGAAAATGAAAGATTTGAGTAGATTTTCTCGATGAACAACCAAAAATTCCAAGGTGTCCAAAATGTACCTTTCTGCATGAACCTAGTAGGGTCAAAGGCTTGGACTGCTGGGGCGAAGGGGCAAATAAATGGAAAGAAGTCCATAATAGTGTCCCTCTGGAACGTAAAATAATGCTTCGTGGGAAAAATACAGAAATTTTAAGGCTTTTAGGGTGTGAATGAGAAGTCTACTTTTGAGAGGAGAAACCTTGAATGCTATTTCGCGTACACTTTAAGACCTTAATATTTCTATATCCCCATGATTTTATACGTGTAGAGCTGGTGGAGATCGATAAAAATGTACGCATATTAAAAAATTCGAATAAGAAGCGTTGTGTTCATTATGGCTTGAAAAAACTTACTCGCGTCACATCATTTCCAGCTCCCGGCGGGTGTCTCAAGCTCCGGACGCGCTTATGAAAAATCAAATGTAATTATTGGCGTCAAAAACGAATTTTCAATTTTTTTTCAGATCTACCTTTAAAAAGCATCAACAATTGATTTAATATGAGTCAAGTAAGATTTCACGCTTTCCCGGCGAATTGCATTGATGAACTCTTCTCGGGCTCTACACCGGGTGAGTGAATGTAATGTTGCCGACGTTTCGGGTAGCGACTCGTTACCCATCCTCCTTTGGGTAACGAGTCGCTACCCGAAACGTCGGCAACATTACATTCACTCACCCGGTGTAGAGCCCGAGAAGAGTTCATCAATAATATGAGTCACTTTACAGGCACTTAACATGCCAGATACTTACTACTTAAAATGAATTTTTGTGTGAAAATAGCATCCGCCATTTTGTTACGTAATATCACCTATATAGGAAAAAAAACTTCCAAAGAAGCACAGTAAAGTAAAAGGGTGGTTTTAACAGACCTACTAGTTTTTTATCCGACCAAATTCCTCCCACAGCGTCACCTTCAACTTAAATAGGAAGATTTTCATAGAATACTGAAGTCGGGTGTAATTTTGGCTATGTTTGAGCCCCTGCATCTCGGTAACGGCGACAGAACATGACCAATGACATACCATTCCATGGTTGCCAATCAATTTTGAGTATTTGTTCCAAGTTTCATGATTCTATCTCCAAAAAATCCATTTTGGAATTTTGTTCATTTTTTCGATTTCAGCCTACTGTGTATTGGTTCAAATTTTCCTTCCTCTCCTTTCTATTAAAAAAAAAACCACACAAAATCATGACTGTGCGTGCATGGGCCTTGAACTTATTTAAGTAAAACAAGGAAACAAATTTAGAAAAATTTCAGAAGGATAAATTATACATCATCTTTAAGAATTCATAACTTTCTGAAATATGTACCTATATATCCACAAAATTCTTAACATAAAATATTTTTTTGCTTCCCTTTTTTATTTTACCCGGGAGTTAAGGATTGCAATCCCGGATGAAATAACAATCCCGAAACTCGGGATTTATTATAAACGAATCCCGGAATTCTGGGATTGGCGTACAACTTTTCGCTAACAGGCAGCGCTAATAAGTAAGTTTTCTTGGACATGAAATGCAACACGTTACACGTCTGAGTCTATTGACTAATACATTTTATTGGAATAACTTATTTGTCATCATTTGTAATACATAAGAAAAACGGAAATGAGCTTACGGTGCGCGTGTTAAAGACATAGTGATCGCCAGCATTAAACAAGATGGACTAAATTCCAGAAAATGCTGTCTAACTTTGGATGATGATCCCAGAATCCTGGGATTGAAAAATCTCTCTGGGATTGCAATCCTTACTGGGAGGCTTGGTTGGGGTGCCGCGGTCCCTCCCTACCCCCGTGTATGGGCGCTCATGTATACAAAACCAATGACACAACACTAGAGTGTGTAGCTTGCTACTGCTAATATGTAACTTTGACTACAGAATAAACAAGTATTTACAGTCCACTAACAAGTAAACAATAGACTTTAGACGGGGGATGGGGTTTCAGGTTACAATATGTCACTGAGTGGCGAATGTTCGCGGCTAAGGGAGGGAAGGTGAGTCACAGCACCCGCGCTTCTCGCTCTATCGTCGCCATCAACCCAAAACACTCGATGACCACAACAACAATGCTTACGTCGTACTTCTCTATTGCACACTGACACACGCTCTACATTCATTTGTTTTTTTTTCACTTTTTAAACAACAAAATTTTGTATTCTATTTGGCATTTAAATTTATTCATACTTTAAATTTTTATTTTCAATTAACTTATTTTGCCCCGGGCCCCCTGATGGCCCGGGCCCCTGGGCATTTGCCCCTTTTGCCCCCCCCTGTCGCCGGCCCTGGAATCAAATGAGGTGTTTCTGATAAATATCATGTTTTATCACTCAAAAAGGGTGAGTGTAGGTTTAATCAGGGGATCTAAGAAAGTGCTGCTAAGCATTATAGATGGGGAGGTGAGTCAGAATGTGGAAACATCCATGTTACCTAATAATGTAAAACTTCATATTTGCATTCTCAGAATTTACATTTTCCCACGATATACAACTTTTTTATTGGGTCCCACCCAATTTCCTCTATCTCCAACGTATTTAAAACCCCGTATTTACACCATGACTTTTCTGTTTTCCCGCAGTTTGCATTAGATGTGGGCTAAAATGCGATAGGTTAAAAAAAACAAAATTCCCTTCTATGACATTTAACTATACATACCAGTCAGTATGAAACACTTTTTTTTACCTTGTTTCGTGCATATATGCTTCAAAATCATGAGAGAGCAGTGATATACTCTTGTTTTATGGAAGAATTTGAATTTAGTAGCATAGCAGGCAGTACAATGCGCCTCTAGTGATGTAAAGGTGAAATATTTACACTTGCGATCCTTTTGCATGGGGGATTGGGTTGGTGTGGTGGATAGAGTACTGGCCTCCCATCCCGAGGGCCCGGGTTCGATTTCCGGCTGTGGTGGAATTTTCAGTGGCAAACCGGTCCCTACTTGAGTGCTTAGTGGAGGGTATTTCAAGTTCAGTACTCCGTCCGTCGGATGGGACGTTAAGCCGTGGTCCCCATGGTGCCTATCTTTAGGAGTAGGCTAATGCCGACGCCAGGTTTCTCTCCATCCTTCCTCCGTTCCTTGAAAACTTGTACCCTACTCAGTTACCCACCTATCCTAAAATGGTGCAAATGACCTCAGCTGTTGACCGCCTCCCTGAATAACCAACCAACCTTTTGCCGGGAAAAGTTTAGTGCTATGAAATGAATGCATATAGGATGCAAGTTATAAATTAGGAGCACCTCCTGGAGTGTATTTAAACTCTACCTAAGTTCATGTTGTGAATAACGAAAATGAATTTTTACCCATATATTATGAATGTTAAAAAATACATGAATTGAACTGGTGGATGGTAACTAGGGATCGTTCATCAGAACATCGCTCTGAAATGATTCAACAGTTTTACTGCAGGTTACTATAAAACAAAACTTAATGAAATTTGTTTTATCATGTGATAACCGCATTGAATAAATAAAATTACTTTGTGGAGAAATTTTTCAAGTTGGATAACTGCTCATGTGTTGTGAGATGTTCTCATGTGATGTTTATGTTATCCTTAACTACTCTGGAACAAACATTTTATTTTACATGGAAATAGAAACGAATTAGAATATTTTAGGATGACTCTAGGATTTTCATGTTTTTTCCATGTTGGTTCATCCCTCTGGACGACAGTTTCATTGGCAATCCAGATGCCATCTGCAGGTCCGTAGATAGTGTCCCATCAAATTTCCTATACCTCGGACCTGAAGATGCCATCTTTAATGCCGGTGAAACTGTCGTCCAGTACAATGAACCAAAGTGGAAAAAAATCGGAAACCCTCGACTCATCTTCTAATCATCGTGGAAGTCTTCGCAGCAACTATAATATTTTCAATTTAGGCTTAAATGAAAATTGTAGATTCTCATGATGCAACTCGCACTGATAAAGTGAAGCATCTAAGATTACCGGTCTCTACAATGGATACCATTATGAAAAATCACACTGTAATTCAGTAACATGCTAGCTAGTGCAGGCATTGGTTGATAACAATAAAATGTCAAGAAATCATCGTAAGAAGGAATACCAACTTAAAAAGTGATTTTTAAGTTCTAAATCGTCCAATATCACCATTAAAGGCTTTGTCACAACAGAAAAGGAATAAAGTATGAGTTTTACAATTATGCACTTGACAAAGTCCAATGGTTGGTTGAAAAAATGGTAGATATATTGTACAAAAATAAATCAGGACAGCTCTATACTTTAAGAAATAATTTATAATATTGCTCTAATTCAGTTTATAAGTGTTTCGTAATTATATATTTACTCTATGCTGTTGAAGTATGCATGTAAAACTGAAAATTGTACTCTTCCCACTATTTGCATTTTCCCGCAATTTACATTTTTTTTCTAGAGGTCCCTACTGTATGTATATGGAATTTATATATTTACTGTATGTATGTGGAAGGTCCCTAGTGGTAATGTGGCTATGAGCGTATGGTCATGAATATGAATGAACTGATAGCTACATAACATGAGAAAAGTAGTTTGTCATGGGCCAAATGCCAAAATCCTTTCATGTGATTTAATTCTTTCTTCAGGATTGGTTATAACTTTTATTGACATTATTTAACTTTTTTCAATTGATCATGCTAGTTGTTAAGTGCTAAGTTGTTCTGAGTTTAAGCTTTGACGGACTTAGATGTTTTTTCTTGTTTTGGTATGTTATCTTTAAAAATTTCATTTTTTCTGGGGTTCCTTCTGCTTCTGTCCATGTTGTGGAGATGAAAGTTTCACTAGTGTTGCAGCTAGCATCTTAAGTAGAGATGTGTAAATTACTGTTATTTTCAATTGTGGTAAATTACGGTAATTTTAAGTTTTGAGTTGCAAGTCCTTATCAGAGGATTCAAAAAAAAATCAAATAGCATTGAGATATAAATGCCGATGTTTATATCACGTATTCCATATCACGTTTATCTATAATAACTCATTAAAAAAACTATAACGAAGTTGGCGGCAACACGCAATTTGCCTCTCTTTTGTCATACCATGAGAAATTTTCGTTCCAAAGACATCCTATGCACAATGTGCATTTGTTATTTTACTCTGAATTAATCACGGACACAATGTAAACAAAATCTTTTAGCTACTTAATTTATAATATCACCTATTCCAATGGTTTCTTCGTGAGGAAGAACTTTTCTGAAAATTATCGTTTTTTTGGTAATTTTCAGGGGTGTTGGTAATTTAGGAAAAATACCATGGTAATTTATGAAAATTACCACAGTAATTTACCGAGTTGCCCATTTCTAGTCTTAAGGTCCAAAGTGCCCTATTTAAAACCCAATGTTAATTCTCTGAAATCAAATGTATCAGATTTAATTGATTTATTTCTGAGCAACAACCCAAAAAACATTAACACTCTTAGAATGATAAACATCAAAACTGAACATGATAAATTAATTAAAGCACGGGGAAAGAAAGATTTACCCACTTTAGTTAATATGTCTGCCCGAGCCATTGACAAGACAATGTTTACCCGGGCAAGAGATATTCCACCCCTCCACTTTCTCTACCCCCTCCCAATTTGTCAAACTGTGTAACACATATTCACCAGTTAAACATGGTAGTAAAAATTAAGTAGCAAAATAAGTAGTAAATTAGCTTGTACCTGAATTAAGTAGTCAATCCCTGACCAAAAAAACTAGAGTTGGGACGAATCCTAAATTTTCTCGAATCCGAATCCTAAGAGGTTCTCGAATACCTCGAATCTCTCGAATCCTACATATAAAGTTGATAATAATAGAAAAGAAAAGACTTAAGCAGCTGCATTCAATGAAAAACAAATTTAAGAATAGTTTTCAAAAATACAACTCTTTATTGCAATAATACAAATAAGAATTGAGGAGCTAACATAGATAAGTAATAAACATGATACACAAAATTTTTTGCATGAAATGAAAGCATGTGAAAGTTTTAGGAGGCATAGCGATGATATGTTTCCAAAAAGTTATTAAACTGATACTGAATTGCATGTTTAAAAACGATATCTTTTTTCCAATATTGTCGCGTCTTCAAGACTCATTCACAGCGATAGACGAGCTGCTTGCAGGAGACAATTCCTCCTGTGTTAAACATTGTATTGCATTGTATGCAGGGGGACACGGGGAAATATATTAACTAGATTACATATGGTTGGACCAAGATTAGGAACAGTGTGAAAAAATTGTAGTTGTAAATCGGAGAGAATATAAAGAATTAGTTTACAGGTGTTTGAGGAAAGATGCAGAAAAGCAAGCAGTATGGTGCAATAGACACAAAGAGTGGTCAAGACACATTGGGCGTTGGCACAAACTGTGGAGGAAATTGAGGAATGATGAAAATAGAAAGATTTAAACACAGCAAGGCGAAATCAAATTTAAGGAAACAAGCAATAGACTTAGGAGGGGTATGAAGAGTGTGAGAGAAAAGTGGCAAAAAGGTCAATGTAAATAGGTTGAGAGGTTCCAGAGAGAGGGAGAAATGGGCGCCCTGTACTCAAAGGTTAGAAGGTTATTCAGTAGCAAGAAGTGGAATGCGATATTGTGCATTAGTGTTAAGTCAGGAGAGCTGCTGATAGAACTTACAAGAGATTCAGCATAGAGGTAATGAATACGTGGCAAGAACTGCATGGCACTAACAATAGGCAAGTTATCTTGGGAATAGAAGAGAAGGATATAGATAAGGATGAACTGGGACCAGGAGTCCAGCCATGCTAGTAAGTTAGGGTAAACATTATGAGAAAAGATGGTATTAGAGACTATAATGTTATCCTATCAAAGCTACTTAAGAGTCAAGGTTGAGAAGAACGTGATGATTTTACTGGTTTGTTTGCAGGATGTATGAGGATGAAGTTTGGCTGGAGGATTTTTTAAAATCTGTATTAATACCTAACCAAAAAAGAAATAGAAGGCCGCAAATACAAAGCATACACTTCTTAAATAAAAAAAATTTCATCACCTATGTGATAGCATCAGCCAATCCGCGAGCTATGCAATCCGGACAACAATCGCGGCAAAAATTATGTACGTGTACTGTAATTTCTCGCGGCATTACAATTCCACAGATGACTGAGGTCACGATAACTGGTCGTACATCTGAGAAAATTTTACTTATCTTTCATAGTGGTAACTTACTGCATGAGTTTTTACTTTGTCTTTCACAGAGCGTTGAGTCCATCCACCAGTTATGCAACCAGGACGACAATCACGGCAAAGTCGTCTCGTTAAACGCAAATGGCGAACCATTCAAAAATTTGCTAGCATAAATAAAGGGAAGATGTTATTTGCGGACATATGAAAATTAATAGGATGTAAAGGAAAAGTAATGGCAGGAAAACGTAAATTGCGGGGACGTAAAAGCGAGGTTTAACTTATTTTTAATGAATGTTTTAATCAGTCGAAACTAATCTGTTCTAAGTTATTACATAAAGAATTCGGTGTTTATTTATATTTTAGGATTCCAAAGATTCCAATGATGAAAATAGCACAAAGATTCGAGTATTCGAATCTCGAATCTTTTTCAAGATTCGAAGATTCGAATGTCCCATCTCTAAAAAAAACCTTTTTCCATTCCCATGGCACCCCTTCCTTCGTGGCACCCGGGCAGCTGCTCGGGCCTTAAGCTGGGCCTGTGTCTACTCTCTGTTGATCACTTTTCATCAAAAATTACATCTCTTCCTCTGACAATTTTTTCAAATCCGGATCCCTAAGTCTGTACCCATTAGTACAATGCCCAACAGAAATATGCTTCTTGCATCTAGGTTCCAAGTTACCACTCATCTATTGTTTGGGGGTATGCAGGTAGCTAGGGGGTATGCCGTTTTGTTGGTCCAAAAATCCTCAATTTAATGAGATTTAGTTTCTGTCCTTACCAAAGATGAGCTGGAACTTCCTTTTCCAGGGCTGTTATTCGAGTTCTGTTGATTAGGCATACAGTGTACTCTAGGTCCAGCATCATATGATTCAGTCGTTCTGCCCCCCCATTTTGCCGTGGCTTGTACCAAATTGTAAATTCCAATTGCTTACCTCGTTCTTCAAAATAGGTTTTCATTTTATTAGTGACATAATCCTGCTGTTATCACATCTGAAACGGCACAGATTTACACTGGAATGAGTTATTTCCATTTTTTCATAAATATTAAGGTAATTGAAGGCTTCTGACTTATATTTCAAAAAGAACACTGATGTAAACTGGGTATAATCATCCACAAATGCCATCATGTATTTCATCCCATCATGAAATTGGAGATACAGGTCCAACCAGATCACTGTGTACTAGTTCTTGTGGACATGTGGTTCTGTTTCTTTCATGCAAGTGTGGCTGTTTTGTTTGTTTCCAGCGAAGGACTACATGGATCCTTGAATTTGTTCTCTTTAATTCCATCAAGGGTGGTTGATTTCATCAAGCCACCCTTGGAGATGTGCCCCTGTCTTTGGTGCCACAGATTTTCAGCTTTGATTGTGAGGCAAGCTGTGGCAACACTGATGCACAAAATGAAACTTTATTTTCTGTTACAGTAATGAACATGCCCAGTCTTAATTAGACTTTTCATGCTGAATCCAAGTATGTAAGTGGTTTTTGCCTGTCAGCCTTAGTTTTCACAGGATACCAGGAAAACAAAAATCCCAGATTATCCAATTTAGATCAAATTAAAGTATTTATAGGAAACACACAGATGTTACAAACCATGTATCGGAACATTTCCCCACAAGAAGCCCTTCACAATTAAATTCTTGAATATAGATGACATGAAATAGGTGCTGGAGAAGTTCACTATTATAGGTGTTGACAAAGGCTGCAAATTGCTCATTCTTAAGATGCACTCGTTATAATCAATGTGAAGAATTTTTATGCCTTTCTTGTACTATAGTGACCAGTTTGGGCAAAGATGACTTGTTGAGTATCAGATACAATCTATCAGTTAATCAGCTGAGAATATTTTAATGGAAATAATAAAATCATGGCAAAATCACTGTAATGAAATCTCATGAGGTATTAAATTGTATTGAATGAGGAAGGTGGAAGATAACTGGTAGTGCTCTGAGCAAATTTTAGTTCTTTTTCATATTGATAACTTGCAGCATAAGTTGTATATTTGGGCTACTTCGTTGTTGATAGAATGTTGAGCTCTGTGAGTTATACAAACAGGATGATATTAATTTCAAAATATGTAGACTTATTATGGCCGTATGATAGTAGTTATCACTTGTTATAACCAACAAAATTACACAAACTTTTCATCGCAGACCAACAATGAAAAACATATGCCATAGTAGTATTCTTGCTCTAAGCCATGTGGATTGCCATTGTGGATTTCTACTGTATCTAGAATAAACAACCATTATATTCTATTTAATGCCTGTACTAAAATTTCAGTGTGAAAAGTTGAGATTCGAAAGAATAAGACACCTTAATTACAAATAAAGAATTAAGTGAATTATGTACATTAACTTGTTGTATTGTTCATTTAAAAAATTAGTTAATTTTGTTATGGAAAACATAGATTGCCTGTGAACTGGTACATTTGAATTAATAATGCTCCAATATGTATTTGAAACGTTAATACAATGATATGACAATGTGATATATAGACAGTATGGTTTAATTGAAATATTTATCTGTTTTTACATAATCTGGATACCGACAATTTATTTTCTTCTGTTTTAGTGTTTGGCCGACTTAGTGGGTGGACAAGAAGCGAATGAGTTGTCAGTTGTTGTTCAGAGAGAGTTTGATGAAATTGAGCGACATGGCAGTGTTGGAGGTAATCCTCCACCCAAGGCCATGGAGGATAGTTCCTCTGAACATCTCAACATAATGCAGCTTCCTGTGGTTGTCCCAACATCCATTGGTGGTATAAAAACATCATCCAATGGAGGCACTGCTAACAACAACCTGGAAACCCCTTGTGGAGATGATGCTATGCCTGACAGGCATCCCAAAGACATTGAGCTAAAAAATCACTGTGCTCTTGATGATTCAATTATT
Organism: Platycnemis pennipes; assembly: GCA_933228895.1. Classification (NCBI taxonomy): domain Eukaryota; kingdom Metazoa; phylum Arthropoda; class Insecta; order Odonata; family Platycnemididae; genus Platycnemis; species Platycnemis pennipes. Next base: position 118,312,433 of record OW121853.1, on the reverse strand, counting down.
ACTGAAGAACTTGGTGCAGGTGAATTCCTTATTTTATCCCTATTCATATAATTACAATTGAAATAGTCTTTGGGCTATGGAGATAAAATAATAATCCTGAATCTTTTGATGCTAGATATAATAGTTAAGACCATAAGAATTTGAGTTTGACTGAGAATACCTGGATATAATTATGTCTAATCCAATAAGTTGTGTTTAATTTTGGAGTGAAAGGAATTAATTTGTTTGTGACAAGGCATTTTGTTCTGGTTGGTAATGCAGTACATTTTCCAGTTGTTAGTCATATACATATTCCTTTTATCTCTTAATTTTGTCTTAGCTTCCGCTGCTTCATAACTCTCTCAACCTGTTTATATCTTGTGATTCATTTCAGCATTTTGTTTGGTCTCACCAAGCTGCTTAAGATAATTTAGAGAAATAATTGCTAATGTTTCGTGATTGGTTTTTTTTAAGGAAATTAAACCCTTTGCTCTCAGATGTAGAGAGATGTCAAAAGGGCTCATGCATTGAGTATCACTCGACACCCATATTTCATCATGATTATAAGGTGTTCATTTTTATGTGTATTTTTAAGTACCTTTAATTAGAGAATGGAATACACATTATGGTTGAAAATATTGATTACTGAAATAATGTTTTATATTCTGTGCTTTAGACCTTCATATTTAAAATTAAATTCCCTGCATATATAACTGAAATGGTGCAAGAAATCCAAGTTCAGAGGGTTAATGTCTATTAAGTCATGAATTTTTATTAATCTTTCTTACTTCTATGTATGAGTTTTAGTTCTCTACATGACAAGACTTGTTGTTTCTTGCTTTCTTATTAACCTTTACTAGATTGTAATCCTCTAATATTGAATCACCATCATTCCACTTTAGTTCATATTATGCTGAATGTATATTGGAAAAGAGTCATTTTCAGATCTTGTGGGAAGGAAAGAATAGGTAATTTTTACTTTAACAGTAATTTAACCATTAATTACTGACAATATATGAGTAGCCTGGTTGCAAACGCCTTTAACTGCATCGGAAGTGAAACTTGGAAAAGTGAGAAAATGAATGCTCTGAAATTTTTTTTTCAGCTGATGCAAGCGTAATTTTTTAGCATAAAATTCAGAAAAAAATATACAAATTTATTGGTATGACAGTATGAAACATATTACAGACTGTAAAGAGGATATTTTAGCATTTATTAAGTAGTTAACTGGTTTTGCAACCAGATAATGTGTTTAACGGCTTTTGATACTATACATGTTAATATACTGAATTATTTTCCTTCGTTAATAAACTTTCATTAATAAAGTTAATGGAGATTTTAATATTAGGTGTTTATTTTGAAAACGTGTCAATCTTTGAATGAAATATATAAATTTTAGTGTACTTTTTATGAATTAGTTTTCAAAAATCGAATCTTTTCTCAATGTATTAATAGAACACATTTGTTTAAATGTATACAAAAACTTATATTGTCCATTTATTTTAAATCAAATGTAATGAGAAATCTTAATGCAAAACACATTAACCAATTAATATTTCACTTTTAAGACAATTCAACAAATTCTAACTCTAGACATTTCATAATCTGAATTATTTAACATCCATCAATCCAAAGTCAGACAAATCGTAATCATTATGGACATTCAGGAAAGCTTCTTGATCGCAAAACATCTCCGAGTAGAAATGTTATCTGTTGATTTTCCATCTAATGTTCACCAAAGTGAAGTTGAAGGTGTATTAAATTGTTTAGCTTTGCTTCTTTTGGCCGGACAACCTTATTAATGGATTCAGGAGTGAATCCTTTTCTTAATATTTTGCCCTGTTTCGTAAGAGACTTCGCTTCACAAGTATCGATGTTATAAAACTTCTCTCCTTGAACCTTACAGTTACTTCTAAAGTTGTTACTAGTGATGATGAATACTTTGCGTTTTAAGAACTGAAAATGCCAACTGCTGGGGATCTTGATTACGTATTCTGTGTATAACTTCCAATCATTGACTGTGCATTCTTCTCCCAAACGAATGACCGTGTGTGTTTCTTCAAGATTCCCAAGTAGACAGAAAGGTTCTCTATTACGCTGAATTTCCGAAATTGCCTTTCTAAATTTCCAAATCTCGGTCTGGCAGGATGAAGGAATGTCCAACAATAGGTAACCAAATCTCTATCTTCTATTGTGACTGGGGCTTCAGGTAATAACCACATGGTAACTCCTGAGAACTTAACAGGTTTTGCAACCGTATACAATTTTCTACTGGTAATTTAATGATTTTAAGCAGACTTAAATAAACTAGATAATAGCAGACTAGTAAAAATATGCCTCTTGTATGCCTAATCACATTTTTAATAAAACCTGATCATTATTTGAATTTCTTTAAAAATTGCAGTGAACGACTTTTGCAACCAGACTACTCATATATTTCCATGACTATGTCATACCGATCATTATATCATCATACAGTATCGTCATTCATGCTGCTTAATTTTAGTTGTAATTGTTAAACATGTAACTCAAAAAAGTCCATGTAGCTCCGTTTTCAAGCTTCACTGTTAGTGCATCATGTTCTCATGATATACAGTAGAATTTCGATATGAAATTTTGTTATAATGAAGGAAATATGCCAGTCCCCGCAAAAAAGATACCCTAAAGGTATGGTTCACTATGCAATATTTCAAAATAATAAAATGATTGCAGTCTCAAAGTGAAAACAAAACACATAATTATGTTAAGATTGTGGGAATGAAGCAATTCCCCTTAAAAAAAATACAGTTGAAGCATGGTATAACGAGTGCTCCCAATGCCTGGAAAATCACTCGTTACAGCAAGTGCTCGTTGTACCCGAAGATGATAGATTAAGCCTCTCAATTCCCACAGTTATTCTTACTTTCCATTTTTCTTTCGTTACCGTAAGTTGGGGCGAGTTCGGACACTTTTTTGTGTATAATCATTATTTGCGCAACGAAGTATTTGCCGGTTGGCGCGAAAATCGAAATTAAAAATCTATAAACCTTTAGAAACATCGTGAAAAGAAATAAACTGATGTCGCTTTATTGTTAACTACGAAAAATATTCAATGACACCATTCGAACACGCCTTACGGAGTGGGGCGAGTGCGGACACGCGCAAAATATTTACGTTTTCGTTCATAGTAATCACTTTCGCGGCGATAGGAAGAGCATTTATTTATTTAAATATGTTCTTATATTAAAAATAATAATTTATAAATATTTTCGTTGTGTTAAAAGACTGCAAGATGCTTTTAGTTACTTGTTTTTATTAGCGAATCATTGAGCTGGAAAAAAAATTCGAAAAACTTTTTTGACCGTCGCATTGAGGGATGTGACCAGGCATTTAGTTATTTATCATAGTAATTCTATAGATAAAATTGAGAAAGTGAATTTGCTTCATTGTTACAAACCAAAGAAATTTGTTGAGTGGTTAATATTTCTTTTATTTAAAACTCTACATCTAACCGACAAGAGCGTAAAATCTCGCAGGTTTGAAAAAATTCACGATGAAGACGGGAATATATTGAAATGAAATAAACCAAATATATCAACTTTGGATCACATATTTAATGATGCGTTTAAAAAATGTACAATGAAATGGTCTTCTCATTTATTGTTCACTATTCAAACAAAAAATTTCAATCTCCCCGATGGATGCAACCAAAAGCTTTGACACGCTTCGATGAAGTGGGAACTTAACTTAGCAAAATAAAAAAATACACATACGCATTAAAATAAATCATTACAATGATAAACAATACTATTCATGACAAAATCAATTAATCAACATCATTAATATTAGTTAAACCACTAAAAATGAAGCGGCCCCTTCGTAAGTCCCTTGGCGGAGCCAGCTGACGAACAATTTGCGTTCTGTGCACTAGGCACTCATCAGCAACATCGGGAAATCTGAAATAAGTCTCCTTGACTGTGGCTTTTTTCCGGAGACACTGAACGCGGAATCGGTTGTTAGAACAGACTTCCATAACCTTTCCCACGAAGAGCCTGTCGCGTTTATTTGTTTCAAACTTGAACAAAATGAATGCATTTACAGGGAAAGAACCGGGAATTTCTAAATTACTCTCATCAGTCGCATTGTTATTCTGCGATGCCAAATCATTAATCTCATCAATCGATGCATTATTCTCCGAGGAAACGTCTCCCACTTCCTCAACTAATGATTTAGTCATGCATTCAGCACTCACACTTTTCCCTGGCTGAACTTGAAGTTTTTTCCCCCTAGATTTTTTAAGCACAGGTGTTTCTACATGGGATGATGCCAACCATTGCAGAAATGCATCTGACCATGCAGATCCCCCGGCGGCATTGTCCGAATTTTCCTCAGGATTCAAAGAAGGAACTTTGTTAATAACTCGACTTTTGTTGAAAGGGAAAATTCCCGCAGCTTTAAACCTTGCACAAACATTGCCTGATAGGTGAGATCCAATGGAATCAAAGGCAGATTTCAATAATCTGGGAAACTCCTTTTTTGGAAGAACCCCGCGATTTTTGCGTTTCCATTCATCAAGACATTTTCTCCATGCGATCTTAAGGGGTCTAAAAAAAGCAAGATCGAGAGGCTGGCATAAATGCGTCGTGTTAGGAGGAAGCATTACAAAATTTATTCCCATTTCTTCACACAACCTAATCACTTCTATTGAGAGGTGACTCGAAAGATTATCTCCTATTAAAAGTTTAGGCCCTTGCCTGTTTTTGAAAAATGGCACCCACATTGTTTTAAACCAGTCTTCAAAGCAAGCAATGTCAAACCATCCACTGATGTTCCTGTTGAATCTTGCACCCTCAATGCCACCTTCTACCCACGTAGGATACAAGTGCACAGCTTTGTACACTGTAAGAAGTGGTGGAAGCAATTCCCCACTTGCAGCTGCTGCGATCATCACAGACACACTCGTTTTGCTGGTGTCCTTGACAACTGATGGATGTTTCTCTCCCCTCTTAACCCATTGGCTTACCATTTTTCTTGCGTGCTACTCCCTCAGAAATACCATTTATTTTGAGAAAATATTCTATTTGTAAAAATGCTATAAATTTTATAGTTTATTATTTATATTATTGAAAATTTTAATATATATAGTTTAATATTTTGCCAATCATAATTTGTTGTTAGAAATTGATAATTTTTTTTAATTGCACATTAATATTTGCAATTATAAAATGTTTGCAAAATTATAAACAATTTTTTTTCGTGCATATTTTTTTAAAATTTTTTAATTTTTTGTTGTATTCTTATTTTAAACTATATCTTATTTCATTCTTGAAAGTTGCATTGAAATGCACCGAAGGGTTCTGGAGATATATTATAATGAATCTGGCAAAATACTGAAAAAAATTGCTTTGCTGTCATTGGCATTTTATCCCAAACTTGGATAGCTTCTTTCCATTTTTTTTATTTTTCTTAAATTTCACTTACCCGGAATTATAATTAATTGAAACTATAGGGCAATGTGATATAATTGTAAATTCTTTATGAACAAATCGTAAGTTTTACCTTTAGGATGATTTCGTATGATAGAGTTTGAAGCAATCTGGTAGGTGAAGGGCGACGCGGCATTCTTCACACTCCCACCTGGTTTCGCTCTTCTTTCCTCTTGTTTTGCACAGCACACATTTACGTGATGGATTTTTCTTTACTGGATTTGGCGGGATATGAGTTGGGAAATGCCCCCAATTTGCCGCCTGGAATCTCATGGGTGAGGGGCCTGATACTGGTCGCCCGCGTCTTTTATAGTCTGGCATATTCACATTTTCTAGAATTTTCTCGGCTAAATTTTCTCTGAAGTCATCAAATTGAATCTTCTTGCCTGTTGTTTTCTTATATAATACATAGGCATTGAATAAAACCATATCCATGACATAAAAAAATATCTTTTTATATCCTTTGGCATAACGACGCATAACTGGAAACGATGCTAATTGCTGATCCTGCCTGTCAACAGCATTCATTTGTACGTTGTAATCGAGAATGACTTTTGGTTTTATGATTGATTCTTTAGTTTTTACTGATTTCTTTCCAGTATCAGTCATTTCCAAGGCCTTGTGGTATGTTGTTAGTGCATGCACGTCTTTTTTATCTTTCCATTTCACAGCAGCGATTCCATTGCTATAAACTACTTTTGCTTCCCCTTTCTTCAACTGTATATTTTTGAGTTCTGCTGGCATATTCCTTCGGTTTATTCTAACTGTGCTTAAGGCATTAGTTTTCTCATCAATCAACTTGAGAAATAGATCAGGTGATGTGTACCAATTATCCAACGCCACAGTGTAACCCTTGCGAAAGTAGGGATGCAAAAGTTCTAGTACTATTGCTGCACTAGAAGGAATTTCCTTTGCTCCGGACGGTTTTTTTCCAGTGTAAATTGAATATTGCAGGCAGTACCCTGATGAGCTTTCACACAATTTGTAGAACTTGATTCCAAAGCGAGCGCGTTTACTTGGGTTGTACTGGACATAGCAGAGCCTGCCACGAAATTTCATCAAGCTTTCATCCACGGCAAGGTTTCTCTCCGGAATGTACATGGCTCTAAATTTTGTATTTATGTAGTCAATCACTGGAGATATCTTTTTCAGCCGATCATTTTCATTCAATTTTGAATTGTCAACAAAATGTAAGAATTTTGATAACAACAAAAAACGTTTATATGGCATAACTCTGCCGAAAAAAGGCGTTTCTGTCACAGTGCGCGGACTCCAGTATTTTTGAAGCTTATTTTTTTTCACTTGTGCCATTAGCACACACAATGAGAAATAGGCCTGAATCTCATCTCTAGTTGTTTCAAACCACCCTTTCCTAAGATCACTTTCTCTATTTTTGTCGGAGTTCAAAAAGGCATCGGCATACTTGTTGGTTTCAGTTGCGATGAGTTCCCAAAAATCATCTTCAAGAAACTGGAAGAAAAAGTCTCTCTCACTAGGATTGTTTCCCACGCTCCTGAGAATTCTTTCATTTATGCCAGGTTTACCAGTGAATCTAAATTCTTTCACACTCTGGTTGCTTTTACACCAATGCCAAATGTTTTCTACCTTAGCCTTTTTTGGATCCGCCGGACAAATACTGCCTTCATTTTCGCTGGAAAAGTCTTCTTCACTGCTCACAGTTTCTGAATAATCAGAGTTATTGGTGTCACTTTCTTCACTGTTATCACTAACACTGATGTCACTATCAAAAATAAACTTTTCTACATCATCGTCCGTAACAATTTTTCCCTTTTTACCGGCCATTGCTTCGTGGGGAGCGCGAGGATACACGGCCTCGAGCGCGAGCGTCCGTGGCTGTGGCGGCAGGGATACTGGCTGCTAACTAATATGCATTATCAGAAGATCAGGACCTCATTCAGCAATTCTATCTTCTTTGTTGATGTAGCAGCAAATAGGAAAAGATGAAGGGCAACTTTTGTGAGGCAGCAGATAAGATTGCATTATCGTTTGCATAGGAGCAAGTTCACTGAAGACGAAGATATTGGGTATCTTTCGCTTACGTTCAGCGAATGGCACTCATCAGATATACAAAGTGTAAAATTGCTTTCATTATCTCATGTTGGTAATGAATAGGTGTCTCAGCAATATTGTATCAAACAGGAGGAGGAATGGAGAGAAAGGGGACAAAGGAAGCTGGTGCTGAATGCGCAATGGGATCACGATAAACGATGACGGAGCGGCGAAAATACTTTCAAACCATCGAGTATATAAAAGAATAAAATATGAACTGCAATGCAATAGCAGCATCGGAATATGCATCAGAGGAACATAAAAGCAATAAAGAACATATATTAGGAATCTATCTAAAATTTATGCTCCAAAAGAGCGTTGGAAAAAAAATAATATACGAGACCGGCGAATCGCCGTCTTTGTAAGCAAGGGCCAATTTTGAGCGGACGGCGAATCGCCGTCTTTGTAAGCCAATGGGTTAACAATCACCCGAGTTTCGATTAACTCATGTAAACCAAAGAAACGTAGACTGAGTTTTGCTACTGAGGTGCATATGAAACATTATTGTTCTTCTCTATTGCCATTTCCACCATGGCTTCTAATTTCCATAAGTGGATACTAAATTCTGAATCCTCGTCGTTCATAAGCTCAAATGTTCTTAACGTCTGGAGGGCGAGAATGAATTCATTTTTTGTGGTGGAATTATTTCTTCACTTTCACCTTCGTCACCACTATCGTGACTGGTCCCTGCCACTGGTTCCACCAACACAGGTTCTTGTGTTGCATTGTTATAAGGCTGAAGATAGTCGTCCATTGTAATATAATCACTGGGGGTTGCGAGCAGTAATCCAACAGATTGTTTTTGGTATGTTTGAAAATCGAGCGCCATCCCTTTTCTCTCCTCTGCGATTTCATCCACAGCCTCTTCCTGAAGAGAGTGAACATAACATATATACCCTAGTTCTGGTGTTTATAGGAATAAATTCAAAATTTGGGACGTTACATTGTAGACTAACCTTGTTGAGTGGTGAGGAAGGGAATCCAGCTGATTTCCAGCAATTTAAGATAGTTGTAGAAGGCATCTCTCTCCAGGACTCCCCTATGGCGCAGATGGCATATAGGATCGTCCATTTTGGAATGTACTTCATTTCTATTCCCATTTCTAGAGGCAATGTGATGGATGAATTTTTGGACCTTTGAGAAAAAAAAAGTTTAGCGATTTCCAAAAATGCAAGAGCTAAAATTATGTATACATACTGATCCGTCTTAAGTAATACCGAACCAGCTTCCGATGATACCGGACTTTAAAATATTGAATAATTCCTATGTCTAAAGGTTGAGACTTGCTGGTCATGTTCGGGGGCAGGTAAATTACGCACACATTGGCCAATTTTAGGCAATCGAGGTACTTGTGTACGCTGGCATAGTCCACTACTAAAATAATCTTCCTGTTTTCCCCTGTCATTTTCCTTTGCAGCCATATTACTGTATGTTGGAAGATTTCATGGTTCATCCACCTGTGTTTATTGAAGTGGTGAAAAACCGGAAGGGTTTCCATTTTTACATTTTTCAAATATCGTGGCCTTTCAAACCATCCAATTACAGTTGGCTTAATTTTATCTGAGCCCGTTTGATGTACACAGAGCCCTATAGTCACGCGTAATTTGCTTTTATTCCCTCCACGGCATCTATCCCATTTATAGCCCAGTGTTGCATCAGGTAGCGCATGAAAGAACAGTCCAGTGTCATCAAAATTATACCAATCTTTGGGACTATATTCATTTAATATGGCATCATTATCCATATGCCATTTATCCACTACATATTTGCATATCCACCTTGTCGCCTTCTCCTCCACATACCTTAAGGGAAACAATATTGAATCTGGATTTGAGCTTACCCAACCAACCACTTGAACACTGAAAGTCTTCAATTTTCTTTTTTAAGGCTATGCCCTCAGCCTTTTCTTGCAAAATAGCACTGCACTGCAGTGCACTGATGGGTAGATTTTGCTCATTACACTTGCAGAAGAATGTGTACAGTTCATCTTCAACCTCAGTAAACTTAGCACTGTGCAAATTTTTCCTTTTAAGCGAAACTCCGGACAGAACTTTTTCCTGAATTTTCCCATGGTTGGAGAAAATTGTTGACAGAGTCGACAGTGATATTCCAATTTTTTCTGCAATAACACTTTCGCTCAACCTTTTAATTTGACCTCTTCAATAATTTTCATCTTCTCCTCCAGAGATATTCCTCTTCTTTTTCTTTTCGGTTGTGAGGACTCCATATTCAAAACTTTAGATCAACTCGCAGCGAAAGCTCTAAAGTGAGATCCCGGGACAATGATCCGCTGTTCTGACACGCACAAGCCTTGGCTACCAACTGAGACCCTCCACACACTGTCTCGTGTATTTAGTTTAGGCCCCTTCTGCATGATTCAGCACTCCCAGACGATAGACAGCCAGCTGCCGCCTCTGCAACACGCACTACACTCGGAGATTGCTTGCATTTTGCTAACGTGTAAACATATTAGACCAATCATTCGAACACCTTCTCAGAGAATTGGTACTCTAGAAGCCATTCACCTTCACGAACCCTTCCCTTACGTTCACTGCAGTTAAAAACTTGCAACTTGGTAGACATAGTACCGTATATTCTCATGTACCACACGCACATTTTTCCCCTTTCATCAGTGTGAAAAAGTGCGGTTTGTGTCGTACACGAGGATGCGCGGCTTACCCGGGGACTTTTATATCTTTGTCGCCGAAGACACAACATGGCAAAAAGCCTTCCCTTATGCTTGTAGCAAGTTCGCGTCTTTACAAAATAATTACGAAATTGTCACTGATTATGCGAGGAAATACAAAACATCAGTACAAAGTGAGCACTTACTGAGAATAGGAAAAAAGTGGATTACATCGAAACAAAAATAGATATGAGTTAATTCCAGCTGAGATTATTTTGTCTTTCCATCACTTGGCCCACCAATTCAAATTACCAGACGTGATTTCTGCTTCACATACATACACCTCCATCAGTAAATACCGTGTGCATGGTGCACAAGGCAGTTGCTGTAGTCTGTGGCCATCCAATGCATTGACCAACAGCAAATTCATTGTTTCTTAATTAAATATTATATAAAATGAACAGTGGTAAAATATTACGTTCATTTAGTGTTCATGAAATACCTAACGCACCTAAAAAGACCACGCGAGTTGCGGAAGAGATCAGCAATTGTACAGTGGGACGTAAATATGACATGCCAGTGTTTTGCGTACGAGACGGAAGGAAGAAAAAGATAAAGAAACAGCAATAAAAGAGCATTCAGAGGCAATGCTACAAAATATCCTGGCATCGAGAAACAACTTTCAGCATGCATTTGAGACAGATGCCAACTTGTGTTTGTATTGTCGACGGAAATGTGCCAGCTGAAAGCCTTATAGCAAGACTGCGATGACTGTAACAATAGCATTGTAGCATTGATAAAAAATTGAAAGTTAGTATCAAATCTTTCTTATTTTCACTATATTCTTTGCCTTTTTGCTTAGCATTGATTCTAAATCATTTAATATCACCTTTTGCACGTTCATGTTTAGTACGATCATGAATGTAGTTTTCCTGTTAACAAGCGACCATGACAGTGAACATCGGTGCTAAATGATTATTTTTTAAATTTTGATCTATTGTTATTAAGGTGTTTACATAAAAATACTGTAGAATACAATTCCATTGTGTTCCAAATATGCCATTATTTTCCCATTAAGGATATTTTTTCCAATTTTTTTTCAAATTCTATTTTTCCCAAAAGTCAGTGCTCAAATACAAGGGTGCACATATTACACGGGGACACATATAAATAAAAGGGTCAAATAAAGAAACAAACCAGCTAAGTATATTTACACTTAGAATTTATTAGGTACTACAGTTGAGCACCCTTAATCCGGGAACCCCTTATCCGGGAGCACCCATAATCCGGCAATTTTGCCATGACCAACTACCTAGTACTTAGTGGAAAATGCCGATACATTTTTAACCCGAATATTGCTTCATAACCTTCCAAGATATTGTTCTTATATCAATACCGAGATACAATTCTTAACGTTAATTTTCCCGTTTCGAGAATGAGATTAATTTAAACATATTAATTTCTGGTACTTCGTGTACACAGGAATTATTCCAAAACTTGAAGTAAACGTATAAATTTGAAGACATCGCCGAGACGGACAATGACTAATTTACAGATCAGCCACTTTCAATGGCGCGCGTATTTTTGATTGACCACTAGACGTAATTTGATAAAATTATTGGTTATATTCTTATGTTTCACCCAAAACATGTCTCATCCATTCACTTGTGGCAACAGCACAAACATTAACATCGCAGAAAATGTGCAAGTTGTGAAAAAGCTCGACGCCGGCTTTACTGATGCAACGGCCGTTTGAGTGAAACATACTACGTGGGATCTTCAACATTATAGCACATTAAGAAGCTGAAAGAGAAAAATCATCAAAATTTGACTGTTAAAGTGACACAAAGAAGTAGATAAGAGAGAAAAACTATGAAAGAAGGTTTAAGTGCTGATTTAGATAGCCTGGTTTCAAATGCGTCGAAGTGAAGGGCTTAGTTAGTATTTCTGGCCAAATGCTAATGGAGCAGGATAAACTATTTCGGGAATAGAAGTGATCAATCCAAAAGACGTGATTCGGGAAATTTCACGTGCAGGCAATAGCATTTCACCGTTCGTTCTAAAACACGCGTGGTTTAAATTGTGGCCTGCTTTAAGGTTTGATATAGACGAAATAAGTGGGAATTTCAAAAACTTCATGTTTCTGAGGATAAAAATACGATGATGGAGTTTGCAAACATCATCCATAACCCTGAATTAAAGGAAATGGAATTGGTAAATTTAGATGAAAGGATAGTTAGTGGCCACGATATTCTCACCACACAACATATCATAGATGATGAAATCATTGAAATGGTAATTAATAACAATAAATCCGAGTGGGGATGACGATGATCAGCCTGAAATTGTTGAAGGAAGACTACTCTTGATGATGGTCTTTAAAGAATAATCCAGTCCGGTCGCCCGCGGCGACGTAGTGATGGGCGGCCACGAAACTCACGCGTTGGCATCGCGCTGAATCAGCTGATAACAAATCGAGCGCGGTAGGAAATTATGTTACGCAAAGTACAGCGTAAGAAATATCAATTTTCATACCCTTTTCCAATAACAATATGAAAATTTTACATGTGCAGCAATATGCACAATGCTTAGATTACGTTATTTTCACTCACTGCGAAACTTCGATAATTTTAAATAATAACTTTGTGTATTAAGAAACCATTTCTTTCTGATTATTCCCAGTAACTCTTTTTAAAATAGTATTCATTAAATGGCAAACGAATATATTTTGTTATAAATAATTAACTCCTTTCAATGAAAACATCCTGGACGTCAGAAATAGACCAGTTGACATGCATGACCCATAGTCCGGCAAAATCCCTAATCCGACATCACTTCGGTCCCAACTGTGCCGGATTAAAGATGCTCAACTGTACTAGTTTCAACACATAGGCATCATCTTCAGCTGCAACTTATGATTTCAGTGTTATTGGTTTATACACAAGTGTGGCTGGAAGGGGGGTAAGGGGAGATAGAGATTGGGGGGAGGAATGGATTTCTTTTTGGGTGAAACCAAAAGGTTGGTTGTGGGGGGAGGAGGGGTGCATTAATGGGGCAGTGGGGAAGGCTCACTGTTGGGGGTCAGGAATTCTTATCCGTTTAGGAAAGGGAGCTCTCCAGAAGTATTTACAATGAGTACATTTTTTGCATGTCTCCTGATCTCCAACTTCTCCATCTTGTTCATCTTGCACCCCTTTTCGTTCAGTTGCAAAATTTTGGGCTCAAAGTCACTTCCATGACCCTCCTCGAGTAGATGCCTTGCAAAGTGGCACTGGGACCAATCCCCCTGCCTGAAACTTATACTGTGCTCCTACACTCTGGTACGGAAGGACCTTCCCGTTTGTCCTACATCGACTGCTTCACAATCCTCGCCCTTTAGTTGGTATACTCCACTCTTCAGTCTTTCCTGTCTTTTGTTTTGTCTTCAAGAATGACCTTAAATTATTCTTACAGTAATTTGCCCCCCTGAATTGCTTTTTCGGGAAGAGCTTTCCAAATTTTTGTGAGACGGCTCCTTAGTAAGATAGTTTACTCCATCTGGTATCTTTATCCTATTGGTAGAGATTCGTGAAATTCGCGATGCGCGATATCGCGAAATAACGTGAAATACTGCGAAATCAGAAAATAATTTCGCCTTTTTCGCGAATTTTACGTGAATTAGTGAAAAAATCAAATGTAAAGAGTCATAATCGATTAAAGCCTAAGCCTTCATTGTTTAACGCTGCTGATGTTCATTTGCTCTATCTCATTACGATTCAAAGGTAAATTGGCTTGTTTTGTCTCGTGCATATCGCATTCGCGTCATATCGCACACTGTAGTGATGTCTCCGACGGAATTTGCCGTTAAATTAATCACCGCCTCTCTCTTCGATTCACATTTATCAATCCTGAAATTCTCGGAAATATCTAGAACGACGCGCTTTCTCTCCTGAAGAATTAGATATTCTGAATCAATAATGTGCTGAACAAGATTTTCTGTAACACCGAAATCACATAGTTTTAAAACGAATTTTAGCAAAAAATAAAACCACTTTCATGGACCTCAACCTATTGGATTGTGTAGGTTAGCTTTTGTGTTGAGTGACACTTTCTTTTTCAATATCCTATTAATTAGTTTTTCATTGCAACCATCATGTGAGGCAATCAATTTAATGGTCCTTAGCTTGTGCATGTAGTTTGAACTCAGGAGGGGAATATTTAGCAGCCTATTCAAAATGGAATGTGGATAGTTTTTTTTTGAGATATGGTGGCGAGACTTGTGGGGGATGATCTGGTTTATGATGGTATCTTTTCGGAAAATTGGGAATTCTAATCTGAGAGCAAAGTTATCAGGAAATTGCGTAGTAGTTGCCTTTTGCTGTCTGTCCATATTGCAAAACCATTGTCTGCATAGCAGATCCAACTCTGAATATTTTTTTGTTCACCAGGTTGTTTTCTAATAAATTTATGCTTTGAAACTTGTCGTACCTAATAAATTCTATGTGGAAATATACTTGGTTGTGTAGTTACTTGATTTATACTGAACATGTTTGTCTGACTGTTTGTTTAGCCTGCGTACTAAATTTTTAAAGTACTCCTTACGATATTTGGTATTAACAACCCCAGTTTTGCTCCAATGGATTTTGTTATATTGAGTTTTTGTCTGTACTTACAATCATCAATTGGCTTCCTGTTCATCGAGTCATCTACATTTCACCAGGTTGTTTCCCAAATAGCTGTTCTTGAGTCAGCATAAAATCTATCCTTGTTTTTTTTCTGGTGTGATTGAGTTGCAGACAAATACATTATCATAAATATATTTGTGTTCTTTTATGCCATCTATGACTTAATTGGAGATATCCTACCAGAGTTAACAGTCTAATTTTTTTCAGGTTCTCAACATTCACTGTTCAATAGGTTTAAGCTTTGCAGCTAGGAATATAATATATTCTCTTTTATGACTCTGACTTATAAATATTTGTACATTGTGATTTAAGAAAGTGATAAACCACCTTCACATTTTCTTGAGTTAGGTGGAGCCTGTTGTGCATAGTTAAATTCCTTTGTCTTCTAATTAATGCTTTCAGAGCGTTGCGTAAGAGAGGAAGTATCAAAAATCAACTTTCCCTCTAGTGATGGAGTTGGTAGTTTTCTTTCCAAAGATATTTATGACCCTAAAGTGAACAAAAGGGGAGGACCAAAAAACTCCTCTGTGCATCACACTATGCAACTTAGACGTTCTAAGAGAAATGCAACACGTAACAGTTCGACCAAGGAAAACAAGCAAGTTTCATCCAATTCACCCAATGGGGGCCATTGTAAGTGGTGCTCACCTTACCAAGTACCTTGGTATCTCTTTTGTCTATTGTTCTCAACATTTTTGTCATGTCTATTCCTAAATATCCTTCTTTTTTCCTTCAAAGCCTACACTGAGAACACGTGGAACAAAGGTAAAAATGTGTTTAAATCCATCATCCTTTATCTCTGCTGATGTAACTTTTATGATTTATTTAAAATATTATTGAGTCATTCGAATTGGGCATGTTTTGTAATTATTGGAATTATAGGTCTGGTTCGCTCTTCTGATGTTCTGATACCAGATAGTTTTCTTGAAGCCTTGATATTTTTTCAAAACTTTCTCATAAATCTGCAACAGTGTCACAGTAAGTTATGTTCTAGTTTGGGTATCCTGGGTGTACCATATGTTTTACCAGAATGCTGCTAAAGTGAAAATAAAGGCCTGCATAGTTATTTTGTGTTGATGTCTTTCCTATATTGAGATATACATATGATAACATTGATAGCAATGAATATTCTGCCGCATTTACAAGATCAGGCTTATAATTGGCAGAGATATTTATTTTGTTGAATACTGGGAATGTTTTGGCTCTCAAGATTCAGAAAGGCAGCTCTTCAATGTCTTTTTGCCAGGACTCTCTAATTCTCAAATTCTGAGAAGTTTAAATCAATTGTAACCTGTGAGTTTTTTTATCCCAACCATCGTCCTGGTTTGTTACCAGCTCTTGGTATTCTTTCTGCTCTTAGATGGAGTATGCATCTGATATGCTCTAAACATCATTATGAATGGAATGCTGCTCTCCCCTTTTTGACATTTGTGGCAAAATAGATTGCTGTACAGGATTACAAATCCATGAGACTAAATGAATATTTTGGGACATAGGGTAATAGTTTCCTTAATGAAAGTTTCTTTCGCATTGTTTGCCCCCACCTGTATGCATCATTGTCATCATTATTGTACTCATTGTTTTCATGTTTTCCCATTTCCATTATTTCACTGTCAAAAGCCTCTCTTGTCCCGAGTACATAGTAGGGTAAGAGGAGTACAAAGGTCTGCATTCCTAAAAGCATCTATGTCCAGTTCTTTTGCTTCTCCACATGTTAATCTTACTCCATGTAGTAGCAAATCAGCAGCTACCATATTGTTCGGTGAAATAGAAAACAAAAATATAGATCAAATTATTTGTTTTTGCTTCGTTTAGAAAAGCAGCTTATGGTTGCTTTTAAATTAGATTTTCACCAGATACTGCAGTATTTTCTCATATCACACAATAAGTACAGTAGAGCTCTATGTAATGAGAACAGTTAGGAGCCAAAAAAATCACTTGCTATATCGAACTCTCGTGGGTACCGAAGATGTTTAAATAATCATTCCGAGGCTGATTTCAATTAAATGCTATTTTAGCCAATATAGTTTTTTTTGGTGAATGGTAATAAGATTCCATGAATCAATAGCTATTAAACCTATTTTTGTGCACTCCATTTACCCATGATTGTATTTACTGTCAATGACATAAAAGAAGTTATATGTAATTATTTAGAGTATAAAATGTCATTTTAGACAGGACACTGCATATTATCATATTGTCTGTGGAATTCTAGAAGCCTGTGGCAAAAACCTCAGAAATCATAAGAATTGACATACCTCTCACACTACCTCTCTAAAAGGGGTAAAAATAATTATAAATGGGTCAGAGAAAATACTATTTATGTCAATTTGCAAGTTTTCCAGGCTATGATATTTCATGTAGTTGCATGATCAGAATTATAGAGGCCAATATCATCATCATTTACAAGTATATGCATAAGAGCGTAGAGGAAGTGTAATACTCTATGATACTTACTGTATGATAATAGTAATCAGTAGTCATTCTCAGCAATAATTATTTATGTGTAAAAATTGTATACATTAATAGTAATATGGAGGATGACTAAATCATACGTACTCATTAGGGTTGGTTAGGACTACCTCGAAACTAAAGAATTGCGACTAGCACTTCTATGACTTCCAAATGGGTGGTGAACCTTATAGGAATTTATAAATTACTTTATGGTTACTTAATCATAAAGTAGGCCATGTACACCATGACCTAGGCCAACAATCTGTACTCAGTCTAATCTATTTGAACACTGATAGTTTTTAGCTGTGTAAATGCAAATAAAAATATAGGTATTTTGTAGTAATATTTACTTCTCTTTGGTAAAATATTTGTGGGAAGGTGATTGCTTACAAAAAAGTTTTGCTGTCGTATTTTCAGAAACTTAAAGAGTGAGGTCCAGGTTCAGATTGTCCATTTAATGGTTTATGTAAGGATTGATAAATACCTTTATGAATTGTAATTTTTGTAACCCCTTTGCTTCTCTACTGTTTGCAGAATGTGATGACTGTGACTTCTCTTATGGAAAAGAGTGCCCTAACCACAAAATCCAAAGCATTTCGGATAAGCCAGTCCCTTCTAGAGCTTGGGCTACTCTTCCTGCTGCATATTTGATGATCACTAAAGTACCATCTAATGCAGGTGGAGGAAAAGGTACTGCTTTAGTGTTTTAAGAATTATGTTGAATGTTTTGTAAAATCTTTGACCTCTCCTTAAAATTGTTAGAGTTTTTGCCTGTGTGATGAAGTTATAGATTGAAGAAACCCGATATTAAGTACTTGTAGTATCAAATGTCCTCTTTATGAAGCCATACCTACCAAAAAGATATCAAATGCATGGAACAGAATGCAATATTACGAAGATTTTGAAAGCGAGAAATAACACGTAGTTGTAAAGTAAAATACAGTTGAACACCCTTAATCTGGGAATCCCTAATCCGGGAACACCCATAATCCAGCAATTTTGCCATGACCAACTACCCGGTACTTTGTAAAAAATCTCAAAACATTTTTATTGAAACATTGCTTCATAACCTGCTGAGATACGTGTATTTGTCACAGTATTATCCCATTCTTAATATTAATTTCACCATTCCGAGAATCAGAAATTTAAACATATTAATATCTGGTACTTCGTGTACACTGGAATTATTCTGCAAATGGAAGTAAACATAAGTTTGAAGACATCGCCGAGACGGAATATGATTAATTTATAGAGCAGCCACTTTCATTGGCCATCCATCCTCCAGGAAACGAAATGGTCATGGGTTTAAAATCCGGCTCATTGAAAGATATTTGGTTGATTTATCTTATCACAAACACTAAAGTGATAAACTCTCCCACCCAAGATTCAACCATTGTTATGGAAAAAACTCAGGAATCTGGCCAATGAAGGCTTTCAGGCATTCCTCCGCATCTAGGTGTCTCTTGGTGACAGTAGTTCTCCAGCCATCCTGCTGGTGTCTTCAGGCCACTTCTGACCTGAAGACGCCAGCCATTTTTCATCGACAAGGAATGCCATGGAAACCTCAGATTAAATCAGGGATCTGGCTTCGTGACTCTCACCAAGCATCCTGAAAGCTGAAAACTGAACATCCTCGTTGGTTTTATGTTGCTTTTAATCCTTAATTTTTCATTAATATGTTCTTATTAAAAGGTATCACCTGTTTTCTTGGTGTCTTGCCAGAAAAGTCAGATAGAGCCTAATTAAAATTGAATACGCGAGAAAAAATCTTGGGATAAAAAAATTGTTCTTATGCATTCAATATTTTGCACTTAAATTTATTCGGTACGACTGAAGATAATGCCTATGAGTTGAAACTTGTTGTACCGAATAAATTTAAGTGGAAATATGCATAGTTGTTGGATTATTTATTTTATTTGTTCTTACAAAACTCAATATTACAAAATGGTGATTTTTCAGTCTCATGGATTTTATAATATTTAGTTAGTATTGTACTTCAATATTTTTCTTCAATCTACTTAAGGTCTACAACTTACAATTAAAGATGAGATTTAGAACTGCTAATGAAATACCATATTTACTCATGTAAGCTGCGCACCTTTTTTCCCGAAACGCTGGTGAAAAAATGGGGGAGCGTGGCTTACACGAATCCTCCAGATTTTCGTGTAAGCCGCGCACCATTTTTCCTCAAATTCCTGTTGTTTTTTTCTCCAAAGTTTTGCATTTTGTGAACATATCGAGGTTAATTGGTATTGGTCTAGTAGTAAATCGTGCACATTAAAGTATTCTGAAATTTCGATGTAAATAGAAATAAAAATCTGCGTTTAACAAAGTCTGAGTAGTCTGAGTTTCTTCAAGTACAACGGTACTTGAAGAAACGCTAGATTAGAAACACCACTTGACAAAGCAATAGATTTATCATGTGTAGATCGTGCGTAGGACAACACACTGTAGCACTGATATGTATTTAAATCTACATTGTATCCTGTAAGCTGCCGCAAGGGGGGCGGCATCTTTATGTCTTTTTAAAAATTGTAAGTGGAGTATGTTTCGGTATCACATATCTGTAGCAACATATTTATGTAATAGATAGCTCTTTTGCGTACACGTTAAAGCTACATTGCCAAGTGACGTGAAAGAATTTGTTACGTAGTGGCAATAGTTGTATGCTCAGAGATTATACCTTCTTACTATCCATGCTATCTGCTCCGAGCATAGGAGTAGTAAACGAGTTCGAATCGATCATTTAGCCTTTTGAAATAATTTGCTATTATCACCCAAAAAAATGAATTCTGATGTGAAATTGTGCTCGTTTCCTGGGAGTGCAAAACCACATATTATAAGCAATGCTGAAAAAAAAGGAAATTGAGCTGCAGGAAGGAAATATGTGTATCTGAATCTAGCAGTAACGAAAACTAAAAATGAGAACTGTTATGATATAAGCATTCATTAGTATTTATGATTCTATTTCTGGGAATGCATTTTTCTTTAGTTTTATAAGAATTATAATTGTTATTACATTGAGATTAGTTTTTCCGTGTGTTTCCAAGACTTTCCGGTGTTGTTAAATTGTCCCAGTCCACAGCTACTACGCTGAGAGCAGATGAGACCACCTCCATCAGGTATGGATGGCATTCTTTTATTTGTTGATATGCCAACGGATTTTGTAATAATTGAGTAATCACGGGTTGAAATTGTATATATTTCTGCAATTATTTCAGTTGGATGTTATTTTAAACATATGCCATTTTTATGGCTGTATGATATGATCGTATGTAATTGTGATTACTGTGAGATGCTACGAGAAACAGATGCACAGTAAAAGAGGCTGTACGTCGATGCACGACGCAATGACGAACGTGACGATATTAACACGTAATTCAATCAATTAATGAGAAAGACGTACACCTAATTAAGGCACAGCATTTCTATTAAAGAACGTGCATTCATATTATGACAAAATGATGCAGACTCGAGGGCAAAAAACATTTTTTGATAGAAACTATTTTTTTCTCATGAGCCTGCCCTAAAATAGGGGTGCATGGGATACACGAGGGTGCAGCTTACACGAGTAAATATGGTAATCATATTGGGAAGCTGAATGGATTTAGATAGTACATTATATTTTCATAATTTTCAGGTCATGGTGTGTTTGCTCGCAAAACAATTCCAAAGAGAACTCAGTTTGGGCCAGTTGAAGGAGTTATTCACTCGAGGAATGACCGTATTGCTGTTCACCATGAACTTGAGCTTCTAGTTGAGTCAGAAAATGGCGAAATGAGAATTCTGGATGTTTCCAATGAAAGTAAGTTTTCCATGGTTTAACTATTTAGCAGATGCATGCTGGTTAACTATTTTATGGAATCTTGTCTTCGGTATATTAAGCTTTTTTTGTGGTACTTCTGTGCTCCTTAAGCTTGTTTTGTCAGAATATGAAAACCTTTTTTTCTTGTCACAGTACTGTTTGATTTCTCTGTCAATTCATTATTTTTTATTAAGTCCTCCTATAATATCATACGTGTTTGTGAAGTTTTAATTTTATTGAATTTTCAGCATATGAGTGTATTCATTGCCGTTGTTTAAAAATTTACTGAATCTGATAATTTACCATTATATTTACTTCAAACCTATGTCAATAATAGCAATAAATAATAAATTTTTCATTTCTTAATTGTAATGGAAACAGATTCTTCAAATTGGATGAGATTTGTCAGACCAGCTAAATGTTTCAAAGATATAAACCTGATTTTGAGTCAACAAGGACATTCACTATATTTCACCACAACAAGGTTGATTCACCCTAGGGAGGAACTGCTGGTATGGTATAGCCTACCATATGCACAACGTAGAGGCTTGCCTATGCTGACATCTGCTCCACAAGAAAAAAAAGGTAAGCCTGTGGATACCACCTTAAAGTTTTTCTTTATTTTTAATCAGTGCTATTTGCAGATAAGAACATGCTCGGCATATTATGACAGGTAGTAAAGAACTTCTGGAATATGTTCCTTAATATCAGTTTACAGATTAAATCATTCTTAGATTTGACTGATAAAAGCCTCTCCTCACATGGAAACTTAATATTTTTAGATTGGGATTATTGTCTTTAGTGCTAACTGCTTGAATGTGCTAAGTTTACGTCTAACAGATGCATCATCAGTTATTTTCCTCAGTACCAAAACTGTGTAAACTCCTGGGTGCTAGATATTTCAGAAATGAGTTTCTACTGGAACCTTTCACATGTGTAAGAAAAATAAAAGCATTAGCAGGTCCTAAGGCCCTTACCTATAATTTATGCTCGGCATTTCCCATTATCGCTGACAGGAAGAATGAAAATGTTCTCTTAAGCCTCTTAGTGTGGCGAGCCAATATGTAGGCTTTTATATCTCGGGTGTAAAGTGTGGCGGGTCTATATATCGGCCCAATATCATTATATTTTTCAACTTTATGACAATAAAATAATAACATTTATTTTTCATTCACTGTAAAAAAAATGTCATTATTAGTTAGTTCAACTTAAGTAATGTAAAAAAACCATATTTGGATATTTATAACATTGTTTTATTTCCTAAGATGCTACAATTTATTAAATTAACCTCTGGATTTCTCGCTAGGACCCCAGGAGAAAGGTGCACTAAGAGGGTTAATAAAGTGCCCTTGAAAGTGAGATTTTTCGGCACTTAGGTATATGGAAAAGCAACATACAATGTCAAAATGTGAAATCCCAACTGCTCTCTGTTCATGTACAATGTCTTGCAGTATATTAGGCTTAATTATCATGTATTCAGAATGTTTATTTTTTAAGAGAATTGAATGATTGTTTATTTATTCATAAATGTAATTAAATAGATCATTATTTCATAATATACATCTCATAATCTGGTGAGAAAAGCTTGAATTTGAGTTTTTTGTTGTAGTGAAAGAAGCTTTGGAAAATTGGCCATGCTTTGAGTGCAATGATCGATTTCATACATCTGAGCAACTTCAGAAACACCTTAATGATGTGCATGATCAGGTTGGTATTATGTTAATTGTGGAAATTACTCATGAATGGCATAGGCCACCTAATCACATGATTCCATTTGCATGCAGAGCGAAGATAGCAGCCCTCCTAGGACGAGAACAAGGCAGTCCAGCATGTCAATGAGAAGAAAAAGTGATGTAAGTCTATTAGTTTATCTCCATATCTGTCAATAGAACTTCCTTCTATCTTAGGTTCAATTTTTTTTTATTTCTTGAGAGATTCAGGAATGTTGTCTCTTTATTCATTGGTGTAATACAGTCACAGTAAGGCTCTTTTCCTTTCCCTCAATTCCTGGCTTTTAAGTGGTGTATGGTATACATACTCATTTTTCTGAGGAATCTGTGGGGAGTTGGCAAATGCACCTCCATAAATATCTTTAGCTTGCATTACATCATATCAGTAAAAAAGGAAATGACTCTGCCATGGTTGCTAAATAGGGGTAACAAGAATGCTGCTTACCCATGATAGCCAACCAGCCAACCTATCAGTGTTTGAGGTATGCGCATAAAATGCAAGCAGGCCACTCTGTCGGCCCAAGCATTCTTTCCTCCTACTTAAATAAAAAAACTTATGCAATATTTTAATGGTGTGAATAGTTGATTTTTTTATGTTCCTCATGACATTACAGAGAAATAAAACTAAAGAAATTCTACTCAAAGTTATTAATATTAGATGTTATATAAATTCCAAACAAAAAAATCCATAATAATAGCCTTGGCAGTTTTAAGTCACCTGGTGATCAGGGCTGGCACCAAAAGAGTTAAAACTCATGTGAATACTACTAATATGCATAGACAATTTCATTCATAGATTAAAAGTAAAAATATAGCAAATATCATACAAAGTCATTTTTCCAGTTGTGGATCACTTTCATCAATTTTTTACACTCATGCTGTAGAATTTCTCCTATTCTGTGAAAATATAAACAATTTTATATGATTCAATTCAATGATTGTAGTGCTAGCTAGTAGAAAATTATGGAATTAGGGTGCAGGATTTATATTTTTAAAATCTTATTTAACAATCTGGAAATAGTAAAGCTACAGCAAATAAATGGGCTTGTTATGTCATCAAGTTTATTAGTAAAAAATGATATTTAACAGGAATCTATCCTAGGGCCATTCCTGCTTCTCATGTGATCAAATGATGTAATGAATTATTAATACAAATGGTGTTAAAGGAACCATGGCATGAATCATGAAACTTCAATTGTGATAAAGGATAAATATATAATGATATTAAAGTTAAGGGTAATATTATCTTAAATACAGTGTTTGAATGAAAATTTAGGGAATGTAAATAAGTATAAAGGACTATATTTACAAGTAGGTTACGATTTTATGTAGTAATATAAAAGAATGTGCAAATTTTAAGACCAAGAGTCCTACAACACATACATTGAAGATATTGGCAAGGATCATCTACAGAAGAATAGAACAAAAAGCAGAGGAGTTCCTGGGTGAAGACCAACTTGGATTCAGGAAAAGTAAGGGTACAAAAGAAGCAATATTGGCCTTTAGGTTTCTCATAGAGAAGAGAATGGATAAGAACAAATTGACTTTATTTGCATTTTTGGATTTAGAGAAGACTTTTGACAAAATGGATTGGAATTCAATGCTTGGAATTCTGAAAGGAATTGGAGTGTCCTACAATGACTGAAGAATTATTCAGTTTGTATAAAAACCCAGTAGTTGTGATTAAATCTGGACCAAGCTGTGAAGAAGCAAGAATAAGGAAAGGAGTGAGAAGAGGCTGTGCACTGTCTCCCAGAATTTTTAATGTTTATATTCAGAGAGCCATCAATGCAATCAACGAGAAGTCTTCTGGAGTGAATATCCACTGGGAAAAAAATCAGCATGCTGTTATTTGCCAACGACAAAGCACTCATAGCAGAGACAGAGAGGGTTCTGAATAAGTCTCTAATAACCTTGGAAAGGACAATGGCCAGATTCAGTTGAAGAACAATAAGAAGAAGACTAATATATTGGTATGAAGCAAGAGAGAAAACCAACGTTACCTGGGAAGCTGAGTAACCAACGGCAAAGAGGGCATTCTAATGTAAGAAGAATATACATACAGCTGGAAATACAAGTGTAGAAGTAAGGAAACAATTCATCAGAACGTACATCTGGAGCATGTTTCTTTAAGCCATTGAAGCATGGACAATGACAGCAGTGAAGAAGAAAAGGGTGGAAGGATTTGAAATATGATGCTATGGAAGAATGATTTGAATGAGTTGAATGGATTCACCGAGTGAGTAATGAGGGAGTCATAAGAAGAGTGAGAGAAAAGAGAAGTCTTATGAAAACATTAATAAGAAGATGGAACAACTTAATCAGCCATATCATGTGACATGATGGCCTGATGAATACAATTGTTGAAGGATAAGTGAGTGGGAAGAATGGCAGAGGAAGGCCTTATATAAGATATGTAGAACAAGTGACGAAGGATGTGAAAGAAGAAATACGTGAATGTGAAGAGATTAGCTGATACAAGAATTGAGTGGAGAGCCGTATGGTACCAATCTCAGAATTGCTGACTGATGATGAGTAATATATAGTAATAAATGCAATTATATATTAAGTTCAAATATGGTGAACCTCCCGCAGAAAATAAGTAAACTATTGATGACCATGTACATACAAATACAAGAATCTACTGTAACGTCTACCCCGGTCACGGTCTTCAAAACAATCTTCTTCCTCCTTTCTTCAACTTTAATCCGCAGCCTTGGTCTCCGCTTTTCTTCTATTGCTCTCCCCTGTCCACGTACGTCTTCTCCCTTTTGCACTTCCTGCACATTCATCTACGTCTTCTCCCTTTCTTGCCATTTTTTTAGCACTTTCTTGTCGTTCTCCCACACGAATTACTTTTTTTTGTCCCTGGCAACTCATTGTCGTGATGTTGATTAGTTAAACTACCAAGGTTTACTGAGTTTTTGGGCTTAATGTTAGACTTAAGTATGACATGGAATGATCCTATTGATGGTTTAGCAAATAAGGCAGTAGAATATTTTATTAAACTTAAAAGGTAGGTGTTCCCAAAGTGTCATTGTGTTATACTCTTATTCAATCCCTTCTTATGCATGGGATTGAATATTAGGGTAGTACCTTCAAAATCTTAAATATTAAAAAAAAAATATTCCAATATGTATCGAATACATATACATATGTAAACTAGCTTTTAAGAATTGAAAAACCATGATCCTCACAGCACTTGCATTTAAGACACTTATTTATACCTATTCAAACGTAAAACTGTTGAAAAGCGAAAAAGAGGTACACATATGAAACAAGAGGCTGTGATAAAGCCAGCGCATGGACTAACATTGTTTGAAAAAAGCCTGAGGTGAAAAGGATGCTTTGGTTTAATGTTCTCCCAGTGAACATGGAGAAAATTACATGTATAAAGATTTCTTAATGACTAATTACTGTTGGACTGTTCTAATTCTGTAGGTGAATATGTAGAATACCTATAAATTACCAGAAATTATAAATTATTGTGTTTAAATTATGTAATTCTATCCTTGTAAGAGTATGTATTTTGCAGTTGTCACTTGATTATTTTGACATATAACTTTTTTGTTTGTTATTGACTAATGTGACATTTATATGACTAATTTAAATGGGAGTAAACTACTTCTGTGTCCCCAAAATAATACATACATACCTACCTACAGCAAAATTCTCCAAGCAAGAGGTACAAAGAATAAAGTAGTACTCTAAACCATGTAAAATCCTCAAAATCCCTTGCTATCTCTGAGAGGAAGTTAAAAATGTTTATGATAATGAAATTTTATTATTCTATATATGGCTTACTGAATGTTATACAAAATCTATGCAAATAATTTCCAACCATATTTTATGTTAATGTGTATAAATTGATGAATGCTATGCCTCTGTTGTAATTTAAGGTTCTTGAAAATGCATAAATATTTAATTATGCATGTGGGTACTTGTAAATGTAGTAATTTTATTCATTTTTCATTTGCAGAGGAACGCTGGGGAATACCGATGCCAGACTTGCAATCGTACTTTCCCACGGAACTATAGCCTAAAGAGACACCTGGTACTCCATACGGGGGAGAAAAAGTATTCCTGCAACATTTGTGGTCTTCAGTTTTCACATCCCTACAACAAAGACCGGTAAATTTCATATCCACAGAATCCTTCCTTCTGCTATTCCTATGGTTCAGAAATGTTTTGCGTTTAATGTACAACTTTTTTATTTCTTTTTGCATTGAATTATGAATTCACCTGGTGGTCAGAAAGCCCGCTTATTCTTTATTTTGGTGGAAAAATACTGGAAATGGCAAAAATATGAAGTGATGGAATGGAATCATATTGTTTGTAGTTGGCCTTTCCTGGTGTATAAATCTTATCGATAAATCAAGAAAATATGAAGATAAATTTCATGGGTTCAAGGGATGTATTATTTGAGTGCTACTCATTTTTCAGAATTAATTAAATTAGTAACAATATTACCCCTTGGTCCTATGAAGTTTTGTTACTGATTCCAAATATAGCTCTATAAAATATTTGGAATATCAAAAAATGAATGTCACAGTCAAAGATGATTATCAGCAAAAGTAAATAGCATGGTATCCATCTTCATTACAGATATGAGAACAATCACATCCAACTCTGAAAAATTATAAAATCATTGTGAAGTTCTTTGTTTAAGACTGGAAGTGATAAATTAGATTGTTATGTAATCAGTAGACTTGGGCCAATACCGATACAGAGTATAGGGTCTCAGCCATTTTACTGATACTTTGATACTTTTTAGTTAAGGTTTTTTTTCGGATACTTTTATTCGATAGGGTTTGTAGGTGAAAAGCATCTAAAAACATCTAATTTTGAAATCCTGCCTTCCTCAACTGACTCAGCAATGTGTTGCGTATTTGTTTTCTTTGCTGCGATACTACTGAACGGTGTTGCCCTCCAATTCTTCATGACTCATGCGCCCATGTGACTGGTTCGGTGAGTACTCAAGGGTACTCTATTATTCAGTATTCCAGTGCAATTGAGGAGTTTTCAATTGAAAGCAATGTGAAGTACGACGAAAAATATAACGGTATTCTGATTTGGGAGCATTTCATAAAATCATTCGACAGTTCGGCCACTCAGTCCCTCCTATGCGATTCCATGCCCTATTGGCATCATGAAACTAGATTTAGAAATGGAAGACCACTTCATGCTACCGTGGACTCACATGAGGGCGTTTTTTCATAGAACTTTTTCCTCATTTGCACATTCATTTCCTCAGGTCTGCATTACAGTGCATGCAAATAATACTGGTGAGCATATTTTGGTAACCTCTTTAACACGTTTTGAGGAGGACTGGATCAAATGTCCTAATAAAATACTCACTGTTTAGGTTGATTTGACGATGGATATCATGAGGTCAGGGTGGCCTGGTGGGTTTAGTGCTGAGCTACTGACCGGAGGGTCCCGGGTTCAAATCCTGGGCAAGAGCCTTTCTGGACACCCCCATCTAAAATCCTCACGATTTGATTTTCTGCACGTCAGAACTTGTAAATGTTGTAGAACGTAGGAAATCACAGGTGGCCTTGGGGAAGGAACTGGCTCCCCCTATCCTGAATGTGTGAATTTCACACGCCATTTGCTTAGTACGGGGTGAGCTTTACCCTCACCTATCAAAAGCCAACCTTCGGGTTGAACACACCCAATAATAAAATCACGCAAGAGGTTTAAATATTGCATTAAAAAGATTGTTATTGCTTACAAAAATATTGAAGTAGGTATATTATGGTCAAAAAATGTTTACAGAATGTGCTGTTTGGTCACTACCATTATAATTAATTATTGAGTGCGCATCAATGCAACATATTGTATTTTCTTGGGAGGCTTAATAATTGAAAATGAAATTTTATTGCAATAAATTAACACCAGCAACCTGCGGAATGATCTAACTTGACGGACGGCATATTGTTCCCCTGAATGTAATGCAACCCACACATACGTCTTCAAATTATCCGGAAGGCCTAACCTAGTGCTGGACAGTGCAGGAAATACTTCACCGGTTTTTGGTTCAGAAAAAAACCATTTGCGACAGCTGTGTTTTCCACTGAACCTGTATTTTTATTGAACCATTTTTTTGCACTGAAATTTTTTTCTAGTGAAATGCATTTTTTGCCATCCAGAAGGTTTTATTTTACCAAAATTTTTATTTAACCTGTTTTTGAAGACTTTTCTTTCCTTAAAGAAGATACTTCATGATAACGCGGGTATACTTTCCTAAACTGAACAGTAAAAAGTGAGAATGTTTGTGAGAGCCAATGGTTTTTATGCTGGGCGTAGCTATAAATTGGCTTTTTTAAGTGTCAAAAAATGCACCTTCATGTGTTGATCTGCCGAATTTGAAGTTAACATTTTGAACTTGAAATTTTATCATGGCAGCAATTACGAGGTGAGGGTCTGACTCTGATACCTTTATTGAAACACTTGAAAATAGGCAGCCCGCAAACCACCCGAACATTTCTGGTGACACAGGGTATCTCATCGCATTTTGCCTTAGGTATTGGTAGTTTTATTAAATTTACCATTATTTAAAATATTATTCATTTAAAAATATCTCAACCACCCTATGGCATAAAATAATACTTGGAAAGAACTTACAATATTGTACATTAATAATCAATGTCAATATTTTCAAATTTTGTTTGTATTTTGCACATCTTATGTACAATAATTCCCATCTATGACTGCCGACTTCCACATTCCAGACACGAATTTTGAAGCAACCGTAAGCATTTGCATTGTCCTCTCACTTCTTGTGTGCTGCAGAGGTAGATAAAAACTGGAAACAATGCGGCTTCCTCAACAAAGTCTCCCAAAACCAGCAGTATTGGTTTAATAAAAATTGCTTCTGCTCTAACTTGAAGGGTTATGAACTCTTTCTTATTCATTGTAATTATCGACAAAACAAAATAACATCAGGTAGAGTCCGATTGAAAGCTGGTGGCACCTAAATGCGCGGAACGATAGCGAGTGGAGGGGAAGGTGCCTTTGGGGGCGGTAGTTTGGAGGGGAAGGCAAGTATATACCCCTCCGCTCGGGAGCGTAGGGGAAGGCTGGGTCTCAGTGTAGCCATCACAAGAGAATTTTTTCATAGTAGCAAGCGCGCTCTCAGCCCGCAATTTTTATTTTCATAGTAACATTTATTACAATGTCCCCAGCCTTAACCGTGGGAAGCCTGGTCGCCCCACCAAACCGATCTCCGACAAGTTAATTCTTGTTCTCGTGAATGTCAAATTCAAATTTGGAGAAGTGAAGGGACTAAAAGTTTGAACATATTAGAGTATGGTTAATAAATACACATTATATAAATAACAGTTGCATTTATTTTATAAAAGAACGCAATGTAAGCAAGTAAACAAGGGAAGAAACTATGAAGGTCATGGCTGGAATTTTAAATATCGGAATGGTCGCGTGTATGTCAGAAATACAAAGTTGACCTAAGGAAGAACAGTGACGACTCACTGAACGTCAGAATAAGATATAAGTAAAGCAGTGGAATCTGGAATGAATAGAAAAGGAAGGCACAGTGTAGTGCATACAATGTTATACAATTTTAGACCGGATTCACCTCGTGTGTATCTCCTGCATACGCGCGACCGTCGGAGGGTTAATAATCACTTTCAGAATCGGAAAAACTCTCATATTCAGTCTCGGACAGAGTAATTAAAAGTTCATTCTCGGCTTCATCACGCACCATTTCATTGCTTATATAATTGTTTTCCACCTCTTTGACCTTTTCACACACTTTGCACCACTCGTCCTTACAAATTGCAGCACTTTTTTCCTGAACCAGAACTTTCACATCGTCCAATTTAAAGGAAACGTTGTGCATTGCCACCCAATTTTTTAAAATTCCCCATATCTTTTCAATCGGGTTGAGCTCCGGATGATAGGGAGGCAACCTAACTGTCGAATGTCCATATTCAGCCAGAATACTGTCCACCTGGTATATCACAGACCCCCTATTTCTTTTAATTTTTGCAAATAACTCAATCTTTGTATCCTTCGCTGAGTATTCCACCCCTCTGGTGTCCAGCCACGCCTTCATGGCATCCTTCTTAGCACTCATGCTTGGACTGCGATTCTGTTGTATATTGTGATACGACGTGTTGTCCAACACAACCACAGAGTTATGCGGCAGGTTTGGGATGAGATGATTTCTTAGCCACTTAAAATAGTTTTCATGATTCATGTCACCGTGATAATCCCCTGTTTTCAGGCCTGATTTAAATACTAGTAGAGCTCCTGGAATGAATCCCATTTCTCCACCTGTAAAAAAGATAACTTTTTATAAACATAAACTCTACGAAGCATATTTCAGGGTCAGTAATGAGTCATCTATGTCAGTTTAAAAATTACTTCCTATACTAACCAGCATGAACGATAATTAATCTCTGTCCCTTAGATACAGGTGCTCTCAGCCCATGTGCATCTCCACTCGTCCACTGGAAGGGCGTTGTGTGGGATGAGTGGACGTAAGTTTCATCGGTAAATACTATGGGTCGCCCTTCTTCTCTGAATTTCATGATTTTCCGCAGATATGCCATCCTCTTCAAGCGAATATCATACTTTTCACTTAAAATTGCCTTGTTATTAGATGTTTTTTTCCATCTGTGGGGAAAACATGACCATTAAAAAGTTAGACCAAATAAACATGCATTTGAAAAATCATTTATGATAATTTTACTTACTTGAAGCCAATACTTTTCATGAGTACACGGAGAGAACTCAATTTTCCATTGAAACCGGTCTGTTCTGTAATAACCGGTAACAAAGCCTGGAGTGTGGGATGCCTTTTTTCCACAGTATGGAAATTATGCACCGTTCTTCTTATCACCTGAACATCAAAATCGTCCACAGTAGACTTTGGGCTCTTTTGAGGCTTCTTCTTTTTCGGAGAGACAAACTCTGCCTTAGATCCACTGGCAATTGCTGCTCCCTCGTTAGCAATCTGTATCAAGCTGCGTTTAGAAACGCCGGTTGCGGCGGCCACACGGTCATAAACGCTTTTCAGAGGGATTTTCAACCCCTCTTCTGCTTCGCTCTTCATAAAATTCAGCACACTATGGATAATTTCTCGCGCCTGACTGTGGAAAATCTTCCCACCCCCTACTTTTGATTTCGCGTTTTCCATCACGAAAAACAAAACACCCTCGAAACAAAGCAACGATGACCTTACGATAAACGATAACCCTATGCTATAAACAATAAATCTATCTAATTACCTATGCTATATCTGTTCTAACCTACTATTTAATCTAGAATGATAAGCTAACAAAATATATGACTAAAAGTAGAAATATGCAAAGCTAATTTAAGTATTAGAGAATTGGTTAATTGAAAGAAACAAATTATGCAATATTAAACTTGAAGTATGAACTACTGAAAACAAAACAACTAAGATAACTAACGAATGTACACCAAGAAATGATATTATGAATGAAAGATCGGACTAAGAAACGAATGAACAAATTGAAAATACACGTCTAAATTATAATAATCTATCCTATCCCTATGCTAAGAATGACAAAATATAAAATAACTAACCTTATAATAACCTACCTAAGCTATCTATGTCCTATGATAACTAAAATAACTAAATACTGAAGATGAAGCAAAAGCAGTTTGGTTGGCAGCGAACGCACGTGGTCTGAGACAAAGCCCGGGAGAGAATGACCACTTTCACCCGCACCCCCTCCGAGCTCGAGTCCGTCACAATGGACTCGCCCAGGTCGAATTTGAGTTTCTGCGCAGGTGCCACCAGCTTTCAATCGGACTCTAACAAGCAATATCTAGTCGAGTTACGTACGTGACATGGCTTTACTTGGGCAAGTGCCCGTTCTGCACTCTAGCGGCCGATTATTAGTGAGACGATAGTCAGGCGGACAACTTATAACACAGAGAGGACAGGAAAGTCCACATGCCGCCAAAGTCGCCAGCCAGCCTGGCTGCAAGCAGAGATGGGGAGGGAGGCACAGCGAGAAAGCCAAACAGTGAATGATCGTTGGTGTTTTAGAACCGCTTCCCCGGTGCACCGGTTGAGAACCTCTTCCCCGGCGCACCAGTTCTGAACCAGGTATGTGACCCGAAAAGGCACTTTACGTTTCGTGCCGTACCT
Organism: Platycnemis pennipes; assembly: GCA_933228895.1. Classification (NCBI taxonomy): domain Eukaryota; kingdom Metazoa; phylum Arthropoda; class Insecta; order Odonata; family Platycnemididae; genus Platycnemis; species Platycnemis pennipes. The sequence goes on along the minus strand of OW121853.1, from coordinate 118,279,493 downwards.
GGGAGGCACCCAAACTCGGAGTCCGAGCCTCGGCGTTGGAGGAGACCCAACCCTTCACCACGGGTGGTTTATAGCACCAGTCACACTATAGTTTATAACTTCTTAAAGTTAAGCATAAATCACAAAGCTATGTTCGTCTTTGTGCTGCACTAGTGACGTTGATGAAAATTGGTTTTTTCATCGCAGTCATACGATAGATATTAACCAATTTGCATGCTTTAGTAATTTAACGTACATTAAATTGGCTTGGTTTACTAATGCACGTAAAATGGTTAATATATATTGTATAACTGTGTTTAAAAAACCATTTTCATCAACATGAATAGTAAAACACAAAGATGAACATAATTGTGCGATTTATTTTTAACTTTAAGAAGTTATAAACTATTGTGTGACAGGTCAGTTGGTGCTATAAACCACCCGTGAAGGGTTGGGTCTCCTTCAACGCCGAGGCTCGGACTTGGGTTCGGGTGCCTCCCAGGTACGGAACAAAATGTAAAGTGCCTTTTCAGGTCACATCCCTGTTCTGAACTGATGCCCCAGTGCCTTGGTTTAAAACCACTTCCCCAGTGCACCGGTTCAGAACCGATTCCCCAGTGCACCGGTTCAGAACTGATTCCTCAGTGTTTTTTTTACTAAATCTTAACCTGCCTGCCAGTTCTGAAAAAAACCGAACCTCTGAACTGGTGCACCGGAAAACCACCCAGCCCTAGCCTTACCTGTTTTAGCGCATTTTCCTTGTTACCATGCTCAGGATTTTGGGTCCTTACAAAAACGTGCTAACAAGATTCCACTTTATTTGGGTGTACCTGCAGTTTTAGAGTTTTCAGAGCTGTGCTATTGCTATATAGTGCTATGGTTTCTGATAGAAGAACCCTCTTCACTGTTGAGCATGTTCAGCAGCTCTAATTTTTTAATAAGACTTTTCTGTTTTTACAAAAGCAATAGGGCTTAGTCTGAATTCTAATTCCAGTGATTAAATGTAAGAGTAGCAAAATAAAAGAGTTGTAATGCCATTTCTCTTATTAATTACTCTTTAAACACTTTTTATAACTGACAAGGGGAGACTATGAACCTTGCTACGCCTTTTTGAATGACATATTTTTTATGATGTTCAGAATGCAAAAGGCTGCTAGGAACACGTCGTAGTTTGGTTGAATAGGCTTTAGTTTGGCTGTAATAAATTAATTAAAATTCATTATTATCAGCGCCCTAATGATAAGCTCGAGGCAACGCGTGTTAGTCAACGAGCCAAGTTGGTCTAGTGGTTACGATCGTTGACTCTTGTGCAGAAAGTCGCAGGTTCGAGTCATAATGTCAGAAGTTTTTTTTTTCGTCTCGATTTCATTCATTTTCATTTTTTCTATTATTTCCTATTGCAGCAGGTGTCACCGGTCGAAGGAATATTTTTTAAACCTTATCTTCGACATATTTTCTTGACGTCTTATCCCGAACGTGGAAGCATGACATATAGTAGAAACCCTGGGATTCGCTCACTAATTTACGTGTCCATTGATTATAGTGATCAACTTCTTAATCACCATGGAACACAACGAATTCATATGAGTGCATTCACATTAATGCTTGCGGTCTTAAGGCAGTGAACACCAGCATGCGTAAATTAGATAAAGAAGAACGCGTAAAGAATAATAATTACCTTATTATCAACCGCTCTCACCAACTTGGCTCGTTGACTAACACACGTTGCCTCGAGCTTATCATTAGCACGCTGATAATAATGAATTTTAATTAATTTATTACAGCCAAACTAAAGCCTATTCAACCAAACTACGATGTGTTCCTAGCAGCCTTTGGCATTCTGAACATCATAAAAAATATGTCATTCAAAAAGGCGTAGCAAGGTTCGTAGTCTCCCCTTGTGAGTTTAGTTTATGAGAAGGAAAGCTTTTATCAAATTTTTGGAAAAAATAAATAAGGTATCAGCAAATAATACTATCCGTATGGCCGCTTGTATCAATGTATCAGTTGGGTATCAGAAAAATTGGTATCGGTACAAGTCTAGTAATTAGTATTTCTTGTGGATTGTGTGGATATTTGAAATAATTTATACTATGATGGATTATAGTGCTTGGTTCATTTCCCTTTCAGACATTTTAAGAAACATCTAAGAAAGCTAGAGGATGTCCAAGTGAATGGCAAGGATCTCTCTGATTCCTCTAAGAGCAGTTCTGACAGGTATTGTATTTAAACCTCATCTTAATTTTTTAGTCTGTATGATGATTGATTCTTAGTTTGTGTTAAGTTTATCTGGCAGATAAATGTGAATGGAATTTAATAGACAGTAGCGTTCTTGGTTCATTCTTTCTCTCAGTTATGTAATAATTAGGGATGGGAAATTCGAATCATCGAGTCCGTTGAGTTTCACTTCAAATCTCTATCCTTAAAAATCCAAGTCACTTACATTCATCATACACAAGTAATGCCTGGTAGGTGTTTCTTTAAGAATCTGTGGTTGCAGAGTTTGTGTCTCTTAGAATACAAATTTGTTCATTGAGAAGCAGACATTTTCATAGTGGAAGTATGTTTGTCCTTGCAAGTTTTTGGTGCCCCAGAATTCTGAAGATTCCCCTAATTACTGAGTATAATTCACATTTCCAAATAGAGCAATTTTAATTTCCAAACGGTCCACACACAATAACAGTTTTAACTGAGACTTCAAAGAATACATGTGCAAAAAGATGACTCAAATTATCTACCCTGCTTTGCAAATGGGTTTTTTTAATGGATATGAACCTTCATTGACATTAACCACCATTTAAAATGTATTTCCCTTATTTTCTCCAACAAAGTACAGTGGTCTTGCAGCTTCCCTCTCCTTTGATGAAGAATGCGACACTCTTTCTCATAAATTCTTCCATCAGTTTGAGCTGTCCATAAGTCACTATGGTTCAACACAAGGAAGAGACCATATTCTTCTCTTTGCAGTTGGCTGCTTCAGAAATCTTCAACAAATATAAAGCACACTTAGTAGCTAAGTTTTTTGAACTTCTCTGATTCTTCGACTACATAATCTTTATAATCTGACTTCCTCCATCCCAAACAAGGCTCCATTAAGTAAAATAAGGCGAAAAAAGGAAGACTAGAAAAAAGTTTAAATGAAATAGTTCAGCCGTAAGAATGGAATTATTTTGTCTTCCTCTTTTTCCTAGAGTTAAATCCCTCACTGTTCACTGATTATTTGAATGCCTAGAGATTAAGAGTTGCATAAATTAGCAAAAATTGTTAATGTACACTTGAGTGTTGACTGTAAACAGGTATTGTTTATCCCACCTAAATGCTAGAGATCTAGCATCTAGCGGGTTAATCACTAAGCCACACCTATTAACTACTCATCCATTGAGAATGTAATGTTTCACATTATTATCATCATGATCACTTATTTGAAAATTATTCAAATGCATTTTTCATTAAATGTTACCATGTTTCAGAATTCATCATTGCAATGGAACTATTGTTCAGTGTGTCCGCAAACCAGGAAAACCTGGAATACTCGGGGAATTTCGGTCTTCTGGAAAACACAGGGAAAACACAGGAAATTTGGGGAGTGTTCTGGAAAAATCAGTTTTTGTCACAAATTTGGAGATTAAATTTCCTTCCCATTATTTAAAGCTACATAATGCATAGAGATAAGTAGTTGCACTCCCTACAGTGATGGTGGCATAAGGAAAGGCGTTCACTGAAGAAATGTGAAAGCTTTTATCCCTGGTCTACAATGGACGTATGCTGTAAGCCGTAAGGGCTTCTTCTTAAAGGGTTCTTACGACAGCCTCTCTCCAATGGGAGACGTAAGCTGTAAGATGAAATTCAAAATCAGAGAGCAGACGGGAAACAGTTTGAGTTCCGATATTATGACCCGTCATCATGGCTTGTGCTTTCATGTTTTTTTCACTTATAGAATATTTTACCACGTTATTTTTCGAAATTTCTCTTTTCTTAACTCCCAACGACTTTTTCTAATGCTCTCTTTGTCTCTGCACCATATTTTTCCATATTTTAAATAAGATCAAGCTACCTGAGACAAACGTAAGGCCAGCAACTTGTGGTCCATATTTTGCTCTGCAGGTATCAGCTCTGGTAATGTCTCCTGCACCTGCAGTTATTCAGAAATTTTTAACACTTAGTATGCAATATGCAATGCCTCTCAACTAAACGAGGGTTCTGGAGGGTATTCCTCAGAAAATTCCTGCCCAGACTTGTCTTTTGTAGTTACCTCCCCACCAAGTCATCAACTCCGCGGCTTATTCAAAATGTAATTCCCGGCTTGCCTGACTTAATTTTTCTAAAATATCTTCCGTACAAATAATGTGCCGCATCATACAAAAATATTATTGTGTCCCTATCTCGTACTTTTTACCTCCCTGACATGCCGGCGACTCTCCAGCCACCGACCTTCCACCATGGGTGTCAAATCAGTCCGCTGCGGAGTGAATGCCATCAAGCCGGAGTCATATCATATAGTCGGCAACATATACTCAACATCTGTCAGTGAATTCAATAGTTTATCCTTAACTAACTCATTTTATCTACCCGAGGAGTAATTACGACCCGTTAGTCACAGGAGCAGTGGAGCGCTCTTTGAATAAAATTATTATGTCCAATTGACAACTTTATTTGTCTTTTCATCCAATCACTATGACATTTAAGATACTCTTGTCTTGCATAGTTATTGTTCCCATTAATGCTTTGTGCAGACATACTGAAATCATCTTTTGTAAGCGCAAATGCTTGAATAGCAACTTTTCTGAAGAATCTTTTGGGATAAATATGTACCTAGTACGCAAGTCATATTTCGGCAGCGCAATAAAAATGATGCGCCCCCACCCCGCCACCATAAATGCGATCTGGGGAGACATACGCAGATATAATGGTCACACGCATCATCAGACTGATGATAGCAGCATGGTCACATAAAAATAATTATCTATGTATCTATTTCACACCATGAGATTGCAAACATTTTTTCACCAAATGGGACGACAACTTTTTATTACACGTCTTTACATACATATCAAAATAAAACTTGAAGAATTTCTGCTTTTTTGCAAAATATCATACAATGTTGATGTCAGACGATACAAATATGATAAGATGTGGTTTAAAAAATGTGAAATTTCACACAAAATATTGCAATAACAGCCATATACGGTTCAATTTCGTGAATAGAAAGTTATTTGTGAAATTTCGGTGAATTTCGCTAATGTTAAAATGTCAAATTTTAACTTATTACGGCTTTAAACATCAAAATAACAACTTTAATGCTCTTAAAAAAATTTGCAAAAAAACCAATGGGCGAAATTTCAGGGTCCCTACTTATGGCAAATAGCAGTATCTCAAGATGTTACACACACATCACAATGAATCAACCAACTATTCCTGATTCCTGGTGTTAATAATTACTGCCCCATGAGCAATATTTAGCCAAAAATGCATATGTTTAGGACTGGAGAGCACCCAGGAATACAAAACAATTCCCATGGAAAACCTGGAAAGCTCGGGGAATTTCTAAATGGCTTTACAGTGGACACCCTGTTGTTTTTCAAATTTTCCTTACCATTTCAATGTGGTAGTCATCAAGTTCCATATTCTCATATAGTTATCAGAAGTTAATATGTATTAGCAAGTTCTCCTTGTGACTTGTGTTTCTGTGAAGTTATTTTTTCTGTTTGTTGGCCAATGTTTCACGCTAGATATTGTGAATTTTTGTTTATATGTACTTTCATTAATTCCTTTGCAGAGCATCCAGTGAATGGCTGTGTATTCACTGTAGTCTTTCATTTGATTCACCATCTGTACTTAGTCTACATACTCTGGAGCATGCTGCTGAAAACCTTGAAGGAAATCTTGAAAGTGAAGAGACCAAAGATTGGGAAGAAGCTGCTGATATCATTCTTGCCATTGCCTCTTCGAATGTAAGTGGTAAAAAGCTCGCAGCTGATTTTGCCATCAAGACATTGCATTGTCCACAGTGTAAGCAGGTGAGTACAAATGTTATGCTTGCTTGGAAGGAAATGTGGTCTGAATTAAGAGAGCATTTGGCAAACATGTTTGTTTTTTAATTACAGAATTTTCCCAGTAAGAAGGATTTGATAATCCATGCATCAGCCCATGGAACAATTCGTCGCTCTCGGGGAGCCCTTAATCCATCAAAGCCGCATAAATGTGAACTGTGTTATAAAGCCTTTGCATCAGAAGATCGATTGCAGGTTAGGGTTTCTCCAATTAAAATGTTATATTAATTCTCACGTTTATTTTTATTGCTTTTTGTCATGGGGATATAAAAAGTCTTAATTGCATCAGTATAGTGAGAATTTGTCACTGCTAGACCCATTTAATTGAAATACTTAGTTTTTCCATTGGACCAAAATATATGTGTATCATACCAAAATGATCAGTAGTCTATTAATTATGACATTACAACCAATTGATTGTTTCCAAATCAATATTCATAGAATATGTACCCTACATTTAGTAGGTCTAAGATGATATAGAGGTATATTAGAAAGAGGCAACGAAATATGCTGATGTCAGGAAAGAAATAGCTTGCTGGTTAACTAAAGATAACTCATTTACAAATATTGCTGCCTTGCTGATCTGCCATCTCCCTACGTTGCTCCAAGGTCCTTCCCCATCTTCCGGACTATTTATTTAGAATGTATGAAAATAATTGTGAGGGATGGTAGGAAGTCTCCCCTTGCCTTATAATAGCCCCCTTTTAACTTGGATGGAATGTTACATGTTTGTGGTAATGATGCAAGAGTGGACTTCTTGGAAAAATTTGAAATTTTAATCTATGTCAATTGTAGTGGAATTAAACTGTTCAATGAAATTGTACCCACCAACTAGTCGCCTCTCTTTAATGCATCTGTCCTACCTCCCAAATGCTTTTTCACCATATTAACCAATTGCCCCTCCCCTCACCATTGGTTTCATTTTACCTACTTGGAGAGGGTATAGAAGGCCTTACCATTCTAGGAGTGCCCTTTGACAATGATGCAAAAGTGTTGATTAAGCGTTATTGTGAATTGTACAAAGTCTATTTATTTTCATCAACCTCCTTGTGTTTCGTACTCTCCACCCTTACCCGTACTGTTAAATCAATTTATGTACATATTTCTGATTATTCCATCCCTACATTTTGTAGCTTATTGTAGGTATAGCTACATAAGCCTTTCCCAGTTGTATTCCATAGTAGAATCTACAAAACACATGCTCTATGATTATGTTCCAGATTAATTTCTTACTCTTATCAATGCCGTTATTTCAAAAGTTGCTCTTTCTCACCAAAACTCAAAGGAAGTCCTTTGTCCTCATCTCGGATTTTCTGTTTATTAATCAATTATTAAATGTGTATCATAGTCTTCACATGTGTTTCCTCTTTTAGGTATGGTGTCATAATAGTTTTAATGACATCCTCCAGTCCTCTTCTCATAGGTATTGTAAATACAGTAAAACCTCGTATTTGCACTATCGGAATTTACATTTTCTTGCAATTTACAACGTTTTTATTTCCTACATCTCCAATGTATGTAGAACCCTGTATTTACTCCATGACTTTTCCATTTTCTCGCCGTTTGCCTTAGATGCGGGTTAGAATACGATAGATTAAGAAAGCAAAATTCCCTTCTGTGACATTTATCCATACATACCAGTCTATATAAAACACTTTTTTACCTCGTTTGATGCGTATACACTTCAAAAACATGAGAGAGAGCAGTAATGTGCTCCTTTTTATGGAAGAATTTGAACTTAGCAGTGTAGTGGGGCTGTACACAGTGCCACTAGTGACGGGAAGATGAAATATTTGCACTCTCAATTCTTTTGCCGTGAAAAGATTCCTACTATGAAATGAATGCTGATAGAACACAATTTATAATTTAAGAACACCTTTGGGAGCATATTTTAACTGTACCAAAGTTCATATTGTGAAGAATGAAAATGAATTTTTGCCCAGACACTATGAAATGTTTTATTACATGAAATGAAGTGGTGAACGATAACAGGGGATCATTCGTCAGACCATCCTACTGCTTTGATTCAACAGTTTTACTACACGCTACTACAAAAAAGAACTTATTGAAACCTTTTTTATCATGTGAAAACTGCATTGAATAAATAAAATTATTTTGTGGAGAAGTTTTTGAAGTTGGATAACTGCTTGTGCTAGCCGACCACCAAGGTAGATATTCTCTTGCGCTGTTTATGTTATCCTTAATTACTTCATAACTTTACTTTTATTTTACTGGGAAATGGATGCAGATTGCAATATTTTCAGATGACTCGAGGGTTTTCGGGTTTCTTCCGTGTTGGTTCATCCCACTGGATGACTGGACAGTTTCGTCAGCATTCAAGATGCCATGTTCAGGTCCAAAGATTGCATCCCATCAAATTTCCCTTATCTTCATTCCAAATATTTCCTCTATCTTCATACTATATATTTCCTATGCCAAATTTCCTATACTTCGTACTTGAAGATGCCGTCGAAACAGTCTTCCAGTAGTATGAACCAACATGGAAAAAATCCGGAAACCCTCGAGTCATTTTCTAATCACAGCGGAAGCCTTCGAAGCTACTAAAATATTTTCAATTTAGGTGTAAATAAAATTTGTGGATTCTCATGATGCAACTGGCACTGATGTTGTGAAACATCTAAGATTACCAGTCTCTACAATGGATACAATTATGAAAAATCGCAATGTGATTCAGAAACATGTTAGTTAGTGCAGGCTTCTGTTGAAAAAAAGAAAATGTCAAGAAATCGTGTTGAGAAGGAATACCAACTTAAAAAGTGTTTTTTAAGTCCTAGATTGCCAAATATTGCCGTGAATGGCTTAAGAATGTCATAAGAGAAAAGGCATTGCATAATGCTTAAGTTTGGGAATTATGGAGTTGACAATGTCCAATGGTTGGTTGGGTTGGTTGAAACATCGGTAGAAATATATTGTACAAAAATAAATCAGGACAGGTGTTTACTTAAAGAAATGTATATAATATTGCTCTAATTCAGTTAATCATTTCTTATTCATATATTTATTCTAAATTGTTAAAGTATGCATTAAAAACTGAAAATTATCTTTTTCCCTCTATTTGCAATCTGCAGCAATTCGTACTTTTTTTAGCGGTCCCTAGAAAAGTGTAAATAAGGGGTTTTACTGTATTTGACTTTGGAACTCAACTGACAGAACAAAAACTTTTTCCAAATGGAGAAAGGTTTTCTATGGTGGCTTCAATTTCTAATAAGCTTGATCAGATACTGGGATTTTCTTACAGGACATGGATTTAACTGGCAAATTTAACATTTTCCCAAGAGGATAAGCATTATGTAAAATAATAAGCTGAAATATGTACCATGTTCAAAATAATGAAGTATAATATTATCCTGTTAAAGGCTGTAATAACTTTAACTCCTTCTATTTTCCCCATGACAGAAGCACATGCTCGTCCATGGAACTGAGGAGTCCAAGCCATTGCAGTGTGATGTCTGTTACAAGCGTTTCCTTAACAATTCTGCACTTGCTTGCCACATCAAAGTTCATACTGGTGAGGCTATAATGTTGTTATTTTATTGCTTTATTGGGATGCCACCATTAGCTGTGATTATGTTTACTAATTAGAGATGTGCAAATACTGCTTGCAAACTAGAAAGTATTTGATATTCGAGATCTCAAATAACTATGTTAAAAGATACAGTTAGAATATCTCAAATATCACTCTATACACCTAGGCGCTGTATTTGGCATGTTGATGAGCTACAACATATGCGCCTCTAAGAGGACGGCTGAGATACGAGACTGTTGATGGGATTCACCATGTAATTTATGTTAGAAAGACAGCAGTTTAACAAATTGAATTCCGGCAAAACTGCTGTCTTTTAACAATAAATAATGTGCTGAAACTTGTCACCACTAGTCACAATTCAAAATTGAAAAAAGCTCGTAAACATCGATGATGGTAGGACTCGATATGAGCTTTGCTTACTCCTGTTACTTACCATCATTAGTTTATGAGGTCACACAATGTGTCTCTTCTTCCATTTTGTGCTTTTAGCTAATGAAATCTTAGGCAAAGGTTTTTCATATCAGTCAAGCGTTAACAAATATCGCTGTATATTTTATAAGTTTTTGTAATTTGGAACAAAACTATAGCAGAATTTCCAGAGACGAAAATCATTCACCTATACTGGAATTCGAATCCCGAACCCCCTGATTTCCCATCAGGTGATTTAGCCAGTTAAGTTACCAAGGTGTCCTTTCAGTCGACTTCTAGAGGCTTTAAAGGAACAAGATGTTGACGAACTGCCATACATACTATGTCTAGGAGCTGTAATCATGTGTACTCACCACCATCCACGATGTTAAAGCCAACTTTAAACACTAAGGTTCTTACTTTTTAACAAATTCAAGGATAAAACACTAGCCACAAAAAACCTTAACCTTAAGTTACCCACTGATATGCACAATTCTCTTGTTGCTATTGTTCGCATCAGTGGTTAGTTGTCTAGAGTTTTTGTGGCTAGTGTGCTATCCTTGAATGTGTTAAAAAGTTAGAAACTTAGTGTTTACCGTTTGCTTTAACATTATGGATGTTGGTGAAATACATAAGATTACAGCTCCTCCTGAACAAAGAATGTACAGCAGTTCATCAACATTTTTTTCATTAAACATTTTGAGTGCAGGACTCATCATGGAAATTTTTACTAGTGGGTGGGATTTTGAAATATGTCTTACTTTTGTGTCAAATTGAGCTATCTGCCCCTGGAAAATTCTCAGCCAATAGTCAAACACTTGAGTAATCTGCTCTCAAAGTGTTTAGGCCTTAAGAAATTCACTGGGAAGAAGGATGCTTTGGTAGCTTAACTCACTAAAGCACCTGACTGGAAATTAGAGGGTTCCAGGTTTGAGTTCCGGTGTAGGCGAGTGATTTTTTTCTCTGTCGATATTATGCCACAACACTGGGTAACTCCGTTAATGTTTTTTGATATTGTTTGCAATCCTTGAATATAAAACTACCGTATTCCTCCAAATATAGTCCCCCCCTGATTATAGTCTCCCCCCCATTTTTTTAAGTTCAGTTTTGGAAAAAAAATTTTGAAATGCAAAGCAGGACTTGCACATAATTTTCTCAGGTTAACAACTTGAGCACCTTGAGTAATAAAAATTTCCATCAGTTGTTTCAGTTATCAATATGGAGAATCAAGTTAATATATTTACCAAAATACTCAGTATTATTTCACCTATTAAAGTTGGCTAGATAGTAATTTAATTTAATAGTAATAGCTATTGTGCTAAGGAAAACTATATTTCCATAATTAAGTGTAAGGGAGAAGTGAGATATGCAAATAAGAAATCACAATTTTGAAGTGTAAGCACTGCCGTATGTGTGTTGGGAATCATGGCGACCAAATTTTTTTTCATTTAAAATGCTCTCTGTGTTTATCACTCACGTTGGTTGCAAGAAATCAAGGTTACTGAGATCACAGTGAAGGATTATTTGAAAAAGGAATGACGCTATAATTAAAGGACATAAATACCTAAATCTCTATCTTCTTTATTGAGTTTTGCTTTATGTTGCGGGTAGTTTTTTTTTTTAATAAAAGCTTCATTATACCCATGTTTGTGTACTCAATCACATAATATATTTGCTACAGCCATTGCCCTAAAGTAGATATTTGGCAGCAGTATGACATTTAATCTTTACAGGTGTTCATGGGTCCATTTAACGAATATTTCATACCTTTACTACCTTCTCCACTCGGGATATGGTATTTGTTTACTTCTGATTATTTTATTTGAGTCTTCTATTAATTGTATTGGGGGCCAAATAATATTTCGAGATGCATGTCGTTGAGAAAACTAGACTGAATGTCTGCTATTTCAGTTAAAGCATCTACTTTTCTTCCTCTTCCAATTAGTGACACCATCTCTTCAAAATCGATGGATTTCTGCCTAAGCATGATAGAATTTGGGATTGTAAAAAGGACGTTGGTCAATCACCCCCGTTTGAGCGATGCATGAACACCCGGAATCAGAATGGGTTATTTCCGATATCCATTAACGCAACTTAATAATGTTTAAACAATGAATTTTCATTCGCGGATGAATGCACGCAGGTGCATGAATTGTGTATACTCCTGTGGATTAAAGTTTTCAATTTCTAAGGAAAAATAGTTGATCAAAAATTTACCATATATGGTAAGATAGATAAGCTGTGACTAGGAAAAATGCAATTAATAATGTAATTAATAATCCTAAATAGGAAATAAAAAAATGGAATAGCAAAACTTTTATATGCGATATATAATCCGTAATGCCCTTATTAGGATGCCTACTATCCGTTGCAAAATTTCCATCGCCCACGAGTTTGAAGACTAATATCTCAAAGATGGCTAATGTGTTTTTAAAGCAAAGTATATTAAATTACAGCTTGTTTATTTTTGCATTTACTGATGGCATTAAAATATTTTTACAAATTTTATTCACTGAAGTACATGTTTAAGAATGGATTTTTAGCTTTTTTGGGAACCGGATGGATCCATTGAATTTGGGTCATCGTAAGAACAACAGAGTGAGATTTCAAACTTTCCTTTTCACATGCTGTAGCTAAGGGCTTTGTTAATAGTCTTACGAAGTTTCATACTAGTACGTTTATCAGTATTTCTGTTATTGACGAAGTTGTCAGACTGCATAGTATTCCATCCTGAATGCTTTCCATTCTGAAAATCACCGTTTGAACCTTTATCTTGCTCAAGTTATAATATGAATCCACTTATGAAATCTCAATAGAATTAATTGGTTATTTGATATCGATAAATATTAATTTTTTGCTATAAAAGACGTTCAACTACCCAGAGTATGGTTGAAAGAGAAAGGTAGGGTGGGCATGGAATCTGCTGCAAGCAGCTCGCCTATCACTGTGAATGAGTCATGAGGACTCAACAATAGCGGAAAAAAGGAATGCAAGTCAGTGTCAGCTTAAGAACTGATTGTATGTTTGGTAACATACGTCACTATGCCTCCTCACGCAAAGTATTTTGAGACGTAGTTGATAATTTAAAGTGTAATTTGTTTCTTCCATCAAGAAGTTGAGAAATGTGGGGACTAAAGCTATCTCACTTATTGCTGATTTTATTTTGGTGAATACTGCAACTTATAAACTTTTATTCAAGCTAAGCAAGGATGTTTGGTGGTAGCGAAAAGTGCCACATGAATTTGAGAGTTTTGTAACACATGAAAAAAAAACCAATACGAGGTTACTGTTTTAGATATGAATGTAATGTTTTTTTTATTTGACTAAAAATAGATTAATTGTTGTGTATAATATTCTCATACATTGCATAAAGGATAAATGTAATTATTGCAGCAAAAATAGTTAAAAAATTAATTTATTCCTCAAACAGATATATCGGCTATTGGCACTTTTTGCCCATGGAACAAAAGCCAATATATCGGTCCGTGGCATTAAGAGGGTTTCAGTATATATTGCCTTTATTGCATTTTTAAATCAGGACCTTCTAAGCCACAAGGCTTGTCAGAAGGTTCCGCAGTAATTCATACCAGCGGCATGTTACATAGTGGAAAATAATATTAATATACATAAAACGGAACTCAAACAAATCTCATTGCAATGATATAAAAAAAATAAAAAATAAATTCACAAATGATCACAGAAATATAACATATTCATAAATATAGTGCTTAGTTTTAAAGGATTACAAATTCACAATATCATTAATTAACCACTCCTTGATACTTTTTTTTTATTTCTGCCATTCTTTTTAAATTTCTCAATTGCCTAGGCATACAATTAAAAGTATATGGTATAATATATGTAGGCAACCTTTTTCTATATAAATTTTGATAATTATAAGTTATCAGCATATGAGTATTTCTTTTAGACATACTATGTATATTCATACAGGGAACTTTGTATTCTTTCTTAAAATAATTTTCCACAATGATTAACCATTTAAATAATTTATCTACAGTTAAAACATTATATTTTACACAAAGTGATTTCAGGTCAGTGTTAATACAATATGAGAACCCACCCAAAGCAATAGATTTTAAAATTCTTTTTTGGTTTCTGATTATTGTATTTAACAGTGTATTACAGGCCATTCCCCAAACTGTGATTCCATATCTCAGTATGCTCTCAACCATTGCAAAATAAATAATCAATTAATCAGAAAGTTAATTAATAAAGTATTGAATGAAAATGTTTCACAGAAATGTGACAGTTTTAGGCTTATCTTTTTTTATTTTAGAATGGATGTAAATAAGCTGATATACCAGTTAAAAGAATGTGTTCATGGTTCAATGTTTTTGAAGACTTAGCAGGAAATTTTAATAGCTTTCAAGCTATATCAATGCTCAAGGAAGAAATTTATTTTAAACTTGTACTTTTTTCTGTTTTTTTGTTGTGGTTGAATTGTGCATCCCTGAATTATGCAGTAAATGGTCATATAACATTGAAATTCTGTGTTTTTTGTGCTTGTAATCATGTTATAACAATTTATCATTTCAGAGGAGAAAACATTCGAATGTCCAATATGCAGAGAGATATTTTACCAAGTTTTAGCTCTGAAAGAGCATGTACATGTCCACTGCCATGAGGGTGTTTTCACCTGCCCCCATTGTGGCAAGGTTAGTTGAAATTTATTCAAATTTGCCAACTAGTAATATATTGTCATTTAATTTTGCTGTGGAGAATTTTGAGCGCTTATCAAATTAGGAAATTGAGATTTTCCATGTCTTCATCTGTCCATTGATTACTCTGTATGTAAACATGCAAATTGCATTATCCCTTGCTCATTGTTCATTGATGTATGCTGTTCCTTATTGTTGATAACATCTATTGCTAGTGATAAATGGAGCTACTTGAAAGACCGTAAATTCTTGGTTACTCAATACCTTTTGATCTAATTAAATAAAAAACTTTTATAAGTCTATATATTCTATTGAAACCCCAAGAATGGGTATGTACAGGTAATATGAATTCTCTTTTTATGGATAAATAGTTAAAAAATATATAATTGTATTATTTTGAATTTCCAATTTTGTCAGTTAATTTCCCTGTATTCATTGCCTTGGAAAGCTGTTGGGTTTGATTCGTTTGAATTATAATCATTTTACCCTGGTTAATGTTGAATCATAGTAGCCCTCTTTTTTAGTGGTCAGAAATACATAAACTTTTTAACAATTATACCCTTTCAACTTGTCACCGATAATGCAATACCATGTAATTGTATATTTTGCTTCTCACTGCTAATGAGGCTCCTGTTCTTACTTTCACTCCTCTGCATTCATGGTATGTATGTGGAAACGAGCATTGCACATCATTTACTTGCTAGAATTGAAAAATGTATTAATTTAGAGGCTAATGAATATAAAGTAATATTTATTTAAAAAATAAGCTGTGGACTCAAGGCATCTTTCTCTACATTATTTGTGTAATTTTCACTATCATGGTAATGAATGCAGTAATGCAGCACAAAATTTTTTTTTTAATTTAAAAAACATAATTTCTATTCCTGAACTAAATCATCCTTTGGATAAAAATACTTATCCATGTGGAAAATGCTTAATACAGTAGCGTATTAAGGTGGGTGCAAGCGGGGTGGCCACCCCAGGTGCCATAAAGGGGTGGAGTACCAAAATTGATAAACATCTTTTTTTAGTAGAAAAAATAATTTTTTTCTACCGGAGACAGCTACCATCTACAGTAGAATCTCTATTTTACGAAGTTGAAGGGAACAAAAAATTTGAGCTTTGTAAATCAGAGGGTTTGTAAATTGGAGGTTATCTTCCACTAACTCCTCTGTCTCCGAAACTGATGTGTCACCAAAACCAGCCGATCTCCAACAGTTGGAAATAGTTTTTGGGTTGACACATTCCTATGCTCTGGCAACACCTCGCACAGCATGGAGCAATGTCCATGGAGGCACATCATGCACATAAGGGGCTTGATCTGCAACAAATGTACGTCTACTAAAACTTTGCTGACAGTAATGCTAGTATACTTTCAATGCAATTAAACACTATGCTGTACTAAACTTGCCAAATAGTTATGTCAGGGTTGAAATCAAACTAATTTCTATGACAATTATCGTCGTCATATCAAATATCAACATCTGCTCATTCTGGAAAAAAAACAATTATTATGTGAAATTGTGTGTGTAGTGTATCTGCATCAAATTGAAAGGATTTAAAAATAAGACCTCAATTGTATAGATTTGCTGTATAGCATAGGCGTTATTCCTAAGGCTAGGAGACTCACTTAAGTCAGAATGAATGAAATTCACAGCCATGAATTCCAAAAAAAAAACTTAAATATTTTTCTACAACTTTATAATGGTATGAACTTGGCTGCTGCAACTGAATTAAGTTCTTGTAGCTTCAAGTTGGTAGATCTCATAATAAGGGGAATCTACATCTACACGATACCCTGCAAGCCACCGCGAGGGTGTGTGGCAGGGGATGCACTTGGGGTTGTGGCGGCTATCTTAAAGCTAATTTTAAATAATTCCAGAGAAAATATGGACCTTTGTGATGATGAGTGAGGTATTCGCAATACACAAAATGATAGAAAAGGAATAGAAATTACCAAGCACTTGTCTGCTTATTTTATGAACTGGGGCATTGTTTACGAGAAGTAGACGTCATGCCATGCGTCTTTGAACATTTTTTCCTTGGATCATATAATTAGGATTGAATTGCGATTTGGATGATCAGTCTCTAGGATTTTTGCTACAGTTTAAGAATGTCAAAAAGCACTATGCTCACATTTGATTTTTCCGCATTTTCCCACATAAAATACTTGGGCCGAGGGCCCTCTCAACATGACCATTCTGGCTTCTGTTACTCCTGTGCATGGTATACAGTGATTTTTATTCCAATGTACTGAGTTTAGTGCTACAAAATCATTTAAAAAACTTCATAAAACAGGGGTCAGTCACTCCTAGGGACCCGCCTCTCACTTCGTAAATCAGTAAAATGGAGGTCATTTTACATGGTTTTCTTATATACTAAGATGGGGACTGGCAGAATGGTTCGTAAATTGGTGTCATTTCATAAATTAGAGGTTCATAAAAAAGAGGTTCTACTGTAGTAAGTCCCGGGCACCAAGTACACCAAGGTAGCCTTGGTACGCCACTGCTTGACAATTTCCAGTTTTTTTTTTAATTTGGGTAAGATTTTTCAGCAATTATCATTAAATATAATCATCTGTGTTGACCATTTAGTTTTCTTGTATAAATACAATGCAATATTATTAAGGTCTGAAATGTAAAATGAAAGAATGTAGAATTCCCTTATCATTTAAAATTTTCTAATGGTAAAGATAAGGAGTGCATTAGAACCCTCGTATCCACAGTTGATACTTCCCAGAACCTTATGTGGTAGATTGAAGTGATGGATAATAGCTAACTTTATTCTTTAAAGTCTCTTCATTTTTCAATGTTGCATCTAGAATACTACCCATATTCTTATTAAATGTCGTATTGTAATTTTTACCTGATTTGTGAGTATCAAAAAGGCAGTGAATTTTAAAACATTGTATATATCTATGGCTGCTGACTCAGAAATCAAATGTTCTCCACTTCTTGAAGTTAATCAATGGAATGTGGACTGAGATCATATCTGCCATTCCTGATCAATAGTCAATTTTTTCTCTCTGCTTTGAGGAATTTTTTTCTCTGAAAACAATCTGAGATCAGCCCCCTCAATACTTGTATATGCCTATCTATGAGTACCTATTGCTTTTGCCCAAGGGATCATGCAGTATACTTAAAATGTGCAACAAGTTTTTTGGTAATGTACAAGTACAGCCATTTTCCAATTAGTAGACAAAATATATATGTAATGTTTAATAATTGTTTACCCTAAAACGTTTATGTTAACCTATGTAACCAGAGCCACTAACAGTGTGTACCTAAAAACCTCTCCAGCACACTTTTTCTACCAGGGCCTCAAGTTTTTTTTCATCGAAGATATACAGCAAATTGACAGCATTAATAAAATTTTTCCCACCTTAATCATTTAAACAGGTATTAAAAGACCATAAATTAGTAACCATAACAGCTGAAAAGACTGTGACACATTTGTATGTGGCCATAATTGCCTCTTTTGGAACCAATTATGTTATATTTGAGTACGTTCTGCATTCAATATGTTTTGTTGCCCTCTGAGGGAAGAATAAATTAGAAATAATATGTTTATTAACATGAAGTCAACTAGTTCAACTAGTTTTTATTTACTAGTCACTAGTCAACTTTGGTTTCTGAAATTTTTTCCATGATTTTAATCTTTTGAGAGTAGCAAAACAAGTGCGATCAAGGGATATAATATGTTTAGATTGGGTGAAGTGAAATGAATGATACACTGAGTTGTAAGAGTCGAAGTTTCATCACTCAGATTGACATTTTTGTGAACTTATTGGTCAATTTTTTTTCCAGAATTCCATTTTTTGTCTAAGTCTGGGGATAGATAGACTGTGGATAGGATGGTTCTACTATACTCTTAAGAGCTAGATGATTTTCCAGTTTTCTTCTTGTGTCAAGTTATGAATGATATTTTGCTTGTGGGTGCATCATTTAGGCTAAAAAATATCTGCTTAGTGTTCTGATTGATCCTCTTGTTTTGACCGCAATAAGGTTGGTTTGTGTACTCTTGTGCGCTGCCATCATTTTTATGTCACTACAAATATACATGGTCCTTACATCATACTCCTTTTTTTAATATTTCTTCAGGAGTAAATGTGATTTGATTTTATGTAATAAGTCCATTTTTCTAAGGATGGTATCAGTTGGGAAATGAGATTTTTGCCGACAATTGTGTCTTGTATCACTCTTAAATTAAAAGCTATGTTGAGATTTAATTAATAACAAGTGATGTCTTTTGAACAAGCTTTACATTAAATATGAATTCTCGTATGTATCACCTCAAAGCAATATGTAGTGTTCTTTTTTAATATAATTTGCTAAAGGCAATCACCAAGTAAAGTTTTCAGTATCTTCTGTAACTTACTTCTAGCCACTGAGGAGAAATTTGTTCCTTAAAAATGTGTGAATTCCAAGGTTGTTCATGAGACACTGATAATGGTAAATTGAACATATGCTTTATGTTTCTATAGGTGTGTGAGGATTACAATCTGATCCGCAAGCATGTGCGGACGTTTCATAGTGACAGACGATTCCCGTGTAGTGTGTGTGAGAAGGTTTTTCCCCGTCCAGACAAATTAAAACTACACATGCTCAGGTAGAGTCAATGGATTGATTGCTGTGAGAAGCAAAGCCAAACAACTATGCCTGTGCCTCTTCTAGTTCGTGTCTGTCCATTCCATTTCCTTTGGTTCTCTTGTTATTCTTTATGGATTATTAATTTTTCAGCTTGGCATGTGGTGCCTGTTTTTACCAAATACAGAGATTTTTGTATGTACTTATGTATAATTTTTATCACTGTCCACTGTATTGCTATCTATGTGTTTTTTGTTTCTTCTTTTGTTCTTATTCGCCTAGGTGTTTGATGAGTACAGTCTCATCCGTAAACACATTCGAGCATTCCACAGTGAGAGGAAACACAAATGCTCCTTCTGTGGAAAGTTATTTCCAACTATGGACAAACTAAAAACACACATGTTGAGGTAATGCACTGATAGTCACCGCTATCTATTTAATTCAAAGATCTTGTTTGTTTTCATTTTTAATATCCTTTGCAGAATGATTAGTAGATTTCTCTTTTGGTCAGTGTGCTTATGTGAGCCATTATATATTTTTTATGTATTAAATCAATTTTGAATTAAATGTGAATAGTTGGTTACAAAAATGTTTGTTGACTGTTTATAAGCAATAGCTGTTAGCTCAGTTTTTATTATCTCTCTTATTGGCTATGTATTCAGTACCCAATAATAATTCTTAACATTTTAGGCATTCTGATCACAGAGAGTTTTTGTGTGCTAACTGTGGAAAACAGTTTAAAAGGAAAGATAAGTTAAAAGAACACATGAAACGCATGCATTCTCCAGAAAGAGAAGCCAAACTATCTGCAAAACCAACAAGACCTCCAAACAAGAAGAAATTTGTCCCTAAGGTAAGCCCATTTTTCAGAATAAATGTTCTTCACAATTTTTAATTGCATGTTTCGGAAGGAATATGGTGTATGGTTACTTAAAGATAAAGCTGGACTAGTTGAAAATTTTAACGTTCGTAATAATGTATTCCATGAATAATATTAATTAATAATATTTAAGGGAATATGCTAATTATTGAGTTGGACAACACATTGTTTTATGAAGTAATGTCAATTTCTCTGCATGAATCAAACTTATGGCAAATACTTTTTTGTCTAGTAGATTCTCTAATAATTGTAACTTTTAGGTGTCACCCACTGATTACCAGAGGTTCATCTACAAATGTCATGCTTGCCTTGTTGGTTTTAAGCGCCGTGGAATGTTAGTTAACCATCTTGCGAAGAGGCATCCAGATGTGAGTCCAGATACTGTTCCAGAGCTAAACTTGCCTATCCTTAAAACTACCAGAGACTATTACTGCCAATACTGTGAAAAGGTTTGTTTCCACCCTCTAATACTTCCCTTTTCCTGAGCAAGAACTCAGTGCTTCTTAAACTAAAAGGCAGTTAGAAGGGTGTCAAGCAGGTGTTTTCCAATATCAATTACTGTTTTAATATATGCTCAGCTACAAATGAATAATCAGAAATGTATAGTTACATCTATGGTGGTATATTGACAACAAGTTACTGTTCATTAGATATGGAGATTGGAGCTGCATAGAAAATTGTGAGTCTTATGAAAGTTAATTTTGTTGTCACCTCAAGATTTAGTGGAAATGTGGTGTGGCCATCATATTGTAACTACAAAGTTAGTGTTTTCATCATGAATAACATCTGGGTACTTTATATTATATATTTTTACTGTTGATATCCCTACTGCCTAGTGTGTATATAGGAATACATGAAATTATAATATTTATGAATTTAGCTGGTGTGAGGTATGTATTGAGAGGACTGTAGAGGTGCGCACACATTTCAAAATCATTTTTTTTTCAGTTGTGCTCTCAGTTTTTACTTGCATTTTTTTAAAAAAAAAAGGACGATTACTTTGAACTTGAGGTTTGAAAATTAAAACCTGTAACTTCTTAGCAAGTCAAGGATACTTGTTTTCATTCTCCGAGGAAATGGTGCTAGCTCTGTGTTCTTATTATTCCTATCTTCATTTCTAGGTCTACAAGAGTAGTTCAAAAAGGAAAGCCCACATCCTCAAAAATCATCCTGGAGCAGAATTGCCAATGAGCAACAGGAAGAAGGTATGTTAATTGAAAATACATAATATTTTACTGTCGTTAAGTTAAGTCATTGCACATGCCTGAAATTCTCTCAAACGATTTCTCTAGGTGACATTGATATCAAAATTTGAAACTCCATGGCTAAGAGTTTTCTTAGTGAGATTTCTTTTCCAGGGACAGTGTTAATCTCCTTTATTTTGAATATTCTTTTGTGTGTGAAAATTTTATGTGGTGTTGGAGTAATGTGTGGTGCATTCTTTTTGATATCACTGTCACATGCATATAAACATATTACATAAGTGTTATTTGATATAGGTTTGTTTTTGATGGTTTTTTTTCATTAGAAGGTACATGTTGTTAAAAAGAAGACTTGGTGCTATTATTTGTATTCTAACCCCCCAGTGCCGTAGACTGATGTATCATATTTTTCTCCTCTAGTGAGAAGTGCTGGCATAACAGGTCTTGTGTAGATGACACAAAATATTTACAACTAAACATACACCTTTTTGACTGCATTTGAGGAAAAGCAATGCTGTCATTACTGAATTCTTAATTGTTTGTAAATACAGAGAATTCCAAATTAACATGAGCAATAGCTGTAGCTGTTCCTTTCAGAAAATGCTGTGCGCGATTCGTTTTTGACTCAACGTTTCTATAGATAAAAGAAGCTGCGAAAACCTTCAAGAAGAAAAAAAAATGAGCAATATTAAATTTTCCAAAGTATTTTTGTTATTGAAGTGTTACATTTCTGCTAAAATTATTATGGCACTTCTCACTGGTATACCTAAAATGTGATGGCACTATAAGGGTTAAATTGCCTGATAAAATGATAATTTTGTCATGATTTGTCTTCCTCAAAGTATTAGTTGACTTATCAAGTTGGTTATTATTTGGTGTGAATTTTATACCATCCTGAGAGGAATAATTGCATGATATGGGTTATCTGTATAACCGTGTAAAATGATGATCTGATTTCTTATAATTTTTCATGAGATTTTATATATCTTCGTTTAAAAAATGTTCATATGATACAAAGAAAGTATGTACCCTTAGGAAAATTTACTAAAGAAAACTTCAAGTGAATTTAAATATCATCCTGAAGTATTTGTCCAGTTGTCTCTTTCGGTAGCTGCTGCATTACAGGCATTGTCGTCCAAGCTTTCATACCCGTTACTGGGCACGTCATCAGGGAAATAATAATTATGCAGAAGCAATGATGCTGGTATTTATGGGGGGTGCCGTGTCCCCTCTCCCCCTGTCTCTTGGCCTTGGCTGATTGCCGTTCTCTTTCACCGCCCCTCCCCCCCCCCCCCTTTACTTGAGTGCCAAGTGGAGGGCATTTCAGGTTCAGTACTCCGTCCCTCGGATGGGACGTTAAGCTGTGGTCCCCTTGGCACCTGTCGCTAAGAGGAGGCTAATACTGACGCCAGGTTTCTCTCAACCCTTCCTTCATTCCCTGAAATGTTCCTACCATTACCCAATTATCCACCTATCCTAAATGACGCAAATGACCCCAGCTGTCGGGCACCTCCCCTAAATAACGTAACTCCATTATTCATCAGTGATAATTTGGTGCAAGAAAACTTTTCTCTCTGAGTAACTCCTCGTAGATGACTAATCTTCTATTGATGTGTCCCTCTATCAACTTGTATATGAAACTTTTTTCTTCTTTTGGACTATCCCCATTGTGATCATACTTTTACAATTAATGGATTGATCAGCATTAATTCAACTCTTCAAATGGTCAATGTGGATCTTCATTGAATAATGCTTGCAAATCTCTGTCCCCAAATTTTTTCTGTGTACCGTTGCATTCTTCGTCACTCAGATTTAAAAATCACTATTTTTAAATCATCAAAATTATTTACATGTTCTTTGATGGAGCATCCACTAAATATCCATGAGCAAGAAATACATTTCCGCACCACTTATTTTTTTAAAGTAAGTAATGCGACATCACTTTTCACAAATGTTGCTTGGTTGGAATAAATGTTGACATTGTTAATGCAAGAAAAATGATAGTTATTTATGCTTCAGATGGATGTCAACTGAATTTTAAAGCATAAATACAAACCTTTCAAAAATGAATCAACAAATACTGTAGCCACCTTTTAAAAAAGAGCCGAAACTTATTCCCATGCCAAATAGAATGTGTCAATAATTCATAAATGTTCATTGCATTATACATTTAGTACTTCTTTGCTACATCCGTAGGCATTTAGTTATTATTTGTACAAACAAATCTTATAAAGCAGCTAGCTATATCCTCATTTATGTTTAGGATTCACCTCTGAATGGTCTCTTATTTGAAAATATTTAATCATGGTTGACCTCGGAAATGTATTTTCTCTTGAATATCTCCTTGGAGATGTGCGAACATGATTAAGGAGTAGCATAGTTGAATTGTACATCAAGATGATCTTGAGTTTGAATGAAATTAGTACATATATTCATTTAGCAATTATCATTTGTTGATTTGTATTTACATATATGTAGTAGGTAACCATCGTAAGGCACCTTAACTCTACCCAGTTTGATAGTGGAACTGGGATTGTGATGTAATCATTTATAAATTTTGCAATTCTCTGGGTGTCTTAACTATGAGGAAAATTGAACTTTTTGGACCATGAAAACCATGACTTAGAGGGCTTTATTTTACTATATTGCAGTGACTGTTTATTGTGGAAAACTACATAATTCCTTAGACATATTTTTCTTAAAATGATCATTTGAAATGGGTTTAATTAATGCCTGGATGCTATGTTGTAATTCAGCAAGAATATAGTTTCCGCCATTAAAGTCTGCAATGGGGACTAGTCCAGCAATACATCATAAACTTATGTTTTGATGATATGTGATGAACATGATATAAAACAGCTCTAAAATTGCAATGACTATCATCTCTTGCCCTCTAGTTTTGTCATCATCTCTAGTATTGCAAGTTCCATGTCATTCAGTTGATAGCCTCCTCTCATAGTGGAAGTTTTAATTGTCTTTTATAATTTTGATTGAATTCTTTTTTTAAGAATTTCTACAAGAATTTCTGTATTTGTTGATGAAGTACTATTTTTAATATTTTTCTTCGTTAAGGGAACATATGATCTACATATAATCTGATATTTTCTATTTTCTGTTCCTAAATTAAGAACTAGTCCAAGGTATTCTCATGTTTGGTTCAGTCTTGTATATTTCGACCCCTGATATCTGTGAGAAAATATTGAAATATTTTCAATGTTATGTTGTACCCACTTGATTTGTGACAAAAATTTTGATTATTTTACTCTAAGAATCTAGATTTAAACATATCAGAGACTTATTACTTATTTTAAATCAATATGGCAACACCAGATGAATAATAAACCAAAACACAATAATGAAATTATCTAAATACTTCATTGCCTCACCTCTCATTTTAACAACACCATGCAAATTTGCACATTTCTTATATATATTGAAACACCCATGACTCATTTTAACAACACCATGCCATTCTCGTTGAAAGGAAAAGTTAGAAAACATGTTAATTTATCGTCATAAAAACTAATCTGCAGCAGAAATGGTTTTTTTCTCATTCCATATATTCTAGTTGAAAATATTTTATGGTAAACATCTTACTCTTATCCTTTTATCCTGATGAAAACTCATCTTCAGGAGGAAACTTGTCTTTATACTTTCTGAGGTATTGCATCTCCTCTGGACATTCTGAAGATTGCGTAAGAGGTGTTCTCTGCCCATGACTCTATGCAGAGAAGCCTCAATGATGCTTCCCTTGTGTTGAGGGAATTGAGTAAAACATTACTAGTTTTCATGGGAATGCTCATCTATGTATTCTAATGGTGGAACATCTCAATTTTTCCACTATTTTTGAAGAAAGTTGATCTACTGTTGAGTACTGAAATCCTAGTGGGAATTTTCACAGTAATATTATGTCGGCATGACTGATGGATAGTTAGATGTATGCATTGGAAAATGCTAATACTCTGAGATTATTCTCTTATTGTATCCATCCTTCACTCTAGGTTTGATGGATAAGTGGCAGATGATGTGGGAATTCTCAAGTTGCAAATTAAAAATATAGATGCCGGAAAATTTTCATAGTTACTTGCCCTGCTCTTGAAAGCTAGTATTTGTGAGGAGTATTTTAGCCCCTGTTTTTGTGATCATTTAGTTGTGATAGATCCTTGGAATTAAAACCTCAACTGATAGCCTTTTTCCTAAAGTTTCAGTGTATATTTACATGGATTTCTAAATATAAGAGTAAATAAATATATTTCTAAACAAGAGTGCTGTTAATGAATATCAGACACAAAAATTAATTATGTACCATCAAAAAACATAAATTATGGTATATCTGCAGCCATTAAGGGAAGGACTTATCCTTGTAGTTCTGATGGAAATCATCAAGACTGGTGATAGAAATAATAGCAGCTTCTCATATCCTTATTGTTAATTAGAAATATTGATGGTGAATTTTTATTAACATTTTCCTTGATTTTCCAGGTTATCCAAGAACCACTTACTTTCAGAGGTGCCTGTGTGATTATCTTCTTGAACATCTTGTTCATCTTGTGCTCCTCTACCCTCCTCATACATACATCCTTTTGTCTCCCCTTTTCTATTTTCTCTGGCTCTTAATGTTGAGCAATACTGCGAGTCTTCCAAACTCTGCTCTTAAGCATGCTGTTTACTTTTTTCCATGGTTGTGATTGTATTTTTTCTATTTGATATACAAGGTGCTTGATGTACTTTAGCAGAGAACTTGAGTTGTCATCTTTTGGTTGCCATTCATTTAACCGTCAATGACTGATTGCAGGACATATTGTTCCAGGCCCCTTTACCCCAGAAACGACCTTCATTCTTTGTTTGAACACAGGATTTTTTTGTTCTCATGAACATTCTTGCTGAAGGACAGCATTTCGTTTACTATTGGTTAAAATCAGTTATGTTTTAGTTGATAGTAGCCCTTTTATTCCCATTGATATTTTGATGCCGTTGTTTCTCATTATTCATTTCCACCAGAGCTGTACCCTCCTTACAACAGGCCTGGTCTTCGCTTTTCCATCTCATGGGTTAATTTACAATTTATTTGTGATATGGCATTTATTTTTGCTCTCTTTTACTGTTTCTAACTCCATTTACTGGTGCTATTCTTCAAATTTTCGTAAGCTCTTTGTTGTTTGTAGAGGAAAGGAAACTTCAACTTTTGAAACACTCTCTTCCCTTATACTTTGCATCCTACCTTTGGAGTTTTTGCTCATGATTCTACTTGGGCATCAGAATTTTAAGACCCTTAATACAGTTTTTGGGTTTCAAGGTAGGTGGCAGTTTTTCAGTGCTGCTAAATATTTTTTTGTTTTCACTGAAGTTATTTGAGAAAGTCAGGAGTTGCGTAGTTCGAGAAAGTTGGTTTTATTTTTTGGATTACTGGTCCTCTAATGAAAAATTTTCCTTTCCTGATGATGTGTATTGTGATTTTTAGACAGCACACAATGCTATTCATATATTAAGCCTCTGGAATTCAAGGGTACACTACAGAATTTAATCTTTAGAGAAATCTGTAAGTACTGTTGTTTCCACTTTTCCCTTTTCATTTTTTATTTACAATATTCACTTGATGTGAATAATGCAACTTAAATGTTAATCTTATCTGTGTTACAGTGAAAAATGTTACATCTCACTCTGTATGATCCTTAATAAAGGAATAGTATTGTAATTCATACCTATTATGGTTTTTAAGATCATTTGACTGGTTTTTTAGATTATTTGACCATAGTGGAACTTGGTTAGTAGATTTTGCCAGGAACAGAAATGTGAATGTGGCAAACCAGTTGACCATGGGCGTAGCTAGGGGGGTCCCTGGGGGGGCCCGGCCCCCCCCAGAAGGCTCGTGGCCCCCCCCAGAAAAATTTGACATATCGAAATTGTGGTGGCCACGCTTCACACAGCGCTGGCAACCGCTCGCCTGCGGCCGAGCCACAGCACGGCGGTGCGGTCCCTTTGGCTCCGTTCACACTACTAGGTTAGAAAGCCAGTAACCCGTACCTATATGCTAGTAACTTGAGTATCAAGTTCGTCCTATGAACGCAGGTTGGAGAAACGCTGGTAAATTGATTTTACCAGCCTTGAGTTGCTAGGTTTGGCGCAGGTTACCTGAATTTGTGGATTTCGAATTTCTGGAAAAATCAGGGAATCCTCGTATCAGTCAGGGAGAAACTGGGATAGGGAATTCTCCTCATTTTTCTACCATTACGTTTATCGGCCAGTCTTTCCCGCCCTTTATTTCACCAAGTAAAACTAATGTCCGTCGCTGACGTGCATGGAATAAGCTCCATAGCCGTAAGCCGTAATAATTCGTGGAGCATTCAGTAGTGAATCTTAGAGTTATTTAGTTGTGAATCAGACGTACAATCCCTTTTGTATATGTATTTGCAATGTATTTCGCTCATTACAAGGAATCCGAAGCTATGTTGTTCTGAAAATTTTACCTCTCTTTTACCTCCCGCTACCGAGAGGTAGCGGGAGCACACTAGCTCGTAGTAAATACATTCTTGCAGTTCTAAAAACACCATTCTTATTAAAATGGTAATACAAATATGATCTCATATGTAACCATAATCTTATGCAAGATCATCTTTGATTCCCATACTCTCCTTCGTGAGGCAAGAAGAGCCCTTCTCCCCTCCCCACCTTTCATGCTCATTGAATCCCCTTACCTCCCTCTCGAAGCAATTTAGTCAAGTCACAAAACACCTCAAATATGATATATGATGCTGCCGTTGCTAATTGCCTCCTGTCTTCACTTGCAAACTGAGCAAACATCGCGCCACGACGGCGCGTAATAATTTTTCTTAAGATCAAAACGTTGTAACTCCCTTCACGATTGAGATAAGGAAATGATTTTTCACTAAGTTAGCAGGCGACTACTTTTTACCTTACAAAAATTCCAAATTTTGTCCGTAAGATATTTAAATCAGTATAACTACCTTTTAGCTCAATTAACCACAAAAAACATGTGCACTGTTACGAAGAAAATAGTATGAGAAACCTTTATGTACAAGTTTTAATCCAGCATGAGGAACGGTTTGCCGACAATCGAGTGAAGAAAAAATAAAGTGAAAAGAACCGCGTTTCTAGGGGAAGTTTAAGGAAATATTTTTTATAAACTTTTTTATAAACTGTATCGAAAAACTATTGGCACCACTAAATGAAACGTCTCTTTATGCATTATGGCACATTTTTATACAGTGCATAGTGCAATATTAATTTCAATACTGCATTTGACAACAGCGCACCTCCGCCCTTGTGGAGATTAACATGGGATACGAATCTCCATGAGAGCCCATACTGTCAACTAAATGCGGAAAGCACTATAGTGTTGTGCAGTTGATTAAGTTTCGCGCAATATTGTGATTTTTCCCTTCTAATTTGTTTTTCTTTAGGTGCAAGATGAAGAAAGTTTCAGATGTATTTGATCATTTTTCAAGAAAACTCTCTCTCCCCCTCCAAGAAATGATCAACGTGAAGATGATGATCCTCCCAGAGACGACCGCGCATTCCCCTCCTCTCCACCGTCAACGTTTGAAACTTCAACGAAACCCACAGATGAAAAAATGGAAGTAACCGAGGAAAGAGCATCTGAACCGACTGATCTTGGTACTATGGAAACTGGACCGAGACAACTGAAGATTAATTTCCCGAAAACACTATTTGGAGACAGAAACCGATCATTTGCCGACACTTACTATGAAAAACACCAGTGGTTGGAGTACAGTGTGGAAAAAGATCGAGCATACTGCTTTGTGTGTAGACTTTTCTTTACCGGGGTTGTGCGAGACCAAAACGAAAAGTTTATTAAAACGGGGTTTTGTAAATGGAAGAAATTAAAAGATGCGATCGAAAAACCCGAAAAATCAGGATCTCATTCGGATTGTCATCAAAAGTATCTGGGGTACCAAATGGCTAACGCATCTGGTACTGTTCACGAGAAAGTCGTAATTCAGAGTAAAGAAGAGATTGTCGAGAAAAACATGTTACTTGACAGAAGTAGCTGACATTTCCTGTCTCAGTTGTCAAGGCATGCCACTGAGAGGACATGATGAGAGCTCTGAATCTCAGAATAGGGGAAACTTTGTTGAATTGTGTAAGCTTTTTACGAAGTATGATGACTTTTTTGCAAAACATTTTGAGCAGTGCCTTAACTACTGCAGCCCAACGGTTCAGAACGAAATAATAGAAGTTGTAGCCGGTCTAACTCTTCAATAAATTATTAAGGAAGTGCGTTAGTGTGGGTTTTATTCATTGATGGTTGATGATGCCAAATGTTACAAAGAAGAACGGTTGTCAGTAGTTTTGAGGTACACACGTAAGAGGATTGGAGCCCATCGAAAGGTTTCTGGGTTTCTTAAATTGTTCCACAGCAAGAGATTCCGAGTCGCTAAGCCAAATGATTCAAGATTTTTTAACTAAATACAGCTTGGACGATATACCAATGATTGGACAATCATACGATGCTGCCAACGTAATGTCAGGAAAGAATGCAGGTATCCGGGTGAAAATGAAAGAGTTACACCCACAGGCAATTTATATCCACTGCTTAGCTCACAAAGTAAATTTGGACGTTGTATATTCCTGCAACGATAACCAGTCAGCTTACATTTTCTTCAATACTCTTGAAGCCCTCCATATGCACTATTCACAACCTGGTAATCATGCCATCTTAGCAGAGATTCAAAAGAAGCTAGGCATTAAGGGTGGGAAAGAAATGGGGAGCTTAAGTAGTACAAGATGGTGCTGCCGTTACACAAATTGTAACGTTGTAATAAATAACTTCAACGCAATCAAAGAAGCCCTTGAGGAGGAAATCAACGCTGCACGAGATGGGAGTATAGTGGAGGCCATCGGTTTGTTGAGATCTATCCCAAAACCTGTTTTCATTGTTAATCTTTTCGTAATCCACTCAGTTTTATCGGTGACCAACGTGCTGAGTAAGTATTTGCAAGGCTCAGATGCGACGCTCGGGAGAGCAAGTTCAATTATTGCCTGCATTCAAACAACTTTTGCAGAGAGTAGAAATGATTTTGATGGTTTATAAGCTGAGCTAGTAGAATTTGCAAACAACAACGACATTTTGCTAGAGTCTGTGTCTGTCTCAAAGAAAAGAAGGCAGCAGCCATCCGCAATAATGAGCGATTACTATGTTGAAACTACCGTAGGGAAAAGCCAGCTGACAGACCTACCGTCTGACCAACCCCAACACTTGAGATTACTGGAAAATCAATGTGTAAAACAGGGTTTTGGATAATGTTATTTCACATTTTCAGCACACGTTTGAGACCGTTCCCCTGGCAAAGGCAGCGGATGCCTTTACACAGTTGAACTAAACTGAAGCTGAAGATTTCACTAATAATTACAAAGAAATTTTGAATATTGATACCCATTCCTTAAATGCCGAGGCAACACTATTGAGAAATAAATTAAAAAACAAGGAACTAAAGGTCAAACTTAAAAATGTCTGAGCAGAAATAAATGAAGATATCATGCCGAATATTTACAGACTTCTCCAAGTAGCAATCGGCCTGCCCGTCAGCTCGGGTGGATGTGAAAGAAGTTTCTCAGTCATGCGTAGAATCAAGTCGTGGGTTCGGTCTACAACCGGCCAATCAAGATTTTCAAATCCATCCATTCTTCACATCGAAAAGAAAATTGTTAAAGAAAGGGTTCCCAGCACTACCATCATTGAACATTTTTGTCAAAAAAACAGAAAATTCCTTTAAACCAAATTTTTTATTTCTTTTCTTTGTTTTCACTTTAATATTGAAGTTGTGAGTATTTAATTTACTAGCAGATTACCATCCCAAAGTTTACTATGATACCTCTGAAAATGTGTGAATCCTCGGTGAAAATAAAAGGTATTTTATTTTCCAACTCTGTGTGATCATTTTCTAGTTTACAACAATCCCGTTCAGTAATTTAGAAAATATCATCAGCAATTAGGCTTAATTTCAGTTCTGAGAAGGTTAAATAAAAAAACATTTCCAGGGGAGAAACACCCCCTTTTGAAGTGGGGGTACCCCCCAGAGGTGGTCCCATGGCCCCCCCCAGCCAAATTCCCTGGCTACGCCCATGCAGTTGACCCATGAGAATACCAAATAAATACTATTGTAGGCATATCATTTTCCAATTACAATTATAATGATGATAATGTGTCTAAAGTAGGCAAATCATAAAACATTGGCAGCCAAGTGGTAATTTCAAAGCTGCGTGAAAACTATGTAGGTGCATCATGTTACCTCTGGCATATTTGCCATTCGTCATCTTCTAGTCTATAGAGTTAACTCTTAGGAAGCATGGCATACTATGTGCTATCAATACTTTTTGCGGTACCTATTTAACAGGTCAATATTTCTCACTGGAGCATGGTAATGTTATTAAATAATGTTTATTAAAGCCCAATTGCGAGCATTTCTCTCACCAGCGTCAAAAATGCTTCAAGACTCATGGATATTTAAAACATCATCTACCATTGTAATGTTTCTCAAGCAGTTGTGCTGGTATTTTACTTATTCCACTGACTTAACCATTGAATATAGATGCTAATGATGTTTCACATTTAGACAATTAACTACTATCAATTAATAAGCTTAAAGTACATGAATGAATATTTAACGACCAGATTAATTCTTGTTTTCTTTCTCTTTAATTTTAATATTTTCTGCTGTTAAAATTTCTTAAACGATAATTTTTGATAGATGAAGTTCCTTTAATAGCTGTGTATATTTCAATTCCTGATTTCATGGGAAAAAACTGGAGACATTTTCATAATCTCATGTATAGTGTACCTAACCCACGAATCCCAAGGCAGAAAGTAAGATTTTTTTGTCAAGGCATTGGGGGTTGGCTATTTCAAAGACATGTTATAAATTTTGAATATTTTTACTTCACTGAATGAATAATAAATAAATACAGAATCATGAAATTATTACATTGCTTTGGATCAGCTGATGATATAACATTTTGCAAATGACTTAAGTATGAATTTTACTGTCTTCAACCCATATTTACCTATTAAAGTATAATATTTATGCATATTTATAGAAAAAGTCATACCGTATTTACTCGTGTTAGCCGTGGCCTCGTATATCACGCGCAATCCTATTTTCGGGCAGGCTTGTACGGAAAAAAATTATTTCTATGAAAAAAAAATTTGTGCCCTTGAGTCTGCATCATTTTGTTATTAAATGAATGCCAAATCTTTAATAGAAATCTGTGCCTAAATTACTAGTACATCTTTCTTGTTAATTGAATGAATTACATGTTAATATCATCACGATCGTCATCGCATCGTGCATTGATGCATGGCCTCTTTTACTGTGCATCTGTTTCTCGTAGCGTCTTACAGTAATCAAAGTTACATACGATCACATCATCCAGTTATAAAAATGGCATCTGTTCAAAATAACATCCAACTGAAACAATTGAGAAATATATACAATTTCAACCCGTGATTACTCTATTATTATAAAATCCGTTGGCATATCAACAAATAAAAGCAGAATGCCATCCATACCTGATGGCGGTGGTCTCATCTTCTCTCAGCGTAGTAGCTGTGGACTGGGACGATTAACAACACCGGAAAGTCTTGGGAACACACGGAAAAACTAAGGTCAATGTAATAACAATTATAATTCTTATAAAACTAAAGAAAAACACATTCCCGGAAACAGAATCATAAATACTAATGAATGCTCATATTATTACAGTTCTCATTTTTAGTTTTCATCATTCTAGATTCAGATACACATATTTCCTTCCTGCAGCTCAATTTCCTTTTTTTTTTGGCATCGCTTATAATATGTAGTTTTGCACTCACAGGAAATGATCGCAATTTCACATCAGAATTCATTTTTAGGGTGATTATAGCAAATTATTTTAAAAGGCTAAATGATCGATTCAAACTCATTTGCTACTCTCAGGCTCTGAGTGGGTAGCATGTAGGGTAAGAAAGTATATTCTCTGAGCATACGATTATTGCCATTATGTAACAAATTCTTTGACGTGTCTTTGCAATGTAGCTTTAATGTGTACGCAAAAGGAGCTATCCATTACGTAAAAATGTTGCTACAGATACTGGATACCAAAACAAACTCCGCTAACAATTTTGAAAAGACATAAAGACACCACCCCCTTACGGCAGCTTACAGGATACAGTACCTATATTTAAAAACATATCAGTGCTACAATGTGTTGTCCTACGTACGATCTACACACGATAAACATGTTGCTTTGTCAAGTGCTGTTTCTGATCTAGCGTTTCTTCAGGTATCATAGTATGCTCAAACAATTTTAAACGCGGATTTTATTACTAATTACGTAGAAATTTCAGAATACTTTACAGTGTACCATTTACTACTAGACCATACTTACCAATTACGTCGATATGTTAACAGAATGCGAAACTTAGGAGAAAAAAACAACAGGAATTTGAGGAAAAAATGGTGCGTGGCTTACACGAAAATCTGGAGGATTTGTGTAAGCCGCGGACCTCCATTTTTTCACTGGTGTTTCAGGAAAAAAGGCTTATACGAGTAAATACGGTATTCTTCGTGTAATTTTTTTGGTCATCTGTTTTTGTTAAGCTGTGTACAGTCACGTTTGCAAGCAGTGTATCCTTTGAAGTACATGATAGTCTCTCCAGTTTGTACTTTATAAATTGATGATGTACACAGGCATGCCATGGGGGATAAATGCAATTGTCCAGTAACATGAATGAATTTTGATCATGTGTGTCTTTGTATAATTCATTATTTAGGAAAATCTTGATAACATGGACAGAAAAAAGGTCATGGCCACCATACTCTCATAAGAACATGCCGTCACAAAATGCCAGTGCTGTTATTGTTATGATTTTTTTTAGGAGCTGAGATTTCAAATCTTAAAAAGTGAATACTGAATAAAAACCCCAATTTTCCATGGAAGTATTTTGCCTCAGAAACCAAGAAAATGTGAGAATGTTTGGTAATTTATTGGTAGATTTTCATTGCAACTTGGTATGCACATTCATTGTCTGTACTCCTTCTAGTCAGCTGCTATTATCTATGTGACTTCATTAAAGGTGATTGTGTCTGCTAGAACGGTGATGTGCAAAGACCCTGATTGTTGCCAAAGGCTCATTTTTATTGATATGCTTTGCGTAGGAGTTTCTATCATTGACGTCATTTAAGATTTGGGTGACTAAGCAAGTTGGGTGACAAGTTTGGGTAACTAAGCAATAGCTAATGGAGTGGAAAACAAAGTGTTTTAAACATAATGAACATGCTAACCAAGTAAATTTATTTCCATGGAAACAAATTGGAAATAAGAGAAATCAGAGTGTAGAGGCTTTTGTGCATAAGAAGTATGTGCTAACCAGGTTCCATTATAAGTGGAACTATTCCTTGTTATGGAATGTGCGTGAGTGATGCATAATAATGTGTTTCATGGAGTGTCAACGTTTTTATCAATTACTAAACAATATGTAACAATAATAAGTATATTCCTGACATTTGAATTCCTCAATATAGTGAGAGTGATAGAGAAAGCATTGAAAAATGTGGTTTTACCACACGTGGGATTTTCTCCGTTTGCATCTTTCAATTCACAACATTTATGTTGTAATTTGACCTGTTATGTTCAAAAGAGCATGAAATGAGTTCTTAGAAAAGAGGGATCTCCTTTATGTTTCATTACTGTTTTTATGTTATACTGACATTTTTATTGATTTTGTATTATTTCTTCCATTGGTAAAATTCATTTGTTTTCCATTCCATAACATTTTGTTTCCAATATTTTTTCTCCAGGGAGGTACAATGGAGACTCTGGGATTCCATAATCCATCATACTCACAGACTGTTGGGAGCATCACCACTCATGCTCACAATTGCAACTGGTGCCACAAGCAATACGCATCCAAACCCAAGCTGTTGCAACATCAAAGGAAGAAGCACTTAGATCTCCTTCCTCAATCTCAGCAGGTAAAGGTTTCATTTAAGTGAAATAAGATATGTCATTTATATAGTTAAGTTGAGGTCATGTGATGGTTTATTAATCTTTTTTTGGGAGTATGGGAGGGCTTACTCAATTAATGTCCATGGCAAGGTTACAAAGTGTTAGCAATAATGTATAAATGTCCTCATAAGGATAATTAATAGTTTCAGGCTATGAGAAATTTATCGACCATGAGGAGATTGACTGAACTTGTAAATATCACTGTTGAATTTTATTCATACAACCCGGGTATTGATGTATAGTACCATCTTCAGGTGAAGATAATACTGTGATATATGATTTTATCGATGTTCTGAAATGGTGGGCTAGTAGTTATACCTTTTCAGAAAACCATGTTGTGAAAGACTAAGAAAGCTGTCATTTTCTAGGAACTGGTACAGCTGAAATTTAATTATAATTTTATAAACTCCGCCAAAAATTGAGACAGTTGAAATAGGGTCAGCATTAAGGGTCTTCTTTTCGGATCTTGAACCCTAATACAGATTCATGGTGCCTCCCTGGCACTTTGAGATTATGCATTCACTTAAAACATTTAATTTTTAAGATGAGGTCTTAAAACCATTGGTAGTCCATTATATTGTGAGAAGCTATAAAGTGGAAAAAGAAAACCACTAGAGTCATTTCTTCAGTTATATTCTTATAGAGTGTATTAGCATGTAGATAATTTTGTCTTGCGTTTAATGCAGTTTCTGACTTTTTTTATTATTACTTTTGAGGCATGTTTTTGTGGCGAGAATGAAAAATTACCCAATTTTTTTATAGGTGCAGGGAGGGTGGCATCACTTTGTTGGTTGTACTAACAATATGAAATACAGAAATGAAATGGAATTTTGATAGAATACAAGTCATGCTTTTGTCATGATTTCTTTTAGTTTTTAAATGATTTACTTTATTTGTTTAAGTTTTTCCATTCAATGCACAAAACTGGATTTATCATTAAGCATGTAAGTTGTAGGTAGGCAACAAACACCTTCATCTCCATTTTAAAATGCCTAATGCAAATCAGTTAACATCATAACACTTAACATGCTGCAATACTTGATTTAAATTTTATATTATTTGAAAACTAGTTCCATGCGAAGGCATGAACGCAGAACAATTTAGTGCTAAGATGGCCAATCTGTAGTTCATTCTTTATGGTAGAAAGTTTTTGCTGCTATTTCATTATGCTTCATACGTGGATTTTCGTATTCATCTTGGGAGAGGTTGAGCTTTTTAATTGATTTTTTCTTTTAGGTACTCATAGTTCCATAAGTACACACAGGGAAATAATTAATGCAAAGATGTTTGGCATCTAAATGTGGCCTATGTGGGAACTAAATGAATTCTGACAACTTAGCAACAATGAGAAAGTGAGTTCAACACAGGGAATATTCAAACCTCATAAGGATGGCAATATTTTTTATGCATTGAAGTACAGTAAAACCTCGCTTTTACACCCCCGCAATTTACGTTTTCCCGCAATTTACGACATTTTCATCAAGTCCCGATGATTTACATATCTCCACAGTGTTATGTCTTCCCCGTATTTACACTTACGAAATTTTAAATGGTCCGCCATTTGCGCTAGGCCGCCAAAAGGAACATGGCGGATAGTGTATCACAACCATAGAGCTTACTACATAAGCTCTATGATCACAACCATATGAGGAACGAAATGGAAATCGGCGGTAAAAGCTTTAGAACATTTGCAAACGGAAGACCATTGAATTACAATAAGTTTTCTAATTCCTTCTATTTCTGGGTTCATCTCATACTTTCGTAATAAACTCGTTTTAATTCTTCAAGAGGCAAATCAGGTAAAATTATAGCAATTAACCGATTGTACTAGTTCCCAAATGCCTTATATTACGTTATGAGTGGCAATTATGCGGTAAAATCATGAAGGATGTGTATCTTCCATCGTAAAACTATTCCGGGAAGAAGTTGGCTGTAATTATGTGAAATAAAACGGTGATATGCACTTCTCTTTAACAGTCATGCCTGCGAATAATTCTACCTTACTTGTAATCATCGTGTCCACGAATATAGACACTATATGTTTATATTCGTGGGTGTTTTCGACGATCCACGAACTTAGTTTTATTCTTCTCGATGATCCATGAACTTAGTTTTATTCTTCTCTTACGAAGTTCTGCCGTTAATTTTAAAGTCATTCTAATCGTTATCACTTTTTCCGTGACAGCGTCAAGTAACGCGAACAAAACAAAAAATGGCCCACAAACGAGAGAGGAAAACGTTGTCAATAGAAGACAAGATGAAAATTTTGGGAAGAGTTGACTCGCATGTAGGTTCACGTGTTTCCCTTGCCAGAGAACTTGGGATTCCAATATCCACATTGAACACTGTCGTTAAAACACGTAAAACCATCGAAACCAGTGCAGTGGAATGCGGACCCAGTGCAAGGAGGCGAAAATACGTCAAGTATTCAAAATATGATGAACTAGAAGAAATTTTGAAGGAATGGTTTCAGTGCGCCAGATCATCTAACATACCGATCAGTGGAGTTATTCTTAAGGAAAAGGCACAACATGTGGCAATGAGGTTAGGAATTGAAGACTTCAAGGCTTCAAACGGATGGTTAAGCCGATTTAAAAATAGGTACAATGTTGTGTATAAATCAATTTGTGGTGAGTCAAACAGTGTTGATCCCCAGACAGTTAAGCAGTGGAAGGAACATTCTTTAAGTCAGCATATTGCTGGGTATGCTCCAAAAGACATTTTCAATTTTGATGAGATGGGCCTTTTTTTCAATGTGCTTCCTCATAAGACTTTAGACTTTAAAGGTGAATCTTGCCATGGGGGAAAGCATAGTAAAGCTCGTCTAACAGTATTGTTAGGTGCTAATGCTAATGGTAGTGAGAAGTTAAGGCCATTTGTCATTGGAAAGTCCAAAAATCCCAGATGTTTTAAAAACATCAAGACATTTCCCACAACCTATGCCGCTAATACCAAAGCTTGGATGACGTCACATGTCTTTCAGGAACAAATGCAAGCTCTAGATGCAAAGATGGGTGGACAAAACCGAAAAATTGTAGTATTTTTAGACCAATGCCCAGCCCACCCAAACAATATTAATTTGAGGAATATAAAACTGGTATTCTTCCCACCCAATTGTACCAGCCAGTTACAACCATTAGATTTAGGGGTAATCCATGTATTCAAAGCGAAATACCGCAGGATTCTGGTGAGAAAAGCTATGAATCTTATAGACAGTGGGAGGGACCCTAAGAGCTTCAAAGTCACAGTTTTCGATGCACTACACTACATAGCACGATCATGGAAAGAAGTTGACGAGGGAAAAATTTCAAATTGT
Source organism: Platycnemis pennipes (assembly GCA_933228895.1). Lineage (NCBI taxonomy): Eukaryota > Metazoa > Arthropoda > Insecta > Odonata > Platycnemididae > Platycnemis > Platycnemis pennipes. The sequence goes on along the minus strand of OW121853.1, from coordinate 118,240,821 downwards.
TTTAAAAAAGCAGGATTTAGTTTTTCTCTAGACTGTAACTTAGAACAGGATAGTGAAGAAACACTGGAAGAAGGGGAAGGAGATAATAGGGCTATGGGAGACAATGATCAGTTGCCATTATTTGGAGCTGAAATAAGTTTTTCGGATTTTGTCGGAGTGGATGAGCAATAGGGTAGTTTCCTTCATCAAAGAAAACAGACTTCATTAATTGCGATTTGTGCCCTGCCATAAATGTATTTAATTTACGCAAAAAGTTTGTGTTGAGAAATCCCAGTTTACTAGAGAATTAAATGTTAATTTTAAGGCCATTTGAAAAGGCTCTGAAATGGCGGGGTGCGCTGCCTTCAAGCTGACGTAACAGGTATGTAGTTTACGTTGCGAAGCATAGGAAAATTCGTCTCCTGAACTTACCGTTGTATTTCAGGGCTCCTCAGCTCTAGTGAATATTTATTAGTATTAACCTGTAAAAACTATCAATGTTGGAAAAGAATTCTCAGTTAAACATGGTATTATTAGTCAATTTATAGGCTCAAGGACGTCCTGCTCGCTGTGTCTTCTGCTACGACGAAGCATGGCGTGAAGGTCGTGCGGCGATAGGCGAACTACATGATATGCTTGTGAAAGGAGTACTAGCAGATTTTAAATGAATCAACTGCATAAGTAATGTTAAATAAATGAATAAAAGTTAATTATAATTAATTAACGGAATAAATATGCCTCCAATACTTGTTCATAAGCTTTAACGGAGTGCGGCGTCTATTTGGAAGCGTCCGCAGCACCACCTGGTGGCAGGTAGAGGAAATAGTTTGCCGTCACATGTAGGATTAACCGGCATGCAATAGTTTGCCGTCGCGTTTTCGCGCCATTGATTTTTTTCACTTTTTAATTAATGAGGAAAAATACTTAACGTCATTCAAAAATCGAACGGCTTAAAACACGTACTCCAGAGGTTATAAACTTTCGATCAAGACAATAAAAAAATAATAGGAAACTACCCTATTATCAACAAGTAATTCTCTTACAATTGATGAAGCTATTGACCTGCATATCAGTGAAGAGGTAGCAAGCGAGGAGGATGATGATGATGATGATACGGAAACACCAAAAGAAAGCACAATCAATGCTATTTCTGCTGTTAATGTACTACGGCTGTATTTATCAAGTGTTGCAGGAAGTGAGAACGAATTAGAGCTATTGGACAGAATAGAAAAGAGAGTAGAATCAATTCATACAAATAAAATGAGCAAGCAATCAAAGATAATGGAATATTTCCAGAAGGAGGCTAGTTAAATGAGCATTCATTTATAGAGTATTTTTTTGTTATAGCTGAATTCAGCCAAGAATTTTTTATTTATTAAGTCATATTTTTGTTTAGTTTATCCAAAGATTTAAATATTTTTACTTTGAGAATTTTTTTTTATTTTATGGAGTTTATGGAATATGTACTTCCATTTTATTTATTTATCAGCTACCACCTATGAATAATGAACATTCAATTATAGTGTATTTTTTTGTTATAGCTGAATTCAGCCAAGAATGTTTTATTTATTAAGTCATATTTTTGTTTAGTTTATCCAAAGATTTAAATATTTTTACTTCGAGAAGATTTTTTTTATTTTATGGAGTTTATGGAATATGTACTTCCATCTTATTTATTTATCAGCTACCACCTATGAATAATGAACATTCATTTATAGTGTATTTTTTTGCTATAGCTGAATTCAGCCAAGAATTTTTTATTTATTAAGTCATATTTTTGTTTAGTTTATCCAAAGATTTAAATATTTTTACTTTGAGAAAATTTTTTTTATTTTATGGAGTTTATGGAATATGTACTTCCATTTTATTTATTTATCAGCTACCACCTATGAATAATGAACATTCATTTATAGTGTATTTTTTTGTTATAGCTGAATTCAGCCAAGAATGTTTTATTTATTAAGTCATATTTTTGTTTAGTTTATCCAAAGATTTAAATATTTTTACTTCGAGAAGATTTATTTTATTTTATGGAGTTTATGAAATATGTACTTCCATTTTATTTATTTATCAGCTACCACCTATGTAAAATGATCTCTTTCTGAAGACTGAAGATTGTACAATCTACCTCACTGAGAGTTTGGTATTAATAAAGAATTTTGTTGTTGTCATAATTACATGTTTTATACTTACTTTTCATTGAAGACATGATTCACTTGAAAAATAGAACATTTAGCAATACTTTAAGGGATTATTTTCATTAAATTGTGCCTACCCTCGATTTACACTTTCCCGCGATTTACACTTTTTTCCCTTATCCCCCTCAAAAGTGTAAAAGAGGGGTTTTACTGTAATAGGTATACATTTTAGGTCTACATTCGCAAGAGCTTCTTGGAGTTAATATGATTAATCTCCACCACTCTCACCCAGTAGCCAATTCTTGTTCCAAAGTTATTATAATTTATATAATGATACTTGCTATCTATTTCATGCTTTGACCCCTTGGAAATATTTTTCTCAGTTGAAAATTAATGAATTTACACGATAAGTGAATTTTTCGTTGGGATACAGCTTGTTTGTTTGCTCGAGATATTATCAAACTAAAAGATCCAAAGGGTTGTGGATGAATGTCCTTTTATTACGTTATTATTCTACTGCTGGAGGCTAGGTTGACTAGCAAGATCTTTTGTGGTAGAATATCAAACATACAAATTAACATTTTTAGCGTATTATCTCACAACTTTTACTTGTAAATACAGGAAACTGGATAATGGAACTATAATAAGTGGAAAAGAATTCTCACCAAGGGAATCCACTTATCAAAAGCAAGTAAAACTTTTCTTCAAAAATATTGAGGATACCCAAATTAGATACTTGATTTCCAGTGCTTAAGAAGTCGAAAGAAAGGATTTTACAAATATTTTAACTTCTTAGTTCATGCTTGTGTATTTGCCAAGTTCGATATAATGCTTCAAGCTGATTTCCTTCAATCCTCATTTAGTCAGGGCTACAAATGAATAGTTTAATTTTCCTTTTTCTGTGAATATAAAGCCCAACATGACACTACTTTTCATAGTGGTCGTAGTAGCCATATCAATTTTTCATGGTCGTAGCCAGATCAATTTTTCTTCTTATTTTGGAAATGGAGGTAATAGTTGCTCATAAAACACAACGTATGTGGGAATCAAAAAAATTTATTGTGCATTAATACATGCCAATTTTATTTTTAAATATTCACATTTCCTCGTAGGAAGTGCAATTTTCCATAGCATTAGGTATTACAAGTATCCTTTAGGTAAAATTAATTTTGCCAATGTGTTCAGTAATTTTAACTTTTATGAGTGTATTTTAACTGGTAACATTTTGAATTTGGATTGACCCGGCATAAACCAAAGATCAGCCACTCGTATGGCAGCATTCTTTAGACAGGGGTCCCCTCTTTACATCACTATACTTATGCAAGAGATCCGGTACTCCGTCTTCTCCATCTGCTTTTCCTACTTTAATTTATTTGTAAGCTTTAGGTTCCAACTTAAGTGAGTTGTCTTGTGGATTTTGAACACTCACAATTGATGCCTTCTTTTCTCGGAGTTGCCAGTTTTTTGCTATTCCTAGCAGTTCCTGCAAATGTCGCATTGGCACACAAAAAAAATTGTGTAAATTTTTTCCGCCACTGTACATAGTTTCATCTTTTTAAAGTTTAAATGCATGTTTTAAAGTATATATAATTATCATTTCCCACATTTAGGTTCCTCGCACCCTTCGCACAGACTGTGTGGATTCTCCATCCTCTATTGCTGATGGGAAATTTTTATCCGGACCAGACGAAACTCAAGTTATTCATTTGCAAGATGGAGACACTATATCCTCTGATGTAAACATGTCTGGTATGTTTACTAGTAGTTTAAATTTGTATTATTGCCTGTATATTGTGCTTGTGTTACCAATCATGTATTCCCTCTTTTAGGCCCATGCCATCATTCTATCATCAATAAATGCAAAGTTCCCATATTTTGTTTTGTACATATATCTTGTGATAATGTCTCATATAAGGATTGGGGCAAGGATACATTTGCATGTATTTCTTTTCCTTTTCAGTTGAGTATGAGGCTACGACAGTGGAAAAGCTTAGAGACTATCCAGAAGGAGGAATAATTATTGACCCTTCATCAATCAAGCCTTTAAAGGTAAATGTCTAATTTTCGGATTTGTTTACATTTTTTTCTCTTTGCTCATGAAATAAGATAATATATTCATAATTGCTCTTAATCAGAGAAGCATCATATTATTATGATACAGTGAAACCTATCGTAAATGAAATCTCTTTTCATTATGAATGACGAAATACCCTTTGTGTTTCCACATTTATTTATCTTGCACTACTAAGACCATGGTTTCAATGATTAACATCATCATCAGGTACAGATTACAGAAATGTTGTCACTTGTATACAGTTGAGGTTGGTGGGGGGGGAGGTGGAAAGCTCTTATCATGTTTTTTTTTAGTTAAGACAGTTTTTATCTAAAGTCAGGGTCAGTCTTTTCACAAAAATTTTGCTAGAAGTCATTTATGATGTTTCCAACAAGATGAAATACCAAGGTGTTTACAAAATGGGGATAATTATTCCAGTGCACTATATAGTTCCAAAAAACGATCCTTATGATTACTATACACCAATACACTCTAATACATATTGCTGTTTTAAATAATTAAAATTAGAAGTCATGTATGATGTGTCCAACAAGATGAAATACCTATGGTGTTAAAAAATGGGGATAATTATTCCAGTGCACAATATAGGTCCAAAATATGATCCTTGTGATTACTATGCACCAATCACTCTAATATATATTGCCGTTTTAAATAATAATTGAAAAATATTAATTATGTGGCTAATTCATTTCCATATGCAGCCATAAATTGCTATATGAAAACATTTTTTTTCTATAAAAGGTAGATCAGATCAATTAGCTATATTCTACTCTTTAAATTATATTTATGAATCTGTGGATAGATCAGAATGTATAATGGGATCCTATATGATTTTACCAAAACTTTTTATCTACGTGCCCACTCAGTATTATTAAAATAGCTGTCTGATCTTTGTGTCACTTTGAAAAGTTTTAAAGTTAATGTGCATGGTCAGCTTGAATGGACGTTAAATTTCACGACATTTGATAGCATTTGATAAGTCTCTGTTGCTGAATTTTTAAGTTTTATAAGAAAGATGATGATCTACCATTTTCTAGTGGAGTGTAGAAACGTTACTACATTCTACTGCTCTTCCACTGCAACTGTGCAAACCAAGCAATTTGTAATTAATCAATGAATTACAGTACAGTTTTAGGTTAAAACCAGTACATGTGCAGTACAGTATGCAAAATAGTTCCTTAGTAATCGAAACAGTCTTGTTATTTTTTTTGTCAAACCTTACAAAGTAAATTTAGTTAAAATGCTTTATTATCTAATTCGTAAATGGTCATTGCATTGTTTTGTATCAATAGTTGCAGTATTTCCACCTTGAATAAATTTGGTTGGGAACATCACCTTCCTCTTTTAGTATGACTGTGCTAATGCTTCGATATATGTATCATTTAGAAATCTTAACCATTTATGAATTATTCATTATGTCAGGGAGAAATGTTCAATTCTTGAGGGAAGGAGAATTGTATCCAGTGTAATAAAAATACTCCTCCTTTGTTTCCCCACTGGCTCAGCTATACATCAATGCATCTTGCATCAAAGCGTCATATTCTGACAGTATATTGTATTTGCCCTTGCCCTAAGATGGATCAGATTGAACTAAGATGGATGATGGAAGATTACATCATTTTAATGAATGTAGAATGAAAGGAGTACAAATATGTTTTGATAATTGATTACTATTTATGGTTAAATGCTTATGTATTCTATTGATGATGCATTTTAAATTTGTATGTGATTGCATTCCAGGGTGGAGGCGATGAAAATGGGGCAGCTGACCTTCTTGCCCAGGCTATGTCAGAACTAGCCGACAATCAGACAGATTACAGATTGTTCTCGGGATCTGAGCACTACTTCAAAATAATGCACACCACTCCAGCACACATAATGGTCGCTCCCACTGAGTCTCTCCCACCTTCCCCCTGCCCTTCACCCTCTGCAATGGTCGAGGCGTCTGCTGGCAGTGACCCACTGGGTATTCAGTCAAATCCCCCTATCACTGCCCTTCTCACCCCATCCACTCTGTCGACACACCCTCCCTCGACCCCTGAGGCAGCAGTAGCCACTGACAGCTCCTCCTCCTGCTCCTCCTCATCCTCTTCCCTCTCATCTCTCACATCCACATCATCCTCTATTGCCATGACAACAGCATCACCTGTTGCTACATACCTGACTCCTGTGTCAGTCTCTGTGTCATCATCACTGGCAATTGAACCGTCCCAGCTGCAGCACATCCTGACGTGCAGCCCAACATATCCAACGAACACCCTTCCACTCACAACGTCAGTCTCACCATCACCCAGCGTCCTGCCGCGCACATGGGCTGCAACTTACACCTCATATACAGCCCGTTGAAGGGAACCCAAACAGGGGATTTGTTTGATTGGTGCACTCAATGGTTTGATGATCCCTGATTGAAGGGTTCATTTGAGAGATCTCACTCTCTCTTTGGCCATGCAATTGATGGTATGCGTCGCGTACTATTGTGGCTGATGTATTGGTTGCTATGGATGAAACCTGGCAATCTTTGGAATACTTGGTAGTCTTTTGGTCCGATGAAAGGCCTGGAAGAGCATTATGTCTGCATTGTTGTTGATGCAGTAGATGAGGATTGCATTTTGCCCTTAAAAATCAACGGCTTTTGATTACCGTAGTTGTTTAAAGCTGGCTATGGTAGACAGATGAATGTCTACTTTTGGATTGATGAGGATGATAGAAGTTATTTTTGGAAAGGGTTAGCAACCACTAGAAATATGATAAAATGGTAATCTTGCCTTTCATCTACGGTTGAGCATAAGAATTAATTGAATTTTTATCTCTGCATGCAGTGTTTGTGAATCCTTTAGTGTGAAAATATTTTCACGGTTTAAATCGCTGTAGCGTAACACAGCTTTGAGTTTTGCTTTTTATATCATTCATTGTACTCACTTATATGCTAACTATTCTTTTAAATATATATAGGAAATACTGCTTAATATAGGCATTTGGAGTGATATAGTATGATTTAAGAGTGTATTTTTAACCTTTGGAGGACAAAAGTTCTCTTGAGGATGAGTTTAGTTGTTCACTGTACTGTTAAGGTAATGCTCTACACTAATCAACTGTTCACAAGAAGTTAATCCCAAGGTGTTTCAGGAAGTTGCAAGAGAATTTATTTAATGGATATTTTATACAGATGTTTAGTGTACTACAATTGTGATTTTTATCAAGACCTTAATTTTTCATCCCAAATATAGGATATCCCTGCTAAACGTTGGAATTGAGTAGCTTATGGTTGATGGACTCTTAGTCTAGACAAATAGTACAGAAGTAATAGATATAGTCATTATCAATGAATTGGTTAGTTTTCGCCACAGTTGTTTTGCCTTAGTCTCTATAAAGGAGTATGAGTTTTGGATGACATTACAATACCTTGGATATTCTTGATTGTTGCTTCACATTTTCTTGATAAAATGTTTTAAATTATAAAAATAGATTGTTTTCTACGCATAATGCAGATGGATTTTTTAGTGATTTAGACTGTTTTAAATAGCACTTCAGCAATTTTTAATCTAACAAATAAATGATGCATATATTTACTATTCTTGGAGCATGCTAAGTGTGTGGTGAAATACACAAAGCACAGTGTGAGTTTACATGAATACAGTGTGTTGGTATTTTAAGCAATGAAGTGGAGAATTGAAAGATATGCTATCTGAAAAGCAGTGAACCAATTTTTTACCAAGAGCTTGTTTATGAATCAACATATTTAGTAGGATTGATGTAAATTTAGGTCATTCTGCATGTAAATTTAAATGCTTGTGATAAGATATTTAATGAATTAACACAAAACCTTTTGTACCTATATGATGGAAGTTTATAAAGATGTTGAAGTAGTTTGTATGTACAAATTTTTACCATTTATTTAGTCAGCTTGTTTACAAGCACTTTGCCGAATTAGCGTACATGAACTTGAAAGGTTAATGGTAAACTTTATATGTAGAGTATATGTGATTTAACTTTCTTTCTCTGGATTCAATGCATGTTTCTTTGCTGTCTTCCCTTGTAATTTGTTGTTGGAGTCTGGGTTTGTGTGAATTTTTCTTAAATACTGGAATATTTTTGTCTCCATTAATAATAAATGTGATAAAAAGTGTGGGTAAAATCAAACAGAAAAGTGTCTAATGCCATTGTTGTAGGTCTTGGAGTAAAGATTAATGGTGCAGAATTGTAAATAAAATCAGTTGGTGAGGAAAAGATGTAATGTATGTCACTAAGTGTAACTTAGCTAATTTTCTTCATCATATAGTTTAAAATTCTCCCTTTGAGCACTGCTTGTCCAAACATAGACATTGTTTTTTTTATTCACCTGATACAAAGCTTACAGTTCAAATTATCAGAATAGAACATCTGTACAAGCACAAGTACAAGAAATTATTATAGGAATCAAGTAATTTATTGAAATCAGATATAATGCATATTTACAATGGATGTTGTAATATGTGTTGCTTGATTTACATTAGTGGTACATTTGTATTTTTTGTGGGTTTTAATATTTTCACATTCATGAAGGTGATCAGTGCTCTTAGTTTAACGACAAGGAATGCATAATTTCTACTTTTTAGATTTCATTTCTCCGCCGTACCTTCACATTATCTCTTACTAATGGGATGCCTGTATGCAATCAAGTGGGAATGTCACTGAATTATTTTCAAACATTCATACCTTGGCAATATTTATGTAAATAGGGGGTCTTATACTTTTTTCTGTTAATGATAACTATTTGATGATTGGCCAAATTCAAGGCTTTATGTTGAATAATAATAATGTTGAATTTAAATTAATGTATTATTATTTTTTATTTAAGTTTCATCATATGTGGAGTACAATATTTAACAGTATGTAAATGTAGCATTATGTTGCAACTTGTCAGTTGTGTAGTAAAACAATTGTCCAAGGATTAGTTCATATTAAATTTTAAAATCCAAGGCAGTCAGTGTTTTTTCCATCGATAATTATTTATGCATTGCATCAATTCTGTTAGCGAAAATAAAAAGCTGAACTAGTAGCTCTTTTGAAATGTACCTAGAAAAGGAAAATCACTACACTCAATTTGCTTGTTGATACTTCTAAATATATATATATACATATATGATCATTTATTTTTGCTTGAAAACTATTTTATTACTGCTATATTTTATTGTTAAATATATTTTGAGTGAAATGCATTTATATATAATTTGTTTGGTAGATGTACTGTTACTTCAAAAAGAATTAATGTCTTATTAAATGTCTATATTACATGTTTTCTAGTATTTTTCATTTTATATCTAATGAATGGTTCTTTTGGGGGACACCACCATCTGTATTCATCCTGGTGACTGGACATTTGGGAAATATGTGAACTGCAATAATTATAGTGGCATTCAACCATTTCAATTTGCTATTGAAAATCTAAAATTAGCTAAGGAGGCCACAGTGAAGGATCTTTTTCTATTGCAATTTTATGAACTATGGCCAGCTTTTTTTTTTTACATATTTTCACTGCACAATGAAGACTCGTTTTAAAAAATTATTTTTCTTAGAGCATTGAAGTTGTTTGATTTTTTCTATTGGTAGGACCCAAAAATTTCATTATTTTATACTCTGCAAGTGCATGAAGTTAACACATGCAACAGAGGAAGTTTGATGTTGCTGAATTGTAGATGCTAAGGTGGATTACTGAAGTGAAGAGATTGGATAGAGTTAGACCGTTCACACACTGCTACTCAAAAGAAACTAATTGGTGTCGCTAATTACTAACTATTCAATTAATGAGTCACCTCCTGTGTAATCAACTATTGCAGACAACACTACGGGTTAGTGACCCATCACCAGCCAACTAGGCATGATCAGTTGAGAGTGACTTAACGGGCCACCAGGTACTAACCCTTCTAGAGGCTGTTGGGCATTTTTCTGTCTTGTTACAATGTAAGGTGCTTACTGCCTTCAAGTCATTCTTTTAAGTTCTGTAACAGGAAACAAATGTATGTGCCATCAGATTGATCTAGCCCTTTTGCGGCAACAAAAAGTATACAGTTTTATAATTTTCTACAATTGGGTGTATTCAGGAAAGATTTGCCTTCTTTTCATTTTAGTATGGAAGTAAAAAAAATCCAATCTTCATCCGTGCAAAAGTCAGAAGCCTATTGCTGAACAATGAGAGCAAAAACTGGCAGACACCTAAAGCAAATTGTATTGCTTTTCAGTAGCTTTATGAGTGAGTACAGATCAGCAATCAGGAACATGCAGGTTTAAGTCACTAACAAGTTTCATTTAAGTTTTTGTGTGTGCAAACAACCTTAGGAATGATTGCATTTAAGAATTGGTTAAGGTGGGACCTACAGTACCATAGAGATCAAGGTGCTTCAGACATGTGGAGGGGAAAATAAGGAATACGTGGGGAAGAGGGTCGGCAGTTTTGTTGTGACAGGTAAGAGAAAAATAGGAAGATCAAAGCTGAGGTGGATGGACTACAAAGAGAAGGGATTTGGGTGAGAATGAATCAAGTAGAAAGGAAACCATGATGAGTAGAGAGGAAAACTAAAGATGGGAAATACGGGATCTAAGAATAATAGATACAACCACATAGGAAGTATGATGGCATCCATCAAAGTCATACATGCTCTTTTTTGATATGACAGAGTGAGATAATTACATAATAAAAGAGAGAGTATTTAAGACTGGGACTTGATTGATGACGTTAAGAAAAGACTTTGAACATGTAATCTGGGTCTGAAAGAATGAAGAAAGTAGTAGCATGATCAACAGTAGACAAATGATGAAGTTACAGGCATTGGTGTGAGGGATAGAAAATTGATAAGGGAGTTGGGGAGAGTAAGTGGATGAACCAAGTATATGGTAGTAATGTCATATTAAAGGCTGTAATAGAGAAATGAATTATGAGGAACAGATGGAATAGGGTGGAAAGCAATATTGTTTTATAACCTATATAGGTTTTTTGAATGAGATGAAGGGAGCATACCCCTTTGAGCCTTTCCTATTATGAGTAGTCATACGTAGACTCTAACTCAATATGGACATTCTGATTACATTTTCTATCCCTCTTATGTGTATTGTCAGATTTGTGATACAACTAATCAGCCGTAAAAAATCTTATTTTACATTCAATAACCGTCTATAAATTACTCCTGGGAACGCTTGCTATTATGTGTTGCTCCTCTTTGTAAATTAAGGTCTTGGTCTTCTCTATTCTTTTTTCTCGGACACGCTGAACAACATTTCTAAAAAGGGTTCAGAATTTTGATGAGGACCATGAGGACAGTACTTAACATAGAAATTGAACAGCAAGAATAATTTTCTATTCGACACATCGACCGTATTAATTGGTAGTTGCAATCATGTTGCAATCGTTGCAATTTCAGGATTTCGTATTCAACCGCGAGTTTAGATCGATTTTTCCTTCCGATACATTCGGAATGTTCGAAATATTCGATTCACCGGTGTAGAATCGATTAATCGTTCATGGTGAAAGCAACGTGGGTGAGGGTCCTTCAAAACAATGTATTTGTTAAGCTGAGTTGAAAATATCAGAATGAGTTGGTACGGTATCTTAATTTTCTCGTAATAACAAGCTTTTCCGCAATGGCTAATTTAAATCAGCGTCTCTTCGTGGGCAACTTGCCCTCGAAGATATCGGAGTCTGATGTCAGAAAGAAATTAAGCAGGTTTGGGGATGTTCAATCGGTAGAAATGAAGCAACGAAGTGACAGCGAAGGAAATTTATTGTCTTCATTCGCTTTCGTCGATATTGCAGCGAATGAAAATGACCTAAAAATTTGTAAGTTTTGACTTAATTCGCCTTTAAATTATTGGTGGATGACTTTTGTGATCATTTTGTTGTGCCCTTTTTTTATCTTTTGCTTGTTTTATTTTGTATTAGGTTTTCAGTATTTTGAAAAGGAGCTATGGCATAGGCAGAAGGTAAAAGTTCAGTTAGCTAAAGAGAGTTTCCTTGACCGACTAAAGAGGGAAAGGAAATCTTCTAATAATGTGACCGAAAGCCCAATGAAAACGTCTTCTAAGAATTTTCCTGTTGGTGTATTTGGTGAGAGTAAAACTGTTAAATCATTGTCACCGCACGACCGTACTGGCCGTGAGAAAACGCCTTGCACCTCAAAAGACAATACCCCTTTGAAAAAGAAATCGTCTCGTATTCGTGGTGAGGATGTATCACCAGTACAGGTGTGTTCATCCAAATCAGGAAGTGCTTTTTCTAGCGATGGCAGCGTGTTGGACAAAATGAGTAATGACTGCCCTGGGACCAACTCCAGAGTAAAAGGTTTGCCCATGTTTGGAGGTAGCAAAATTATAGTGGGTGTTAATGATGCCAGTGACAATTTTGGTGGCATTGAGTGTCAGAAAACAAAAAATTGGAGTGCAAAGAGTTTCAAATCTTCAACACCTAATGATGTGAATAATCTTTCTAGACGTAGTTTGAGTGTTGTGAATATGTTTGAAGATTTAGAGGATTCCTGTGCTTTGGAGGCAGAAGATGTTCCCAAGAGAAAGAATCTTCCTATGTTTTGTGGAAGCAAAGCATTGATAGATTTAGATAACTCTACCAGGGAGAACTCTCTTTGTAACTCTGCTAATTTGGAAGTAAAAAAGCAAGAAGGTAGTTTCAGCAGGGACTCTTTGGGTTCTAGTGGGAACCAGTTACTTATAAGTGAGGGTACAATGAGGAGCAGGTTCAATCCACAGAATCTGTATCCTGCCGACCAAAATTCAAGAAATGCCATAAGAAACGAAGGCTCGGTGGAAAACAATGAAATAATCTCTGGTGAGTATTGTGATTTATACAAATGCCTTTGAATTAAGGTTAGAAAAACTAATATTGCACAATGGCAGATAAAACAGAGGACATGACTGTCAACAGCAAGCTGACAATAGTTTTGTCCTCTAATGCTATACTTTGCTCAGTAATGGTAAATCCTGACAGCTATTTGTAAGTCATAGCAAGAATTCTGAGAATTATTATTTTGACATTTTCAGTAATGCCATCAAAGAGTGATTCAAAACAATACAAAAGCCCCCTAGGAAAGAAATCAATAACGAATGATTCCATGGCAGAGAGAAAAAGGTTGAATGCTTTGGAGGAGAAAAAGAAGGCATTTGCATTGCAGAAAGAAGCTGTGAAGAAAGCATTATCAAATATTGTAAGTGAAAGGTCTTGTTGTGGGTAGTTATGGCGTTTAATTCACTTGAGTTGCATAGTTAGTCCTTAAATATTTGATGAGCCCAAATATGTCTTATATTGACATTCAGATGAAGTAGACTATAGTATTTGATGACAGTGGGTGATTTTTTAGATGACCCTGTGGAAAAAATAGAATGTTTTGGGTCTTAACTTACAAACAGAACTGATTGACACAGCTTCTTTTTCAGAGTTACTTATTTTTTTATTGTTGTACTGAACACAAAAATATGCATATTGTTCTTTGAAACTTTTTAAAACAATGAAACAACAACATGATGATCAATGTAGTTTTTAAATTAAGTTTTGTAGTTTTAAAATCACTCCTTTAATTAAGTGGTTAAAAACCCAAAATTTTCACAAACTGTGCTGAGGTCCAAGCATTTTTGTATCGAAAATGCTGATAGCCTAAAGTTATGAACATTAATATCTTATGTTGGCATTGTCATAATTCATAGCTTCACCAACAATGATTTTGTGTCATTGTTGGGTATTTTGCTGATTGGATTAGGTTTTGATAGATGTGAAGTGTGTGAGCTGGTGGTTCATACAAATAACTGAAATTACTTTTGTGTATTTTAGGTAGAACCTTTACTACAAGTACCTCCGATAACATACCTTGATATATTGTAGAAAAATCATTCCTTCGTCAATCCATGAAAAAATATTTGCGGGTCATCAACCATTTAACGGTGATAACAGGATTTGAAAATCGTCCTTTTTGGCCTCAAATTACATTGCTCTTATGGAAGAATGGTGACATCCCTCGCTTAAAAATTTTATTTCTCGAAATTTCTCCCGACAACACCATTTCAAAAACTAGTATATTGTTACTGAATAATCAACGGATAATATGTATTTTTTCAGGTTGCCTCATTGGCCATTTAAGGCTAATATTTATGATTGAAAAACCATGAAAAGTCATAATTCCGTTCCTTAGCCACCATAGTGACAGAAGTCTGGCAACAATGTTAGGGGAGTAATCAGAACAAACTGGCCCGGTACCTCTGTCATTTATTCCTTACGTCACGATTGCCGATGATTACTGATTACTGCCGATGTCACTGATTAGTACCATTTGTATAGTACTCCCTGTTAGTACTGGTTACTTTAAGAATACCTAAGTGCACTAAAATATTTTACACTTGGCAGTCGTCATACGCAGAATATCATAGATCCCTGAAAATAGTAGACATAACACTGTTTACGTGATAAAGTCACTTTTTTATTGCTACTCACGATGGTGTATATATGTTCTTCATTCAAAATATTGGATTATTTAAATTAGATTATTTATTAAAATTAAAATATTGGAAATATGCAAAAGGCCCAGTCCATATCGATTCAGGCAGCCAAAGAAAAAATCTTACCTTCATAGTCTCAGATGTTATTCAATTTAACATATGTCAAACTTCAGGACGAAGTAAGTAATACGTGTATTTTAGTTTTGTCCAAAAAAATTTTTGGCCCGAGATACAGTCCACCGAACATGGGCCCGCGAGCGCTATTTTTCAAATGCGATTTTTGACAAAATACTAAAATGCTCATATCTCAGGAACGGTTCAAGATATTTTGCTCCTTTTTGTTTTATTTGAAAGATAATAATTTTGTGATTAAAATGATATCCTTGATTTGAAAATATGTGTCCACATTCTCTTGCTGCAATTTTTTTATTTTATTTTTTTTTATTTAAAAAAATTGTTTTTCTTAAAAACGCCAATCCTAAAAATTTTTATTTTTTTACTGTTTATCGGCACCATAGAGTACTACAATCCCTGAAAAGGAGAACTTCCACTTTTCAGTTTAACAGGTTTTATAAACAATTCAAAAAATTTCCAAACATTAAGCCAGTTTCCATTACCACATTCTCAGATATTGGTCACATCAAATCAAAATCTCTAGTCTTACTTGACATTTTTTTCTTCTTGAATATGGGTAACAGACACAAGTTTCAAGCATCAATAGCTTTCAAAATATATGTGCAGGTTAAAAAATGTACAGGTTCCGAAGCATACTTCTGTGCACTCTGCTTAGAACTGAATTTAGCAATTTAATGAACTAAAAATTTGTTCAACCGCATCAGTATCTTCCTTTGATATTGAGTGATGTCTTCCTGTTGAACCAATACGAACTGGGGCACCAAAAATCTTCAAAACATCGCGAATTGGAAGTGAGCACTGGTGGTGGTGTTGCTGTCTTTCATCTGGGAATCTATATCCAGCAGCTGGTCCATGTGGCAGCATAAAGTTAACAATGATTTCACTTAACTCACAACTAATATCTATAATCTCTGCAATCCACCAGTCACAGGCCACAAACATTCCTTTTTGTAGTTCGTGAATTTGAATATTCTCTGGGCATTTATGAGATCTTGGTTGGACAAATGAAATTTCTTCTTTCTTGCTCTTTAAAGTTCGTGCAATATAAGTTCACCCATCAATTTGAGTCCAGACATGTGTCTTCTGGATTCCTTTCACAGGGGTAGTTTGGTTCGACCATTCTTTTATTTTCTGCTGGCGGAATTCTTCAACTTCCTCTTTGGGCAACAGAATCAGGTTAAACATTGCAAATGAAACAACTGAGTTGGCCCCCCCTTGAGAATGATGCTAGTCGTCGAAATCGATCGGGGAAGTTATAAAGCTGATTGTGGATAGTACAAAGTCGTTTCATTTGCAATGTTTAACGTACGAAACTTCCACAAAGTATCGCCTTCATCCATTAATTCAGAATCAGGTTTATTGATGTGTGTGACTGCACCACTCTTGTAAATTCCTTGGCATTCTGAATTGCAGCTGTACTTGGACTGGAAAGATTATGTTTTGTTGCATGGTGCTTCAGCAGGCCTCCTACACCATCACAGGGCCCCTTACCATGTCTATTAGCACTGTATACCCACTCCATTGGAACAAGAGACTTTGCAAGTTAAAATAGTTGGAAACAGTTTTTGAAGTGACTAGGGGCACCATCAGAATTATGATCTTTTCTACCTGTGATTGCAGTGGTTGAATAATTTTGTCTATCGCCAACAATGCATGTTCTGAGTCATGTCCTCTGTCATCACTAATAACTGCAACACTTGTGGTCTTGTTCTGAAAATATGTCACTCCTGTAAAAATTTAAACTTGGTCATTACTCCAGTGATATCCTTTAACTTCTTGTGGTAGAACCACAGACCAGTTCTCAGCAAAATCAGAGTGAAGCACTAAACATGCAGCCTCTACCCATCCCTTCACTTCTGCAATGTGTTCTTGTTGCAATTTTTTCTTTTCTTCAGATGTTGGTGTGTTACTGCTTTCACTGTCCTCCTCCCAAGTTCATCTAAGAAGGTATCAATGGCAACATTTTTCTTAATGAGTTTATTTTCTTCCCATGTTGCATATGTTACTTCAGAAGAGTTATCTGCTACACTATCCAGACCAAGTGTCTGTAAGTCGAGTGCCCCCTTTCCAGGGCAGTCACCACAGTCCTGAAACAAACATATCTCTCGTTCTGTCACAGACCACTAACGACTTCACATGTCCAACCAAGGTGTCATATGTCATATCTTCAAGTTAGTTCTTCAAAGCTACCACACAGTTCAAAATTTGCACAGTACAAACATAAACAGACATCTCTAGGTGCATGTGGAACAACCCACTTAGGTCGTAATGCATAAAATTTTGATCTTCCAATATGCAATGTTGAATGTTCCTTCTTATATATGGCAAAAGTTTCTTTAATGCTGCGGGTCATGTATCTTTTCACTTTCACCACTTTTTCTCCTGCAACTGTCATAGTCATTATGTCTTTTTTGTTGGCACTCTGGCGAGAACAGTCCCACTTATCTTCCAGATAAAATGACTTTGCAATTTGAACATTTGCTTCATTCACAGGATGACCATAATATGGATCTGGTTTTCCAAACACTCCTCTTGCTGACCTCAAATTTCTTGTCTTGTCCACCATGTATTTTGATGCAGATGGAATGTGGTGCAAAATTTGGTTCTTTGTAAAGGATACTGGGATAATTGTTAGAACTTGAACCTTATCATTGTAGGATGCACATGATTCAACAGCTGAACTGATGTTTGATAAAAACTCTTGGCAGGTTGCACAAGCTCCTTTTGGTTCATTTTCTTCTGAAGTTGGAATTTCTACTTTGAAGAGTTTGGTCAGTTTTGTTCTAGTATGCTCACCCAATGCTCCAGAAATGTCTCTGTGTTTTCTTGATGCATACATCTCATGAATTGACTTCACTGACCATGGTTTCTTAACAGGACTAACACCAACCTCTGTAGCTGTCTGATTCAGGATATGTAGTTCTTCCTCTGCAGTTACAAAATCTGCATCACACACAACATTGGGGGCTTCTTGTTCACTTATTGTCATGTTTGATATTGTGTTAAAGCATTTAGAACATAAAAAGTCATTACTGGAAACATTTTCACTTTGAAACAGAGTCTTAAAATGAGAACTCTTATTTCCAACCTGAAGTCTTTTTGCTAGTCTTATGTATCACTCTTTTATGGATATGAAAATAGTCAGCACACTTCACTCTCCTATGGCCCCAGTCAGAAGACATTTCAAATAGACTTTTCCACAAACACCACAACCCAGTCAGTCAGCAGAATTCTCAAAAACTACTCTCTTTGTTTGCCTGTTGACAACTGAACTGTCAGTTCATGGGTCCTCCCTTTTATATGCTAGGTCAAACATTTAGAATTTTCCAGTTAGTTTCATATTGTTCTAGAAAGTTCTGTTACATTCTTTAATTATGTGGAAGGTTCCACATTGTCCTCTGAGGTTTTCGGAAGTTATCTGGAAGCTTCCACATTGTTCTAGAGTATTTTGTTACATTCTGGAATTATTTGCAAGTTTGTAGATTGTTGAAGTGTGTTCTATTATGATCTGAAATTATCTGGAAACTTCCAAATTGTTCTAGAAGGTTCCGTTACGTTTTGGAATCATCTAGAATCTTCCACATTATTCCAGAAGATCATTAATGATTTGGAAGGTTATTAATAAAGAAAATCTAAAAAAATTATCAACATTTAACTAGTTCCTAACTTTGTTTCATTTGTTGTTTTTAGTTAATCACAAACAGTACAAATTTTTTGGGATTGGTGTTTTAAAATAACAAAATTATAAAAACTTGCAATCAAGAAATTCACCATGGAAGGTAAAAAATTACATTAATTTATAAAACCTGTTAAACTGAAAAGTGGAAGTTCTCCTTTTCAGGGATTGTAGTAATCTATGGTACTGACAAACAGTAAAAAAATAAAAATTTTTAGGATTGGCGTTTTTAAGAAAAACAATTTTTTTTAATAAAAATAAATAAAATAAAAAAATTGCAGCAAGAGAATGTGGACACACATTTTCAAATCAAGGATATCATTTTAATCACAAAATTATTATCTTTCAAATAAATCAAAAAGGAGCAAAATATCTTGAACCGTTCCTGAGATATGAGCATTTTAGTATTTTGTCAAAAATCGCATTTGAAAAATAGCGCTCGCGGGCCCATATTCGGTGGACTGTATCTCGGGCCAAAAATTTTTTTGGACAAAACTAAAATATACGTATTACTTACTTTGTCCTGAAGTTTGACATATGTTAAATTCAATAACATCTGAGACTATGAAGGTAAGGCCCCTGCCTGAATCGATATGGACTGGGCCAAAACAATATTTCCAATATTTTAATGCATATTTCATAATATAAAGTCATTGTTTTCACCTAGCACTAAATAATACTTTGTTTTGAATATGTATTTATTGTTCACCCAAATAATATGTTTCATCAAATAAGTAAAATTGAGAATATAAGTCAATAATATGGTTGTAGGAATTTGAAACTAGACTCGATGCATGGGTCATTCCATGTCAAATCAACCAAAAAAATGGTAAAATTTACCTCACCCTTTGCGATTTTGATGAAAATTGGTAAAGTTGTTGATCTTACAGAGAAACTAAATAATACCAAGTATTACACCCCTGGGCCAAATACTTTGTTAGAAAATTGGGTCTAAATATTGCCCAAAAATCAAATTTTAGGTCTGCGGAGCACTTTTTGAATTGTCGTAACTCCGATACCAACACACTTAGAGCGTTGTGTGTGGTGTCATTTTAAAGCTCTTAATATTGGCTTTCATTTGACATGTCACATGCCGAGGTTAAAAATAATTATAGGTAAAAGGTCAAGGTCAACATAGTTTGACCTTGAATTATGAAAAATGGGATATTTTATTTTGCTTAATTTTTTTTTCCTAACAACATACACATTTCAATAATATATGTACCAACTTTCAAAGTGGGACTCCAAGTACAACTGGAGATACGAATTTTTTTGTACACCTACGACACTGGAAAGTTATCACTTCATCATATACTGTTTGGCCTATATACATGCAGGGATCATTTTAGACTTCAGCACATATATCCTACAAATTTTTAGTGTTGGTATACAACAAATGTCAACAATAAAAAAATGTTACCTTTTCAATTATATCCGGAATCAATGTATTGCATTAATCCCATACAATATCTCTGCCCCCATTGTCACAATTATAATTTTCCTCTGTATTGCAACACTGTTGCATTTCTCACTCAGGCATTTCATCTGAACGAATGTAAAAACTGCCCTGGGCCGAGCAAAATTCGGAATTCAATGGAAGAACACTTTGAAAAAAAATTAATTGATTGCATTACTTACCACCAATGAGTGCAAGTTCACCGTTGCTCACTAGAAATTTTTACAAAATCTACCGTTAACTTTCTTGAAACCTTTATTGTTAAGTTACAGAAACTTCAATCTCATGACTACATTGCTAAAAATCAATCTGAATTTCTTAGAAATACTAAGCATAACATCCAAGTGGGGCAGGTTCTCGTCATTGCAGATTTCTCAGAAAATTACGCTTGCATTTTACAGGACAGCGTGCAAGGTATGCACTAGAATAACGACCAAGCAACAGTTCACCCCTTCGCTTGCTATTACCGCCTTAAAGTCCAGGATAATGAATTCCCATTGAACTACGTTATCATATCAGACAGACTGAAGCATATAGCATCAACTGTATATTTTTTTCAAAAACTTCTCCTTAAAATCTTGAAATAGAAAGTTCCGAAACTTAAAAAAGTGATATATTATTCAGATGGAGCAGCTGCTCATTATAAAAACAAGCATAACATTCAGACCTTATCTCTTCACAAGAAAGATTTTACAGTCTCTGCAGAATGGCATTTCTTAGTTACATTGCATGGTAAAGGGCCAAGTGACGGACTGGGAGGAACTTTGAAAAGACTAGCAGCAAGAGCAAGTCTTCAGCTTCCATACGAAAAACAAATACGTACACCTATAGAACTCTTCACCTGGGCAAAAGATCATATTTTAGTAGTGAATTTTGGCTACGCAAACAAAAAAGAAATTGGAAAACATTCTCATGTATTTGCAAAAAAGATTTCGTGAGGTAGTTAGTATGCCAGGCATTTGGGAGTTTCATTAAGCAATACCCGAACCAAATGAGGTGGTTTTAATGAAGAGACTCTCTTTGTCCAAGCAAGGGACCAGTATTCAGCTGTAGTTGCAGGCAGGAGTAACAGGATCCTCAAATATAATATTTCCAAGAGGACACCTTCCTACAAGGAAGGACACCATATGCTTACGGAAAGCATGCTAACTTAGCCATTTTACATTTGTTTTGAATACAAGGATTTTGCTTTCTCATTAGTTTTCAATAGATTGTGTCGGGGTAGTTTGCAAAATTTTTCACGCAGCAAAATTGGGGCTCGATAGTAAATTTCTCTGCAGATGTCCATTTAACATAACAAATAACAATTGTTGTTAACATTTATAGTTTATAATATATTTTTATCTCATATAGTCACAACCTTGATCAATTAGGAAATTTTTAGGCTTGCATCGCGTCTGCTGCAAGTATTCCAAATGGGGGAGCCGACGGACTGGAGAGAGAATTGTAAATGTTTAAATATTTATAAAAGACGCATTTATGAATTGCCACTAAATTTTATTTTTGAAATAGTTAGCTGGGTATGTTTAAATTACGGAAAAAAAAGTTTCAGCCAATTCTGAAAGGAGTATTCGAGAAAAATTTATTAACAATTTTTTAAACATTTGTAATTAACAACAATAGGGTATAGAAGAAAATAATTTTTTCTTGATATATTTGCATTCAATAAGAATTTAGCTTTAATAAGAACTATTAATCATTGCTGTATGACAATTACTAACGGAGATATAAGTGACAATATGATTTCAGGCTGTTTTTTGCTAAAAATGCGGAAAAATTAAAATGTTTACAATTCGCTCAAAAAAATTTTTTTAACAAAACGGTTTGAGGCTTTTCAGTTTGAGTTCATTTTGTACCCATACACCAATTTTAATCAAAATCTGAGACCCTAAGGGACAAACGTTTGTTGAATTGAGGTGGAATGACCCATTGAACAAGCTTAAACATTTTTTCCAGTGTCCTAGGTATACAAAAAAATTCGTATCTCCGGTTGTACTTGGAGTCCCACTTTGAAAGTTGGTACATATATTATTGAAATGTGTATGTTGTTAAGAAAAAAAAATTACGCAAAATAAAATATCCCATTTTTCATAATTCAAGGTCAAACTATGTTGACCTTGACCTTTTACCTATAATTATTTTTAACCTCGGCATGTGACATGTCAAATGAAAGCCAATATTAAGAGCTTTAAAATGACACCACACACAACGCTCTAAGTGTGTTGGTATCGGAGTTACGACAATTCAAAAAGTGCTCCGCAGACCTAAAATTTGATTTTTGGGCAATATTTAGACCCAATTTTCTAACAAAGTATTTGGCCCAGGGGTGTAATACTTGGTATTATTTAGTTTCTCTGTAAGACCAACAACTTTACCAATTTTCATCAAAATCGCAAAGGGTGAGGTAAATTCACTGGTTGATTTGATATGGAATGACCCGCATACTTTTAATAGGCACTAATATGTTTGGTAATACAATTTCCCAAACCTGGTCATTGATCAACTACCCAAGCATTCTACAAGAGAATAATATAGTTTCTTGAGGGAAAACAATAGTTCTGATGAAAATCATGATATCTTAATTCTATTAAGATGGCAGATTAATGGCAGTTAACTTAGCTGATAGTTCATAGCCCTTACAATTTTCTGATACGGGTCAAACCATATAAACACTTATCAAATATGAACAATATTGTATATACCCATGAAGCCCTTACTAGTAGTATTAGTATACCTTTTACCAAACCCGTAACCAGGACAAAAATTGAGGAGGGATTTACTGATTGGGATCTAAAGACCATATCCTCTAGAAAATTAATGTTTTTTACAGTACCAAAGTAGTAATTGATCTTTACTGCCTTTTTACTATATGTCATATACAACAAATAATCTCACCTCTATGCTACTTACTTCTTCAACTTTTCTTACATTTACCCTCTAACTGAAAATTTGGAGGGAGTTTACAACCCCCTCCCCTTCCACTCACTACAGCCTTGCCTTTATACATATAAACCTGATGATAACGTTCCACCCACCATAGTATTTACAGCAATAGGATATGTAGATAATTTCTTCCTCTTTTTATTAATAGTATTTTTTTCATTATTTGGCTAAAATAATATAAGACTATAAGGCGATAATAATTTTAAAGCTGCCATTAAGAAATGGCAGCTTTCAAATTAAAATCGAAATACTGCCTATTCCTCTTCGGGCTGACTTGAAATTTCAATGTCAATACAGTTTTTACAACACTGTTCACTCTCCATTTATACCCCAGTTACATTGCAGTCTGATGAGAATTTCTTCTGTTGTATCAATCAACGATAACACTGAATTACACGCAGTACAAATAATCTGCTTGGCCAAAACATTTACTTACACTATTCGACATCCATCAATTAATGCACTCAAAGAGTTGATTTGAAAAATACTTTCAGCAATATTCCGTCCCTTTAGATTTTACAAACTATTAGCCTTACATTTAGACATAAATTTGCCTTTTAAATGAACTTATGAAGCCATTACTCTAGCCCTCAAATGGAATTAGCAATTCAAAAAGGCAAATTGCACTGCCCAAGAGAGCTCAGTTATAAAAGTTATCGCACTATAAAGTATTAGAGCAAGTGTAATTTGTAACTACAACACCAAATACCGTATTGTAAAACTGAAGTTAAATGCTTAAAAACTTATAGCGGAAGGCAATGAATCTCAATGAGGTAGCGCAGGCAAACTAGGGTGTCCAACCGGTGTGAAAAATTGGTTCCTATGGCAATATTTACACGTTCTTTACGGTGTTGTCCAGTTCGTCGTCAGCAAATATGTCTAATAAATTTGTTGTAATTAAGTTTCTATGAAAAGATCAAAAGCAATTTTTAGGTCTGTTATTTTATTTCATATCTTATTTTATTATTATGAAATTTTATTGTTCCTCCTGATAAAGTTTTTAAAGTGCCTCTGACACATGGGATCAATAAAAAAGCTCTTCATATCACCAAATTACTTCAGTTGGAAGATGACTCATGTTTCGTATAGCCATGTTGAATAGTTGAAAATCATTCTAAATTATTATTGGGTCATTCCACCTCAATTCAACAAACTTTTGTCCCTTAGGGTCTCAGATTTTGATAAAAATTGGTGTATGGGAACAAAATCAACTCAAACTGAATACCCTCAAACAGTTTTGTGAAAAAAAATTTTTTGAGCGAATTATGCATGTTTTAATTTTTTCCCATTTTTAGCAAAAATCCAAGCCTTAAATCATATTATCATTTATATCTCCACATGTAATTGTCATACAGCAATGACTAATAGCTCTTTTGAAAGCTAAATCTTTATTAAATGCAAATATATCAATAGAAAATTGTTTTCTTCTAAACCCTATTGTTGTTAATCACGAATGTTTAAAAAATTGTTAATAAACTTTTCTCAAATTCTCCATCTCAGAATCGGCCGAAACTTTTTTTCCGTAATCTAAACATGCCCAGGTAACTATTCCAAAAATAAAATTTAGTGGCAATTCATAAATGCTATGAGGATCCCTTTAATTTCATTGGGTTCCAGAAAAGATAGTTTTGTAGAGTAAGGTTTAGGTAAAAAAATTTTGTGTGATGCCAGTAGTTTTTGGCTGGCTGATACTGTTATATTTGTTTCTGACTTTGTGTGAAAAGATAATGTCGTTCACACAATTTTTTCTCATTGTAAGGAATGACAATATTTTTGTCAGATTCAGTATTAGTGCTTCATACAAACTCATTAGATAATTTCCATAATTTTAATAATATCACTTATTAGACATTCACAAGGTACATGCAATGGTCTTCGTCAAAGAGTACATTTTAAAATTATCAAAAAACAATATTAAGTTTACATGCCAAAAAATCGTCAATAGAGTAAAAGGCTTTTGATACCAGCCAACAGTGCAAGACTCATTTAAATTCAAGTAGGTTACAGTTCTGGCCTCTTGAGGTACAATGCTTGTGTTGAAGGCTAGTACAAGTTTGTTATTTATTGTTCATTTTTCCCTGAAAAAGTGACAGTTTTAGCTCTAGCGAAGAAAGCTAGTTTTTGCCAGTCTGCTACTGAATATGCTATGAATATACCTACCTACTAGGCACATTATTAAGCCTGAGGTTGACTACCAAATTCTACTAATGGTTTACCTCCAAGCAGAGTGAACGCTGATAAACATATAGCAGTGGATACATAGGCTGCATATTCTACAGGAATTCTGATGCATTAATATTAGTTTTAATCCAATCCATTATTGTGTCATATCAGCAGCACTGCAGCATATATCAATGTGTTATTTGGCATTTATTTTATTTTATGAGGTGGTTTTATTCTTGCTAGGTTTATCCGAAACATTGAGTGATAATCTTCTCAGTAGGCTAGGTTAAGAGAAAACTGTGATGTGATGGAACTTTTCGGTTTTAGTTGTTGGTAGTCTTTATATTGTGGTGTGCATTAAATATCCACAATTTATATTTTAAAGGATTTGAAGAATTGTGCCAACAAAAAAATAATTTTTAATGATGATGATGATGAAGTACCAGATGAAGAAAAAGCATGCAGTACCCATAGTGACAAGTTAAAACCTAAATTATTCCTGGATGAATCTGATGATGAGGATATTAAGAATTTAGAATCAACGGAGTTCAAGATCAAACCTCAATTTGAGGGCCGTCAAGGGCAGAAGGTAACTATTTTGTAGTTTTTCTGCAGTTGAAAACATTTCTAGGTGGATTTAAGTGTTGTCACAATAAATCACAAGCATTTATGTAACAATACGTATGTTATATGTTTATATTTAATGTCTATCATGGGGTTATAAGATTCTGATCCTTCAGTAAATTCAGCCACGTTCATATCTAAGCCCATTTTTCAATGAAACCTAAAATTGTTCAAGTACTTTCTCATTTCAAAAGGAGTTTTATTTAACTTTCTAGCCTACATTCTGTTTTTAATTCATCCCTGATGCATTTTTAGCTTCTGGAAATACAATCTCGGTATGGACATGACAGCCGCTTCATGTTAGATGAGCGTTTCCTTGAAAGTGATGAAGATGGCAGTAACATTGAACAGCCACCATCTGTTGAAGAAGATCTGAATGCAGAAAAAGATCATCAGCTAAACATTCTGAAGGAAATGATTGGTGTTGATATTTCTGAGAGAAGGCTGAAACGGGATAAAAAAGAAAAAATGTAAGTATTGTGTCACTTCATTGTATTTGGTTTGATTTTTATCCATTAATAAAAAGTGAAAAAGCAGCGTATTACAGCATATAAGATGCACTTTTTCAAAATTATGTCTCAATAATCACCCCTGGGTCTTAAATATGAACATTCAGTGTCAGAAACTTGCCATACGGAAATGGGGTTGCATCTTATATGCCATCAATTACTATAATTATTTAGCCAGATTTTGGATAATATAGAAGAGGTGCATGATTGCAGTTACCAGTCCTTACTCCAACCTTCTAACTGTTTCTGCGTTATTATGAAAATTTTCTGGTAATGAGTTGCTTTTTCTTAATTGAATTTATTGATATTATTATTAGAGCATAACAATCAAGCCTCAGCCTTTCATATATAAACCAAGAGCTTCTCTTTTGCTTGTATAGTTTGGAAAAAAATTCTACTTATAATTAAATGTTAAGAGGTATTTTGTACAAATGTTTAGGATGGGTTGATTCCTATCCCGGTTCTGAAATGGTACTGAAAATACAAGATTATTAACTGTGCCATTTCATTTATTATACCTAGACAGAAAATTTATGGCATATATTTAGCAGATAAAAAGAATAAAGTATAAGTGTTGTTTTAAGTATAAGACTTGTTTTGAAATTGAAAAATCAAACAAGTAAATAGATTGTTTTGTGGTGGAGTTCCTCCAAGGAGGCCCTAGGCCACTTAGACCTATTGTGCCAACCACCCTTCTAAAGAAATCACCCATAAAGGCCGATTGCCTTGCTGAAGGTCAACAGGTCTTCCCAAGTTCCCTTTACCCCCTTCCTCCCTGGGTTCCAAAAATGGTGAACCCAGGTACCTATTTCGAGTCCTCATCACAGCGGGGCACTCGTGGGATGTGGGATGGATATGTGGGATGTTGTTTCTCGAGGATGGGACTCGACTTCATGAGCTCTGTCCAAACTTGTCTGTGACCAAGGGAACTTCTTTTGCCATACCACTGTCCCATACATTTGAGATGGTAAGCCGCTGTCCTTGCCTGCACCTCTGCTTCCACATGGAGTGGAGCAAGGTTCAGCAGAGTTTCTAGCACCAGAGTTGGCGTTGTTCTCATAGCCCCTGAAATGCCCATATAGGCCATTCGTAGAAGATGGTTTAGTTTATTCCCAGCAGTTTTCAGCCGGACTCTCTTCCACCAAACTATAGAGCAGTACAAGAAATTAGGTTTAATGACTGCCGTATAAATCCATCTGATGGCTTTTGGCTGAAGTCCCCATGTTTTACTAAGGGTCCTCCTGTGTATCCATAAGGAGGCACAGGCTTTCTTTGCCTTGGTCTCCATATGCTCTCCCCAGTTAAGCTTGGAGTCCAAAATAACCCCAAGATACTTAACCGATGGTGAGGGGCATAGAACCTTACCCTGCAAAGAGGGAGGTCTAAAGCCCTCCATTTTTCTTCTATTGGTAAACATAACAAGCTTAGTTTTCTCCGGATTTACAGTCAGCCCTGTTTCTGCACACCAACCTATTGCCTTATCCAGGGCTTTCTGCATGAATCCAGAGACAGTATCGAGGTACTTTCCGTTGATGAGTATAGCCACATCATCTGCGTACCCTTGAGTGTATGTGCCAGTCCTATTCAATTTTACAAGAAGACTGTCGACTACCGAGGGGAGATAACACTCCTCCCTGAGGGCAGCCTCGAGTCACAGCTACCTTCATGTCTTGCATCCATTTTTAGGAAATTCATCCTTAAATTCATGATGAGACAGGTTTATAACTAGTTAGTGGAAATAGCAGGGCCAAAATTTTGCAGAAACATTGTTACTGGAGGGGACAGACATTCTTTTAAGCACAGAAACTTAAGCTTAAACTTCCCATGTTTTCCTTTTCACCTCACCAACATAATTTATATTAACATCTATTTTATTGTTGTTTTTAATAGCTTTTCATCACCTTTAAATCCTAAATTACATTTGTATCATACCCTCAAGTACCATTTCTGTCCATGCTGTAGCAACTCTTTAAACTCGAGACAAAAAATTCAGCCTCTGAGGTGTTAATTTCTTTTGTTGGCACCTGTACAATTCTTTTTTTCTGAAGCATTTTTATTTTGAAGACTTGATTTACAAACTTTTTCATACAAGATTTAAAACCTGAATCTGAAAGTACCTACTTTTTATTAAAATTTCAAGCATGAATATTTATTTTGATTTATGTTTGATATCCCCATTTCTATTATGTGAACTCATAGTTTATCCTTGTCATTTTATTTCACATTTCAGTTAAAACACAAATGCGATATAAAATGGCATGTTACATCTGGCAATGACATAAATATTGTCAGTTCCATTTTAAATTTCCCCCTTTTTTGCCTCTCCCATTTTTCAGTATTCTCCGCTTTTGTCATTAATATTGACATTTGTAGTTGTTTAAAACAACAGGGCTCTTGTTTTGAAAATTAAATTTTCCACTCTGTCCGTTTTATTGTGGTCTTTTACATCATCTGCTAGTCTGTAGTGAAGTGAAATGGTCTGTTTGTTTTTGTACTTTAACCAGGAACTCCCTTCAAATGATTCGATTTGATCCAACAAATCCAGAGCACAACAAGTACCTGGTGAAGGAGGAGGACTTGAAGAAAACAATGGAGAAGGAGGGTGGAGAGAAGAAAGGCAAGAAGCACGAGGTGGAGGATGGTGGGGGAAATCCATCCAAGAAGGCAAAAAGAGATGAGGAGGTGCAAGAGGAGCATGTACCAGTTGTCATAGAGAGATTCTACAAGGTCTCAGATAAATTAAAGGAGTCCCTGAAGAAAAGAACAACCAACTCCTGTGGGGATGGAGATGGTTTGAAGCAAGATGTGAGCTCTGGTGGATTCAGCCTTCTCCAGAAATTTGGTTCACCTCCATCAGATAATGGTAATTCTACTCATATAATAAATTCTTACCTACTAGAGTTTCTTCTACTCTTTTTGAAAACAATGGAGTACATAAATTCTGGTGGAATCCTAGATCATGTCATCGCCTTTTTACGATTGATTTGGTTTTGCATCAATACCCAAGCTTTATTCCTTGATTTCCTTTGTGAAGATTGACTGATTGACAAAATGTTCATTGTTATTGGCAGAGGAGGAAGAAGTTGAATATTCTACCAAAACTATAACCAGAAGCCGTAATGAATGGGAAAAAAATCCTTTCCGTTACGACTCAAGTGATGATGATGAACCCGAAGCTGCTGAACAGAACAAAGAAGAGCTTGAAAAAGTAGATGATATAAAAGCTGAGGAACCAAGTCATTCAATGAAAGGTGCTGCTGAGAAATTTTACTTTCAAGAAAATGATCCAAGGTTACAAGGTATGGAATTAAATTTTGTCCGATTCAAGGAATTTATTTTTTTTCGATTTAACTCAAACCTGCACTTCTGTTTCAGTAATCCAAATACTGTTCTGATTGGTGGAGGTTAAATATACCAAGCGCTAAGCCCAGTGGCATTTGAAATTCACGCATTTGAGTAGGGGATCAGTTCCTTTCCCTGTACTATATGTAGTTTCCCAGTAAGATGGTGCCAGAAAATCACTCGGGTGGCCTCTCCTTGACTAAACCCTGGACCTCAGGTCATTAGCTCAATGCTCTACCCACTTGGCTGCCATGCCATCAGGTGTTTAGTGCTATATGGATAGTACATATAATGATATTTAATTTTCTACTCTTGCAGCCAAGTATTTTTAGTTGGTGATACTTTTCATTTCATTTGCAGTATATAAAGTACTGAGAAGATGGTTGACAATAATGTTTTTTGGGGTTCAGTTGCGTGTGACACTTGGTCAAGGGTCGAGCTTTTGCAGCCATTGCTGGTTGCATCTTCAGGGCATATTATGAAATCGGAAAATGGAGATGTCTATGTACAGTCAGGTCACAGATCATTCTCTCTCTCTCCCCGTGCCGGTGGTCGGGGATGCCTCTGCTTCCAGGGAACCCCACACTCAGCCATGTCCAGATGACTCATGGCAGCGAGTCCCTCATCATGGTTGGGTCCAGCACTGCTATTGTTAATAATCTTCAGAAATTTCGCAGGTTCTCTATTTTTTTGGAAGAGCCACTTCCACGCTGAGCTCAATTTGATGCCATCATCTCGATTGAAAATTGATAGATTTTAAAAATTTTAATGGGCTCATGTATCAATCATTGGTGGTAAACTTCTCTCGGGCTTAAACCTGCATTTGGTTGATTAAAATGTTATGTCCTTGCTAGGAAAACACTTGCTTCGCTATTGTCAATCTGACAGTATGCTTTTGAATTAAGGCACATTGATGCTCTCTCAGTTGGGAAGATACTGTGTGACTGCTTTGCCCTAAGGAAACCTTCCCGCAGGGGCAAGGGATGTTCTAAATGCCTTCTGTGTTAAGTGGGTGGAGGTAGTCCTTGGCCTCTGGTAAAAAATCTCTCATTTTTGTGAGTGCCCTATTCCGTGTGAAGTTGATGATGAAGTTGGATGCATCCAGCTGTGAGCCGACTGATAAAGTGTACTACAGTTTAAATACAAGTTCAGGTCTATGTTAATTTTCTAATAATTGGAAATAGGCTTTAGATTCCTCTACTATAATCCACTCTAAATGAAATTTTCATCCGAAAATAAGGTTCTTAGAAAGTCTGGAGTAATTGTTATTTCAAGATTGTTGCTGCCTTGACAGATTTTACTACCTATTTTTAGTTATATGAGATTCATTAATGGATGGAGATATTCCTGAAGTCAACCTTAAGGAGGCTCATGAAGGAAAGAGGGAGGTTGAAAGAAAAAAATACCTGGTCGAAAAGGAACAAACTCTGCAAATTTCACTAAAAAGTTTTATTCATGACCTGGGTTTCTTCAGTTAATGTCATCTTCTGGCGAACCTGGGGGAAATCATTTGGGTTTACCTGAAGATGACATAAAGTGTTGATAAAAAAATTTTGGTGTGATTCGCAAAGTTTGTTCTTTTTCCACCATGGAGAAATCTCACATCCCTGACACCGTATAATTTGGTGAAAAATTACTTGCCAAGAAAGACAGAAAAGAGGCAAATGTTAACACAGTAAAAATAGCAAAACAGAAATGAAGGAAAGAAGTTGTCAATTACTCCTTATACCTACCCATCACCCAAAAAATTAAAGACACAACAATGAGTATAAAAGAAATGTTGGTGTTGGGGTTTTTATGTATTCTGTTTAGTTACCCATGTGATTCTTACTACCACTTACAAGAAGGGTTTATGGTTTGTATAGTAAGAAAACTCACTCCCAAGCTCTGCTTGGGTTTGTAGGTGGAATACAGTCACTCTCGAGAATCTCAATCATAACAAGCTATGTGAATTTCTCCTTTGTCAGTGACCCGCCAATCACACAAAATCAAAAATATAAAAACGAATAAAAATACAAGTGATTCTCAATCAATCATCCATTTTATATTTTCGATTTCATATGATTGAAGGTTCACTGGCAAAGAGGGAATCCTCATAAACCTTGCTTGTCGTTGTTATTGAGCACACATGGGAGACTGTATTCAACATACAAATGCAAGTGGGTGAGTTTTTATACTATTTATTTCTTTTTTATTGTCAAAAATTTTTTTGGCTGAAGAGTCACTATTGAAGGAACATCAGCCTAAACCCTACTTGTATGTGTTAATGAAATTCATTAAGGTAACTGTAATCGGAATGCAAACCTGAGTGAGTCATTTACGTATATGTATGTGGAATTGCATTTAATGGCACCACCATAATGAAAACTCTTTGGCAGTAATATTTTTGCCAATTTATATATGAAATTGTTCATATAAGTTGCATGGTAATTCTTTATAAGTATCTTTAGGGTAAGAAAAGCGTGTTATGTATGAGAAATCATTTCATAGGTCAATGTGGTAATGTTAGTATTTTTTTTATTTCCAGAAGGGTTAGATTTCTTTGGGATCAAGAAAACGTTTTCTGAGATGCAAGAAGGATTCCACGAAAGACGTGCAGATCTGAAATTGATCATCAAAGCCAAAGTTCGCAACAATAAGAGAAAAAATCGTCCACTTAAGAAGAAATTGGGTGGTGCTAGGAAACATAAAAAGAAAATGGCTGCATATGGGTCGAAGAGGTAGTCAGAGACATTATTTAGGTAAATCAATGTCTTTAAGTTGTGTTCATATGTGCTGTTGGCAGTATGGAGATTTTAATTATGTGCTTAACATCAATTAATAAAAATTATCTGAACCAGACTGTAGTGATTTATGAACACAATTTTAAGGAACTTCTAGTGCTTTTGGAAATTCATCTAATTTTTCCATCAGGGCTTCAGTCTACTGACACTCCTGAAGCTATTCCATGCTTTTAAACCCCTCAGGTGCCTCTTCACCACTATTTCCACTCCCCACTTTTGGCTTGCATCTTTGCTGAAGAAGTTTTGCCAATATAAATTATTTAATTATCTGATCTTTATTGAGAATGTTTTGTGGACATTGTGACATTGACGGTGTCTTAATGACTTAATGAAGAGGACAAGCATTTGAGAGAAGGGTAGGTTGTTGCATATAAGGTGATCTGGGGTAAGTGGATACCCTAAAATTCAAAGTTTTTGTTTATTCTAAGTTTTCAGATGTTCATCCGAAATTGATACTTTACAACTACTTTATAAATTAAAATGTTTTATTGATAAGAACATTTAAACTGTATACTATAGGTACATACAGTCATTTTAGTAAGAAAAGAAAACTAAGAGAAAATAATTGCACTTCAGAAAATTCCGTCTCGATAGTTCTTTTGGCCTGGTTTCGGGGCAAGTGTGACTTAGACTATTACTTGCTATTCAAAATATGGCCAAGACTTCAGTGCAGGTTTTTTATGAGCTTCTTTGATGAGGTTAATTAGTCAGTTAAGGTTGGTTTTGGATTAAATGACTCAATGATACTCAAAAAACTATGCTCAAAAGGACTTTCTCTATGCTCAAAAGAGCTTTCTCCATTCAGCCAATGTCAGAAGCAGTGTGTATAATATTCAGAAAAAACAGTCTGCATTTTCTCTTAAAAATGACTATCATGCTTTTTCCTTGGAAACGCAGCATGTAAAACAAGACACGTTTTACCCACTGAACCACTAATCTCTTTTATCGGATTTGTGCCAGCAGCTACCGCAACCTTTAGGTTGCTTGGATCTTTCCAAAATGATGTATCATCCAAATTCTAAATTATTTAGGAATTCTCAGATAAATTTAGCCCTTAAATTGTTTTACTTAAGAGATAAAAATTCATTAATGAAGAATAGATCCCAACTTCATCTATGCATTGTCTTTTGGCTGTGAGCATCTGTGAAGGGTAACTTGTGGCAGTATTTTCAATTGGATCAATCAAACATCAGTGGATCAAATGCTGCATCAAATGGAGTGGCAATATCATTCTTTCTTTAATATTCCATGGCGACATCTAACTTTCAGTTCTTGATAAACTAAAACTGTATTGATCAAGAGCTCAATTCTTTCCACTAATTTTTTTTCTTTACTTGGGGGCTTAGCAAATAGTTGGTGATTTCTCTCCTCACTGTTGTTTAAGATGGCCATAATGGGGGCGTTTACTAGGAAGTGAAGAGATGGAAAGGATATCTAGAAGAGTTATACAACAGAAACGATCTCAGCACGAAAGTGTTCAAACAGGAAAGCAAAGTTGAAAAGGATGTTATGGGAGCATCAATATTAACCTTTTGCCATGTTCGGCGAATATATAAGCCAGAAGCTTTCTTGACCGGGAAGATGAACATCGGATTCTTTCATTGGTGATTTTACTACGCAAGGGAAAGAACGTCGAATATTTTCATTGCCATCCTTTCCCTGCTTTCTGGCATTTGCAGGCAACAGCTTCCAAGTTTTGGGACCCAACGCAGCGGGGGTCAGGCCTTTCCCTAGGAATCGGGGAGCCGGTTACCTCGACCCTTCGCTGCATTACCACCCCCTCCTTGAGGCAAGGGTCTGTGGTCATGATTGTTCATTCAGTTGCTTTGCTAAAGAAATATTTGCAGCTTACTGAAAAAATGTATAATCTGAATAGAACTCCTAGTGTTTTGCTGAGCTTATACAATTTTTAAGTGAAATTCTACCATCAATGTTAATGAATATCTTGGTTTCAAGAATTATATCATATAGTTTTGCTTTGCAAATAATTACATAAAGTTTGTTAGTATAGATCAGGCCCGTTAAATCACGTGTTAAAGACCTTTGACGTCACTTTTAGTGTTTCTTGACACGACAGAGGTGCTGCTCTACCTAGCTGCACGTAGTGCATACTTTATACGTAGAGATGGCGCTAGGGTTTTAACCGCTAAATTCAAATCCTACTCCTCTCCCCACTCCCTTTTATATTCGTATTTTGCTTATTTTTTATATAAAACAATATCTACAGGTATCTCCATGTTTTTCGGGCAATGCTGCGTCGGTGTATCTTGACGATGACGTTTCGTGTCCAATGCAAGCTGAATATCTTCAGATCAGGTCACAATGCCAAAACAGGCATTCTGTCTTAATAATTACATTCTCAAAGACAATAATTGAGGGAAAAGTGAATGGAAAGAATGGCAAAGGAAGGCGTCATATGAGATAAATGGAACAGGTCATGAAGGATATGAAAGAGAGGAAATACATTAATATGAAGAGGTTGGCCAATAGAAGAATCGAGTGGAGGGTTGCGTCAAATAAATCCTTGGATTATTGACCGATGATTATGAGTTATAGATTTGAAAAAAAAATAAGTATCATTAATTGCAGATCTGGATTCCATGGATGGATCTAGATTACAAGCCTAATCCATACTTACCCCAAGGCCACGTTTACCTCAGTTCACCTTAGTTTTAAAATATAAAAAAAATTTACATATCGAGTTTTGATTTACCCAGTAGCTGAGATTATCTTGTACTGTAACCTCCAAACTTTTTTAATATTCTGGTTATGAACAAATTATTGAAATTATTAGTCTATTTTTTCTTACCTGACTGCAACAGAGATGATAGTTGGTTGAGGTTTTATTGACTTGTAAAAAAATTGTAAATTTCAGTTGAATTTATAAGTATTATTTGACAGTAAGTATGTTTTGTGAATGGGAAGGCATTCTCCTGGTGATATCCCCTAATGATGTTCTGAATAGTGGTATTAAATAGCTGCCTCATGAAGGTTAAGATATTAAGATATTATACTAAAAGGTTTTGATTTGTGGAGCATTGACATGTTGTCAAAGTCACCCCATGTGGTCCTTGTGTACTTTTGAATCTGAATTAATTCCATTCCAGAACCTTGTTTGACTGCTCATGGTGACTGTTTCTTCCCTGAAAAAATTTCCCCAGCGATATCTGTCTGCTGGTCGTTGGTGTTGAAGCCCTTCTATTGTCAGTTCAATCTTGTGGTCATCCACAGACTCCATGACAACCTCTTCACTGACTTCCAAACCCATAGACTCACCTAGAGATACAATGTCATGAACAATACTTGATGCCCCAGAGCCTTCTAAGTGAGCAACTCATTCAGGCCAAAGATTTTTGTAGGCGGAACATAATGTCCTCTAAGACAACCCCCCTCCTCCCCCTATGATGTCTCAATGAGTTTTAGGTAATGGAGGATATTGTAGTTTCTTTGAGAACTCTCTGAGGGTCACTTCCATTTCATTTGTAACTTAAAATATCTCTGAATATAACCTGGTGTACAATTTTGTGAAGTTCAAGATCACCTACTGCTTCATGGGCTTGGAAAGAGGAGTGGTATTGGGGGTGACTGTTTTACCTTGATGAAGCTATATTTGCCCATCCAATCATCATCTAAATATGGAGTATGTACTGGAGCATTGTCCTCAGCAAGAAGAGCCTTCAGTGGGGGATTTTTCTCTAGTAAATAAGCCTTTACTGAAGAAGAAACTCCTCGTGTACACATTCGGTGAAAAACTTTCTAGTGATCTATGCTTTCATATTCAATCGTAATATAACATTCAGTTTGCTCCTAATAATGCTGTTCTTAAAAGACTCGTGGATTTTCACAAAGAATAATTTCCACAAAGAAAGGTTTGATCTTGTAATCCTCCCTAGCGTTAACACATAGCAAGAGAGTACAGCTGTGTTTAATTGGCTTGTGGCCTGGAAAAGACTTGTACCTTTAAGATTTATAATTGCCTGCTCATCTTTGCCCAAAATAGACCTGTCTTGTGAAAGTTGAAAAATCCGTTTGAAACATACCCATCAGTGGTCACAAATTTGTTAAACTCATTTACAAACTTTTCTGCTACTTGTGAATTATAACTGGCAGCTTAGAAAGAAATTTGAGATGGTCATGTTGAAAATGTTACTTTTCTGTGTTGAATTGACATGGAATTACACATTGAGGATATTTGAAAAGAGTTGGTAGGTTGTGGTGTGATAGCTAGGGCAATAAAACAGATCAGGATTTACTCAAGTGAAATGAATCCGGTCCGGGAGAGGCTTCTTTGGATATGCACATCCATTTAAACCCTTAAATTCTGGCTCCAAATCTTTTTGGGATACCAGTAGTCGTTCAGGAAAAGAACTGATCCCTGTTGCAGCTAACAGCATGCGTGAATTTAACATATTGTTTGGCTTATTAAATGATGGACTCCACCCTCACCGATTAGAATGGCCTTTGGTTCGAACAGTATTTTTCTGATTCATATTTTATATTATTTGAGCCTAGTATAATATTAAATCAGACAAGGGGATGGAGTTATGGGCGTCGTCGCGATATCTTAATGTTCTTTAGTCAATTGCTTGCGCTGGTCTGTACATGCAGGTAATGTATCTGTTCGGGCGGTCAGGTTGGTGTGGTGGTAAGAGTAGCGATGTCGTGTACCTTTTTGACATCCGCGCGGGAAGGTCTCGGCCCAGCGCCCCGCGGCGAGGGACGGAACTAGTCGCCGCGCCTACAACTACCCTGCTGCGGAGGGGATCGGCCGCAAACCACCGTGGGAGACAGACGGACGGGTGCCGACCAAGTGAGTGCATCGTCGCATGTGGCAACACTGCCGTGGCCACGAAGCAGGAGCACGGCTGAAGTCGACAGTTGAAGACGGTCGTGCATTCAGATCACCAATTACGAATCCGGCGTAGCTTCTTCGTTGGTGCACGGCTTTGTTCGATCAGAAATGGAGCATGTTGAAGGTAAGAAACATTACATTTTCTCTCTTTTAAGTTTGTTTTAGTGCCGTACCCGAGGCAAAAAAAAATTCGGATATCCGCGGTGGTTTCCACTTTTCCACGCCCACGGGGGCGTTCCCTACGATCTGCATTCACCGGATTACGCCCTCTTCCGCTGTCGCGTTTCAATCCGTAACCTTTGTGGAATGGTGTGGGTTTAAAAGACCGTCAAGGCCGTCTTCGAGCTGCGTGGTAATGCAGATTTTATTTGTATCTTTTTTTATTCAACCAGTCAGATGTTTTTGGTATACGAATGGCAAGGTACCGTTCCAGGATATTATATGAATAGAGTCTTTCTGTCATCCCTCCCGAATTTGCCGAGTTTATCGTTCGGGAGGGTATTTAGCACTGGTGTCGTCCTTAATATTTCTCTCTCGCGAGTGAGCGCTAATTTCATTCGCGACGGACTGAGGATTGATGGATGAGTAATCATTGACAAGATTCTGTTCATTAGTAATTGCGTCACAGCCGTGATATTGTTGAGTGGGGGAAGAGCGTGGGGCCCGAGCCAATCAACCTTGCGTCGTATTCTGTCGCTCAGGTTTACTTGTGCGGAGATTTCAACGACATCCCCGTCGAATGTCAATTTTCGCAATTCTTTCCATCACCCGTGAGGTGACTTCAAGGCCGTGCTAGTTGGGAAACCCTTCACCGTCGCTGGTATTTGCTCATCATCTTGCGACGAGAGGCTCCGTTGAGGAGTTTCGTGAGAGGGCTCTCGTTAGGTTTCTGACTTCTGCCCTTCCCCCGCCCCGTGAGCGAGTGTGTCCGCCTTGCCGTCGCCTGACCCCTTCCCTCCCCCACCTCCCGTGGGCAAGAGGTCGTTCCTCCTCACTCTATGGGGCACATGACCGCGGCGGTGGCTTCAGAGAGGGGAATGGGATGGCTCCCTCAATTAGGTTCTCGTGCGCCGAAATCCCTTTTCCCTTGGAGGAAGTGCATACTCTCTAAGAGTGAAATGTTATGGTGGTGTGGGAAGGTCGTTTCTGTGAAGCCATACCTCGCCGTGTTTGCACTCCCAGCTTGCCGGGGGTGAGTGATGACGTGGTTAAACGTATGAAGGAAAACTCGCATCACCGAGTAGCAAGGCTACGGGGCTTGACTTCACCCTCCTTGACCCTTAAAAGTTTGCTCATGAAATTCATACTCCTTGGGATCCGGTTGGAGTGGTAGTTAGAATACTGTCCTCCCCTGACGGTGGACCCGGATTCGAATTCCGGCAGTGGCTGAAATTTTTATGTTGATTTACCGGTTTAGTTTGGGTGCTGCCCTCGTATTGTATGCTATTTTCCCACATCTTCCCTATCACCCTATCTAACCTTGATGGTGCAAATGACTTCAGTCTTTGATCGCCTCCAGCGGGTAACTGATAACTTACCATTCCTCCCTCCTAAGCATGGTACTACCATGCTCCTAAGTTTCCTCCACTCGCAATTTCTTGTTCAAGTTCACTGGCGACAGTAACAACGTGTTTTGCTTTCAAACTTGGAGGATACTCGTGGGCACCGCATAAACGGTTGGAATTAACTTGCTGTTGAATTTCCCTTGAGTGGTCGAAAGAAGGAATGCCCGAACAGAGTGGGAAAATACATTGTGCAAGGATCTTCCGCTAATGGGGGCGTTTACTCGGAACCGAAATCTCAATTTTGTACACGAAATTGTTAGATGGAAACGATTAAACGAATTTTAGTGAAAAAATGAATCTTCTAACCACAACCATTCACTCATAAATCAAAAATTTAAATAAGCAAAAGGTGACACCCACCGAAGAAGCTGTTTTGTTATCATTGACGTCATTTTGATCCCGTCCCTGACTGCTTTTAGGGGAAGGGAGTGGAGGGGGGTTCGCGGAAGGTCTGCTTGCACCGATCCTGTCGCAATCGCTTCCATTGGAAGAGTCAGCTGTGTCCCCTCCATTGCGATAAGGCGGGCTCAGTTGTAATTGGACTAAGTCGATGACGTCAGAGGTTGCACCACGCCCACTTTTCCGAAAGGGTTAAAAACATCAGTTTTTCGCCGCTTATAGCCCGAGAAATAATTTACGGATCAAAAAACAGAAAAATACGGGTGTTTATATTTTACAAACTCTGTCAGATTCGGCAATAAAAAATATGGTAAACGACCCCATTTTTAGGGTACTTTCTAAATATACTGCGCATGGCATGACCTTGGGACAAGCAGGGCAGGAGGGGCAATTCAACCCGGGTTGGGTTGGTTGGACATTTCTGAAGGGGCCGCAGTTATGGAGGAGGTGGATGGAGGGTGGGAAATCCATCTCCTCTATCCTGCCCTAGAAGTAGGTGCCTACGTATACATACTTGGTTCTTCCAAGGTTTAAAGACCCGAGGGGTATCCCACCGGAAGTGTTCTGTGGGTACCGACGGCTGTAGCGAAGTGGGCAACGCACCAAACTGGCAAAATGACGAGTATCGTTAGAAATCCAGGTAGCAAGGTGACTTGAGCATTGGCTCGGCAAGCATAAAGTTCGTGGTTCGAATCTCGCCACGAGAGGCCTATTTCATTTGGCGATTTGAAACTTATAGATTTCATGTTTGTGTTGGTGTTGAGATTAGAATAGACGGTCCTGTATATAATCAGCTTTTAAGATGTGACTTTCTCTCCGCAAGAGGAACATTAAAATTGTTGGTATTCTTTGCGATGTGCAAAAAAAATAGTTCCACAAACGTTTCAATGCCGTATCTCAATAGTCTCATTCTGGAAATTTAATTCCTGATACCACATCATACTAACGGAGTATTGAGCAAGAAGCGCTATTGATATGGTTGATTTTATTATGTGGAGAGCACTTAAACTATTCAGTACTCCGACCGATGGATGGGACTTTTAAACCGTGGACCCCTTGGCGTCTTTCGTTCAGATGCGGCCAATGCCGACGCTGGGTTTTCTTCTTCCTTCCTCCACTTCTAAAAATTCACACTTTTTCCTAAAGTTTTCACTATCATTAATAGCCTCCTATTAGTCGATCAGCAAGAGGATAGGTTTGAGGAAAGAAAGGTAGTCAAGGAGGAAAATAGTCCTTCCCCAACAGCAAAATTACAACAAAAAAAGTAGTGAGTATTGCTCGTAGGTGAGTCATTTATACCGTATCGGTTGAAGGGTAGTCGTGGTAGTATTTGTTCACTACTAAGTTGACTGAAAATGGCGTCTGAATTCAGTGCTGCTGCCATTCAAGTGATGGTGTATCGAGAAAAACACTTTGAAAAAGCAACTGGAATTCGCCGCGATTCTTCTTTCTAGGCACAAATTTGAACATCATTAACAGGATTATGAATCTTGGAAACCACGAGATCCAGCTCAGTTGGGTTTTTGTTGCCCAATAGAGGGTAACCTTCCGCGGAGAAAATGGTTCGTTGCAAAATTTATATCTAATTAGAATTGGTAATAGGAGGAAAATTACTGTAGGGATCAAAGTAGTTCCAGGCAAGATGTAGAGATTTCGTAGGGAACTTTATGATAGTTACGATGACCATCGCATGCGCTCAGGTGTGGAAACTGAAGGAGACTCAGAAAAGGATAATCTGGGTCCAAAAA
The DNA here is from genome assembly GCA_933228895.1 of Platycnemis pennipes. NCBI lineage: Eukaryota > Metazoa > Arthropoda > Insecta > Odonata > Platycnemididae > Platycnemis > Platycnemis pennipes. The sequence goes on along the minus strand of OW121853.1, from coordinate 118,199,965 downwards.
TATTATATATAGGCACGCAACGCCACAGGTCCATAAATGGGCGATATACCATCAGAGTTACTGAAAAGCCTCGGTAATATGAAAGACAAGATTTATCAACATATTTTTCGGAGCTACACGGAAGGAGATGTTCCCTGGGATTTGACGAAAGCAGTTCTGTGTTTAGACGCCGTGGTAGCCCGGTGGTTAGAGTTGGGCTGTTAACCGGGGATCCCTGATCCAAAATAGGGCTTTGGATGCTAAAATTTTTACAGTTTATTCAGATTCTAGATTCCCTTATCGGTTGCGTGAATTGCACACGCCTTTGGGCTTAGTACTTGGGATTTACCCTCGTCAACCAGACCAACCTTCAGGTTAAGCAATGTGATGGTGAGAGGCTGCGAATGGAACTTAAAATTAGAGGGGTCATTGAATTCCAGAGTGTTGCGCCATCGTCGAAGACGAAGGAAGAGGATAGGTTTGAGGAAAGAAAGGTAGGGTTATAATTAGATAGAGGATATTGAATTGTAGAGTGTTGCGGAAGCGGCGTAGACGAAGGAAGAGGATAGGTTGGAGGAAAGAAAGGTAGTAAAGGAGGAAAATGGGTGTAAGTATTCCACAAAAAAATCCAGATATACAGTACCAAAAATGTAATATTTGGCGGTTCAATCGCATTTTAATAATTTGGGTGAATGTGAGAAGGATTATAATAATTCATCAAATTGATGTCACTTCAAATACGAGTGTAGTTAGGGGAAGGATCTTGTTGATTTAAGTAACTCGCTTCCTTGGGAGTTTTGGAAGTTCCTGTGGCCATTTATCCCGAGTGCGATTGTTTCAAGCGCCGGAGAATAATTTCATCCATAGTTTAGGTTGATGCTATATATTTTCAGATCCCGTTGCCGGAAGCAGAATCTTGCGAGAAATTCGTTCGGAAAAAACGTCATTATCCATAAAACCGGTTCGTATATAACATTTAAAGTCAATCATTGACACGTGACTGGTGGTCGCAGGGTCATTGATTCTTCCTGCTTACCTGAAATTCGACACGTTTTCTTACGATTGGACCATTAAATGGATTTCGAAAAATAAAATCCCCCATATTTCTCTTTTTTCATCTTTATCAATGGTCACATCCCTTCCTTTGTTGCCGGATCAACTTCGATTGTAAGAGAGTATTTTAGTCAGGTCTTGCGGTCCGCGTAGAGTTACTTCTATTCCCTGAAGCGTCCCCTTTTGTTTTAGGTTAGGGACAAGCGTAATAGCAGTATCCACGCTTGTGTAAATTTCAGTATAATATAAATTCTAATTTTTTCCGTAATTTTGGGGCCTGCTTCATATGTCGTCTACTGGTCCATTTCGGAAAACAGGCGAATGCTTTCCGTTACACTCATCTGAATATTCCGAGTACCGAATTAATTGTAATCGATCTTTATTCATAAACATGATGCATATTTCTTACTGCTTTGGATGCTACCCCGACTTGCGTTACGATCCTTGATGTGCACACGAGCACGTATAACACTTGATTATTTTTGCCTAGAATTTTTGTGGAATAGAATTCGTTCAAACGCTAATTCACAAAAACCAGTGATGTTGGAGATTCACAAAGAGAATTATCTTTCGCAGTCATTGTTTCTTTTGCATGCATTTTATGTGTTTCCGTTGAATTTTTATAATACTATAGGCGTAAAGCAACTCAGATAGAGTTTTTTTACGTTGGTCTAACAAGGTCATTATGCGGAACAGGACACTGGTCACATGGGAGTGTGAATTAATTGCTAGGTGTTACTATTGCAGCTTTGGGCAATATTTGCGTGCGCTAGTAATGAAAGTGGAAGATCTGGACTGGAAATCGAACCGCTAGCCATTGACTTGCCGGGTTATTGCGTAGAACAATAAGCTACTGAGGATTCGATTCCATTTTTGCACAGTATATATTGTTTTCTTTTTCTCTCTCTTTTCTCTTGTTACAGATAAAGTTTTCCTATGAATATTTATTTATTAATAGTGTTTATAATTGTATATACTCTGATGTAACATGGTCGAACAGATGGTAGCCCCACAACAGGTGCTCCTTAGGGGTTATCAATATGCTTCATTTTTTTATTTATACATTTGTAATGATTAACTTTGGAAGCAATTAAATTTATTATTATTATTATTATTTATTATAAAGGTAATAGACAGGCCCGGGCGACCGTCCGGGGCGCCGCGAAGGAAGGGGTGCCGTGGGAATGAAAAAAGCTTCTTTTATTCGGGGATTGACTACTTACTTCGTGTCCAACTAGCTAATTTATTACTTCTTTCTTTACTTAATTTTTACTGCTGTATACTGTAAAAAGTTGATCTGATTTTCAGTGCGATCTGAATTTAAGCGCTGTCTGGTTTAAAGCAGGAACACGGATGCAAGGTGCGGAAGAGGCAGGAACATGGATGGTTGGTACAGGAGCAGTTAAGCAGGAAGCAGAGGAAGCAGGATTCTGGATGGTCTGATTTTCAGCCGTTCACCTGCCTTATTTTTAGACAAGATATTACTGCTGAAATTCAACATACCCTGTCTTAAAATTGTTGCATCTGAAATTCAGATCGCTTTTGTACTTTAAAATCAGATCTAATTTTTACAGTGTATTAACTGGTGATAATGCGTTACAGCAGTGTTTATGACCGGGTGGAGGGGCGCCGGAATACCTACTCCTTCGTCCGGGTGAAAATTTCGTCTTAAGCCGGCCTTGGTTATAGGAGTTCCTGGAAGTGATTGTTCCCTCTCGATCCATAAAGGATAGCACTCGCGAGGTGGAAGTGAGTTTCGAAGAAGTGGGGTTGCCGCGAGGCTCGAGACGAGACCGTCTACTTCAGATTGAATGACATAATTGTCGATGGGAACTTCGTTGTTGCTTCTTGATGGCCAAAAACTGTTAAGAAGTGTAAATGAGAGTGATAACGTTTTCTCTTGACTTTTGTTTACCTCAGCTGATTATCTAGTCGGGCCATGTTTCCGGATCCTGGCATAATTTCCGGAGCCCTCTGTTGACAGGCAGCCATTCAAACAATGAGGCTCTATCAGGCGTAAACCTTTATCCTCTAAGAATATGGTTATGAAAGACTGCTGCTGGGGGAAGAAGGATGAATGGGAAAAACCTATTACTGGCCTGTCTGGACCAAACCCTCATGCGTCTCCCTCATTTTGCGGTCACGGTCATGTGGAAGGAAGTCATTGCTCAGAGAAGTCGGAGGTTTCTGTGTTTCAGTTAAAATTCCAAATGTTTATTTCTCATTAAATTTCGAGTGTAAGGCACAGTGAAATGTATAAGTACGTATTAAGTATTCTTCATACATTGACGTATGAAGGAAAAAAGGCCTGTGGAGTTGAGTGATGATCAAGGTAAAGACGTTCTGTTAGATTGGAATTTTGAGGAAAGCTCTTTCACTTCTTCTTCTGTGCAGCGGCGTCGGAAGTGGGGGGGAGGGGGAGCATTCCCCCCCCCCCCCCAGAATTTTCCCCGGGCCCTTGAGAAATGAGTCTTCATTATTAAAAATTAAATTTTCCTTGTATCCAGCTTGCCTATTCCCTTCTGACGCATATTCTACCACCTTCATGTGCACTTTTAGCGGAATTCTAGTTTCTACCCCCTCCTATCCGCAAAAAAATGGCCCCTTCAAAATTGGCCCCTCCCAGCGAAAATAGTTCCGACGCCCCTGCTTCTTTGCTTCAAAAGTAAGCATTTTCCGTGTGATCAAGAATTACATCGTGGAAACCGGTCACGATTCAGCGTATTTACCCCGGATTAGTTTAGCAAATCAGTATTGGCAGAAAAGGACGCTTAGAACATAATTTTCCATCAAGAGTACTAGGACGCAATGACAGGGAGATATAATCACCTGACCCAGATTCGAGTCAGTTTGCAAAGTACTTTTTGTTGCCAACAGAAAAGAGGAAGATAGTTCCCCTGGTCCTAAAAACTATGAAATGTATTCCATTCCATACTTATTATCTCAATAAAAAATTTTAAAGGATCAATTTTTCCGTTCAGAAATAGTTTTTTCAGAATTCAATTTGTGGAATGTCTGTTTCTAAAATACGGCCGTCCACTTCTGCCAAGAGTGCTAAAGCGCCGAGTATCACACATGCTTCCTCGTCTCAACGAGAAACGTTTCTTGCGTAGAATACACTATAAACAAAGAGGTCCAAACCTCAAAACACTGTGCTCTGATAGCAGATTCCCTAGTGTGTGCTATGCTCAATTTCCCTGGATATCAAGTATAATGAATGATACTGAAACTAATACGTAAGAGGTTTTCGAATCCAGAAAGCCACGAAAACCTACGATTTTATTATTATTATCTGGGACGGTATCTACTAGGAGGTTATTTTAACTTTCCGTCTTCACCTCAATTTATTTAGACTTTCATTTAATTCATTCATTTTTGGTCATCATTTCATTTTCATTTTGCATGTTTCGCGTCCGGGGGTTCCGCCCGTTGGGAGGGTCCGCCGAAGGGGCGATTTAGCACTATGGAACTGTTGTTGTCTTATAATAATGGAAACCTTATTATAGCTCTATCACTAAACAACGCAGTTAAAAGTTCCTTGGGGATCGGGTTGGTGTGGTGGCTAGAGTACTGGCCTCCCATCCCGAGGGTCCGGGTTCGATTCCCGGCAGTGGTGGATTTTTCAGTGGAAAACCGGTCCCCGCATGAGTGCCTAGTGGAGGGCATTTTAAGTAAAGTATTCCGTCCGTCGGATGGGACGTTAAGCCGTGGTCCCCTTGGCGCCTTTCGTTAAGAGTAGGCTAATGCCGATGCCGGGTTTCTCTCCACCCTTCCTCCGTTCCCTGAAAAAAATCCTACCATTACCAAATTACCCACCTATCGTATATGGCGCAAATGACCTCAGTTGTCGGTCGCCTCCCCTAAATAACCAACCAACTAAAAGTTCTTTCTTTGCTTCTGAACTTTAAATCGATTGAGGTATCTTGATTTTGACATGTCAGAATATGTGTCGGAATTCGATCTTAGTTTCAGTTGCTGAACTCGGTAGTTAATTGGTGAGGCTCGTCTTAAAGTAAAACGCACTAGGTACTGCTATCGGATTGTGGGAGGAAAGTGCACCAGCCGAAATGTAGAAGCGAGAGAACATTGACGCCGTTGTGCGTTGAGACATGCCATTCACTCACCCTCAACATCCTCTCTCGGCGGCTTGCGGGGATCAGTCTGTGTGTCGCGCCGCAGTTAATGACTTTTTTTCCCCGTTCCGTTTTTTGCCCTTGTGCCTTCTCGGAATAGAGGCGCTTGGACATCTGCGCGTGAACTTGGCGCGTCTGGCTTCTGTTTTTCCTCTCGAATCTCCACCTTCTTTCTCCCCGTACTTGCTTCCGTTTCAGTGCGCCCTCTTTTGAGGCAAATCTCCATGTCCAATCGAAAAAATCGTGATTTAAGATTCTCTTTCTGCACATTGAGGAACCACATTTTAATATCTATTTTGCAGTTTGCATGTGAGATACTCATATGAAGCTGGTCGTTGAAGAATAAAATATTTTTTCGGTAAATATGAGTTTCCCCCAAAACGATGGCAACAATGCCTAATACTTTTCTTCATTGTTACACAATGTTAAATTAATGTATACTGACGAACTTAGTGCGTGATTTGGTGTTAATGCAAATAGATAAGGTTACCATTGAACGATGCGATGCCAAGTGTAATGGAAGGGATGCTGTGATGTGGGTTCGCTCTCCCAATAGTTTTTGAAGGCGGACAGATCATTAGCGTATATACCGGAACCAGATACTGCAGGGGTAGAGGATTTGCCGCAAAGATCATATTTCCAAATTGACGTATCTTTTTCGGGCGTCTGAAATTAGGCTGCACCATCGGAACCTCACGCATCACTCTTCGTTCGTGATATTCCCGTGATCTAATTTGCGCAATATGCATCATGTAGGTATTTCACTCATTGTATATATTAGCTACGAATCGGAAGTTCACCGAGTAAAAATTCCACCCAAAAACTAGTTTAAAATTCTAATGGCCCAGTGTATATGGCGTGAGGTTTTCGTCACTATTTGCCGGCGGTTCAAAATAAATGGTTCCCCGATATTGAGCAGGAAACATATTACGCAGTAGGTTTGTTAGTCCGAAGTGAGGTCCGCCCACATCAATATAGATTCAAAACATTAAATTCAAATTAAATGTGATAACGGCGAGGGGAGTAATACACGTAAAGCAAACAACGAGAGATTCGGAGGTTAGGAATTGTTGTCTGTCCGTTTGTCACTCAGCTGGTGCGTGACTCCGGGAGTAATGGCCAAAAATTGTATCAAGCATTCGGTTTTACATACGAGGAAGTACGAGATTGACCGAACTCTTTGAGTGGTTTTCGGTGTTTCAACTTTTTGAGTGTCTTGAAATGTTAACACTTATGCCGCCCTTTCACCTTTAAAAGTCCTGCTGCAGGTCGGCTGCATCCCTTGAACAACAAAGGCCTTGGAAGACGCCTATACATTTCTCTTTCCACTGTAGGCAGGCACGTAGCCAGAAATTCGCTTACGAGCGTAACTTGAAACAAATCAGCCTTGCCCGTTCAGTGCCGACATGTTACAAATCTATTCCCTTAATTTTAGTGATCACGTTTCAAGACACTTCTTCATAATCATCATCGGTCAACAATCCTAGGATTGCTTTGCCGCAGCCCTCCACTCGATTCATCTATAGACCTACCTCTTCATATTGACGTAAGTCATCTCCTTTGCATCCTTCGCAACTTGCTCCATGCTTTCTTGGCCTGCCTTTTCCATTCTTCCCGTTTCCTTTTCCCTCGACGATTGTCTTCATTAGGCCATCGTGTACTAAGATATGACCGATTAAGTTGTCCCTTCTTATTTTTAGGGTTTTCTGTAGACATCTCTTTCCTCCCACTCTTCTTAAAGACTTCTTCGTTTGTCACTTGGTGATCATTCTCAAGACACATAACGCTTGCATTATATGCAGTGTAATCCGGATTGTCATGTCCAGTTAAAATCAGAATAACAAAATTATTGGGACAAAATTTCGGGGGGTGAGGGGAGGGGGGCGCTTAAGCCTCAGAAGATCCCCCCCCCCTCCCGCCCCCCGGCTACGTGCCTTACTGTAGGTGAGATCCATTGTACATAAATGCAAATGTATATTTTGTGCCGACCTTATGCTCGATTTTTTTCCGAGATCCTCAAGAAGCAAAAAAAAAGTTGCTTTCGTACCTATTGCTGAGAGGCAGGGCTGGCAGTTTTCCTCTTAAAATTCTTTACTAGAGGTATATTTTGGTAGAATGCGGTTCTAGTGAATAGTTGATAGTTCGGTTTGCGGAAATTAAGCAAGGGTAGTCGAGTTCTTGGAATATACCGTAAGATGTTGCTCAGAAGAGCGACATCCACCAAGCATCCTTTAATACGACCCACGCTTAGCTCATTGGCATTCAGATTGAACTAAGATTTCTGATTTTGCGATTTGGGCAAAGTTATTGTTCGATGAATTGAGGATGCAGGTGCTGAATAGCGTGTTTCAGATTCTATAAGGATGTATTCCAAATTGTCCCAGTTTATGATTAATTCCTGGATACCAGATCTTCCCGTGGGAGAGAAGTTCTGGCGTTACAGGTAGGGGAACCTTCCTTCCAACGCTTTTCTTCTATCTTCCTCCTCTGCGTTTTTTGCCGGGGTGTATTTTATAGCAGTTATCTTGCTGATTGCTGTCGTGTTTCCTGTTTTCTGTAAGATGGATACGACGTATTTTCTTACTTACCGTCTCAATGACCAGTACTGATATAAAAAGTAAGGCTTTCGAGCTATTGAGATAATTCGAGCGGCAGGGAAGTTTAAAAAACAGGATTCACGTAATCTTCACTGGCTAATGAAAGAAAATAAACCCTAAAGTTTCTTCCCTCACCCTGCCCCGTTAGGAAAAAAATATCGCTTGAAAAGAAGCATCATATCATAAATATGCCCATAAATCCATCAGTCTCTCTAACCGGATTCGGGTGCCCTTTTCATATCACCTGCGATGGAATCGCTTAAGTCCATGAAGTTCTTGCTCTTTAAATTCTGCCAGGTTTCTGACCGTGGGGGAGGTAAAGGGAGGAGGAGGAAGGGCATTTTTTTAAATGAAGAGAAGTAGAAAGTACCTACGCTGATCTAAAGGGAGGAATAATGGCGTAAGAAACGAGACGTCCGGAAAATGCTATGCAAAATAGACTTAAGATACTCCACCAAAACATATCGTAACCGGTAGAATACTTGTAAAGAAAAGGTCTAGCTTACTTTTTGCTATCACCTTTTTATGGGAATTATATAGTTATAATTATGTTTTCGATTGCGAGGGTTATATCGCGCCGTGTAATGCGAATTAATCCTGATGCAAACGCAACGTCTATACCCGAGGTGTCGCTGCGAACCCAAGACCCTTAGGTTAACAAGCTGGTACCTATTTGGTTGCCACCTCTCCGAAATATTCCTGGATTGGGCGTATTTAGATACGTCTTTCCCGACGGAAGGCAGATATCTCCCGGAATTTAAGAATATTTAGAATGTTTTGAATGACAATTGAAATAGTTTAATTATTGTTGTTTTAGTATTTCAATTTATTAAAATGTCCCGCAGAAAGGTGATTTTCAGGGGTATGTTACCGTTTTCATTTAGTTTCCTGGGGGAATGATCATGTCAGAGGTAACCCCTCTCTCTCTCTCACCTTCTAATCTCCGATCTTATTCTCCGGGTATGGACCACTCTCAAGGTGGCAAGCCTAGTTACTGACTTGGGGCGACAATTCTGGTTCGTTTCAGCGAATTATTTTAGTTCATGAACGTGTGTGAAGCTAAAATGGATCGATCGAGTGACAAACGAAGAAGTCTTAAGAAGAGTGGGAGAAAAGAGATGTCTACTGTAAACCGGGACAAGAAGAATCGGCCATATCTTAAGGCACGATGGCCTAATGAAGACAATCGTCGAGGGAAAAGTGAACGGGAAAAACTGGAAAAGTATGAGTTATTGGAGCAAGTTATGAAGGATGAAAAATTACGTTGATACGAAGAGGTTGGTCGATAGAAGAATCGAGTGGAGGGCTGCGTCAAACCAATCCTAGGATTTTTGACCGATGATGATGGTGAGCGTGTGTCCCTAAAAATCCTTTTCTGGTTAACCAGATTTGACGCCCAAGGTTTATGCTATAAACTTTATGCTATAAACCACCTGAAGCTGCTTTCATTTGTCGCTAAATAGAAATTTCGACAATTTCAATAGCATATAGCTCATACTCAACAGCAATCCAGAAGTTAATTCCAATTCTGTGCGGGGTTAACTAGCTATGCTGAGCTCCTTATTTCAAATGGAGCGTTAAATTTGCGTATGTAACATAGGCTGTGGTTATGCTGTGCGTTCAAAGTAAGGCATCTCAGGTAATCCTGCATCCTACATATTCGTCCTTTTTAATCAAATAGAATGTACCTTAAACCTTAAAGTAAAAAAATAACTTATTAAATCTTTGCCAATCTACTTCCTTCTTGCCATCTCTACCTTGATAAAATTCTCAATAGCACTCGTACTATTTAGTAAATCATAGATTGATCGTGAGTAATAGAGAGTTATGGAGAAACTTAGAGTTGTGGCAGTCATACGGACCAAAAAGTTTAGAAATATTTTATTAATTCTAAACTAAACTTCTAAAATTGTACCAAGCATTTAGTCAATGCTACTCGTGCGAAGCGACTTAAGCGGGCAAAAACAGCAATTACGTTGACGATAAAAAGGAACTTTGATGGGCAGTTGCCAACTTTATGTTTGAAAGACAATGAGGCAATCGGCAAGATATTATGTGGAGAGAAAGCATTTTCTTGTAAGCACTCGATAAATTCAATTAGTTATCTGCTTTGAGGGCATTGGCTTCACAGCAGATAACTGCTGTTTAACATATTTGGTGTCATATTAGAAACATGCAAGCATATATCTAAATCAACAGCATTAATGTATGTACCTGTAGCTTTCTAATGGTCTCCTGAAGGTATACAAAGTAATACTTAATTACGTTACCGATCCAAATAAATTTCCTTCATGGAAATTTCGTTCAAATATTGTAATGTTGCTTACTTTTTGCGGGAAAAAAACAATTTTAAAAACACAGTATTCTGATACAAGGGTTCCAAACCCATAGGTCCCGACGACATTTGAAGGTCACGGAAGTAGTTGAAGGGGTAGCAAGGTAGTGGGAAATGGTCGTTCGGTAATATTGTCACGGCAATATGAACAGCAATACCCTACGTACGATATAAAAATTGGGGTCGCGAATGATCATCATCATCGTGGGAGATCCTGTTCTCATCTATCATTGTAGTTTATGATCTAGCTAACGATAGTGAAATGGAGTTTTTTTTGCGTTTTATCACGTCTATAAGAAGCAATCTATCTTAAACAATCGGAGGATGTTAAGCCTGTGCCTGTGCGCTGGCAATTACCTGACTTCTCAAAACGAAGTTTACAGTCCTTTCGGGGGGCCCCAAGAATCGGCCCAAGGACCCGCTACTCACTCGGCATTCATCCCCCAGCGCGTCTTCTGCCAACAATACCTGCGCAAGATAGTGACGTCACGGTATGTCGGCATCATTTAAGTGAAAACGACCTTCTGACCATTTATCCGAGGTAATCTTCGGCTTTGATATTTTGAATGTCCTTGTTTGGAAATAAACACTTTTCGATGCTCATAGTTGTATTAGCTTCTACCGCCTTGAACTACTATGGCGTGCGTGTAAATTGTCAGAGGAAAGGTCGAACCGCGGTCTAATGACTTGTCGGGCCAATGCACAATCCCCTACGCTACCCCCGATTTCTGATCTCAAAGGTGATACTAAGGGGAGGATGGACTAGGAGGATCCTAATAGGATCTAGCTTTCTTTTGACATAACGATCCATCAATGATGCATCTAGTCTTCGAAGGAGGTGACTTCGTCGAAGCCGAATTCCGCTTTACGAGTGTCATCTTGAGGGATGACTCAAGGCAAATGAGAGATATCTTTTGTAGATAGCTATCATTCAGCATTCACATCCTAGGATTGCCTTTGTGGTTAGGAACCCTGGGTAGCGTAGATCTGCCTCAAATGCCACAGGTCCCTGTTTCGGTTGCCGGCTTCAAGACCTTTTTCCCCTGTCAATTTTCGACGTTCTCCCAAATCTTCCCCTGAAATAGACTTTGCTGATGATGAAATGAACAAGAGTCCCAAGTGACCAAGGAAGAAGTATGCCTTCTTCCTAGTTATATCATTTTCTTCCTCAGTGTGGCTCATTTAGCACTTGTCTTCACACCTATGTCGTGTAGAATTCTCGCGAGGGAGTGCTCATTAGCTGTTGACTCCGTTTAATTTCCTCCCGCAAACCACTTCGTAGTGAAAGGACAGGTATCGTTTGAAAGTTATTTTTAAGTTGTACTATACAGTTTATCTTAGTCGAATTTCAGTGCTGTTTAAGGATTATTAATGGCCATAAAGGTCCAACATGTTTGTACTTTTTGAGCGGCTGAAAACGTTTACACTCGTATAGCGATGGAAAATTATTACGTTTTCACAATATAAACACCATTTAAAGGAGTATTTGGTGCTGTTTAAATTTTTGAAAAATCGAACCAGTAGTATTGTGATAAATCCGACTTGTTTGCATATCAAAGGTGTTTAGCTGAAATGGGCGAAGCGGACGATATGCGGCAATATTCTAACAAACAAGGACTTCCCGCAAATGCGTGATAAGATTTCGGTGCGAGGAAATCAGGTTTGAGTGCTTTGGCGCTTGTTTACTAGAAGAGGTAGGAATCGTGGACAAAACTACGGTCTCAATAAATGCGTGCAAATGTAAAAAGAAGTGTCTGGGGGTTTGATACATGTGTGCTCTTTTTCTTTTCCTCTTTGATTAAATAAATATTGAATGTTGATGAATTGCTTTGCATTCTCAAAAATGGCAATTCTACATAATTTAGAGACATTATTTGGGTAGATGAAAAGTAGCCGGTTAGAGATGGTTTTAGCGAGAAAATAGTAGAGGGTTCTTTGTTAAATATCGCCGAAGAAGTGAAATTCATGATGTTATAAGGCATGGAGAGGCCGCTAGTTAAGATAAAAATAGCTGTGAACGCATTTGTGAAAGAAATTTCGTTCGACGAAAGTGAAGGCTTCATCCCGTGTCAAGTGTGTAATTGTGATGAGATTTTTTTGGGAAGAAAATGCCAAAAAGGACTTACATCACCCTGGAGGAGAGGGCACTACCCGTCATCGACTGTTTACAAAACTTTTACTTCACAATATCTACTACACCAATAACTTGCTAAAAATGGGACAAATTTATATTTTACCTAATAGTAATAAAAAACGTGATCATTGGTGCCTGAGATAAGCCAGGCGTGAGTAGAGACTTGAGCTTTATGCATTCAAGAAATGTGGAAATATATTCTACATAGTTGTAGACTATGTAGAATACTAGAATTTACTAGGAAAACATACATAATTCTCTCTCATGATTAATAAACAAGGCCTAGTACTACTGTCACACAATATTTAACAAATATAAACTATGGTTTCTACACATAAGTGGCTCTATCAAGGTAATACGCCTTGTTTGAGTGAATCTTTATATACCAAAAGGAAGGATGGGGAATGGTAATGGAGGTGGGATAAAATATTGAATGATGAATCAAGGTGGATGGAATTTACCGCCTTTGAAACTTGAGGATCGCATAGGGATTGCGCATGAAGAGGAAAGCAGTTGATGGATGGAGATTATGATATCACATTTCGAAGGTTGCCGGTTAGCGATCTATTATCATAAAAGGTGCATTACAATATTACCCAATGCTATCGCGTTGGTTATTGACAGGGTGGCTCCGTGGGTCTAAATCGAGTTTAACCCCGACCCGTTTCCACCGACGAGGGAGGGATCTTGTTTCACGCCTTGAGGCGAGATAACCGGCTGCCGATTGCGAATTGATGCATAATATACTCCAGCTACAAGCTTAACGAGACGGCAGGTTTAGACACATCGTGCGTCCTCACGTCTGAGATCCGCACAACGTGAAGTCTACGTATACGTAATACCCTGCGACCCACCGCGAGGGTTGCAGGCATGGGGTGAAGATCACCAAACATTCATTCTTGACATGCAACTATGAGATGCAGTGCTACCACTCCATGCACACATGTTAGATATAAGGGTCGCGTGCAACAAAGTCGTTAGTAAGTACACAATAATAAATTGATTGCTGGCTATAGCCAGTGATTTTTTTCCATAGAAAAAAACATTTTCCCAAGTACATAAGTCGCTACTATCGGTATTACCCTAACACGCATGTGTTAGTAATGCTTAAACATGCATCATGCACTACAGATTAATGTAGCAATTTTATAACTACCTAACCCTTTGCTATTCTGCATATTGTACTCTCTTATGGTATGTGGGAAAAATGACACTTTAAATCTATCGGTACGACTCTCTCTAATCTTGTTTATCTGATCAAACCTAGCATAATACGCAGAGGTTCTTAATATGTATCTAACGTCATCTGCAAACAAATCAGCTTCGAATTTTCTTAAAGAGTTTTAGCCTAAATGTCTGCCAGAACCTGCGTTCTGAGCATAATTACCATCATAGTTCCTCTGTTAAACTCGTAACACTAATACAATTATCATAAAGGCCTTTAACAAATCTAGCTGATCTCATTTGCACACGTTCTAATTCCTTTATCATACCTTACTCGTGCGGATCCCATATACTAGCGTCATATTCTAAATGAGGCCAGACAAGTGTAAAAAGAAGTGACACGTTCAAGAGACTGTGGGTTTCCGTCATTATTTAGTAAGCTTGCTTCTATGATAACAGGGATTACGAGGCTCCACGCACGACATTGCGGATCACACCTCTCCCATACAAAGATGTGTTTGTACGCGGAAGAAAAGCGCTTAATTTGAAGTTTCACCGGGAAGAAACGAGTTAACCGAGGTAAAACCTTTAAATGTCAAACCAGGAACGTGGGTGAGCAAATTAATTCGGGGGACAGCATTTTATTTTAAAAGAAGAACACGGGCTTTAGTTCCGCGATCAAAAATGCGCGGAGAAAATCGTGGGTCCCTCAAAAGATACCTGCCTACGTTACTAACAAAAACGAATGTTCGGCGACTTTAATGCGTGGGTCTGCTATTGGGGTCGAATGACTGATAACAGCAGGGTGGGGGGAGAAGTGTTAATGGAATCGCTCGGATGTAAACCCGTAAGGAAGAAGGGGAACGTAGGCAGGGTCGTAGGAACTATTTTCGCAACCTTAAAAAGGGCCTGGCACCAAAGAAAAGGTCACGCATGTTTTGCGAATAGGAGGGGTTAAAGTCCAGAGTTTCAATAAAATACCTATTAAGATTAACATATTAAGTTGTGAGAATGCGCGTCAGAAAGTACCCGCTTCGACTGAAAGGGCTCGGGGCAAATTCTGGGGGGGGGGACCTTTGGTCCCTCCTACCCCCCACTTCCGACGTCGCAGAATGTAGGGCCACCTCGTGTTGGTTGGGCCAAAGGCGCCTCATCCAGGGGCGTCGGAACTATTTTCGCTGGCAGGGGCCAACCTTGAAAAGGGCCCGGCTCCTATGCAAAGGGCCCGCAATTTTTTGCGGATAGGAGGGGGTAGAGACTAGAATTCCGCTAAAAGTGCACATGAAGATGGTAGAATATGCGTCAGAAGGGAAAAGGCAAGCTGGAAACAAGTGAAATTTAATTTTTATTAATGAAGACTCATTTCTCAAGGGCCCAGGGCAAATTCTGGGCCCCCCCCCCCAAGAATGACCCCCCTGTCCCCCACTTCCGACGCCGCTGGCCTCATCAAAGGGGATATGCCGCCTGGTCAGATGAATTTGGTTTTAAATTATAAATTTATTTCATTATATTGGGTGCACTGAAACAGTTTCCACAAAGGTGTCACATACAGGAATTGAGACGGCAATGGAGGAGTGTTTTTATTGTGTCCACCATTTCCCTTATTCATTAAGGAAATTAACTTCAAGGAATACTTACACGTATTTTCTTTGGCTGTATAGGAGTACAGATGGTTGAACCGCAATAGTCATTTTTTTTTTACCCACGGTCACTATAGTGAGCCCTGATACAGGACATCCAGCCATTTATAGACAGCAGGTCAATGCTATGCCCACTGGGCTACCATGTCGTGGTGCACTGCCTTTAGTGAGAATGGAATGAACAATTATTTCAATCCTTAGAAAAAATGAGAAAGATAATAGCTTTTGGGTAATTATTAATCATGGGTGTTTTGACCTGTATCGCATGGTGACCGATTTCAATCCTTAGAAAAATGAAAAAGATATCAGCTTTTGGGTAATTAATAATGGGTCTGTTGACCTGTGTCACCAGGTGACCATTCAACACACAAGTATTCACTCTCCAAACATGCTCGCATGCATTATTATTGCAGGGTGGAAGTTGGATTAAATAACTTAATGAGTAGATTACGTATAAACTCGTATATAATGAGTGCCCATGTGTTTGTAAGCTACTGATTTTATAATCCTTTGATTGGTATGCAATCATTGAAGAAATATTGTCTTTCCATAAAACTATATGGTAAAGTGCCAATAGGATATCATTTTCTGAGAAAATCTTCTGTTCTCTTGGAATCTGTTAGTTTAGATACTTTAAATTTCCATGATGAAATGTTAGTCATTACTATTATTCATGCTGACAAACTTGTGACCAGACATCTACCCTTCTAGAGACATCAAATTCAGGTAAGTATATTGGAAAGGAGTTCCATGGGAATTTTAGCAAAACATTTCACACTTCAGAAAAGAGATCATGAAATTTAATTTTGCCGGTCATTAGTGTAGACATTTCCTGTAATTTACCTACCATTAAGCATTTGTTGGCAGTAAAATTGTTGAAAAAATTGAAGCAGTAAGTTCTCCTTTTCATTATGAAGAACCTCTTTCACAAAGAATTATGTCAGAAACAACCCACTAAACTAATGTATTTAGGTTGATTTAAACTGCTGGATATTCAGTTAGGATTACTCCTCTCACTAGATGTCTCACCTTGGACCAACCCTGAGTGACCAGCTCCCTGACCAGAAGCCCTGCACTCCAGACCATCCAAACACCCAGCCCTGGATCAAATTTGTCACAATATTGTGAAACTGATAAATAAAGCTAGCTTTAGAAAAGAATCGCTGAATCAAATAATCTGTATTCAACTTTAAGGTCAAGTTCCAAATGTGAAGTTAGACCTTACTGATCAGTGAAAACAATGGAATGAACAGTTACTTATTAGATTAGGTCTGCCATTTACTCTACTGGGGAGAAATTGCTTTATTCAAGCTAGAAAATTTAGTTTCGTTACACTTGGAATTGTCACTTGGGGATTCGACAAGGGGGTTCTTTCAGGATAAGAAGTTTAATCTTTCACGTTTGCTTCTGAATGCAGTAATCTCACTGTCAGACTCATTTTCTCCCTCTAAAATAATCACTTAAAAACTGGAGCATAAACCGCAAATGCTGGATGTCAAAAAAGTAGGACATTAACATGTGTATTCACTTATATACAGGAAAGTTTTCCTTCGCAAACAGAATGATAGAAGAGTAGAATGCCTTACCTGCAGAAGTCTTAAACCCTTTCCCTAAAAGTCATTGAAAAAGGATTTCAAAAAGAGACTTCGTCTCGCAGACTGTAAACGGTAATCAGATTTTATATTTTTATTATTGTATTTCAGTTTTTTTCCGATGTGTAGTAAGTTTTATTTGAGAATAATTCTACTTCCTAAGCAAAGTGAGTTGTTGACCATTACCACCAGGCATAATGCCTAATGTAATGTATTGAGTAAATAAATAAATATACTTACTCCTCATGCATTCCAATTGAGGCCTAGCTTTGCCTGGTGCAACTGTATAGGACACCTAAGCCTAACCATGTAGCCATGCCAGAAGATAAAACCAGATACAACATGGTGTGGCAAAATGTTTGAGTTGAATTTTTATGACCCTTTGGTGTGTGAATGTCTCAAAGCTGTACTAATTTTGGATTTTTCTATTTACCATTCATTTGGCAGGAACCATTGAGCCCAGCAGAGAATGGAAGACCATCTTTGTGACTGGTGGGGCTGGATACATCGGAAGCCATTGCATATTGACCCTACTTGAAGCCGGTTACACAGTTGTCACAGTGGACAATTTCACAAATGCGGTGGGCATTGTCAAGGATGGACATTCATGTGTAGCCCCCAGTATTCAACGGGTGGAACAGATCACGGGGAAAAAAGTCATTTTCCACCACTGTGATCTTCTGGACAAGAAGAATCTGTCAGAAGTATTTTCAAAGGTAAACTGTACTTTGAAAATTAGTTCTCCTAGAGAAATATAGTTATGATGTGGGCACATATAGAAGTATAGTTTGAATTTTCAAAAATATTCTTTTCTAATCTTAAAATAATGCTATCATGAAGGTGTTCATCGGCCATCATATGCAAATCCAAGATTTCAAATTTGCTGTTCCCTCATTTAACATGATTGAAGACCAAAAATTGAGTAGTATTGATTAATGGTATTAGGTGTCACCTTGTGAAAATCTTGAATTTAGAAGTTAAGTGTAAATGTATGTTTTCCATCAATTCTAACAGTTTGGAATGTACTCATGTTCTTGAAATTTACAGCAAAAGATTGACTGTGTTATCCACTTTGCGGCTATGAAAGCTGTTGGTGAATCAATGCAAATCCCTTTTCTTTATTATAAGAACAACATAATGGGGACGATCAACTTACTGGAGGTATGTAAATCAATTACTCATATGGATTTCCTTTCTTTCTCTTAATAAAGCAATTGCTCTAAAAATTGATGCACACCTTGATAAATCTTATGATTTAACCCATTGGGGTAATAAGCTTTGAAATATTTAATGTATAATTAATTTTAATTTTCAAAAAATTAAATAATTTGCTCATGAATATATTCAGAAAACTAAATAGGGATATGGATTTTAAGGTCAGAAAATCCATTGAAAATTATGAGGGCAATGGGATAAACAAAAGGGTTAAAGAAAACAATGAATTTTATTGACACGATATAATTTTGGTATTGTTGTGCTGGATGAAAGTAAACAAACTTTCGCAGTTTTTAGTTTCAATTTTTTACATTGCTATCAATTTGATAAAAATTTAATTGAAACTGATTTTAATAATAATAGTATTACATTTAAGAGAATTTGTTTTTCAAACTGCAAAATAATTCCTTTTTCTTTCACGAAACTCCCTCAATTGAGCATATTAGCTCTAACAATGTATACAAGTTTTCTATTGTATTTTGAACTTATCAATGCCAAGCTATTTTATGCCATATAATTTTTGGATGACAGCCTTTGCATCAGTACGATTAAAGGGGCAGCACTTCTGCAGAAATTTCCGGAGTAGTAGAAGATTAAAGGGATTTACAAAACTCTTATTCATACTTAAGGGGAAGGGGCAATATTTGAGCTTTAGCTGATAATTTTTTCTGTTTGTTAATGACCTTAAGGTTTCCCAAAACTGTCAAATGGAAAATATGCCGTTTACTTTCTGGAAAATGCCTTGGCAGGGCTTTTTATTTGTTACAACGTTTCTTCCAGTTCCAAGAGTAGAATATTGGGAGCCATTAAAAATATTTGGTGGTAAATCTGTGGAAAATGTTGACCCAAGTGAAGTCTTCATGCAAACAGTATTTGAAAATGGACTACAGTAAACTCTCGATAATACGAAGAACGATAGTATGAAGTTTCGATTATACGAAGAAAAACGGGCGGTCCGACGAAAATCCCATAGTAATAACATGGCAGTGTTCGAAAATACGGATTTTTCGAAATTGCAAAGTTTGGGCCCGATCCCCAGGAACAAATGGAATTGGTTTTTAAGAACCTCGGCGAAAAACTGCTTCGGCAAAACTGTTTTTGACTGCGTAGATACCTAACAAATCAGTGTTGCCGATTGTGGTGCATCAAAAATGAAATGCGTGAATAGTAGTGCATTCACCTCCCACACTTGCCAGTATCTCCCCATCATTTCCCGCATGCAACTCCTCGTTTGAATTAAACCTTGAGTAATGTGAAAATCGTAGTTAATACCATTATTTTTCCTGGCTATTTTTTGTTTTACCTGTTACCAGCGTTTTCATGTGCACGGTTCTCTTTTAATTAAAGCTTACGTGCACGGCTCATACCATGCTCGCTGCTGTGCGCCTGGAATTATGGCAGTTCAAATTCCCCGTGAACCCTGCCTCGTCTTTTAGGCGAGCAATCCTAGCTCAGCTCTACGTGAAGGGGCTCTCCGCACTAAAATCTTGTAGCATGGACGGGTTGAGTGAGGGTGGGTGATGCCGTTAGGAAATTTGGGCGGGCTGTGTTGGTGGGGGTAAGGATTATGACGGCTGGGGAGTTTCGGTTTACGGGGCGTGGTTGGAAAAGGGTCTGGTTGTGGAGAGGGAAGGTCCCAGTTGCGGGCGTATCTTTAAAGCCGAGCCGGGCGTCCTCACTCGTGTTCACCTCCGCCCGTGTGACGCAAGACGCCCGACCGTGCCCGTTCGCCCCGGGTGCCCGCATCCTAGGCGGGTGGCATGGTCGTAAGAGGGTGCCCGGGTTGCTCGCCAAGACTGAGGGGAGGGGTGATAAAAGAGTGAACGAAAAATATTGCAAAAGGCAAAGACCCTTGAGAAAGATACGCGACGGTGACGATGGTGGGGCGGTCGCCCGCCCAGCCGACCGCCTATACTTGGCAAGTTCTTCGTTAGGTCACATTCGTGATACTTCGGAAAAGTCCGTCATATGTCTTCGGGTTGAGCCTCTCTCTTTATCTCTCGCACACATGCGAGAGGCCCTCGCCCTTATTTTGTGCCCGTGTGCAGGCCTCTGGTATCTTTATCTCTCTTGCCAAGCTTGAAGGAGGGGAGGGGGTGGGTGGATGGCGACATGGAACGTCTGTGACGTTCCTTCTTCTTCTTCTTCTTCTGGGCAACCCTAGGGGGCGCGTCGGCGGTGGCTGATAGGAACCGCTCCGGGTGTTGAGTGGAATGGGTAGGGTCAGGGATGCGGGTCCTTTGTAATCAGGAGGGTCTTCGACCCCTCCTCTCGTACTCTTGACACCTCTAGACCCTTAGCATCCCTCCCGTCCCCTCAGTATCCCTCTAAGTTCCACCCGTGACCACCTGCACGCGCCCCCCAGGGATGCCCAGAAGAAGAGGAAGGAACATCACAGACGTCCCGCGACGCTACTACCCTATCCCCTTCAAGCTCAGCAAGACAGATAAAGATACACCCGCAACTGGGATCTTTCCTCTCCACAACCACGCACGCACCGATAACCCGAACTCCCCGGCCGTCATATAATCCTTGAGGAGACGATTCGTAAAATATGCTGACTCATGCCCCATTTTATCATCGAGGTCTTAGTAGTAGAAAAGAAACAATATTACCTCCCAAGATCATCTATGTCGCTGACGATAGACGCTACAAGTAATAACCTATAAATGTTTTTTTTCTGGAAACGGGCTTAGTTCCGTCCTTTTTTATAGCTATGATTGGGGGACAACAACAGCGCGGTTGGGCCAGCTGCCATCATAACAGCGTAATTTGCTTGAAGCAAATGTCTAGTTTTAAGGTCCATACTAGATTCCCGTCTCCACTGACTATTCAGAAAATAAAATTGTTATTACTAAATGTTCAACTTTTGTTTTATATACGTTTTAGATACTGGGACGAAATTTCGCCAGCACTACCGCCGACTTAAAAGCATTGTCATAGTAGGTACTTATTTTACCATATTTTAAGACATTCGTATTTTGAGAATGCTTTCACGAACGACCACATAAGTTATACAATGTTGCAGAAGAGAACAAAAGTTAGAGAAAACAAAGATCAAATTTTTTCATGACTTTTTAAAATGTTCGAAATTCGAATTTACGAAGTGTCGATATTCCGGTCCCGCTGACTTCGTATTATCGATAGCTTACTGTATATACATTCAAACAAAATTATCACTCCAGCAAAATTTGCACCATAATATGTCACCTTTTAAGAGTTATATCAAATTTAATTTCAGGTGATGGCAGAAAATAACTGTCACCAGTTCGTTTTCTCCAGTTCCTGTACAGTTTATGGTGACCCAGGAGATGCTCTACCAATCACAGAGGCACACCCAACTGGTGGGGTCACTAATGTGTATGGACGGACAAAGTACTTCATTGAGGAGATGCTGAAGGATATCTACAATGCAGATAAGGTGAGAGATGATGAGGAAAGTAAATGTCAATGTCAATAAAAAGTCAATGGCAGGGTCTTTGGTGAACCTCTTGATAATGTGGCCATTTCCTCAATGGGGTAGAATAGTGATTTTAGAGTTATGAGTCTCACGAAAAAGATTTCCAGAAATAGTATGAGAGGGACAAAACCAAACTTAAAAGATTAAAAAATTTTTGGGACCCTCCAATGTGTTTAGGATGCTTGAGGGTTGATAAAGCACCACATTATTTTCCAAGGACCAAGACTGCATGTATTTTTCTAATGGCTAAATTGCCCCTCTGAAGAAAACCATGTGGAGGATTTTATGCTATGCTAATTCAAAGGTTAAGTATTCCTCATGGTTCAAACTGTCAATGTTACCTCCTTTCGTTTCTTATATTCTCTGTTCCTCATATGTTCGATTTTTCAAATTTTTATTTAAATGTTTAAAGTCTATAGAATAACACCATTGTTGATTAGATTTCAGACCCCATATTTAAGGGAACTATATTATTAAGGTGACACCACTGTAAATTTCATGTTTTATAGTTACAGTGATGTTCTTCTGGAAGCCTGTTGCTATTTTCCATGTTGCAGATGTTTTTTTATGGTTGGTTTAATGTATTTTCTCCTGCATTTTTAATTAATTCAGCTGAAGCATCAAATCCAAGTCTTATTTATCTGTATCTCCCCGAAACTCTGATCTCAGTCTCCGAGCCTCTCCTATCATCCTTGACTTTATTTTTCCCTTCGATTACCTATACACTGAGTTTATCCGTTGCATAATTGCTCCAAATATTCCTTCCATATCTTTATTGTTTTGTACAGATCTTTGCATAGATTCTTCATTCACACTTCTGTGGCTTTTCTTACTTAACGACTTATTTCATACCTTATTATTTTGTAGCAGGTTGCCCTTCTTCAGTTTTCACATTCCTGAATTTTCTTCTTTCTTCAATTAGTTCTACAAATTCTTCAGTGATTCAAGGCCTCAAGACAAATTTTCTTAGTATCAACAGATTTGTTTGCAGCGTTCTTCAGCCCATTTTTCATGAATCTCTTTCACTGTGTCCATAGTTGCATTTTCTTCCATATTGTTTTTCAGTGGGCTCTGAAACACCTACCAATGTTAGGTCTCCTTCAGTTTTTTCTGCTTGACATGCATTCAACATATGTTATAAACTATATAGTTTCTTGAATTTTAGATGGCATTTCATCATCACTAATTTGAGATCATTATTGCATTCGACACTTGGGGAGCTTTAACCGTGTTGAATTCATCTTGGAAAATCAAGGCTCATACTTGTCTTGACCATGGAATATATTTTTGTTGCTAAATCGTGTTTCTGAGGTCTTTTAAATTATCAGTTATTCTGGAATTCTGTGCATCATTTAAAATACTATAGGCTTAATGGAGTGAAGAATTTATATAGTAATTACTTCCATGCCAAGGTTGATAGATATCAATCATCTTCCCCTTTGATTGCCCCTATGCAGATCTCGTAGGAGCAATCGTATCGAACCCCTACCCTGTTTCCATGCATAAGTGTTTTTTTGTTTATAACCTAGATACTTGATTATCTCCAAGTCACTTCGAGGAAGGAACCCATTAACATCCACAAGCTGCATTTTGTGCAGTAATGCAGTTAAAATATTGATAGTATAAGAGAATAAATTATTTATAACATCTGCCAAAAAATTGAATCATGCAGAAAATATAATAGATAACCCATTGAAACAGGTTATTAAAATTGAATCTTTAAGAGTGGTCATTGTGTTTAATTGTATACGAAATATTATTTTTACCATCATGCTGTATGTGCTTCCGCTATCATATGTTACAACAATTTCAGAGGTGGAATATTATTTTACTGAGATATTTCAACCCTGTTGGAGCACATCCTTCGGGCATTATTGGAGAGGACCCAACAAAACCATTTGCAAATCTGATGCCATACATGGCCCAGGTTGCTATTGGCTCAAAGCCTTCCCTCACCATATTTGGAACTGATTACGACACTGAAGATGGAACAGGTAAGTTAAGTTAAATTGTGCATTTTTTATGATACATTTTGTACCAGTATTGTATCATTATCATTGCTTTTTACAACATATGCTATGACCTAAGCCCTTATCTTTATTAAACTTATTTTACAGACCAAAATACCCAAAAAAAAGTTGTTAATGAGTGTATTTTTCCTCAGGGGCGTAGATAAGGGGAAGGGGGGTGGGGGGTGGCTGACCACCCCAAAAAGAAATATTATTATAAATTAAGAATGTAAATGAATAACTAGTTGGTCTGTAAATCTTTATTAAAAATCCAACAGCATTCAATTATACTACAAGATGTATATATATATTATACTTCATTGAGGACTGAACCTTCTCCACCTCAGTAGAGAAATAATTATCTACGCCTCTGTTTTTACTTGACACATACTGGAAAAATATGTAAATCTTTGATCTCAGTTATTTTTATTTTTTAACAATTAAATATATTGGCTGGATATTACGGATAAGATTACTCTTTATTAACAGCAATGAGAATATGGAATGCAATTGTTTTAATTTCATTTATTTTATTGAAAGGTGTAAGAGATTACATCCACATAATGGACTTGGCAGAAGGTCACGTTGCTGCATTATCAAAACTGAAGAAAGAGCCTAGTTTAGGTCTCAAGGTAAACAATAAAGCATGCATGAAATTAGCTGCCTCTAAATGATTTTGTTCTCCAATACAACCATTAAAATATATGACATTTGCTGATTGAATTGCTTACTCTAAGTTAAGTTAAGCCTAACCTAAGTGTCACTGCTCTGTATGATTTGTAGAAGGTAAAAATACATAGAGAAGATTATTTTATGTAGAAAAAATAACTTTCTGCTTAATGGTAGCATCCAGTAGCATACCAAGTGGGGGCATTTTACACTCTACGCAACGGCAGCCGCCACCGTTACATAGTGTGTATATACAAATTGGGCATGCGGGGTGGCCGCCCCGGGTGCCAAAATTGAAAAACACATAAAATTCTCATAGAAAAATAATTTTTTTTCTATGGAGGGCAGCTACCATCTAGTTAGCCCTGGGCACCAAGGTAGCCTTGGTACGCTACTGGTAGCATCCATGAGGAATAAATTCAAAAGAAATTAGTTGTGACTTAAAATGATAAATCAAACGGAAAACAATGTTACAATCACATTATACTCCAATCAAATAAATGTTATCCTTTATATTTTGACGCTAACGTGAAGTGTGTGGCACATTTTTCTCAGATGTACAAATGTTTCATGTGATGAAAAAAGGTGGTAGATGACTTTTGAATAATTAAATATAAGAGTAGGAAGTGGTATTTATCATAGTGTGTAAAATGCCATCAGTATTGTTGATAAACCTTGGGCCCTGGATCCTGGAGTTATTAAATGCAAAAATGTCTACCCAGAAGATTGGGAAGTTGCTAACTGCCCTTTGTGCCGTGTAGATCTGGCCATGGCCCGGCGACTGCTTGCATTTCTAATATTTGGAATTGTGAGAGCCAATCAGTGTTGCAATTTAGAGTGAATTTGTTTCCAGAGTTGCTCTAATATTAAAATCAAGTAGTTAAAGCAAAGTTAAATCAATAATCTTGCAAACTTCATGGAAATGTGCTTTGCAGTTTTCACAGTTTACGTGCAAGGGGCTGGCAGTAAAAGTGCTATTATGTTTTATTACAACCATGTAAAATGATTTCATCCCTACTCTTAGTCTTATGCAGTCTTCTAATAAGTACCTTAATTACAAATGAGTTATATTTTTTGAAGAGCATAACAAATACATGAAAACACACACATATGCCCCGGGCAGAAAATCCACCCGAGTGGGATTTTAACCAGCAACCCTATTGCTGGCTCACAAGGACTTTACCACCCTTCCACTGAGGCTGACAATCAACTTACTATGCAGGCACAATAATGACGCTATTGAAATTTGTAGAGTAAATTGTATTTCCAAATCTTAGTACCAGCTATAGACAGGCACTGGGTGTGTAGGAAGTATGAGTTTCTTATTTTGATTCAAGTCAGTCAGCAGACTTCTCATTGAAGCTGTTTTGAGCAAAACAGTAGGAATTTTATAGGATGACATGTTCAGGCTGTATATTCACGGCCCTGGAGACTTGCCATTACTCTCTGATACGCAAGTACCAGTAAAAGGCAATTTTTTCCATTTCAGGCTTATAATTTAGGGACTGGCAAAGGCATTACAGTGTTACAACTTGTACGGACATTTGAAAGAGTGACTGGGACTACACTGACTCTAGATTTGAAAGATCGGAGAGAGGGTGATATCGTGGCCATGTATGCTGACCCATCTATGGCCAAAAAAGAGCTAGGATGGACTGCCACTCGATCAATTGAAGAAATGTGTAAGTATTTTGATATTTTTCTATCTAGCTAATAAAATTCTTCACATCATTCAAAAAAATGAGTTACAATTTGAATCTGCATAATTTGGGGGAATAGCTTCCTTGTTTGTCAATTTAGTGTTT
Source organism: Platycnemis pennipes (assembly GCA_933228895.1). NCBI lineage: Eukaryota > Metazoa > Arthropoda > Insecta > Odonata > Platycnemididae > Platycnemis > Platycnemis pennipes. Next base: position 118,174,180 of record OW121853.1, on the reverse strand, counting down.
GAAAGTCCAATCATCCATGCATCATTGCATTGACCACACATACTTTTTTCATATAGCTATTATAGATACAATTGATTTTGACAAAGTATCTAGACATATTCCTTTGATTAAATAATTTCCTGTACCCCTACCTGAGGAAAATTATGAATTCCCTCAAAAGAAGCAGCTTTGATTGTGTACAATTTTTATTTTTCAGGTCGAGACTTCTGGCACTGGCAGACACAGAACCCAAAAGGCTATAGAGGCGATGAATCTCACATGATTTCAGTTGCCAAGAACAGTCACTCTGATTCAATAACAAATGTTTGTCTCACCAATGGAAATCACAGTTCAGTTAATGGACATTGAAATGTAAAAAGTTCTCAAAAAATCATTTTTCTTTAAGAATCCCATACTGCTACATGTGTCCTCACCTAAAAGATTACTATACGCCAGCAATATATGAGACTTGTTCCTCAGCTCCGTTTGTCAGTAGAAAGGCCAAAGAATCATGGGGAGCACGAGGGCAAATTTTGATGTGCTGGCAGCATGTTTCCAAGCTACAGACAGTACATATTTTGCACAAGTGAGATAGATATAACAGTGTATGTACATACATAATTGGACCTGAATGAATCATCCAGCTAAAATGACCAGGATGTGTTTTGTGTATGATGAAATCCAGATGGCAGGGGAAAGTGCTCTGGTGTACCTTGCCAATTGTTTTGAGAATTCACTTCCACCTTTTCTGAATGAATGAAAATAAATGTGCTTCCCTTTCATGAGAGCTTTTCATTAAAAATTCCTAGCAGTCCTTATAAATACAATCCCCCGAAATTGCACAAGCTAGGAACAACTACAAAAACTTAGTGAGGTAGTTACAGTGAGCAGAATTTATACCCATTGGATGACTGTCTATGGCATCTATAAACATAGTTATCCTTCACTCTGCAAGTCACGAACTAAAAACCTCTCATTCTGCTAAGTGTTATGATAAGGTTTATACTGATGTTTTAAGTCATACTTTCTATTGGAATGAGGTATCAGGAATCTATACACATGAAAGTACACTGTTCAGTCATGAACCATTCTTTTTCATTTACATGTTGTATTGCTGTGACATACATATTTGAATACCATTAATATTAAAAGATGAGGTTAATGTTGAAAGTAGGGACAAGATCATGTCCCCACTTTCAACAGCGTGCAGCTACCAACAAAATATCCAGTTAACTCACTCTTAAATGGTCCTTGAAAAAAATGAATTGTGACAATAGTAGAGCACAGTAAGTATTAATAGGTTAAGCTAATTCCCATTTTCAACCCTGGCGATAAATATTGGAGTAGACCACAGTTATTCATTCAGCTGATAAGACCATAACACACATCTGCTTGGATTCCCCTTCAACAACATCGAATTCTGAGGGAGAAATCCTGTTCTGTTTAGAAATATCTGAAGAGTAATGGTCAACCTACGTTTAGCTGTTTCTGGATAAGCTATGGCAATAGCTGGGTTACAGAAAGTTATTCCTAGACAAAGGTGATATTTATAGATTTTTCTAAAATCTTTGTTATGGCATGTTTTAGAATGCCAACACAATCCTCTCTAAATTCCTAAACTTGGTTTGGTGTCACTTTCACCATCCTGAGTTCACATATTTTGCCAAAATTAAGTTAGTTACTACTTAGGCCAATCTTGTGAATAGTGCATTTTTATAATGTAGGAATGGTGCCAGTGGATTATTAGTTTAATAGTTCGCAAGAAATGGTTCCAAATACTTTGAAACATAAGAGAAAAATGCCAGCTTTGGTTGCATGAGCCTGTCCTCTTGTGCCCTCAACTACGATTTTGAAACTATGGGAAACAATCTTAATACAGTCCCTAGCTCAACCTCGAAAAAACATTTTTTAAAGTCATCATCGCTCTGTCAGCCACAGAATTGTTCACCCAACTAATAGAGCAAAACTCCTGGGAGAGGAAGTGGAAATCAGTCAGATCCTGAATATGCAATGTAGTCACTGCACCACACCGGGCAGGTACATCCTTTAATAAATTATACACTGCTCTCAAAAACTGTACAACTATCCAGCCAGATCCCCTGAAGCTGTCTTAAATACTTGTTCAGAGTTTGTGAGCCACAAGAACCCATGTTTAGGAAAAAAGATTCTTCTTCGCCATTTTCTGCAGTGATTTATGTCTCTAAATCCTTAACAAATTCTCAATTAATGCTTGGTCCATCCATTGAGATTTGGAAAAGATGTTCGAGTTTAAGAGATTTGGCTTGCTTAATGAAGGCAGATACAAGATCAGATGCCTTAGATTGGCCAAAAAATGCAGAAGTTAAATACGGAGTGGCAACTTCATTTGAATTGTGGCTCCAAAACTGAACTGCTAGATACATTTGGTTACTCTGACTGCATTCATTTAAACTTTGTTCAAAGAAAATGACAAAAGGTTCACTTAGCCGAACTTAGCTAATCACAATTTCATTGAAATATGGCAACAGATGATAAACCAGCACAAACTTTTTATTTATTTCTAATTTCATCACTTCGGATATCTTACTATCGGAGAACATCAGAGGAAAAGACTGACCAACTTTCCTGCAGAAGAGAGTGACAAATGATTCATGCTAGTTTGTAGGCACTGTATAATGTCTGGTTATATCATCTCTAACAAAATACTTTGAAAAAGTCCCTTTGTCTCCTGTAGCAGGTCACGTGTTTCAAGCTCTCAATTAATGAAATTATCTTTCTTCATTGATATTCCACATTCTTTGTATTTTTGACGCTGTAACCCCTAATTAACACCTCAGCACACTGAAGTATAGGATACATAGAGCAGTTCAACGAGTCACATGCACATTTGGTGTTGAAGGTGGGTAATTTTTTCCTGGCCATCCATGAAATTCCCTGACTTCCAGACCATTTTTTACTTTCTAGATGCATACCAAACCTGAGGTATATCTGTGTCAGTATAGAAGTTCTCAAATTCCTCACCCTTTGATTGTAGGTGATGCTCGGACTTCTAAAGGAACTATTCCCATGTCCACTCTTGTAATGGACGATTGGGAGCAAAAGAATGAAAAACCTATTCACGTGGCATAAATATGCATCAACACAAGATCTTTAGCTAACTTCTCACTCCACCAACACCATATACACGTTTCGAGTGACCAACTGTGCCATAAAGATAATAAAGGTGCTCTAAGGCCTCTATTGAACTAGTTTTTTCATATTGCCAAACCAACTGTTACAGCAGCTGCATCCACAGTAAGCATCAGGATTGGGACTAAATACCCTCAAATCAGTTGGCAAATAACATTTGCCACAAATAAAAAGTATTATCAAATATCACCATACAACTAATAACTGGCACACTTGATGGTACCACTAACATTAGTTATTACTAAAGTTGTAACTTTGTGACCAGAAATTAACCAGCCTAGATAACATAAATACAATGCTAGGTTAAATTGTAACTCCCAAAGCTATACCTTACCACTTCGCAACATGACTCTTTCAAATTGAAATCCCATGACATGCTCGACTCACTTCCTGGCATTTCAACAGTGCTATACAACATGCAATTTGTAAGAGAATATACTTACAAAATAAAATTGACTTATACAGGACCAAACCATAATAAGAGTCCACTGACTAAATGGTGCTGAATATATAGTTTCCAATAACCCTGCACAGATTAGGTACTGCATTCTTAAATTAATCAACATGAATCTCCAGAAGCAACCAAGAGGTATCCAGAGTGGATCACACAAAATATTCAGCCAGATTGATGACAATGCATTATTAGCAATAGCTAGTGAACTTCATTACTCCACAAATGGAAAATACAAGCCAAAATAACTTGGCTTATTAATAAATGAAACAAATGCCAGTGAGATACCTGATGACACATATTGAAACCTAAGTTATCTCATTAAAAATTACTGTCGAGTCCACTAAGACAGTGACATATTTAGGACCTCAGAGGCCCCCACTGTTAGTCTTTTACAATCTCTCTCAAGAGGCCCCTCAGGTACGCCATACGGTAAATACGGCCCTGCACTAAGATCCATCATTTACCCCTATTGGCTAATTAAATTTCCTGCAAGCTCAAGGTGATACCACCAGCTGCCAAATATCACTTAATTCAGCTCTGTACAGGCAGTGGGGGTACAATTTAGAAATACGTACACCTTCCATGTCTTTACTCACTGGGGTAATTTGCCATCAATAGTGGAACAGGTACTTGTGGTCTCCAACAAACTTGTCTCTCTCTCAATTAGTTCATTGGTCAAGACAATGAATTTTGAATTACACCCAGCACTAATACTGGTTCCAACCCATGCTTAGTCCCGAGCAATAACCAAAACTGCCATAAACGTGGACATAAGTATACAATAATCAAGGAGACATTGCATTGCAGGGTCAATTAACTAACTACCGTCTGTAAATGCTTGGCCAGAGTAGACTTAAAACATCAAATCCCTTCTATGAAAATATCATACCACCAATTCACATTCCTGTATCCTTTCTCTCAAACAGAATGTTAATTATCGTGAGCCTAACCTGTAAATTAGAAGGTCATAGCTGAGAAATAATGTCGTTAACCTTTTCCACTTGGGCGTCGAGTGATACTCGACAATGTAGCTAACTACTAACTCGCGTGCCACTCAACACAATACGCATAATCCAGGGGCATTTAAAATTACATTCAGAGTGGACTTTGGCATAGAGGGTGAAAAAAATCAAGAGTGCAAAAGGTTAAATTCATGCAGACTCTCAAGTGGAAGTCGCAACTTCAAGATCTTAGCATATCACATTTACATAACTCTACAGAGTATTTAATGGTTAAATATTTGATACTCAAACACAGGAGTGAGATAAATATATTCTTGAAGAAATTTTGAGGTCTTACATGTGGTTTATAAATATGTGACTTGGGTAATTGAAAAAAGAAACAAAATATTTAAGTGAATGTTTAATTGTCTGCTCCTGGAAAGTAAATAATCGCAAATCAGAATACAATAAGATAACCATTGATGATTTGTTATTGGGGTTATCTCCCCAGTGGCTTTTATCCCTTACAACCACCTCTAAATCACTACATTCATGATTAAACAATACAAATGAGTGTATTGCATTGGTAAATGATCATCAACTAAGTTTTTACTTCACTTTTGAGTGATAAACAATTCAGACAAACTGGTGCCTGATAAATGCATTATTGCTTAAAGCAAAGAGGTCATCGTAAGGTGGATGGGATGCCAACCCCTACCATTTATGAGCCAGTAAGGCTGGGATTAAAGAAAAGCCCTTAATTGCCACAATGTACAACCAAATGTAAGGGGTGGCTATAAAGGTTTTACCATCAATCCCAGACTTACTAGCCTACTTACAATAGACACAATTATTCTTCTGGAACTTCTACTTCTCCATCATTTATCTGATCAATGACATCGTGTGGAGGCTTCCCTTCAACTGTGCAACCAACACTCTGTAAAAATAAAAATATTGACATACTTATAAAATCTAATAAATACAAAATCTAGAAATATTTTCAAAATATGCAAGCTTGAAAGTTTAAAACACAGTAGTGTTCAACGCAAACAGGACTCTGGCTTCACTACCGTGAGCTCATTTTAAGTTCTCATTAAAATCTACATGTAATTTGTAAAGCATTAGCATAAGAATCAGTAATCAGATATTCACCTGGCATGTTCCAAGGATTTCCTTCACAGTTCCCTCCATTTTCCTAGACATGGACCTGTCTCTCATTGCCCTTGCAATCGATAAGATTTCATCAAATGCTAGGTTGCCGCTATGTTTAACTGGAAAGAATTAGGTACACTCTCAATGATATACACGAGTGATAGGTCACTACATACATCAGTAATAACGTTTAGTCACAGCAATTATGGAATGATTAACATCGGATTAACAAAATGGCAACAAATTACGCAAAAAGTTACATTTACGCAAGGAAGTAATCGTGAGGACGATAGCTCATCTAAAGCAAAGTCTCGATAAAATGATCTAATCAATTCCAAAACAATAAAAACTCAATCGACAAATCTCGTTAGACAGTTGCATGATATATTTACAATCCTTTCACCTGTCTCCATGAAGATATTTAAAAAAAATGCTAAACTAGTGGAAAGTGAAATGTTGCCCTCAAATTAACTGCACAGAGCCATGAATTCGAGAATATATGCGATTGGGCTAATAACAGGATCTGACCACTACTGGAAACAAAACAATAAAAGTAATCCAATTCCACTTACTGTTCTTCTGCTTCTTCCTGTCACGAGGAGGTTCTTTGAGAGCCTTAATGATGAGCGAGGCAGCTGAAGGAACCACAGATATCGTGGCCTGCCTATTCTGAATTGTGAGCTTTACAGTAATTTTAAGCCCTTTCCAGTCGGAAGTTGCTTTGGCGATGTCATCACCAACTTTCTTGGGAGACTGAAGATAGAAAGAAAACATGATCATAAGTCTCGCAGTTATTACGCAGGAGATTGTGGATTAATGCAAACACTAGGACAAACAAAGCCACGACCAACCGGGAATAAACATTCGATCACAGCACAAAGAAATGAAAGTGAAATTTCGACTATATCCACACCCTACGACATGATACCGGAACCACGGATAACTTCCAAGTGAGTGTAAGGGCACAAGTGGATATCTAGTTAGATACGAGGGTGAATTTCCATCATAAACTTTAAGGATGGACCGGTCTGTTCATTTACATTAAGCACTTCGTTCGAAATCCTAGGATCAACACACGCCCGGCAGAAGGATTAAATAGTAAAATTAATATAATGTAGAAATTACCAAACCCAGTGGACCGATTTTAGGGGCTAGGGATGAAGTGGCTCCGACTTCTCCTCCAACACACCGTAGGAACACTGTAATGCAAGAAACCACGTTGATATCCAGTAGTCGCAACGGGTAATTTATCAAGAATCACGTAGCTTACATCCCCATAAATACCTGTTTTTACTTCTGAAGGATCGAATTTGGGAGGCATGGTTGGTTATATATACGTATCTGGAACTTAACACTAAAAAGATGCCAATTGCAACGCACGGATTCCGACTTCCTACCCTACGTCCAAGGGAACACGTTGTGAAAGATAGATCCGGAAACGAGTGGGAGAAATAATATTTCACAACTTCACCACAAAGAGAAATTTCACTTGGCGCTGCTACTGCTAGACTTCCGCAGCATGCAACTGTTTTTAAGTTTGAATTGTTTTCGAACCGCTGATTTCCAATGTGTATTTTCCGTTAAGCTGTTTTAAGTATCGTTGATTGTTTTTTCGTGGATATGTACTGCAATTTGTGATAGCAGAACGAGTTTTAGTTAGTTCCTTGCGAATGTGTCCTCTAGAAATCCCAGATATGGAAGAAAAACTCCCTGATAACTGGGAGAGAGCTGACAACGATCTAGGAGTACCATATTACGTGGAGTTAGTATTACTTACCATTTTAAGATGTGATTTGATGTAAATACTTGAGTTAGTTCGTGTATTTTGTTCTTTCAGTCACAACGATAAAATGACCCACTGGGACCATCCTTTATTTTCCACTGTTACCGAAATTCTTTCAAGTTGTGAGTCTATCAAATACTCAGCATACCGAGCTGCTGCAAAGATTAGACTTTTACAAAAGTATCTCCACTGTAAGTCAGTCAATTTCAGGACAGTTTCCACCTTTTATCGATCATATTTGCATATTGATTCTAACAGTTTTAAACTAGCTACTATTTGGGTAACTTCTTGATTTTTATCTACTTTTCCTTACAGTCGACCACGTTCGTTTAAGTGTTGTTGCTGGCGTTTTTGAGCAACATGGATTATCAGCTAATGAAAATTTCTCCTCTGTGGAATGTGGGCACCTTGAGGCTATTCTTTCGGATATCTTTTTCGTGGCGAAGACAGAAGTTCAAGCTACAAATGCCAATCACTTCGACCAAAATATGGCCACGGAACTAGCTCTCAACTTAGTGCTGAACGTTTATGACTCGTAAGACTTGGTTTTATCCCTCATTTGGGAGCATAGCAATCACTATGTGATTGCTATGTCCTCATTTTCTTTTTCAGTGGATTTAATTTGTTGTCACTGCTGGTATTTGAATCGTTTGATTTGTCTAATCTTAGTTGGATTAGAGTTTTACTGCGATAGAAAATTATATTACTCAGTGATTGCCATGGAAATATTTATTAATTATAGTTTTTATCACAATGTAGGAAGCGTAGAGGCAGTGTAAAGGTAATGGAAGTCAAAGTAATTATGGCACTCCTTAGCTGTGGATTAACAGATCCAGCAATGTTTGTTCATATACCCAAGTGTCGAGAAAAGTGGGCCCAGGACCGGCTAATGGAATGTTATCGGTTCTTGTATTTTCAGGTAGGAAGTTCCTCAAGCATTGGATGGGTTTTCCTTGTTATTTTAAGTATTTAAGTTTATCCCTTTCTGGTGTTGAAGGTTCTTTGGATTGCCTTGTTGTCATTCATGTTTTCCTTCTCAATTTTCTTTCCCTAAGTAATTCGATCTTGGTGATCGGGAATTCTAGATTAATTTAAATCCAGATGGACTTTCCATATTAATAATTTTAAGAACTGGTGGGCTTACAATGCTAATATATTGCCTGTTTCAACACTCTTGAATAAGTTTTTGGAGGTGGGTTTAAAAATATGTAAACATTCTTTTTTTTACATCATTTTCTGTTAGAGCGTACAACTCCATTGCCCATTTATCCTACTAATTACTTCTTACCCCCCTCTTTGTCTATTTCTTCTTTAGCTTTATATTTTCACCCTTTCAATCTCAACCCCTAATCTATAAAGCCTTGCATTTAATCTCCACAGCCATCTTCTGAAACCATGTTTCAAATGGGTGCAGCCTCAAAATTGTTTTGGTGACTTATTTGTTCTTTGGCATTCAGAAAGTAGCGTTAAGTTTTATGTACCTTTTTGTGAACACATTTCATGCTTTGTGAGTTATGCTGTACATTTTTGCAGAAATAAATGTTCATTTTGATTCTCTATGTTAATAGTTTTAAAATCATTTTATTTTCTGTTTCAAGGCTAGCGGAGGAACTGGTGGAGCAGCCAATAGATCAAGGCTGAGTAGTCTTTTTTATGCAGTGTCCGCATTCATTGGAGGATTCCTGAAAGAATGGAGAGCTTTTGGTCTGCAGTTTGTTCCAGGCACTTTGTATTCATGTCTGGAACAGGTATATTTATGCAGTCACACATGTATATTTGGCAGCCATCTTATTTAATCAAGCCAATCACGACATCTGTAATTTACATAAACCATTCTTGTTATGTAAATAACTGTTTATCACGTAGTGGATAGGATGCACTTTCAACATTTCAGCTGTTCATGCCATAAAGCAATCAAAACATTATCCTATTAGTCAATTGGAAAAGTATCCAATTTAAGTATTCAAATTTCTACATCTTATCTGCAATAATGCAACAACTATGCCCTTGTTTTTCAGGCCAGTGATCAAGGTGTTTCGGAAGAAGATTTCCTGAAGTGGTTGAATTCTGGTCCTCGGTTGTTTATATGGCTCACAACACTCCATAGAATGATGGCAGCAGAGTCAGGTTTGTTAATTAAATGTATTCATGAAAAACTAATGCTTAATTCTGTGATGCCTTGAGATTTTACAAATATTTGATGAAATTTAACATGTGATCTCATTAAAATGAGATGAAAAAAGAAAGAGTTTCATGAATTTGCTTTTCTAGTATGCATATGTTATGGGCTTAAATGACCACAGACAGTAGGTCATTCAAGCTTCTTCAATAACTCTTCTTGCAGTGAAGCATCATGGTGTTCGCTGCATTCTCTGCAAAACATCTCCAATAATTGGGTTGCGATTCAGATGCCTCAGTTGCCTAATGCATGACCAATGTCAAGAGTGTTTTCTTCATGGAAAAACTAATGGAAAACATAAACTTGGACATCCCATGTATGAATACTGTTTACCGGTAAGATGTTGAATTGCTGGAGGTGATTTTTCAGCCTTAATAACATTCTTGCATCGAATAATATCAGTCATTCTTGCAAAAGTGAATTATGTCAGTAGAAAATTATGCCTTGCTCTCTATTCCTATCAGTTGTTTCCTTGGCAGTGGTAATAAAACACCATGGTAGAAGTTCATGTACTTCTTGAAAGAAATATCCTATTGTCTATTTTTTCCTGCAGTCATTGTTTTTCTGCCATTTAAGGGGGACAAATGAGATTCATACTTGTAATTTCATATCATAAAGATTTTTTTTAGCTTTGAAGTAATTTATTGGGAAGGCTACATTAAAAATTAAATCAGCCCTGGGCTTTATCTCATTAATGAGTGATATAACTGCAATCATAGAGGGCTAAAATATATATAATAAAAATACCTTCAGAGGATAGAGACCATTGCTGAACTCTTTCTAAGAATCAAAACTCATTAACACTTTCAGCTAACTGTTTTTAATGATAAGCTAACTAAATGAAAAATTAACTATGTATACATTTATTTTTCTGTTATTTATGCTAAAAAATGCAGTCTTATTTCCCTTAAATAATCCATTTCATTCCTAAATGACAAAAAATATGATAATTAACGTATCACAAATTGTTTTTCAATATCTGGTTGGTAAGTGTTTTTATAGTGTAAATGGATGCATATTCAAGTCCTAAAAATAACAATTTTTTTTCCTAAAATTCTGTTTACTTGTATTTTTAGTTGCATTTCATCTGCCCTGTACACCCCTTATATTGTACTGAATGCTATGTTTTGTAATGTTTTCCTTTATGACGACTCCATGCAAATATATTTTGCCTACGGAGAATAAAATTACTACTTCTACTACTTGCTACATGTTTTTCCCCGGGCAGTGCAGATTTGATATTGTTATTGGATTTACAGGTGTTTTACAATCATATTACAAATTATTATTGGGGGTATTTGTCATTAGTAATTAGTAATTCAGTGTCAAATATCCTCCAATACTAGTGCAAATTTAGTACATTGGACTTACTAATTGTATATTCCCAGTATTTTGATGCTGCATTACAATGATGTTACAATTGACCACACATGAAAATTCGCATGCGCACAAAATATTTGTATTTTTTCCAGTATTACAAATGTAATACATTGGTAAATTGGGTTTACGGAGTGTATATTCCTGGTATTTTGATACTGTATTGCCACTACTTTGTATGAATGATACTGAGATAAGACTGTCATACAATATTTTTATGAAAACTATAAAATTTGTAACTGTACAAGAGATTTACAAATTGTATAGCAGTGGCTGTCCATTGTCTTCTGGGCTAGTAATAAGAAAAATTGTAAATGAATTCAGGGAGAATGAAACTCTGATACAATATGTTGTATTTTGCAGACCACAAGCAGAGAGGATCGGCAAGCTTTCGTGAAGACTCTCAAGAACAAAGTCAAAAGCAGCCGTTTCAGAATCATTCAGTCCAGAAACAAACATAATGGCTCAATTTGGGATAGGAGATCAGTGACATATGTGGATAATGAGCATATTGGTGGAACAGATGGAGATGGTGAAGATTGTATTGGTGAAACACAGCTTCTGCTCCGAGAATTGGAGATGACTTCTGCTGAAAATGAAGGTAATTTAAAATCCTCTGGGTGTGTAGAATATTATACTGTCTTTATGAGTGATTAGAGTACCTGATTTTTTTTCTTTTGCATTGTTTTGCCGAAAAATATTGCCATAAAAATAGACATTTTTATAGTCATAACAATGTTAGATGCAATGCCAATTAAATTATTTAAACTGGGTTTGTAGAGTTTTAAATGTTGTGGGTTAATCATCCAAGGTATTTGATAATTATTTTGATATTGCTGTTCGGTCAAGTTCAGGTTTCTTCTTTTTATGCACGAGGAAGACATTGTGTTTTTCATGAATTGTGATGCTTTTGTTTGTCAATGTGCAAGTCACTATTCAAGCTGCAGACATGTACACCCCCATTTTCATTTATGTTTATTTTTCAATTATGCATTAGTTTGAATACAGTATATATATACAGTAAAACCTCACGTTAGCGAACTCCCTTACAACGAGCACCTCCGATTAATGAGCAAATGCAGGGTGGCGATCGTCAGGGAAAACCGGGAAAACCTGGAATTGTCAGGGAATTTTGTAAATCTGGAAAAGTCAGGGAATTCTCGTAACAGTCAGGGAGAAACTGGGATAGGGAATTCTCGTTATTTTTCTACCATTACGTTTACCGGGCAGTCTTTCCCACCCTTTATTTCACCAAAACATTTCTCCAACTAAAACTAATGTCCATCGCCAAAGTGCATTGAATAGGCCCTGTCAATTCGTTGAACATTCAGTTGTGAATCAGTCGTACAATTATAACTTTTGTATATTCTTAATGCGATATTTGCCTAGTAGTGTTAAAATTCATGATCACCGTGTATTCTGCTCATCACAAGGAATCCAAGGTTAGGTTGTTCTGAAGATTTTACCTTGCGTTCTTTTTAACTTCCGAGACTCAGGTTAAGAGGTAGTTGGAGCACACTAGGTTGTAGTAGATACGTGCTTGCAGTTCTAAAAATATGAGATGATGATTATTAAAACGGCAATACAAGTACGATCACACGTGTAGACAAAATCTTACGTAAGATCATTTTCAATTTCAATGCACCCTTTCGCGAGACCACAAGTACTCCTAGAAGAGTACTCCTCCCCTCCCCACCTTTCACGCTCGACATAATTATTGAATGGCCCCCTTAGCTCCCTCTCGAAGCAATTTAGTTAGGTCACAAGCCACCTCAAATATGATATTCCTAAATATGATGCTGCCGTTGCTAATTGCCTCCTGTTTTCACTCGCAGCGGTGCCATTACGTTTTGTTTGTACTATATACAAATATTTTTACATTTTTGGTTCCTTCTTACAATCAAGGGGTTATGACCACGTTAATCAAATTGTTATTCACATCTAAAAATCACTCGTGCCATCCGATTTTGATCCAGTCCAAGAACTTGGCTTTGGTTTGTATTTTTCACGCAGCTTAGTGATACCTGTGCCGGAGTCCGCCAGTAAACTGGCCATCAACTTTCCCTTCGATACCTTTTCAGTAATCTTCAATTTCTCAGAACTACCACGACACTCCACCTCTTCCTTGAAGAATTAGACATTGTCAATTTGTAATTTTGCCGAAGGAAGCATACACGGCCACGGAAATACGATACACGGCCGTGAAAAATGTATTAAAAGTGTGTACAATTTGTGTGAGGGCTTAACTTGTGATGGTTTAATATATTTTTTCATTAGGGCGGAGGTTCAATATATTTTTTCATTCTTATAGTTTTTAATGTATTGATTTCAGCTTTTAACATTTTCTGAGTTTTGACAAAATTTAATTCAGCAGAAATAAAATACTCTGATAATAGGAGACCTTTTGGTGATCAGTCAGGGAAATTGGTAAATCCATCAAGGAAATATCAGGGAAAAGTCAGGGAATTTGAAAATTGGTTATCAGTAGCCACCCTGAAATGGAGTTAATCCCGTCAAGCTGCCATCAAAAAGCACGCATTTTGACTCCCTTACAACGAACTCCCATACAACGATAACCTCCCGACAACGAGGTGAAGAGCCAGTCCCGTGAGCACTGGTTGACCTCTTTAGGATGAATTTTTTCTCGTCGAACGCGGTTTTTTTTTCCGGAAGTACGTGAGCTGCCATTTACTCTTGAAATCCGTGTTTGCTGTTTTCCTAAACGTTCGTTAAAAATCAGTTGCGTGTCTAAAGTGGAATTTTATGCATTAGCATGATTGTTTTTCGCAAATTTTCGTGACATAACCAAATAAGTCTTTTACCAGTACGCATGTCATAATTGTTTCCTTAGACTATTAGACCATTAGACCTATAGCTATTAGACCATTCCGGGAAGTGGAGAATGCTGTTCTTCATGAGAGAAGGAATAGTGTAAAGCTGGCGACCATTGACTCTTCCTTCGAATAATTTTTGTGTATAGTAATACAATTGCAAATGTCAAAAGATTTTTTCAAGTAAATCATTCGAATTTTTTGAGTCTAATTCACCGGGCTGCTACGGAAGAAAACGCCACATATGTGTAAGCTCAAAGTTTCAAGGAAGTATGATGATAACATAAAGAACAAATCGATGGACCTCAAACTGACTGCGAGAACCTTAATGGTGTTGCCCACTGAAATAGCACAATAGCAAAAGTACCTACCATAGAGAAAAAAATCATTCGCCTTGACCAGGACTCGAGCCCGGATAACCTGATTTCCGGTCAGGTGCTTTAATCAATTAGGGCACCGCATTTTTCGCAGTTTACTGTAGTAAACAGTTTTCCTTTTGGAATGTTAGAAGCCTTAAAGGCACAAGAAGTAGTCGAACTGCTTGACATATGTCAGAAAGCAGTCGATGCCGTGCGCATGGCATTACCGTCCAAAAGATTAAGGCCGAATTTTGAGAAGTACTTAGGTGCTTACTATATCAGGGGGTACGAGTCCCTAGTCAAGTTCATCACAATCATTCGAGTCTAGGCAAATATTTTTTCTCTGTGGAAACTATGCGACCTAACATAAGGAAGGTCAAAAATTCCGCATATTCCGTGGTTACTGCAATGTAACATTTTGTTTAAAAATATCTACTTCACTTGATTAACATTATGGCAATGGAAATGAGAATATATATGGCGAGGAAAATGTTAAATATCACAAAGATAGACTAGTTTCAGAGTTATAAACTGTAATTTTTTCATAAAACTTTCAGCGGATTTTCGACGGCAAACAATGACAATCGCGAAACCTCGATTTCTATTTCTACAATTAAAATACAATTTCACCCGCAAGATTCTGATTTCTTTTGCCATTGTCATTGACCATAAAAAAATGAAATAGTAGTTTCGCAATGTATAGTATTGTATAATCCATAAAGTTCGTATGCAGTTCGTTATGTAGCTGTGTTTAACGCAAGCGATGTTATAGAAATAATGAAATTGACTTTTAAAAGAACATAGCAAGCAAAATGAAAAACTATATTCAATTTGTACAATAACTACCGAAAAAACCACGGAGCCTGGCAGTTCGTCACGTACTGTCATGTAAACAATCATTGTCCCGACAGCCAGTTATTTTCCTCTTCTACAATAGGTAGTTACTTACAGTATAATTCTTCAGTAAGTAGTTCAAGAAACTACAACATACATTCATGATGTCACTTGGCGAATACCGTATAAAACCCATGCTAATTTTGCTCAATTACTCCTACTTCCTGCTTACGACAAGAAAAGCCCCTGGAGAATACGGAGGTATGCAACCCACAACGTCCTCTGATTAACGAGCGCTGGAAAATTTGGGTCCCTTGAATTTCGGTAACGGTAGGTTTTACTGTATATTAAAGTCAAAAGAACTAATCAATAAAAGAAGAATCAGTTGCATATTTTAAATTCATGCAATGTTTTCATGTTCTCAAGTGCAGTCATCCACAGAAAACCTTGAGTCATGCATGCGCAGTAGAATATAGAAGCGGGAAATGAGAAGCATTGAGAGCTGGCTTTTTACATCGACGCACTTCACTGTGAGAATCGAAATTATATTTATGGAAGTGAAGAGGTATCCGTGCCTGCAACGCCAAAGAGTGTGCCCAATTTATTACTTTTACATAATATAATATCTTGTAAAAAAAATAAGGCTTCCGGGAGGGTATAGTCCGAAATCTTGTCCAGCCAAACCTTGAGAAACTTTTTCTTATATCCGAGGATGGCTGGAGTTGAAACACGTAGTGCACTAAAAACTATATAAGTGCAAGTGTAGTTTGATTATGGGTTCCTTCTGCCTCTATCTGCTCAGCAAATATGGAATGGTTTACCCAGTGGGTCATAGCTCGCATTGTAGTGGGGTCTTCCGGACTGAGGTGCTATATTTTGGCAGCACTAACTACTCTCACTTTTGAACTTGTCTATAAAATATGTACTAACAGACATACCTTCTAGAATTCAAGTAATTGTGGGTAGTATTCACATATCTCTTAGATATGCCAGATTTCAACAGAAAAACTGTTCAACTGAGATGGGAACAGTATATGAGCCTAGATTCAAATTAGGAAAGGATTTTCCAGGAAGCCGAAGAAGGGTAGAGGGAAACCCAGTATGTACTAGTCTGACTTTATGTAAGGGACCAAGAAGGTTCCACGGTTTAATGTTCCATACCGTAGAACTAAACTTGAACTGCTTTCCATACAGTACTCAATTAGGGACTGCAGGGACTCGAAAAAAGAATGTAAATTGGAGAGGTGGGCCTTATGGAGCCTCCCTGGCACTTAAACCCCTTTGGATCCATTGTGCTAACCCACATTTAACCTGCCCACAACTTGCAGGCAGGAGACAAGAGCACCGTGGTAAGGGTATGAAGGAGGGTCACCCATGCAACCTCTGTCCGGGCCCAACGTTGCTTAAATTCGGTGATCTGACTGAAACCGGTGGCTCAACGTGGCTAGGCCCTTGCCTGCAGGGACTCTGACCTGACCCTTTAGACAGGAAAATATATGCATATATATATTTTGCTATAGGTCTAAGAATTATATTTTACAGAGCATACTTGGGAGTTAGTTGGTACCCAGCCAGGATAAGACCACTTCATGAGCCCCCACCCGCTCAACAGGTGCAGTGTCCCCTGCTGACTCAGCAGGCCCTGCAAGCACACCTTTGGGCCCCTTGAAGTACTCCCCTTCGCAAAGCATTTGTGCACGGGGTATAAGACATTCAAATATTGTTTTGTGGGCATATCTGATTCATGATAAAAGACCCCACTCTCTAGTGCCTTGTCCTCCCTCTCCGCAGACATAGCCTGTTGAGGTAGAATAGGAGGAATATAAGTTGTGACTACGCTGCATAAGGATATGATTCTCTATATGTTTATTTCCTGTGTACATCCCTTGGCCTTGAATCCCAGCTGGATCAACCTCCCGAGTGTCGTATAATCCAAGACAAAGGGTCTCGTAGCTGTTTTCGTGAGGGTGAATGGAGTAATCCCACACTGACGGGTAAAGGATTTCCGATTCCATCTTTGTGCATGGCCGGAACTGGAGCTGCAATGCTCAGATGAAAATCCTGTTACTTGGTCGGAAGCAGAGAATGAACGATACGCAAAAATGTTCCATAATTTTTAACCATATCGAAACTTTAAATGATGCCTGCAATTTAGTGCATGAAGAGGAGGTGACCTTATTTGAATAGAGCCACAACTAAAGCTTTTGCAGAGCATAGTTAAAAACGTAATTTGTTGTTTTAAAATGTTACCATTGTTAGTAGCTGAAAAAGTGCAAAGGAAATTATCACGCCTTCACCTTTGAAGCATATGGCTTGTACAATCTACTTTTGAAAGGAGGTAAACATTAAGCTGAACTCCTTTTAAGCCCTCTTTTAGAACCTTCGTCTTGGGAATAACCCGGCAAAGATAAGCTGAATCCAGGGGAGAATTACAGTTGCTATTTCGCAAAATTAATGGGCATATGATTATTTGTACGAAATACATTATTGAAATAGCATCCGTGAGAGAATTTTTTCACTGTTTTAGCTTAATTTAGATCTAATCTATTATGCCTGATGCGGAGCATATGATTTTCTTCTAGTGGAAATTTATTCCTCTAAATTCTATATCCAGAGCGGCATCTAGCTGCAAATGATCTCCCAAATCACACACTTCCATAGTGTATGCATACATCAATACTAGCGTAAAAATATAAATACACTGCTCAGTTTACGTTACGAGTTTTTCAGTAGAGATAAAGGTAGTATAAAAAATGCACCAATGAATCTTCATAGGCCTAGCCCAAACTGCACAAAAATTTTGCAAAGACACTTGATTGCCTATTTTCTGACTCATTGGAGATAAGAAACACGTTAGTTGTGTTTAACTTTATGAACCTTGTTGGCAGGAATACACATTTATTGATACATTCATGAATACAGCGTAAATCATCCAATTGCATTGCGGGAATGCATATATTTCAGGAGGGTAGTTTAATCGCGATGTTTATGAAGGATGCTCATGATAACTATTTGTTCTATGAATTTCATTTCATTTGAAATGTTTGTTATTACACTTGTTCTTACTCTTACCCTGTATTTTTTATTTTCTGTCTCCTGCTTATACATCTGCCCCATGCATCTTGTAAATAGTATGAGCATCTGATTTATTCATTCATAATCATTCTTGTGTGATGTCATAGCCCCCCTATCCTGTTTTTGCTATTGATTAGGCCAGAATGGTGGGGAGCACAATGGTGAGAATGCCAACGACTTAGCCATGCCACTCCCTCCAAGGTATCCCAAGGAGGAGCTGAGTAGTATCATTGGACACTTGGAGGAGGGCAACCGTGACCTTGGGGAGCAGATAGAGGGCCTGTGGCTGAGGCAGGATAGGGTTGGTGGCAGTACAGGTGGCCTTCTTGGCATGCTTTGCGTAAGGGGTGATGGAGAGAGAGAGAGTGGATCTGAGGAGTATATGTGCCGCCAATTGCAAGGCACTCGGGTGCAGTTGGAGGAGCAAGTGAAAAGATTAAAGGCTCTACAGGTAAGTTTGTTTTTACTGATATACTGTGGTTGTTTTTTTAAACCTTAAAATATTGTAAGAATGAAATCAAACCTTTTATTTTAAAATTGTGAGGGGTAGTGGTGGCCCAGTGGGTAGAGAGCTGAGCTATAGACCGGAAGACCCCAGGCAAGAGACTTTCTGGACACTCCCCACCTTAAATCCTCACGATTTGGTTTTCTGCATGTTAGAACTTCGTAGGAAATCACTGGTGGCCCAGAGAAAGGAACTGGCCACCCTACCATGCATGACAGTGGGCAGACAGTGGCGATCCAAAAAGAAAATACACAAAATAAAACATCATCATCATCAGTATTTCAATCCTAGGATTGGTTTACTGCAGCCCTCCATTCTGCCCTGTTCAGTGTTAATTCTCTCATGCCCTGGTATGTTTTCTCTTTCACATCCCTCTTTATTTGACCTATATAAAATAAATATGCCCTGTATAAAATAAAACATAGTTGTTTTAAATTTTTAGAGGCATGCACCTCCTTCCTCAGAAGATTAGAATGCAGTGTGGCCATTGGGACTGATAGGGAGTAAGGCGAGAGGGAGGGGAAATATTAGGGCTACATTGTAATGCGGAAAGGTTAGAGGGTTAGGTTGAGTCCGGGTGGGCCTTTACAATGTAGCAAATGGATGTGTGCAAGCTCAAGAGTACGAAGATTGATTTCAGGTGAGGTAGGCAGAATGGAGGCAATTATTGTAATGCGGGAGCAACTCAAACTTACTATTATGGGTGTAAGCATGAATGGGCACTAGGAGATTCGAATTGAGGTTATTGGTGGTGTAACGGTGATTATTAATGCGAATGGCAAGGGAAGTGGAAATGGCAGTGGAAAGACCAACGTAAAAAGTGGAACAATTAGTACAGGTGAGTTTATAAATTATATTGTTAGAGGTACAAGTGGTATGGGAGCAAATAGGGTAGGTGAAAGGTGTGTTGGGGCTAGAGAATTGGGAATCATTAGTGAGGAACGGACAAGATTTACAACGAGGGTGATTACAAGGGTAAGTGCCAGGGGGTAAGGGCAAAGGAGAAGGAATTTCAAGTGTGCGTGTCCGATTGAAAAGCATCTTTAGGGTGGGTGGTCTACGATATGTTATGGAGGGGTGTTTGGAAAAAAGGCTTTCAGTAATTTTGCTATTACCAAGAATGGGGTAGAGTTCAGAGAGAAATGGCTTTAATCGGTGGATGCTGGGGAAATAGGTAGTAGTGAGGTTAAATGTGCTTGAATTGTCTTTCGAGCGGGGTGTGAAGTCAGCAGTGACTGGTAAAATCCTTTTGTCAAGGAGGTGTGCAGGATAATCACGGTGGAGAAGGGCAGTGCGTAGCAGCTGCCCCCGAAAACCTCCGACAATACTGAGTTTCGCTGCGAAAACCTAAGTTTCAAATTTGATCATCTCTGGTCTAAAACATGTAAATTAAGATAAACTTTTAATTTGGTATTTTTATCCTTATATTATGATTGAAATCTGATTGGTATTATTACTTTACTACTATATATTATTACTATACTTCATATATGTTGCTTGTCCAGCATCACACCATATCTCACTATTTCATATCTCAAGACTCGAATCCCAATGGCCAATGAGAATGGTTGAGTAGCTAATGCAGGCAGTTGTGATATTGATGGGGGAGTAAAAAAAAGAATCATTGGTCTGAACAAAAACAACTTGTAAAAATAAGCTTGGTCTAATTTTTACTATCAGTGCTTAGTTTTCTAGCTCTTATGGGCACAAGTTAATGAAAGTGATTATCTCATGAAAATTATACAGTAGGGTGGTCCAAAAAAAATTTTTTTTTAAACATCCACTCCACATGTTTGCCCCTGTTCCAATTGGTGTTAGAAAACTATGAAAAAAATTCAGGAAAATTGGTTAATATTTAGAGGTCCCTATGATTGAGCACTCTTTGGGTGAATGCAGATTTTTAACTAAAACAATAGTATTTTAATGAAAAAAATTTAATGGTGACAAAACTGAATACATAAATAATGCTAAATGATTATGATGCATTTACTGTGACCATAAATAAGTGTCTGAAAAGGGAAAAGATATATTAAATACAAGATTATAATGTTTTCTTCACTAAGCGCCATTACCATCATCATCATCATCAGCCATGAATAATGCCTTCTTACAAGTTGGACACTTGGTTCGGTGTGATTTAACAATCTGAAGAAGATACTGAAACTAGTCTTCATTCTTGGTTATACACATATTGAATGTTTGTATCAGGGCAATGCCCCTTTCAGCACATTAACTACTTTCATCTTGCAAACAGCCTGTTTGAGTTCTATGTAATCGGGATCCGAATCCCACAACTTAGGTTCTTTGCAAAGAAATGAAGCAGCCTTTTCATTCCTATCTCTATGGAGAATGTCAAAGAGTTCTGCAGTTCACTGTGTCGCATATGTTTCCAGGGGGTTAATGTTTTACTCTCAACTCTCTTAAGAGCCTTAGCTTTCGGTGGGCGCTGTAGGTTAGTAACCATTTTAACTGTGGTAGAGTCACAGACATGGGAATCAAAGAGGGCAAGTCCAACCAAATGCTCTGAAAAGAACCACAGATGGCAGTGAAAAGCTACGAAAGCAGCCTTCTTAACATTGCAGTTGGGATAAGCTTCAATATGTTTTAAAAGAATCGCGTCATTCGTGACAGCTTTCTCAGCTTTGGGCGCCTCATTCCAATGTCCACCGTAGATGAGAGCTACAAACAAGCTTACTTTAGTGATTCCTTTTTTTTTCTCCAGCTGTAAGGTTGAACTGATCTCTAAATAAGTAAATTTTAAGGGAATAAATAGCCTTTGCCATCCAACATGCATTGTGCAAACCACCTGGTGCATGGAATTTCGCTTTGGATCCATTAGGACTTTGACCACCAAGAAAGGTATACCTAACACAACTGTAAAAGCTCGAGGTAATCACTTCAAGGCTGCTTTGACTTAATTGGGTCTTCTAAAATAGCAGCATAATATCCCATCATTTCTCCTCTTAACATTTTTATTTCATTGGAATCATACAGATCATCACTGCCTTGAGAATATATTTAGTTGTCTATACAAGGCCAGTGTTTCTGGAAAAGCTTAAATATTGTGACATTGGGACCCCCACTAACTCCAAATGCTGTGGTAAAAACAGAAGACAGCATGATTTCAAGATAAAGATCACGAACCTTCAGGTGCACAAGAAATTTATAGAGCGAAAGAGATATTCTTTAGCTTCAAAGAAACAATACGTTCAGAAATACTTGATTGCTACACACACACACAATTGTGGTGTATATCATATGTAGTAAGGTTCAGATAAATTATTGAGTGGCATTAGGGTGCTGATTTGTTCCTATGATGGATCTGGGTGGGAACCCCTCTTCAAATTTGTACTTTAACTCAATTTTTCACTTTTCTTCTATAGAGTTGCCTGCAGAAAATTCAACCCTCCCTCAGTGCTCGGCAGGGATTTCGTCAACGTCAGTGTCATCTGGAGAGTACTCCAATGCCCACGAATAATCGTGCCTACTCTGTAGCCCATGCCCTACCCAGACTGGATGACTTGAGCCCCATATTAGCACAGAAACCAAACATCAAGACTCATGATGCACAGGCTTCCTGTGAAGAGAGTGTAGGAGCCATTCTGTCCAATGCCAATGGTGGGTCAGATGTTGCACTTGGCCCTGAAAATGCATTTTTGTCTAGTCCCTCAGTCAGTGTCCTCACTGAGGTGTTCCCACATGACCTCAGCACAGTGCTCATGTCCAGATGGAGAGGGGGCATGAAGGGTTTTGTGGGTTCATCTGTGGTCAGCTCTCCAGCCTTCCCCTCTTCATCAATCTTGTCATCGCCATTCCATCCGTGCTATTTGAACAGGAGGAATTCCAGGAGAAAAGAGGCTGCAACTGAGGTGAGGTCTTCTGGAAGAATTTAAAAATATCCTACGAAAGCACTGCCCATTGTTCTCAGTGCTCTATACCCTCTATTGACCTGCAAACTTCACTTGACATAATTTTTGTTTTATTTCTAAATATGTGCATAATCTTTGGATAAACAGTTTGGTGTTTTGATGCAGTGTTATTGTTTCACTGGGACCTGATCAGATCAGTTATTATTTTGATTGAGAAAGCTCTTTTCCATTGATATTTACAAGGTACATCAGTATGCATCTCTCGTGCCCCAGTAGAATAATACATTTGTATTTCTGATACAAATTTTTTTTTATAAATTTAAGAAAATAATTAGTGACATGCGTTGTACTTATACTTCCTATGTATACTTTATTTTTTCCTGTAGTTATCATGACATATGTTATGTTCTGACATCTGCTTGGCCTACATGTGCTGTTCGTTTGTCTTTTTTAGGAGGAGCCGAGTCCTTTCGTAGAGATTCAAAGAGACTTAGATTGGGTACTTGGGGAGCTGGATGCTATGCTGCTGTCTCAAATTAGTGAAAATAGCTCAAGCAATGACTCATCATGTTCTCATCATGACGGTAATTTTAATGTTTCTCTTCTCATGGTTAGATGTTGCTTTCATTTTGAAATACATATATAGATTGTTTCATTAACCAGATTGGTGTGTGGAAACCATTATGATTCTCAAAAAAAGTTTAATTCTATATTTACATTTATAAAAGCCCTCCAGTAGTTTTCAAATAAAAAAAAATTTATAAAATAATACTTGATGGTATCAGCCGTTAAGTAGTGGAAATGATTCAATATAAATCAACACACATGTTTCTTCCACAATATCGTAATTGAGGCTACTCTTATCAACTTCTTGGATCATCTTCAGGCATCAAACCTGAAGATGACCGGAGAAATTGATAAGAGTAGCCTCAATTTCGATATTGTGGAAAAACCAAGTGTTTATTGATTTATAATAATAATAATAAGGGGTCAAAAGCGGACCACCGGCCTCCTCGTGACGTCCCCGGTAACGGCTTCGGCCGGCTAATGGTGGCCGTCTGCTTGTGGGGTTAACCTCCCCACTCTCGGAAATATTGGGTTCTGAAGAAATCCAGTAACGCCACCCACAACCGGCCCTTCTCAGATGAGGGCCCTAACAATGTTGGGCGTGGCAAACCTATGCCATCAAAAAAGGGAGCTCGCATGGAGTGGATGGAGACCCTGAGGGGAGACCTTCTAGCTTGCCATGCTGCAGTGAGCCAAGTCGCAGGGGATACATGGCGAGGATGCTTTCTTTGTGGTGTGAGTTGCATCCTGAATATAACCATCTGTCGCAGCAGAATCTGCACGACTACGCCAACCACCTGCACAAGAAAACGACACCCCAACTGCAAGATCAGAGTAGTACACCACCGGCCAAGGCTCTATCTCCTACAAAGGCAGATGTACCTTCTACTGCCGGTGCTTCCTCCGAACTTTCCGTGAAGGGAGATGAGCCGAAGGCTGATTATGATCTACTTCAGCGGTTGGAAAGCACGATAAACTTCGATGAGATGACTACCAGGCAGAGAAATATTCATCATAAAATTTCTCTGCGGGACCAACAGCTGTCCCAGTTGAATGACATCGTAGATATGATCCTGACCGAAACGAGTCGCCTCTGGGAAATAGACTGCATGGTATATGCTGCCACCACACTGTTGGCCTCTCCCCGAGTGTGTGCCACTTGGGAGACTAAAGCAGCAAACAGGCTTAAACAGCTTCATGTCAAAATCACACTGGCAAGACAACAGGTGTTGAGATTTCAGTGTGTGATGGATTACCTTTCCTCCGGTCGGGCCTTTACGCCAAAGGTCAAGCGCATTGTGCCAGCAATCCGGAGAGACCACCACACACTAAACAAAAGGGTGCTGCTTATCCTTAAGCAGCACGAGGTGGATAGAGTGCGGGCACTTACAACGGCGAGGAAGAAGTTGGTCAAAAGGACCAATGCCAGGAAAGAGAACTTCACCTTCTCCTTTCAGCCATCCCGCCTCTTCTGACCCCCTCCACCTGTTGTCCAAACACCACCAACTGTCCTGGAGGTGGAACGTGAAAGACCTGCGCCTGGCATTGGACACTGTACGCAGATACAGTGAGGATATAGGGATGGAATTCAAATTGGACAAGTGCGTGACCTGGCGAAAGGAAAGATTTCGGAAGACCAGGAAGACGTGCAGCTCGTTGATGGAAATTTTATTCGTCATCTTGATGATGACAAACCGTATGAATATCTTGGCGTCCCCCAGTGCTGGTTGCAGGAGGTGAGAGCAGTGAAGGAAAGGCTTGCAGCGAAATACAGGCAGACTCTCAGGCGAATTTGGAGCTCGTGTCTATTACGGATCTTTCTATAAGGCAGTTATCGAACGGTAAGGTAGTTTCCGTTCGATACGAATCGTTCGACAACTGAAACGCTATTGCGGTCCTTCTGTTGATATCGTTCGATAAATATGACGACACGGCGGAGGAGTTGTCGTTCGTTACGGGGCTAATAGTACGATAAAGCTATTACGGATCTCCATATCGAACGGTAGCGGCTTATCGAAAGCACGATATCCTACAGCGGGTTACGGACCGTCTGTAACTCCCTTGTCGTTCGATACGGGAGTTCACCTACGACATTTATTCAAGGAAATGAGCAAATATATCAATGGATACTGTATTCTAATGGTTACATTACTATTGTTATTGAATGCACTGCAAAGTGATGTACCTTATAACGCAATGAGGTGAGAATTAGAATTACAATGACATTATTTCTTGTCGTTCAATTCGGGAGTTCACCTATGATGTTTATTCAAAGAAATGAGCAAATATACCGATGGATACTGTATTCTAATGGTTACATTACTATTATTATTGAATGCACTGCAAACTGATATACCTTATAATGCAATGAGGTGAGAATTAGAATTACAATGACATTATTTCTTTTCGTTCAATTCGGGAGTTCACCTATGATGTTTATTCAAAGAAATGAGCAAATATACCGATGGATACTGTATTCTAATGGTTACATTACTATTGTTATTGAATGCACTGCAAAGTGATGTACCTTATAACGCAATGAGGTGAGAATTAGAATTACAATGACATTATTTCTTATCGTTCAATTCGGGAGTTCACCTATGATGTTTATTCAAAGAAATGAGCAAATATAACGATGGATACTGTATTCTAATGGTTAAATTAGTATTATCATTGTATGCACTTCAAGTTGATATACGTTATAATGAAATGTGGCGAGAATTTGCATCAAATTGTTTTACACTCAAAGTATAGGTAAATGCTGAAACATAATGCATGAGATCGCGTAACGAGGCATAGCTCGCAACTATTAATGCGTCAATCTATTGTGTAGTTTACAAGCACCACTCTTTCAACAGGCTTCTTAAAGGATTTCTATCGAGTTTTATACAACCATAGAATTGTACTCCGTATAAATTCTTTGCAGGGCTCAATTCCCTTGTCGTCAGCGGTGGCCGAGTGGTTTAAGGCGTGATATAAATATTTTTGACGAATGTTCGGTTCCGACCATGTCCAAATTTTTTTTCTTTCGAATACTTTACAGCATGGCTGTTAGATGCTGATCCCGTACGTTTACGGCAGTAACAACAACATATTTTTATTTTAAAACTATTTGCTGGATTTCCAATCAACCCCTTGAGAGACATTCAAGGCGAATTACGGGGAAGAGGCTTCACATGCTGACGTTTGTTTTAAAGTGTTTGTAAATATTTACTTCGTGATCTCAATGTTGCGGTTTGGGGTTATCGTTCGTCATTTGTTAGCATAGATCTTCTGCTGTTTCCTCTGCAACGTCACACAACGTCACCGATGCACGACCCTAGATCAGATATATAACCTTATTTAAGGTCTATGTGCACGACAACTCCCCGAAGACAGCCGAAGCTTATCGAACGAAAGCAACACCTGACCCGTAATAGCACGTTAGACAGCCTCCATCATTTCGTTCGATAGTGGTATCGTACGATATCTCCTATCGGCGGAAGTTCCGTAATAGACACCCTGACCTGTCAGGCAAGAACAAGGTTCTTGCGACCAACACCTTCGCGGTTCCAACACTGCTCTACACCTTCGGTTGCATCAAATGGAATGTCAACGAGCTGCAAAACCTTGACAGGGGAATGAGGAAAATGATGACCATGTACCGTAGTCTTCATCCCAAGTCTTCTGTCGCCAGATTGTATCTCCCGAGAAGGCTAGGTGGTAGAGGACTGATAAGCCTGGAGTGCCTTCATGACAGAGTAGTCCTTAATACGGCTTGCCGCTTGTTCCACAGCACGGACCCCCTTATGCTGCTCATAAAGAAACACGAGAGTGTTGGCAAAGGGGTGTTCCTATTCCAGGAGGCGAAAAGGGCAGCAGATGGCCTCGGTTTGGATTTGGACCTTACTTCCAGCGGAGAAGCGTGCAACAAATCAATCTTGTTGCTGAAGGCAGACGTGTTAAAGCTCGAAATAAAAAACGCAGTGCAAAAGATCCTGCTCCACAAGCTTACCGAGAAACCATGCATGGAAGTTTCTATCGAAACTTGGAAACGCATGGGCTATCGAAGGAGCTCACGTTCGCCTTCCTGCGCTCCGCAGGTCTGAAGTCTGAAACCGAGGGATTCGTGCTCGCGTGCGAAGATGGTTCCATCAACACCCTCGTGTACCGTCGCCTCATCTTTGGGGCAAACGTGACGGACACAAGATACAGAGCATGCCGAAGGCAGCCGGAGACTTTAGGTACTATTTATCTACTCTCCGGCTGCAGCTTTTATGCGAAGAATGCATATATAAACCCGCGCAACTCAGCTCTGCAGGTGTTGTATTACCATCTAAGACACCATTATGGTATAGATGCAAATCCGGTGCTGCCTTACGTCCCTGGAGACATCGAGTCCGTCGCGGAGAACGATAAGTGTAAGATCTGGTGGAATTATTCCTTCTCCACCTCCAGGTAATTGGAGGTGACGAAGCCTGATATCGTTCGATCGATATGAAACGAACATGGCAGCCAGGGAGATTGAAAAAAGGACTAAATATTTGTCTGATATTTGTGACCAGCATAAAAGAGATCGGGTTTGAATTCTGTTCAAGTAAAATGTGTTATGTGAATTTTCTTGTATTGGGGAAATGGCATAATGTAAGATGCAGCTTCAATGCCTACCTTCACATGCCAATGGGATGAAATTTGCCTTGAAAAAAATCATTTTACATAACTACGGTTCTATTCCAAATTTCCCACTTGTCGAGTGGGTGTGTCAGCCAGTTACTCCACTAAGCAATCCTTGTTCAAGGTTAATTTCAGCAGAGGTTGGCATTCTTTTGCACCTGTGCACATAGCTGCAAACTAAATCATTTATGCATTTTGCAGTGATATTGAGATTATGTATATAGATTCAGGTACCATATGGAAATTAATAGTCAAGCTATTTACACTGGCATCAAAGCAGAAATCAGTGTTGTACGGAAATCACCATGTGGCTAATTGGCCAAGATATGCCAATCACAGTGTATTTTTCATTTTCCATGGGTTATGTGACAGACTGACCTAAATGTGAAGCTTTAAGTAAGCAAAAGTTTATTTCACAGTGTACTGCGAATAATTTAATTTTTTTAGATTATAAATGGTTGTAGTGGCCTTTCAGTATGTCTTGTCTTTCTTCCTGGAGGAGAAATATGGTAGGTAGTGGGGATGTTACAGGCAAACATCTCTTGTAGGAAAATTGCTTGGTGAGTGAGTGGTGCACCTTTGACTACCACCTATATCAAGGCCAGGTAGGAGGCGGATCATGGAGGTGGAGGGAAAGCCGAGGAAGGCTGCAAACCACCTCCACCAAAGAGGATGAGGGGCTAATTCAGTATGTTGGCAAAAAACCTTCACCCAAGCAACAGATACTAAGGCGTATGTTGGAGGGCAGAGGGAAAACTAAGCAGGAAATATATGTCCAAATATTGGGCATTTTCATGCTGACTTCTTCCGCATCAATAATTGGGGAAAATTATATATGGGTTATCTGATTATTTATTATTAAGTCACCTCGTTTTGTGGAGTATTTCCATGATTGGATATATGGACATGTCTTGGTGAACTTCTGCACAAATTATTAAATACTAGGATTGTGAAACCACTTAAGGCTGATAAGCCATCATCAGATACAATGAAATAAATTTGGCAATGCCAAAACGAAAAAAATGGAGGGGTTTGAGGAGGAATGTGGTGGCGGGTTGAGAGGGAGGGGAAAACGTACAAGTTTTATTGCATCTTTGGCGACAGTGAAACTTTCATCGTCAATAAGTGAAGGAAACAGTAGGGTTTGAGGGTGGAGGGTGTGTTGAGCTCGGCCCCACATCATCATGCAGGGGCTCGAACCTGCATACATTTCTAGGGTTCTTGCCTTTGGTGTCAGGAGTCAAATGACGTCATACAAGTAGCATCTTTCGGTACATAAGGAAACAAGGATCTTTTACCTTTGTTACCGATGTCGTAGGAGGAAGGCTGCGGAAGGCAGAGGAGTGTCGGATGTGCGACGGCGGCGAAGCTAGGTGCGGTAGTACCCTGGATGGCTGCGTCTACGTGTGGTACTGTTTACCTATCTCTTACTAGTGTAGACGCGACGACCAACGGAACCTGGAGGAGACTCGTATGCCCTTCTCTGGCATCTCGTACCGGCAGTGTAACGTCCTGCCCACAGCAACAACACAACAACCAACAACAACGACGAACCCCGAGTCCAAATGATTCCCGGTTTATATACGCATCGAGTCGCCTCCCCCTTACTGCTAAATTCGGAAGACAATGGAAATACCCGAATTTAGATTGGAAAGTCCCGTTTGAAGTTGGACTTTCTGGGTCGTGCCATTCTCCCGGCATATTCTATCAAAGATAGAAATGTACCGGTGCATGTTCTTCTTTTAGACACCTGCTGCCACTCGCCTCGCATACCACATCCGAATTCCTCTACCTTCGTGAATGCAAATAGCAATACATTTTGCGCTCACTACAGGTGAATAAGGAGGGGAAGAGTCGAAGTGTAGGATGACCGAGGTTGATTGGTTGTGTTTTTTTTGTTGAATGGTTGTCTAAGGGTGGGGGAACAGAATGGGGGCATTTACTCGGAACCGAAATCGCAGTTTTGTACACGAAATCGTTAGATGGAAACAAAAAAAGAATTTTAGTGAAAAAATTAATCTTCTAACCACAACCATTCACTCAAATCAAAAATTAAAATACGCAAAAGGTGACGCCCACCGAAAAAGCTGCTGTGATAACATTGACGTCATTTTCCTCCCGTCCTTGACTGATTTCAGGGGAGGGGGAAGGGAGTGGAGGGGGGTTCTCGGAAGGTCTGCTCGCATAGATGCTGTTGTAACTGTCCTATTCGCAGAGTCAACTGTGTTCCCCCCATTGCGATAAGGCAAAGTAGCTTTGCGGGCTCAGTTGTGTATGGACGAAGTCGATATACGTCAGAGGTTGCACCACGCCCACTTTTCCGAAAGGGTTAAAAACATCAGTTTTTCGCCGCTTAAAACTCGAGAAATAATTGACGGATCAACTAACGGAAAAATACAGGTATTTTTATTTTACAAACTCTACCAGATTCGGCAATTAAAAAAAAATATGGTAAATGACCCCATTAGAGAATAAGTAGGAATTGTTTTGGGATGGGTGTGGGATTAACATTTGAGGGGAGAGGTGGAAGAAAATCACGTCATTTAATGTGTGTTAGTGTTTTGCTTGGAATCCAATTTTGTGCTGTTCCAACACATCCTATTACTCTCCCTTTGGAATCTGGTGGAGTATTTCAGGTTGGAACACACTGTTGTGTTCTTCCTCCATGATATGGTCGATGAAGATCAATGTGGTTTCCCCACTGCAGAGGCAGTTTTTCTGTTCCTTTAGTCTCATTGTAAAAGCTCCACCCCATCTGGCCAATAAAAAACTTACATTGGCCACAATTGAGTCCATGCCATTCTTCCTGTGGAAGAGTAATTTTTAAATTTCCAATTGAGAAAAATATTTTTAAAGGGATTATAGCACTAAAAATATGGCATGTATCATAACATAACTTATTGCGACTTGGGTACTTCAACTAGCTTGGGGGTGAGGGAAGCTTTCATCCATTGCCATTCTTATGGTGTTTGAATATTCCTGATTTTAACTACATAGTTTTCTTGTAGAATTGTCGGAGAAATAGCGTTTTCAGTTAGCTCCTATGTATGCTACATTTTGATGCCAAAAACCTTTGAATTAATGTTGTTGCAAACTTATGTTTTTTTATACATGTTGTTATGTATTTTTTGTTTATGTAGCAAAGTTGTTAGACCTGGTGGATGAATAAGTGCAAAACACCTTTGCTTCATGTTTTTACTGGGCTTTTCAGAAACCTTAGTGAGATGCATATAATGTGAAAGTTCGTTCATTAACATCTAATTTTTTTATGAATGTGAATTGGATGAGCATTTTTGCTGCATGTTTTTAGGAACACAGACTTTTTTTTAATTGTTACTTTCCCTATTGCAGACCCAGCTGAAGCACCAGAAAATCAAAAATTATGCAGGGCAGCCACCCAATTGGAGGATCTCTTGGCTGGTTTGATTGAGGTGGTCGAAAGGCAAAAGAAAAGTGAGGTTGTGTTATCCTCATCTAAAGTAATGGATAAATAGTAGTGTTGTATAAATATGCGCTTTATTATCGACATTGCTCTACCATTACATATAATAATTGTTGAATAATTGAATCCTGTGAGGTTGAATAATTCAATCCTTGTAAGTGCTTATCTACCCATAGGCCTTGTTTTATAATGTCTGGTTAAGCATTTTTGTGGGATAAAATTTTTCAAGAATTTTTGTACTCATCACTTAGGTGCACATTCTGTGACATCTTATGTACATTACAGACTTTGAATGCTTGCAGCCCCAGACATAATGTGAAGCCTTAACAAACTGATTAATCTAAACGTTAGATAATAAATCCATGTTATAATGGAGTCTTGTTTGTGTATATTGCTATAGCAAATTAATTAGACCATTGACCTTAAGTCTATTTTCTTTTAAGTTGTATTACCTGGCTTTAAATATTTGATACTGTTAATTATAGCATATAAGATGATGGAAGTTGATGAATTTATGTCAGCCTCTAGTTAAAATATGCTTGTACAGTTACTTCACTGGTTTTCTAGTAAACTGTGTCAGGATCCAAGTAAATCAAATGCCACTGGAATCACTCATTTATGGACAGTTCCTGAGATCCTGTTAATTACTGTGAATTTTCAGGAAGGGACGTTTATAAATAAAGAGCAAAAATGCTGGTCATTCAGGACAGTGTGGAGATGGAGTTAGGAGATGACTTTTGAGCTGTACTGCTCATAGAACATGCTGTAGCTAGCTATAGCATAAAATGTGTTTGTCTTGCATCCCTATGTTTTATAGTCTTCAGGAATGAAATAATTGTTATGGCTTTTTCTGTATTTTATGCATTTGTTAGAGGACCACAAGGGATCCATTTAATGCAATCTTCAGGGCAACATGCCAGCAGCTGCCAAAGATGTTAATGTGAGTGAAGTACACATGTCCTTAGTAATCCTATTTGGGGGGAGGGGTTGTGAGGTAAAGTGACATCCTGAGGTTATTTACATGGCCCATTTTTATCACCTTCTACGCCCAAAGACATAAGCAATATCTAATGACATTGGTGTGACCTCCATTAAAGCTTTCTGATTCCAGTATGATGTTATCAGTTTTATGGGAAATAGACTTCATATCCCTCAGAATTTAATCTGAAGTAATATGGTCGATAGAAATAGAATGGTAATGTAAATAGCTGTAGTAGCAGCTACAAATCATATTTATTTTAAGTGCTTTTCTGTGTCATGGCAATATTTTTTTCTTATTTCTTTATTATATTTACTGAGATTTTTCCAGGAAAAAAACCTCATCGGTGGTTATGTTCACCACTAGTGATGAAGCAAGAAATCGAAATAGGAACGTCATATACACTGAGATATGTATAAATGATTCATCCTCGAGTTAATTATAGTAAAAAAACTGAAATATTTATAGTAAAAGAGAATGAAGAGATCATTCACTGCTAGAAAATTTACCAAAGTCATGTACAATTATGAGCAATTGTAGTTGGAAGTTGACTGTTGACCAATGAATAGGTTCCTCATGCTTTGCAGATGAGTGAAAAATGGTGTATGTGTTAATCAGTGACTGATGTGACATTTCCATTGTGTCATATTTGAGCCATAATGCCCTTCATCACCACTTAGGTTCTGCAAAGATTCCCCTCTTTCTGAGGGACCACAATCTTTTGATTGATATTCATTATCAAGGGTCAACAATCCTAGGATTGGTTTGACGCAGTCCTCCACTCGATTCTTCTATTGGCCAACCTCTTCATATTAATGTAGTTCCTCTCGTTCACGTCCTTTATGACCTGCTCTATGCAACTCATACAATGCCTGCCTTTTCCATTCTTCCTGTTCACTTTTCCTTCGACGATTGTCTTCATCAGGCCATCCTGATTGATATTAGCTGTTATAATTTCCTTTGTGCCTTTCTACCAATGCCATTTATGCTTAATTTTATCCTAGGCAATTAACAAGAAATTACTTCTAGAAATCCTTCATTAAAGAATGACCTGGAAATGTAGCGAAATTAGCATGATGAAAGAATTATATAATTGTTTATTATATTCCATTATTGATGGAAAATTGCGTTTTTTGTGAACCTGCTATTCACAGTGTAGGCACATATTGGTTAAAGTATTGTCTTTTTTTCTAAATCATTTTTTTCCATGCTGTAGACATGAATGACAGCTTTTTAATCAGTAGCTTTATTTATCAGCTATTTGTTCATAATATAAAATCGATGCCAGAAAAGTATTTGGAATGACGGTATTACGCATCAATTGTATTTGAAGGAATACTTTCAAATCATTCTTCCCCTACTGGGCACTGTAGTGTTGCCATATCATGCCTCATGTAAACCTGAGTCTGATTTGGCAAGTGTGTTCAATATTTAAAGGACAAGAAATGAACTACCTCTGGCATACTCCTAAGACTAAATAGCAGAAGTACCTAGTAGCCGAAATATAATTTATCTTTTCTGTTCAACCATTGCAATGAGTTCTCTGTGATTTTTAGCATACATGTGAGTGCTATGTAACACTTGGCAGTTTTATGTGAACATTAAGGCAGAGCAATCCTTATATGGGATGGGATAGAAATTTGCATAAGAGAATGAGTCCTGGCATAGAAAGCTTGACATCTAATTGTAGTATTAATAAGGGACCATGATTTATCAGGGTGTTATTTTTAAGAATGGGTGTAGCAACTTTGAAAAAATTCTTTTTGTTTTGATCTTGGCAGAAATTTTATTTATGATTTAGTTTTTGATTATGATATATTTTAATTCAGCTTTACATAGAGTGCACACAGTGAATAGTGTGTTAGGAAGTAGTTAATTCACTGTGGCATTGACTTAAACTCAGAGGCTACTGTTTTCCTAGCTCTATTCTCACTAGAAGTTTATTCATATTTTGCATCAACTGTCTGAAATTCAGTGGTATTTTTTGTTTTATATTTTTATTTCAATGTACATTTTTGCCTATAATGTTCTCATCTACTGAACTTCTTTATTACTGTGCAATATGAAATTTATTTTACTGTGGAGGGAAAATTTTGAAATGGTGGAAATTCATAGAAATATTTGTCTTGTTTTTTTGGAAAGTTTTAATGTGAAGAAAGATCTTTCTCTAGTTTAAGATGATAAATTTTTAATGTATTTCATCAGGTTTTAGATATGATGTATTTATATACAAAATTTTAGTACATACATTTCAAAGTAGTAGTTCGCATTGGTCTAAACATTTATTCCTTACTTAAAGTGCACCTTGTTCCTTATGAACAGCCTTCTTATGGCTTTGGAAATCATTTAAAAAAATTCAGGGTCAACATAGAGATTTGGGGCAGTTAAAGAAAAGTATTTACTACTCAGCATTAAAGTCCATGGATTCCTACCTTGTGTCTCAATATATACAGGCCTGACAATCACTCCTGTGATGCCATGAGAGTTTCTAAGCATTTCATTTCAAGCTTTGGATATTTTTTAAATTTAACTTTTATTGATAGATGCACATATGATTGTTTTTAAAGCTAAAGAACTTGATTTATTTTTCCAACATATATAATATATGCTTTATGAGTTTAAAGAGATATAATGATGAATTTGTTTATGATTGTAACTCATTTTTTATCATTTATATTCTGAAAATTTTCTTTAATATTTCTTTGCTGCTTATTACTTTCTAAAATAAGTAATATTGTTTATTCATACTTTTATAAGAGTTTAGTGTGACAGTGTTAATTCTAAATTTATCACTTATTAATTGGCTATGAAAGTGTGCCTGAATTACATGTATAGCGGTTAGAGTTCTGGCCTCTCACCAGTATGGCCCGGGTTCATATCCCTGGAGTGGAAGATATTTGTCATTGGTTATCTGGCCCGTACTTGATTGTTTAGTGGAGAGCATTTGAGTGCAGTACTCCGTCCATCAGATTTTTAAGATCTTAGGCCATACCTAATTGAACCATTTACCACTTTTCATTTAGAGCAGGCTAATGCCGACGCCAGATTTTTGTCCTCCCTTACCATCCTTGTGTCTTTCCTCCCAGTCTGAAGCACGTATTAGTACAGAAACAGACTTGAAATCACAGATGATGATGATGATAAAAACTTATCTATGAAAACACCCAGCTAAAATTGCTAAATGAAGGAAAAGATTTTTATTCGGGTGGCAAAAAGGCTGAAATTCCACATGGTAGAATACTTGTGAATTTTGAATTAGGTGAGTGCACATTCAAGTTTATGGTGGCACCTACATATGTCACCTAGATTGGATAATTTTCATTGTTATGTCACAATTTGCTTTAACTTACCGTGCAATATAAGGTTTCGGTAGTGTTTGTGGAGATTATTGTTCCTTTTTCATGCCAAACCTGGCTTTCCTATGAATACTTGTAAATGACGAATTGTCCAAATAAAGTAGAAAATAAATGGTTTACCATTTTTCTTTTAAACGTTTATTAGTTAAATGCTTGTATAATTACTCTGCATAATAAAAACAGTGCTTATAATTAGATATACACATGTTTGCATTGCACATAAGAGTATTTGTATAAAAATATATGTACACAATTATGTATAACAAATGTTCTAGACTGAATATTATTATGACCAGTCATGATTTATCTTAGTAGGTGTACTGTCATTACCAAACACATAGTATAAAATAGTTACATGGATGTTTTGCACCTTTTTGATGAGGTGATGAGTTTGGAGAAAAAATTATATTTTATTTATTTATTAAAAAAAAGTAAAATTATATTTTCTTTCTTACATAATACAAACTTTACAGAATTAACATGTTATCTCTCATTTTTCAGAATATCTTTTGCCACATCTATTTAAAATATTTACTTCAATTTATTGATAAATTAATTGAAATTTGACAATCAAATATTAGCAATACTATTGGACATTAATTTACTAAATTGGCATTTTCAGGCAAACTTGCATTCTCATAATGATGAAAGTACTCTTCTTAACTTACTTGAAGAATTTAATAATTTTCCCTTGTCTTCCCTATAATCTTGTACAAATTGAAAAAAAGTACTAGCCAAATCATAAGTATTGTGGTGAAATTTCCCTGCAAATAATATGTGAAAAGTTTCATTAATGAGGGTAATTGTATCTCTGATTACAATTTCACAACTGAAGAAGTGGAATGATGAACTTTGAAACTTTTTGTGATTGCTTGCTTTGTGATTGTTCATGGCATTTTAATGTCTTGATGCTGCATTGCTACAAACCCAGCTCTAGGATAATTACCAAGCTTCAACTAATATGTAAATTTTAGATCTGTGATACCCAGAAAATAAATAAAAATATTAATACACCCTTGAATTAGAGCAAGGTCACATATGTACTTTATAAATATGACTGTTAAATTATTGATTATAAAGCATTATCAGGTATTAAGATCATTTTTTACATTTAAATACCATTTTATTATACTTCCCTGCAAAAATGAAAATGGAATAGCTCAATCAGCCAAGTCAATAAAATTATTTGCACAATAGCATTATTATTAAAAATTATGATTTTTAAAAGGAATGTTATATTTGTCATAATTAATTGTCAAGACAATCCAGTGAATAGCTGACAAGTGTTGTAATAAATTTATTCTTGTAATTAGGTACCAATCAGTAAGGCTCTGAAAATGTGAGGTTTACTTATGCAGTGTAAGTTAAGTACAGTGAGTTTAAACTGAATGTCTTTTAACAACTAGTGTGTGTATTTTGCATGTGTACACACAAAAAGTGTACCAACCACCATAAAGTAATGATAGCATGATGTGGGTAGTTATGTGGTTGATCAAGATTTTTGTTATTGAGGGACCATTGAAATTACATGATGATTCTAATTTGTATGAGGTATTATTGCAGTGTTTAGATTTGAACCAAGTTGTTGGTGAATTAAATGTGCTTGTGGAACTGGTGTAGAGTACAAACAGAAAGAGGTATTTGTTAGGTGTTTTAGAAGCTATTGAGTAATTACCATGATGCTAAGTCATGGATTTGGGTGCTTGGTGGAATGTGATGTTGATGTAGCCCTAACTCCCTTTCCACTCTGTGCAAGGAACTGACATTTACTTTACTTGATTCTAAGTCACTTAATAATGGAGTAAAATACCAAAAAAGACTTTGTTCATGCCGCAAAACTTCTACAGGAAAACAAGAAATTTATCTTGATTAGGTTGCAAAACAATTCTTTATACACTCATCCTGTTTTCTTCAAGGGCCAATACAGGAGATGTGTTGCATTAAGTCTCTTGTACAGCTTTTCTGCAGCATTTGGCAGTGGGGTGGAGACATGATTATATTTTATCATAAGCCTTACAACCATATGATTGCCCTGCCCTGGAAGAAACATATGTATAACTGTCAAGGTCAAAATCTCAACCCCCTGCTGCAACTGCTCCTTTTGCCCCGCCGAATACACTTCAAATTATGTTATGGCTGGGATTCATTTCTCCTTTGATTTTTTAGCCTTGTATTGAAGTGGTTCAAGGGGAAAACTGACTTCTGGCAACATGTTTCTATCGTACTAACCTTTTATTTACAACTTTAGGGCTGTTGAGCTTTCTGGCATAAGACAAACATTTTTACACGCTCATGTGAACCTATGCCCCAAAATTTCCATCTAATCAATCAATTGACAGATTCATATTGGAAGCAGGTTAGCATATTGAGTACTGACTTGGCTCAATGTTTTGTTGGCTCAAAACCCATTGTTGAGAGCACTATGTGAAATATTAGCAGTCCAAGACATGACTGTGTTTCATGATAACTGCCTTGGGGGAGGGGAGAGAGAGAAATGGAGAATCTGGGTATTCAGCATACTCCCCTCGCACCCCCTTGCTTAAGTGTTCTGTTTTCGAACTGGGCTCCCGAAAGGGAGAGGTTAATGGGGAAACAGCATCATTGACTAGTTAGTTCTTTTTGGATGAGTTGATGAGGTATTTGCAGCAGTGGGTCAGGAGGTGCTTCTCAGCTGTTGCTGCAGCACCCAGGCCACTGGAGTCGCCCATATCAGATGAGTCCATGCCCTCGGGCATTGCCTCCCTTGTGTAGATGTCAAGGCCATACTGTCCCTCCTCGGGGAATGTGACATGGAAGGTCACCACGTCCCCTATGATGTCCGAGTCGCCATTGTCTCCACCATGCGAGTTTTCCGTTGAGTATGGTTCTATGGTGTGAGAGACGTAACGGGAGAGTTTGCGTTCATCAGCTCCATTCTTGTGCAAGGCCGCTACAAACGCAGCCAGTGGCCTCCTCATGCGGAACCTCACTCGCAGGGATCGGCCGGCAAAAGCTAAGGCATCTGGGTGTGAGAGTGGTTCAAGGCCGAAGAGTCGTCTTGCCTTGGCCGGTCCCCACTCGCCTCCTGCGCAGTCAGGGAGAGGAACCATGACTGTCGCAAGTGAGACGCAAGTGATGCGGAACTTGCACACGCTCTTGAACTTCATTGGCTCTCCGGTAAGGTACTCGCGTGGGGTCACGGCATTAGCAAACACGTCAAGGAGGAAGGATCCACTGCATGGGGCATGAACACGGAATGCCACCACATCCCCAACCACCGACTGAAAGTAGAGAGAATTTCTAAATGATGCTAGGTATTACGTTGTAAAAATGCTCAATGTTCACCAATGAGAAAATTGAAACAAGTATCATTTGTACTCTGGTAAACTGATACAATGGTTTCAACTCATAAGTGCCATTATTAACCCTCTTACAATTAGTGGTGAACTTCTTCCTAGGGTACTAGCAAAAAATGTGGAGGGTAATATAAAAAAATGTTGTGCTTAGGAAAAAAAGCATTATGAAGCTATGTTATAAATATCCAAATGCATTTTTTTTACATTACTAAGTTGAACTAACTGATAATTACACAATTTTTTTACATTGACTGAAAAATGAATGTTATTATTTTAGTGTCAAAGTTGAAAAATATACTAATATATAGATTATAAATCAGCCCGATATAAATTTATATTGGGCTGATTGCCTAATATAAATATATTGGGCACTGCCGCTCTTTTTGTCTGAGGTGCTAAAGCCAATTTATTGGCCCTCCACAGTAAGAGGGTTAAGGTAATGCTTCATGTTCAACTGAGTTACCGTATACCAAAAGGACAGACGGGCATTGATGGGATGGTAAAAAAAGATATTGTTCCTATTTCTCTCAGTCTTTTTCTGGTGATGCATGTCCTATTCTATATACAACTCATATTCTCCTCTTTTTTTCAACCAATTCCATCCACCTTGATTCATCATTCAATATTTTATCCCACCTCCATTACCATTCCCCCTGTATTCCCCGTTTGATGCTCCGTAGCCATCCAGATCAGAATCGCTAAATTCCTGTTCTGTGTCTGTGACATCATCGTGGGTATCAATATGGTCCTCCTTATTTTCCTCTAATGAATCATCACCTTCTTCCTCAACTTCCTCCAAGTGTTGTGTGATCCTCCTCTCCATCTCCTCGTAACTCATTACTATATGATACCAATCAACGTTCTAAAGATGAGTTTTCTAACCCCTAAAACCCCTTAGTGGGACACAGGAATATTACAAAAATGTGATTGAGAAACAACTCAAAATACCTGCAAAATAATACACTACTTCCAAATAAAACTTCAAACAGTTCTTCTTCTTCAAACTTCCAAAAGAAACAAGTTAAAAAAACAGTTGTGCAATTATCCGAGATGGCAGCTACTCTCACATACGGCATGCGCATTTACAGAAATCTCATAGTAGAATGACTACTAAGCCTCAGCGAGACAAACACAGATGAACAGATGTCTGCGTCAATCAAATAGATACAAAGTAATAAAATTCAGAATGTGCATGGTCTCATACTTGCCGAGTGGCGCGCAGTCTCAGTGTAGCATAAGATAAGTGGTGCCGGTCTCAGAGACCGCAACTCAAGCTCACGCACTATGTCTGCATTTGTCCTAATTTCTTAGTACACCAAAGGACAGATGTTACTGAGATATACACATTAACGGAGGGATGTCCACATAAGTAACTTAAGAACAAAGTTATAAGGAGCGAAGCGGGTGTGAGGTCTCAGAGACTGCATGCCACTCACAGAGTGTTAATAACCAACTCAATATTGCCAAAAGTTTTCCATTGATTCTTGAGAACCAGTAGTTACATTACCTGCATGACAAAGCGCTTCAGACTGACTCCATCGTAGGTATCCGACTCTGAGTCACATGACTTAAGGTTATAATGGAAGATGAGACTGGACTGCATATGTGGAGGCATGCCTATTCTGATTGTTGCAGCTCCTTTAAAAATGAGAGAAAATAATTACATCACCTTAAATCAATCGACGAAACACTTTTTAAATGAGTGTAATTTTTCAGTGACTAGCCAAATGAGTAGTTTTCAACTTATTTGGATTTTTTTGTGGATATCTGGAAATCATTTTAATTCAAGTGAATTCAATATTATAAAATTTCATCCAGGGTAATTTCTCATAATTTTCCTTGATACATGTGCACCAATGCAATACGAGTTGGTAACTGAGAGAAATAAAGTGATTTTCTTCCTTTGTTAAACAAGTCCAAGATCACGCATATAAACTAATTATAGTTTCACCAGGCAAAATTAAAATATTTCTCCATAATAAATATTTTCTTTTCCCTACATTGGATTCATTCATTTCCTAAAGGTAAGCCTTGTTGCCATAGCCATCCATGACTTGTGGTTCTCTGCTATCCTTTACATTTTATTTTATGTTCTACATTCTAACTTTGATTTTAGTGCCATAAATTGCTCAAGGATGGTTATTATCGATGACTATATTTTTTTATAAATATTTAATTTTCTTTCTAGCACTTTCTGCAGTAGAGATAATGTTTTAGGATCTCAATTTTACTGAAATCTCTGTCCAAGTGTAGAATTTTTCATAAATTGAAAATTTTTATTAATCATAAGATATACCAATTATAAGATAAATGAATAAATTAGTTTGTTTTCTCAGTATGTAGTATCTTGCTTGGGTTGTATGTGAAAAGAGTTGTGTCATGAGTGCATTATTTATTATTATAATGCTACTCACCTGTTGAATCTGTGCTCATCACAGCTTTGGTGTTATTGTCAGGGAAATAGAGGCCATATCTAAAGAAAAGGGAGCGAACGAAGGGCAGATCCTCAAACTCTGAGAGGGATACGGGCTGCTTCAGGAGCTGCCATTCAGGCTGTAGGGGATAGAATTCGTAGATGAACTCCCTGGGATCTGTGAGGAAGTAGTGGTCATCGTACTCATATCTGGAAAGAAGTAAGCATTTCAAGGATTATTTTCATATATGCAATGGATTTTATTCTTCCAATTTAGTTCGCCACACCACACCTGCATGCTCTATCGAAAAAACCTCAATTATAGAGGAGTGAATTGTATTTAAAATCTACACACTAGAATTTCATTGCATTTATATCTTATCGGAATTACAGATATTGTGACCTCTTTTCAATAACCTATTCATTTTCTATGGTTTCAGACCCTCTTTAATAGAGAACATACAGCTCTGATCCACTCCCTCAGCATCTCACACAACAATCTCTCTTCCTCTCCTCTATCAACAACCCCTTAACAACATTTTTCAATAATAAACATTCGACAATTACAAAAAACATTCTAATTATAACATAAAAAACATAAATCATATCTAAAAGAAACAAAAAAAATACCACCAACTCAACAAAAAACAACCAAGAAAACAAAGCCTCGAGCATACACCAAAACAAATGCAATCACCCTTCTATTTAGGGTATGGCACAATGTAACAATATGTATTCCTTTTAGGGTCTAAATTGGTGATTTATTTTGTCACTCTGGAAAACATTCCATGTTGGTAGGTGTGACACTATTAAAAAACATGAAATTATCTATGAATTTTTATTATTTTACAAGCTGACCCGGCCACGCGTTGCTGTGGCTCAATCTGGTTAAATGGAAAGCGCACAATTATAGTTGGTTTAATTTCACAATTCTTATGGGTATACAATATATCTCAGGTGATCGATTCTTTTGCAGCTGGACACGCATATTTGTATATAATTTTAACGTCTTTACATGTCATCACAAAGTAGAATATTTCAGGCAAGCATTTATTTCATCCGCTAGTGTCAATCGAGGAATTACAGGTAATGTGTGCCTGAAATGTCGTGCAAGCAATATTAATGCTTTTCAAATGGTCTCAGGATTCAACAGAAATCTTGCAATGATCGATCCAGAGCCTCGAGCGATGCTTTGTGCACCGTTGTGCATTCATCCCAAGCAATAAGTTGGCATTTCTGAAATATTTGTCCCATGCCGGATGATTTGAATATGTTGCACGTGAGTGTTTCAATGAATTGCAAGTTCAATGGGATGCACATCCCGTCTCCAGTGTCGATATTGTATTCTCGATATTGTACAAACCTTCATGGAGTGAACAAAACAACTAACCAAAGCTTCATGGAAATTGGATGAATGTTGTGGTAATGCATGAAGTAATCAATATTGTATCGATACAGTATCGATATTGTAATGATACTTTATAAAACTTTGATAAAAAACACCTAAATAAATTCACCTCAATTTTGTATCAACAATGTATCGATGTATCCATATTTTATCGATATTATATCGATACAGTATCGACATTGAATTATCGATTTTGTAGAAACCTTCGCGGAGTGTACTCAATAAATTTCCAAAGTTTCATGGCGATCCGATGAATAGTAATGCATAAAGGACAAACAATTTATATACATTCGATACAGTATCGATATTTCAACGATACATTCCTTTTGAAAAACTAAATAATTTCACCTCAATTTTGTATCAATAATGTATCAATTTATCGATACTTTAGCGATATTATATCGATAAAGTATCGATATTGAAAAATCGCTTTCATAGTCCTCTTTTCGGGAATGTACTCAACAACTTCCCAAAGTTTCATGGCGATCCGATGAATGGTGTAGTAATGCATAAAGGACATACACACACACACACACACACACACACATACATTCATTTTTATATATATAGATACATTATGTCTATGCATTGGTTCATGTTGAATCTCTTTTGCAACACTGATTCCCATGCTATTAGATGCATGTAGATACTAATGTTGGAACTCCCTATCCTTATCTCATCACCATATATACATCTCTACTTTCAAAATATTCACTGAAAAAAATACTGTTATTACACTCTTGGTCACTGAAAATGTTTTAACTCCTGGGAGGATGTGTTTGAAACTGTAGGGATTATTTCAAATAGGTAACCAAGGAGTCACGTGGTATAAACACGAATGGTTCACAAATTTGATATGCTAAAACTGCTGATTACAACCTCAATAATTGATTACACTTGTTTTTTTTAATCTCAATTGGGAGCTCTATAGCTGAGACAGATGACAAAAACTCAAATGAAAACAATTGATGGTATTATAATGAGCGATTCATACAAACTAAGCTCAGCGCAAAATTACCGACCCTGCCCTCACCCCTGCCTTCAACTCTCTCTCCCCCCTTACCCCCCCACCCTTCCAACCCAGGAATAGGACAATATTCTCCCTTCACCACCACCCTCTTTGCGTGACTATATATTCTGGCATGTTTAACTTCTATGTATGTTAGTCCTGATGATGCTACAGTACAGTGAAACATGTTGACTCCTTTGTAATAAAAGATTGAATGTGGAAAAGTGCAAAGTATCATCACTTCATGTCCAAACTAAATTTGCAAACCATTCTTGTTTGTACCCAGTGACTCCTTGGTTACCTATTCGAGATTATCCAGACGGTTTCAGACAGCCACCCTGGTAACCATTAAGTAACTTTTTGGCCTTGGTCAAGCTATTCATTCTCATATTATGCAAAACTGCCGTCCTTTTGTGCAACGACATGGGTAAGTGTAAGTATTAAATTGTACGAAAAGGGCAGTAGATTTGAATAATAT
Source organism: Platycnemis pennipes (assembly GCA_933228895.1). Taxonomy (NCBI): domain Eukaryota; kingdom Metazoa; phylum Arthropoda; class Insecta; order Odonata; family Platycnemididae; genus Platycnemis; species Platycnemis pennipes. The sequence goes on along the minus strand of OW121853.1, from coordinate 118,130,034 downwards.
GAGCATGTAAAGCATTACACAAGCCAAAAAGTCGCTTCTTATGATTACCCATGTCATTGCACATAGTATAGATATGGAGAAAACTGAATTTTGTGGCACTAACCAATACAAAGGAACTGCACTAGTAGGAGAAGGTGGGCAAGATAGGGACATGGACATCACAATCTCAATTTCATAACTGCCAATGTATTATTTATATTAGATTTCATAGAATATTTGTGAATCCAAAAAGTGTATATTAGTTGCAGGATATAGTAAAGCCATAAGATCTTGTGCCATTTTAAATTAGTACAGGGAATATTTCAGCAGTCTCAAACTCATCTAAAATGCATTCCTTCACGCCTTCTCTTACCTTAGACTATCAGACTTTCCTTTTCCTGTTGGGCTGTTTCCAGTCACAGGACTTGATGTCATGGCTGGTGTGGGACTGTTGGTAACTCCCGGTTTTGGAATCTCCTTTGCGTTGACAAGATGACGTGCACCCCAGTTGCATTGAACAAATCTCCATGCGCCAGCCACATAGACTGCATTCCATGAATTTCTAAAGCGGTTATCTTCAAATCGCACACCAGGTTGGTAGCCTGCTGACTTGGAGTATCCTTTGATGACTACACAGTGGAGACCAGCATAACTGCAAACATCAAAAAGATACATATTTTCAGCTAATGAGATGGCATTGGATTAAGGAAGACTTAACGAATTGAATAATCAGTTTAATGCTTACCAAAGAAATATATCAAGTAAACTATGAAAAGCTTCAGATTAGGTTTAGCCAAAATATTATTAAGATAGAATTCCTGTATACGTATTTAATTGTTGTCAATGAATTACTTAGCCCTTATATGTAAGGTATCTAGTATACATAGTGTTTGTAGGTTGTGGTGGTGTAGTGGGTAGAGCACTGAGCTACTGATGGGAGGCTTCCAGGTACAAATCCCAGGCAAGAGTCTTTCTGGATGTCCCCACCTTAAATCCTTGAGATTTAATTTACTGGGTATCAGAACTTCATAGGAAATCTCAGTTGGCCCAGGAAAAGGAACTGGCCTCCCTACCTTGAATATGTGAATTTCAAATGCCAGTGGCTTAGTATGGGCTTACTCTACTCTCACATATCAAAAACCAACCTCCGGGTTGAACACACCATGTTTGTGGTATAAACTGATGGTAGTTCTTTGAGAAACTGCCTCAAGGATATTTGAAAATGAATTAGTTGTCATAGCTACATTGGTAACTCCATGTTTTTTTGACTTCATTGTCTCTATGGCATAACAAGTATTTCTCCTCTAGAGTAACTCTCAGTGGCCAGATTTTTTGGATTAACTTTGATCGGAATTTTTTTTCAACATAGAATGGGAAGAATCTAGCTCATTAGTAATGTATGGATAGCAAAACATTATATTTTATTTAATAATAAAAAATAGAATTACAACTCAATCCATAACAATTGTATGTCAGATACTTTTTATGGATTTTAGTTCACCCTGTTCAGAGCGAAATAATAATACCTTTATTTTCCTGGAGATCAAGGTACACACCAGGGGGTAAATGCATGAGATATGAGGAACGTGAAAGAAAATGAATGACTCATAAAATTACTAGTCCTTCATTATCTCATATTATATATGATTGGAAACTATATGGGATTATGGCTCCAAAAATATTCTTTACTGAATGTCCAATAACCATAATTGATGGCATATAAGATGCACCTTTTTCTGAAATTATGGCTCAAAAAATACCTTGAGTTTGTTGAGTCTGTCATTACCTGGGTTTGGCCTTTATGATTAAATTGAGGGATATTGCTGTTGTCATTGCCATTATTGTGTCTCTATGCTATGTTCGGTATTAAACTATGTACAGTTTGGTGACATTGAAGATGGCATGAGTGAGAGGTTGAACAATTTATGGGTACAAGTGTATGGTCATTCAAAACCATATGTTTTTTATTAATTTTTCCTCAGAAATATGCCCAACTGACATAAGGGTGCATCTTATGCCATGAAAATTGGTACATAATGAAATTGAGGTAGTTTAACTTTGAGTGGCATTGACACATAAAGACTACAGGAAGATTGCCTTTGTATGACCATGCTTTCCTAAAAGGGAAGTTTTGTTTGGGGGTTTAGTTTTGAACTGACATACCATGTAGTACAGAGAATCCTAGAACTAAAGATTAAATAATTATTAGATTATTAATGATAGAACTTTTTGATAGGAAATTGACTGTAAATTAAAGTAACATACAAAGCTTTCATGAGTCTCTGTAAAAAAAAATTAGTTGGTGATGTAATTCAACTTTGCTGATTTACTCAGTGGAATTAGTTGCAATGCACTGTGTGCCAGATGAATTTTTGTGCTTACCTGCATAAGCGCTTAAAAAGTACATGGTAGCTCTCTGTTCCATGTTTGATTCCTCTCAGGAGACCCATTGGTGTGTCTCCTCTGAGATTGTCATCAAACTGCATGGTGTTGAGGTTTTTGACTGTTATCCATCTGAATATGGTCCTGCCAAAAGAAAAAGAATTTTATTAAGAAATGCCATATACCTACACACTCATTCAATTTATAAAACTATGAACGTGGAAGGAACTGCACAGAACATAACCGAATAAATTTTATCTCACTTCCTACTGGAGAGTTCAGTCTAAAATGGTTTGGGAAAGGGGTACTGTATTAGTTTGGAATGGGTTGACTGTTAATGATAAGCTACATGCTTCAACTGGCTTTAAACTGAGGAGCAGGACTGATGAAAATGAGGGCCCCATTTTAGTTTTTGTTACACTGAAAATTTTAATCTCAGATGCTGTACCCTAAAATCTAACTCGTAGCTCTGAGAGGGCATCAAAGTTTTAGTTGGTCTACTTACTGAGGTCCTGTTAGCCCTTTATTTCTATACATGTTAATTAATAAGAGTAGAATATTTTAGTATCAAAAGTGATGCTACTCAATTTCTTTAAAGTATTTCTTTTACCCTATAATCTTCAACTTGGAAAGGAGATTGCCTCCACACTTATCTTTCCTGATAGTAATAATCAACATTTAGTGATACTCAATAATCAGAAAACATTTACATGCTAGAGACAACTGGTATTTTGTTTCAATGTTTAAGGCAATGTGAATCAAATTATGTACTAATATCCCGAGGTTACTTAGTATCCTTAGCTAAATTTTTTATGATATTCCCTTCCATTTTACTATACGAGTCTTTCAAAATATAATATTTTTTTAGATTAACTATTTCGTGGCTTACCTACATTAATTGATGTTATTTCAGGGTATCTCATGATAAAAAATAGACTATGGCACTTAATTCTTACCTTGCTTTTTCGACATCAGAACCACACCTTCCTACCAGCTGTCTCACAAGGTCAGTGAAGGTCTTTTGATCTTCTTGAGCCACCTGAAAATTATGATTTTTAATATTAGCACCAGGTTTACAGGTGAATTTTAAGTCGTCCACAACATACTCGTATGAGATACAACGACTGAACTATCTCGAGCATATTTTTTATAGGGATCAGATGCCCTAGTGGTTGCCTCTCTGAGGTAGAGTCATTGTCCAGCTCTTCAATCTATTTGTAGAAGATAGCTGTGCCTGGTTTTGCTTTCAGCTAGTACAGCAGCAGGATCCATCAGAACATGCAGGCTCTTGCATGAAGAGTAGTAGTTCACGGGGAGGGCAATGTAATATATTATGTGATATGGCAAAGAGGATATGCAAAACAAGGGAGCAGAATTAACCAAAAACAATTGTGACAAAGTGGTTTCAATGTGACAAAAAGGTCTCACTGTCACATCACCTGATGAGGTTGTACTTAAAACAATGAAACCTTGGCAATATGATTTAAATTCTATGAGGAAAGATTAAGTCAACTTTTGTTATTTATTTTAATGTACTGAAGTAGTGCTATGAGAAAATGCTTGTTCCCTTTTACTTGTGGATATCCTCATTCCAGTACACATTTTATTCTGTACTCTGTCTTTTTAAGTTTATACTGACAGTCATCCAGGCTCTTTATAATTAGCTATCTACCATCCACAACATTCATCCAGCTTATGTGCTCCTATGAGACAAGCACTACATGTATTGTATGTAGAGATGGGCAACTTGGTAAATTACCGCGGTAATTTTCGTAAATTACCGTGGTATTTTTCGTAAATTACCAACACCCCTGAAAATTACCGTAATAAAAGGTAATTTTCAGGAAAGTTCTTTTTTAGAAAACTTCTTTCTCACTAAGAAACCATTGGAATGGGTGATATCAAAAATTAAGAAGCTAAAACGATTTGGTTTACATTGTGTCCATGATTAATTTCAATTAATTCAGAGTAAAATAACAAATGCATATTGCGAAAAGGTATGTCTTTGGAACGAAAATTTCTCATAGTGTGACAAAAGAGAGGCAAACTGCGTGTGGCTGCAACTTAGTTTTAATTTTTTTAAATGAGTTATAATAGATAAACGTCGTGATGTGTTTGATATAATCGTCGGAATTTGTATCTCATTGCTATCTGATTTCGTTTTGAGTCCTCTGATAAAGATTAGCAGCTGAAAACTTAAAATTACCGGAAAATTACGGTAATTTTCGAAAATTACCTCAATTGAAAATTACCATAATTTACCCATCTCTAATTTTACGAGAGTAGCCAACCCTTGAACTACTAGAACTTTTTATTGAAATACCCTTAGTTGGAAGCAGCCCCCTGAAGCTTAATGCTATCGCCCTATAGCGAAAGCGTACCATTCGTGTACGGTTTCAGTGTTTCGCCACCAGTTGTCGCTACTGCCTAACGATGCTAGAATTTTTCTGGATGCATTGCTTGCATGTGAAAACATCGGTTAGCAATGAATTATTTAATTATTTAGTGGCCAGTTAGCGTAATTTAGTTTGTGGCTATTTCAGCAAGAAAACATTTCCAACTCTTGCGCTATTGTCACTGTGAGTTCTTTGTCAAAGAAAACTAGGACAATGCCTAAAGAAGTGTGGTGTACTGTTGTCACATTCATTTTCAGCCTCGTTATATTAAGAATTAAAACCATATTTTTTCGTGGCATTTCACGTATATATAACCATAAATAAGGATCCATCGTATTTCTATTATAATGTAACTGATCTATATTGCGACACGCTAAGGTTTCATGATTTAAAAAAAACTGTGGTTAGTACAAAGCCGATATTTGTATGAAATTTTGCCCGTGCTGTGCACAATGCTAAAAAATGATTTGCTTGGTAATATATGCACTGTTTTCACAGTTACAACAGTTTGAATTAAATATGTTAAAATGTCGGAATTTGGACCCCATGGCCCGAATTCCGACACAGATATGATTCTAATTCCGACAGTGTGTGGTTCGTAAGTTTAAGAGCTAAAAAGCAAAAAATGAGCAGGAAACTGTAATGAAATAAGTTTTATTTATGCAAAAGAAAGCAATCATTTCATAATAAAAAGTTTATGACAATACTTGAAAATATTTTACTAGTCATAGCATTAAGGACAGAAGAAAATTCTACGAAATTTAGCATCTGCACATTCCTCATGGACATAGTGTTTGCAAACGCTGCACAGACTAATATCGGCACCCTGTCCTCTCTGAAAATGGTGAAATGCCGGCGCTCTTTTTTATTGGAAGGCATTTCACTAGCACCCGGCTTGCCTGCGTCTCCAGTTCAGGATTTCTTTTTTCCGGAATGCTTTTTCATCAATGCTGTAATTATTTCCTGGCATTTGCATAACACAGTGTTCAATCACGATACTTTTTAGCTTTTCAAAGTAATATTTCACGATCATGCGTTTTAATTTCATGGCTCTACCTTGGTTCATTCTCTGAGCCCTTCTCTTTGATACATCCATGCGTCTATTCAAAAATAACTTCATCAACTTTATACCAGCTAATCCTGCGTTTTCATTGAAATTATGTGCGATTCCATTGATTTCACAGTAGGCATAGACCCTTCTTCTCAGTCGACCAGTTACCGGCATCCCTACCTCTCCGAAAAAAAAAATCTCCGGCATATTTCCTTCACTTGATCACAAACCAAAACAGCAGACGACCAATATTTTTTTATCATATTATTTTCTGAATTAAGAAAATTCGTGCATAACTTGCAACAGTTATTTCAATGAATTTTCGTTCTTCTCATTAAATATTTTTATGTAAGGAAACAGCTAATTATTGAGCTCTGAAAAACCACAATAGCTGTTTACAAAAGTAGCACATAATTCAACGATCTCCGGTACTGTTATGTGCGGGTTAAACGGAAATTAAGAGCCGCTTGTCCTTATTCCGACATCTGTCGGAATTAGGGAATCCACGATCTATCTAACTCATTCTTGAAATTCTCACTGTGTATCCATTATTTCTCCTAACTTTGCATGCTGCACTATACAGCAACAATAGGCTGCTAAGCGATATAAAATATGTATCACTTTCTAAAAATGGAACACAGAAAATTGGTTAAAATGACACCTCAAGACGCACGCCTTTCGCACTAGAACACAAAATGTGCACTAATACAACGAGCGCCACATCTAGGACAAGGAAACTTTTTGTGTCTCCTCATTGATAGACGCCAGTCCCATATTTAATGACAACTGTCCACCAATTTCAGTACTTTTAGCAATGCACCCGGGTGTCGGAATTATTCCCGTGTCGGAATATGGCGTAGGTACTCTTATATCATCCAGATATCCACCCATCTATTATGTGGTTGGATTTCTCTGTAGGAAATTCAGAAAATTTGTACACTGCATTGATTGTTCCAGTTCTTTGGATTAATACAAATCTAAAAGTGACGTCAATATGCTAGCATTGTTGAATTCTAGGAGTTCTATTATAAAGAAAAATAACCTTTACATTATGCTGAGGCAAGAGGAGCATATCCTTATTAGCAATATAATGTTTCCAGATTGCTATTCCAGAACATTAGAATTATGTTTGGACAATATATGTTTTACATTTCCCTTTGAAAAACATGGGACTGATATGATAACACATATTTTACATTATTTCATTTTAATGAGACTTAGGCAGCAATATAAAAGAATAAATGCCGACTTAATTTTTAAAAAATCAGTCTACTGAAAAATCCTCTCATTTTCATAAAACATGATGCAATTTAAAATTTTGATTTGCATTTTAAATTCAATGTGTTTAAAAAATGTTTTGTTTGACAATAAAATAAAATCAGTATCTTCTCTGAATCATGGATTTCCTTGTCTCATCTTATCTCTCTGTATCACGTAGGAATTTTCTGAATATGTTGAGTGAGCTTGAAATGGTAAAAATGCACGTTATAAGCATAATGAGTTAATTCTTTTACGCATTTTTAATAATTCGTGCATTAACTACATTATTAATAATTGCTTCTGAATGTATATGATATTGCCATAATGCTTGAATAGTTTTTTAATGTCGTTAAAGTGCTGTGAAGGTAAAGCGGACATATGCCTCAAAGTATGAGGTTCTTAAAGTTATAAAAGGATACTCTTTATCAAAGTAATTTTATAACACTATCACGCATGTTGAAGACAAAACTCAAGCTTATGTTTTTATTAGGAACTACACTTATAATTGGTATTAAATGGGTTTAAATTAAATTGCAATTAGCGCGTGTCAACTTTTCCTTAAAGGTTCGAATTAAAATAATTGAAATTTACTGGTTAAAAATGCTTATTTTACTTTAATATTCTGATGATATGATATTAAATATAAATACTAAAATGTCCTTCCGTTGGTATTATCTCCTGTTAACAACATTTTGCCTCTCTGTTAAACTTTATTTGATTTTTAAGGATTCCGCAAAGCCCTATGCACCTATAAATGTCACAAAAAATTGGCGCGCCTCCTATGACCTAATCATGCGTAACAATATGAAACTTAGAGAGAATAAGAAACAAACTTAGCAATGTTCAAACGCTTCTCTGCATTATGACGAAAGAAGCTGAGATAATTTCAATTCCACTATAATGTTTTGTTCCAAAAATGCAAATATAGATGCGAGTTTGTGCACTTGTCACCCACGTTTTCCACCCACTTGCAACGTTAAATTAATTTTTTTCGCGGTGGATAGAAATTGAAAAATTAGTACGAGTAAATAAGGTGTACTTTGCTTGGGTTTCAAATTTTTAGGAACCATATTTTCATTCCTGCAACTCTTTAAATTAGATTATTTCAGTGCAATGCTCAAAAGCTAGCATTGCTAGATGCTAGCGACAACTTGCGGCGGGAGAAGGAAACCGTACACTAAGGGTACGAATTTCTTTGTTGACATTCCTATCCTATATATTAATCCGTGGTTGGAAGCAACCTTGATGTAAAAAATACACAGGTAACATATATCTCAGTGGGATATTGGTATATGGCTTAGAAGGTTTGGGTGGTGGAGAAACAGAACTCACTGATATTGCAATCTGGTCCACTTGCGCAAATTCTATCGGGTGCTGGTAGAGATGTGCCTTGGGGATTGGAGGGGGCATGGGAGCAGGAGGCTGTGATGGGTACGGCTCGAGGAGGATTGCCGTCTCTTCGGCACTCATGACTCCCTCCTCGGGCAACCCGATTCTCCCTCCTCCACCCTTCACCCCTCTTCCCCCTCTCAATCCCCTGATGCCTCCGTGACCAAAGTCATCATCTTCATCTTCTAATTCATCATCAAGATACAAAGATTCTGCTCTCATGTACTCGCTTCGTTTCTCGTTGATCAGGTCCAACATCTCACGACTCTGTTTCTCCACAAGGGCTGCTGTTGCAGCTCTGAAAAGTGTGATGGAATTTGTTGTCATTGAAATTTTATTTATTTATTTTTCCAGAACTTACATGCCATAGTTTTATGATTAGAATCTGTGTTCATCACTCCCAGCATGCTAGTGATCTGGAGGTGTTTTACTCAGGCTATAATGGTATACATGATAATGTATGAACACAGACAGTTTTCATTCTGAAGGGTGAATTAATTGGTGAGCATAGAGCCTGCCTAACACTTTATCAGATTGAAATTACCATGTTAATCTAGTTGCTCCCATCCCTATACTTTTTTCGTAGAAAATATGTAATACAAAAATTTTTATCCTGCCTTTGGCTGATAATTTCTAAATATGTTATTTCATATCTGAGCATAGGACCCTTTGGTCAGCGTCTGCTTGGCATTGCTCTGGCTTCTCAGTTAACATCCTATCACAATACTTGTAACATGCACTCACAAAACAATATTATCAGAGTTTCATTTTATCAGTTATTGAAATGACATGAGTGAGCAATTCAGGATAAAACCAGCTATGTGAAAAAGAAAAGAAATGGAATTATGCATATGTAAATAAGTGCAAAAAGATAAAATTTTGAGGTTTGTACATTACTGATGATTATGATTTTTCCCAATGCAGGAGATGATCAAGGATGAATTCAATATCTAAGAATCACAATTGATTTGCATTAGCAAATTGTTGCTTTTGGTTTGGTACATAGTGTACATGCAAGACTTCATTTGTAATGAAAATTCATGCAATATTCAAGCTTTTTTTTCCAAGAAAAAGAAAAGGCTTGAGGATAGTGCATCCATCAAATTTATTGGCTAATATTATGCACCAAAATGACAATTTCTATTTTCTGACTAATAGTTTAATCATGATATTATGGAAAGGCTTTGACAACTGATGAATAAAGTGACGTGTCAGTTTGGTAGGTTTATTACCTTTCATGTTCCAGCAATTTCCTGGTGATTGACTCCTTCTTTCGATCCCTCCTGAGAGTCATATTCTTCTCGAGGTCCTCTCTTTCCTGTTGCAATCTCAAGGAGATTTCTTCATCTCCTGTTCCTTTCTTCTTCTTCCTCGAACCACCAGTTATCTCCCTTTCAAAGCGAGTTGAGAGCCGCTCCAACTCCTTCTCCCATTCTTCCTGTTCTCATTTAAAATAAAAAAATGGTGCAAAATCCAATCTGTCACATTTGAAGTGCTAACCGGTGAGGTAGAATTCAAGTTTATCCATTGGATAACACCAGTAGAATATAAATTATAATCAGTATGTACACATATATATCAATAGGTTCCTTTCTTATGACTTAAAAGTATGTAGGCATATATCAAGCATTTTTCTTGCTTCAGTCCTAATGCAGGTTTGCAACAAGTAACTATTAAAGGTGGGTGAAAACTCTACCATTTTATTTGTATGAAATGCTTTTGCTAGTTCAAAGTTTCCAGTTAATTGACTGTAAAGTTAATATTAAGTTCAGAAGAAAAAGCCTAATATCCATTTATTTTTCACAATTTAGGCAAAATGATAAAAATTTTATTTACATTTACGAAACACAATGGTCACATTTCAAATAATCAAACCTGCCTGTATTATGGAAAAAATAACTTGGGAATGTATCTGTCACCATATTTATTCAGCAATGGCTCTAAAAATTGTTATTCCTTTTTCAAATTTGACTTTCATAAGTTTTTTGTTCATTGATGACTTACTTGGAAAATAAATTATAGACTTCAAATAATAATGACTGTAGACTCAAGTTGTCATCCATTATTCTTGAGGCACAATGCACTAGTTTACATACTGTTATTTGGAGTAAATTTGCTAATTTTATCATTAAGTCAGTTCCTACAGCAAGAGTATGTTATAGGGAGAGCATTGTGAGAATAAATATAATTTTCTATAATGGAATAGAGGTACCTAATTCAACTCTGACATACCCTAAACTCTTCTGTCATTCGCATGTCCTCCTCTTCTCTCTGTTTTGCAAATTTCCTGTATAGGTCATCTTCTTCTCTGCGATGCTTCATTTCCAATTGTGTTTGCTCATCTCGGTCCTGGGAAAAAGAAAAGAAATGCATTATGATATATATTTTGCAGACATATGGAGGTGACCTAATTGCCTCAAAATATACTGTGTGAAGAGCAATAGGTAGACTACTTCAAACAGATCTATCCTAAAAAAGGCCAGTGAGGATGGAAAGTTGACAGGGGGCAATAATTTTGGGAGATCTACCTCTTCTAATTCTAGTAGAGGTAGATGTCACTGTTTTGTTAATCTTAATGATACATCAGCTGGGTTGTACTATTTTTCCCATTTTCCATCAAGAGCTTTGTCATGTCCTGACATACGTGTTGATACACAATTTTAAATTAAAAAATTAATGAGTAAAAAGTGCTATTGACCATATGGAAAAGGATGTGCTTCCTTCACTTTCAAAATTGATCAGCCAAATGCTCAATGTATATACAAAATGAATCTACAAAAAACAACTAAAATTCTTAACAGCCTCTCTGTTTCTGGTTGCATAGTTTTCCTAGACTTTTTGCATGTGATGCAAATCTAAAAAAATAGTAGAAGTCTCTTGATTTATTTGCTAAAAAATAATTTTTGATGCTCCAGAAGAAATAATGTTTGAAATGGAAAATTTTGGTACATAACAAGTACCTACTATTGATTTTGCTTAGTTCACTGGTTTAGTATCAAGATCTAATGGGTTTTCGATGAGAATAACTCTTAGGGGATAATGTTATACTTGTGTCTGCAATGATACTAAATAAATACCATGGACAAAATCTCTGTAACCACATGGTAAACTTTTTATTGATAACAATCATCTTTGCAAGTCCTACTTTTTCATCCCAAAAATGTGCTTTCAACTTGAATGGGATGCAAGGGTAAAAAATGCAAATTTGAGGGGAGGGGAGTGGGGCTTCTGGAGCCCCCCTGGCACTTAGACCTCCTTAGATCCATAAAATCAAGGGTACGTTGTAAACTTGGAAGATAGTATTAAATTAGATAAACCTTGTACTATTCCACAGCTTGTTATGACATGGTTTCAAAGCTATTGCATCACTCAAAGTGAAGTACATTTCCTATGAGATGGCTTTTTACACATACCTCCTCAAGGACTCAGGATATGGAATGCTCTGCCTACTTAGCACCCTTTTCTTTTGATGAACTACCTACGTTATTTTCATGTTTTCAGGGTAACTACTATAAGTATCTGAGACAATAGTTTCAGCTCTAATGGCAGCTGAAGAGAAGGCTCCAGCATCCACTACCATAGGCTGGCAGTGGCTGACCTATGGGGGAGGGGATACAGCCCCTTAGGTCGATCGGGTCGAAATTTTTGGGGGAGGTCCTGCAGATCCCCCTTCGGCTGGGGGGTATCCCCCCAAGACCACCTGGTTAGCCCCCCCATTGGTCCAAACCTAGATCCGCCACTGTAAGCTGGTGGTACTTGGGCTGGAATAGGTTCAGCAACATAAGGGACTAGAAATTGTCTTCAGAAAAGGAAAAAAATCTTTATGTATTGAATCTTCAAAGGAAGGATGCCAACAGAATGCAGCACAAAACCTGAATGCACCCTTCTTGGACTATTGAGCTGGACAAGAGTGGCATTTTGGCTGGGCTAGAATGAATTTTCGGCATTTATCCTTGGTAAGTACTTCAACAGCTAGAGTTGTCATGTACAGTTTTCCAATTATTAGGGAAGTTCCAAATGAGAAACACTAAAGGTACATACCTACCTTAAAAAAAAAACATTCGGCTCTCTGATCAACCGACGTAAACCACAAGAAAGGCATTTGGTCATCCCTGTGATTTTTATTTGGTAATAAAATGAATCTCACCACTATAATCGTGGATAGCATAATATACATGGAAGCCAATTTCCTGATTGCAACATTCTATTGTTACACATTTCTATTTTTTCACACATAGGGAACTGTTAAGCATTCTATAGAATTAAGGAGGAACAGAAAATACACGTTCTGCCCCTCCTTAATTGTACGATAATAATTGTAATTCCACCAACATAAACAGGTGGGATGCAACTCCTGCTTTCACTCACAGGAGGCTTCTCCTGAAATATACAACGTTGCGTGGGGATAACAGATGAACAAGCTATCAAAATTAAACATGCACGTGATGCAAGTTCCTCATTAACTGCTATCAGTGATGTGATAATCACAGAGTCACACATAATGAATATCTCATTAGGTGTAGTGCTAACTCCGAGAAAACAAACATTGGAATTAAAATATCAAAGAAAAAAACGAGGAAGCTAACATTTCAGCTTCATATATGTCATTAGGGATCAAAGACAATCGTCTTGACAACTTCCTTAGCTCTCGCAAGCTGAGGAGGCTGATAATGACCATTAGCAGAGGGCGAAAAGGTCTCATTCAAAGACCATGATACAATCACCGCTTGCAGGCAGTGTCGCAACAGGCAAAAATGCTAATATGATAGGTATAAAATCCGCACCACGATCCAGTTTACGGAACGGTTTCCACATCAGCCGGTAGACTCAGCCCCCGCATTACTCTGGCAAATGGAAAGAGGCGGAATCCCAAAAAAGGATTGCGGGAAAGTAGGCGAGAGGAAGGGAGTTGCTTCGTACAGCTGGGGTTCGGCACGACACAGGCGGGTAAGTTATGCGGCGAAGGTAAATTCCTCAGGAGGTAGGTACCATGAGAGGAAACATATGATCCAAACTCTTAGATTCCTAGTCATTCAGCCACGAATTACAAAAATAGTCCAAGGCGAGGTACTCCCACTTCATTCGCAAAAGCAGTCCTATGCAAGAGGGTTAAATTTTCACGTGACTAATTTACTGAATTTACTCCGACAAAAGACGAGGTTTTAAAGCCGTCCGAATGGTCCGAAGGCGCTGCAGCGAACAAGTGAAACGGCACTGGCGATTCTTTGGCGAAGGAGGAGTCTGGGAGGATAGTATCCTGGAAGCAGATGTCAAATTGTGCTAGAACGGAGCGTCATTCGTTGAATTTTATTATTCGAAGAACATTTCGTGCTCCTTAGAAGTTTTGGAATGCCCTCCATAAGGACACGGTAAGAAACTGCTCCAAGGAGTTGAAGGTACTCTTTAAACCTGTTTCCGTTTATGACTACTATTCATTGATACAGTGTTGATATCCATTGAGCGCTGTTCCCATGCCATCAAACCACGAAAACTGTGGCGAAGGAAACATTTTTCGTCTGCAGTAGTTTCTGTTGGCAATTTCTCTCGGAAGTAACTGTTGATAATGAACTTTACAGCTAGGATCTTAAATTTATAAAAGGGCAAAGTCAGACAAAATGTCTAAAAGGACAAAGTTCAGACACTTCCATTCGCATTTTGGCCAGTGCCACGATGCAGATATGTTACATTCTTGTGAACGTACAGAATAATCTTTAAAATATGCCAATAATGCCATTCGTACTTATTTGACATGTTTCCTCATTTAGCCCTTCGTTGTTACTGCAGGATAAGGTTGGTGTGGTGGCTAGAGGATTAGTTTCCCTTCCCCAGAGAGGGAAGCCACGGTTTCCACTGGGAACCCTGGCTGTGGCAGAGGTTTGTCAGCGAATTACCGATTATTGAGGGCTGTCTGGAGTACCCTTCGGAGTCAGAACTCCGTCCGTCGGAGTGGACATTAAATATGGACCACTTGGCGCAATGAGTGCAGAAGACGAGTTCTTTCCTCACCTCGATTTCTGCGATAGACTCTACCCTCCTTACCTAAACCTTCACCAAACTGCCCTAATAGCGCAGGAGACATCAACGGTCGGTCACATTTCTTAATATACTTATTAACAGACCTAAAATTCTAAAAGATTAAGTCTAATGGAATGGACGCAAGTCATAGGACTTGCCGTAAATTGCTTGCTATATTTTCACAAAATGCTTTATTATTTTTGGAAAAATCTTCTGATCGATTAATGTTTAAGCGCCATTATATTTAATATTCAAGCAGATTTGTACTGGTTTCATGTTGGAAGGTCGCTAACGATGAAACGTGCATGTAGTGGCATGTAAGAATCAGCCAGGCTCACACGTTGCAATCACGAACAGAATCTCGTCTTGATGTGCCAAAATGATAAGACAGAGTTGGTACACTCAGCCAAGATTTTTACGCCAAAGTTAAACAGTTGCACTTTTAAATTAAATAGATATTAAGCAACAATGTGAGATACTACCAGCTTGTTTTTATTGAAACATATCATTCCGTTTTGCATGGTAAAGAATATAAAGCTGGATTTCTTAGGGCAAAAATCAACGTCAAGTGTGCCGCTGAAAACAGAAGTGGAAATTAGTTTCCATCCATAGGAATTCTTACTACTATAATAACCGTCAGATAAAATGTTAATGGCAGGCGTTGTTCTCTCATAGTCATCCATTAGCTTGTTGGCGCAATGGGTTGCTATGGAAACCGGGGTCATTTCGATGTTACCCGAAATGTTCTCGTGAATTGTCTTTGGATTGTCATGTCTGAGCATTTTTCTTATTCTTGTTCTTTTAATGAGAAAGGAAATGATGTTCAACATTCAATCAGTGGATTGTCCAAATGGTTTTGTATTCTTGTTGCTCTGAATTGAGGTTAGGCTTGAGGTCTTTTTTTTCCTTTCTTTTGTGCTACCTATTTTTATTAATAATGTTGAATTGGAATTCTGTTGAGGTGAGTGATGAAATATTATGAATTGGCTGCGACTGTCGAAGATTATTTTTTAAAGTAAAAGTCACCATTTTTTAGCTAATGAGTTGAATGTGGAGAAACTGTCGATTACGCTAATTTAGAATTTTATACCATTTTCGTAGAAAGTATAATTTTTTCGCAACGCCTAAACAAACTGAACCGAAACAGAACAAAGGAAAACATTATATTCCACCATATATTGGTTGATGTCGCACTACTGGATTCAATAAATATACCTTGGAAGCCAAAAATATTACCTTTGCTATATTTTATAATGGGTAAATAAAGAAAAATTAATTGCGAGACCCTGGGTTTTACCGAGTGTTCGAAGCAAGGTAACCACCTTGTTCGATCGCGGAGCACCGTGAGCATTTCGTGGTGCTCGACTTTTTTTTACACTCGTGAGATTAATCCTGTACCTACTACTTATTTAGTAATTAATGTAGTTTAAGGATTATTTTCTCTTGCGTTGTGCTACGATAAAACATTCTCGGTGGTGTTGTCAGCGAAATGTTTTGTTTTTTAACCTTCTCTTCTGAAGTATTCTACCAATATTGATAGGTTTGTGTATAGTCCCTGCTGACTATTACTCTCTTACTAGGGCTCTTATCTTCCGTTTTAACCAGTCCACATTTCCAAATTTAAATCCCTCTTTAGATCTTTACGATCTGCGTGATTGCATATCATGCCGAATGTCCCTTTTTCCCCCTCCTTCTTAGTCCCTCTGTCATCATTTTCAATATTTCATTACCTCAAAATCTTATGTACGTTTTCTGCCTTCTTCGAATATCTCCCACCAACTTCCTCCCCTATCATATTTATAGTACCCTAATTCTCTCTCTCTCCATACAACTAACCCTATAGGTACCTCGACGACCTCCAGTTCCCTTTCATCATGTTTCTGAACCCTACTACACCACGCTCCATTAAAGTTTATTCTTTTTTTCGTGTCTCCACTGTGAGTGACTGCAATTCATTTCTTTCCTTCACGAATTCCTACGCGGATCGGGCTGGTGTGATGCCTTTAGGTCTGGCTTCCCATTCCGAGGTCCCCGAGTTCGGATTTCGGCGAAAGAAGATTTTTTTATAGTCTTGGGGGTGTGTGCTTGAATCGTTCGAGATTGATTCCGATACGGAATAATCCCGAACACAATTTAAAAACATACGAGTGAGTCCTTAGTTACGTACCCGAATCAATCCCAAACGATTCAAGCACACACCCCCTGGTGGGAATGTAACCATTGTAAGGAGAGAACGTCAAGTTTTATTCATATTTCCACGATTCTTTCTCCCTTGCAAGATTCATAATTCTTCACTATTTGTATCTACCATATATCATATAAAACCTTTATTTTCCAATTCTTACGAGGATTGGTGTGGTGATACTAGCGTCCAATCCCTAAGGTTCGGGCTCGAATCCCGGCACTGCCAGAGACACTCGTATACCGGTCCCAACCTGGGAGTTATGTAAAGAGCACTTCAAATTTTTCTATTCCGGTCGTCGGAAGGAACGTTAAACCGTGGATCTCTAGGCACCTTTCGTTAAGGGAAGGCTAAACGCCGGGTTCTCTGCATAATTCCACCGTTCCCTGAAAAATTCCTACCTCGACCCTATTTTACCCAATTAACTGTATTTGGCGCAAATTACCTCGGCTGTCAGTCGCCTGCCCCGAATAATTATTACTACGACAAATAGATATTTGACCAGCGCTATTCTCCTCCCGCGGAGGCAAACATTATATTTCTTCATATCACAGTCGTTGGGAGACATGAAAAACAAGCATTGCTGGAAAGTTGAAATCAGAATGGTTCTCACAAGAGAGAGCGTAGTTTATGTAAACATTTATTCATGCAGTAGCCTCTTGATTAACAGGATCGGTTTAACCTAGATCTAGTTTAACTGGGATGCTCCCAACGCTGGCATAATCTGGAGAATTTTCCTCATCTGATAGTTAATGTACGACTAATTCGTTTTCATACGCACATACAGGTACCTGTACCTCAATAAATACCTACGGTGTCAAATTTCTGGTTGTGACATTTTTTTTCCAGAAATAACCCTGCTAGGGATATTTGGATATACTGAATGGATAGTAGTACAAAACTCTTAAAAATGATGATTAGAATAATTTATATTAAAATAATAAAAATGATGATTAGGAACGTGATCTTTTTGGAAGGTTGGTCGACGTGGTATCGAGTTCTTTCTATGATGATTCCCTCGTTAAGCCTACTTTTCAACGGAAATTACTCGAGTTATATTTTCGTCCTTTCTACCCCAAACTCTTCATGGGGGTCACTAAAATGTGGCAGAATTAGGAACTATAGGTTTAAATACTAGGGTTCCCAGATTTATTCCGGAAAAAACCGGGACATATTTTTGAAATTTAGTATTGATTAAAATAAATCTGGAAAATTTTCTTTATTTTTGAAAAAATAGTTGCAGAACTGTAATTTGGTGAAATAATTACGTAAGATACGTAAGTATGAGGTGATAATTACAAAATTCATCCTGATACCATATTACTCATTACACAGACGAGTAATAATAAGTATAACTGGTGGTTTCAGGCGTAACTTTATGGAGCCTTTTCATGATTGAAAAGAAAACTTAACTTTGTCATTCCACATAAGTTTATTAAAAAACGACCCGGGTTTCGACGTCCAACGTCGTCATCAGGTGAAGACACTACAGAAGACATCGTATGCACTGGGGAAGGGAGGGGATAAGGTTCAGGGGGAAGGGGGTAAAAGAAGGGATAGAATATTGGCCTCCTATCCCTAAGGTCCGGGCTCAAATCCCGGTACTGTCAGATATTTTTCACTCGTATACCGATCCCCACCTGAGAATTATGTTGGGAGTACTTTAAGTTCAGTACTCCGTCCGTCGAATGAGACATTAAACTATCGTTCCCGTGGCGCCTTTCATTAGGAGTGGGCTAATATCGACGCTGGTTTTCCTTCCTCCGTTCTTGAAAGATCATACCTCTATCCGATTACCCATATATCCTTAATGGCACAAATACCCTGAGCTGTCGTTCGCCTCCCTAGAATAACACTAACTATTTACGTAACTGTAAGAGTAATTTTCCGGAAAGCTAGGGATTTCGGTTGTTGCCGTTATCAGGAGGGGTGGCGCCATCAAGGATATAGCGGTATTTGGGAAGAGGTATGATTCCATATTTATAAATAACCAGCGGATACTTGTATCTACGCTCACCAAAGGAATGCGAATTTTGACAACTTTCTTTTCACGGCTTACTTTAAGGTCTCTTATTATGCTACGCTCCGAGGCGATGAGGGTGAGGAGGTCACGGGCAAGAAAGGAATGGAATTGTGGGAGTGTGGTTTAAGGATTTCCGAGAGCGAAGCCGCTATCTCGAGGAGTCCGAATTCGGAAAAGTGTAAAATGGCGGCATCGCAATAAAAATGAACTGAAGGAAGCTTTGACGAGAGTCCGATTGACACTTAACTCAGGCCTGGTATATTATTTTTTAACCACCATGGTCGTAAAAATTGGGAAGCATTGTGACGTGGAAAGTGAAAAGAATGGCGTTAATCAAGGGTTTTTAAGCATTAGTGACGTATTCCACTTGATTCTCGCGTGGTGTCCTGGGGTCCTCTCACGTATCTGCCATTGCGTTATCGTTTCTTCTTCATTATGCTTAGGAAAGCAAAAATGCGACGATAATCCTGCAAATTTTTTGTGGCGCTTTGAATACTAATCTCGGTCTGTGGAGCAAGTCATTAAGACGGTTACTGTGAGCTAGGGTGCTGTTTGAAACCGTCGAGGTTTTCTCCAATAGGTAACCAAGGAGTCACGTGGTACAAACACGAATTTAGTGTGTCTGAATCGCTTGTTATAATATCATTAATTGTTTTCAATTGAGTTTTTCTGATCAGGGGGCTTTTTGCTCAAGACGGACGAGAAATACTCGAGTAAAAACCAATTGAGATTATTACAAGCGATTCTAATACACCAAATTTTCGAACCATTCTTGATTGTACCACGTGACTGCTTGGTTAATAATCGAAATAATCCCGACAGTTATAAACACAGGCCCCCAGGGCGCTACAAAGAGTTCGTGTTATCGATAACGAATTCGACAATGTGAAAGAAAGGTCTGCGATCCACCCTAACGGTTTGAAAAATTGCAGACGCAAACAACGTATTAGTAATGATGTTGGACATAAAAGTATTGATGCAGTTGTAATTTTAACTTCGTTGCTTGAGTCAATAGGATACGAAAACCTACAAACACGAAAACAGCAAACCAGACTACGGCTTTTATTTATTTATTTATTTATTGAGTTTAACGTTTTAATGAGTTGAGCCATTTAAAACCATTTAAAACGTTGAGTTTAATGTTTTATAGAAGTACAAGGCAGACTAGTTCACCTCCGACACCGAGTTAATTGTAAGAGCCACATTACTAGGCAGGACCACAGGTATAAGATAAGAGAACTACATTGCTTCATAGACAGATTTAAATAGTAGTTTTTTTCCCAAATAATTCGTGACCACAACAATTTTTAAGACCTCTAACACCATGGTGCCTTCATAAAACCAGTTTATCTTAAGGAGGTTGGCTCGCGACTGCGTGAGTCAAGTTGTCTGAGGAATCTTATTAATTTAAGTACGAGTATATGCCTGCTAAGTGATCCTTACTTCACAAAGAAAATTACCTAAGCTATTGAAAGTCATAAGTATCACAATAAATACGATGGAAAGTCGAAGGATTTCTTTTTTATGATAATTTTAATGAGCTCGACTATGGAGTCAATTGAACATTTACTTTAAAGAAATAAATTCATGTACTCCATGAATTTACTAATTCATAACACCAGAATATTACTATCAAACATTATGTTATAATATTTTTCTGAAATATGCTTTAATATCTCATTAGTAATGATATTATTCATACGCCATACATTTTACATAGAGCGACCGCAGCGCCACTTGAAGACAACTAACGCATTTCGTCTGCTATAAGCGCATAAATTGGTGGATTTAGCGAAAAATACGGTGGGTTGATGCCTTTATTTTCGTGTCATTTTATTTCTTGTGAAATTACGCATAAAATATCAGTTTTTTGCAAAAATGACATGACACTATGGTATTTTTAAACGTTATATTCCCATGTGACGGCCATTCTCGCCGTTAATCGTATGTAGTTTCAAATGCAATTTGTGCAAAAAGGAGTATGGGTTGGTATAATTATCTTTACTTTATTAGATAGAGGAACTTACGTTCTATAAGTGCTGAAAATATAAAAAAAATGACATGACTTTCACTTTTCGGTCCAACCTCCTTAACATGGATATGAAATTTCACACATTAGATCAATACAGATAGATGAAACAAGCGAAGATAAAATTAAGATGTTGACTTTTTGTAGGATTTTGGCATGTTGGATGAACAGTAGAACTTTTAATGTGTATTCCGCATGGTATTCAAAGAAACCTCTCTTAGATAGGTAATATAAGTAAACTTTAAGGTATGTTTAGTGACCACTCACCGCCTGCCATACACCCTCGAGGTGGTTTCCTGGATAGTTAGTAAACGCGGATGGATAGGTGTAGTGATGATGCAAGGAGAAGAATTACTTTGGCTAGGCAGGCGTATGCCAAAAGAAGAGATAGATGTCTTTCAATTAGAAATGTGTCGATTCTCGATACATACCTGTACATATTCTAGATATCACCGATTCTTGTGGACTGGTATCGGTATCGAGAATCGATCGCCTAAAGTCGATAACTGATACCGGCGATATCTATACGAAACATGAACGGTAAAGTCTGACTTCACCACGGCCGGTTGCCATGGTGATCGCCATCTTTTTTCCTAACAAATTCGAGTTACAGCAGCATACAGCAGTTTCTGCCATAAGGACTTCTTTTAGCGGTTGATTTCTGTTTTCGGAAGTGCCTTTAAGCAGTACAGGTAATTGCTATAGGGTGCCATCAACTACCTGTACCCACCAACTACAACTGTACTTTTCTTTTTTATCTACCTCGTGAAAACTATCAGTCTGTTACGACATTTTTTATGTGCTACTAAACATATTTTTTTATTAAACATGTATTGTAGGAAAAAATATAAAACTCTGTACTATCAAAGAGTTTCTATTTTCAGAATGTCCTCAGAGTGGAATATCAGAAGTTTTTTCCCAAAGTAAATAGTACATTCAAAGTTTTGTATTTTAAAATTGTATTTTTAGATTTCATGGAGCATTTTTGCTGTGGGTAATATATAGGAAAACTAGGTAAAATTATGTATGTATAAGTCGATGGTATCGGTATCGAGTGTCGATTTTTCAGGAATCGGAATCGGTATCGAGAACCGATACATTTTGGAATCGACTCATCTCTACTTAGAAGGGATATGAGACCCGGATGAAAAGAAACATTGAAAGCTGTTTAAATATGGAGGTGGAGGAGAATAGAGAAAGTGCGACGTACGAATGGGCTGACGAATTAAGAAGTGATGAACATGGTTGGGGAGGAAATGAGATTGCTGGTAGACATTACTAGAAATTAATCGAAGGCAGAGTAGGTGGATGTAACATGTGCTTAGGGGGAAATGGAAAATCTTAAAGTCGCTATCGAAGGCAGAATGCTCGGCAAGAGAGGACAAAGAAGGAAGAGAAAAGGTATTACGGATAGGATGAATATGAACGGATGATAACCTTATTAGCGTAACCAGTCTATTAAATGAATTAAATTGGGAATCATTGTCAAATCGCAGGTTGAAATTAAGACTTAATCTCTTAAACAAATTCCTAGACCATATTTTCAGTGATGATGTTAAAAATATTTTGCGGACCCCAACTTACTATGGTAGACTGGACCATAATCACAAAATTAGAGAAATAGATTGCCGAACTGACAGATTCAAAATGTCCTTTTTTCCTCGTACTATTAGGGATATGAATAACGGTAAATATATCCAGTACGAGTGTAGCAATGGATAACATTGGTAGCTGCATGTTGGTATAAGGACTTATAGCTAACCCAACTAACGGCATGTTTTTGCATGTATGTTTTGCTATTTTTATCTTTTTTTAAATAGCGTAGTTTTGAACAGTACCTATACAAGTACTAATCCTTTTTTTATGCATGATATGTAGTACATGTTTGGTGAGAGTTAACCCCCTGCCACACACCTTTATGGTGGATTGCAGGGTATTATGTAGATGTAGATGAATAGGGGTAGGAAATATGCCGATGTGAAGAGAGGAACAGCATAAGGATGGAGCCGAGATGTGAATGAAATGCAAAGAAGAGAAGGAACTCTCCACCACAACTATCCTAACCGGCGGAAAAAAATTCTATCATATCAAACCATCCATGTATTATTTATGGCGTGAGAATTGTTCCTGCAAGGTAAATGTATGTACTTGGTTCGATTCCCGGTGGGGGAAACCAGTTCCCTCCAGCCCTATTCAACGCGGTCGTTGGCAGTTCAGATGTAGGTACTTCTCCTGAGGTTTTCCTATCTCTTGTTTTCTATCTACATCTACATCTACATAATACCCTGCAAGCCACCACAAGGGTGTGTGGCAGGGGCTGATTGCTCACCAAACATGCACTACATATCATGCATAAAAAAGGAATAGTATTAATATAAATGTCAGAACTACACCATTTAAAAAAGATAGAAATTGCAAAGCAAACATGCAAAAACATTCTGTTAGTAGGATTAGCTTTAAGTACTCATACCAACATTCAGCTACCAATGCTATTCATTGCTACTCTCCGATAGGACATATTTACCGTTATTCGTATCTCTAATTGTGCGAGGGAAAAAGGACATTTTGAATCGGTCAGTTCGGCAATCAATTTCTCTAATTTTATGATTATGGTCCAGTCTGCCATAGTAAGTTGGGGTTCGTAAAATATTTTTAACATCATCACTGAAAATATTGCCTTGGAATTTGTTTAAGAGATTAAGTCTTAATTTCAACCTGCGATCTGACAATGATTCCCATTTCAACTCATTTAATAGACTGGTTACGCTAATATAATTATCGTATCGTCCCTTTACAAATCTTGCCGATCTTCGCTGCACACGTTCAAGTTCATTACTTAGACCGATTTCGTAGGGATCCCATACACTGGCAGCATATTCCAAATGAGGTCTAACAAGGGAAAAGTAGCTGATTTCTCGTACATGATCGTCACATTTACCCAATACTCTTTTAATGAAACCCAGTTTACGATTAGCTTGACCAATTATTTCACGTATATGTTTACCCCAGGAAAGATCATGTGTCAGTCTTATTCCAAGATATTTAATGGATTCCACGTTTGTTATTTCATTATTACTTATTTTGTATGTGCTAGGAGGAGAACTATTCTTTTTCCAAAAATTCATTACTACACATTTTTTAAAGTTTCATTCTAACTGCCATGTGCCAACTTCTATGGGTGGGTAAAGAATATAACCTTTCTTGTAATTTACTGATGGCTTTCTTTACACTCGCAAAAGATACATTCGTATGCATCAATCTCGTCTTTCTTTTCAATCGTTGAATCTTCGCTTTGTATTCCTGTATCTTCATATCATTCGACTTGGAAATATTTACCATCTCCTTCAGGCTTTTTCAATGCGTGGAACTTTGTAGAACTGGTATGAATATCCCCTAATATGTCCCTAGCTTCTTTCGCTGAATCACAATCCTCAATGTCGAGAAGAAAATCATCCCCGACACTGCGATACAGAATTGATCATGCCTTTCTGTCAATCCGTTGTCTATCGGCATTCAGTTCTCCATCGAAGCCTGGATGTACAGAATTCCAGCAGTTCTTATCTATCATGTACGATTTAACTCATAAGTTCCACACCAAACAGTTTCCATTCTCCAATTTTGGAATATTCACATTCTCTTTGATACCTTCAGCCATCACCGTCGCGTCGTTCTGTCTCAGTCGTCGTGTTATTCTCAGTCTCAATCCATTCACTTAACTCCATAATCTAAACTTTACCCGCGCATCCTGGGCCCATAACCTGTGTTTTTCTATGGGTGGGTGAAGAATATGAACTTTCTTGTAATTTACTGATTGCTTTCTTTACACTCGCAAAAGATACATTTGTATACATCAATCTCGTCCTTTTATCTAACTATAATGTAAACAATAATAATGCGTAGCAACAGTCGCTCATCAGAGCGCAGCACCATTCATTTAAATGTTAAATTTGAGTGTTGAGAATTTTAAATTGAGACAGCTTCCAACACTATCTTTGTATCCATTCTTTCATGCCTTATCGCGGCTCCTGTTGGAATCGCGTAAGTGGGGTTGCGGGCATTTCGTCTCATTCAGAAGTCCTCGTGTGGTCGAGCGTGCGTAGCAGGGCGGAGTGTCACGCCCGCTCTGGAAGTCAGTCAGTCAGTCTGCCAATCCCCTCCACATCATTCACGTCCCTTTCCTCTGCGCCCGGCCCGAACGCTGGCCTCAACTCACTACACGCATGCCTAATCTGTTCGTTTCTCCTACCCCCTCCCCCTGCATAACGTCGTTCCCGAAGTCGTCACACCCACCGCATGTTCGCGCCTCCTTGCTAGAGGGTGCCAAAGAGGTCACCGTGCCGACAATAATGGACATAGCGAGGACAGCAGGGCATCCTCCTATCCGGACGTCTTCAATGGGGCTCGGGCCGTGCTCCTTTGCGCTCCAAATTCTGATCTGGGGAGGTGGAGGATTCGTTTAAAACCGTCGAAATTATCTCGAATAGGCAACCAAGGAATCTTGTGGTACAAACACGAACATTAATAATAAATACGTATCATTGGGTAATCTGCCGGGCAACTACATTCATGACTCATAAACCAATGCGACAGATGAAAATCCTGTGTTATGAAAGTAGTTCATTCGCTACAATCAGAGCCAAAGCCAGGGGGTTTGTTTGAAACCGCCTGGATTGTCTCGAATCGGTAACCAAGGAGTCATGTGATACAAGCACGAATGGTTCGCAAATTTGGTGTGTTTGAATCGCTCATTATAATCTCTCTCCTTGTCTTCACTTGACTGAGATTATAATCAGCGATTCAAACAAAATATGTTTGCGAACCATCCGTGTTTATATCACGTGAATCCTTAGTAACCTATTCGAGATAAGGTTACTATTCTAGCTTACCTGGGGGGTAGTGTTTGAAACCGTCGGGATTATCTCGAATAGGTATCCAAGGAGTAACGTGGTGTAAACCATAATGGTTCGCAGATTTAGTGTGTTAAAACCGCTGATTACTACTTCATTCATTGTTTACACTAGTGTTTTATCTCATCTGGGGGCTTTATAGTCGAGACAAATGAGAAAAACGCAAGTGAAAACAATTGATGATATGGTAATGAGCGATTCAGACGCACTGAATTTGCAAACCACTCGTGTTTGTATCATTTGACTCCTTGGTTACCTATTCGAGATAATATGGACGGTTTCAAACACAGTCTCTCTGGGGATGTTTTTTGAAAACGTAGGTATATCAGGGGCACTATCCTTTCAGGAAAACAGTTGTGTTCAATTCCCTCGGGTTGGTTTGATCAATGAGTGCTAATGTCACCAAATTGTTTTTATTATTATCGAGTGAGACGACAGACAGCTAAGGATCCACGCCATATCAGGCCATTGGATAAAGCAGGGATATTTCAGGGAACGTAGGAAGGGTGGAGAGAAATCCGGCATTAACTTGCTTATGACGAAAGACCCCAAGGGGTCCACGATTCACCATCCCATCTCCGGAGTTACTGGTCTTGATGAGTTCTCCACACAATATTCAACCGGGGAAGTCGTATCTATCACTATCAAGGGTATTTATTATTAGTGCACCCTGACCACAAGTGGCCGGGCGAAAAGGTGCTGCTCTGGCGTCGATTGAAAACAAATGAGGAAAAGTACTATGAATCGTGATTTTTACCATCAAATGATTTCGTATGCAAGGGTGGTATTAACCTTAAAAAGTTTCTTTCTTAACATTTTGAATTAACTTTCATCATTTGTTTGCTGATAATGACGGCAGCAAAATTCTTCCTGCGCAGCCGTGACGTCAATTGTAATCGTGGCAGGCGAATCAAACCGAATCGAAACAATGCAAGGTGCTTTGTTGGATTGTGAAGCCGAGATTCCCACGCCCGACATTGTCGCGACAGCTGTGACACACGCGGCGGCGAGAATATTAAAGAAAAAAAATGAACACGCAAGGCGCACACCTGGTCGCAGCGGAGGTGCTCCCGTAATGTCATGGATTTTTGTGCTCTTTGGTCTTCGTAACGCCATGTGTTACGTAATGTTTCTTCGAACTACTTTTGTTTGGTGTTTACGTAAGAGTTGGTGGTCACCCGAGACCCGATAGAAGTGCAATTTAATGTTGTTCACTTATTTATTGTAGTTTCCATCATATTTAATGCAAATATTAACTTTCGACAAAATCCACTTTCGGAGCACTGGATCGGTGTGTTTGAAACCGTCGGGATTATCTCGAATGGGTCACCCAGGATTCACGTGGTACAAACACGATTGGCTTACAAATTTAGTGTGTCTGAATCGCTTGTTACGATATCATTAATTGTGTTCACTTGAGTTTTTCTCAACTGCCATGACTATAGAACCCCAGATGAGATGAACAATGTGTAAACAATGAATTAGGTTGTAATCAGCAGTTTTAACACACCAAATTAGCGCACCATTCGTGTTTATACCACGTGACTCCTTGGTTACCTATTCAAAATAGTCCCGACGGTTTCAAACGCAACCCCCCTGGGTAGCCTTTGAAAAAGTATAGGGTTTATATCCGGTTTCTATGAGTGGGTCTCTGAAAAGTTCTATCTTTAGTTAAATCCTTGATACTTAACGACTTTTACGGGGGATGCCGGAACCTTCCAATTTTATATTTCTCTATTTCACTCCCCAAAGGATATTGCAGGTGAAGATTAACCTACTTGGAAATTTCCACAAAGAAAAAATTCACCTTGACCCGGTACTCGAACCCGGAACCCCCCTATTTCCTGTCAGGTGCGGATTGAAAGGCATTCGTGAAATCTCTGTTTCGGAATACCTCTTGACAACCCGATCGGAGACGAAGGTGTTTTGATATTTCGGATGACAGAACAACTCTGGATATCCCTTGCAGAAGAGGTCTACTTACTTTTAACCTTGAAAATTAGGGTTTTACAACCTGTAAAGGTAGTTGTGAACTTATAACGTTCCTTAAGAAATAGTCTTACAAGATTGTTAGATAATGAACTGAAGCGTGTGCGGCGAAGATCGGCAAGATTTGTAAAGGGACGGTATGATAACTATGTCAGAGAATAACCAGTCTATTAGATAAACTAAAATGGGAATCATTATCAGACAGGAGGTTGAAATCTAGACATAATCTCTAAACTGAATTCCAAGACAATAAGTGGAAATTAATTAATAATTAACAATTCAAAGGCAATGAGTGGAAAGCTGCGTAAAACCAATTTAAGGATTGTTGATTGATGATAAACTTTTCTGTAATTGTACTGATGACGCCCTCAAGATAAGTGGTGTAACTGTCGTAAAAAAGTACGAACGCACGGTGGACATTCCCGGGAATAATGTTTAGCCAATAATTATAAGTCGCGGAAGGCTTAAAAGTAACCGTACTACTATATTCAAATGAGCATATCGCTCGTCATTTCAAAAGACCCGATTTTGTTCAGGGAATGTTAAGAAATGGGAGTCACACAGATCGTTCAAAGTATTTTTGTTTTTATATTTCTAAAAATTTTCCAGCGAGTGAAATTGATCTAAGAACATCTCCGTCTTCTCTCACTACCTTTCCTCCTGCTATTCCTTCCCTCTTTCCTGATTCTTTTTCCTCCTCTCTTTATTAGGGGAGAGTGACCTAAGCCACCCTCCCACTCACCCTTGCGGTCGCTTGCCGGATGTCTTAACGCAGATGCAAGCGTCTTCGAAAGGCTTTTTTCATTTCATCTCACTCGTCAACGAATGACTGGATTTTCCACATGTCGGATTGGAACGAGATATTGTTGCCCATAGGTCGTGTGTATTTCAAATCGTCGGAATTATCTCGAATAGGTAACCAAGGAATCACGTGGCATAGGAAACACAGGAAAGGTTCTTATATTTGGTGAGTTTGAATCGCTGCTTTGTCTGTGAGAAGGGGAGATCAAATATTCTGTCGAAGTAAAAAAAAATTAGGCTCTCGAATAGGTAACCAAGGAATCACGTGGTATAAACACTGGGATGGTTCGCATATTTGGTGAGTTTGGATCGCTGCTTTGTCTATGAAAAGGGGAGATTCAAACGTGTTCTCACGACGTAAAAATATTAGGCCCGAGTAATTAAAGGTAATTTGATCAAATGAAGGGAGTTAGGGTGTATTCTTTTGAGTTTACAGAGGGAAATCGCTTGGGGAAAGAAACGTTCTAAAGTGTCGAAAGAAAGTGGAAGTGGTCCGTGAAAATAAAACCTAACCGGACCGGTAGAACTCCAACCAATTTGGCCATAGTGGACCATCAGAATTAAAGTGGAATAAAATGGAATTTTTGGCAAGGTGATCGAATAATAATCTGCCAATTAATTTAGAAATGTTTGGGTTTTGAGAGAAAGTTCCCGCCAAGCCCGTGTATGGGAATCAAGAAAGTTGGCAGACATTAAAGACATAAAAGAAGAGGTGGGAGAGTATAGCTCTCGGGGAAGCAGAATAACCAGAAGTGGACAAAGTATGAAGAAATTAACTTCTGGGACATGCTGGGTGAAAGAGAGGAAACCTATACAGACCAAGAATCTACTCACGACTGAAATACTATCTAAAGATGGTTAAGTAAGGAAATACTTCATTAGAACTTCATAAGAATCTGAAGAATGCCTCTTTGTGGAAGTAGGAAATTGATAACAGCAGTTGAAGGGGTGGACCTTATTGGAGATGTATGAAATGCTATTACGCGAGGACGATGAAGATTAAATGGGTAGAGCGAATAAGGAAATATGAGGTTTATGGAATACTGGAAGAAAAGAAGAGTCTGCTGAAATCATCAAAAGGAAGACTACCTAATCGGGTACGTCTTGACGCCTTTCTTAGGGATACAATACTTGGTAAAAAAATTGAAGGGGAAGAGCCGTGATGTTAGGCGTTGCAGTTACTTTTCTTGTTGTTGTGAGTTCAAGCAAATATTAATCACTGCGTTTCAAAAAACACACAATTTTTATGCATGGCCGTGATTGAAGCTAGGGTCTTCCCAGCATAAGCTATGAGTGTCTCAAGGGGACTGGTGGCATGCAATTTTGTATTACTTGAAAATATGTTTTTCAGGTACTTTACTAGACAAATTCCGACTATATCCACCCTCCTTGTTTCGGTTAGAATTTCATCTGCATCCACGCGATACCCTGCAAGCCACCGCGAAAGTGTGTGGCAGGGGGTGATGATCACCAAACATACACTATTGACGTGCAACTAGGCAACTACATGGAAACATGCTAGATAATAGGATCACATGCAGCTTGATGGTTAGTATCTACATAGTAATAAAGGGATTTACTTGGGGAATATCTCAAAAATTAGTTCCTTCTCTTCTTCGATGGAGGTCATTGTTACGAGATTCCAGCCAACTAAATCGATTCGGTAAAAATATCTGTTGGTTCATGTGCTTTTTCATTATTTTAATAGACATTCTTCTCACGTCCTAATTGGTAATTGAATAAAAAAAGGCTATCTTTTTAGTGCTTAACGTACGAACTCCTATTCTCTATTTATTGAAAATCGTCTATCATTCTTGCTACCGTACGCTATACCTTCCCTGTGTTTATCATTGCAGTGTAGCTCAAAAAAATAAAATAACATCCCTGTCGAAGAGCAAAAAAATATTACCTTCGGTGACGCATCAACAATGCTATCAGTTTCACCGAGAATATAGGTCACCAATGGCAACGCCGAGCTGAAAGCTTCCCGCTTTAATCCGTAGCACGCAGGGAAAACCTGAGGGACCGGTCCTTGGCGCCGCCCATGAAATCGCCGGACTGATCCGAGAAATTGACGAAGCGGCGAATGTCACGTGATCCGATGGATGACGAAGGAGAAGGGGATTTTTTTTTTCGAGGAGAAGCCAGAGAAATTTCGCGGGAAAACCTATCGCGATAAAAAATCAACATTCAATCGACAATCGAATTCACGGTCAACATCGCGGCACCACTTAAAGGACTGAAGGAACAGATTTCACATGAAATTTTGATAGTTCAATTCTTTCGTACACCGTACGTTGGCGTGAGATAGATAGCTCTGCAATATGAACATGGTAGTGGCTTCATGATGCCTTCTTCGTGAGTTGCCCTTGACGACGGACCACCAATCAGCGTGCAGAATTAAAAAAAAAGTACTTGTTGATCTCGACGTACCTGGAATTTTTACAGCTTATTTGCGAATAGGAATATGTAGATTTATTCGGCAAGATCATATGTAAACTAAAGCCTTGTTTGAAAATGAGATCTGGTCACGGGATTCCAGGGATAGCTTTTTCATCTCAATGCAATTCGGCTAGGCTAGGGATTGGTAAACTTTAGTGATCGAAGAGCCAAACCTGTCCCTTAAAATGACTTAAAAATTTTTCAGGAGCCACAATAGAATTTTATGATCCATGGAAATTTAAGGTAATATAGTAGAATAGTAGCAAGTAATAGTACTAAATATATCGATATTAAAATAAAAAATCAGTCAAAAATAGCTGTTGTTGGTTTTGTACGAGCAACTTGCTTGCTTTTTGTAAGAAAATTGATTGATTTCCGGTTTTTAAAGTGCTATTCATTTAACAAACGATTCCCAGTTGGAATCATTCATAGATACCTTGTTAGTTTCTTTTAACATTTTCAAATATTTGAATGTAACTACGATAGTTTTATTACCATTTTCAATTTTACTTCCGAGCCATATTTATGAACCCAAAGAACAACATGTGGCTCGCGAGCCATACTTTGCCGGTCCATGGGTTAGGCTAACAAATAGACTGTTCAAGAAATTGATCTTAGATTATTGACGGAAAGATGAATCCTGCCACCCGCGGTAACCAGGGAACTCATTACGAAAGAACTAGAAATTGTCGTTCCTCAAAATATCAAAAGTCGTAGTTTCCGCAAATCCATAATTTCAAACGTGACAATCGCAATTTTTCGAGGAGTTGACATCAATATTTTGTCACTTTCATGGGTTTACGGCGGCGTCGTGATCCTCCAGAATGAAACCCAAGGTTGGTAACGCGCGTCTGTCGCGGTATACAGGAGGGGTGTATTTGAACCCGTCGGGATTATTTCGAATTGGTTACCAAGGAGTCACATGGTACAAGCAAGAATGGTTTGCAAATTTAGTGTGTACCGATTGCTCGTTAAAATATCATTAATTATTTTCTCTTAAGTTTTTCTTATCTGTCTGGACTATAGAGCCCCCAGGTGAGATAAAACACGGGTGTAAACAATGAATGAGGTTGTAATCAGCGGTTTTAACGCACCAATTTTTCTAACCAGTCGTGTTTATACCACGTCAATCCTTGGTTGCGTATTCGAGATAAACCCGACGGTTTCAAACACAATCCCCCAGGCTGGTAAAGTACCGTCCTGGGGGGTTGTGTTTGAAACCATCGGGAGTATCTCGAATAGGTAACCAAGGAGTCACGTGGTACAAACAAGAATGTTTAGCTAATTTGGCGTGTTTAATTACAACCTCATTTATTGTTTACCTGATTACAACCTCATTCATTGTTTTTACTTGTGTTTTTATCTCATCTGGAGGCCTTATAGTCGGGACAAATTAGAAAAACTGAAGTGAAAACCGTTAATGATATTGTGACGAGCGATTCAGACACACTAAATTTGCAAACCATTCGTGTTTGTACCACGTGACCCATTGGTTACCTATTCCAGATAAACCCGACGGTTTCAAACACAGATATATATTGCAAACAACCGGACTCTGCCCCCTCCTCCTCTGGAAACCTAACGGTCGGAGGTTAAAATCCACCCAAAGACGTTGCGAGGATGTTTTTCAAATGGAATATAAATTGAGCTGGAACTGTTTTGTTTCCTCAGGGATAAATTGATTTTTACATTAAAACCGGTGACTAGTTACCGAAAATAATATTATGTGCGTCACAGTAGTATTCACCTCGCTTGCACTCGCCTTCTACCGTGCAACCTCGCTTAGGTTTAAGCGAGTTTTGTGGATGGAAATGAAGGTGGGGTGTCTAAAGAACTTCTCCGACCACCATGAAAGATGCTTAGGAATATGCTCCTTTTTTTATGTCACGGAAATAGCTATGGACATTTCGTCTTATTGACTGATGGGAGTTTCCTGACCATTGTCTTCAGCTCTCTTGATTCTGCAACCCGTTTTGTGTCCCTTCGGGCGTTTTCGTCCTCGGCGACGCCTTCCGACTTTGTGCGCCAAGCCACCCGCGGCGATATTCGGAACGGCAATGGTTATTTTTTTTATTGGGTTAGGCTACGCGAACGTTGCCCAGCTGGCTGCATTTTTTATTTATCTCCTCTCGCTCTTGGCGATCACGTTTCGCTCAGCGGAGAAAATCTTCCTCCAGCGCTCGTTGGCGCGTGTCGGCGGATGCCGAGAAGTCTCGAAGTTTTCAATGTCAAGGGCGCTGAAGACGACGGTGGAGTTGGCGAGCCTTGGCGGACTCTGCTCCGGAGCCCTCTGCCGTCTTTAAGGCATTGTCCAGCCTCCCACAATGACGTCACGACCTCGAAAACCCAGAATTAGCATTCAAACAAAGGGACATATCAAGTTTCTCATTTACTATTTTTGCCCAATAGATAACACAATAATCTCCTGAGACTCTTCCTTATCTTTACCAATGCTTTTCCTGCCTAATTATTGGGTAATGCTGAAAATGCCCGCTGCCGCGCCAAAATGCTCCGCCGTCTCGGTGTTTGTTTGTCCACGAAATTTGTTGACAGTCACTATGGAAGCTATCATCAAATGGCCGCCATTAAAGAATTGAGTGCATTTGAATGAAAAACACACTATCAGCATGCTTTGGAGCGTAGCAGGGATTGGCTTAGTAAAAACATGATAAATCGCTTCGTACTTGGTGTGTAGCACGGCGTGAATTCACACCCAACATGCATTACATATCATGCTTA
The DNA here is from genome assembly GCA_933228895.1 of Platycnemis pennipes. Lineage (NCBI taxonomy): Eukaryota > Metazoa > Arthropoda > Insecta > Odonata > Platycnemididae > Platycnemis > Platycnemis pennipes. The sequence continues at coordinate 118,096,450 of OW121853.1, read as the reverse complement.
AAAAGGACTAGTAACGATATCCTAATCTAAACTTAACAATTTAAAAAAAAGATGAAACTAGCAAAGCAAGCATGCAAAAACATGCTGTTACTTGGGTTAGCATCCTTAGTCCTTCTACTAACTTGTAAATACCAATTCTATCCATTTATACACTTGTATTTATACCATTGGACATATTGACAGCTATTCATATCCCCATTTGACGAGGCAAGAAGGACATTTTGAATCTGTCAGTTTGGCAATCAATTTCTCTAATTTTATGATCATGGTCCAGTCTATCATAGTAAGTTGGAGGTAGCAAAATATTTTTAACGTCATCAGCGAAATTATTATCTTGGAATTTATTTAAGAGATTAAGTCTTAAATTTCACCCTACGGTCTGGTAATGATTTCCATTTTAGTTCATCTAATAGACTGGTTACGTTAATATAGTTATCTTGCCGATCTTCGCTGCACACGCCAAAGCTCATTATTTTAGCGTATTTCGTAAGGATGCCATATACTGGCAACGTGTACATCAAGCCTGGATGTACAGAAGCGAAAAAATATAGGGATTTAATTTTGGAAACGTAGATTGCTTAAAAAGGAAGATAACGGACAGAGCGTTGTTAGGAAAAACAGATAGCCATTACTCAAAAGCCTACCAGTTGTGACATTTTGGTCAGTTGGTTTTCCAGTAGCAGGAAAAGTGGAAATATCAGGAATGGGAGCAGGAATATCGAAAATCGCTGTCCTTATGCCGGGTCTACACTAGCACTTTAAAGTCCACTTTAAGTGACTAGTCACTTTAAAGCGTTAATGTAGGTGTCAGCAGCTTACTTAAAGTCCACCTCCACTTAAAGTGACCAATACCCCGTATTTAAAGTGAGCGTAGTCACTTGTTACGCATTAATATGTCGTCAAGCGCACAGAGTGACCATAAGAAATCAAGTCATGGGATACTAAATTAATGAAATGGATGCATATAGATACAAATTTATTAAATGTACACACTCCCTTAGTCATGTCTATGTAAACGTATGTTTACGAGTTAAGTAGTCAGTGAGCAACTTTTCAAAAAATCACAACCATGAATATTACAATAATATAATATCCATAATTTATATAATCTCTATGATCACAAACATCAAAGAAAAACATGACAAATTAAGCAAAACTAAATAACCTGATTAATAACTACTGAATTTAATCTATTCCGAATGCTTTCAACCAAGAAAATGACCCCTAAAAGAGCGGACAATTATAGTTTTGAGGAAGTGGTTCTCTTTTCAAAATATGGGAAAGTTATGCCGTAAATGGCAAATTTAAAGTACACACCAAGCATTAAAATTTGTTTTGCATTAACGTTTCAAAGGTTTGCTTATGTTTTTATGGCGAAATTTTAATTTTTCTGGCTCAAAATGGTAATGAAATAATTGAAAACAAGAAACCTGGGAGGTAAATGAATATATAAACAACCAACAAAGTTTTAGCAATAAATTATGTGACACAAAATTAAAAGCGTTTGGGAGAAGGGCTGCTCGTTCAAAATGTTACTCAGTGAATGACTACATTATCCATTTACTATATACTCATCAATGGTATGGGTCTAAAAGTCCGAAACATTTTCGTAGTTGAAAATATCACACATAGTAGGTGCGTGGCGACTTGGCATATAATTAAATATGATTTCTCAAAGGTTCTCCAGTAGGTCACGACTCTTCTACTAATCAGTTACTCAGAAGAATTAAATTTTGAATATACAAGCGAGTCGTTTACACTGAGCTCGCTTGCATGTCTTCGAATGTTTTCCTTCTTTGTTTTTAGTTATTAATCCTGAACAGCCGTGACTCTGCAGTCAACTTAAAGTGCATGTGTAGAAGACGTCCATGACTTAAAGTTTATCTTTGAGTAGGCTCACTTGAAGTGGGTAATGTAGACCCGGCATTAGCGGTCTCTAAGGGTTGGTCACTTATTTTCTGAGGAAGCAAAGCTTCGCTCGAGGAAAGAAATAGGAATGAGAATCTCACCCTCCGGGAATGGATCTCGGATCGCCGGCGTGGGAAGCCGTTCGACTTAACTGGATCTCCCATTTGCCCTGATTAGCTAATGGTGGGAAATCCCTGTTGAGTACCCCTCATTAGTGCAGTCGGGAAATTATGGTCTTGAGGGACGGAACGATGGACGAACTATGAGAAATCTCATTTCAGGAACGGTTAGGCGACTGGGGATTCGTGGGTACTGCATTGCAATTGGGAAATGGTGGTAATTCTGGCATCGAGTGGAGTTTATCCATCCACCTTTTTCTTCTTAACGAAGCTCTTTAAGAGGTTTAACAGTCACGTCTTAATACTTCAGCCTCTCTTCAGGCGTGGGAGCTTGCTTTCAAATCACTCGTGACTTCGTATCGTGCCTCAAGTCGGCGTGATTGGAGTCGCCCGTGCGTGAACGCAGGCCGTGATGAGGGTATTCACTCCTTGTTCATGGCGAGCGCACCCACTTGGGACTCGGGGAAAAAAGTATACGCCCTGCGTTTTGGGTCTGGGAAATTCTAATATGTTTTTAACCACGGAATCTTCCCTCATGTCTTATCCAATGAACTGCACCCTGATAAATGCTCTCTATACCTATCCATATCTACACAATACCCTGCAAGCCACAGAAAAGGTGTGTGGCATGGGGTGGATTCACACCAATCGTGCATTACATATCATTCATAAAAAGGGTTAGTACTTGTGAAGCATAATGTGATAGATATGTGTATTCTGCTGTATGCAAGATTATGGGAATCATTAGGAGTGCGCCTTGCCCATCTGATTCCAACTTAATTGGTAGATTACGATATTGTCGATAATTATATATACATTTATAGTGTTTCTTTTTTTTCTTCTTTTTGCAGTCTCTGCTTATTGCATTCCAATATTGTTGTACTATAATATGGGATTTAATATTGTTACCTTTCGTTTATATTAATGTGCTGTCATCCTGTTATGGAATTAATGTCATGACTCTGGATATGTATTAATTATGTACAATCATTTATGTTCCTAAGGAACGAAATCGTCCCGGAATAATAATAAAATTCTATTCTATTCTATTGTCATAAATCCTGTTAGATGAGTGGGCTTTGAAATCGGTTACTGCTAAACAAAGTTTTTCCTGCATAGAGGCCGTGTAATGGGTTGGATACTGGTTTAATGTCTCATCTTGAATTGTGACTTTGATTTTATACTGCTCTGGCAGCCTATTAAACTGGACTTGTTAAACACGTTCTAAAAACCTTCTAAAACTAGACTTGTTAAACACTTTCTAGGGACCTACCGAAAATGATTCGTTGATCTTCCTCTACACGCATTCCCGATATACAGTTTCAAATATCCATCAAATATCCATCCATCTAGCAATTCCTTCCGATAAAGTCACCTCGTCCTATTCATTCATCATTATGTATTCTCTCGTAATCCTGCATTTATTTTATTTTTATTTCTTTCTTATTTCAGTCATCATATTTGTCTTTTTTTTTACTGTGTGTTTTCAATTTTTTTTATTTTGTCTTTTGCATAGTAGTCGTATATTTTTATGCTTGTAAAATTGCATTTTTTGCTACAGTTATGTATATACATATATATTTGTAATCTTGTATCTAATTTAAACCTCCTACGATGAACTTTAATGTGCCCTGGGCTAGGGGTAGAGGGGGCCATCGGGCCTCATCTAGCCCAGGTTAGACGAAACGAAAGTCAAAGTCTATTGTATAAAGACCATCTTCGCATTTGTAAAACAAATAATTCAAGATAAAAATATTTTTCTTAGGTGTGGTGGTTAGGTTCATCATCATCATCAACAATCCTAAGATTGGTTTGTCGCAGCCCTCCACTCGATTCTTCTATCGGCCAACCTCTTCATGTTGACGTAGCTTCTCTCTTTTACATCCTTCACAACTTGCTCCATGTTAGTCGGTGGATAGATTAAATTTTTTTAAAAGTTAAAAAAAACAAGTATGACTAACACCATTGAATGAATGATTGTATTTTGGAGGAAATCATAAGCACCACCCTAATCATCATCATCATCCTTTTTTAATACTATTCCTTTTTTATGCATGATATGCAAACATGTTTGGTGAGAAATCACCCCCTGCCACACACACTTGTGGTGGCTTGCAGGGTATTGCAGGGTGTAGATGTAGATAAGCGTCAAAAAGTATGCGAAGGTTTTGATTTGAAATACAATGCGTTAAGCATATCAGAGAACCCCCTGCCTCACACCTTTATGTAGGCTTGCGGGGTTTTAGGTAATTGTAGATGTAAAACAACTTGTTTGGTTTTACAGGCGCAACATCGAGAAAATATTACGGTAAAAATATTTCCAAAATAAATAAATTTACGTTACCCAGGAGCAGTACAAAATGCTTTCAGTGTGCTAAGTACATACTTATTAATTCCTACCTAGGCGACAGCAGTGTTTCAGACAGCAGTTTCAATTTTCGAAAGATTTAAAACCTCTTATTATTCCAATTTTTTTTCTTTTTTCATTCGAGTTTTTGCAAAAATCTGTAATTTACGTCAAACGTAGTTTTTCCGGTTCTTTTCCGATCTTACGTAAGGCCATTGACATTATTGTATGTTATTGACATTATGCATAAATGCATCACTTGAGATTCTAGTAATTTTGATGCTATCTTCACTTTCCATATTGCCTCTGTCATCTTCCGTTAGCAAATTTTTGTGGTTCTCATTTTCTTTATCAAGAGGACAATATTTTCCTCAAGGTGTTATTAATTTTATCTATCAGTCATTTTATAATATGTATTCCTGATAACTTATGAGAATATTAGGCCTCATTATCAAATAGTACCTGCAAGACCACTTATGCTACAAGCAAAAGGTGCAAAGGAAAAACATAGTTCTAAGCTGAGGAGGCAAACACAGGTAAAAAATCTTGCATCTGCATGTCAGGGGTCAGGCGTCAGAGGTCAATTATGCTGAAAAAGTTCTTTCAAAGGAGATACCGTAAGATCAGCTTCGTCCTGATATGGAAAATTTCAAAAATATTTAATATCGCGTGCATTTATACTTTCGAAATATTAATCGATACTATGTCTTAACTACCACGGAGGTTGCGGTTGCTACGAAGGTCTTGGTTATGCAAAGAATTTATTACGGAACGGAACAATATAGATCCAATTTATATCGTGAACCCAGGCCTATGGGAGAGAAAGCCGTGATACCTTTTCTGCTTTTCCAGTCTCCAGTTTCAGAAAAAAAAAGTTTTATTAGGTAGGTTTCTCAAGCACTGTTTCTCACTTACGTAAACTTAATGGTCTCAACTTACGAAGACGTATATGTAAAACAACTTATCGATCCGGTTTGATAGACACAACAAGAGGAAAATATTACGCTAAAAATATTTCCAAAATAAATAAATTTAAGTATTCCAGTAGCAGTACAAAATGGTTTCAACATGCTGAATACATAATTTTTTAATTCCTACCTAGGCGAGAGTGGTGGAGATATTATATTTGAATGGTAGTTTTCAGATTCACCTCCGAATCTGTACAGATTGAATGGGGAATATGAATGAAATTTATTTCTCGAAGATTAATGATGTACTGGATGCGAAATTTTCTCACCAATTCAAATATATAAGCCAAACTTTTATATGCCAACCACAAATATTATTAAATGATATTAAAATGTTCCCGAAAATTGACGAAAGTCACGTGATCTGAAAAGCCTTCTGACGTCACTGCACGGTATAGGTTCCATATCGCTACGGAGAAAGAAACTTATTTTTAAAAGAAAACGAAGCGAATATTTTGTTTTGAGGTTTTTAGCCGTTTTCGCCCGAAACGATGACTTATAAAATACTTAAAAAAATACATTCCGACAATATACTTTGGTTCACTCCCTTATGACGGCGTTCTTCTTAAAAAAAAGCTAGCGATTGCTTAGACGTAGCAGAAATCCTTGGGCACTATAAAGACATTATATAATTTACGGACGATTTGCTCGTTGCCATCCATACTACGTAAATAAAAGATCGAAATACAATCGTGTATTGCATTAAACAAATGAGATAAATACATACGTTTTCGCAAAGTATTCATTTAACAACTTATCTCCACGTATGAGCAGATAAACAACGCCCATAGTGATACCGTACCGTGACGTCATGCGATGACGTCGTGTTTTTATGCTTCCGAAAAGGTACCGTCTTCAAAGAGTAATATCTTTGTAACACAACTTAATTCTTCGGCAAAATTTTCGCCAAGCACATTTTAGCTAACAGAATTCTCATTCAAAGAGTTTAAAAAAATAGTGCATGTTCCCCATTGACAATTGTAGAGTGAGGGAGATGCATTACATTTTGCCGGAAGAAAACAGTTGATACGGTCAGCATCGCTTCAAATTCATGGGCTTTCATGAAACTTCGCAAATATATCTCGCCAGCGTTTGCCCGTGGTCCTGAAATCATTTGAGAAGTGAAAGCGGCATAGCTACTTAGATATTAAAGTTAGGTACGGATTTTTTTAAGGAGGTTGGCTCGCGACTGCTTGAGTCAAGTTGTCTAAGGAATCTTATTAATTTAAGTACGAGTATATGCCTGCTAAGTGATCCTTACTTCACAAAGAAAATTATCTAAGCTATTGAAAGTCATAAGTATCACAAGAAATACGATGGAAAGTCGAAGGATTTATTTTTTATGATAATTTTAATCAGCTCGACGATGGAGTCAATTCAACATTTACGTTACTGAAATAAATTCATGTCCTCAATGAATTTACTAATGTATAACACCAGAATATTACTATCAAAGGTTATGTTATAATATTTTTCTGAAATATTCTTTAATATTTCATTAGTAATGATATTATTCATACGCCATACATTTTGGCTAGAGCGACCGCAGCGCCAATTGAAGTCAACTAACGGATTTCGTCTGCTATAAGCGCAGTAATTGGTGGATTTAGCGAAAAATACGGTGGGTTGATGCCTTTTTTTTCGTGTCATTTTATTCCTTGTGACATTACGCATAAAATATCAGTTTTTTGCAAAAATGACATGTCACTATGGTATTTTTAAACGTTATATTCCCATGTGATGGCCATTCTCGCCGTTAATCGTATGTAATATCAAATCAATTTGTGCAAAAAGGAGTATGAGTTGGTATAATTATCTTTACTTTATTAGATAGAGGAACTTTAGTTCTATAAGTGCTGAAAATAAAAAAAAAATGACATGACTTTCACTTTTCGGATCAACCTCCTTAAATGGTCGCAACTCACCAGGTAGCAGTCGATGGGCTTCTCCCTGGGTCTTCCGTAAGCCCTCTGCAGTTTGGTGGCCTTGAGGGCGTGGGCGATGTGGAGGGCGCTCGCGTCGAACCTCCCGTACTGGTAATCGCCGAAGCCGGAGGAGTTGTGATGGTAACCGGTGTGGTGGGCGCCGTTCGAATTGTTGTTCGCGTTGAGACCGCCGCCGCCGCCGCTCCCGTTGCCATGGTAATACGGACTGTTGAGCTGCACAAGAAAAAAATAACAAAAAATTAACCAATAAAATAATTGCGATTGCGTCAAAAGTATTAATACTTTCTTATAAATAATCCAAAATCCCAATAACTTGGGTGTAACTTCAAAGCTCGCGAACTAGCCACGAGAACATTAACGGCGTTACCCGCTGAAATTGCGCATTAGTAGAAATTCCGCAGAAAAAAAATAATTCGCCTTGACCGGGACTCGAACCCCCTGATTTCCGAAGAGGTTGGGTGTGCTTGAATCGTTTGGGATTGATTCCGGTACGTAACTAAGGACTCACTCGTATGTTTTTACGTTGTGTTCGGGATTATTCCGTACCGGAATCAATCTCGAACGATTCAAGCACACCCCCCCAGGAAAGGACCCCTAGTTTATGTCTTGGTAGCTCAAGTGGTAGAGCTCCTGGCCAGAAATCAGTTGATCTGGCTTCGAGTCCCTGTCAAACCAAATGATTTTTGTCTCTGCGGAGTTTCTGCTGTGTGTACCTCATAAAATAGCATTATTTTTATATGTTCCTCCTCGTTTCAATAATGTATGAACCCAAACTTTGTTAATCGAAGAAGGAACGGAGTAATGGAGCGGACATCTCACCTCAAGCGACCGTCAAGAAAAAGGGAATAAGTACCCCAATTATTAAAACGAGTTATCGCGTCGAGTTATGGCCATGGCGTTTTATTCCTCAAACCCAAAATCAATACAAAGTAATCGCGAATCGTTTTGTAGAAAAAATTCATGCCTTTGGCAAGTATTTATTTCTTCCATATAAATTTCCATCTGGACCCAGCTGTGAAGAGGCAAGAATAAGGAAAGGAGTGAGACAGGGCTCTGCAATGTCTCCCGTAATTTTTAATGTTTACATCGAGAGAGCCATCAATTAAATCAAAGAGAAGTCATCTGGAGTGACTATCCACGGAGAAAAAAATAAGCATGCTGCAATTCGCTGATGACATAGCACTCAAGGCAGAGACAGAGAGGGATCTGAACAAGACTCTAGTAACCATGGAAAGGACAATGGCCAGATATCAGCTGAAGATCAATGAGAAGAGGACTAAGATATTGGTGTGCAGCAAGAAAGAAGAGGCCAAAACCAATGTCAAACTAGGTAAACAAAAGCTGGAGGAGGTGAAAGAGTTCTGTTGCCTGGGAAGCCAAATGACCAACGATGGGCGAAGCAAGAAAGAAATAGTGAGTAGAATAGCCCAGGCAAAGAGGGCATTCTTTCAGTGTGTGGCATGGACGATGACAGCAGCGGAGAAGAAAAGGGTAGAAGCATTCGAAATGTGGTGCTACTGAATAATGATGAAGATTAAATGGATCGACAGAGTAAGTAACGAGTAAGTCCTAAGTAGAGTGGGAGAAAAGAGAAGTCTGCTGGCAAGTCTAAAATGAAGAAGGGACAACTTAATCGGCCACATCTTGATACACGATGGCCCGATGAAGACTATCGTCGAGGAAAAAGTGAACGGGAAAATTGGAAAAGGCAGGCCTCGTATGAGATGCTTGGAACAGATAGTGAGGGGGATGTAAAAGAAAAGGCTGGGGTCGTTTACCATGTTTTTTTATAGCCGAATATGATAGAGTTTGTAAAATGAAAAGACCCGTATTTTTCCGTTTTTTTATCCGTCGATTATTTCTCGAGTTATAAGGGCGAAAAACTGATGTTTTAAACCCTTTTTCAGAAAATTGGGCGTGGTGCAACCTCTGACGTATATCGACTTCGTCCAATCACAACCGAGCCTGCGAAGCTACTTCGCCTTATCGCAAAGGGGGGGGGGACACAGCTGGCTCTCCAAATGGGAGCGATTGCGACAGGATCTGTGCGAGCAGACCTTCCGAGAATCCCCATCCACTCCCTTCCCTTCCCTGAAAAGCAATCAAGGACGGGAGGAAAATGACGTCAATGTTATCAAAGCAGCTTATTCGGTGGGCGTCACCTAGTGCTTATTTCTATTTTTGATTTATGAGTGAATGGTTGTGGTTAGAAGATTCATTTTTTCACTAAAATTCTTTTTTCGTTTCCATCTAACGATTTCGTGCACAAAATTGCGATTTCGGTTCCGAATAAATGCCCCCGTTACGTCAATATGAAGAGGTTGGTCGATAGAAGAATAGAGTGGAAAGCTGCGTCAAACCAATCCTAGGATTGTTGACCAATGATGATGATAAATTTCCAAGCACAAACGGACTGCATTGTAAGGAGCCGGGGTCAGTGGTCAACGTATTCGACTCGACCCGAATCGGGGATTCGATTCGTTTTTCCGAATCCGTTGTATCGGATGCATTGCGCGAAGAGGGCGTTACCACTTCCGCGTTCTGATTATCTTACAGACGAGTGATGGACTGATTTCTCGAGACGGATTGTCTGCCTCCAGTTATTTCTCCGTTCCGTCCACTGCTCAACTGATAAAGATCGAGACGTTACTTCGGAATGAACGCAGCACTCAGAAGAGCCGACGAACTCACTTGAAGCGAGCACATGAGAAATATAGAAACATAAAAAGCCGGACCCTCGCGTTTAAAATAAATGGAAATTTCGACTGCAACTGCAGTTTTCGTCAGCCATAGGTAGAGTCTACACACACGCACAAATAGACCAGGTGACAGGCGCGTATAGCCGGTGGGGACTTCTGGGACTTCAGCCCTCCCCGAAATTTTTTCCCAATAATATTGTTGTTCTGATTTTAACTGACCATAAGTAATCCGGTTTTTTCACAAATTGCTAGGCTTGATTTCGTGGAACCACATATTGATAACGTAAAGGAACTCACTTTGTAAAATTCCACAGATTTTTATTAAAACCTTACTTAATTTAAAATCTGTGGAATTTTACAAAGTGAATACACATATTGATAACGTAAAGGAACTCACTTTGTAAAATTCCACAGATTTTTATTAAAACCTTACTTAATTTAAAATCTGTGGTATTTTACAAAGTGAATACAAATATTGATAACGTAAAGGAACTCACTTTGTAAAATTCCACAGATTTTAAATTAAGGTTTTAATAAAAATCTGTGGAATTTTACAAAGTGAGTTCCTTTACGTTATCAATATTTGTATTCACTTTGTAAAATACCACAGATTTTAAATTAAGTAAGGTTTTAATAGGAACTCACTTTGTAAAATTCCACAGATTTTTATTAAAACCTTAATTTAAAATCTGCGGAATTTTACAAAGTGAATTCATTTACGTTATTAATCCGGATTACACTGCGTATAATTCAAGCGATAAGTGTATTGAAAGGTGATTAATAGTTTGCTGTATGTGTGTTTGTGGCTAATAATTGTTCTTTTCAATCTGATATGTATGCATACGTTGAACTTATGTTCTGGGGCCGGTCAAATTAACGGCTTCATAACAAGGTAAGCAGTGAACTTTGCCAGTGAGGAGAGATATGTAAGAATGGGCATTGTGAAGGTAAATACCAAGCGCTGAAAATTAAGGGAAGAGATTTGTAACATGTCGGCACCGAACGGGTAAGGCTGATTTGTTTCAAGTTACGCTGCACTAGAGTTAGACTGCACTGCCCCCCCCCCCCAACCAAATTTCTGGCTACGTGCCTGCCAGTTGATTGCCCTTAGGTTAAACGATTTTGACCAACTTTGGCAAAACGCCATCTTTTGATAGGAAAATGAAAACTCCAAAGCCACTTTGCACTACATTCAACCGTTTACGAGAAATTGAAACGTATTAACGAATTATAAATATTTGAATTCGAAATATTTAAAAAAAATGAGCAAAAGCAAAGGCATAGGTACAGAATCAATATCGATTTGAAATTTTAAATTGGTATTAACTCTATAAAATTGTTTATGTTTTTTAATATGAACCCATATTACATTTATCTAATTAAAGGCCTTTAAAATAAGCCCTTTTGCAAATTTGTAGCTTTGATGGTCTCGGATATATATGATAAAATGTGTTGTCACTTTTGAAAAATTGGAATTTTCCGTTGCAATTTACAATTTTAAATTTGAATTGCAATTCCTCGTAAGCGGTTAAATGTGGTGCAACGGCTATAGAGTTTTCTTTTTCCCAATTAAATGATGACGTTTTGCCAAATTGGGTCACAATTTGTTTCCGTAAGGGTCATTTTTGTCGATTTTGTCTCTGTTCGAATTGACTTGGAATGACCTATATTGTATCTATTCACTCTGGGTGCGATCTCCCAGAAAAATCTTAAGAGTTTACGTCTACAAATACCTCTCCTGTATTCGAACCCTCAATCAGTAGTCCAACGTTCTACGCGCTCAACTGCAATTCATAATTTTGAATAGATATGTCTAAAATTGATGATTCCGCTGATATTTTCGAACAGGATTTTCAAATCAATCCCGGAATGGAAGACTCGCTTTTTTAAATTAACAAAAAAAAACTTGGCGTATCGCATTGAACCGTTAATTTCAGAGATTTCAATTTACGGCTATGCGCGGCGTCTCGATCCAAGGTTAGTTTACGAAATATTCCTGTCATCTCATTGGTCCATAGGCTAGGTAGTTTTAAATGCGTGTATGCAATATCCTGTCATGGCTACCGCCCGCAATGCCACTTTGCAATTTAATTTCAACAGCACAATGAACACGCAAGATGACGCATTCTTCCGCGAAAGGTTCCAGTATCACAGGAACCGGAAGAGATGGAAGATATAAGATTTAATTTGCCTTAAAGGTTAAATCCCTTGCTCATTCACCGTTAATGTTTGGTCGGAGTCATAAAATTTTTTTCGAGTCGGGGAGTTCCGAATTCGGTTATTCGCATTCAGTAACTTTAGAGGCATTGTGACGTCATTGGTTAATGATGCTTCCGTTTTCGCTCCGAAGGACATGGTCACCTTGTAAGTGATGTAACTCAGTGATTTGCCTCCATTATATTAGAGGTCTGATTATAAAGTATATGTGTCGTTTGCATTGGCAGAGTAAACATCAGTCATTCATGCGTACACCCCTCTTTCAATATCTGACTTTACCATAGTAATTTATTCGCGGATTCTTTGCGTGTCACATCACGTGATACGTGCCAAACACCTTGAACAGAGTAAACTATGCTTTTTTTTGGCTGCGCTGAGAAAAACAATCATTTTCTTTAGCACTAAACGTTTTTCATTTGTTTTTTGGCGGAAGTTGCCCTAAGTAATCCTTTGGCTGCTTCCTTAAGAAAACAGCGATTGATTTTTCGTAGCTGAGATTCGTGGGGCGAAAACAAATTTTCCAATTAAGTGCTCGTGAAAATAAAGAGGTCAGAATCGTGTCGAATAAAGAGACTTGAAAACTGATCATCAGTTGTTCATAATATTAGGGTTATCGATCACGGTACATTAAAAGCTGGAGTAATGGAAGAGGTATATAAGTTCCTATAGTTGTGTTCAGCTTTGAGGATATAACCCAATAACATTTTTCCGAAGGAGTTTCAAAGTTTATATCATCGGATATCTTTTCTGGGCCAAAATTCTCACGATAAATATCGTAGTGGGGGTCTTTTAATGTGGAAAAACTCGAGGGTAGAGCAGGTAGAAAATTTTGCGGTCGATTTTATGCATAAATTGGAATTTTCCTCGTAAAATGGCTTCGCGGCAAGATAATCACAAAGTAATGCGGTAAATATTATACGCCTGAATGCTTGAAAAGTTGGTAGCGAATCTCTCAAGTTATCCCGCTATTGAGTAATGGTTTTGTCGGAGAGCGGAAGTCGTCAGCGCATGGTCACGAGATGAATGACAATTTCCGGTGTCCATTCACTGCATTGGAAGAACAGATAGATGCAAGGAGAGACCACAAGACGTGAAGGACGGACAGAGAAGCTATGTAGAGGGAGGGAATTTTTAGATTAAATTGTGGTTCTCTCTTTCTCGTCATTCTGCTTCCCAGAATATTCTTCCACTTTTTATTGTTTTTGCCTACCGAGTTGAACATTGATTTTGGACTACTCTCGTGCCTGAACCACGGTACGCGCCTGAAATATTAGTGATTTATTTTGTAGGTAGGTAGGTTTAGTTTAAGGTGCATCGATAACTTAAGTCCTGCCGAACCTTCGCATGCTTGTATATTGGTATTACTCATATCAAAACTGTATTTATTCATTTACAAGGCTGTGCACTGTCTCCCGTAATTATAATGTTTATATTTTGATCCTGTGATTATAATGTTTACAATGATTATAATTGTAATAGGTAGGGGAAATATTTTAGAGTATTCTGTAGTGCGTGATACATGTATTAGCCCCTCAAATACTATAGGTACTAACAATCTAGTTGCATGAGACAATATAGTTGCTAGTTTGCATGTTAGTAGTGCATGCTTGGTGATATTCACCCCCTGCCACACACCCTCGCGGTGGCTTGCAGGGTATCGTGTAGATGTAGATGTAGATGTAATGTTTACATCGAGAGATATATCAATGAAATCAAAGAGAAGTGTTCTGGAGTGAACATCCACGGAGAAACAATCACTTTATACGATTCGCTGATGACATAGCACACATTGAAGAGACAGAGAAGGATCTGAATAAGATGCTAACAACCATTGAAAGGACAATGGCCATACATCAGCTGAAGATCAATAAGAAAAAGACTAAGATATCGGTGTGCAGCAAGAGAGAAGAGGTCAAAACCAACATTATACTAGGAAAACAGAAACTGGAAGAGGTGAAAGAGTTCTGTTACCTTGGAAACAGAGTAAGCAACGAGAGAGGGAAATAATTGACGGATCGAAAAACGGAAAGATGCTTGTCTTTTTATTTTACGTACTCTTATCAGTTCGGCAATAAAAAAATATGGTAAACGACCCCATTGATTTCTTCCCAATTGAGGGGTTTCTTTTGTCAATGCGTCCGCTGCTTCGTTCTCGTGAACACCAACATGGCCTGGTATCCAAAACCATTCACATAGCCTGACACTCACTCCTAATATTGTGATTTTTTTAAAAATGCTAGTTGATGGATAATATTAGCCGTGATACATCAGAGCAATGCGGGTCGCGATTTTTTTAATGGGCAAACATAATTTGCGATCGTCTCTTTTTAGCATTAGCGCTAAATAATCAGTAAGCCGCGTAGTTTGGTATGCGCGCAATGCTTTCTCCATATTTTTATTATAATTAAATTTAGAAGGGCATCCATTACCGTTCAAACAATTTCCGGTCTCAGCGCCGTCGGCAGGGAAAATACTGGGGGAGCCATCAATCACGACATTCATTCGCATTTTTCAATTCATAATTCTTTTGTCTTTTCATTGCTGTTCTGGAAAGTAGCGCGGAGAAATTGAATAGGTTATTATTCGGGAGCCTTTCAAATGTCGTCGGACGAAGATAGCGCTGCTAATCAATTTTAATGTTCATAAAGTGTACAAGCCTGGATGTCGACAAAAAAACGCAATTCTGCAAGTCGTAAAAGCAACTGTTAAACGTCAGTTGAACTCAAAAGAGAGGTTTTATAGCATGATTTATGTATCTTCATTTCTTGGACTTGAGTGTTACCATCGAGGGATATTCTCTGTGGATAGAAGACATGACCGTGCAAATTTAGTGACGGAATTGTGGACATCTTGGCACGCTATAACGTTCAATTTTTTACGATATAAGGTTAAACAAAATCATAAATTAAGCGTACGTTTTTATTCAGTATAATGTGCTGTTTTAAAGAATTATTTTAGGTTTAAGTACAATAATAGAAATATCTCCAATTTCTCACGGTATGCCTTCCAGGAATATTTTACTGCATTTCCAAGTTGTAGAACAATTGCACATGCATAATGGCTATTCATATCTCTTCTTTACTGTTGTGCCTTTCTATTTTCAGGGATTTCCTGAAAATAGCCTGTTCTTAATACCCGTGAGATCGTGATTCGACGCACATTTGTTGCGTTTGAGTTGTTTTCATCAAAATGTGTTTTAAAAAAAGGTAGCATTAATCTCAATAATGAGTGATTCTGGTATTTTTTGTGATATTTCATCACGTTTACTTTTTGAGGAATTTAAATTTTCAAATTCCTCAAAGATTTGTGCTGAATGTAATTACATTGATCCTTTTAAACATATTTTAAGGAATAAAACGTAGCGCATATTGCATGGATTAAAAAAATAATTATTAATATAATGAGAGTAACGAAATAAGATCATATTTCAAGTCTATTATAATGCCCAACATAGTTGAGGTTACTTTGAGTTATTCGCCTTAAATATTAAGTTAATATGTGATTTAACACCTCAATTTAACAGGATTTATCAGGAGGGGTTGGCTTAAAAAGAATTACTTTTTTAGCCGTACCCCTCGTGGTGGAAAACTGGTACTCGTGTCTGTCTCTTTACGAAATTTCGCAACCTTAGTTTCATCTCTTCAGGCAGTAGTTTTGCGTCAAAGGGGAAATGAAATCTTTATCTCCAGAATTTTAGTTGAAATATTTCGAAAATAATGTTTTTTCTCTTAAAACCGCATTGCTACACTCGGTGAACAATACGACCCCTATAAAATTGTGCGTTGAACCCTTCATTTTTATCGATGATGCCATTGAAACTTAGGAGTTCAATCACTTTTCTTATTTAATAATTATGTCTCTGCGAAGTAATTATCCATGTGGATAATTTTTTTTCTCCACCAAAAAGTTACGGACCTATTTTTGCAATTGTTTTCGTGGCTCATTCATTCATTTGACAAACATTAAAAGCGTCTTCCAAGAACCTTAACACTGGCTTCAATGTCGCATAGATCGACTTGTTTCGTACGTATTCCGGGCTCATTAGATAAATAATGTTTTTTGATAACAGCATGACATTTGTGTTACTAAAATTCACCTGTGAAAAGTTGCTTTTGGAATTGCGTATTTCGTATTTTATTTTTGTCATTTCAGTGAAATCATATGAAAAGATACAAGTAAAATATTCAGGTTGGTTATTACTGCCCATAAATAACGCCCCCTTTCACTAATAATTTAGTGAGTCTTTCAAATCATTTACACTTAGTTCACCCATAAATGCAGTGCAGTAATACGTTTTATAAATTAAAATTAGATATTTTACACTTATTTAGTTATGTAATTTTCCGTTTCTTGTTTACTGGCATTACCTTTTTTTTTCTCGCGAATGAGATCGACTGCTCCGTGTTATTCATTTGTTAACACGTTCTACAGTTACCGTTGAGTTGAATTTAAGATGGCGACAATTGTTTTTGTGAGTATATTAGATAGATTATCGTCCTTTGACACACGACGTTGGTCTTTTTTGTACCTCGCTTTTGTACCTTGCATTGTGGACCTTTTCCAGAAATATTGGTGCCCACGAAGGAAAATTTTCATTTCACGAGGGTGCATTGTTGCATGACCGAACAGGAATATTTTTGGGCTGCTTGGTAGCTGGAATAATCACTCGCCCCTGGACATGTTTAAGTTTCTGAGTGTCGAATATTCCTCCTTGGTCTACTTCCTTCGCATTTTGAAAGTTGTGGGCGTAGTTGGAATTAGGAATATCCGTGGTTTCGGATGATGGACGTCTTTAGCTGGTGTGAAGAGGTGCTAATGATGCCAATCCTTAATAACTATCATTTTTTTGCCTACCCGCTTCAATTACGAATGCCATTTATCGTTTCCGGTCGCTCAAATTCAAATGCTACTTTCTTTATATAGATGCAGGCATTTGGGGCTGTGTTCGAAACCGTCGGGAATCGGTAACCAAGGAGTCACGTGGTACAAACAAAAATGGTTAGGAAATTTTTCAGGTGTTTTAATCGCTCATTACAATCTCACTAATTGTTTTCACTAGAGTTTTCTCGTCCAATCTCGAACATGGAGACCCCGGATGAAAGAAAATTGAGTGTAACTATTGAGATTGTTAAGAGGGATTCAAACAGCAGAATTCGCTAACCATTTTTGTTTGTACCACGTGACTCGTTGGTTACCTATTCGAGATAATCCCAACGATTTCAAACGCAGCCCCCCATTTGTCTCGTTCCGTTCCTGATTTGTGATCTTTGCTAAACTTTCTTTGCCCGTCTGCCTTCCTGTGCTCGGACTGTGACGTTATTGGAGCCAAAACTTTCGATTCGGTCTTCTCATCCCGAACGGACAAGCGAGCTCGGTCTTCCAAATGACCTGTTTTAATTTTATTACATTTGATGTTTCATTTCTTATCCAAACACATTTGTTAGCTGATGAAAGTGTCAGATTGCTCAAATGGTTTTTATCTGCCTTTCTAAGTGGATGTATTCTACTCCCATGTCAGAAAGAATCATTGGAGTTTCTTGCAAGGACAGAGGAGATTTAACGAAGATCTCAACTTCGACCTTAAGACGCTTATTGGAATGTTAGCAAAACGGTTGTCTTGGTGAGCCAATGAACGCGGTTAACATCCGTACGAAATAAAGAAATTACCGATGAGTTTTACTTACAGTTTGTATTAAAACCGGTTGGTAAAAGCTGGACCCATCCCTTGAGGAACCGGAATAAAGAAAGTAGGGAGGAAAGGATAAGCACTTTCCTCTGTAATTTTTAAATAACTTCATCGAGGAAGAGAAAAAAAATAAGTCAAAGAGATAGTGAATATCCGGGAATAATCACCATGTTAAGATTTTCCCAATTCATTGTAACCATGGCAGGGACTCTACTTAACATGCCTGCATCTACATAATACCATGCAAGCCATCATAAATGTGTGTGGCAGGGGGTGAATTCACCCCAAATATGACCTACAAATCATGCATAAAAAGGACTAGTAATTATATTCTAGTCTAAACTTCACGATTCGAAAAAAGATATAGATAGCAAAGCAAGCATGCAAAAACATGCTGTTAGTTGTGTTAGCTTAAAGTAATTATACCAACATACAACTATCTATGCTATCCATTAATACACTGTATCTATACTATTGGGTATAATAACAGCTATTTTTATCCCTAATTGTACGAGGAAAAAAAGGAAATGTCGAATCTGTCGTTTCGGAAATCGATTTCTCCTATTTTATGATTAATTTTCAGTCTACCATAGTAAGTTGGAGGCCGCAAAATATTTTTCACGTCCTCGGTGAAAATATTGTCATGGAATTTAGGAAAGAGAATAAGTCTAAATTTCAACCAACGGTCTAATAATGATTCCCATTTTAGTTTAAATTATTGACTGGTTATGCGCTAATATAGTGATCATACCGTACCTTTACAAATCATGCAGATATTCGCTGCACAATGCAAACATAGAACGGATATTTATGAAATAGCAATGAAAATCAATAAGGTCAATGAAAACGAAACATTGATTACGGTAATGGTAGAGGATATGACCAATATTACTCGTCGGGAGCCACCGGCTTGAAGAATTCGAAGAGAATTGCTATCAAGAAAGTAGAATAACCAGGGCTGTCGAAGCAAGAATTAAATAATTTGTAGAGTGATCCAGGTGAATAAGGGAATGGGGGCGTTTACTCGGAACCGAAATCGCAATTACACGAAATCGTACACGAAATCGTTAGATGGAAACAAAAAAAGAATTTTAGTGAAAAAATTAATCTTCTAACCACAACCATTCACTCATAAATCAAAAATTAAAATAAGCAAAAGGTGACGCCCACCGAAAAAGCTGCTGTGATAACATTGACGTCGTTTTCCTCCCGTTCTTGACTGCTTTTAGGGGAAGGGAAGGGAGTGGAGGGGGTTTCTCGGAAGGTCTGCTCGCACAGATGCTGTCGCAACTGTCCTATTGGCCGAGTCAGCTGTGTCTCCCCATTGCGATAAGGCGAAGTAGCTTCGCGGGCTCAGTTGTGATTGGACGAAGTCGACAATCGTCAGAGGTTGCACCACGCCCACTTTTCCGAAAGGGTTGAAAACATCAGTTTTTCGCCGCTTAAAACTCGATAAATAATTGACAGATCAGAAAACGGAAAAATACGTGTATTTTTATTTTACAAACTCTATCAGATTCGGCAATAAAAAAATATGGTGAACGACCCCATTATGCCAAAAGAATCCAATGAAAGTTGGCAATATGGGCGTAGAAGTAAGGAAAAACGTCGTTGGTATTTTTATCTATAGTATGTTATTATGTAAGGCGGTAAGGCATGGACAATGACTGTCGTAAAATCGGCACAAATAGAAGCATTTTGTACGTGTCGTATAGCATGCGTGCGATGAAAATAAAATAGTTGGAGTTAGTACATTCTAAGAAGAGACAAAATCTCATAATAAATCTGAAACAAAGGTCAAATAACTTTATTGGATATGTCTTGCGAAATAACGATCTTTTGAAACAGTTGTCGATGGGAAAGTGTATGGAAGGAGGGGTAAAGGGAGGCCCTGGATAAAGTATATACATACATCACTTAGAATAATGAAGGAAGTTAAAGTGAATAATTACGGTAATGTGAAGTTGTTGATATACCAAAACCCAAGGGATAGCTGCGTGAAAACACTTTTTGTATCGATAACAGGTGATTATGATAAATCTTAAACTATTTTTCCATACATCTGCAAACTTATGGAACAGTCATAATAATGAATTTTGAGGATTCCGGCGATATTGCGTGGAACATATTTGACGAAATCGAAAAAAATATTGCAATTCATATAGGCTTCATGCCATTGAAACCTAGGCCGTGTAATAAATGTTATTTTTATAATGTTAAATTACAATTTTGTTTCTTCGTTTTTGTCAAACTGTCATAATAATTTCGCCGCGTTTAGAGTTGGTTATAAGAGTGCACGGCAGTCTAAAGTATAAGCTTTGGTTTCTTTTCCTCTGTACTTTTCGAAAGTACATCTCCTTGAACACGGACTTTCGTAATTCAACGTGGATTTGAAAGTGGAATATTGAAACATCCGTCGGAATTCAGCATGAATGGTTTATTTCTCTCCAGCAAGGACGCGAGAAACAAGAATAGCGTAGGCAAAGGGAGTGTTTTCAGAAAGAAGGAATTAAATGACAGAGAGAAAAAAAAGATACGAAAACTCATTTTGTACGGAGCGCGGTGTGAGATTGTGGAGAATATGAAGATAATACCAGAAGACGAAAAAGAATAGGTCTCCTGGGGGTGTGTGTTTGAAACCGTCGAGATTATCTCGAATAGGTAACCAAGGAGCCACGTGGGACAAACACGAATGGTTTTCAAATTTAATGTGTCTAAATCACTCGTTATAATACCATTAATTATTTTCACTTGAGTTTTTCTCATTTGTCACGTCTATATAGTGCTCCCAGATGAGATAAAACACAAGTTTACGCAATGAAGAAGGTTGTAATTAGTGGTTTTAGCACCCCAAATTTTCGAACCATCCCTGATTATACCACGTGACTCCTTGGTTACCTATTCGAGATAACCCCGACGGTTTCAAACAGGATGCCTCCAGGATGGCGTGAATGCGGGCGACCGACAATCAAAGAGGGAATTTATCTGGGCCACTTTCATGGGTTACGGTAGTGCAGTAAGATATTAAAGCATTTCGGCAGCGTCCTATTTTTTACTGCCTTGATCAACATTTTATAACTCCTGGGGTACGTATTGTCAACCGTTCGATTTGTAAATGAAATTCAACATCTTTCCTAATTAATTAAAAAGTGAAACATGTCAACGGCACCAAAAGGCGATGGCAAACCCTTGAGGGTGAATTACTACATGCCGGTCAATTCCACGTGAACATCACAGGTCTTTGAAGAAAGCAACTCGTTCTGTGGGCGTCACTTTTTGGGTATTTAAAATTTTCGATTTAAAAGTGAATGGCTCTGGTTAAAAGATTAATTTTTCACTGAAATTCATTTTTCGTTTCCATCTAACGATTTTCTGTTCTAAATAAACGCCCGCATTTTCTTGTTAGCTGGGATTCCTTAATCCAAATGAATGACGTATGATGAATAAATTTATGGTGGGGAACGCAACTCAATCAATTCTATTTTATATATTTTCTTCGAGGAGAATTGAAGCTAAAGACAATTCCACCAGCATACCGTAGTTGCTGAGCGGTTATGATGATGAAGACCATTATTTTTTCTCTGAGTTACCAGGGCTAAATTTCGACCTTTTAATTCATCGAAGAGTGAATATGATTAACCCTGTGGACGCTTACATCCTCTCCATCTCCTTCTCTCGGCCACAAGCCATTTAATTCGTATTTTCCTCCTCCAAAACTGCATTTTCCTCCCCCACCCTTCACCCCCTCCCTCCCTCCAACCCCTTCGCCCCCATCTCCCAGCACGTGCCCCACTTTTGGACATCCCCTTTCCTTCATCCCCCTCCCGCCCTGCGCCGGGGGGGAAGACACGAGACCGCTTTTACTTCTCGGATCATCGACTCTCTCGCGGCAGACGACTTCAACTGTCGCTCATCTGCAGCGGGATTCCCCCATAGACCAGCGCCATTTCCTCGTCTTGTAGGCACGCGGTCGCAAACGTGGAATGATACGCTAATGGCCGACCAAAATATTATCTGCACTCCAGTTTGAATTAACCAAAAGACATACAGAAAATTGTATCATGTTTTTATTTCTCTCGTTTAATACGACATTAAATGTTGTGCACATATGATTTCTTAATTATATTGCTGTATGTATTTTTTTATTAAATTTTGAATGGAAAAATGACGGTTTTTTTCACGTGTTCAACATTTACGCCGCCTTAAAAAATTTATTACTCCAAAACCCGCCAGCCGATCGAATCCGAATTATAAAGCAATATACGCAAGAATGTTTAATTGCGTTTTCTATAAATTTCAGAAATTTGTCTGTTGCTAGAAATAATACTGTAATCATTTTGATCAGAAGCTTTTTTCTCTGCTCTGGGTAGTCAAACAAATGCTATCTTAATTGCGTTGTAATCCTTAGATATCCATATGTTAGTAGTGACTCGTTGCCAAGAAAAATATATACTTTATTGATATTTTCCATGTCGAACGATGGAAGTTTAAATTTTGAAATTGGTTTTTCATCGCCCGTTACCAATGACTAGTTGGAGATTTCATAGGCCTTGTTCACTAAAATGTCGGAATTCTCCAATGTCGAATGACCCGAGTCCGTTACGTCAGAGACACGAATCAGGTATGGAATCGCTGGAATCAGGTATGGTCAAGTTTGGTACATATTATCAAAAGTTTAAGGCTGTTTCGCGTCAGACCAGTCTGAAAAGTTAAAAAATTATCACAAACTACGTTTTCTAAAGGCGGTAGTCTGGATCGATAATGGATCTAGTTTCAGACCTTCAATGGCAGAGAAGGAGTAATCGTCCAGGAATATTTCAGACACTGAATAAAGGATAGATATCCAACCTAACTTCCTCCCTCTTCCCTCCGAAATTGCCTCCGGCTAGGGCTGTTCAAAAGGCTGTTTTGAATATCGCTCTGCAGTATCACCTTGCATGCATTGCAGTATCACCTTGCATGCATCGCAGTATCAACACATGAATCGAAGATATTGACAAGGTTAATCTACAGAAGAATAGCACGAAAAGCAGAGTAGTTCCTGGATGAAGATCAATTCGGATTCAGAAAAAGTAAGGGTACAAGATAAGCAATATTGGCCCTTAGGCTGTTAATAGAGAAGAGAATGGAGAAGAACAACCGACCTTGACCGACCGATGACAGCAGCGGAGAAGAATGGGGAGGAAGCATTCATAATGTGGTGCTACCGAAGAATGATGAAGATAAAATGGATCGACCGAGTGACAAATGAAGAATTGCATTTGTGGATTTAGAGAAGGCTTTTGACAGCATGGATTGGAATTTAATGCTTAGAATTCTTAAATGAATTGGAGTGTCGTACAATGACCGAAGTACTATCCACATTTTGTATAAAAACCAAGTAGCTGTGATAAAATATGGATCCAGCTGTGAAGAAGCAAGAATAAGGAAAGGAGTGAGACAAGGCGGTGCATTGTCTCCCGTAATTTTTAATGTTTACATCGAGAGAACTGTCAATGAAATCAAGGAGAAGTGTTCTGGAGTGAACATCCACTGAGAAACAATCAGCATGCTACGATTCGCTGATGACATAGCTCTCATAGCAGAGACAGTGAAGGATCTGAATTAGATGATAACAACCATGGAAAGAAAAATGGCCATACATCAGCTGTGGATCAATAAGAAGAAAACTAAGATATTGGTGTGCAGCAAGAGAGAGGAGGCCAAAAGCAACGCTATACTAGGAAAACAGAAACTGGGAGAGGTGAAAGAGTTCTGTTACCTTGGAAGCAGAGTAACCAACGATGGACGAAGCAAGAAAGGAATACTTAGTAGAATAGCCCAGGCAAAAAAGAAGTTCTATCAAAATTCTATCAAGAAAATTCTATCAAAAGAAGAATCTACTTATAGCTGGGAATACAAGGTTAGAAGTAAGGAAGAAATTCATCAGAACGTATATCTGGAGCATGTTTCTTTACGGCAGTGAGGCATGGACGATGACAGCAGCGGAGAAGAAAAGGGTAGAAGCATTCGAAATGTGGTGCTACCGAAGAATGATGAAGATAAAATGGATCGACCGAGTAAGTAACGAGGAAGTGCTAAGAAGAGTAGGAGAAAAGAGACGTCTGCTGAAAACTACAAAAAGAAGACGGGACAACCTAATCGGCCATATCTTGAGACACGACGGCCTGATGAAGACAATCGTCCAGGGAAAAGTGAACGGGAAGAATAGAAAAGGCAGTCCTCGTATGAGTTACATAGAACAGGTAGTAGAAAAATCGAGTGGATGGCTGCGTTAAACCAATCGTAGGATTGTTGACCCATTATGATAATGATGAGTATCAACTTGCCGATATATCGGCTTCGAGATATAGATAGAAAATATCGTGATATCGCCGTATCGGAATATCGTCGCATCAATATATCGTGATATCGACATATCGGGATATAGACATAGTGTGATATCGCGTTTCGATTTATCGCGTTATGCCCCGTTCAGACTACGATGGTCTTCACGCGCTTGCAGACTACACCTAAGTGCTTGAGTTACCAGCATAACTTCAGTGATACCCTCAAGATGCCAATGGCTGAAGTTTGCAAGGACCTACTCCCTAGCAATTTGCTTCTTGGAAGGTAACTTAAAAGCACTTGTGGTTCCTGCTATATTCACTCATTTTTAATTACCTGTATTCATTCCGGCGATATTTTTAATTTGGTGTGTGTGTGGTATCTTTTCGTGTCTCTCTTCACATTTCCTGTTTCCACCACTGCGACTGCAGTGCTTACCACTGTAACTTGGCAGCGTTGGGAACTACGAGTTACACGCGTAAGAACTTGCGTTCAGACCTTGCGGAAAGAGACCTACGCGCGTAACGACCAGCGTAGTCCGAACGGGACATTATCTGCCGTTTATTATCGCATCGCTTTATCAGGTACATATCGAATATCGCAGACGATGCATCGTAGTACCTATCGCACCGACCTACCTCCAGCAAAGAACAACTCGGAGTGCCGGTTTCGCGGAACTGAACGCGTCCTTGCCAACGCTTTCGCCTGGCTTCTTTTTTTTTCAAAGCAGTACCGCGAGCGTTGGTTTTCCCGTTTGTTTTTTCCATCATTTGCCGAGCGAAAGCTTGAAGATCCAGCTTTAAGGTGCCGTTCATGAGATTATGTTGCGCAAAACTATGCAATTATATGCTCCAGAAGTACCTATGACAGTTTTGAATTAAGCTACCAAAAGTGATTCCGCTGCATTCAATGATTGTGATACGACTGCTTAAGTCTAATTTCATTAACGGCTTAAAGATTCACCGTGCTGTTTAACAGTTGAGGTATCCTTAAAGTAGTCGTGAAAGAGAGAAATGATTTCTGCTTCCATTTAATGTCCATCGGTGTTTCCGAACACGTGACAGCAGCCCAAAATTTGAAGACCATGAATCTAAAATCTTAATATGGTTAGCATCAACATCATTCAGTACTTGTTCCAAACAAGACTGGCCTTTGATATTTTCTCATTCTCTTTTACCATGACGACATTCTTTATCAGACAATTAAGTCTCTTGGGAAGTAGTTGACTACGTCGTCGTCTGGAGCTCGTGTTTTCTTCACGTTTTTCCTGCCTCCCACTTTTCACAAAGTTCATCTTCGTTGTCATTCGAGCAAACCATATTATCTCCTTCGCCATTCTTCTATTACAACATTTCTAAGGATTCAGTCTTCACTTCTCTGCTACCCTTATCGCCCATACCCCGGTGCCACAAAGAAACATGCTCCAGGGGGGTGGGGGAGATATTTGAAACCGTTGGGATTTTCTCGAATAGGTAGCCAAGGAGTCACAAGGTACAAACTCGAACGATTTGGAAAGTTAGTGTGGCTGAATTGCTCGTTACAATATCATTACTTGTTTTCACTTGAGTTTCTCTCGTCTGTTTCGACTATAGAACCCCCAAATGGCATAAAAACACAAGTGTAAACAATGAATGAGGTTGTAATCAACTGTGTAACGCACCAAATTTGCGAACCATTCGTGTTTATACCACGTGACTCCATGGTTACGTATTCGAGATAATCGCGACGGTTTCAAACACAACCTCCCAAATGTAAGTTCAGAAGAAGAGTTTCCTCACTTCTACGCTTCTATTTCCTACTTTTAAGTGGATTTTTTCTTGTGATAGATTGTCCTGTTTGCTGGGAATATTTTACTCACTACTTCCTGCTGGCACTATCATTCGAAAACAGCTTTACCTATTAACATAAAAGTAATTTTAAATATCTACGCTTATTTCAAAAGAGCTGTCTTGTTATATAACTCTTTAATAAGTACATTTTATTTGAATGTTCTGAAAGACAAAATGCAATTTCCTTAAAATCAACGCCAAATTCAAATGGGTTTCTAATCAACAACTCACCATGATCAAGGACTAAAATCTGCAATATTTTGCGTATAGAGGTTGATCGCTTGTTTCACTGTTTAATGAATTTATTACAACTAGAGATGAAAGAGTTCTGCTACGTGGGAAGCCGAGTCACCAACGATGGAAGAAGCAAGAAAGAAATAGTAGAATATCCCCGGCAAAGAGGGCATTTCTATCAAAAGAAGAATGTTACAGAAGAATGATGAAGATTAAAAGGATCGACCGAGATAAAAACGAAATAGTCTTACGAAGAGTGGGAGAAAAGAGAAGTCTGCTGAAAACTCTAAAAAGAAGACGGGACAACTTAATCGACCATATCCTAAGACACGATGGCCTGATAAAGGCAATCGTCGAGGGAAAAGTGAACGGGAAGAATGGAAAAGGCAGGCCTCGTAAGAGTTAAATGGAACAGGTCGTGAAGGACGTCAAAGAGAAGAATTAAGTCGATATAAAGAGGTTGACCGATAGAAGAATCGAGTGGAGAGCTGCGTCAAACCAATCCTAACATTGTTGCCCGATGATTATGACCAATTAAGAACTCGAAGAGGGCTTCGAATTGCATAACCTGTTATTTCCCAGACACTGCTGTGGGAGAAAACGCGAAGAATACATAATTTTCACCATGCACGATAAATATTTGTATTTTTTTAGTTTTGATACTTAACTCCGACCGTTACTAACCGTTCGATACCATTGAATTTACTTTTATTGCATTAAAAAGGAAGTCGCCTCGCAGGCAATAGAGTGAAATAACCTATACATGGGTATTCCACCAAAATTAGTTCACTTCTCGACACTTTCTGCCTCACATAGAACCTCCTTAACACTACAGTACAAAGATGCAAATTGTAAAATGAATTTGTTTTTGTTTTACGAACAGAGAAATCAGATCTGATGAGCTTGGCCTCAGGATTTAAATCAGCTCATTTCCTGATCTAGATGTTCAGATCATTCCTGATCTGAAATTTTCATAAAAATAATGATTGCAGTGCCAGCCTAATATTTGGTACGCGGGTAGAAGAATCTTGTGGCGATAAGATAGAGATTTTTCATAGTTTTCCGAGTGTTTCGAGACATTAAAGTTCATGGATCACATTAAAAGACTGAATCGAAACTGAATGTTGTGCCATAAGGAGCCCATATAGGGTAGCAATAGAAATATCTAGCTTTTTAACTGTGTATAAATTGTTACTCTATTGTAAGTAGGGAAATAGTTGGAATCATTTTGGTGCATGCTAGTTTGATATTTTTCAAGAAAATTTTGATTTTTTACGTCTTTTTTTCAAACAATTTTCAAAATGAAAAGTTAGAAATTGTCGGAATTATTTAAGTTTTCATATGTGTCATTGATACCAAAGTTCATCAAAATCAAAATTGATGTGACCAGAAACTTACTGTTTTTGATTGATCTGATAAGCTGATCTCTCAGCTATACCTTTCACCAAGCAGTATATTTACGTGTACTATGCGCTGCTTCCAATCTTCGTATCGCGCATTTATGTACATACTATACCTCACCTAGGGACGTTTAAAATCCCCAATTGCTGAATCCCCTCTTTGTCCTACCCACCTTATCGCCTTTGATTTTTCGTTGCCTTTCATTACGTCTTCCAAATAGCTCCAACATCTTCAAATTTCTCTCGATGACTTCCTCTCCTTCTTATGCGCCACAACTAGTACATTTTCGTTTGCCTTACTGTCTGTCTACCCTACTTTTAACCATTCCTCTACAAACCTACATCTCGAAAACATTCGATCCCTATGTTTGTCATCCTCTGTCAAAAACCGAGTTTTGTAACCACACTCTCGTGTGGCCTGACCTTCTCTTGAAATGGGGTCGTTCACCATATGTTTTTATTGCCAAATCTGATACATTTGTAAAATAAAAAGACCCACAACTTTCCGCTCTTCAATCCGTCAATCTGTCTTTGCGGCGAAACACTGATGTTTTTAACCCTTTCGGAAAAGTGGGTGTGCAAAGGACTCGTATCCACTATCCACTTCGTCCAATCACAACTGAGACCGCGAATCTCCTTCGCTCTATCACAATGGGGGACACACAGCTGACTCTGCCAATGGAAGTGATTGCGACAGGATCTTTTCAGGCAAACCTCCCCTTCCCGCAGCTCGTCCGGTGGGAGTGTCCTTTTGCTTGTTAAAATTTTTGATTTATTATTGAATGTTTGTGGTTAGAAGATTAATTTTTACACTAAAATTCGTTTTTCGTTTCCATCTAACAATTTCGTGTACAAAAGAGCGACTCCGGTTCCGAATAAGCGCCATTTAACCATCCATCGAGGTTAAATTTCCTTGGCAGGGCGAAACCCATGGCATCGGTTGGTGAACCTTAAGGGTAACGAGAGAGGCAGAAGAAAGACGAGTCGGCAGGACAGAGGGAGGGGATGAGAGCGGTTGGAGCAGGAAAATTGATGCCGGTGAGAATGAACGCGTGGGGGAGGGGTTGGGTGAACATGGAGGGAAATTTTTGACCGATTGTTGCTGATCGCCAAAGCGGATGCTGTCATTGGCATTGACATTGAATGAAGGTAGGCTCCGTAATGAAGAACACCACTTCACCGAGTGGCTACACTCTGACGAAAATAATATTACTCTTTTAAGTTTCTTTCCCCTAACCGAGAATAACAAAGTCAAAGTTAAAGTGCCGTTAAAGTAAATGTTTTTTTAAATGAAGTATGTAATCCTTCAGTGAGAACCTTACTTTTAAGACCCCGATATCCTAATTTATAAGACTCAGTATTTTATTTCTATGCGGGGGTGGGGGTTGAAACCGTCGGGATTATCTCGAATACGTAACCAAGGATTATCGTGGTGTAAACAAAAATGGTTCGTGGTGTAAACAAAAATGGTTCGCATATTTGGTGTGTTTGAATCGCTCGTTACAATTTCATTAATTGTTTTCACTTGGGTTTTTCTCATCTACACGACTATAGAGCCCCCAGATGAGATAAAACACAAGTGTAAACGGTGAATGGGGTTATAATCAGCGGTTTAACACACCAAGTTCGCGAACCATTCGTGTTTATACCACGTGACTCCTTGGCTACCCATTCGAGATAATGCCGATGGTTTCGAACACAACCCCTACGGGGTGGGAAAATGGAAATG
The DNA here is from genome assembly GCA_933228895.1 of Platycnemis pennipes. Classification (NCBI taxonomy): domain Eukaryota; kingdom Metazoa; phylum Arthropoda; class Insecta; order Odonata; family Platycnemididae; genus Platycnemis; species Platycnemis pennipes. Next base: position 118,067,041 of record OW121853.1, on the reverse strand, counting down.
CGCGTCGTGTATCGCCCTCTGCGTTGTCTTGGCAACATACCTGCACGAAGTATTGAAATCACAGAGCCGATTCACGGCACGGGGGCGGTGGAATCCGGGAACCTGGGATATAAATTACCCGCAGTTCGATGGCTGCACGTGAGACCGATTACAACCGGTTTTGATCGCCCTGAACCCCCAAAAAATCGGACGGGTGGTCCGGGCTGAAATAGTTATCCCACGCGAGAGTGAAAATTTTGGCCGAATATTATCGCCAAAGCCGGGCTAAGCACGACACAGCCTTGATTCGACAAGTCCTGTAGGAAATGTCTCCTTTAAAAAAGGTAAACAAATAATCCTAGTAATCCGAATCATTGAAATAAGGATTTTAAAGTGTCATTAACAAAATTCCGAGTGACCCTTATCTTTTTCCAGGACATATGTGCTTTTTTCTGGCGAGGCTGAACCTTGAATTGTATCAAAAAAGGAGCGAGGGTATAATAAGTCATTTTATGCTGCATCAATAATTATCCTCAGTGAAATTTACCCTTATTCTATTAAATTTCGCTTGCCAGTTAATGTAATCGATGCCGTAAAATGGTTCAATTCTCCTATTATCTCATTATTATCGCAGTTTAAATGCTCCTACCGCAATGCGGTCTAGATCAAGGAGTTGAGAACTACTCCGAATGGAGCAGAATTATTTTGCGAATTTCCTTTTGAGTTTTAACTTTTCGACAGAAATTCATTCCCATGTAAAGAAATATTTGCGAGATAACTCCATTTAAAGGATAGTTACAATGCAAATTAATTTGTATCTTAAGATTTAGAAGATCATTTGGAGTATTTTGGTACCTAAATGGCAAATGTGGACAGGGCTTTGCCTTCGAGTCGTATGAAGTGGCCGAAAAATGGCACAAACAACCTTATTAGAACGAGTACCATATCCGTATTTCATGGTTGTGTAATATTGTCCACTTTATGTTTCACATTTTTACTTTTTTGGAAGCGTTGTTTAAAAGAAAGTTCCCACCATATGCTATAATTTTGAAATTTAACAAAGGAGTGAACCAAATTTGAGGATACTTTTGCTATTGATACCAAAATAGCGTTGCAAAAATGGGATAATCAGCCGTTTATGCCTGCGCTGAAGGCATCAATGAATGAATAAACATGGCGGACGTTGATTAATGCCTAAAGCGGGTTTGACAGGGTCCAATTTATGGGCCAATCCATTGTATATTGGGTTGCGGCCCCTTTGATACATACCAATTTCCACCCCAATTTCAATCCTACGATGCGAAGGAAAATTATTTTATCCAACATTGCACATCAGAGCTAATTCTATTTTTTGGTGTCCAATCTCCAATCAATAGTTTGCTTTGCCGTATCCTATGGACCAAAATCATGACACATTTGAAAGCTGCTGTTTTGGCGCTCATTTCTAGGCAGTTTTATGCTTAATTTTCTTTTACATACCTTTTTAATTCTTATAAAAATTAGTAATCATTTTATCACTATCTTCTAACGCATGTTCAATATACCAACATCTCACTATTTTCTTTTTTTAATACCATGTGGCGCGCTCATGCGGGACGATTGAGAATTGTTAAGATCAGTATTGGTCCCAACATTGATGCTTGTCTTACGGAATATCTAGCCCAAGCTTTAACCCAATATTGTGCCAATTTACTGGCGGGGATCGGGTCGGTGTGGTGGCTTAAGTACTGGTTTCCCATCCCTAGGACCCGGGTTCGATTCCCGGCTGTGGTGGACTTCTCATTGCCATACCGGTCCCCACTTGAGTACCTTGCTGAGAGCACTTCGAGTACAGTGCTCCGTCCGTCGGATGGGACGTTAAACCGTGGTCCTCATGGCGCCCTGAGTTGAGAGTAGGCTAATGCCGAGTTTCTCTCCACCCTATCTTCCGTTCCATAAGAAATTCCTTCCCACATCCCATTACCCACGTATCCGAAATGTCGCATATGACCTTAGCTGTCGGTCGCTTCCCCCAAATTACGAACTACTTAACTAATTTATTGACCAATAAATTGGACCAAGTCAAACAGGCTTAACCGGATGCGTTAATGGGATGTCGTCCTTCCTACGAAGAAAATAGTGCATGATAATATTTGGACAAGGCTATGGATTCGAGTCATATACTCAAGCGGCAAAAAATGACAAAAAACCTCATTAGAAAGGAGAACAACATTTGTATATTATGGTCATATAATGTTGTCCCATTTACGTTTCGTATTTTTATTGTTTTGATAGCGATTTTAAAAGATTTTGCTCAGCAAATGCTATAATTTCGTATTTTAAAAAAGAGTGGAAATTATGAAGTGGATATTTTCGTTATGGATCCGGAAATGGCGTTGAAACAATGGGATAAACAGTCGTTGCTCCTTTCGCCGAAGGCAACAATGAATGAATAAACACGTCGGCCATTGATTAATGCCAAACGAATCCGTCCGTGTTGATTAGATAGTGTTTGAGAGCATTTGAGAGCCTCATTGGCGAATTCGGAAATCAAGAACAATGATGAACCCTCACCCCTGATGGGCTGCTGGACCTCCCGTGGCCCCCGCCCGCGGATCCGTTGAGGTGCGCCCGGATGTGGAGGGCGTCCGCGTCCAGGGCCGGCGCCCTGGCTCCCCCGCAGCCCCTGATCTGCTCGTTCACGTACTGCGCGGACCGAGGGACGTTGAGCGCGGCCCGGATGCCCACCGCGGAGCCGTCGAGGTGCCCGGGGCCGATCCCGGGCACGTGGGAGGCGCAGTAGACCTCCCGGTCCTCCTCGTGCTGCCGCCGGTTGTTGCAGTACGTCTTGAGGGTGAGGCGGGTGCCGCAGACGGCGCACTTGAAGCAGCCGCCGTGGAAGAAGGTGAAGTCCTTGAGGGGCCCCACGCGGTCCACCTGGTAGACGGTCCCTCCGCACCTGAGGCACGTGCTCTCGTACAGGTTCATTCGCTGGTACATGGTGACTTGTGGGGGGTTGCTGGGGAAAATAGAACAGTGGGAATGAATGCGCATGTTCATGCCATAGCATGCAGATACATCTACATAATACCCTGCAAGCCACCACAAAGGTGTGTGGCAGGGGGTGTATTCTCACCAAACATGCACTACATATCATGCATAAAAAAAGGATTAGTATTTATATACTTTTCTAACTTCACTATTTAAAAAAAAGATAAAAATAGCAAAGCAAACATGCAAAAACGTGCTGTTAGTTGGGTTACCTTCAAGTCCTTACACCAACATGCAACTACCTATGCTATGGATTCAATCACTCGTATTGGACATATTTACCACTATTCATATCCCTAATTGTACGAGGAAAAAAGGACATTTTGAATCTGTCAGTTCGGCAATCAATTTCTCTAATTTTGTAATTATGGTCCAGTCTACCATAGTAAGTTGGGGTTCGCAAAATATTTTTAACATCATCACTGAAAATATTATCTTGGAATTTATTTAGGAGATTAAGTCAAATTTCAACCTGCGATCTGACAATGATTCCCATTTTAATTCATTTAATAAACTGGTTACGCTAATCTAGTCATCGTACCGTCCCTTTACACATCTTGTCGATCTTCGCTGCACACGTTCAAGTTCGTTATTTAGACCAATTTCGTCGGGATCCCATACACTGGCAGCATATTCCAAATGAGGTCTAACAAGGGAAAAGTAGCTGATTTCTCGTACATGTTCGTCACATTTACCCAATACTCTTTTGATGAATCCCAGTCTACGATTAGGTTGACCCATTATTTCACGTATGTGTTTACCCCAGGAAAGATCATGTGTCACCGGCATGTGTCAGATAAATTCGTATTATGTTATATTTTATTTAATGTCATTTCTAGATAGCATTTCACGTGTCTCGTAACTTCATGCTTAATATTTTTCTCAGGGTGGCAGAATCGAGACTCTTTCATATTAAAAAAAATCAGTTTAAATGATAAGAAGAGACAAGCACTATTCCACAGTTTATTATACATACGACACGTTTCAGCCGCTAGGCCATCATTAGGTACTTATGCGACCAGGCTATAATAAACCGTGGAATACTGCAATCTTGTTTATTTTAATCATGATAGCTTTACACTACATCTCGCCGAAGTCAATTACTTCTTAAGAAATCAGTACCCAGCCCGAAGGTTGGTTTCTGATAGGTGAAGGTAGAAATGACCTCATAATAAGCCATTGGAATATGATTTTCACACATTCAGGGTATGGGGGCCAATTCCTTTCCCTGGGCCACCAGCGATTTTCTACGATGTTCCCACACACAGAAAATAGAATTGTGAGGATTTTTAGGTGGTGGCGTTTATAAAGCCCCAGCCCTGGATCTGAACCCGGGAATTTTTTTTCCAAATTTTTGGGAGAATATAACCTTGTCTTAACTTAATGTTAAAGACTGGAAAAAACTCCTGAGGAGTAGTTATTTAAAAGAATTTGTTTTTGAAGAAACTTTGTGAAGAATTCATTGTCCCTAATCGTAATTAAAGAGTTGCACTCATTGGTTTACATCAGAATGTCTGCAATGGTAAGCTGGTAATTGGTGTTTTCAAACGCCCTCCAATTCTTTCTGAGCCAAGTTATATTCTTTTAATTGGGTGGACCAAGATTTAATATTTTGACTGATCATCACTATCAAGAATAATAAACCTTGCAATTTCCACAATATATATTCTACACAAGTACAGTTAGTTTCGTCTATGCGGCATCATCAGGTACACGCAGCGGTAATCATCGACGTATACCTGATGATGCCCTTAAGACTAAACTAGTCGTACCTTTGTAGAATTAAGATTGTGGGAGTTACAAAGTTTGTTCTTAAAAGTGATGATGCTGTCTTTCCACGAAGTCACGCCTGTGTCCATCAACTTGATTTTGATCAATGTTGAGAAGTTAATTTAGTGCCTAACCATCAAACTTAATAGACTTTCAGCCTTGTTTTCATTCAACACCTCATTCATTTGGGGGAATGAAAATGCCTTGAAAAAGAGATCATCACTTTCGACTGGTCTAGTGTCTAGTCTGAATTTGTATAATAGTTTTCTATTTCATCGTCATTAGTCATCAATCCTCAGATTGGTTTGACGCAGCTCTCCACTGAGTTCTTCTATCGGCTAATCTCTTCATATTTACGTAATTCATCTCTTTCACATCCTTTATCACTTGTTCCACATATTCACTCGAGGCCTTCGTTTGCCATTCTTCCCGTCCACTTGTCCCTCGACGATTGTCTTCATCAGGCCATCATGTCTCATGATGTGGCCGATTAAGTTGTCCCTGAAGACGTCTTCAGAAGACTTCTCTTTCCTTCCACTCTTCTTAGAACTTCCTCGTTACTTACTCGGTCGATCCATTTAATCTTCATCATTCTTCCGTAGCACCACATTTCGAATGCTTCTACCCTTTTCTTTTCCGCTGCTGTCATTGTCCATGCTTCGCTGCCATAAAGAAACACGCTCTAGATGTACGTACGTTCTGAAGGATTCTATTTACTCGCATAAAAATTGCGAATTCGAAGATGAAATCGGTAAATATAAAGAGATTTTGAACAGAAGATGTGAGGCGGATGCGATTCGACGGCCGGCACATGAAGAAACGAGTGGAATTACTGCAGAGGGAACTGGATAATGGATATTGAGACAGCTAGAAGAAAGCCGCCATGTTAAATGGCTTCCCTCGCCCCTTGGTAAAAAAAACCTCAATTTCAGTTACAAATGCTATGGGTGGAAGTGAGTGATGGGCGGGAAAAGTTAACTCCGGCGAATCGGATGGACACGAGCTATTACTCGGCGAATGAAGATGGATGAATTCGTGGCGGAGGAAAGAATGCCTGGCGGGACTTTAAGTCGGAATCCTCGCCTCGGCGAGAACTGTACGACGGATATCCGTGATTAAGGCGGAGTGGCTCTGAAGGACGACTCGCACTAGGGGAATTGTATTGGGAAAAATACTTGGAAAATAGCCAATTCAGGATTCAAAAAAACGTTTAAATTAAATAGTCACACAGTCAAAATGAAGGTATTTATAGTGTATTCATCAATGGTTAGCAAAGGGAGAAAAAGAACAGGAATAGTCACAGTGGTTGTGCATTACTTATGATCTGACCACGCCATCTGAACACTTGGTTTTCACGCATATTGCAATGAAAATAATACTATTAGGCTTCCGACACTATGAGAAGTGAAAAATAATCATTTTATATCCTGTGATACACCATAAAACGGCTATTACTACGGAGCAACATGTCGCCCTACACGTACAACATTTTACGTAGCTTAAAAGTAAGGAAACTAGACAGACAACTCACTTCCATTGATAAAGCAACTCTTATGATTCTAGTAAAAATGTTGGCATTATTATCTACACAATGCCGCTTAAAAACAAATTTGCAGCAACTTCCTGTACACTGTAATCTTAACTTAACACTTAACTTTAACTGTTTTGTAACACTTAATCTTAACTTAAATGATAAATGTTCACTGTAATCTAAATGCAATCTTATTGAATCGCCAACAAGAAATGACGTTCATTCAGAGTAATTTCCGGGTAAAAAGCACTCAGCCTATAGAAAATGAGCTGATGACTTGACCAACCTCTCCCAATACAATGCCTCTATATCACACTAGCCGTTGCCGGTTATGATAATTCAGTCGACCAATCAGCGACAACCAGCTCTCAATGGTTGGACTATAGAAGCGCGTCTATTTCCAGCCGGCCGGTTGTGCAGCCGTGGCCAATAGGAGCTGGCCTCGCGGTCACGTGCTGATTGTGTTTACATTTGGCGATATTTTGATTGTTGCCATTTCCATTAATTCTCAAAACCTACAGATATTAAGAGTACAATTAAAACAGCATTTAGCTCTTTTGCGTCACCTATTTTTTGTGAAGGAATTGTTATAATAGCATGCATTTTATGGAGGTTAGATGAAATGTACTTAATTCATTTGTATCTTTTTTTTAGGCATAAATCCTGTATTATGAGGCAGCATGTGAGAAAAAATGTAAACAGAAACATCACGTGACCGTGAGGCGAGATCCTATTGGCTGCGACTGCACAACTGGTCGAAGAGATTACCGGTCAGTGTGATTAGAAGGGTTGAACGTAGCTAGTTTCTTGTCATGAACTATTTCTTCGTTCTTTCCCCACGTCTTAGACTCCCGCGTATACTCCTCTGGAGAGTTTTTCTCCAGCTGTTCATACTTTATACCAATCTTCATCCAATCTGAAATGAGTCCACTATGTCTCCCCCTGTTTGGTTCGCCAAAAATCCACCTATCTGTCTTGGATCTCAACACTTCGTTACCTATTTTTACCCTCTCCATTCACTCCTTGCTGCTTGTGCTGTACGAGTTCCTCAGATTTTCCTTACATCGCTCTTCTTCCTCGCTCTCTTTCGCCTTTCTGCTTCTAATCTCTTCTCTAACTTCTCCAACTCTTTCCCCTAGCTAGCTTTCCCCTAGCAATCCCATTTAAATCCCAACTCCTTCAATACCATAATCTAGGAATATTACGCCACCAATACTCAAAAAGTCAAAATTTCAACATTTTTTTCCTTGCATCTCAACTCAAGATTTCTGTCATGTGTTCCCTCTTATTCGTAAATGACAATCTGATTGGCCTGTTCGTAGTGGCCTGGCGTACCACGCTTATTCCTTTCCAAAATAACAACTGATATGGCTAAAATCAATGGGAAGAGTTAAAGAGTTAAGAGTTAAAAGAGTTAAACCATGTTATATCTGGTGAAATTATACCCCATGTAAATTGCTTAAGTATGTTCTAATGTCCTCCAAACTTTTGTGATCTCTCTGAGTGTTCAATAATGCTACCAAGGTATCTAAAACAAGTCTATGGTTACCATCTAAACATACATAAAAGTCTATGGTTACCATCTAAATATACATAACATAACATCTTCCCCTTTCTATACATTTTTTTAGGCATTCAATGGTTAACTAGTGAAAACAATACGAATATAAAATAACCTTCAATGAACATAAAATAATTATACCATACAATTATGAAACATTTTTAAGTACACACATATTCACTTTAAGTTAAATTTAAAGAGTTAAAAGAGTTAAGAGTCAGTGAAAATTGATGTTTTCGTATTCGGATGACCCGAATATTTCAGAAGGTCGTATTTAAATAATATTTCCTGATCCCGATGTGGACCGACCTAGGAAAATAGTCCCAAACTACAATTATGTCTGGGGAAAGCGTTCGCATTCTTTCAGTTTTTTGGAAGATGCATGCGTTATAGAAATTCATAATATGGTTTTAGCCTGATTTTCCCTTCCCGTTGCTGAGATCCTTGAACTTTCACAATGGAGCCAAATTACGGTGAGTTATATACGAAATGGAATAGATTTTCGCTCGTGGTGTTTATGCCCCGGGCACTGAAATCTCTGGAGCTCTCAGTATCGTTTTCGTGTTTCTTGTGAAACCGTTAATAAAGCAGGCTATTTAACACTAGAAGAAACTACTTTTGGCTGTAATCTTCAGCAGATAGTTAGAGAGAAAGGTAAAGAGGATGATATGCAGCGTGGTATTACTTCAATAGGTCAAGCTAATCGGAAACTGGGGTTCATCAAAAGAGTTCTGAGCAAATGTGACGATCATGTACGGGAAACTAGCTACTTTTCCCTTGTCAGACATCATTTGGAATGCGCTGCCAGTTTATGGGATCCTTACGAAATAGGGTTAAATGATGAACTGGAGCGTGTGCAAAATAGATCGGCGAGATGTGTAAAGGGACAGTATGATGACTATATTAGCGTAAGCAGCCTATTGGGTGAACTAAAATGGGAATCATTGTCAGTCAGTTTGAAATTTAGGCTTAATCTCTTAAATAAATTCCAAGACAATATTTTCACTGATGACGCTGAAAATATTTGGCGAACTCCGACTACGGTAGACTGGACCATAATCATAAAATCAGAGAAATTGATATACGAACTGACAGATTCAAAATATCCTTCATCCCTCGTACTGTTTGGTATATAAATAGTTGTAAATATAACCTATAGCATAAATACAAGTGTATCAATTGATAGCAGAGGTAGTTGCATGTTGGTGTAAGGACTTTATATTAACCTAACGATCCGCATGTTTTTGCATGCTTGCTTTACCATCTTTATTTTTAATTGCGAAGTTTGGACGAGTGTATCATTACAGATCCTTTTTTATCTATGATATGTAATGCATGTTTGGTGTGAATTCACCCCATGCCACACATATTTATGGTTGTTTACAGGGTATCATGTAGACGTATTGTATGCATCTCTGAGCAGGACTCAAGCGAGATATGACGAGGATGGATTCGAGTTTTTGAGATGTTGGTGTGGAGAAGAATGGAAATATTGCCTTTTCTTCACGGCTACCTCCAAAGAATAGTAAAACTCTCATATGCTTTGGCTATGTTTTTACTGAATTTCGGCAGCGAGTTTGTTGATAACAAGCCCGTAACATAATGCTGGATACTGTGGATATTTAAACCTATTGATCGCAAAAGATACATACGTCTGTTGCCGGAAGTCATTTGTTATTTTCTTATTTTTATATCATCAAGTATTTATGCTAAGATAAGCCGGCCTTTTATATTCTTCCCGCTTACTTTTCCCTTGACGATTGTCTTCATCGGGCCATCGTGTGCAAACAAGAATGATTGGCAAATTTTGACAAGTTTAAATCACTCATTAAAATCTCAGTCTTTGTTTTCACCTTTCTCACCCGTCTGGAGCATACATCTCCCGGATGAGAAAAACAAAAGAAAAAAAATATATTGAGATTTAAACGAGGGATTCGAACACACGAAAATTAGCGAACCATTCGTGTTAGTACCATATGATTTTTTGGATAACTATACGAGATAAACCCATCGTTTCAAGCATACCCTCCCAGGAGGGCTGTTTTTGAAACCGTCGGGATTATCTCGAATAGGTAACCAACGAGTAATGTGGTACGAATACGGATGGTTTGCAAATTTAGTGTGTTAAAACCGGTGATTACAACCTCATTCTTTTTTTACTCATGTGTTTTATCTCATCTGGGGCTTAATAGATCAGACAGGTGAGAAAAAACTCAATTGAAAACAATTTATGATACTGTAACGAGCAATTCAGGCACATCAAATTTGAAACCCATTCGTCTTTGTACCACGTGACTCCTTGGTTACCTATTCGAGATAATCCCGACGATTTCAAACACAGCCCCCATGGGCATCCATCGTCTTCCGCGCAGCAGCGAGTTGAGCCGCGGTCAAGGCAAGGCGATTTCTTCTGTTTACGTTTACTCAAGACATCTCTCCAATATCCCCTCGTGGACATGTGCGCAAGGATGCGTAAACTTTGCCGTCGGAGAATTTCCCGATCATTGCCGAGATATTTATGGATGCGCGACCCCTTTCTTACCCTCCTTACCGAAGGACGGGGTGTAAGGGCCACGTCAAACAGCTGTGGAAAGGAACATATGTAACAGTATTCAACTCGAAGGTCGGTTGGCTAGGGTAGAGATCAGAAAATTTTGAAAATCAAACGGCGTGTAAGATTCGAACTGAATGCTAGGAATGGTAGGGCATTTCCTTTCACTCTCCGAATTTGGTTTCCCAGGGAGATTCCATGCCCATACAATCTTAAATCTTGGGTATACCTGGATGTATACAAACGCCTCTCGAATTCGAGACCTCTGGTCAGTAACCCTGCATTGTACCCCTGTGGGGGTGTGATTGAAACCTTCGGGATTAACTCGAATAGGTAACCAAGGAATCACGTGGTGTAAACACGAATGGTGTGCAAATTTAGTGTCTGAATCACTCTTTGCAATATCATTAATTTTTTTCACTTGAGCTTTCTCTTTTGTATCGTCGACTATAGATCCCCCAAATGGGATAGAACACTAGTGTAAACCAATGAATGAGGTTTAAATAAGCGGTTTTAACACACCAAATTTGCAAATTATTCCTGTTTATACCACCTGACTCCTTGGTTAACTATTCGAGATAATCGCGACGGTTTCAAACACAGCCACCCAGGTAGGGTATGCCTGAAATGATCATGTTCATCTCGAATAAGTATCCAAGGAGTCACGTGGTAGAAACAAGAATGGTTTGCAAATGTTGTTGTGTTTTACTTGCTCTTAAAAATCTCAATCATGGTTTTCACTTGAGTTTTTGCCATCCCTCTCGAGAATAGAGTCCCCGGCTGAGAAAAACTCAAGTGCAAACAATGAATGAGGTTGTAATAAAGCGGTTTTAATACACCAAATTCGCCAACCATTCCTGTTTATACCACGTGAATCCTTGGTTACCTATTCTTGATTATCTCGACGGTTTCAAACACAACCGTCCCAGGTTAGAGGAGTCTGAAGTGGGGAACAGACGTAAAACTGCCGATCATGGTGTTTTCTAGACATGCAACGGAGCCCTTCCTTGGAGTTTGTGCCTTTGGAAGGATTCCTGCTACCTTCAAGTGACATTTGCCTTGTTCGTTAAGTGTCTGCGGATCCTTGGACGCAGAAGGCGATCGTCTCCACTTCCGAACACAAATTAAGGGCCTTCGCGAAATTTGTTTGAGTTCCGCGACCTCGTTCGTCGGTTTGGTGTCGGGCAGCGAGCCAATCCGGGGAATGTGCGTCGCTTCAGCGCGGCGAGTTCTTTTTCTTCCGATCTTTCTTCTTCTCCCACCTGATGTGCCAACAGCTCTTACCAACAATCTGCACTCTCCAAGGGGGACGTCCAACAGTTCGTGATGGACTAATTCGCTCGGAACGGCCAAATAGAATTCCTCGTTTTTTTTCTCTCTCTCTCACTCCAGCCTCACGCCAGTTTTTCTGTTCTCGTGCTTTTCTGAATTGCAACCCGGCCTCCCTTTCCTTATTCTTTCCTCGAAGAAGACCCCGTTCTTGAGTGTTTGCTTGCGTGCTTTCATACAGCGAATCCAGTGCGTGTCAACACTTTCTTGGGATACTCAAGAAAATTTGCCTTTAAATGTTTTTTTTATCTAAAAAAAAAGAAGCGAAAAAAATGTCAAATGGGATATGCGAAACATTGAGAATTGCAGGAGGAAAATTGTATTGTTATTGTTGTTTATTAGATGTTGCAGCCGACAACTCAGGTCATTTGCACCTCCTATCTAATAGGTGCGTATTTTGGAAAGGGGTTAGGGATTTAGGGAGTGTAGGAAGGAAGGAGAGAAACTCGGTATCAGCATTTTCCTGCTCTTAAAGAAAAGCGGCAAGGGGGCCACCCGGTATTCCTAGATAGGAGGTCAGTACTTTAGGTCGTAAAAAAATCAGATTACCAAGATTTACCCTTTCCAGGAATTGAATTGCAGTCTTTGCCTAGTCGTGTCTATGTGTCTACATCGCGGCTTCCTATAAGAATCTTCTCGGAACATCGTCATATCTTAACATATCTTAATCTTGTTATCTTTCATTTCCCAAAAGTTAATCAAGTATATTTGGGTCAATAAAAATTATCAGTCTTTTGTACGCATACGCCAAGCGTATTATTTTATCGAAAGTTTGCTTTCAGCATGAAATGACCATCTGAGCTAGTTTTTAATTACTCAAGTGACTTAACTATCCAAACTTCTAATCATCATGGCCAGTCTCAATCCTAAGATCGGTTCGATGCAACTCTCCACTCGATACTTCCTATAGCTAACCTCTTCATATTAGCTAATCTCTTTCACTACTTATTGCTTATTGTTCCTATTCAATCCTATCTCGACGGCTGCCTCTATCTCAACACTGTTTTTTCGAACACAATACTCCAATATGTGCATAGGATCATCCAGAGTTTTTTTTGTTTTTTTCTTGTAATGGGGTCGTTTATTATATTTTTTTATTGCCGAATCTGATAGAGTTTGTAAAATAAAAAGACCTGTATTTTTTCCTTTTATGATCCGTCAATTATTTCCCGAGTTATAAGCGGCGAAAAACTGATGTTTTTAACCCTTTCAGAAAAGTGGGCGTGGTGCAACCTCTGACGTGTATCGACTTCGTCCATTCACAACTGAGCCCGCGAGATGGGCATTTCATGCTGAAAGCAAACTTTCATTAAAAAAATATGCTTGGCGTACGCATACAAACTGAGCATACTTCGCGTTATCGCATAGTGGGGACACAGCTGGCTCTCATAATGGGAGCGATTGCGACAGGATCTGTGCGAGCAGACCTTCCGAGAATCCCCCTCCATTCCCTTCCCCTCCCCTGAAAGCAGTCAAGGACGGGAGGAAAATGACGTCAATGTTATCACAGCAGCTTTTTCGGTGGGCGTCACCTTTTGCTTATTTTAATTTTTGATTTATGAGTGAATGGTTGTGGTTAGAAGATTAATTTTTTCACTAAATTTCTTTTTTCGTTTCCATCTAACGATTTCGTGTACAAAATTTCGATTTCGGTTCCGAGTAAACGCCCCCATTGCCACCGAAATGGTATTATTAAAAATATAATAATGTTCTTCAGAGAAAAAATACGAGTGATCGGTTTTATTTAGTCATACGAGCGATAAAGTTTCCGAGATCCGGAATTGCTTCATTCGCTCGGACTTGAGTATCCGCGGCCTTGTGGCCGCCTTCTTGAAGTCAAATACGCCGATGTTCTCTTTCTTTGTATCGGGAACAGAAATCGGCGCCAATTCTACAGTCAATCTCATTGGCCCTTCTCGAGTTCTTAAGACTGAAAACCTGTCGTCATTCTGTTGACACTACTTTTGGGCAAAAAAATTCGTTCCCCTCAGGAATTACAAAAATTTTATGAAGAGCTGGTCCAACAGCCTTCGAGATGAATATAAAATACAAGATTAGGATGAATGGCGATGCGGAGAGGACTCAAATGTAGTTTTTTGTCCTCTAAATGTGCTGAATACCATGCAAACCACCTCGATGGCGTGTAGCATGGGGGTGAATATTCACAAAGTACATACATACATGTTACCGAAAAATTTGTTTCCACGTGATGATGAATTAGTGTTCAACCCGAAGGTTTGTTTTTGAAAGGTGAGGGTATAGTTCACCCCGTACTAAGCCATTGCCGTGTAAAATCCACAAATTAAGAGTAGAGGGGCCAGTTCCTTTCCCTGGGCCACCTGCGATATCCAATGATGTTCTGACATGCAGAAAATTTAATCGCGAGAACTTTAGGTGGGGGTGTCCAGAAAGGCTTCTGCCCGAGGATTGAACCCGGGACCCTCCGGTCAGGTTGGTACATCAGCACTCTACCCGCTAGGCCACCACTGCACCTATCATGGCGATAAAGAGTAGGTAAATAATACGTGATGGTTAAGAGTAATTAATTAGGCTTGCAAAAGATGGAAGTAGGTAGGAGATCGGACTGGAACCTTCGAAGAACCTACCCATACTAGCAAAAGAACAATGATTCTGACATATTATCCGTATTTATCTGTGTTTCCTCATATTTGTCTCTGGAAAGCTAAATTCTGGGTAGAAGCTTTATGCAAGTCATGCGATACAGAACTACTAGCCGTATCCGAAAACCAAGAATACTTCAGTGAAGCATTGGTTATGACGTATTGCTGACGTACAACGAAGTATGCTTGGGAGAGAATACTTCATATTCGGACAGTCTACGGTAAGGAGCGACATTAAGCAGTGGTGGAAATTTAAAAAAAGAAACCACGAGGTATTCTGAAACACGATTACAGGGCAACATTTATCAAATGTTTAGATCGGAAGAAAAAGAGCGATTATATGCATAAATGCATATTATAATTATGCAAAAATGTGATGTACTAACTAAGTAAAAAAATAGATACTACACACATTTATAACTAGCCTACCGCTCCGCCATCTTTTGTTATTCTAGTCAACAATGCTTCGAAGCCTGCATGGAAGCGTGCTTCTGTGCTTTGGCTTCGTAGCATGCTTCCCCAGAGTGCTTCGCGTTCGGACATACTTCGGGTGTTTCCGACGGTACCCCCCTCCACTTGCAAGCAAGCATTGTAGTATGCTTAGCGCTAGAAGCACACGTTTCGGACAGGGCTACAAAGTTGCTACGAAACCCTCACTATATTTGTGTCTCCTTTCTTCAATAAAGGTCTCCGGCGATATAACTTGTTGCATTTCTTGCAGCCGTTCTAGTCCATATCCATTCCTCAACTGGTCGTTAGATTAGATCTCCGATGTATGTATGTTCCAGATCTCCGATCTGGAATCGGCGATAAATCATCTTCAGAATCCTTCGACAGAAAAACGTAGAGAGGCCTGGTTCGTTTGAAGCCTCGGAGGTCGTTTCAACGCTGGATAGAAAATGGCTATTTTATTTGGATGTGCGCGCACAAGTGAAAGAATTGTATTTGATTCATTAGGGTATTTGGCTTATTTAGAAGGGTAACCTGTGAATAGCACGTGCCCCTACCTTGGCGGAAGGAATCTCAAAACTTACTGCCATTCATCAAGAGTGGTTGAACTTTTGACAGGTCACGGAAACTCATACTGTTTTCAATTACTTGAATAAAATATTTTTTACTCCAATTTGTTCATTCCATTAAATGCGTATGCTTCCGTATTTCATACTCTTATTTTAATTAATCTCTATTCAGGTTTTATTTATCTAATGGCTGTAAAGTTATCTGTGTGACTAACATGGATAGGTACTATCGGTGAAACATAATAAATGGTAAGTTGAATTCCAAACCTCTTTTTTATAAAAATGTATGGATTTTTTTCCGGAGTTTATGTCCATTTTTTTGAAAATGAAAAATATTTAACTTTTGGCCGACATTTCGGAAAATATATTTTTTCCTTCTTCAGGGCTAAAAATGGGATGAACCACCAATAACATAACAATAATAAGTACCACGATTTACAGGATGTTTACAGTGCCAAATGCTTTACAATATAATTTTTTACAAATTTTAACGCAAAAAAATTACAAGGAATAAATTTCACATACCTTGTGAATTTGTTTACAAATTGGTTGCTAAGGTATATGTGTTATAATTTTTTAATTTTGATTTATTATATTGTTATAAATTTTCTTAAATTAGAAATGTCAGTTCTTTAAATATTTAAATATCAGTTAAATATTTAGGCCAGTTAAATATTTTTCATTTAAAAAAAGGACGTAAACTCCCGAAAAAGCATCCATATATTGAACATAATAAAGTAACGAATGACTATAATAGAAAGATTAATGGGTTTATTTTGTTGAATCCGCACAAATAGTTTAAACTAAATGTTTGCGTATCTGAATAATCTCGACTCCGTCTAGTCGATCTCTCTATTTCTAGTGTTTTTCTCTCATGCCAATTCTTCCTTCAACCGTGGTCTCCAATCTCCTTCGAGCTATCCGTACGCTTTTCACCTGGCCAGTTTCTCCACAAAAAATTCTTCCTTGGCTTGGTGCTCCATCCAGTCTCCCCTCGTTTCTGCCAAAAAAAGGTTTATCTCACCTCCTTGGGCAACTAAAACACACCTTTATTTTAATAATATGTCCTTTTACTATCTTTCCGTTCTTCTGAATAAACACGTATCATATCTCGACAAATATTTAATTTTAGATTCGCGTAGTTTGGGACAGGTTTTTTTAACCCAACACCGCGCAAAATCTTTTTTAGGGCGCCTTTTAAAAATGAAAAGTATTGCAGTCTTAAGTGGATAAATGCATCCGGATGGATTTTTTTGCTTTTACTCGTTGTGATTAAAAGAAATTTTATTTTGTAGCCTACTCGTCATTGGGGTCATAGAGTGATTTTCGGGGAGAAAATCGTTGTTCAATGGACTAAAGTTTCACTGGAAGAAGGTAATTACAGTTCGGAGTTGAGTACTTAAGTGATGTATTTATTCCCGTGACATAGAAATCGCTTCATATTTTTTTGGCGTTTCCTTTGAAATAATTTGATGAAAATTTTGACTTAGTTAAATAATGTAAAGTTGGATTCGATAGTATTCCTTCGATGCTTGAAATAGTATTCCCATGGAAATAGAACAACGCAAATGCTTATTATATTCTATGGCTTGATAATCTTTTATATTTAACAAAAATTTCAGATATCGTAGTGAATGAAAGGGTAAATTCCCTTCAGGTAATGAGTATGTGTTTATGAGCATGTAATGTTGATGCTTCTGAAATTGTAGATGAGTCTTATGGCCTTTGGGTCAAAATTATGGTAAAGTGTAATAAAATCATGACTTATGCATTCTTCTGGAGTGATGCCATAACAGATGAACAGATTTAATCATCATTTATAGTAATATATAGTTGGGCAAGGGCCTAGTTGAGTTACCGGTTTCCGTCAGATCACCGGAGTTAAGCAACGATGGGCCCGGACGGAGGTTGGATGGGTAGCCCCCCTCCATACCTATACCGTGGTGCTCTTGCTCTGCACGTGTCGGGCAGGTTAAATGTGGGTTGGCACAATGGATCAAAAGTGGTATAGGTACCAGGGGGGGTCCTGAAGGCCCCCGCCCTCCCCTCCAATTTACATTTATTTTAATATATAGATAACCATTCCAGTTCATATATCCCAAAGTTCATTACAGCATACTCTTAGGAATTCTACAGTATTTATTTCCTCTGAAACATATTCATTTGAAATTGTGATAAATTAGCAGGTGCACAACTTTTCATCTCTTCTCCTGTTATCTTCTAGTTGAAGAAAACTTCCACCCTTCGGAATGAGATTGGTCACAACTCCATATCCGGCCAGGAGGGCTGTGCTTGGAACCGTCGGGATAATCTCGAATAGGTAACCAAGTAGTCACGTGTTATAAATACAAATGGTTTGCAAAGTTGGTATTTTAAAACCGTTGATTACAAAATCATTAATTTATTTCTCTTGAGGTTTTCTCATCTGCCTCGACTATACAGCCCCCAGATGAGATAAACACAAGTGTATACAACGAATGAGATTCTAATCAGCAGAAAATTTGCGAACCATTCCTGTTTCTACCGCGTGACCCCTTGGTTACCTATTCGAGATAATCCCGAAGGTTTCAAACACAACCCTCCAGGACTCTTGTCAAATTTTCGTTCGCCGTTGATGAAACGACCTATAAGCCTTAAATTCTCAATTTGGTTCCTCCATGTTCGCTTCAAGGTAGCCATTTTTGTGGGTAACCAAGTGTATATATTTTTCTTCGATACTATTTTTTAGAACCTTAAAAGCATTTCTTTACCCTTTAACATTTTTCCTTCCTCTTTTCACGTGCTAAAGTTTGTAATTACCGCAAAAAGTTCCAAAAAATATGAAAAATGTGGAAAAACAGGAATCGTAAAATGTACGACATCATACGACAATCGAGTGCGCATGCCGCTATTCGTTCCAAATGAAGCTAGCTTCCATAGTTACGGTTTTAGCCTCGTGACGATTGTTTAGTAATCAAGGGTTTCTAGTGCCTTCGTTGGATTATGTTTACTCATTATATTAACATTTGCTGACGTAATATTATGGGCATTCTCTATTATATCACATTGAAAGTAAATTTTGTTCTCTCATCACAAGTTCCAGTGGATTCGGTAAGTTTACTGTCATTGTGATATAATGGAAGATGGCCTATTACTACTATCGTCTTATTACGAGCCGCATGCTTTCTTTCTTCGAGAAACTTCGAAGTAATCCTCGCGTTCCCCTTTCGATCTCTCCTGTCTTTGTTGTGCCGACAGCGCCAGAAGGAGCCGGCCATGTGACGAGACGAGAGCCCTGCGTATGTCTTGGCACGGGTTCTCTCCAGGACTGGTTAACACCGAATGCCTCGGCCCTTTTCAGTTTCGGGTCATGCTCCCGAAAAAAAAGGAATCACGTATTCTCAGGATCGTGCCGCTGTTTCCCTCTCAATCCGCATTCCCTGGCGGTCACGATTCATTCCTCGGAATCTAATGATCATCATGTCACTAGGTCATGAATCACGGACTTCGATAAAATTTTGTTCACGGTTCTTAGCATCTTATCTCACGCATCATAACAAACTCAGTAAGCAAAGTATTGCTTGTTGCATTGTCAAAGACACGGAGGGATGCCTTGTAGCTTCCATAATTCGAATTATTGTTGATATTGTTACGAAAGTCGTTACTCCGCTGAGTACTGTACTGAGTAGAGTACTGGCATCCCATCCTGAGGGAACAGGGTTTGACTCCAGTCCAAGGCGGATTTTTAGAACGGTATCGCCGACGACATAACAGTAATGGCAGAAACAGAAGGAGATTTAAAGGAAACACTAGAAAATATGGCAAGGACAATGGCCAGATGTCACCTGAAGATCAATAAAACGAAAAACAGAGGCATTTGTATGTTGTAGGAAAAAAAAGCTAGGTAGGTTAAACTGTTAAATGTTAAACTAGGAAAACAAAAACTTGAGGAGGTGGAATAATACAGTTACCTGGGAAGCCGAGTAACTAGCGATGGACGCAGTAAAATATAAAATGCCAGTAGAATTGCCCAGGCGAAAAGGACATTTTACCAGAAGAAGATTCTAATTACAGCTGCAAACACAAGCGTGGAGGTGAGGAAACATTTCATTAGAACCATGGTTGGGAAAGTTACCAAAACAAATTATCTGATTAAAGTTAAAGTTAATCTCTGTAAAAAGTAACTATTTAAAGTTAAAAGCTACTTTTCTGAAAAGGTAACTGATTGAAGTAAAAGTTAAAAAATAGTTAAAGTGGAAAACCCGAGAAGATTTACTATAGTATCTTGAGCATGAATATTTCCACAACCTGAGGATGTTGAGTTAGCATTTCGTTTTCCGAAACTTTTGGTAGCTAAAAGTCCATCAGACACACGAATATCATCAATAGAAGAAAGTATCTGCGGTCGTTTACACGCCTAGAAGATATTTAATGAATCATGCGTAAAGCCTCGGCCTATGTGGGTGTAATTGGATAATCACATCTTGTCTTCACTTTTTAGCCCCAATTAATCCCATTGAGTCTGCCCTAATAGGTCAGACAGTTTCCCTAACCTCTATCAAGCCTTTTGGCTTGAGATCCTAGCCGCGTTCCCTCTTTCCAAAGGAACGTTCGGGAAAATATTTGTCACCTTACCAAAACAAAAAAAACAAAGTCCGAATCACCGCCACCCGCTGACACATTGGCATGGTGACCCGGAAGCTCGTTTCTGACAAGAGAGAGAGGGACAGGAGGTGGAGGAGAGGGCCTTTTACCCATTCAGGGTGCGTTTTGTCTCATCTCGTGTCTGCGCGTTGGAGGTTCCCTTCGACGACGGAAAGGAGAGAATTGCTCCCTTGCGCATGCGCCAATTTGGCTCACAGCTCAACGCCATGTGATTTCCTCCATTATCGGATATGGGTTAATGTCAGGTTCATCACCGAACACATTTCGTTCTCCGGAGATTTTAGTCGCGCATGTCATTTGTTTTGATAACAGACCTGCGGCACGATCACGTTATCTTTTAATTGTGCACAAAATAGCGAAAAAGTGGTCTCAAATCTTCAAATCTTGTCGGGTATTTAAAATTCTTCTTCTCTTCTTCTTCTTCTAGCTTTCCCGGTTTAGGCAAATTTCTTGCTCTGGTTTCACCATCGTAATCTCGGTCACCCAACACTTCTTCTACCTAAAGGCTTATACTCTAAGACCTTTCTGGGAATATTTTACAGCGACATGCGCTCAACATGTTCTTTCTTTGTAATTTACTGCTACTTATGTTACTGGTTGTACATACTTCTAATTCTTGCCTTATATCTTCGTTTTGTATGTGGTCCAGACGTGTATAGCCTTTCACTGAGTTAATGAATTTCATTTCTGACATTTCAATCTGTTTGAGGTATCTTGTTCTAGGTGTCCAAGCTTCTGATCAGTATAGTAACATGGGGACAGCCATTATTTTGTAAAGTTTTATTACACTTTCCTTTGTAATGTTTCCCTTCAGTGCTCTTCTTATAGCCCCACATATTCTTTGGTAATTGGTCGTTTTATTTACAATGTCTTTGCCTTTTTCAAAGGTGATGTCGCATCCTAAAGGTTTAAAGCGCGATATCTGATCTAAGATATTATTTTCAATTATTATATCATTTCGATATGGGTACTTTCCTAGGAATGCCATTGTCTTGGTTTTTTGTACGATATCTTCAAGTAATAGTCTCTAGATATCATCAGATTTAATTTATAGACAGCCAATTGCAAATGGTCTTCATCATCTTGAATTACGACTTGGTCAACTGCAAATAGCATGGAACAAATTCGTTTTCTTTTATAAGTATTCCTGGTGGTATAACTTTCTTCCATTCTTGTAGACAGTCGTCTATGCATATATTAAATAAATATTATTATGAAAGGAATGTTAGATAAATCCATATATTGATAATGAAAAAAATAACTTGTAGTGTATAATTAATTACATTTGCAATTGGAAATCTGATGTATCTTCTTGTGTCATAATTTTAGAAATCGTTTTGGTCGGGATTAGATTATGGTGTGGCGGACCGGAGAATCAATTAACCGTGTCACAATTTTCAATTGTGACTCTAACGGCCGCATCACACTATCCGTTGCAGGTTACGATTTTACAGTCGCCAGCCAGGTCTCAACGATTGGATGATAGGATCGCGTCTTATTTCCAACAGGCCGGTTGTGCAACCATACAGCCAATAGGAAATCGCCTCGTGGTCACGTGCTGTGTGTGTTTACATTTCGCGTTATTTTGATTGTTGTCATTTCAATTAATTCCCAAAACCTACAAATATTAAGAATGAAATTAAAACATCACGGCTAATCTCTTTTGCATCGACCGTTTTTGTGATGGATGTGTTATACCTAATAGCTAACATTTTATGGAGGTGAGATGAAAGGTACTTCATAAATTTGTATCTTGTATTTGAGGGAGAAATCCTTTATTATTATTAGGTAGCATAGGAGGAAAATGTAAACAAACGTCACGTGACCTTGAGGCAATATCCGATTGGCTGCGATTGCACAGCCGGCTGGTGAGATTACCGGTCAGTGTGATTGGAACAGTTTACACCAACCGTAACCAGCAGCGGCTGGTGTGACACGTCCTTTACAAGTTGTGAAAGCATTATGCTCTGGATTCTTTTTGGGAACGAGGGGATGATGTATGTCGAAGGGAGTGCCCTCGCTTCTTTGTTCGCTAAGGAGGATATGATTGGAGCCAACAGGATTTAGATCCTTGGGAACAAGCACTTCTTGAAGCCCCCTTCCTTCGTCCTGGATATCACCTCTCTCGAGAAACTGACGCGACTGTAATCTCGTCATCTCCGGTGCCAATGGGGAACATGCACTACTTTATATAACTCTCTGAATGAGAAGTTTAATTGCGAAAATTATCCCGCGACAATTTTGCTGAAGAATGAAGCAGTGCTACAAAGACATTGCTCTTTGAAAATTGTATGTTTTCGGCAGCTTGAAAACACGACATCACGGCACGGCCTATCACTATGGGCGTTATTTATCTGATGTAAATGGAGATGATGCATAGGTACGTGGCAAAAACTGTTGTATTTATTTCATTTGTTTTATGCAATAAACGAATGTATTTCGATTTTTCATTTAAGTAGTATAGATCATAAGGAGCAAATCGTCCATAACTTATATAATTCCTGTGTAGTACTCTGTTTTCCCTCCGCGACTTCTACTACGACAAAGCAATCGACTTTTTTTTAAAGAAAGATGCCACTTTAAAGTAGTCGAAAAAAAGGCAAATTTTCGGATTGTGCCTTCTTTAAATATCTCTCCAGACATTGTTTCGGTCAAGAAACGACCAAAAACCTCAAAAAAATATGTTCGCTTCGTTTTATTCTAAAATAAACGTCGGTTTCCGCAGCAATTAGGAATCGATACCGTGAAGTGACGTCAGAAGGCGTTCCAGTTGATGTGGCTTTCGTCCATTTTCTGGAATATTTTTACAGCATTTAATAATCTCTGTGGTTGGTAAATACGTCAAATATTGGCTTATATATTTAAATATGTGAGAAAATTTCTTGTCAAGTACACATTCAATACACGAGAAACACATATCATGCATATTCCCCATTGATCGGAATCTCGTTGATGTATCCACTCTAGCAGATGCATGCATCTGATATAAAACTTTCCTCAAAAAAGCGTTTTCATCTCCGATGTTGCCCTGCGTGGCTGTGTTTGAAACCGTCGGGATAAACTCGAATAAGTAACCAAGGAGTCACGTGGTACAAACTTTTTAATTTGCAAACTAAACTAAAACTAAACTAAACATAATGAAACAAAACTTTGTAATTCCACGCATAAAAAGCCCTTAATTTTATCTTGGTTTCACTGCGGTGCAGCATCATCAGGCAAACAAAGTATGCCAGTTTTGTTTCATTGCTATTCAGGGCATCATTACGTTGACTGTAGGCATAGAGTAAATATAGTATAGAGGGCTCACTACATAGGGAAAACTGTTAAACATTTTAGATATAGTACTGGAAGGTTTCCATAGATGGCGGGGTAAGAATTTTTAGCGTTACGTCACAAACGATTTATATCGCTTACATCGCTTTCGTTTTCTTAATCGAGTTAAGCGGCACAATAGAGAAGTTTCTTGTAGTCTGCTCCTTGCAGCGGTGGATTGTGTGTTTTAATGAAACAACAAGGAATCCCTTCTGTGACAAGATGTGTTTGCTTTAATGGTGAGAGAAATGTTAACTTATTCATGTGACTGTTGAAGTTGGGTAAAGGCATATCGCTTCATTATAATAAAATAACGAAACTACAACAACAGCATCTGTTATGTGCAACTTAATCCGATCGAAAAACGAAAGCAATGGAAGCGATACTTATCGTTTGTGACGTAACGCGAAAAATTCTCACCACGCCATCTATGGAAACCTTCCAGTTCTACGCCCAAAACTTATAACAGTTTTGCTTATACTTACTCTATGCTTTAGGTAAACTAATTGAGTATTTATCAAAGGCCGTAACCTGAAAGGAGTAAAGACATTAGTATATTTATCGATAAGGTGTCTGTGCCCATCGCTGGACGCCAAAAATCGTTATTGTGCAATCCAATTATGTTAAACGCCGATCGTGCCATTTGCAAGATCGAATTCCGAGATCTCCTTTCTTCCTTCTGCGCGTCTGATTCGCCTTATTCGGTGGCAGGAACAGTGCCTGCGTGTAGGCGCTTGATTGATGAACGCCTACGGGAAACGTGAGACGTGCCTCTGTAAACCACGATGGTGAAACGGCCGGCTCCAAGTCGTTTCATCAATCAGTGCGTATGCACAACAAAGGCGGATCTGAAGGACTTGTTGTACCCTTGTGTCCCCAATGGGGATTTGTTTCTCGTGTCTTGATGATATAGTTCATACGAAACTTATCTAATCGATTTAAGGTCATTTGAAAATTAAGAAAAAAATTAATGTCGAAAATCGTTGGTTCAACTATACACGAAAAATTGATTTTTTCGAAAACATAACATTTCGATTGTAAAAGTACGTAATACTAACAGAATGCCGAAATTTTGTGGCGGTAACGTACCACATATATGTCCCGTGTGTAACTCCTTTCTTGATTCTTCTAGTGTATTATCACGCTACATTCGTTCTAAAGGCGTTGCCACCTCTATTGAACGGAGTAATTGCGATCAATTTTTAATTTCGTGGTCGTTAAGTATTATTCCTTCGGTGTTATCATGAGAAATTAAAATGAAATAAGTAATTTATTCGTTAGAATTCCAATCCCTCGACAAGATCAAATTCTACTGGCGTGTAACGTCGGGCAAATATTACGGGAGAACACTAATTTCTATAAAGAAAACCCTGCTTATCAGACTCTCCTTTATTCTTCCTTCCTCCAAAGCATCAACAACCCAACAATCCTCCGCTTCACTCCCCCAGCAACCTACCAACATCTCCCAAACAAACGAAACAAATATCAGACGTTACAGGCGTGATATTGTGGCTTTCACTGTTCACGAGACATCGTGAGGTCAACTATTGTCACAAATAAATTGAGGATCATACTAGGCAATACTATATATGGTAATTGTAATTCTACTTCTATGGCAACGACTTGTGAGCTCATTTCTTTCATTTTACTTCACTCCCGACTAGCTCATCACGCGTTGCTTATTGACCGGTTAGTGTTGTTGTTTTGATTCGAACCTGTGTGTAGGTTATCTGTTAAGTTGCTCGTAAGACGTCCTACGTCGGGGACGCTGAGATGTCTGGCGCCTCATCCAGGTCGTAATGTTAAGTAAGATTTGCTCACGTTGTCAGTTCGGAATCAGTTGCAGTGGAATTCCAACTCCAAATCCGTTTATTTCTTTATTATATGGAATTATATGGAGCAAGTTGTGAAGGATGTAAAAGATAGGAGCTACGTCAACTTGAAGAGGTTGGCCGATAGAAGAATCGAGTGGAGGGCTGCGTCAAACCAATCCTAGGATTGTTGACCGATGATGATGATTAATATTATATAAATATGTATATTACAGTTACAATAGCTATAAGTAATCACGATGAATTTAATTACTGTCAATGTCACGCTGTCTGGAATCATTCCTCTTTGTTCAACATCGCTGGAACTACATTTATTCGGGAGTCGGTCGTATTCCACTGTTTCGTCTACTTGTATGTAATACCCTGCGAGCTACCGCGAGAGTGTGTGGCAGGGGGTGAAGATCACCACACACGCATTACTTACACGCAACTATGAGATGCATTGCTACTATTTCATGTATATATATGAGGGTCACTTGCAACTAGGTGGTAGGTAAGTGCACATTAATGACTTCATTAATGGTTAGAAAAACATTTTCAGAAATACATTTATCGGAATTTTCCTATCGTGCATTTATTAGTAGTGCTTAGACTGAAAAAAATTTGATTGAATTTATCATATTTTGGTACATTTTATCAAAAATCTCAGTTTTTCTGGAACATTGAATTTAACTGTTATTTCTATCAAAAGACTGTTCGGTAAAAAAATTGGTGAAAATGATCAAAATGTACGATAAAATGTATCAAGAAAAACTAGCCTTCTCCGGTTAATTTTACCAAACTTGATCGGTATTCTGGAGTGTATGATTAAATTTATCGAACAAAAAGTAGCCATTTTCGTTTATTTTACCATCTATTTGATATTCAAGAAAGGTGATACGGTTAAATTTACCGAACAGAATAGTCATCGTGGTTTATCATGCCTAATTAATATCTAAACTAATCAAACATATATAATGTTTACAAATTATCAAATTTGAAGCAGCTAATGGCAAATAAATTTAATGACATTATTATAAGATGAGATACCAAACATTAATATCCTAGGAAAGACTCCGCCAACTCCGGGGAACCCCAGGACTTCAGCAGGCTTCGCAGCTCTTCTTCCATCGTTCAAAACTTCGCAGACTCCGAAAAAACACACAACACATGCAGGAAAATCACGTCGTTCACAGAGTAGCCTGCAAGACTTGCATCTGATACATCGAATATCATACACTCAAAATAGAGTTTAGATGAAGCATCCAATTTTAAGTGGATAAGAAATAGTTGGCCCGAATATCAATTGCAATGAATACGATACCAATTTAATTTCATGCTCTCGCAAGGAGTCTAGTTCCAACTAGATGGATTGGACAGCCATTGATATTGTTAACCCGTACTGCAGAGCAGTATATACGAAGCGCACGGCTCCGTTTCTATAAACAATGCAATAATAGACACATTTCTGTAAACAGATCGACAATCATGCAAGATAGTAAATTCTATGGATCATGATCTCGACGAGTCAGATGTTTTTAAGCAAACGCTAAGTCGGGTCTTGGAATTTACCGAAAGATTGGTAAAGACTATCAAACTATTAAGACTGTCGAGCCGATTCAGTAACTGTAGCCGAAATGATTCGTGTTTTCAAGTCAATTCTTAACTACCGAAAATTTTAATAATCTGGTACCAAATCGTTCAATAAATTTTATCTATCGCATGGTTATTGTCATTGAAAATTTAATAATTTGAATTGAAAAGTGTCCTATCAAACATGTTCGGTTGTATCTGGCGAACTATTTTTTTCAGTGTAACAATTCATGGTCCTGGCTGTTGATCGAAGGGTTCCGGGTTTAGGCACATCCGGTTGATTCCAATGTTCAACTCCTACTAAACAGGAACTGTATGATTTTCTGCATAATGGAAAACTTATAGGCAAACCGCGGGAGGGGTTGGGAATAAAAGTTCCCGCCCCACTTATTGCTTGTGCTTCTTTTGAACCCGGAGGGATTAGTGCGATGTATCGAACCAGTCTCGATTTTTCCTTGGATCGAGAAAGGTTACATGAACAGATAAAATGAAGAAAATGGCCCATAACTTTTGTTCGAGCACTTATCTGGAGGTTGCGTAGAATGCACCTGAGTGGGAGACGCGTCCTTGCGACGCCATGTTTACCTACGGTTGCCGGGGGGAACATTTGCATTAAAAGAAAACAAACCCGGCGACTGTCTGTTTTCTCCCTTCCTCAGTGCTTGAAAATATAAGGCCGCTCTCAGACCTCTTCCTTGCTCGCCTTCTCCGGATCAGCTGGGCGGGGTTTCGCCGGATAGATCGCCTATAAATCTACAAAAACTGGTAGGCATGCATCTTATGCCCGAGTAGAATGTTCTTAGCTATCCGGCCTTTTTTATCACCTGGAGTCAGTCGTCGGCGCAACCGAAGATTTCTTGCTTTCCACATCCCGCAGACGAGCAAAAAGGCCACCTCAAGGTTGCTCCTGAGGCTTTTAAGGCACTTTCATTGCTTTATCTTTGCCTTTGATGGCGATAAAATCCGACTAGAAAACGTAAGAGGCTGCTGATGCCTTACGCTGTATCTCACTCCTTTGTTTTACCTTCGTAAGTATTGTTCCGATGGAATTTCAAGTGAAGATGGCAGATAAGTGGTTGTTTTGCAACGTCATCGGTAAAAAGAGTATTTGTAAGGTAAGGTAAGGACGTCACCGTTTTCAGGAAGAAGCAATGATGATAATGATATTCAGAATTATTACAATAATTAGGTTGGAATCATTATCATATCGTCAGTTAAAGTACAGATTTAATCTATTACGGACATTTAAAATGGATAACTTTACTGAAGATGTTATATAAATATTAAAAACACCAGCGTATTATGCTAGATTCGACCAGATGAATAAGATTAGAGGGATTAGATTGCCGTACTGATATATTAAAAATGTCATTTTTCCCCCTACTTTAAGACGACACAATAGACAGTATAGCAAAGCGATAGGCAGGTGAAATATTATTAGAGGAGTCTGTAGTGCATGATGCATGTATTAACAACCGATCCCTTCATTTCTATGTAGATACTAACATTATAGCTGCATGTGACCCTATTAAGTAGCATGTTTCCATGTGGTACCCTAGTTGCATGTCAGTACTGCATGTTTGGTGATCTTCACCCTCTGCCACACACCCTCGCGGTGGCTTGCATCGCGTAGATGTAGATGTATTTCGAGGTATTAGGCTAATTTAAATAGAAGACAAATCTCAGAAAGTCAGATGAATATAACAATATTTTTAGATGCTTTTCATTCCTTTTTATCCCAGGAAAGAATTAATTCGCAGAATACTACCTCCCAAAAGTAGGTAATATTTAAATTTTTTTAAAAATATGAAGGCATAACACTGTCACAGAAGGGAAAAAACAATTATTCAAGTATTATAATTAGCATGGGTTTAAAAGTAGAAATGGGTCAAATGGTAGATTTCTCGAATTCGAATATCGAATACGAGTATTGAATCATGACTCTTAAGCATCGTTAACACGTAGCAGTTGACTGCTATGACAGTCGCGAGATGCGCGATATATCTATATCGCTACTGCTATAATTAGTCTGCACCAACTTCTATGCAGCTTAAAGCCGCTATTTAGGCGTTGTCATAACAAAAAGCGTATTATTTCAATAGTGATTTACGCTTAAATTTTAATGAAATTCTTCAAGCAATAACTTCCATTGACGATTGTCTTTTGTTCCCATTATTTAAAGAGTAGAATCTCCCCTTTTGGGGAGGGATATGCTTGTTATTATATCCAAATTCTGTCGTGTATTGCTTTCCGTTGGCGATTGTTGCGATTGTGTTGAATACATTTCCGCTGGAAAGTAGACGGGCTTCAACTTTGATAATAGCTCGAACGTGGATCGATAGTGTTCGACATATGTCCAGTATCGACATGAACTCGCATCGCAGATGCTATTTACACATGCGAGTGGAGTTAATAGTTGTTAGCAGTTGACTGTCATAACAGTCTACTGCTTTTAGATACAGTTATAGATACTAACAATCTAGTTGCATGAGACCCTTTAGTTGCTTGCTTGCATGCTAGTAGTGCATGCTTGGTGACCTTCACCCCCTGCCACACACCCTAGCGGTGGCTTGCAGGGTATCGTGTAGATGTAGATGTAGATGTACCTCGAATTTCGAATACTAGAATTGCAATTGATGTGCTAAACGTTATTCTCTCTTTTATTTTTTGTGACTAGCGGTGATTACTTTCAGCGTGTTATTTATAGTATAAAGACAACAGTTTCTCTGGAATTCCATTAGTTGAAACTGTAGTATTTCTACCATAATTTACGAGGCAAAACCCATCAACAGATCTCTGCCGTCACGGCACATGTGATGCAGTTAATCAACACGCAAATTATAGCTTAATTAGCATAATTATTCGAGTTATCGAATACTTTCATAGTATTCGTGAATTCAATTCGCACATTTCTACTTAAAAGAGCAGAGAAAAATATGCCTTGTTTCGAATAGTTCAGTGAAGTTGAACCTTGAAACGTTATGCATAGGTATTCGTTATTTTATAGAAGATAATCTCTCGAAACAGAAATGGCCCTTCAAAAATGAGTATTGCAATAAAAGGTTTACTTCTGTGGTCTGGGGGGGTGTGCTTGAATCGTTCGAGATTGATTCCGGTACGGAATAATCCCGAACACAATGTAAAAACATACGAGTGAGTCCTTAGTTACGTACCGGAATCAATCCCAAGCGATTCAAGCACACCTCCCCTGGTACTTGAACCTGATAATACACACTTAAGTTCTTGTGAGGTATTCGGCAAACTACAAGCTATGCAATCCCTAACATTTAAGATTCCCATGTTTCCTTTGTCCCGTCGATAGTTTAATAGGTACTGAAAGAAAATATACAAATGCAGCAATTCAAGAGGCGGTAGTAGCGATACTGGTTTGCCACATTTACGAAATGGACGTTTTTACAGAATCATATTTTGAAATACACCCAAAGGCTTGGAACTTGGAAGAGGTATTTATTTGCCAACAAATGTTGCTTAGCAACATGGCTGTGAGAAGTTTTCATCTGTAGAGTAGGGCGAAGAGTAGCTCTGATCAGTTTTCACGATTCATCAAAACCTCTCATAGTTCTAGAACAATGTTTTGAAATGTCATAGCCTTTGACTTGGTAGGATTATATATTATCAATAGAGTTGCTTAAGCCCGAATCACACGATCATTTTTCTCGTCCCTTTAAAGGGATCATTTTAGCTATAGCTTTCAGGGACCGCAAAAATGATAGCTCAAGCTATCATTTCGCCGCTCACACGATCATTTTTACCGTCCCCTCTCGTATCATTTCTGTTCGCGAGATACGGTAAACAACTTCGTAACTATGGATTATTTACATCGTCGTCGACAGCTTTTGGCTGCAGCCAAACGTTTCTTTCAAAACGTGCGCTCTGATTGGCTAAATGACAGGCCCGAGGGACGGAAAAAAGGACGTGCTCAAATGACGAAAAAAGGGATAGCGATCCCTATCATTGACGCTATCCGTGAAGTGATCAAATCAGACGATCATTTTTAAGCTATCATTTGAGCTATCCCTGAAAAGGGACGTATAAAATGATCGTGTGATTCAGGCTTTAGAAACTTCGCTCTGAGAATGAATCAATCGCAGCGATTCAAAGAATCCTATCTCGGATCATTGACCGTTTATTTATGGAAATGTCTTAATTATATTTGAATGAGCAATTAGGTTTATCTTAAGGTGTGTCATGCGCTTACTTTCACGTATGCCTATTTACTTTAGGTCACCCGCGGAATGAATTCGGAAGGTGGATATAATTACACCGCTGGTTTCTCTCTCTCTACCGAGTGAAATCCTACCCGCTTCGCCATTTTTGGAGGTCGAAGTGGTTCCGAAAGCCAGCGAAATCGATTACAATCCTTGTAACTCCGGTCAGGCAACGCCTTTTGACACCCACGCCCCTACGCTCCTCTTAAGATCACCACCAGTGATCGAATCAGGTCTCTTCCAAGACGTTTCGCCGAAGAGATGTCTGGCGAGAGGTATCCTAATCAGTTATCACAGATGCTCCTCCGTGTGTCGAGGCCGGACAAAGATGCATCTACATCTACGCAATTACCCTGAAAACCTTCGCGAGGGTGTGTGGCAGGGGGTGAAGCTCACAAAACATACACTATTGACAAACAACTAGGCTACTACGTGGAAACATGTTAGATAGTAGAGTCAGATGCCGTTACTTGATTAGCATCTACATAGTAATAAAGTGGTTATTGGTTATAATTTTATTCTTCATATATATACCTCAATTTACTTATCATGAATAGTTTAGTAATGTTAAAACGTGCATTCTGCACTACAGAATATTCTTCAATATTTCACCTGACTATCTGTCTGCTATACTGCATATTGTGTTCTCTTATAGTTCGGGGTAAAAATGACATTTTCAATCCTACGGTACGGCAATATATCTCTCTATTCATATTTATCTGGTCAAATATAGTATAATACGTTGGGGTTTTTAAAATATATCGAACATTTTCGTAAAGCCTCATAGAAGAGACAGAGACGGATCTGAACAAGATTCTGGTAACCATGGAAAGGACAATGGCCAGATATCAGCTGAAAATAAATAAGAATACTAAGATATTGGTTATAACTAAGATATTGGTGTGCAGCAAGAAAGAAGAGGCCAAAACCAATGTCCAACCAGGAAAACAAAAACTTGAAGAGGTGAAAGAGTTCTGTTATCTAGGAAGCCGAGTAACCAACGATGGACGAAGCAAGAAAGAAATAGTTAGTAGAAAAGCCCAGGCAAAGAGGGCATTCTATCATAAGAAGAATCTACTTACAGCTGAAAAACAAGCGTAGAAGTAAGGAAACAGGTTATCAGAACACATCTGGAGCGTGTTTCTTTACGGCATTGAGGCATGGACGATGAGAGCAGCGGAGAAGAAAAGGGTGGAAGCATTCGAAATGTAGTGCTACAGAAGAATGCTGAAATTTAAATGGATCGACCGAGTAAGTAACGAGGTAGTCCTAAGAAGAGTAGGAGAAAGGAGAAGTCTGCTACAAACTCTAAAATGAAGAAGGGACAACTTGATCGGCCTCATCTTAAGACACGATGGCCTGATGAAGACAATCGTCGAGGGAAAAGTGAACGGGAAGATTGGAAAAGGCAGGCCTCGTATGAGATACATGGAACAGGTAGTGAAGGATGTAAAAGAGAAGTCACAATGAAAAGGTTGGCCGATAGAAGAATCGAGTGGAAAGCTGCGTCAAACCAATCCTAGGATTGTGGACCAATGATGATGATTCGGTAAAGCTTTCCGATTTGAATTTTTTCAATAGATTTAATCTGCACTTTAACCTATGATTTAAAAATGATCCCTACCCAATTCTACAATTAATTTCGATGAATTGATAACCTATCGCAACACCGCGTAAAAAACCTTTCTGCTCTACGCTGCACACTGTCTAGTTCTATGATCAAACCTAATTCATGCGGATCAAATGTACTGGCTGCATATTCAAGGCGAACTAGTGAAAAGTAACATAGCTCTTTTGCCTTCTCGCCACATTTCCCTCTAGTACTCTTCTAATAAATCTTAGCTTTCTATTGGCTTGGCCGCACATATCCCGGATGCGTCTTCCTCACGATAAACATTCAGCGATTGTTTTTGAGACCGCACTAATAATAACGAGACATTTCGAAGGAATTCATACGACTGGACCAGGAACCAGGGTAGATCTAAACGGATGGAACACCTGGAATTCACTCGACAGAAGCATTGGCCCCCTTTCATCCATATCTTCATCTACTGGGTACCTACCCCGAATTCAGCCTCAACGGTGTGTGGCAGGGGGTGAAATAAACAACAAACACACACCACGTAGTTACATAAAGACAGAATGTTACTTTATTTTAAAAAAACACATATTAACGTTTAGCGGGTTGCAATGTAAAGTTTACTCTTCACACAACATACAATGAGTGTGCGAAGCAAAATTATTACGTACTTCACGGAGATTGTACTATCTTTAGCTCTTTGTTGATCGGAGGGAAGTGTTGCGCGACCCATGCGTTTCACAATGGGGAGCATGCACTATTTTTTATAACTCTTTGAAAGTGAAGTTTATCATCTGAAATTTGCTTGCCGAAAATTTTACTGAAGAATTAAGTTTTGTTACAAAGATATTACTCTTTGAAAATTGTACCTTTTCGGCTGCTTTAAAAACACGACGTCATCGCATGACGTCACGGCACGGTATCACTATGGGGCTATGGGCGTTGTTTATCTGTTTATGCGAGGAGGTATATATAAGTTGTTAAATAAATACTTGGCGATAACGTATGTATTTATCTCATTTGTTTAATGCAATGAACGATTGTATTTCGAATTTTTATTTACGTAGCATGGATTGTAACGGGCAAATCGTCCATTAATTATATAATGCCTGTTTAGTGTCCAAGAATTTCTACTACGCCTATGAAACCGCTGGTTTTTTTTTAAGAAGAACGCCACCATAAGGGAGTCAATGAAAGGAAATTGTCGGAATGTGCTTTTTCAAAGTATTTTTTCAGTCATCGTTTCGTTCGAGAAACGGCTAAAAACCTCAAAAAAGTATATTCACTTCGTTTTCTGTTAAAAATATATGTCTATCTCTGTAGCAATATGGAACCTATACCATGCAGTGACGTCAGAAGGCGTTTTAGGTCACGTGACTTTCGTCAATTTCCGGGAACATTTTAAATTCAATTAATAATCTTTGTGGTGGGCGTTGAAAAATTTGGCTTATATATTTCAATTGGTGAGAACATTTCGCATCAAGTATATCTTTAATCTTCGAGAAACAAATTTCATGCATATTCCCCATTGAATAACAACTACATAAAAGTACGACGAACGACGATCCACGAACTACATAAAAGTACGATCCACGACGAACCTGTACGCTTTTTCCATCTTATTTTTAGGTACAAGAAAGGCACAATATGTATGAAGCCCGGATAGCTCAGTCGGTAGAGCATTAGGCTTTTAACCTAAGGGTCCAGGGTTCAAGTCCCTGTTCGGGCGATTTTTTTGTATACAAAGTATGAGATATAATTTAAGGATAAGATAATAATTAAAGTTGGGACGAGGGTTAAAGCGCTTCGGTAATCACATTTCCTAATTAGCAATTTTTTATATATATTTTTTACCTACAAGTCACAACAGATCGGACGTATCTAAATATCTCCATAAATTCCCCCTTGACTCTAATGCCCCTTGACTTTGCCCATGCCTTACACCTTCGTGGTGGCTCACAGGATATTACGTAGATATAGATGTAATGATGAATATGCGTCATAAAACTACGTCTGTTTGGCGATGACGGGTTCGTATACAGGGAAATCCACATCTATGATGCCAAAAAAATAGCTTATTATCAACAAATGACCTGGTAAAAACTATATATCGGTGTGTTAATAGCCACAGCAAAACAAATTGCAGACATCTGCAAAATACCCTACAGACCGACATAAAAGTGTGTGGCAGGGGGTGAATTCACACCAAACATACATTATTTGTTACGCTTAAAAGTATTAGTAGCTATATTCTAGTCTAAACTTAGCAATTTAAATAAAGATTAAAATAGCAAAGCAAGCATGCACAACCATTCTGGCAGTTGGGTTAGCTTAAAGTCCTTATACCAAATAGATTTACAGCTGTTCATATCCCTAATTGTACGAGGAAAGAAGGACAATTTGAATCTGTCAGTTCGGCAGTCAATTTCTCTAATTTTATAATCATGGTCCATTCTACCATAGTAAGTTGGAGTTTGCAAAATGTTTTTAAAGTCATCAGTGAAAATATTTTCTTGGAATTTATATGAGAGATTAAGTCTAAAAATCAACCTGCGGTCTGAAAATAATTCCCATTTTAGATCATTTAATAGACTAGTTTCGCTAATATAGTTATCATACCGTCCGTTTACAAATCTTCCTGCCTATCCTAGCTGAACACGCTCCAGTTCGTTATTTAAACCTATTTCGAAAAACTCCCAAAGGATAATACTTATCATCCTCATTATTATCTACTAGTTGCGGGCGGCGACGAACACTTGGAAAAAGTAATGTTCCCCTTGAAGAACATACTGTATCATACAGACTAAAGATATAGCATAGGAATAATTGAATAACTTCGTAGCGTCCCCAGCATAGAAAACAAGTCGTGGAGGTAATAATTTGCATAGCAACCGATGATCAGGATTCATCACGATGGCTCTTCAAGAACGCGATGAAAAAGCGAGAAGATATTTTTTTCTCTGCTACTTTTCCATGTTCAGGGTTCAATCAAAGTACTCCGCTAGTGTAAGTGGTCCTTACGTGGAATATGTGATGGGATTTTAACATGAACTAAGAATATTGGAACGAAATTAGTGACAGTTCTTCTTGATATCTGTCTAACGTCTAATAAAGCGATAGAAAGTTGTGAATTCCACTGGTTTATTGTCGGTACTACCGGTTTCAGCCGTTAGGCCATCGGCTGAAACCGGTGCTACTGACAATAAACCAGCGAAATTCACAATTTTGTATCATTTTATTGCTATGGAAATATTCCACAAAATTAGTACCCAATCACTAAGTTTTATGTCTAACATCTAACGATGAACATTATTTTATAATAGTACGGCTTAAAATATGCGCTTCAGAGGTACCTTTATGGTGGCTTGCAGGCAATTATGTACAGATGAAGTTGAAACCATAAGACATTTAGGTGTAAAAATCACTAAATATTTATCGTAGGGAAGACACATACGGGAAATATGCTGCCGAGCAAAGATAAAGCTAGGATTTATAAAAAGAGTACTTGGGAAATTTGATGAGAAGACAAAAGAGCGATGTTACTTTTCACTAGTTAGGCCCCACCTAGTGTTTGTGATCCTAATGAATTAGGTTTGATCAGAGAACTAGACAGTGTATAGCGTAGAGCAGCTAGTTTCGTTAAAAGGTGTTACGATAGGTTGTGTAGCGTTTCAGAATTAATAAAAGAATAATGGTGGGAATCATTATCAGAGCGTAGGCTAAAGTACAGATGGAATCTATTAGAGAAATTTCAATCGGATAGCTTTACTGAAGATGTTAGGCACATATTAAAAAAAACCAGCGTATTATGCTAGATTCGACCAGATAAATAAGATAAGAGAGATAGATTGTCGTACTTATAGATTCAAAATGGCATTTTTCCCCCGTACTATAAGAGAACAGAATAGGCAGCATAGCAAAGGGATAGGTAAGTGAAATATTTTAGAGTAGTCTGTAGTGCATGATGCATGTATTAACCCCTTAAATACTATAGATACTAAAAATCAAGTTGCATGAGACAATATAGTTGCTTGTTTGCATGAAGTAGTGCATGCTTCATGTAGTAGTGCATCACTCCCTGCCACCAACCCTCGCGGTGGCTTGCAGGGTATCGTGTAGATGTAGATGAAGTTCATTATGTGTTTCGTGCATTCCATTTAGTTCTTGCCCCGACAAGAGGCCCCGACAAATTTATTTAAGAGATTCCTTATCGGATTTCAAAAAGTCTTCCATAAAGGTATGTACCAACGATTCATGGAAGTCGTTCATTAATATCATGCGCTCTGGGATCAACAGATTTATCCCTTATAAATTCAAAAAAGAAAGCACTGAACCTAGGTGGTACAATGCCGAAGTGAGAAAATCCCTGAGACGGCAGCGAATATGTCATGCTAAAATGAAAAAAATTAGTAAACATATGCCCACTGATGAGCGTAATGTAATTATTGAAAATTATAAAATTTCAAAATCCACTGCAAAGTCAGCCCTTAGTAATGCATTTGCAGAATTCAAAAGAAAAACACTTGGGGAACAATTGAAAGAAAATCCAAAAGTCTTCTGGTCGTACGTAAGGGAAGTGCAAGGCCATAAGTCTGCCGTCCATTCACTTAAAAATGATAGAGG
Source organism: Platycnemis pennipes (assembly GCA_933228895.1). NCBI lineage: Eukaryota > Metazoa > Arthropoda > Insecta > Odonata > Platycnemididae > Platycnemis > Platycnemis pennipes. Next base: position 118,029,859 of record OW121853.1, on the reverse strand, counting down.
TGAAATGACCACAAACACACTCGACAAAGTTAACTTGCTAAATTCCTTCTTCCAAACCGTTTTTAACCCACCTTCCGGGGATTCAACTGTCGTGTTACCTGACCTCTTTCAGCGGTTGATGCAACCAATTGACATTTCCTGTAATGGTATTGAAAAATTACTTAAAGATATAAGCCCCAACAAATCTCCTGGCCCTGATCAAATTCCCTCCCGCGTGTATAGAGAGTTAGCATCCGAAATTTCCCCCTACCTTGAAATAGTATTTAATAAATCCCTGACCGAACACGTCGTACCGATGGACTGGAAAGCAGCCGATGTAACACCCATTTTTAAAAGTGGCGATAGGGAGCAGCCATCTAACTACAGACCTATATCCCTCACATCCATTTCATGCAAGGTCCTAGAACATATAATTGTCAGTTCAGTCATGGGACACCTAGATAGCCAGAATTTATTGTCCAATGTCCAGCATGGCTTCCGAAAGAGCAGATCGTGTGAAACCCAACTTGCTCTCTTTTCCCACGATATTTTAGTTTCTGGCGAAAATAATATTCCAGTGGATGCTATATTTCTCGACTTCAAGAAGGCTTTTGACAAGGTTTCTCACAGCAAACTAATTTTGAAGTTGAAATCTTATGGGTTAGACAGTAACATTATATCATGGATTAATGATTTTCTGCATGATCGGGTTCAAAGGGTTGTTTTGGACGGTGTTTCCTCAGCGGCAATTAAAGTCACTTCGGGTGTCCCACAAGGTAGTGTGATAGGTCCACTCCTATTCCTTTTGTATATTAATGATATCCAAAAGGTGGTAAAAAGTAAGCTTCGTCTATTTGCCGATGACGCAGTAGTGTACAGGGATATTCTATGCCCGAACGATAAAGAATATTTAAATATTGACCTACAAGCAATTGAAACTTGGTGTGATACATGGCAGTTAGAATTAAACTTTAAGAAATGTCTTGTAATGAATTTTTGGAAAAAGAATAGCTCTCCTCCTACCACTTACAAAATAAGTAATAATGAATTAACTAACGTGGAAACCATAAAATATCTTGGAATAAGACTGACAAATGATCTTTCCTGGGGTAAACACATTCGTGAAATAATTGGTCAAGCGAATCGCAAACTGGGTTTCATTAAAAGAGTATTGGGTAAATGTGACGATCATGTACGAGAAATCAGCTACTTTTCCCTTGTTAGACCTCATTTGGAATATGCTGCCAGTGTATGGGATCCCTACGAAATCGGTCTAAGTAATGAACTTGAACGTGTGCAGCGAAGATCGGCAAGATTTGTAAAGGGACGATACGATAATTATATTAGCGTAACCAGTCTATTAAATGAATTGAAATGGGAATCATTGTCAGATCGCAGGTTGAAATTTAGACTTAATCTCTTCCACAAATTCCAAGGCAATATTTTCAGTGATGATGTTAAAAATATTTTACGAACCCCAACTTACTATGGCAGACTGGACCATAATCATAAAGTTAGAGAAATTGATTGCCGAACTGACCGATTCAAAATGTCCTTTTTCCCTCGCACAATAAGAGATACGAATAACGGTAAATATGTCCTATCGGAGAGTAGCAATGAATAGCATTGGTAGCTGCATGTTGGTATGAGTACTTAAAGCTAACCCTACTAACAGAATGTTTTTGCATGTTTTCTTTGCAATTTCTATCTTTTTTAAATAGTGTAGTTCTGACTACTATATTAATACTATTCCTTTTTTATGCATGATATGTAGTGCATGTTTGGTGAGCAATCACCCCCTGCCACACACCCTTGTGGTGGCTTGCAGGGTATTATGTAGATGTAGATGTAGAAGAGGTCAGCGGAGCCTCAGCGGAAGTCCGAGGACGAATTGGAAATCCCGAACGGTGGTTCCCACCCCCCCGTTGCCGCTGGCTTAATTATTTGCCGCGGAGCTCTTTCCGGAAGTCCGAAGAACTTTCCCAGGGTATTACGCCCTCGCTTCCCCCCCCCCCCCCCTGCACACCCCCTCCAAGGGGTGTCCCGTTCGCTCCTTGGTCTTCATTTGGTCGACCCGGTGAGGAGTCGTGCGAGCCGGAAATGCCTTCGAGTTGCACAGTCACCTTTTAAGGTTCGCTTCCTCGAGCCTCTGAGGCAGTGAGTGATAACGTAAGCACACTCTCGATGAACGTGAAGCGGTGAGCAGCTGCCTAGGTTTATCCGAAGAAGTTATGATAGGTTCCGTGGTTTGACCAAATCATTAGAAGTCCTTTCGTCCGCGCCAAAATCTTGTAGACTCGAGTTTAAACCTAGATAACTCCGAAACCTTTCATCGGATTTTCACATTATTTACATGGTAATTTAGATAATCTTGTTTTTGACTGACTACATTGTTAGAATAATTTTTAAAAACAAATTTAGGACCTGTTTCTTACGTTAGAGTAAAAAATGGGCCCATTTTCTTAGCGCTACGGCGCCATGCGTCACTTTGACGTGTAATAACTTCCAAGTAAAGCGTTTGAATAAAACAAAGTTTTATACAAGGTGAATTATATCTTTATTATTACGTCTGCGAAGTTTCAAGGTTTTAACTTTCGTACTTATTGGTATGCAATTCCATTTATAACCGCACTTTTTCTCGGCAACTATGCATCATGGCGCCACGAAACTAAAACTGCCATCTTCCTCTTTAAATTTTCAGAACGAATTAGATATTATCCTTTAGGTGAAGTTAGCACCTTATTTTATATCGAATTTTATGTTTCCTGAAAAAACGCAGTGTAGAAAAAGCGCATCGTTGCCGGCGGAGTGACCTGCTCTGAGCTCGCGGGCATCAACTTGATAGTAAGATTTTGATGTTATGACCTCTTGAAATATTGTGAGTAAAAAAATTAAAATAGTTGGAATAAATTTAAATCGACCCTTTATATATAATTAAACTTCCCTTAACGAACGATATCTTTTCCCTGGAGAACAGATGGGCGATGTTTTTGGTGAAGACAGCTGAAGGACTTAAAGTGATCGGATTCATACAAGGTTCAAGTCAGTGAGGAAGCATTTACCTTCGCATTAGGAGTTGTTCTTTTTTTTTTGGAATCTGTTTTTCGCATTAAGAAATCGTAAATCCCTTTCTCAACCTCGAATCAGCATGCGGAGGATATAAAACCATATCCGTGACACACTCGATGAAATGTTGAAATAAAGCGTGGGCAGCCGACTGAACGATCGACCTGATACTCTGCAGTCGATTTTTGGACCCCGATTTCAAATCCTACCGGTTAAAAAAAAAAGGAATGACGACTCAGCGGAAACCGTTGAGGGCGCTTTTTAAAGTCCTGAAATCGCTACCGAAGGCTTGCAGGTGTAACAAGCGGGCGTGGCTTGGATGTATTTATAAGGATTTATGAGGCTCTGTATATATGTATTTCCAAAGATGGTAAGGATTTGACGTACGAGGTCGGCCCTCCATCGTCGTCTGTTTCGCAATGGCTTAAGCTAATCAATCAGTCTCTCAGTGCCGGTAGTATTGGCTGGATGCAGTCATACAACTATTTTACTACTGGGTGTAGATACCGACGGAATTATTTCAAGAGGCCTGATTGGGAAACTCTGACTATTAAAATCGACAATTGCCCACTATTCGTGAGAGTGAAAATCTTTGTAACATTTTCAGTATTTTTTAGCAATGAATGCTGTCATCAGCAACATCATCATCGACAATAGCCAGCAATTCTGTGATTGGTTTGAAGCAGCTCTACACTGAATTCTCCTATCGGCTAATTTATTCATAGTGTAAGAGAAACTTAACTCTGTATTTTTTCACACTTTTGTTTGAGACACCCTACCGGTTTCGACACTCCCGTGTCATTGTCAAGGGTTCTGATATGTGCACGGTGGCAAGCCCTTATATATACTCCAAGAGGGATAAACTGCAGGAGTGGGAAGGTTAGATGGTATGTGTTGAAGGTCAAGATGACGGGGAAATGCTTTTTAAAGGTGGGACGGGAACATGGTACAATGGGGATAGATTGAAGGGTACAATTTCATTTAATAATTGGTCCCAAAACATTGGAAGCAGATACAATCTCGAAATTTTATAAGTAATCCAGCTTTGCACCGTTGTCATGAGCATTTAAAATCTCTACTCTAAAATCAGACATATGATTATAACCATTGTGAGAAGCAAAGACTGACTTATTGTCACCATGAATAAAATAATTAAAATGTTCCTTTGTCCTAATGTTAAAACTTCTACCCATCTGACCTATATAAAAACAATTGCAGTCCTGAGTATCACCTTCACTTTTGTCTAAAGGATTAAAAACATCTTTAGAATTAAAAAGTAAATTTCCAATGGTCATTCTAGAATAAAAGCAAGGCCTCAAATTTACATTACGAAATATTCTATTAATACTTTTGGAATGGAGTTGCTTATAAACGGCGCCTTCGTCCATTTCTTGTCTGGGGGAACAATTTGAGAAAAGTTTGCTTATAAGGGCTTGCCACCGTGTACATATCAGAACCCTTGACAATGACACGAGTGTCGAAACCGGTAGGGTGTCTAAAACAAAAGTGTGAAAAAATACGAAGTTAAGTTTCTCTTACACTATGTCAATTTTTCACAAAGTGTTACCTTATTCAATTCAATTTATAATGTCTTCATATTTACTTGTTTCTTCTCTTACACATCCTTCATCACTTGTTCCACATATCATTCACTCGAGGCCTTCCTTTGCCATGTCCCATGATGTGGTCGATTAAGTTGTCCTGTCTTCTTCTTAGGGTATCCATAAGACATCTCTTTTCTCCCACTCTTCTTAGACCTTACTCGTTACTCACTTGGTCGATCAATTTACATCTTCACCATGTGAATTCGTAGCACCATTCGTACCACCGAATGCTTCCACCCTTTTCTTCTCCGCTGCTGTCATCGTCCATGCCTCACTGCCGTAAAGAAACATGCTCCAGATGTACGTCCTGATGAGTTGTTTTCTTGCTTCTCCGCTCATATTTCCAGCTGAAAATATATTCTTCTTTTGATAGAAAGCCCTCATTGCCTGGGCTAATCTAGTTTCTTTCTTTCTTGCTTCGTCCATCGTTATGTTTAGCGTAACCAGTCTATTAAATGAATTAAAATGGGAATCATTGTCAGAACGAAGGTTGATATTTAGACTTAATCTCTTTTATAGATTCCAAGACAATATTTTCAGTGAGGATGTTAAAAATATTTTTTGAACCACAACTTACTATGGCAGACTGGACCATAATCATAAAATTAGAGAAATTGATTGCCGAACTGATAGATTCAAAATGTCCTTTTTCCCTCGTACAATTAGAGATACGAATAACGGTAAGTATGTCCAATCGGAGAGTAGCAATGGATAACATTGGTAGCTGCATGTTGGTATGAGTACTTAAAGCTAATCCTACTAACAGAATGTTTTTGCATGTTTGCTTTGTAATTTTTATCTTTTTTAAATAGTGAAGTTCTGATTAGTATATTAATATTATTCCTTTTTATTGCATGATATGTAGTGCATGTTTGGTGAGAAATCACCCCCTGCCACACACCTTTGTGGTGGCTTTCAGGGTATTATGTAGATGTAGATGTTAGTTACTCGGCTTCCCGGATAACAGAACTATTTCACCTCCTCAAGTTTTCGTTTTCATAGTTTAAGGTTGAGTTTCGCCTCTTCTCTCTTGCTGGATATCAAAATCTTAGTCTTCTTCTTACTGATCTATGGATAAATGCTGTGGAATATTAAAAACCTTTTTATTCTCACGACGAACGAATTCCTAGAAGTACAGCCATGATAAGTTGACGTTATAGCTTACTCTTTACGGAAGGCGAAATGGTGTTTCACAATATAACGTCCAATTCGAATGAATGTACTTATGAAGTACTATTTTCACTGCAGCCAAGTACTGGTTTTCCATTGAAAACTGTCTAGAACTACCGGTATGCGAAAGCGGGTCTACGTGATGGGAAGCCATAACCATAGTCACTACACCAACTCACACTTTTAGTGTCCTTTTCGATGAATGCGGGATTAAGTTTTGCCTTCTGGTGTGCTCGGATCAAATGTTATTTTTTACGAAATTTCCTGACCGCTAGATTATTATTTTCCGTCAAAACATTTAATTTGGCAAATTCTGAAGATTCAGGCGATATGGAGTGGAAGCGAAACATGATAAAACAGAAAGAAAAACACGAGCGAAATCCTGACCACCTGACGATCCTGTCACCTGACGATGCTCTAATACAGTGAAACCTGGGTCGTAGTAAAGTTTATTTTTGTGGATTTGGCTCGTGTTTTTCTTTCTGTGTTATCACGATTTCATTTGGCTTTTTCCTTTACTTCCGTTCAGAGTGATTACTCGTATTTCATTCGATATCTCCATTTGCAGGTCTTCATTTGCTGGTTCAGCTTTCGGCTCCATCTCACTAATTAAGATTTCCTGTTCTTTTGACTGACTATTCTGCTCTGCCGAAGGACCATATCTCCCATCCGTGAAGTCCGGTACATTAAGAATGTTTTGAGATGACATCGTACTCGAAGATTCTAGTACTTCAACCAGCGACTATCATTTTTTTTTGAGTCTCTAAGTTTGCGTTTTTGCAATGGGGGCGTTTACTCGGAACCGAAATCGCACTTTTGTACACGAAATCGTTAGATGGAAACAAAAAAAGAATTTTAGTGAAAACATTAATTTTCTAACCACAACTATTCACTCATAAATCAAAAATTAAAATAAGCAAAAGGTGACGCCCACCGAAAAAGCTGCTGTGGTAACATTGACGTCATTTTCCTCCCGTCATTGACTGCGTTTCGTGGAAGGGGTGGGGTTCTCGGGAGGTCTGCTCACACAGATGCTGTCGCAACTGTCCTATTGGCAGAGTCAGCTGTGTCCCCCCCATTGCGTTAAGGCAAGGTAGCTTCGCGGGCTCAGTTATGATTGGACGAAGTCGTTATACGTCAGAGGTTGCACCACGCCCACTTTTCCGAAAGGGTTAAAAACATCAGTTATTCGCCGCTTATAAATCGAGAAATAATTGACGGATCAGAAAACGGAAAAATACGGGTCTTTTTATTTTACAAACTCTATCAGATTCGGCAATAAAAAAATATGGCAAACGACCCCATTATAGCATCATGAGTGAATTTATAATCCCTCTTCTTTCATATGCTGTTGACCACGCCTAAATTATTTTAAAGTGTTGTGGAGGAGCGCATACGTAGGTATGTTCATAAACGGTGAGATGACAAACTGGTTAGTTTCTAGAATGTTCCAGTATCGTCGGAACAGGACTCTTGTCTGCTAATTGGATCCGAGGGGGAACCTTTCTTTCTTCCCATCCTCCGAGTATGAAACGAAATAATAAAATATGTATGCGACTCGAAGAAAAAATAGCCCTCATCCTACGCTGAGCATTTCGTCCGTCCGTAGATGGGGCGGTTGTTCTTTTTAAAAAGGTTTGAGGGAATGAAGAACGCCGCGGCGCAGCGGCCCTCATTTCTTTTTCCCCACGCATTTCTTCCTTCTCTTATTTATCGCAGTCATCATTATCATTATTACTTTATTTTTACAATTTTAATCCGCGTTTCCATGCCAACCCACGGATTGTTTCCAAACACTATTTCTCACGCACTCCGTCGACGGCGACACCGTAGCGGTTCATGTGAGCCCACGCACAACATCCATATCCTTTTTATCCGGGAGGGCGCCGGAGAGAGAGAGAGAAAAAAAAAGAAACGAAATGCGTTACGCCAGTCCTTTTACACTTTCGTAGTCCTTAAAAAAAAGAAGTATGGAACCCACGCGATTGTTTCTCCTCTTCGTCGTCCTCCTACGTGATAATTTTCGAGTTGCCGAATATTACGAGTCACTGTGCGCGTTCATCTCCAAGTACCGCCAGTGCTGCTTTTATTCGGAGCGAGATGGGGTACATACTACCATCACCGATGTGGTAGTTAACCATTTTAAATCAGCCGGCTGTATCTAGTGGTACTTATTCAGGGGGGGAGGCAGACAACTGAGGTTATTTACGCCATTTAGGATATAGGCTGGTTATTGGGTAGAAGCAGGATTTTTCAGGGAACAGTGGATGATTGGAGTGACAACCGACGTGCAAAATTGAATTGCCTAAAACTTTCACAAAAGAAAGAGTTAAATTTTCGGAACATTTTGTCTCAACAACAGGACTTATTCCGTCACGTTCCGATGGCATCGACATATTTTTCTTCTTCATTTACATCTGCATGTACATAATAACCTGCAAGCCACAATAAAGGTGTGTGGCAGGGGGTGAACTCACACCAAAGTTGCATTCAATATCATACATAAGAAGGATTAATAATTATATTCTAGTCCAAATTTCACAATTTAACAAAAACATAAATTGCATAGCAAGCATGTAATAACATACTGTTATTTGTGTTAGCTATAAAGGTACTTATACCAACATGCAACTACCTATCCCTGGCTAACCATTGATGCACTTTTATTTATGCTATTGGATATATTTACAGCTATTCATATCCCCAATTGTACGAGGAAAGGACAATTTGAATCTGTCAGTTCGGTAATCAATTTCTCTAATTTTATGAATATGGTCCAGTCTACCATAGCAAGTTAGAGCTCACAAAACAATCCCAACGTCATCAGTGAAAACACTGTCTTGGAATTCAATTTCGCTTCAAACGATTCCAATTGCCTCAATCGTTCGTCTATTTTTAAGAAATGGTCATTGATACCTTCTCGAGGTGGCTCAAGCTTCGAAGTTTCTGATAAGAGTTGCCTCATTACCGTTATCCTCAATGTTAAGCTTTTACTAGGGTAGAATTAGTTTATTCAGGTAACTGAGGAAGAGAAGCTAAAACTGACGTCGGTATAACCTTGCTCGTATCGAAAGGCAAGGGTTTCAAGGTTTAACGTCCCACCCGACGGACGGAGTGCTGGACTCAAAGTGTGCTGCAGAAGGCACTCAGGTACTCACTGGAAAACCAATGAAAAATCTTAACCGCTGCCGGGGTTCGAAACGGGGCCCCTAGGGTGAGATTCTAGTACTCTAGCCACCACGTCAACACTCGGCGATATGTTTTGGCAAAGGATGCAATTTGGCCTCTTGCACATTAACTGTGATGAAGTTAACATATGGCGTGTGACATGGTTATTTCATATCCCAAGGAAAAATTAATTAAAGGAGTTGACTTGCTTGACATTCGTGTTACCATTGCACCATTATTTGAACTGATATAAAATTGATAAACCCGCCGTGAAATCATAATCAGCTATACCAGCGCTGTTATGTGATGGAAAATAAGCTTTTGAGGGAAAAACAATAGCTCATCAATTAAGTTTAAATACTTGTACTTCGCTTGTTATGAATAAAGTCATGCGTATTTATTTATATATCTGCACCTCCCATTATTACGAATTTTATTTACTGAATTTACAGTGACGCATTTCCTCCATTTGTTGATTGTGGTCGCCATGACTTCCGTTTTGTTGTTGTTCTGCTGTTATACAGCGGCGGTAAGTTTCATGGCGGGAAACGTTATTCGATGATGTCATTACTTGCCGCTCCGCAGTACCAGCTGCGTATTTAGGAACATGTTCGCGGCACATGCGGTTGAAATTCCGAAAAAGAACGCCCACCCACTGAAATGCCGACCGCCTACGTGTGACCTCACGATAAGGAGAAGCACTCACGCACTCTCTTTCTCTACTGTTTCACTTCCCTTTCCCCAGCTATCTTGTAAACTGGAAGCGACGTTTCTTGTTCCTCTAGCTATCTCCTTATACTCTCTCTCTCTCCCTCTCTGCTTTGCTTTCTCTCCTCCGATGGAAGTGTTACAAAATCCTCTAGACCGTCCTAACACATCTTTCTCTCCTCGCCGACGTAATCATTATCTCAACCCGGAAATTGACATTTTTTTTATCTCTCGCCCCTTCCCGATCAAATCCTAATACCTTTGCGGTGTCGCGCTGTTATTTCCTCATCGCAATCTTCGGGCGGGATCATGGACCTTTCTTACGACTTGTCTCCATCGTTATCAAAAGCGACAACTCCTCCTGAAGCACGCCGCTGCCGGTAATCGTTCCAACCACGATCGTAGAATAATCTAACACTGTGGTTCTAACCAAGGAGGTTAGCATCTACATCTACATCTACATAATACCCTGCAAGCCACCACAAGGGTGTGTGGCAGGGGGTGATTGCTCACCAAACATGCACTACATATCATGCATAAAAAAGGAATAGTATTAATATAGTAGTCAGAACTACACTATTTAAAAAGATAGAAATTGCAAAGAAAACATGCAAAAACATTCTGTTAGCATGTGCTGCAGGAGGCTTTGGTTCGCTAGCCTATGAGTAGCAATGAAGCCAGAATGTGGTTGCTTGATCAGGCTCCGCCTACTTCGTACAAAACATTGAATTCTCTATAATTGCCTTTTACTGAGACAGTATGTGCATTATAACATAAATAACAATGGAATCGTATCCATATTTCAACGCAGCGGCATCAGTTAACATTCATAATTACCTTTCACTTAAAGACACAAGTGGCATCAGTCATAGTTTTCTTCCCCAAAATGACTACATCTTCTCAAAAGGATTGAATTGTTGACAACGCTTATAGAGACGTCGCTAAAGGTTAAGATGGACCGAGCAGACATTTAAATTGGCGGTGGGTTTTCAGATGGCTGATAGGATAAGACTCGAAGGATTCTCTTGTATCCTATGATCTTATTTTCCCATCCCTGGAATGTTCGCTTCCTTGAAGAAGTCCCTGGATAAGGGCGGCGATAATGGTTAGACCTCTCTCGGGAAAAAGATCTTACAGTGAGTTCCATATTCTGCCGAAGCCGTAGTCCTTACAATAGACTCCCTTGGCACCTGATAAGAATGTCCTTGCGAGATAAAAGGCGTGAAAACGCGCGTCATTTTTTTACTGAGAATTTCACGGTCTTCAACGCGGAAAGAACTCTTTTAGATCAAGAAACATCTTCTCGAGGTAATGAACGCGGAAGGAAGGCCTTTTTATCTTTACTATCGCTCCATCTCCGATGCTCGGAGGTCGCGATTAGAAAACATCTGCGAAACGGAAAGCGCATAACCAAGCGATGGGAGGAGATTCCGATTCAGGATGGTTTCCCATTGTTCGTTAATCCAAAGGACCTGTCTCACCTCGAAGCTATTTTAGGCTACATCCCGTAGGGAGGAGAAAAAAAACGAAATCGATAGTATTACCTAGCTACAAAATTTAAACTAACCTAAACTAACGAAAAACTTGTGGAAACATTATGATACGTCAGAGAAGTGAAATCCTTGGACTAACTCTAAAGGCTTGGACTATAAGCTGTTTTCCATTGTAAATGGTTGGCTAAACGTTGAGATCATTTACAGCATAATTACCAAATTTCAAAGGAAACACACGCTTTTGTGGGAAGCGTAGCTTTCAATCGTCACGAATAATTTCTACGCCTTCAACTTACCTATCCGATGGTGACCTATTCTTTAATTACCTCGTACATTTTTTTTAAAGTTTCTATAATTTGTATCCTTAAATATACATTGCATTGATCGCCGGATTTGAATTGAAAAAAAATCCTTCAATTGATGTACGCCTGCATCATACTCTGCTGCTGGTCAGTATGGCGTGTTATGATGGGGTGTTAGGGCAACAATGTCATCATGTTTAATTGCCGTCATATGTTGTGTGTGCAATTATATTAGCATACAGAGGTATTCAATTGTCATGCAAATAAAAATCGTCAACATTTTCCTAGGGAAAATTGTTGGACCAACATTGAATTGTGTCAATGCATTGCCACGATTGAAAAAATGAAACGCAATCAATTCCTTTCTTCAGGAGAAAGATAAAGAGGAAAGAAGAAGTGGTATACACAGCAGTCATTTCGGCCAACGGAGGACGGGTGGGATTACTACGCCAAATCACAAGGTAAATGAATAATCGCATTTGTCCTATATTTTAGGACCAAGGTATGGTTGCCTTGGTGAGGGCTGAAAGGCAACCTTTGGGCAACATATATTTTAGCTCTATTTATGGATATCTTCCTATTTCTGATACGAAATTTGGCTTTGGTCTCTCCGTATTTAATAATACTGGCATAAACTTACTGCCAAAATTGATAGGTCTATTGGCAGTCCTTGCATTCCATTCCCAATACATGTATATCTACTGCAGTAGATCAATTCTAACCTTTCTATAACTAATATCACAGAGTTATAAGTTTTCTCTCTATGTTAATATATAACTGTATTCCTTTAATTATATATCCCCATTTAGCTCTTTATACCTTCCTCTGCCGTTCATTTGTTTATTTTTCCTTTATCGCTATGGTTCGCAAATATCCTGTGTTAAAACCGCTGATTTCAACCTCATTCATACTGTACACTTGTGTTTTATCTCATCTGGGGAGCGCTATAGTCGATACAGATGAGAAAAACTCGAGTGAAAACAATTAACGATATTGTAAGGAGCGATTCAGACACAGTAAATTTGCAGACCATTCGTGTTTGTACCACGTGACTCCTTGGTTACCTATTCGAGATAATCCCGACGGTTTCAAACACACACATCCCAGTCTCGGCTTGAGGACCCGGGCGGCTGCCAGGGGCAAATGGGAATGGAAAAAGCTTCTTTTATTCGGGGAACATACTTCATCACCAAACAAGCAAATTTAATACTGTTTTTACTTCTTAATTTTTTACCACTACGTTTAACTGATGAATATGTGTTACAACAGGGGTTGACAAGTGAGCGCCGGAATATTCCCTCGCCCGGGTAAATATTTTTTCTTAGGCCGACCCTGCTCGTGTCTCAAGAAAAAAATCCACCGGCGCACCTTTTCTTTCGCAAAACAAGTTTAGTAGCAGAACAGGACAATTTCCTTAAAAATACACAAAATACAACTTTAAAAAAAACCACGATGAGCCTGAAAAAAAAGGATTAGAATATAATTCAGGAATTTGAGATGTGGGTGGAATATGGTGGATTAAAGAATAGTGGAAATTAGTTTCGATGGGCTGGGAAAAGAAGAGAAGGGAGGGAGAGTAGTGGCGGGTGTTGTTGGGAATAGGATGGAAAACGCTACTTCGGTGTACAATTGATTTATAATCTTTTTGATAGGTAAATAGGTGACAATTGGTGAGTTTGACCATCGAGAGCCAAGTAATTTCACCCCTAAGGCCGTTTGAAATTTCTATTTGAATTTCGCACCAAAAACGTATTTCTCAAACGACGCATTGTTGATGACGTTAAGCGGATAAAACGTTTGCCCGCCTATACTTTGTGCGGCCTTAGTTGGCAGTGAGGCCATGATGACGACACATCGGTTTTTCGCCAATGAGAGAGGCTGAAAATCACCCTCGTTGCCAAGTTTTTTGCCAATTTAAGGTACTATCGCTATAGCGAATTACCCTGCGGGGACTTCAAGACGTTTGTTAGGGAATTCTACTCCATAGAAGTGCAATGCGTTATAAATAGTTTACAGTACAATATTTTAATGGCTACGGTAGACGTTAAAGTAATTGTGGGAAAAAGAAGAAGAGAGCATCCAAAATAATCTGGCAACTCAGCGGCGTGACGTCACTGCCAAGATATAATGCACAGGCTATAGAGAATTCATTTGTGGTGTGGGTTACAAGACGTTGAATTGGTTAATGTGGAATACACGCCCATCTGGGTTAAAATCAGTACGAGATAAACGTGTAGGTACTGTTGCATGTGTGGAGCTTTAAATATAACAATAAATTGCATAAAGCACCCGATAAATACATATATGAATCGGCCCAAAAATCACCGTGAAGCACCGTGTTTCTCAGCCATAATTTGCACATATATTCACGTTTAGCAGTCTTCTCAAGGCATTTCTTTCTGCCTTCTACTGAGGTGTTCGTGTATTTCCCACGTCACGACGGAGCCAGCCAATAGAAATACGTCTCGTGGAGTGGGCGTGGTTACACCCCGTGCCAAATTTTTTATATGACTAGTAGATACATCTCCCGTTAAATGTATTTTAAACAAACTCTGAAATATGGAGGGTGTGTGTTTCCATATCGTTTCAAAGGATTCAGATTCCATTTATAAATTTGAGCCATCCCTCCTTTTAGAGATGTATAAGAATCGGGCATACTTACGTAGGGCCGATGATATGCCTACTGTATAATACTTGATAGGGATCATTGACTCATGCGCAACTTCTTGGAAGCACAGCATCATCGCAATCAAGAATAAACTTTGTAACTTACACAATCTTTATTCTACAGCGGCACAACTAGTTTAGCTTTAGTGGTATCATCAGTGTACACACTAATACAGGTATATTACTTGGTCAAACTATGAGCTAGTGGGAGAAAGTGGATTGACGTTTTTGATTGGTTGTACTGAGGTAACAAGTTGGCTAATCTGAAGAATAGTGGAGTTCTATGGGGAAAGAGAAATTCAACATATACATCTGTATAATACCCTGCAAGCCACCATAAAGGTGTGTGACAGGGAGTGAATTCTCACCAAACATGCACTACATATCATGCATAAAAAAGGATTAGTATTAATATACTAGTCTAAACTTCACTATTTAAAAAAGATAAAAATAGCAAAGTAAGCATGCAAAAACACGCTGTTAGTTGGGTTAGCTTCTAGTCCTTACACCAATATGCAGCTACCTATGCTATCTATTGATACACTCATATTCGACATATTTACCGCTATTCATATTCCTTATTGTACGAGGAAATAGGGACATTTTGAATCTGTCAGTTCGGCAATCAATTTCTCTAATTTTTTGAATATGGTCCCGTCTACTATAGTAAGTTGGGTTTCGCAAAATATTTTTAAAGTCATCACTGAAAATACTATCTTGGAATTTATTTAAGAGATTAAGTCTAAATTTCAACCTGCGATCTGATAATGATTCCCAATTTAATTCATTTAATAGACTGGTTACGCTAGTATGGTTATGGTATCGTCTATTTAAATATCTTGCCGATCTTCGCTGCACACGTTCAAGTTCATTAATTAGGCCGATTTCATATGGATCTCATATACTGGCAGCGTATTCCAAATGAGATCTAAGAAGGGAAAAGTAGCTGATTTCTCGTACATGATCGTCACATTTACCCAATAACACGGCGGAATTAGAGAATTTCATAAGGATAAAAATCCACCTCGTCTGAGACTCGAACCCGGACCCCCTGATTTCCAGCTAGGAACCCTACCAGTTATGATACCGAGGCTTCGTTCAACCCCTGTGGAACTCTATCACAATCCTTGAATTGGAGGAATAGAGGCGCAGAATTGGTCCAGAAAAAACCTTCCCTGATTGGGAGAACGCCAACATCTCGTGCGAAGTGGAAAGTTGTAATGAGAGTGATGACTCTCTAACTGTCGTGAAATTACTTCTAGGCTTGCATAATTCTTCGGCATTTCATCTCCTCGTGGATTTCGAAATGCCCGCGGAAAATTTCTTTCCTTCCTTAATGGCACTTTCGAAGGCACTCCCCTTATTATCCCACCTCCATGCCCTTATTCCTCGCCCGACGACAAATGTCTCCTCGTCTTCCTGTCGGACTTCTTTATTCATATGAAGGAGTTTTAGATCGCTTTCACAACTCTCGGTTACGAAAGTGTCATTTTCTTCGCGATGTATTTTTTTTATTCCAGCCTGAGTTAGCGGTTGGAAAAAACTTATTTTTTTTTAGATTCTTCCTTAGGATAATTTTTTGTTAGAAACTAACAGATTTCATACCGGAAAAACTCAAAGAAGTACATCACGGTGGAAGGGTGACGAACAGGCTATTTCTATTGCTACCTGTTACTTTCATGTAATATTAGTGGTATTTTTTGTTGTAGCAACTATCTAGGGTCACCAACCAAGCAGAGTCATTAAGGATATGTGGGTATTTGTAAGGAGATAGTATTGATATAGGAAAGGCAAAAGAGTGGATGGAAACCTAGCATTGAAATTAGCCTGTTCCTAACGAATGGCGCCAAGGAGTATACTGTTTAACGTCCTATTCGACGGACGGAGTACTGCACCCGAAGTGCTCTCCACACAGCACTCAAAAGGGGTCAGGTATGCCTATGAATAATCTCTGCCACTGCCCGGATTCGAACCCTGACCCTCGGGTTGGGAGGCCAGTACTTAAGTAACCACACCAACCCGATCCGCCTATTAGGTATAGTTCGTTACTCTCTGTTCTTCACGCTACCGCTGTAACCCAGTTACTTTTAGGTAACCTGCCTGTCACTTACGAATTTGCCTTAATTTAACTTTATGGAGGCTCCCTCCGCGTATTTCATCAGTTGTTCCTTTGCACTTCGTCTACGAATTACCCTGTGAATCCCCCACAAGGGTGCAGGGCTGGGGATGAATCATCCACACATGTCATGCATTGTCTTCGAGTGAGCCACGAGTGTTTAGTTAGCTGTATCACCTATTTTACTACCGACTAAATTCACCTAGGCAAAAAATCAATATCGCACGCTATTCTGCACCTAATTTTTAATGATCAAGGCGCCACACAGTGGGACCAAATACCTAAAGGGTGGTCGTAAGTCCCTAAAATAAATTTTCAAATCTAGGTCTTTTATACACTGCGTTGTCTTCTGTGACAACGGCGCCACCAGGAAATGTAATTTACAGGTATATAAGTATGAAAATTCGCGCAACAATCATTGTTAAAGTGACTAGGGCGTAGCTCACTTGTGTGTGTAAGCAAACCTGCAATTTGAAGGTCTATTTTAAAGTTGAATTGTAATTCACCAACTCAATCGATTGTAATTTAGTAAAAAGAAATTCATTCCTCATAGTAAGTAGGTATTATGCATATAAGTGTAAAATTTATCAAGATTTTCTATGAACGTTATCTTCATTTATTACAGTAAGTATATTTCAACTTTTTCCGCGAAAATTTTTTTAGGAAAAATTCAAAAAGTTGTATTGCTTGGAATTGCCCCACCAAATAAATTACATGATTTTGTAACCAAAGATCTTAGCTATCGTTCGATGAAAAAATATGCTGCGGTTTAGCAGCGCAAAATGATATTAATTAAGAAAATATGTATATCACTTTAGCTATCCAGTTGCTTGGGTTGCATATTACATGCAATAGCCCGTTACTTTTTTCCGCTCAGCCGTGTCAAATTTGTTCTAGTTTGGGGGAGGTAACGGTTGATTGTTAAATTTTCATTCTTGAAGACTTGCACAATACACATTGTATACATAGTGCCGTGAGGATATACATTTATAGGGAGGTAGGTATGAATCTGGCTGCACATGGCGCGCCATCTGCATAAAACGTACAAATAATTCTTGAGGCATACTAATCACGATTAGAAATGTTGAAAAAGATATTGCTTTTTACTCAAATCAATTATAAGTCGGCTGGCGAGGTAAAGCCCTCGCCTTCTAATCCTGAGGTCGCCGGTTCGAGTCCCATCAGGGTGGATTTTTCCACTCACGCTCTGGGAGGATTGCTGTAGGGAGGATTGCTGGGAGGATTGTCAATGCCCTGGGTGTATTTACGTCAAGCTCTATTGGTTCGGTCCCTGGGAAACATGATGACACGATCCCTATAGTATAGGGAATCCAGGGGTATATGGACCAACAGAATCGTCCAGGATGCAAATTAAAGTAAACATGAAAAATAAACCTAATTTAAATAAAAAAATGCGTTATCTAACCAAATTAAGATTTCTCCAGTATCTGCTCTTTCCCTTATTGCTAGAGAAAAATACGTCTTCCCCGTACTATTTGTCTATAATTTTCTTTCTTCGATATGACTTGCTGTGGCGTTGAAAAAATGTTTTCTCGCGTATTCAGCTGAGCAATCCGCCATAAATTTCTACAGGAGATTCAGCCTATACCTTGGAAATCACGTGTATATCTTTGCTATTCTTGCCATCGGGATTAATTTTTGAAGCCTAAAATCTAAAATGTTGTCTAAGTGAGCTTCTTCAGCAAAATCAAATCCAAACTTTTCTTCGTAATCTCTTCGCGTTCCCTTTGTGCTCTTTTTCATATTTTCAGTGATGATGTTAAAAATATTTTGCGAACCCCAATTTACTATGGTAGACTGGACCATAATCACAGAATAGAGAAATTGATTGCCGAACTGACAGGTTCAAAATGCCCTTTCCTCCTCGTACAATTTGGGATATGAATAACTGTAAATATATCCGATACGAGTGTAGCAATGGATAACATTGGTAGCTGCATGTTGGTATAAGGACTTGAAGCTAACCCAACTAACAGCATGTTTTTGCATGTTTGCTTTGGTATTTTTAACTTTCTTTAAATGTGAAGTTTAAAAAAGTATATAAATACTAATCCTTTTTTATGCATGATATGTAGTGCATGTTTGGTGAGAATTCACCCCCTGCCACACACCTTTACGGTGGCTTGCAGGGTATTATGTAGATGTAGTGTTCACGGTAATGGGGGCATTTACTCGGAACCGAAATTGCAATTTTGTACACGAAATTGTTAGATGGAAACGAAAAAAGAAATTTAGTGAAAAAATTAATCTTCTAACCACAACCATTCACTCATAAATCAAAAATTAAAATAAGCAAAAGGTGACGCCCACCGAAAATGCTGCTGTGATAACATTGACGTCACTTTCCTCCCGTCCTTGACTGCTCATGGGAAGAGGAGGGAGTGGAGGGGGGTTCTCGGAAGGTCTGCTCCCACAGATGCTGTCGTAACTGCTCCTATTGGCAGAGTCAGCTGTGTGTCCCCCCATTGCGATAAGGCAAAGTAGCCTCGCGGGCTCAGTTGTGATTGGACGAAGGCGTTATGCGTCAGAGGTTGCACCACACCCACTTTTCCGAAAGGGTTAAAAACATTAGTTTTTCGACGCCTATAACTCGAGAAATAATTGACGGATCAAAAAACGGAAAAATACGGGTCTTTTTATTTTATAAACTCTATCATATTCGGCAATAAAAAAATATGGTAAACGACCCCATTCTTCCCTGAAACATCCCTGAAGCAACTTAATACTTCATATTAAACGTTAACATATTAAACACTAACATCTAAAAACTTAATAATTCAATTGATGAACCATGGTATTTTGATTTTCATGTACCTTTTACTTTTATGTTTTAATTGTTAAGTTTCTGGGCACGGGCGTAGCCACGTTAAAACATCGGTTCCCGTCAGATTGTCGAAAGCAAGCAACGTCGGTACATCTACATCTACATCTACACGATACCCTGCAAGCCACCGCGAGGGTGTGTGGCAGGGGGTGAATATCACCAAGCATGCACTACTAACATGCAAGCAAGCAACTAAAGGGTCTCATGCAACTAGATTGTTAGTATCTATAGTATTTGAGGGGTTAATACATGCATCATGCACTACAGAATACTCTAAAATATTTTCTCTACCTATCCCTTTCCTATGCTGCCTATTCTGTTCTCTTATAGTACGGGGGAAAAATGCCATTTTGAATCTATCTGTACGACAA
This sequence comes from Platycnemis pennipes, assembly GCA_933228895.1. NCBI lineage: Eukaryota > Metazoa > Arthropoda > Insecta > Odonata > Platycnemididae > Platycnemis > Platycnemis pennipes. Next base: position 118,010,370 of record OW121853.1, on the reverse strand, counting down.
TCTATCTCTCTAATCTTATTTATCTGGTCGAATCTAGCATAATACGCTGGTGTTTTTAATATGTGCCTAACATCTTCAGTAAAGCTATCCGATTGAAATTTCTGCAATAGATTTAATCTGAACTTTAATCTACGCTCTGATAATGATTCCCACCCTAATTCTTGTATTAATTCTGATACACTACTCAACCTATCGTAACACCTTTTGACGAACCTAGCTGCTCTACGCTGCACACTGTCTAGTTCTCTCATCAAACCTAATTCATTAGGATCCCATACACTGGCTGCATACTCAAAGTGGGGCCTAACTAGTGAAAAGTAGCATCGCTCTTTTGTCTTCTCATCACATTTCCCAAGTACTCTTTTTATAAATCCTAGCTTTCTCTTCGCTCGGCCGCATATTTCCCTTATGTGTCTTCCCCACGATAAATCTTTAGTGATTGTTACACCTAAATATCTTACGGTTTCAACGTTTTCAATCTTCGTGTTATTAATTCTATAGGATCGCTCTATCGAATTATTCCTCCTCCAAAAATTGATAGCTACACACTTTTTAAGGTTGAGTTCTAACTGCCATTTGTCGCACCACTCTTGAATTGCATCTAAATCCTTGCTAAGTGATTTCGTGTCCTCTTCGTTTGATATACCCCTGTACACCACCGCATCGTCTGCAAAAAGTCTAAGGTTACTACTAACTACGGTACCCAAATCGTTTATGTATAAAAGAAATAGAAGCGGACCTACTACGCTACCCTGGGGAACTCCCGATGTGACTTCGATTGTGTCCGACATGGTACCATCTATGACAACCCTCTGCTCTCGCCCACTTAAGAATTCTTTTACCCAACATACAACGTCTTTATTTATACCAAAACTCTCTAACTTCAAGATTAATTTGTCATGAGGAACTTTATCGAAAGCCTTTTTAAAATCTAAAAATATCGCATCAACTTCAGTACTGCTTTCGCCGTGGGCTAAAATATCGTGTACGAATAAAGCTAATTGTGTCTCGCAGGATCTACCTTTCCGGAACCCATGCTGGCTGTTTATGAGTAATCCCTGACTATCCAAATGCCCCATGATCGAACTGACTACTATGTGCTCAAATATCTTACAAGAGATTGACGTGAGTGAAATAGGTCTGTAGTTACTAGGTTCTTCCCTATCACCGCTTTTAAATATAGGTGTAATGTTAGCTACTTTCCAATCCTTGGGTACTGTGTGGTTCTTTAGTGTTTTATTGAATATTATTTCTAGATAGGGGGCTATTTCAGAAGCTAATGTTTTATATACTCTGGAAGGAATTTGATCGGGACCTGGTGATTTGTTTTTACTTATGCTTTTTAACTGCTGCTCTATTCCGCGACATGAAATGTTTATTTCGGGCATTTGCTCACTGAAAGTGTTCGGCGGTGGTTCCACTGCGTTTTGTGACGATGAGTTGAATACACTATGGAAGAAGGTGTTTAAAGTGTTGGCTTTTTCTACACTGCTGGTGACTCTGATTCCTTTATCATTTTTAAGTGTGTGCACTGTGGACTTATTTCCCTGAAGCTCACTCACATATGACCAAAACGCTTTAGGATTGCTATCTAAATATTCTCCTAACATCTTGCTCTTGAAATGTGATAACGCTTGCCGACATGATTTCCTTGCTAATGCTCTCGATTTTTTATAGTTTTGAACTAGCTCATTTTTTTCCTCTACCGATAGACCCCGTCTGGCATTTTTCATCTTAGCGTGGCATACCCTTTGTCGCTTTAGTGATTTCCTAACCTCCGCGTTATACCACCTTGGCTCTGTATTATCACTAATATATTTACTTGGTATGTATTTATGAACAGCGTTACGGGATGGAGGTTGGATGGATGACGATCCTGTATACCTTTACCGCGGTGCTCTAGTCAGCTCTGTATTCAAGAGGCGGGCAGGTTAAATGTGGGTTGGCACAAGGGGTCAAAGTGCCAGGGGGAAGCCCTCCACCCACTACTCCAATTAACATTATTACATTTATTTATTGAGTTTTGTTGTGTCCAGAAAGAAAAGAAGGTAATTTGCGCTCCAAATTCGTTTTCTGTCATCGATTGCTTTATTTCGTGGAGCAGTAATTCTGAATGGCATCAGGGAGAGTTGGGGTTTAATTTCACGAAAGCACGCATCCGAAAAACTCGAGCACCCTTAAAATTAAAATGGATGCAACGAAAAGGGTGCACACATGCATTCCAGTTAGGAAGGACTCGAAGATAACCGGGATAAATATGTGGCCTCGTGAATTCAGGAATGGCGGCCTAAAAAGTGTGGATAGCGTGGAGAGAGGGGAGGGAGTGAAGGAGGGGGTGAAGGGGAGAGCTTGAATTGGTGAAAGCTAGGAAGGTCACTAACCTCACGGCTATAAATCCTCTGAAAGTTATCAGTGCAATCCACATCACGGCAAATGTCCTCGAGGTGACCTTGACAACCCAATATTCACAATTGAAGGACATCCGTTATCCTTTTTGGATTAAAATATCCAATAAAAAAGCAGCAATTTTTAGTCCATTGTCGGCAGTGTTATAGCTCGGTTAAGTTCGAACCTGATAGAAAAGTTTTGTGCACAGCGGTGGAATGAAACTCACTGTGTTAGTGACCGCGTGAAACTAAGTTTTGTAACTTACTATGGTAGACTGGACCATAATCATAAAATTAGGGAAATTGAATGCAGAACCGAGAGATTCAAAATGTCCTTCTCTCCTCGTACACATAGAGATATAAATAGCTGTAAGTACATCCAATAGTGTAAATACAAGTGTATTAATGGATAGCGTTGGTAGTTACATGTTGGTATTATAACTTTAATTTAACCAAGCATGCTTGATTTGCTATTTTAGTCTTTTTTTTAAATTGTGAAGTTTAGACTAGAATATAATTACTAATCCTTTTTTATGCATGGTATGTGATGCGGGTTGAGTGTGAATTCATCCCCTGCCACACACCTTTATGGTGGCTTGCAGGCTGTTATGTAGTTGTAGACGTAGGTGAGTATTTCCAAGTCATATTCCGTCTCCTTTTCCTCGCGTACTCCTCGATGCTTGAGGGCGTTCATGTAAACTCATGTTATTTTTTAAAATACTTTTGGTGCGAATTGAGAAAAATGTGCTTTAGCTGTTACATCAACGGAATCATAGCATTATATGCCCATTTTTCGGAATGTCACACTTCAAATTACGCATTGGAGCGAATGAGTTTGCCTTGGGGACATACACAGCTTTTGGAAATCAGAATCGTACTTATATGATATTTGCCTAAGGCGTATTATTTTTAAATTTAGGCATAGCCTACCTTCATTGGTGCGGTAAAACCCTCAAATGAAGGCTAATGGATCAAGTGGAAGAAATTCTCCTCATTCCCATCGGGATAATTTTATGACTCGCTTATTCAAAGTTGCTTTTTTGGCATCTTAACTACTGTTCTCTTGTTCAAGAAATGAATAAGGATTGCTCTGCCGCTGTATTTGATTTTTGTGGAGTTGAGCCATCCTAGACAAATCATGGCCTAGCAGAGCCCTTTCAAGCTTTCCAATGCCCAAAGGCCTGGTTGCACGATACGTTGTGTTAACGTACGGGTTCATGTACATTTGCGTGAATGGTTTCAGCGCAACTTGTGCGAATGCATGAACCAAATTAGAACACGTTCTATTTTCTGTACACGCATTCATACATTTGTGCATTTTCGATGTGGTTACTCGGTGAATTTTCCCGTTCATTCTCGAATTCATGCATTCACACATTAACTTGTACGAGTTAATGTAGTTAAAGAGTTTCAGAATTAATAAAAGAATTAGGTTGGGAATCATTATCAGAGCGTAGGTTAAAGTACATATCGAATCTATTAGAGAAATTTCTATCGGATAGCTTTACTGAAGATGTTAGGCACATATTAAAAACACCAGCGTATTATGCTAGATTCGACCAGATAAAGAAGATTAGAGAGAACCGATAGATTCAAAATGGCATTTTTCCCCCGAACTATAAGAGAACAGAATAGGCAGCATAGCAAAGGGATAGGTAGGGGAAATACTTTAGTGTATTCTGTAGTGCATGATGCATGTATTAACCCCTTAATTACTATAGATACTAACAATCAAGTTGCATGAGACAATATATTTGCTTGTTTGCATGTTAGTAGTGCATGCTTGGTGATTTTCACCACCTGCCACACACCCTCGCGGTGGCTTGCAGGGTATCGTGTAGATGTAGATGAATGTATCGTGTAACAAGGCCTTAATGCTTGTCACCAAATAAAATGAATTTCGAAGTGTGAAAGAAAAAGGTCCAAATAATTACCTCTTGTCCAGGCGAAAGAAAGGAGATACGTCCCTGGTTTTATTTTTTGAAATGTGTCCGATTGCTCAACTTAGTAAAACTTCCACTAATTAACACCTCAAGGCGTAAGAACGAAATATATGCTAATAAGCGAAACTTTACGCGTCTCTCGATCACCGAATAACTCTTTATCTTTTCGATCACATTTTTTTATGCCATATTTCCATGACCCCAGTTTTAAAATTCCAGGTTTCTCAAAAGCTATCTCCCTGATCCATCTTGCGTTTTTTTTAAGTGTGCAAGGTCGGTTGAAAACATATGTTAAGACATTAAATTCCTTTAGCTACGCACAAGGGAAAGTTACGCCTCTAATTTTTTCAGCTTCAAACCTTTTAATCTGCGGAAAAGAAACGTGTTGGCTCATAAAATTTGGTCTTATCGATCTACGTGGATAAAACTAGGCGTTTCTCCTACGGTGTGTGATTTTTCTTCTCTCTTCCAACACTTTAATACCGGATTTCACTTTTATTTTGTACCTATAATTAAATTTTGCATCATGCATTTTGCTAAAAGTAAAATCAAAATCGGGTTGGAAATTTTGCTATTGCGGTAACGTTTTTTGATGGACATCCCTTGCAAAACACGTGTGTTTATCATAAAAGTGAATCGTTGACAGCGAAAAATATCGGCGCGTTGGCAGTTCGACTTTTAAGTTTGTCAAATATTGATTGGGATATATTAATCATTCAGAATAGTTTCTCCGTTTCTCGAAGTTGATGACGCAACGTTATGGAGAATTTATCGTAACTAATGAAGTTGAACTGCGCTGTCGTAAGCCAACTTCTACGGCATCTGCGAGAAATTCGGTTTCAAGAAAAATATCCAAAGATTGTCTATAATGTTTCTGTTTTTGATGCCATTTTCCTGTTTCACATGTGTGCTTTTTGGCGTAAGTAGCGCGGAGTTCATTTGAACTAGGCCATAACGCTGTAACTTCGAGCGTAGGTACTTGTAGGAAAGTGACGCCTGGGGGGTGAGTAGAAAGGGTACTGGCTACCTTCTCTGAAAGACCGGGTTCGAATCTCTGTTAAAATCGGATCGGAATCTCCATTTCGGCGCCTTGTGAAGAACACTCCAAGTTCAGCACTTCGTCCGTCGAATGGGACGTTAGGCTTCGTTCACCTTGGCACCTTTCGTTTTAGGCGGGATAATACCTACACCCGGTTTCCCTCCGCACATATACATCTACATAATACCCTGCAAGCCACCATAAAGGTGTGTGGCAGGGTGTGAATTCATGGATAAATGATAAAAATAGCAAAGCAAGCATGCAAAAACATTCTGTCAGTTGGGTTAGCTGAAAGTCCTCTTGCCAACTTGCAGCTACCTATGCTTTCCATTGATACACTCGTATTGGACATATTTACCGCTATTCATATTCCTTATTGTACGAGGAAAAAAGGACATTTTGAATCTGTCATTTCGGCAATCAATTTCTCTAATTTTGTGATCATGGTCCAGTCTACCATAGTAAGTTGGGGTTCCCAAATTTTTTTTAACGTCTTCACTGAAAATATTATCTTGGAATTTATTTAGGAGATTAAGTCTAAATTTCAGCCTGCGATCTGACAATGATTCCCATTTTAATTCATTTAATAGACTGGTTACGCTAATATAGTTATCGTACCGTCCCTTTACAAATCTTGGGGTAAGTTGGGATTCGCAAAATATTTTAAACGTCATCACTGAAAATATTATCTTGGAATTTATAGATAAAGTAAAATCAAGCGTTGAGTCATGTTACAATCTCGGAGAAAAATGCGTCAACAATTATTTATCCCGAATCTATACTTACATATAATCGGATATATTTACAGTTATTCTTATCCCTAATTTTGCATCCTCATCATCCTTCCATTTCCATCCTTACGCCTTTCTTCCCGGTCTGAGGCGCCTACCAGTGCGGGTGAGAATTGAAACCACATTCATGGAAGTGGAAGGTGAAAGCATGAATGTCTCTCAAATTAGGAAATAAACCTTTGGTATTTAATTAATTTCCTTGCTGGCATTTCATGACATCAGGTCACATTTGTTAACTAGGTTGAAATTGTGTCCCAGTGGTAAAGTGCTTCCATTAATTTCTCGTTTCGCGGTGGTAACTTCTGAACGCTGGAAAAATAGCCAAGAAACGTGTCAGACAAAGAGGTTCACTGTGAAGCAAACGTGTTTAAAATGCATCCGTGCCCGTGCATCAGATAAAAAATTGTGTAACACGTGCATGTGAAGACCATCACAACCTTTTATCCAACCACACGACCTCCGAGCAATGTGTCACGAATTTAGGTCGCAATTATAAAGGTGAGGGGTAAGTGGGTTGCGTTGGCCAGTTTATGCTCCAGTGTGCATTTTATTGTGCAAAATGTTGGATGAAAAATTATTGAGCAAGTATTTTTTAGTCTGGTGTTTGCACCTATGGGTTTCGGTACAGTGTTGAAACTAAATAATCACGAATGTTTTACTTATTCACAGACCTGGTATTATTTTTAAAATTTTCCCTCACAATATTAAGGAACACCATGAAATCGGAATTATTTATGCACACCAGTATAATCGTATTCAATATTTATCACTCGAAAAAGAACTTCTACTGCCTAATTTTATTTTACAAACCATGAATGCTAATGTTAATTTTTATGTATTGGCTAATACCTAAGAATCTTTGAGATAAGCATGGCTTTGTCTGGAATAAGACTATTTACCGTATTTCTGTACATTAGGCTGTGGTCGCGCTGAGATTCCAGCGGTACATACTTCAGGATAAATACTCAAATGTGTGTATGTTTTTTCCATGAAAAAATCACTCGGCTTGGCAGTAGTGAACCAGCGTTAATTAATGTATTTTATCGAGGTGATTTCTTTGTCTTGCTGCCTCCTTGTATTTCTTGAATAAAATTCTTTACTTTTAATTCTAGAAAGGGAATCGTGGTAGCCTAGTGGTGAGAGCGCAGAGCTATCAACTAGAAGGTCCCGAGTTCGAATCCGAAGCCTTTTTGAACACCCCCGCCTAAAATCCTCGCGATTCAGAACTTAGTAGGAAATTGCAGGTGCCCCAGTCCCACTTACCCTGAATGTGTGAATTTCACACGCCAATGACCCAATATGGGGTAATCTCTCATCTATCAAAAACTAACCTTTAGGTTGATGCACTAATTTTATCTTTCTCACTGCTGTAGTAATACTTCATTGACATGCTGACAAAACCCGTTTTTATATCCTGGTTAAAATTAACCTTCAGTTTGTTATCACATTAAGTAAACTCCGTCACTCACATCAGGTATGCTGTTATTTAATGGGTAGATCAGCGAAATAGCGATGGTTGTCACCAAATTAAAAAAAATAGAATACCAATAAACCAGACCAATTTAAACGTTTCGGTAACCTTTACACCACAGGCGCAATGGAAAACATTTAGCAAACAAACCTATAAACACAACAGCAACAATTAAAGGATCAATATCTCCGGGAAACTTTGCCACGGACATTTCTGATGCTCTTTTGTTCTATTTATCGGCACATAGCGATAAATGTTCCACTGACTCATCGGAATGAAGTGACGTAGAAAGGGGCAGGCGTAGGGGACGACTTGCCCGAGAGATGTCGGATTAGAAACGAGAGGAATGGCAGATGCCGTTGGTAAATTACCAGATGCTGCGACGACGTTCAGATGCTCTTAAGGATCGGCCGTTCTGGACGAATCAGGACACAGGGATGCCGCTCGCGCTGCAGGGGCTGAGGATATAAGAGGGTGGGGAAAACATTAGTCATTAAAATAATCCAATTATTTTTTATTTTAATTAGGGATGGGTCGGTTCCACTTTTTTTCGGTTCCGGTTCCGGTTCGGTTCTTAACTTCGGTTCTCGGTTCCGATTCTCGGTTCCGGTTCTTAATTTACCACTTACTTTGCATTGCTCAATGGTAAGATAAGGTAATCAATAATCATTTTCAGAGACTGAATTAGAATAATTCGCGACTTTGAAGCATCTAAGTACAGTATTTCACCAGGTTTTAATGTGAAGCCTCCACTTTCGGAGTGTGAGTAGGTTTCAAACTGGTTTTCGCGCCAATTATTTCGGTACCGATTATTTTCGGCCTCGGTTCCGGTTCCGGTTCTAAGCTCAAGAACCGGTGGAACCGAGAACCGAAGAACCGAACCGACCCATCCCTAATTTTAATTAATCATAAATACATAAATTGATAATGTAAGTACTACTGTTATTTAGGTACAAAATAAATTTGAGAACCATTTTCTCTTACAAAAAATGGAGTTAATGAATATGCAATGGAAGGATTTCTCTAGTGTTTTGACGTTATAATCTCGTCAGTTTCTTTATCAGTTCCTTTATTTCACAAAAAATCTTTATGAATAGAAGGAAAAAATAATGGTGCTTTTAATCCTAAAGAAGAGCTTTCTGCGTGTCAGATCTTCGTAGGAAACCGCAGGTGGCTCAGAGAAAGGAAATGGCCTCCCTTTCCCTGAATATGTGAATTTCAAACGCCAGTAGCTTAGTACGGGGTGATCTCTACCTTCTGCTATCAAAAACCAACCTTTGGATTGAACACAACTTTTACTTTTTTTTTGAATGCGAAGTTTACTAGCGAAAAGGTGCTTGGCAATCATTTTATGAAGAATAAAGTTGTGTTATACAGCTATTACTCTTTGAAAGTTGTACGGTTTCGGCAGCTTAAAAACACAGCGTCATCGGGTAGCCAAGGCATGACGTCACGAAACGCTACGCTATCACCATGGGCGCTGTTTAGCTGTTGTACGTCGAGGTAAGCTGTTTATTGAATACTTGGCGAAAACTGGTACTTATCTCATTTGTTTAATGCAATAAAATATGGTAATTCGATTTTTTATTAACGTAGTATGAATCGTGACAAGCAAATCGTCTATAGAATACATAATACATGTAAAGTGCCCTGTTTGTTTTCAATCCGCGAATCTCTATCTCTATTACTCTATCTCTATTTAAGAGGAATACCACCATAAGGCAGTAGAACTAAGGGAAATTGTCGAATTGTACTTTTCTAAATACATTTTAGTCATTATTTCGATCAAGGAACGGCTAAAAACTTCAAAACGATATATTCTCTTCGTTTTCTTCCAAAATAAACATCTATGTATTTCCATAGCAATATGGAAGCAATACCTTGCCGAGGTGACGTCAAGCTGCTTTTCAGGTCACGTGGCTTCCGTCACTTTTGGAGAATATGTTAATCGCATTTATTAATATAAGTGGTTGGCACAGAAAATTTCGCTTGACATATTTAAATATGTGAAAAAAATTCTGTATCAAGCGCATCGTGTCACATGAGACACGCACATGTATTCATGAGATACAAATTTCATACGTATTCCCCATTGAAATAACAGCAAGAGAGGTAGTTATGAGTGAGTGTTGGTAGATCATGAAACGGATTGGTTTTGATGCGCTAACAGAAGATAGTTAAGGGAGAATTGTGCGTCTCTGAGAGTATTAGGAACTTGATTTAAGATGTGAAAAAAGAGCAAATGGCATTATATGGAAAGGCAGGAGGAGAATGTCGTGGACGAGAGGTGAGAAAGTTAAGTGTCTTTAGAGAAGGGGAATTTTTAGGTGTCGTATAAGCATAAAGATTAGGTACAAATATGACGGAAGCGAAAGGAGTAGGGTTGGATGTGGAATTAAGTCGTAAAAGAAGACAGCTACATTTCCTGTGCTGTGAGGCTATCCTTATAATGTGTCCATCCTTTCCAGGAAACGGCGTGAGAGGGCTTTTGGGAAGTTGATATTCTTACCCTTCAAGCAGATTTTTATGCTTTAAAGCTGATCTCGTCACCTGTTAACCGCATTCCTCGCTTTCGGTCGGAAATTTTTTGATGTAAATTAAACTGGACGACATTAATCTCGTCACTTAATGGCGGTGAAAAAAAATCTCTTTTGTATGTGACGCCTTAGATTCTTCCCTACTGTAGACGCTATAAGTGTTGATGGCCGTACTTTCCGAAGCTTTATATCAAAGGTTTCCGTCCGAATCGCATTCCATCCGTCGCGTCACCCGCAACTCATGTTCGCTCACAAAGAGGCGTGACTGACAAAAGCCCCTCTATTTATATTTTTTTCCGGCGTGGGAGATGCCGTTAAAAAAAAAGAAGAGCGGTGGTGCGGTTGAATAGGGAGGGCGTTGTACAGTTATGCGGCACTGCACGCGGCGCTAAAAAAAAGCTCACTATACAGGCCCCACGGCGGGACTCGCGCCCGCGACCTTTAGGGCCCATCATTGAAAACTTCCCTCTCAGTATGGGGCCTCTCTGGGGAGTTCGGCCCGCACGGGCGCCATGTTTGATCTGCTCCGCACTTATATCAGTTAAAAGGATGAGCATAGAGTAAATATAATATAGAGGGCTCACCGCATAGGGAAAAACTGTTATACGTTTTGGACGTAGTACTGGAAGGTTTCTATAGATGGCGAGGGAAGAATTTTTCGCGTTGCGTCACAAACGATATATATCGCCTCCATCGCTTACGTTTTTCTAATCGACTTAAGTGGCACAATCGAGAAGTGTCATGTAGTCTGCTCCGTCTGCTCCTTGCAGCGGTGGATTATGTGTTTTTAATGAAACAACACGTAATTCCCTCCTGTGATATGGTATGTTTGCTTTAATTGTGAGAGAAATGTTAACTTAGCCATGTGACTGTTGACGTTAGGTAAAAGCATATCGCACCGTTATAATAAAATAAGAAAGCTACAGCAATAGCTTATGTTATGCGCCCCTTTAGTCGATTAGAAAAACGAAAGCGATATATATCGTTTGTGGCATAACGCGAAAAATTCTTCCCTCGCCATCTATGGAAACCTTCCATAACCTACTGCGTCCAAAACGTACAGCAGTTTTGCCCTATGTGGTGAGCCCTTTAGTGTAAGCTACACTAGGACTGCAAACCAGACTACGGCTTTTACAGAAGCACAGGGCAGACGAGTTCAATTCCGACACCGAGTTAATTGTAAGAGCCCCATGCTAAATTGGTCGGCAAGATAACAGGGATAAGATAAGAGATATACACTGCACCACATACTCAAATATTCTGTCTTTCCCGAATTAATTCGTGACCGTAAGAACTTCAAGAAGTAACGTCAACGTCAACCTAAGAACTTCTCACACCATGATGCTCCCCAAAAATAAATTTACCTTAACACGACAATGAAATTCTACGCATTAGATTAATATGGATAAATTAAACAGAGATGACATTAAGATGCTGGATTTTTTTTCTCATTTTAGGATTGAAGCATGCCTCGTCCCTTAATTACTAATATGTACGTGTGTTAGTAGGCACGGTAGAGTACGCGGGGTGCACCCGAACAACGAATATATACCTACTTCTTAAATGTTTCTTTGCATGTCAGATGAAATGTAGAACTGGTAGAATGCGTATTGCATGATATTCATATAAATATCCTCTTAGGTAGGTAGTTGAAGTAAACTTAAGTGCATGTTCATGGAAAGCGAATGTTTAAAATAAAAATAATAAATCGATAAGCCCAGCTATGGTGCGCGTGTGTAGGTAGGCATAGTTTAACGTTTCTACCTCTCCGTTTTGAGTGCTCCCCTCCGGATCTTCTTTAGGAATAGTCGCGCTTTTGGGAGAGGGAATCGGGGAGGTTGTAATGTTTGGAGTGGAGGGGTTGGGATGGGCGTGGCACTTCAGGTAGGGGGAAATAAGGGAAAGGATCCGGTCGAAATACACCTCTCGTCAGGGTCGGATCCGGTCTGTGAAGGAATAGGAGGTGTGAGGAGAATGCAGTAAGAGACGGAAAGTAATCAAGTGGTGAGAAATATGGACGTATATTGATAATTATAAATAGATGCACATTTGAACAATACTTCTGTTCGTTCACTTTATCATTGATTTCCCAGGGGATTGGTGTAATAGATATTAATAATTATACCTAAAAAGTCTTTCTCGGGGCGTTATTGAGACAACTAATTCTTCTGCCATATAAATTCCCTCTACATAATATCCACACCCAAATTATTCTAGGTAGCATAAGAAATGAAATTGTAAGGAGGGAAATGCACAATTACAATTTGAAACAAATATAAATAAATATGGAGGATATAAGAAAGTTAGAAAAATAAATAAAAACAAATCATATCACCAGAAATATCAATGTTAAGTATCAGAGGAATGATGTGTGAAAGTATTTACAACTCTGGGAACACGAGAGGATTATTATCTTTATATTATTGAATTTTCTTTACGCAATAACTCAACTCACAGAGGGATTAAGGTAAACAGAGAATTAATTTGTATTATTGACAAAACTTGTTGTTGTCTCAATTAATTGAGAATGTCAAGTGTTGTGTAAACAAAATTGGCCGCCATGACACCTCATTGTTTTCTTTTCTTAAATTAAATTAACATTTAGATAATTAGTTTATTACTTCAACATATATCCTTTACGAAAAAAAAACAAAAGGAAAACACTTTCACAAGAAGGGAGGTGGGAAAAACCTGCAAAATCCTACTATTAGTAAATGAGGGTGGAACAATAATTCCATAACAATAAAAAATGGTTGGTGATTATAATGGTTGGTTGGTTGGTGAATATACCTATAATATTATAATTATATATTATATAATTATATAAGATTATAATATTATATATTATAATCTTGTTGTGGAAGATTATAATATATAATGTTATAATCTTCCACAACAACTAACCGTCTGTTCATTTCTCTAGGAAACCTAAATTTCCAAACATATTCTGATGTTCAAAATTAAGGACCTTTAAGATTCTGATCAGGGATCATATAACTGACCTCGCTAGTATTTGAAACCAGGACCCTCCGGTCCTCAGCATACGTTTCTTGGGGATAAACACATACGTGAAATAATAGGTCAAGCTAATCATAAACTGGGATTCATCAAAAGAGTCCTGGGAAAATATGACGATCACGTATGAGAAATCAGCCACTTTTCCCTCGTTAGATCTCATTTGGAAAATGGTTCCAGTATATGGAAATAAATTTGTAAAGAGACGATATGATAACTATATCAGCGTAACTAAACTAATTTCCCATGAGATAAAATGGGAATCATTGTCAGATAGTAAGTTGAAATTTAGACTAAATGTCTTGAATAGCTAAATTCAAAGATAATATTTTCACAGATGACGTTAAAAATATTTTGCGAACTCCATCTTACCATGATATAATGAACCATAATCACAAAATTAGAGAACTTGATTGTCGAACTGACAAATTCAAAATGTCCTTCTTTCCTCGTACATTTAGGGATATGAATATCGAATATATGTAGCAAATGAATATAGGGGTAAATATATCCACTAGCATAAATACGAGTGTATCAATGGATAACATAGGTAGATGCATGTTGGCATAAGAACCTTAAGCTAACCCAACTAACAGAATGTTTTTTCATGCTTGCTTTGATATTTTATTTTTTAATTGCGAATTTTAGACTGGAATATGTTTGCTAATCCTTTTTATGCATGATATGTAATGTATGATTGGTGTGAATTCACCCCCTGCCACACATCTTAATGTTGGCTAGTAGCATATTAATTAGATGTAGATACGTTCTACCTCCCTTCATCCCTTCCTAACAGTCACATGCTTTCCCTCCTCCTTTTATTCTCTAGCTCAGCGCTCTCATGTAGTATATTAATTTAGTTATCATAGAATCAGCAATAAAGTGTCCACATATTTTTATTTCGACATATGAACAACGGCATCTTCCGTTGCTGTTTAAATACGTAGGAAAATTGAATGTCGAGGGGCGTTTTCATCTTTGTTGCACAGTCATCCTTGATTTTTTTTTTAGAGAGAGGTTCCATCCGTTGGGTCGTTAACGCTCGAATCGAAGGAAAAAAAAACTAACGTCGTTCTTCCCAATCACCTTTTTTGAACGGCGGAGATGTCCGTGTCAATCCAGCGCTTAATTCTATTTCGTCCCTTCCCGGCGGGAAAGTAAGAGGACCGAGAAATCGCTGTTGGGAGTGGGGTTTAAAGACAGTGTCCTCTTCTTCTCACTTTTTTCTTGCCCTTTCTTTAATTTTTTTGCGTCTTTTGTCCGCTGGACCGCATTGTGTTGCTTTCTTAGTCTCGCTCCCCAAACCTCTTGCCTCATTTTCTCTCTCTGTAATGCATACGTAGGTACACACATGCGTAGAAAGGTATCTCTAATTGTAAGACACAAACCTTAATGAAGGGAAGTTAAGTCTTTTAAGTGCGCATTTTTCTCGAGGAAAGGAGAGCAAGAGAGAGAGTGTTTGTGTCCTGACCGTGGTGGTTTGTTGCAAAAGACAATGGTCTTCGTGGAAGGGGGTATTTAAGTTTCACGGATGGGGACTCGCTTTCACCGGGTTTCCTGTGCTTTAAAAGACGGCGGCGACTCCTCCTTCTTGATACATATCGGAGAGAGGGAAGGAACGATATATCGGGCGAAACTTGTGATCGCGCTAATTTGTGATTTAATATTCGACCTTCCCTTTCAAATCGACACCGTCGCTTTCTGTTCACGACTCCATTTTTCTGCGAAAGAATCCTGTAAGGTTGCCATTTCAACAACTTTTATTTGCATTTATGTAAATTTTATGCAAAGAGTTAGCTACTGGCTGGGATTACTCGCTAAAATTCGCCCATTTTCATAGCAGAAATTTTACAAACAAATGGTATTATATGTTGTCGAAGTAAGAAGATATCCATGTTTCTCAAGTTAATTTGAAATTAAATTAACTTTAGAAACATAAAATTAAAAATTTAAAAATCTGCATTGCATCACAGCCTTGATGCAGGTTACAAACTCAGTCCCCGCTCCGTAGTTACATCAACACACTATTTATGTTTACATCAACAGGCCTCCTTGGCAACAATATAAAATGATGGCACCGTATATGTGGGGCTAGAATTTTACTTACTAATAAACTATTAGGGAATAGCGATTTATTGCAAAGATAGAGATAGTTAGTAGGATGAAATTTTAATGAATAAGGAAAAATCCTATTTTCCGACAGAATGCAATTCACAGATGGTTTATTGTTAGATCGAAGGTTTCCGAGGCGTTGGTTTCATTGTCGAAGGTGATCTGAAGACGCTGACAGTATAGTAAGCGAAACCGTTGGCATCAAGACAAATAACGCGGAAGAAAACCCGAAATCTCGATGTTTTATTGATTTCGCATAAAGACTGCATAACGTCTTATGTATTACTCTCTCCTTTCGAAGGTATAATTATCTAAATTAATGTAGTTGGTTGTTGAGGCCGATACTTTGTGGAACTCCTAGTTCGGCTTGAAATTATATACTTTGCAATTCCACTAAAAATGCATAGATGATTTATTCACTAATCACAACATGTTTCGCTACACTGTAGCATCATCAGGTGGTGAATACACATATTACCCAAGTTATCCCTTGTTATATATTACGCTTTGGAGGGGAGGTATAATTAGGAGGGAGGAAGGAGCTTGGTGACATAGGTTGGACCTATTCACTCCCCTCTCCTAGACATACCGCAGCTAAACCCTAAAAACTTGTGAAACTCTCCTTACTCTCTTTTCCCACGATATTTTAGTTTCTGGCGAAAATAATATTCCAGTGGATGCTATATTTCTCGATTTCAAAAAAGCTTTCGACAAGGTGTCTCATAGCAAGCAAATGTTGAAATTAAAATCTTATGGGTTAGACAGCAACATTATATCTTCATTGAAAATTTTCTATGCAATATTTTGGATTTTTTAAAGTTTACATAAAATAACACTACCTTTACGTACGAAATAAGTTTAGAGTAGTTTACTTTAACGTTGCCACACACCTTTGAGGTGGCTTGCAGGGTATTATGTAGATTATGTAGATGTAGATGATTTGTGAATAAATCATCTATACATTTTTAGTGGAATTGCAAAGTGGTTAATTTCAAGCCTATCTAAATTAAGTCACTCATGAAATTTACTTCCTGTCATGATGATTCGAATAGAAATGTAAACATTTTTAATTGATCACTCTGAACAACATTCTGGCAACTTTTAAAGTTGGAGGGGGGATCGGGTTGGTGTGGTGGCTAGAGTACTGGCCTCCCATCCCGACGGCCCGGGTTCGATTCCCGGCAGTGGCGGATTTTTCAGTGAAAAACCGGTCCCCACTTGAGTGCCTAGTGGAGGGCATTTCAAGTACAGTACTCCGTCCGTCGGATGGGACGTTAAGCCGTGGCCCCCTTGGCGCCTTTCGTTACGAGTAGGCTAATGCCGACGCCGGGTTTCTCTCCACCCTTCCTCCGTTCCCTAAAAACTCCTACCAATACCCAATTACCCACCTATCCTATATGGCGCAAATGACCTCAGCTGTCGGTCGCCCCCCCTAAATAACCAACCAACCAACTTTTAAAGTTGGAGTTAGCTACAAAAAAATTAGGAATTGCCACCCTGTTGCCACATTTCTAAACTCTTACAAATGAACCTTTGGATTTATATTTGGGGTTTGCGGAAATTAATTAATACCTCCTGCGGTCGCTTCGGAGTCTTGTGTTTCTTCTCCTAAGGATCCTTTTTTATGACCGGATTATCACTCGCGTATCTTCCCTGATTTACGAAGTTTGAGGCCTTAGCAACATCCCGCCTACAGAGAAATTAATAAGCAGTAAACAGTGTTATCAGGCGACTTATTATAAAACTATGACGCCAATCACCTGATACCCTCATGATAAAAGAGTAATAAAAAGGACGGAGGACATGTATTGCATCAGCTATAAAGTTTAGATTCCGCGCTGATTTTGGGAATTGGGAATTCGATGATTTCGGCTGCATATCCGTTATAGCCCATGATGGGGATAGTTGACGTAAATCTTAAAAAAAAGTTTTTTTTAATGTTTTCTTTAACTATAATTAGGGGAAGAACTTGATGAGATGGGATTTTCCTGATGTCTACGGGGCAACGCGCCTTCGGGGGTTCTTCATAGCTACCTGCCTTTTGGCGCTTTTCAGGAGATTAATCTGGAGGATTAGTCGTGAATTATTACTTCCCAGGGGGCTAGTGTTTGAAACCGTCGAGATTATCTCGTATAGGTAACCAAGGAGTCACGTGGTACAAACACGAATGGTTTGTAAATTTAGCGTGTCTGAATCGCTCGTTACAATATCGTTAATTGTTTTCACTTGATGTTTTCTCGACTAAAGAACCCACAGATGAGATAAAACACAAGTGTAAACAATGAATGAGGTTGTAATCAGCGGTTTTAACACAACACCTCCGCGAACCATTCGTGTTTATACCACGTGACTGTTTGGTTGCCTATTGGAGATAATCTCGACGGTTTCAAACACAACCCCCTAGGTGTCGGCATTAGCCTACTCAAAAACGAAAGGCATGCTGAGGATTATTTAGTTGTCACACCCTCCCAGGTCTTTCTATACCATGACTCTGTTCCCAATACATTACATACGTATACAAACCACCCGCCAATCCTTAATGACGCTAAAGATTAAACTTGATCTACCTCTCAGAAACAGTAACAATACACCAATGTTCATGTTTATTAACTATATCTTCGGAAATAGGTCCACATTCGTACAATGAACTGCCCATATAGTTGATATGCTCAGCCTGATCTAGTTTCTGCCCTTCAACAATAGGTTTCACTTTGGCTTCATTGTTGTATTGTTTGGGAGTGAGGCGATGGAGAGAGCATGAGCTGTTTACTGTGATGAGATAAAAGGTTTTCTATTTTTTAACTCGAATGGATGGATATGCTTGGTCCTGCTCCCCGACACGTCTTGAAGAAGAAACATATATGTCTCTGGGTCGACGATCAGATGAGTGAGTAATTCGGCAGCGGAAATGGTGATCCAAGACAGTGGTGGGAAGAATGAGGGCAGGGGGGAGAGAGAGAGGCTTGAAGGAGGAGGATGACCGCCTTCTTCTTCTTTATGGCGACAGCTATCTGGCGCCGTCTAGGAAACAACGATAAAAGCAAACATCCACTACTGATACAGTAAGCGAGACGAAGGTCGAATCATTGGCTTACGCTAGATTTCACACTTTGCCAAGCCCTGCGGCGTGTGAAAATCACTTACTTAAAGTTATTATTAGAGGAATCTCACTTCCCTAAGCCGCCAGTGCGGCGGTATTCCCAGAAGTTTTAGCTCCTTAAGACCGTTTTACAATGTGCAATTTTTGGTACAAACGAATGTATGAAACGGAACGAAATTGTTAGTTTGTCTGAATGGAATTATAACATGTTCTATTTTCCGTTCAGTCATTTAGACATTCGCACAAGCGTTCACACAATTTGTCGCTTTACACGTGTAATGTCGGGCAAATATTACGGGAGAACACTAATTTCAAAAAAGAAAACGCTTAGATTAGACTCTCCTTTATTCTTCCTCTCCACACAAAATCAACAACCAATCAACAACCCAACAATCCTCCCACTTCACTCCCCCAGCAACCCACCAGCATCTCCCAAACAAACAAAACAAATATCAGACGTTACACACGGTACAATGTTCCTCATACAAGCATTTGTAGAAGTAATCGTACAAAAAATGCACCGTGTAAAACGGCCTTTAGGAAGCCAACGCTTATGTTTTTCTTCAGCCCAGGATTCAGAGAGAGGCATTTCCCTTGTTTCGAACTCGGTACCTCTGGTCATCTGCCGAGCGATGTGCCAACAAGATGGCCAAGCTGAGTGTCATCCGAAGGAGAGTTGATGCTTTTTCGATTTATGAAGTTGTTTCCTACCTGAAGGCTGGTCTGTGTGGTATAGATAAATGAAAAAATTAGTGTGCAACACGAAGGTTGGTTTTTGATAGTTGTGGGTAGAGCTCACCCGGTATGGGTGGGCAGGAAATGGGGTACGTACGAGGAAGGTATGAAGGTATTCTCATCATCTTCAGGGCAAGAAAGTCTGCTGCTCTATATATCTAGCCTATTTTCCGGCTCAGGTGATTTCCGATTGGTCCGCGGACCTAACACCGGCTACTCTTCCTCTCATTCGTTGACTTAACGATGGCAAAGGTAAGGATAGTCGAAGAGCGATTGAGAGATGAGCGAGTCGGTCATCGAAACGTCGAAAGCGGAGATGGAGAATCAAACCCGGGCAATGTAAAGACCCGAGAAGAATTTACTCAGTTGAGGAGGCTCAACCGAATTATGAAGCAGATGTCATTTTTGTGAAAATTGCAGGACATGTTCTTTTTGTCTATTCTATCGATTAGAAGTAAAATAATGAGGCATTTCCATCATATATTTGAAGAAAAAAGACGCTGAAAATCAGATATTTTATACGTGGTTATACGGCAGAGCATGGCTCTTGCAGTAAAATTTGCAGATTAATTATGAAAGACCAATGTCGTTTTGACGAAAAACTAATATAAGAGGCGCAATTTTATGTAGAAGTCAGCATTGAATAAAAGTGCTCGCCTTACACACTTTTTTAATTTATATTAATAAATGTTAGCTCGAAAAAAAGCAGAAAAGCCTTAGTTACATGAAAATGGCGCTACAGTGTGTTATCATTGGTAACGGTACTTGTGAAGGAACGTGCTTGCAAGCCTATTTACTAACTTAATTTAGGAATATACTTTACCAATGCCCTTCTTACATTTTTGATGTAATTCAAATATTTCATTGGTTAATGAAACGATGTAAGTAATGGTAGCAGGCGTGACTTGGTGGAAATCCTTCATAGTAGAAGTATCTGAAGAAATTACAACTTTGCTGTTTCCACATGAGTTTATATTTTCACCGACCGTGGTTTCGTTACAGCGTACCATCATCAAGGTGGTCATCAGCGTAACATCACCTTGATGATGTTACGCTGTAACGAAACCATGGTCGGTGAAAATATAAACTCATGTGGAAACAGCAAAGTTGTAATTTCTTCAGATACTCCTACTATAATGAAACGATGTAATTAATACCAATGCTTCCAAATGGTAGCAGCGTCATTGTCGCCAAAAGATTTTAAAAAATATGAATAGTAATAAAATTCAAAACAAAGAGTTGTATTTACAAGGGACTAGTTTAAAACTAAGTAAGAAAATATTTAACCTATTTTAGAACACGTGTTGGCGGGATTGAGCATGTATTCTGACTTTGTAAATTAAACGTGGCAACAACACCTCAGCCATGTTCCGACGCCAAAATTAGTTAAATGAGCTTGTAAAAAGTAGAATGCAACTACATCGCCCTATATAATAGCATACTCATGCAATTATTGTGTATGCGTTATCACCCTGCAGATGATTTTCCATATGGGTGTTTTTCTGGATCGGTATTTGTTCATTAAATAACATAGCTCATTTACGGGATTTCGCGGAGTCACGGTGGAACCTCCATAATACTCCGGGAAAGCACAAGAACTTTCTTCGGCAGCGGTTCAGCGACTCCCAAGTGTTTTTCGCGAGATGTGCGAAAGGGTTTCCTTGCAAACGCAAGGTGGGTGCAGGTGGTCGAGTGCCATTGAAGTGAAGACGTGACTCTCCGACGGAACAACAGCCGATACCTTCCCGTTAACTCCGGTCGTGCCGGATCTAAATGGAAAATCGCTAAAAGCGAATGAAGAATATCATGCGCCACCCCCTCTCGTTAAGGGCTTACCTCTCCTCCCCCCCACCCTCCCCTCACCCCAGTCTTCCCGGCATGCATCCGTATTTATTCATAGAATGGAGACTCGACCTTCAGTCCTTTCTCCCAGGCGACCCAATTAACCCAAATTTCCATTTCTCATCCGTTTAATGTGGGTTGATTTTTTTCTCTTCTTATTCTTGTTTTGGCTTTTACTTTTTACGTCAATCCTCTCCCTCCCCATCCCCATGGTAACCCCAAATCACCAAGGCAACCCTTCTCCCCCCGTCTCCGTTGGTGATCCCCTCCCCTCCGATTCCGACTACACGCGGGCGTGGAGTCACGCACGCGAAATCGATATGCACTCCAAAATTCCCTTCGACGACTCACTCACGGGAGAGATCGGAAATCATCCTCCCTCCCCTCCCCCTCCCCTCCTCTCCCTCTCGCCCCCCCTCCCCTCCTTCCACACAAACACTCTTGCTCATATCAGTCCGTTGACCCACACTCATACGCACGCACGTGAGGGAGGGGAAAGCCCCACTAGCGGTCAAGGTGACCGCATGTTCCCTTGTTCAAACGATCGCGCTCTTCCCTACTCTCTTCTTCATCCCTCCGTTTCCATGGAAATGCTACAAAAAAAAGACTCCCCTCCAATGGAAAAAAAAAATATGACCATCAAAGTCTCCCAGGCGGTCTTCAATGGCTTTTGCCTCTCGGCAGCGTACCTTATCGCCTCTTTCATCTCCGCTTCCACCATTCTCTTTCTCTGTTTCCACTCTACCGTCCGTCACGTTTCCAACGCGAAGATCCTTTCCAAGGATGATCCCTCGGAATAGGGGAAAAAAATTAAAATCGAGGGAGATCCCGGAACATGATTGGCTGATAGAAAATTTCATCTCTGAGGGAGCCCAATGATCTCTCTGGGCATTGCTCCCCTGGTGGTGACCTTGTGAAACTCTTCCGGCGTCGAGAAACAGCGGAAAAAGTCCTAGGAGTCATTGATGAGGGTGCTAGGAGCATTTGGTGAATCACAATGGACGTTTTAATGAGGATAGGCGTACCTCAAAGCAGTGGGCTGGAACTATTAATGGATGGCCATTGTTTCGAGAACATTTCTCTGCGAGAAGTATATTCATATACAACTACCTAACTATTCATCTACATCCAGAACCCTGCCAGCAAGGGTTCTTGGCAGGGGGTTGACTCCTTCGATGAACTATCGTAGAATAAACAATCATATTTTGGGAACTACATTACTGGTTTCACTGTTAGTAAACTAAAGTCACAAAGGAAACACGGCAACGAAACATATGATGCAGCATCTAATTTTAATCTATCAACATGCGGTGGACAATTCTCGTACAGATATGGTGGCATTATGAATGTAATTCGAGTGCTTTATTTTTTATGTAAAAAATGCATAATCAGAGTCCCAGAAATTTCTCTCTGCCTCTCATTTCATTGGAGTTCTTAAGTAGTATTCTTTTCGTCTCTCAACTTTTAACTCTCCGCCATTTCCTTGAAAATATGTCCAAAATATCCTATAAGTAATTTGTAAGAGATGGGTTTTGATTGGTGGCCGATGACTCCATTAACTGCGTGGATATGCTGGTGTCCATTTTGGGAATCGATAATATGTATGCTTTCAGTTTGCGTCCTGATCAGCATACTATTACAGTGTCCTGCATTTTTTTAAATTCGGTTCTCTACCCGTTAGAGTAGTTTTTTTTAGGTAACTTCCCTTTAACATTCCATCCTATACCTCATTTCTTCCTTCACATCAGCGTCACAATTACCTCCCCTCTGTAAGTTGCCTAGCGTTCTATCTTGAATATCGACCACAAGCATCATGTACTCCCAATGCGTTTCATCCGCCTACTTTGCCTCCTAATTTTACCCTGAAATTTTCTTTCCTCTTGCCAAAAAAATTAATTTTCATATGCCTCTGTGACTATCCTAGTTTCATGTCAATCTTCTTTGTTCCCATAGCTAAAAGAAACCTCCAATCCAATCTCAATTCTTCCATGATGATATTTGGAGTAAACAACGAGCGTAGTGGTGAACTTTAAGGGAGTTCCTCTTTATAAACCCATGCGAGTAACCTGAAGTATGCGCAGAAAACTAGTTCGGTCACATCTATTAAAATGTTGCAGCTGTTGAATTAATGCAGTACCTATAAACTTGTTAAAAACTTTCGCACCTTCCATATCTCTTCCTCCCAAACAAATAATTAAGTCTTTACTTGGGTTATTGAAATGACATATTTAGGGAAGTATAATTACAAAATAGCAAAGATAGTTTATCAATGTGAACTTGCGAACAATTTACAATACTTGGTATTAGTTATCTATTTGCACTATTTAAAGCAACATATATGTCTCCAGCCGACAATAATACTTCTTCTTATTTTATTTACGACGTCTCCATTGTCACGACGTTCTGACAATGAACGCAATGATGAAATGCCCTAACTCTTTGAACTGGCATGCATCTTTGCGGAATGTCATGAAACCTTCCATTATTGAATAGAAAAATTGATTTGTCCAATTAGCACGAAGTGGAATACGTGACTCTCGTCTGCCGAGCTCGCAAATTCTTTCGGGACTTAATTTACCCTACTTAGCCCGTTCCCAGCTCCCTAGGGGTGTGTGTTTTGGAAACCGTCGGGATTATCTCGAATAGGTAACCAAGGAGTCACGTGGTACAAACACGAATATTTCGCAATTTTAATGCGTCCGAATCGTTCGTTACAATATCATTAATTGTTTGCAATTGACTTTTTCTCAATTATCTCCGTTATAGAGCCCACAGATGGGATAAAACAGAAGTATAAACACTGAATGAAGTTTTAATCAGCGGTTTCAACACGCCAAATTAGCAAATAATTTGTATTTATACCACGTGACTACTTGGTTACCTATTCGAGATAATCCCGACGGTGTTAAAAACCGAACCCCCATGGAGAGCAGAACCCGGGATCGCCCACCATTGGCAATATTCCGTCAGATCAGATGCTTTGCGTTTTCATCCCTTCACGGACCCCCCGTAAGAGGGGAGGAGGGATGCTCCTGACCGAAACGTCTCACAGGCAAAGGCAGGAGGCTGGACGGGGGTCGATCGGGTTTGGGGCGGGAGGAGGGAGGGAAGATTGGGGAAAGTGGACAGAGTGCGGGGGAGATACCGTGTCTCGAAGCGTGTCACCGCTCACCGCCCGGAATCCCCAGTGAGTGTTTTGTTTTTTTATTTCAATTCGTCAGGGGAAAATGGGGCGGGGCTCGGTCGGAGAAAGTGAAATGGGCTTAAAGGGGAGAGTTCTCTCTCCATCCATTCCTGGTGTAGGGACCTGCGACACACAACCGACCCCTGTAAAATAAATAAGCCAGATATCTCCGACTTCAGTAGCCGCGGGGAAAACGGTGACACACCGGTCGGGTTCGTATGAAAGAACGGTCCAGGGGGGCTGTGTTGGAAATCGTCGGGATCAACTCGAATAGGTAACCAAGTAGTCACGTGGTACAAACAAGAATGGTTCGCAAATGTTGGCGTGTTTTAATCACTCTTAACAATCTCACTCATTGTTTTCACTTGAGTTTTTCTCATCCGGGGACTCTGTGCTCGAGGCGGCTCATTTAAACTCGAGTGTAAACCATGAGTGAGGTTGTGAATAGCGATTAAAACACACCAACATTTGCGAACCATTCTTGTTTATACCACGTGACTACTTGGTTATCTATTCGAGGTAATCCCGGCGGTTTCAAACACAGTCCCCCTGCGGTAGGAAGGTAAAAATACTTTTTTATTTATTTTCTCAGTTCTCTCTGGCAGGAGATTCGCAAATCGTTTTGGGAGACATAAAAAAATCTGCAATCTAAATAATAAAAAAAACTGTTGTATTGTGTCTTATTTGTTAATGGTCGAAAAGTTACGACATGCTTTCTTTTCTGGCTGCTTCCTGAGAACATTGATGTCCTTGGATATTGACATAAAAGGGCTTATAAATCAGGGCAAAATCGAATCAAGGAAACATCAAATCGGTTTTAACTAGAATATCCTTTTTTCGTTACCCACTGGGACCGGCGAATTTCAGAACTTCTTCTGATCTTCAGAATTCTTTGAAAAATGTGATGGAAACTTCACAGACGAAGCTTGAAAACCACTCACCAGCTCAGCCATTTCATAACCAACTTTAGCTCAGTAGTTAAAAAAATATGATAACGAAAGTAATGAGAAAATAATGAATTTATCATTATAACCTTTCGTCATCGAGGCCATCAAAACCCCACCCGGAACTCTTCCTGCTGTCCTCAATTTCTGTCACCCTTGAAATGAATTATTTACTCAGACCATATAATTTTAATCGATGAATTAATAGGGTTCCTCACTAGCCCGTTCTCTGGCGCATATACCCAATCTTCCACAGGGTTCCTATTTTGCCCGTTCTTCCCGACGTAACGGAGACCTGGATTCGAAGTCCTATCAGCACAACACTGAAGTAGGTATCGGTGCCCTAATTTTATAAAATCACAACCATTACTGGGATTTGAACCCGAGCCCTCGGATTGGAAGCGCTAAGAACCCTAGCAATTACAATCTATCCAATCCCCTTATTTGGTTATCGGGATGATTATAGGCTGGTAGCTTATAATATATGTGAAAATGTATGCCTGGTTTTGATTCCTCCCCTGCAAAACACCCTTGCGGTGGATTGCAGGGTATTATGTAGATTTAGTTTACAACCCGAGGTTAATGAGTACGGCGGATACCGGAGAAGCAGCCGAAGCGTTTCCAGAAATGGGAAGATCCAGGAATGTTCCTGAGCGTGCGTGTTTGAAACCGTCGGGATTATCTCGAATAGGTTACCAAGTAGCCACGTGGTATAAACAAAAATGGTTTGCTAATTCGCTGTGTTAAAACCGCTGATCACAACCTCATTCATTGTTTTCACCTGAGTTTTTCTCATCTTTCACGACTACAGAGCACCCAGATAAGATAAAAAACAAAGGTAAGCAACGAAAGAGGTTGTAATGAGCGGGTTTAGCACACCAAATTTATGAACCATTCTTTTTTGTAACACGTACTATACCACGTGCCTCGGATACGTATTCGAGATTATCCAGACGGTTTAAAACCACAACCCCCCAAACATTTCCTTCACGCACAGTCAGCAGACTACTCTCTCCTCTTCCTACACACGGCCATTCGAAAAATGTATTCGACTCAATTAGTGAATATTTTCGTGACGACGCCTTGATAACGAGAGAAACTCTCTTGGAGCGCGCCGACTTCTGGAAAGGCCTCGACGGAGGCACTTGGGGACAAGGGAGAGAAGGTCGGGCCCCAAATTACGGTCGTTGACACCGTGGTAATAGGACGTTGCATACGCCTACGTGATAATAGACGTGAGCGGTGAATTTGGAAAATCTCGAACACAATCGGGGAATTTAAAATTACCCTGAGGGATGGTGTGTTTGAAACGTCAGGATTATCTCGAATTGGTAACCAAGGAGTCACGTGGTACAAACACGAATGGTTCGCGATTTTTGGTGTGTTTGAAACGTTTGTTACAATATCATTGATTGCTTTCACTTGAGTTTTTCTTATTCGTCTCCACCATATTTTCCCCAGACGGGATAAAACTCAAGTGAAAACAATCAGTGAAATTGTTACGAGTGATTCCAACACACCCAAATTTTCGAAACATTCGAATTTATACCATGTGACTCCATTGTTACATATTTGAGGTAATTCCAACGGTTTCAGATTCCCCTTCACCCTCCTGGGCACGAAGGATTATATCGTTGGTCATTTTCGATCTTCTGGGCGTTAAATGCCTCAACGATATATATTACTAAGTAGATCCTATAATAATAAAATATAGATTTGTTTTCTGCGTAACTTTGCAGTTTAGCATGCAGTTTAGCTCAATTTTTTTTCTCCTGTCTTCCTTCCCTGTTTGGGAATTATTAAATATCGCTTTTCGACGTACTCTCTCTTTACGCTTTCATGTTAGTGTTTGTTCTACCCATTCTTCCTTCACTCGTTCTATGGTGGCTACGCATTTCAACGCTATAGTATCTTCTCGTTTACCTGAATTGAAAAACCCTTACAATTCGAGCTACCAGCGCTTGATGGATTGAGAAATTGAATTCTTCTTTTATTCTTTCTGCTTTCCTTTCGCATTACTCTTGTAGAAGAAAATAAATCTTTAGCCTGTTGAGTAAGGCAAGTTAAATGAATAGTATCATTTCTTATTGACTCAGAAAAAATTAATAAGTTCAAATCGAAGACTGTAATGAAATCTGTAGAGGTATTTTACCCCTTATGGTTTTGTTATGGGCCAGGTGGCATCTTTCGAAGCAGACTTCTCCAGGAGTTTTGAATGCAGTGACCACTGCTGTATATATTGCTATCGGTTGAGTCCCGTATAGTAGCAGAGATTATTTTAACTGATCTTTCTCCTCAGTAACATTCTTGTATCAGGCAATTACCTAACTTGCCGATATGTCCTATTGTTAAATTTTTGAAGCAGAAAACCAGGGTTGATACACAAACGAAGCATCAGTTAATGAACGCCTCATTCAAACGTATCATTCTTATTCAATCGGAAGCAAATACCCTTATCACTCCTCTACAAAAAATGGATGTAGCAGTTATTCCCTTTTATTTTTATTTTTTTTTGATTTACTCGCTTCATACCGATTTATGTTACCACCCGACCATATGGTCGACTTGTGACAACTTTGTAATAATAATAATATATAGGTAATACATACCTGTTTAAGCCTAGAAAATACTATGAAATGAAATACAAGTGAGTACGTAACAAGGTACCGTGTCTCATTAATAATAGGTGCACTCTAGCACGGCAATGAAAAAAGAAGAGACTCACTAATGTTAGGGCTGAGGAAAATATTTTTACATTTTATAATTTTGTTGAAATACCTACCGTATTGGTTCGTTGTTATATTTTGAACGCGAAATTTTATCATCCTCATAAATGTTCATACTTGACAATTTCGTGGAGATAATCAGAATTATGACCATTTGGAGTGCCGATTGCCCTGGAGAACGGCCGAGACTGCTCGAAATATCAATATTTTGCGAATACCTTGCTTCCGTGAGCATCCCAGAATGACAAAACTGGGGAAGTGCACACATTATTTCGGTAGTGAATCCCAAACAGCAAAGCTAATATTCTGAGAATGATGTTTATAGGTCTTATACTGCATTAATGGTGCTAACATACATTGAAATGACCTAGTGCCTTTATGGCCAGTAAGTAGGTACTGGGAGATTCTTGGTTGTCGACAATATAGCGATATGACGTCAGAACCACGACAAATCCTATTGTCCTATTGCACGACACAGTCGAGACTTTTCAGTATTGTGACGTCAAAATTCCGTGATTGTCGTAGCTCGACAAAGCCGATCCTTTACTGAATAACACTCCTGTACCCAAAGAAATGCATATTCATTTGGATATGGAAACATATCTTCTTTCTTCTTGCTTTCTCACGGGATGACAGTCATAAAAATGCATTTCTCAGCGTACTGTTGTGAGGGTGACGAATCGCCCTTTGACAACGAGACCGAAAGACCTCATTGTCCAAGGACCTTTCAATGTCCTAGTTGTGTGAGTTCCTTCTAGTGACCTAACATTTTCATAGACAAAACGCCTAAAAAATGATCCAAGTTTTGGAGAAATGGGTCAGTGCTAGATGCTCCGAGACGTGACAGTTGTCGCGTGGTGTTTTGAAATCCGCGCATATGAATATCGAGATAGCCTCCGGTCACAATCAACTGACTAATGTTTTACACCACCGACCGATTTGGATTTGAGACGCAAGCCCACTTTCGTAATTTACTTACGTCATGGAAAAAGGGTGCGGTATGACCGGAATTAAACTGGGACAACTTTGAAGGATGCTGCTTTGATTAGTGGTACTATTCAGATTTATTCTCTGATATCATCTGCTCGAAAATCTTCCCGAGCAACCAGATGAGTTGTCTGGTTGAGCAAGTCATGAAATTGTCTTTTGTTGGTAGCTTAATATCCTCCACCCTAAAGAAGAAATATGTTTTTGAGCCATCTGTGAGTACCTTTGTAAACTTGGGAGCGAAGCAATCCGAGGTAAAGGTTTGGCTCACCAGTCAATATATTGACTTGGGAAAGTATTCGAATTGGGTAGTGTTTCCGGCGGGGCTTTGACCTTTGACATGCTAGCCACCGTTTTTCAACGCCGGAGAATCTCAAAGCTTGTTTCAGTACATAGGTGTGGATCTTTGGAGTTCACTTTATAAATGTAGCCTAGTCTGAATTCACTTGGCATTATGAAATGAGCCGTGTTCCTTGAGCCATCGAAGTTATTTTAAAGCCTTGGTAACTAAAAAAAACACAAAGCGTGGTGACGACTATGGTGATGAAAGTCTTCTACCATTCATCTACATCTACACGATACCCTGCAAGCCACCATGAAGGTGTGTGGCAGGGGGTGAAGATCACCAAGCATGCACTATCGACATGCAAACAAG
Source organism: Platycnemis pennipes (assembly GCA_933228895.1). Classification (NCBI taxonomy): domain Eukaryota; kingdom Metazoa; phylum Arthropoda; class Insecta; order Odonata; family Platycnemididae; genus Platycnemis; species Platycnemis pennipes. The sequence goes on along the minus strand of OW121853.1, from coordinate 117,980,902 downwards.
CAACTATAGGGTCTCATGCAACTACTTTGTTAGTATCAATACTATTTAAGGGATTAATACATGCATCATGCACCTATCCCTTTGCTTTGCTGCCTATTCTGTTCTCTTATAGTACGGGGGAAAATGCCATTTTGAATCTATCAGTACGACAATCTTTCTCTCTAATCTTATTTTTATGGTCGAATCTAGCATAATACGTTGGTGTTTTAATATGTGCCTAACACCTTCAGTAAAGCTATCCGATTTCTCTAATGGAATAAATTAATGACATCCTTATTTCAATATCTCACTATTTTGTGGAAGTAATATTCCCTATTTGTTTCGTTTTAAAGTATACGTTTTGAGTTTTCGTACTAACTCACGTGAATTTGTATTCGATTCAATATGGAAGATCGATAGCAATTTCTGTTATGAACCTAACATGGCGTCGCAGCAAATAGATAAACACTCGTTGCCACCACCGCTGCAGGCAGCAATCGATGACTAAAATCGGCGGAAATAAATTTGATGCCCAACAAATCCGGACACACTTCAAGATGGCTTCCTCCCTTCGAAGCCTAATCTGTGCATGTGCATTTAGGAACCTAATCTGTGCATGGGACACGTCTTATGTCACCGAACTTGGCAGATAACACGAAGTTATTCTAGGGGACAGCATTACTTTAATTTTCCTCGCCAATTAATGGCTTTTTGACATTGAGAGACCTTCCTGCGTCATGTTTTTACCTCATATACTTACAAACTACTTCATGTAACGGAGACCTCGAACTTTCCCCCATACGAGTCGGTATCAAGTTTGCCTCTTAATTTTTTCAGCGCCCCCGGTCGTGCCATTTTACGTGCATTGCCGTGACACATGCACTAATTTCTATAGGGCTTACTCACGGAATGGTATGTATTGGTTTATCTAATATATACATGGATAATATGCCGATGACTGGTGGAAATAAGGGGATAGAAAAGCTAATGGCTTCCGAACCTTATGGCCTGGGTTCAAATACCGGAAGATATAGGAGAAATGGAGAGATTATTCATAGGCGAACTTGCCGCTATTTGAGTTTGTGTCCATAAATTCGTCAGTTAGGTATTTACCGCACTATTTCATGTATTTATGCTGCGTTAAACAGCGCTATTGAATGCCAACTAAACGGAACTCAGCACGTTGACGGATACGGAAAGCCTCAAAATATTAAAGCATTAAGCAAGATTTCCAGAAAAAAATCAGCACCATTTACTTATTTTGCATTACTACTGATCTCGGGTGTTTTCAAGTCTGTATCCGCAGTAATTGGCGCTTCAGACCGGGAGGAAAGGTATAAGGATGGGATTGGAAGGGAAAGGAGGAAGGGTGGAGAGAAACCCGGCGTCGACATTGGCGTGTTCCATGACACCACTGCATACATTTGTATCATGGTCTGCTGTTTACAAAAAGGAGCCAAAGGGACTCAGTCTTAACGTCCCATCCGACGGACGGTGTAGGTACTGTACTTGAATGTTCTCCACCAAACACTCAAGTAGGGACCCGATTACTAATAAAATGTAGCTTCCACACCAGATATTCGAACCCGGACCCTACCGGTGAGAGGCCAGTACTCTAATCACTACACCTGGAGCCATTGCTACTTATATTGTGTTGAAGATACATCAATATAGTATAGTTTTAATTGTGATTCTATAAAATTTAATTTTTCGTGCGCTAAATTTATCTCAATTGTTATTATATTTTGAGGTTTGAGGCAGTAATGAAACTGACAACAATCAAAATCCCGCGGAATGTGAACACAAGTAGCACGTGATCAAGAGACGAGACCCTATTGGCTACGGATGACAATGGGCTGGTAGAATAATAGACTCACTCCAACTTTCAACCAACACCAGTAACCAAGAGCTGGTATGCGCTAATTGGTAGAGGGCTATAACAAGCAACAGCAGCCTGGGGGGTTGTTTTTGAAACCGTCGGGATTATCTCGAATAGGCAACCAAGGAGTCATGTGATGTAAACACGAATAGTTCGCAACAATTGCTGTGTTGGAATCGCTCGTTACAACATCATTAATTGTTTTCACTTGAGTTTTTCTTATCTGTCTCGAGTACAGAACCCCAGAATGAGATAAAACACAAGTCTAAACAATGAATGAGGTTGTAATCAGCGACTTTAAAATATCATATTTACGAACTATTCTTGTTTATAACAGGTGACTCCTTGGTTACCTATTCGAGATAATCCAGACGGTTTCAAATACATCCCCGCTGGCCTGGAGAGTCAGGAAAAGAAATTTCCTCCCTCTTCCCTCTTTGATGACTCACTCCCGTCTGATCTTATTCGAGACCGCGACCGCTTTTCCTTCACAATTCGGAGCGCTCCGTCAAGTTTCCCTTTTCATTCAAAAAAGGCTCTGTAATTACCTAACGGACGGCAGGAATTCCGATGGGAAAGACTTTCGCCAGGGATCAGGAAGCGCTAAAAGTCAAAGGGAAGTCTAGATTTTTAAGAAAAAAGTGACGGACGCATTCCGTGTTTACCTATGTGTGCTTGCGTAGTACGTGCATTAATTTCCGTGCTCTAGCGGGTGTATCTGCTCCTGTTGGGAGAAATTCCGCCCCTTACGTAAACATCCGGAAACATTTGAGCGCGAGCAGGTAACTACTACTGTGGATAGAGTCGAGGAAAGAAATCACGATTCGGAGTGCTCGTGAACCCCATTAAATGCTTTTCTTTTTCAAAGACGGCGATTTTTTTTAAAGGAAGTCGTGATCTTCCTTAATCGGATGTTCCGGAACACACACGCTGATGCCCAAGTTGTGTGTTTGTGTGTGCTGTATATATCAAAATAAAATCGCGGGTATATCGTGCCTGGCGTGCGTGTATTGTGGTTGGTTCCAGAGCCTTAATAGCTGTGCCGGAATGGAATTTCATCCTTTGGATGGCGTGACTTCCAAGATCACCGATGAATTATTTTTTCCGTCTTAACGATATGGCTCCCTATCTCGACGACTAGATTATTATTTTCCTTAAACGGGTCGTTTCCACTCATCTCGGCTGGCGTTTAGCGACGTCGACGTCCGTTCTCGAAGCGTGATGTTCCAAAACGAGGCCCATCTTTCAGTTTGATCTCGTCCAAATATTGACTCATCACTCCATGTGAGCTCGTGAATAGGGACGTGATGAAAAAGTCATCACGAACTCAACTCTTTCCAAATTGCATCAAAATTATAAGCGTTGGAGGACGGTTGAGTTATAAAATCCCTTCCCATCGTTCAAAATCTCATCAGTCAGCGACTGCCCGCCGAGGTGAATAAGAGAGGCAGCATTTTAAAGCCAAATTGCTGGTCTCACGGTTGCATAGAATCAATGCTTTTAGGGTAGTTGAAGAAATACGTTTTAATGTGTTCCAACGCCGAAGACAAAGGCAATATCGTTGTCCCAAACGGGATTCCATCCAGTGAACTCTTGGTTATTAGGTCAGGGGGGTTGTGTTTGAAACCGTCGGGATTATCTCGAATAGGTAACCAAGGAGTCACACGTTATAAGCACGAATGGTTCGTTAAATTGGTGTCCATTTAAAATCACTGATTCTAACCTCAAACATTGTTTACACTTGTATTTTATCTCATCTGGGGGCTTTATATTCGAGAAAGTTGAGAAAAACTCAAGGGAAAGCAATTAATGATACTGTAATGAGCGATTCAGACACACTAAATTTGCAAACCATTCGTGTTTACTCCACGTGACTACTTGGTTACCTATTCGAGATAATCGCAATGGTTTCAAACACACCCCCCTGCGGGCGCTACGGACCTGATTACTATGGCCGGATTTTTGGATGGAAAACATATAACTTAGTGTTGCGTCTGTACTTTTTTATCGTCCGTTAATTGTTTCAGCAACGGATAATTTCACATTCTTGAAATTGGGGATGAATTGGGTCGTTTTCCATATTTTTTATTGCCAAATCTGGTAGAGTTTATAGAATAAAAAGACCCGTATTATTCCGTTCGTCGTTCCCTCAAATCGTTCTCGAGTTTTATAAGCTGCGAAAAACTGATGTGTTTAAACCTTTCGGAAAAGTGGGTGTGCAAAGGATTCGTAAGTCATCTACTTCGTCTAATCACAACTGAGACCGCAAAGCTCCTTCACCCAATCACGATGGGAGACACACATGCCAATGGAAGTGAGTGTTAGACTCCATGGGGGTATTTTGAAAGGCACTGCATATTGGAATGCGTCGTAATTTGTGAGCGAGTAAATAAACTCCAGCACCCTTTTAGTCGCGCCAAAATGTATACGAAATTATTTTGTTTCTCAGTTGTTTTAGATTATTTACAGGATACGACAGGATCTCTGAAGGTAGGTCTTCCGTCCTCTCCTACACTCCCCTACCTTTCCCTCAAAACAGCCAAGGAGGGGAGGTGGATGACGTAGTAATCCTCAACGCAGCTCGTTCGGTGGGCGTCACCTTTTGCTTATTTAAAATTTTGATTTATTAGTGAATGGCTCTGGTTAGAAGATTAATTTTTTCACTAAAATTCATTTTTCGTTTCCATCTGATTTCGTGTACAAAATAGCGATTTCGGTTCCGAGTAAACGCCCCTATTGCTATTCTCGCGATTGCATAGTAACCATGCTTTTAGGGTAATTTGAGAAATAGGTTTCAAGGTGCTCAAAATCCCAAGAAAAACACAACAAGGTTGCCCAAGACGGGATTCGATCAAGTGAACTCTCGGTTGTTAGGCCAGTGGGCGCTACCGTCCTTATTACAATGGCCGGATTTTTTTATGAAATACATGTAACTTAGTATAATGTCCGCACCTTTTTATCGTCAGATTACTTGTTTAACCAACGGATAATTTCATGTTCTCGAAATTGGGAATAAAATCATGTTCGGACACCCATGCGTCGCACAATAAAGTAGTGTGATCAAAATACTAAATTGTTGACTTATTATCATGTCGTGGGTCTGCAATGCCTTAGTCATTGATTTCTAAGGGGTTTTTAATATATATCTAACACCTTCGGGAAATCTATCCGTTTTGAATTCCTGCAATAGATATATTCTGTACTTTAACCTACGATCTGATAGTGATTCCCAACCTAATTCTCGTATTAATTCTGATACACTACTAAACCTATCGTAACACATTTTAACAAACCTAGCTACTCTACGCTGCACACTGTCTAATTCTCTGATCGAAACAAATTCATTCGGATCCCATTCACTGGCTACATATTTAAGATGGGGTATAACTAGTGAAAAGATTGGAGAGTATCGAAAATTATCGTGGAAATATTTGTATTCGAAGTGATGAAAACATTTCTTTTCTGTCAATATTTGTTTTTCCTGTGAATCCGACTCTGTTTCAAAAACATCCTCAGGTAGAATCAACTGTTGGAACGCAGTTTGATTAGGAATGGCTGGGAATGGGAGGCCGTGAATCGGGAAGCTATTAAAATGCCGTCATGGTGGAAGCAATGGATGGTGGCAACAAATACCAGCATTCCATGCGAAATTCAAAAACAAGGCGCAGTAACATTCTAATTGATATCCCGGAAGAATCTCAAGTCCCCCGCTTCTATGTTGCCATGGAAGTGGACCACGTGTCGTTACGCGCCAATGAGAGGGGTTGCATTTGGTTATCAAACCGACATATATCATTCGTTGGGTCCTTTTTTTTCCTGGTAGTTCAGTTGCTTGCTAAAGTAGCTCGCCTTTTAATGTAGCAGCAGTAATTCGTCATCGATTTCACGGATATTATTGATTATCTTTCACTCCCCGTTAAGTATTGTTGCGCGCTAATACAGTCCTCTCCTCTTAAAAAAAAAGAAACTCCTCCATTTAATGCTGAGCACGTTTTTGATGTCTTGAAGAAAGCAACCCTGATTGCAGAATAGGGTAGCAGTCCTATCATTTTTTTATTGTCTTATTCAAAAGTTTATAACCTCTGGAGTGGGTATTTTAAGCCGTTCGATTTAAAAATGGCGTTAAGTATTTTTCTCCATTAATTAAACAGTGAAGTAATCCAATGGCGCGATAACGCGACGGCAAACTATTGCATGCCGGTAAATTATACGTGTGACGTCAAAGGTATTTCCTCTCCCTGCCGCTAGGTGGTAATGCGGACGCTTCCAAGCAAACGGTCCACTCGGTGAAAGCTTATTAACTAGTAACTGAGCTACATTTATTCAGTTTATTTATTATGGTATGCTTTTATTATTTTTAATTGAAAATAAAAAATAAATTTAATTAACCAAAATTATTTATTCATTCGATTCGCATAAAACACAGTTAGTATTCATTTTACTAACAATAAGCTTAATGTGAAGTTGGCCCATAGTCAAGCGAACTTCTCGCCACGCTTCGCAGTAGCAGTGGACTTTGCAAGAAGGAAGTTTAGGATCCTATAAAATGACTAGTAATACCTTGTGAAAGGAGTAGACTTTTCGAACTTCGATAGTTTTCATAGGTTATTATTAATACATATTCACTGGAGCTGAGGGGCTCTGAAATACAGTGGTAAGTTCAGGAGACAAATATTTCCTATGCCTCGCCACGTAAACTATATACCTGTTACGTCACCAACAATGCTGCGAGGTCCCGCCATTACGAGCTTTTTCGAATGAACTTAAAATTAACATTTAATTCTCTAGTAAAGTGGGATTTCTCAATCCATATTTTTTTTACGTAAAATGAATGCATTTATGCTGGGGCACGAATCACAATGAATTATGTATTCTAACTCCCATATTGTCATCAATTTCACGGACATTATTGATCTTCTTTTTACTCTCCGTTACGCATTGTTGCGCGCTTATACAGTCCTCTCTTCTTAAAAGAAAGAAAACACTCCCATTTAACGCTGAGCACGTTTATGATGTCTTGAACAAAGCAACCCTGATTGTCGGAATTCCTTCGACCAGGTTCTCTCCGCATTCCCGATGCGTTCCGAGTGTCTGATGTAAGTCCTTGATAAGATGGCCTATGCCCGCACTTCTTAATGAGAGAGACGGTGAGAAGACAATCGTTTGATGGAGCCATTCCGCTGGCTCTTTATAATTAACGCAAGGCGTTGGTCCTCAGGAATAATTTAAAAGGGTGATATCGTGGCTTTATTCGCTTTATTCGTAGTTCAACGGAAAACGAAATTGAAAATGCAAAAATTTAACCCCAAACAAACTTTTACTTATCGGAAATGTTAAAAAAATACATCTCGTACGGTCCACCAGAGAAATTTAGTTTTCCCTACGCTGTTTCTCCCCTTAGATCGGTGTACTTCCCGCCTCTTTTCATTCCACCAATAGTACTTTCCTCTTAGTCGCTTAACCAGCTTAGGCAAGTGACGCTAATGTATTCTAGAGTGATTTGTTTTGAGATATGCAATTTTAACTGGTTTGTATCGATGTTATTAATAATTAACAACAATAGACCAAGTTGTTGATCGGTTGTCATGTCCTATAACGGACGTAGATTGAAGTCGCTGCCTTTTATTTAATTCTGCCGAGACAGAAAGTAAGGTTTAATCAACCAATAATTTGAAACTGTTACTGATACTGGATTATTTGGAAATTTCTCGCAGTTTCTTCCTGGTCGTAATAGTATTTGGCCCTGAAGATACCGGTGGTGTTTCGAAGGGATGGGAATCCCCTGCCACACACCCTCGCGGTGGCTTGCGCGGTTTTCTGTAGATGTTATCGCGAGTAGTAGCGACCCTGAAGTATGAACAAAAACCTTTTAGTTTCGGCTAGAGCTGGGAACATCTTTGATCCTAGTGATTGGACTTGTTTTGGCTTGAAGTAAATAGTTCCAAACCTATCAATTGGGGTAATTCCAAATTATCAATTACAACCTATCAATTCCAAATCTTGGGTATACTACATGCCCTTTTAATACTCGAAATGAGAATGCGTTTACGAGTTGGGAGATTGCAGCATAACCACCCACTGCTTCGACACAATAGGTGCGCGTCCTAGCTGATAATGAGAAATCGCGAAGGCTCGGAATAAGGGTCGTAAACTAACCATAAATGAGCAAGGAGGAGGAATAAGGCAATCTTTGTGGAATTCTGTGCGTAATGAAGGTGGTGACTCAATATTACGCAAACGATGACGCGGCCTGAACTGGAGAGAGAGAGAGAGAGAGAGAGCCGCAAGGCGGCGAAAAAGGGAATAATCAGAGAAAAAATAAAATCGCGAGGCGTAATGCGTCGCGGCCGAGTAAGATTTTGGCGTAAAACGGGTTGGCTTGCGATGTTGGAAGAGATGGGTAAGCGATAGCCTCGAAGCGCGAGGACTTGGCGACTTTCGATTTTTAATTCTTCCGCAAATCGGAACTGGGATCTTCCTCGCTTAAAGTCTTTTCCGCTAGATGGTCTCCCGTCGGCGAAGGCCGAGGTCTCACACCCTTTAGTACGTATGTGGGACTCTCGGGAATAAAATAAAAGGATTTCGGTCGCTTGAAGAAGTTGGAGATGGGAAGTTCTGCTCGTAGCTAAATATTCCTCGATCCCATCGCAGTTCTCGGACAAAGAATTTGCCCATGCTTAGCCTAAGGGTTGGGATGACTCTTCAACTGAGAAGACCACAAGCAAGACCAAGGCTTTCGCATACGTTAAGCAGCGTTTACACGTAGCAGTTGACTGCTATGACAGTCGCGAGATGCGCGATGTATCTATATCGCTACTGCTATGATGCGTCTGCACCAACTTCTATGCAGCTTAAAGCCCCTATTTAGGCGTTGCCACAACAAATAAAAAGTGTTTTATTTCAATAGTGAAATACGCTTAAATTTTCATGAAATTCTTCAAGCAATAAAGTCCACTGACGATTATTTTTTGTTCCCATTCTTTAAAGAGTAGAATATCCCCTTTTAGGGGAGGAATATCCTTGTTATTACATCCAAATTCCGTCGTGTATTGTTTTACGTTGACGATTGTTGCGATTGTGTTGGATACATTTCCGCTGGAAAGTAGACGGGCTTCAACATTGATAATAGCTCGAACGTGGATCGATAGTGTTCGACATGTGTCCAGTCGCACTGAACTCGACCTGAAGTCGACCTGAACTCGCATCGCAGTTGCTATTTACACATGCGAGTGGGGCTTAATAGTTGTTAGCAGTTGACTGTCATAGCAGTCAACTGCTTCGTGTAAACGCACCTTTTAGGGCAAACGAGATCGCCTCCGGCTCCGAGAGACAAAAACTCCACTCTAAAATGGAAGACTGGACCAATCAAATAAGCCTGAAGGAATTAACTGCATCACTAAACAGATTCAAATAGTTAGTTCTTTTCTCGAACTATCCGAGATCATGACAACATTAACATTTCCCACACAATGATCCTTTCTTACGATAAATTTCCCTTAACATGAGCATGCGACCGCATAAATCTTGCGAATACAATTTAACGAAATAAATAGATCGATTAAGATGGTGGATTTTTTTAAAGATTTAAGCATGTCTGCTAGGACCCTTAATGCATGTTTTTAACATTTCTCAAATGTTTGCTTGCCTTTTAGATGGCGATTGGATCCTCAGTTTACGTCCTGCATTATTTTAATTTCATTAGGTATGCAGTATAATGTGTAAACATGAGTGAATGTCCGTAGTGCAGGTTTTCCCACTGCGTCTAAATAAGCAGATAAGTTAATGATTACCTATACTTTTAAAATTTATTTTTCCTGGCACAGGAACCAGGACAAGACCGAAACACAGCGTGACATCCACCGAATTAAAATGATGCATTTTGCCAGCAATAAGTAGTATATTGTGCCAATGCTTCCTAACCTGGTATGGGTTGGTTCCTTATTTGTATAACGAATACATTCCGCGGGAAAGACTCATCTTATATCAATTGTCTTAGGATAGATTTTTGTTATTACGTTTACAGCCATTCTCTTCTTTAACCCTTCGTAATTTCGGGTGTAATTTTACTAAAAAAATGAACGGCAAGAGTCAAATGTCAATAGCTAGAGTTTTAATCTAGAAGTACCTACGCAAAATGCATAAATTTCATCCATAGTTGGGAAAGTTACCAAAACAATTAACTGATTAAATTTTAAGTTAATCTCCGTAAAAATTAACTAGTTAAAGTTAAAAGTTACTTTTCTGAAAAAAGGTACTGATTAAAGTTAAAAAAATAACGCTTACGTTAAAAGTTACTTTTTCAGTTACTTTGAAAACTTGGATGTTGTGGTAATAGAGGCCTTAATGTTTTGTTTTTGTTTTGACAACAATGGTCACACTGAAAACTGTCATTGTGGTTTATTCCATCTGTATTCATTTGTTTAAAAATATTTGAATTGGGGATTTTCGTTGTAAATCCATTTAGTTTCCAGAGTGTTGTTGGTCAGGTTTCCTAGTGTCTGCTGAAAGGATTCGACGATTTTTCTGAGGTGGAGCTCCAATTTCGAGATTTTTAAGTTGTCGTGAATGTAAGACTTCCTGACGAAACATGGTGATTTGTAGCAAAATTTGCAGCAAAAGATTGTTAAGTTGTTAAGTGCTTTAAGGTTAGTTTATGATATCGATCCCCACATTGTGTAACATAACGCAAGGCCGCCATAGTAGTTCGCGGTCGCTAGGGGCAGAATCAACAGCCAGGAGTCTAGGAAGAAGAGCGACAGCGGCACGTCGCACGAGTGAGGCGGAGATTGGTGTTGGAATTTTGGCTGTTTTATTGGGGGAAGGAGGAAGTTTTGGAGGTGGGAGTACCAAGTTAGAAGTGCATTGACTGGCAGGAGTGGGAAGGCGAAGTGTGGAACTGTATGGACCGATCGGTGCTGTGGCGGAGCATATGGTATTTGGGTTGATAAAGTGACGTGGATAGTTTTGGAGGTATTGAAGATATTTTGCTTTGTTTCCGCTATCGGAACATGTATTGATTTGTAGCTATATGTTGTTGCATGGATGGGAGAGTATATTCTATAATTTGAATTTGTGTGTTGAATATATGTCCTTTTAAATCGTGTTGCATACTTGATTGTATAAATAGGTCCGTGTCCATTCGAACTCCGTCTTAGGTTACATTTTGGCGCCCAACGTGGGGCCCGATTTATTAAATTAACGTTTGCGAGGAAAATTAATAAGGGAAACGTTAGTAGTATATACCACGCGGAAGACCTGAGAAAGCGGAATATATGGAAGCGTTTTAATACGGGAATTTAGCAACCATTAGGCGAGTCAACAATATCGGGAAAATTTGTCAATAAGGACGCTTAGTTTCGTGCGCGTCCAGTCAACAAAAAATTGCATTCACAACAATTAAAGTAAATTCTCTCGTCGAGGCGTTCGTTTTGGGCAAAATGGCCACGGTTGTTAAATATTTGGGTGAATTAAAGAAGACAGAAATTGTCGAGGAATTAAAACAACTGGGTTTAGATACCGTGGGGATTAAGAAAGAATTAATTAACAGATTACGATCGGCATTTGAGGAGAAGGGAATAAATATCGATACTCATCAATTTAAAATAATGGAGTTTCCCGCAGTCGGATCTAACATTATTGCATGGTTAGAAGAAAAAGATAGAGTGAGGGAAGAGGAGAGAAAGAAGGAAAGGATGGAGCGAGAAGAGAAAAGAAGAGAGGAGCTAAGAGCCATGTTCGTCGAACAATCCGAACAATTGGGAGAGAGAATAGAAAAAAGGCTAGCAGCTCATTTTGAGGAGAGAATAAAGGAAGCGAAAGCCGAATGGAACGAAAATGTCTACGCTTACATAGCAAGAGTAGAAGAGGGGCAGAGTCAGATTCGCACGGAAGTGAGGGAACTGCGAGAAGAGAATAGAAAGGAAAATTATGAGGTTCGTACAGAAATAGAACAATTAAAGGAAGGGACGACGAGAAGGTTTGAAATCATGAAGGATGAATCAAGGGGAATATTTGATATGATGGTTGATAGGTTCAAGGATAACGATGAGAAAATAGAACAACTATCAGCAATGGCGTATACTACAGAAGGGGAGAGATGGGAAAAACAAAGGCAAATGGTTGCACAAAAGGAAGCGGAGAAGATCAAGGTGCAGGGAACCAGAGGAGTGAACGTGTCACAGGTCCCGGCAGTCAGCATGAGAATACCACAATTTGATGGGAGGCGAGGAGCAAGGCCGATGCGTTATATCCGCGAACTAGAGGAGTACATGGGAATCTACCAACTAACGGGAGAAGATATGCTGAAGATCATCAGACAAGGCATGATAGGACAAGCTGGCGAATGGATGACCGCCACAGCGCATCTACACACAGACTTAGATAATTTCAAGCGGGTATTCTTGGCACAATACTGGGGTAGACAACAGCAGATGGAGGTGAGAAGAATGCTCGATTCTGGCCAGTATAATACGAGGGGATCTGCAAGTAGAGTGGAGTACGCGACCAAGCGAATTAGTGCGGCAAAGGAATTGCAACCCGCGATGGAAGACGACGAAATCATATACAGACTGGAGCATCATTTCGGGCCAGAGGTCAATGCAGCCATCATTGCGCAGCACATAACGTTATTACCACAATTTTTGACGTTATTGGGAAGATATGATAACATAGTATACGAGCAACCGCAGGAGATGAGATCGGAACCTCAAAGACGCTGGCAGTATCAACGGGAACGTCGAGGCGAGACGAGCTTCCGCGGATCACCTGACGATAGAAGAGGATATAATATGCCGAACCGTCTACCGGAGAGACGAGGGCAACAATGGAAGGAAGAGCGTGGAAGGGGACGCGAAATGAGGAATGAACAAATGATAGAACGAGATGACCGCCGTGGACCAGCTGATCGAGTTAATACTATAGTCGTCGAGAGAGAAAGGAGTGAGGTGAGCGAAGAAAGACGACAGGAAAACTAATAAGGTCGCGATGTTGGATGAGTCCCAACACATCGAAGACCAAAAGGACAGGGACGAATGTGAGAGAGGGGAAGGAGAGAAAGGAAGAATTAAGAGAAGAAAAGGTAATAGCAAGCATTTTACTGTCACCCCAAGAATTATTGGAGGAGGAAAAAGTGGACGTGGAAGATACGAAAATAAGATGTCCTGAAATAGAAGTGGAGATAGGCGGCAAGAAAATCAGAGCACTAGTTGATACAGGGTCAGAAATTACGTGTATTAATGAAGAATTTTACGAAGAAAACAAAATTTATTTTAAGGAAGTGATGGAACTACCAGTCAGAGGGATTCAGGTAATGGGAGCGATTGGCCGAAGGAGTGGCAGAATAAAGAAACAGATATTCCCATCAATAAAAATAGGGAGCATCCACGTGGAATTAAATTGTACCGTAGTCCCCGGTTTAATCAAAACAATGATTTTGGGAACAGATACTCTAGACATGTTAGAGGTTTTAGTTGATTACAATGATCATGAAGTAATTTTACGGAACGGGAAGGAGAAGGTAGTATGTCCATTCAAAGATCCAAAAATATATTCACAACAGCTGGTGATGCACATTGAAGAAATAAGGATAAAGGAGAACCATACAAAGCGAGAGAAAGCGAGCATTTCGAAGGAGGAAATAGAGAGCAGCATTGAACAAATACCGGAATTGTCCGGGGAAGAAAGAAGATTATTAGCGGAAATAGTAAAGGAGAGGAAGGAAATATTTTCGAGTACGCCTGGGAAAATAAAAGGGTATTCGTACAAGTTAGAGATAAGGGAGAAACGAGAATTTAATAATAAATATTATAACATACCGCTAAATCTACGTACGAAGGCAAGGGAAGCCATTAAGGAGCTGCTAGTCGAAGGAATAATTGAAAGTAGCACGTCGTGTTATATCTCGCCATTAGTTTGCATTATTAAGAAGGATAATTCAATAAGATTGTGTATGGATGCCAGAGCTGTTAATAAGATAATCAGGCCAGACTATGCTACCTCCAGGACACCGAAAGAATTATTTCAAGAATGTGCGAATGCTAAAGTCATGACCTCATTGGACCTCACGCAAAGTTTTATCAAATCCCATTGGATCAAAATTCACGCAAATACTGTGCTTTTTCATTTGAGGGAAAAATCTATCAATTCACCAGAGTACCTTTTGGATGTGCCATTAGTAGCAGTGCATTGGTGAGAGCTCTTGATCATGTTTTCGGGGATGAAGTCAACAATTTCTGTTTAAACTTCGTTGATGATTTATTAATAATTTCCCGGAATTTTACAGAACATTTAAGGCATTTGGAAATTGTCTTGGATAAGCTTAAAGCCTCGGGAATTACAATGAATTTTAACAAAGTAAAGTTCTGTAGACAGAAGATAGAATTTCTTGGGCATGAGATTACTACAGAAGGAATAACGATTGCGGAGGAGAAGTTTGCGCCGATCCGAAATTTCCCACGCCCTAGGAGCAGGAAACAAGTTAAGTCATTTCTAGGACTAATAAACTACTACGCAAAATTCCACATGGATCATGCACAGATGACTGCGATGCTGAATGATCTCACCAAGAAGGACCGAAAGTGGGAATGGAATGGGGACCACCAACGAATATTCGATGAACTAAAAAGGGAATTCTGCAGATCAGTGATATTGCATCACCCTGACCCGCATAAACCGTATTATATTCAGACAGACGCCAGCGGATACGCGATCGCGAGCAGACTCTACCAGTTGAACGAGAAGGAAGAAGAACAGACTATTTATTTCGCAAGTAGATGTTTACGGGGTGCGGAGCTTACATACAGTACTACATTAAAGGAGTTAATAGCAATAACCCATGCTCTAGGAAGGTACAGAAGTTTTATTCTGGGTGCCAAGATCATAGTGATCAGTGATCACAAGTCACTATCATACTTATTTCAATGCAAGTTATTAAATACAACCTTGGCGCGATGGATTCTGAGCATCCAAGAATACAACATTGAGATCCGATACTGCCGGGGAAAAGACAATATAGTGGCAGATATACTCAGTAGACACCCGTATGATGCTCAAGAAAAGGAAGGAATACTTATTGACGAGCCCTTGATTGCGATGATACTCGCGGAAAAACCCTCGAGAGACTTAGAAAATGGTTTGCGGAATATTAAGGAAAGACAGCGGGAGGATCCGAAGCTACGAGATATCATTAACGCATTGGAGAGAGGAGAACAAAGGAATCAAGAATACCGAATGACGGAGGCGGGATTAGTGCGAGAAGAAAGGGGCAAACCGCGGATCTGTGTCCCGGAGGAAATATTCCCGAGATTAATAAAGGAAACACATGAGATGTATGGCCACCTGGGGGCAGCTAAATTATACGCGATGATAAAGGAAAGATTTACTTTCCCCAGATGCCATCGGGAGATAAGAAAATTGACGGCGAAATGTGAAGTTTGTCAGCGTTTGAAGGCACCCACTGTCAGTATTTATACGGATCTGCAGACAGTAATTCCAGAAAGGAGTAATGACCTCCTCTGTGTTGACTTAGTAGGTCCATTACCGAAAGGCCAATATGGTTATCAATACATATTATCAGCCTTAGATGCATTTTCCAAATACATTAAATTGTACCCGCTAAGAGTTGCGACAACCAAGGGAATTATTAAAGCCATTTTTGAAAAACACATGCCGTGCCTGGGAGCATATAAAAGAATATTGAGCGACAGGGGAACACAGTTCACTAGTCGGAATTGGGTGAGAAAATTGGAAGAGAACGAGATTAAACCAGTATTCTGCAGCATTCGCCACCCACAAGGAAATCAGGTGGAACGTTACCATCGAACAGTAAAAACATTGTTGAGGATTTTCTGTCATCGCACACATAATCGCTGGGTAAAATGGTTACCGGCAGTAGAAACATGCATGAACGATTCTATTAACGATACGATAGAAGTAACGCCTACAGAGGCACACTTCAGGAGGAAGCCTGAGCGCGTATGGGATAAGTGGTTGGCCTCGGTGAACATGCGGGAAGAAGAGGACATCCAAAATCTTATTGATTCGATCCGAGACCGTATCACAGCAAAAGGAGAAAAAAGAAGAATGAGGAATGAAAGAAAACAACGAAGAGGGATAATAAACTTAAAAGTAGGGGACAGAGTGTTGGTCCGTACTTGCCCAGTATCACACAAAGAAAATAAAATCTACCAGGGTTTCTTACCATTGTATGAAGGACCATATGAGATAAAAGACACACGGGGAAAATTTTCATTTATGTTGCGACATCCGGAGACTGGAGCAGACCGAGGTGTTTTCCATGTATCTAATCTAAAGCCGTATCGCGGGGAGTTCAATCGAACACACCACACAACACCCAATGCATTTTGAATACTAGCTATTCGCGTGAATACGTCACGATATAGGAAGGGGAAAGACGATAGAGAAAGAAAGAATATAGAAAGAGAAAGAAGATAGTAAGAGGGGCAGGACTTAGGCAGCGAATATGTAGCGGAAGAAATAGTCACAAGGTAATTAGAAATGCCTTTCGAGATATGTTTTAAGATAAGGAGTTCATTTTGGCACGGATAGGAGTTGATGTTGTAAGGATTGAGACATGTCTTAGAATGTATACATTGTCCTGGCTTACCTCTGAGGCTTGTATGGGTGTATGAACATGTAACTGAGGTTGAGATGAAATGAAGGAGATTGGTGAACTGTGGTGATAAAAGTGAGGTATGTCAAATGATCAGCTGTACAGTGGACATGAATGAATAGAGCAGGACAAAGGTTACCTTGGTGACCACTGAAATTTGTGAAAGTAATGATATGTGATGATGATGATGATAAAATGGAAGTGTTTATTTGGTGTTTGTAAAAATTAGAAAGTAAGGATTTACGTTGCTTATTATTTGATGTTATCAGTGTATATATATATTTATTTGATGTTATTAGTGTATACATGTTTGTAAGATGCACAGTCACGGACCATAAGGAGGTTTAATTTATCTATGAAATTTAGCCTAAGTCAAAATTAGAGGTGTCGGGGCCACCTTTCATAGATCATTTTAGAGGTTTCGAAAGAGAATTTCTCAATGTTTTCTAAATTTCTTTCGACGGGGCAAATGTAACATAACGCAAGGCCGCCATAGTAGTTCGCGGTCGCTAGGGGCAGAATCAACAGCCAGGAGTCTAGGAAGAAGAGCGACAGCGGCACGTCGCACGAGTGAGGCGGAGATTGGTGTTGGAATTTTGGCTGTTTTATTGGGGGAAGGAGGAAGTTTTGGAGGTGGGAGTACCAAGTTAGAAGTGCATTGACTGGCAGGAGTGGGAAGGCGAAGTGTGGAACTGTATGGACCGATCGGTGCTGTGGCGGAGCATATGGTATTTGGGTTGATAAAGTGACGTGGATAGTTTTGGAGGTATTGAAGATATTTTGCTTTGTTTCCGCTATCGGAACATGTATTGATTTGTAGCTATATGTTGTTGCATGGATGGGAGAGTATATTCTATAATTTGAATTTGTGTGTTGAATATATGTCCTTTTAAATCGTGTTGCATACTTGATTGTATAAATAGGTCCGTGTCCATTCGAACTCCGTCTTAGGTTACAATTGAGATGTGAATCACTCGTTCAGAATGGGGGCGTTTACTCGGAACCGAAATAGCAATTTTGTACACGAAATTGTTAGATGGAAACGAAAAAAGAAATTTAGTGAAAAAATTAATCTTCTAACCACAACCATTCACTCATAAATCAAAAATTAAATAAGCAAAAGGTGACGCCCACCGAAAATGCTGCTGTGATAACATCGACGTCACTTTCCTCCCGTCCTTGACTGCTCTTATGGGAAGGGGATGGAATGGAGGGGGATTCTCGGAAGGTCTGCTGGCACAGATCCTGTCGCAATCGCTCCTACTGGCAGAGTCAGCTGTGTCCCCCCCCCCTTGCGATAAGGCGAAGTAGCTTCGCGGGCTCAGTTGTGATTGGACGAAGTCGTTATACGTCAGAGGTTGCACCACTCCCTCTTTTCCGTAAGGGTTAAAAACATTAGTTTTTCGACGCCTATAACTCGAGAAATAATTGACGGATCAAAAAACGGAAAATTACGGTTCTTTTCATTTTACAAACTCTATCATATTCTGCAATAAAAAAATATGGTAAACGACCCCATTGTAAACCTGCAGTGGAAACGGCTTAGTTACATAGAGTGACAGTAGATGCTGAGGCTGTGCCTGCACACCTTTTCTAGCGATTCACTGGGGGCTGAAGATATTGACGACTCAATGTCGCCCAGTAAGGCATGCATAGACTGGCGCATGTTACAGATTCGTTAGTTTGAATGAACCCCTCTCACTCGTTATCCATCATAGGTTTTTAGGCGACCCTTCTTTCTCGGATTCAAATATGTAGTATAGACGACATGTTGTCACCGAGTAAGGCATACGAGCCCTCCAGGTCTTCGCGTTATTTCGTGTTTTCTCGTCTAAGGGTGCGTTCCTAAACTTTGGCGGTCACTCCCCTCAACCCCACTTTTGTTTGGATGTATTAGTCTGGGCCTAATTCATTCATTGCATTCTTGCACAACTACCCTTGGATTTATTTTTGGATTTGTTTTGGATTTATTTGGATTTATTTACTTGGATTTATTTCTATACCCTTGGTTTTATTTCGGGTGTGTAGGGCAATCTTTGCGCTCAAATTCGGACAGGTCGACATTCGCCAAAAATTAACGAAAAAAATTAACTGAAGTTAGTTTCGTATCAGTTAATGCATAACTTTAACGGTTAAAAGTTAACTCCTCTGAAAAGTAACGGTTAAATTAAACAGTTAACCATATTTTTAACGATTAATTTCAATCGTTATTTTTTTAATCGTTAACTCCAACTATGATATCATCTAACGGTGAAACATCAAGATATCAGGGGATAAGTCGACGAAGAGGTTTGTTAGAAACGTGAGTCTATTTTTAAAAAAACTCGTGACAGGAATCCCGAGCTGCTAGATTACTTATGTTAGGAACACATATCTATGAATCTGATCAGTGAACTATTATCACGATTGACCCAACCAAAGAGTAGATGAAAGGAGCTAAATTCACGATTTGAACAGCCTCCCACCAAAGAAAATAGGTGGAGTAATCTATTTCTTATTGCTGATTCTATATCCTATTTCCGGTTGAACCATCACATGAAATACTTCGTTGATAGTACAAAATTTGTACAATTTTATGGTACAGTAAATCCTTATATTACGTATCTTACGAATCCTTGTCTTGCGGATCTAATATTTTATTTTGAACATTCTTACGCTGAACTGAATTACTAGGAAAAAACGGGAATGACAATTTAGGAAGATTTAGAATGGTTTTGGTGTTTCATTTATTGTATTCTAAGCCGTTTATTAATAATATTGACTGCCAATGTTTTCACTGTTATGAATGAGATTAATGCCGTACATAAAGCATAAATTAATGAAAATTTACAATATTAGCAACAAGGTTTGATTTGTAAATATATTCTGCAGCGTCACTGGCTGTTCCGTAACTCGCCGTTGATTATTTTCTCGGGTAAAGAACATATTCCGTACCCTAAAAATTGTTTGCTGGTCTAAGAATTCATTTAAGATTTCAATATTCTTCCTTGAATTGAGAAGTGAACAGGTTTTTTTAAAGATGGTCTAAAGATGTGGTTATGTCTTAAAAAAACACAGTTGCATCCTTGATTGAAGCTTCCCACATTACTTGTCACAGAATTTTGCAACATCTTCATGAAATGATTTAAACGATAAAGATCAACTTTATTTTATTCGGACTTTTAATGGTTGAAATTGAGGATATGCATGCTTATCGTGTATTGTGGTTGTGCATGATGCGAAATTTTCTCTAAAATTCAAATGTACAAGCAAAATTTATCTAAATGCCAATCACAAAGATTATTGAAAGCAATTAAAATGTTCCCGAAAATTGAACGAAAGTCACGTGCCTTGAAACTCATTCATACGTCACTGCACGGTATATGTTCCATATTGCTAGGGAAACGCGTTTATTTTAGAAGAAAACGAAGCGAATACATTGTTTTGAGGCTTTTAGCCGTTTCTTGATCGAAAAAATGACTGAAATTGATTTAAAAAAGCACAATGCGACAATTTTACTTTGGTTGACTCCCTTATGGTGGAATCCTTAAAAAAAGCAGCTTTCTTTATAGCAGAGATTCTTGGAGTGAAAACAAACAGGCCACTTATATACAGGTATTATACAATTCATGGACGATTTCCTCGTTACGATCCATACTACTTAAATAAAAATTCGAAATATATTAGTTATTGCATTAAACAAATAAGATAAATACAAACGTTTTCGCCAAGTATTCATTGAACAATACACATCTACGTACAACAAATAAACAACGCCCATAGTGATTCTGTGCGCCTTGACGTCATGCGATGATGTCGTGTTTCTAAGCTGCCGAAAACGTACAATTTTTAATGATCAATATCTTTGTAACACAACTTAATTCTTCAACAAAATATTCGCCAATGCTAACAAAGTTCTCATTTAAAGAGTTTAAAATTTAAAAAAGTAGTGCTTATTCCCCATTATCGGAAAGGCGAGGCATTTTTAAGGTAGAATGCGCTCTCCTCGATTCTTTTCGTTCTTCCGAAAGATGGCGTCTGCGTGATTTTGGCCTATAATGCTCAAAGACGCGCTTCCTATCGTTTGGACTTATCTCCGCCTAGCCCTTCCGCCTCACGTTGAACTTGAAGGACGATGAGTTTAATTGGTTGAAGGTTCTTTTATGGTAGGTCCCTTGGCTTCACGGTTTATGATTCCGATCAATGAGCATCGTATATTTTCAGATAATCTTAATCCTTGAAGCGAGATTATCGTCTGAGTCATCGCAATTATAACGACCGCAATTAAAGATCGAATCCTGATTTGATTGGTCCCGTTGATGAGGGTCGACGGTTTCGATCGATCGATTTCAGGAAAGCGATAAAGCGGGAACAATCCTCAAAGAGGATAAGACCAGAATCGCAATATTCTATCGACGATTAAGTTTATGTGTGTCAATATCCGAAGTCCCCCCGAGAATAATGGCTATTGTTGAAGTTTCCGGATGGATCTATAATGTGAATAACGAATGCTATATCCAGGGGAAGGTCCACAATACTTCCCACCTTGGGGTTAACCGCAGAGATCCTCGATCTGCGGGTAACCACATAAAGACGAACCGACTTCAAGACGAAGAGTGTAGGGGGAGAATGGAAATTATGGTGGAGATAAATCAATTCGCGAAATCTAGGCAATTGCGGTCTTCACTCCTTAGTCCCATACTATAAATCTTTCTTCCCCTGAGGTGTTCACCTTACGGGTTATCCAGATGAAGGAATTGAAGTTGGAGAGGGGTATCCAAAGGGTACTTAATCTTTACAAAATTGATAGTCATTAACGGTTTGAGAACTATGTAGTAGTATACATCTTTTCTTATACACTTTCTTCCAGCAATTACTTAAAATGCATGCATAGGTATTCACTTTAAATAATTCCTGGAGGAGTGTGTTGGACGTTGTGGATTTCCTGAAGGGAAGTAAGACCCCAGGGGTGTTGTGCTTAAAACCTTCGGGATTTTCTCGAATAGGTAGCCAAGGAGTCACGTGGTACAAACACGAATGGTTTGCAAATTTGGTGTGTCTGAATCGCTCGTTACAATATCATTAATTGTTTTCACTTGAGTTTTTCTCATCGTAAAGAGCCTACAGATGAGATAAAACGCAAGTATAAGCAATGAATGAGGTTGCAATCAGCGGTTTTAACACACCAAATTTGCGAACGAAACAAAATTCGTGTTCATACGACGTGACTCCTTGGTCACATATTCGAGATAATACCGACGGTTTCAAACATCCAGGAAGTCGTACCCCTGTCCAGTTCCACAATCGCGAGCAAGGTGTTAGATTAAGTAAAAAAAAGTAGCTTTAAAAAAAAACTTAAACAGGGACAAGGAACTGAACGACAAAGTCTGTATTGTAGCGAGAGATGTGATCCTTTTGGAACATTGTTGTATCGGGGCATCGTTTGGGCACTTCATGGGACTGTTCCTCAAGTATTCAAACAATTAAATTTAAGGACAGAATTTGAACATTCCCGCTTATTTAAATCTTTTTTTAAGGCCTCACAATATTTACTTCAGGAAGTCTGTTCTTTTGTTAAATGTCCAGTGCCTTCACATCTAGTGATACAGGTAAATGTTTTAGGAGTTCTAACTGTTGAAGTATTGCACCCTAACTTAATCCTAGGCTTACTCTTAAAAAAACACACAACGTCCATGCCCAAGGCGGGAATTGAACCCGCGACCTTTTGGGTTGCCAGACCTGACTATCACACCTTCAAATCTCGATGAATGTTTTTTCAAATGTGCAATTTTTGTAAAGTGAAATTTATCACTGAACAGAAAACTATTTGTTTTGACTTTGGAACAGAAAAGTATTGATTTTGGGAAGCAAATCAGGATTCATTTTCCTATTTATTCTTCTGATTCGAAAGGATTAAAGCCGAAGGATGCAAAAAAGTTGGAAGGAGAAATCACTGAATGATTTTTGTTATATGTGATTTAGGGGAGAATCGTGGCTAAGGGGGAGGGATAAGGATAAAGGAATAGGGATTTTAGGGATAAGAAATGTTACAGTTCCTTTTACTTATCGTTACGACTGCGACTTGTTCTCTCTCTGCCACATCGGGCCGTGGCGCGTCTTCCCGTGCGGTATTTCCTCCGACGCTTCCTCGGTCTAACTCCGTGCTTTGCAAAGTTTTATTCTTGGGTCTCTGCAATGGGATCAGCTTTGTTCCGTCGACGATTCCTCCCAAGAACCTAATTTGGCGACCTGTACGTCTCGTTCACTTTACTTTCGACGTTCCTTGCGTCCTTTTTACTTCCGCCCGTGTCGCGTCCTTCTGTCGACTGCCACCGTTCGCGGTCGCGTAACTACTCTCTCTCTCTCCTTAGTCCTATATTATTGCCCATTCTTACGTTTGTTTACTCTAACCCATTATTTGGCTGAGTGTACTGCCAACCTCCGAGTGTACCGGTAACCCCTATTGTCGGCCGCGCGTACTGCCAACCTATGGTGTTAACCGTGAAGGTTTACAGTCATATATTGTACTGTGATGGATTAGCGATGTTTATTCCCATTCAAACATTAATGGCAAGTGTCTAAGATATATATTATTTGATATAAAGTGTTTCGGGCATACATTTGCGGTACCAGTTTCTGAATGCTTAGAGGATCACCATCACTTAAGTCGTACGAATAGTATTTCAAAATATTTTTACAGGTCAATCCCAGCGTGAACATCCGGGCCTCCGGCGCCTATTCCATCATCCTCATTCAGGAAGATATTTAATTAATTGGCAAGGAATTCGCGTCGCAATAAAACCTTAATTAGTGCAATTTAAGTGGTTGATTGTTACCTGCTGTTGAGTAATCTAAAGGTGGGCTTCCTCTTCATGAGGAGTGAACCTTTCAGTTTTCACCATTTCGAGCCAGCAGCGATAAAGAATTTCACCGTAGGGTCCATCGGAGCACTAAGCGGCACGCAAACGATTATGTTTCAAGGGCGTCGTCGTCTTTCTCAAGGACGCGTCACTCAGGGTTTGCATTCAACTGTGCCTCCGGAGATAAAGATTGAGCTGAAGACGCGCTTTGGCTCCAAGGACGGAAGTATGGTACGGTGCGATATATTTTGTACCCCAATTAAGTAATGCCCTTATGTAACGAAAAATATCGTCCTCAAACGAATTATAGTTATTAGTAATTTCAAACGAAAATCATCATACTCTCATCTTGTGAGAGAAAAAAGCCTGCTCGGTGATTTATGAGTAATACGAATTTTATCCTTTATTATTCCAATATGTACCAATAGAGGTCAACTTGACTTACTGCGTTAGAGAGACTGATGTCCAGAGAAGTGAAAAATACTTCAAGTTTTGTTGGAAATGATTCTTAAAAATAAAATCAATTGTCACATCCAAATTGAGAGTTAAGAATTTAAATTATGATACGGCAGATATAATTGATGCATAAATAAATGAGAATAAAACAAAACTGTGTGGATTATACTAGATCAAGTTTTTTTTCCGTTAAACATGAAAAAAATTCCGCAAAATAAAGCCTGAAACAATCTGTTTAACATGAAGGAAGCTGCAGCAACATGTTTTGTGTTGCTGTCGGCATCCTTCAATGAAGAAAGATTAGAGAAAATGGTTCCTCACTCGGAAAATACCCCTTGCCAGGACCTAAAGGCTACTCTTCGTAAAGAAGTGCTAGAGCAGTGGAGTACATCTTGGAGAGACGTGCGTAATAACAAACTACGCAGCGTAAAGTCGGTAACGTCAGTGTGGCCCACTTCCGTCAGGAACAGTCGCAGAGAGGAAGTCGTCATCACACGGTTGAGAATTGGGCATTGCGCCTTGACCCACTCTTTCCTCTTTACAGAAGAGAAGATTACACCTCGTTGCGATGACTGCGACTCTCCTCTCAGTGTCCGACACCTCCTGGCTGAGTGTGACAAATTCCGGACTATGCGCGAAAAGCTGGGTATCAGGGGAGACCTAGAACAAGTTCTAGGAGAAGATCGTGATCGTCTAAGCCGCATTATATCCTTTTTATAAGTAACTGGCCTTCTATATAAGATTTAATATATTGTCGTATATTTTTTCCTTTTTATTTCTATCGCCGACATATCCAATTTTTATTTTAGTACACTATATAGACTGCGTGGTGCAAATGACCTTAGTCGTCGTCGCACCCATAAAAACTTAAACCTACCTACCTACCTCGGAAAATACGCCTAAGTAACGGCAAGTAATACGTAATAAAATAATATAAGGTATGCACATTACAATGAGAAAAATTTAAAACAAAAATATCTTGTTTTATTTTTTTTTTGCTGCCTTGCGGACTTATTTTCTGATATAAACAGCACATCTGATATAAACAGTGCCCCTTATGGATCGTATGCCTTGTACGACCTTTACTTTATGACACTTCCGTTGGTGCCACGCTGATGAAATTTGGCACATAGATATAAAAAAAAGTTGTATGCTTCTTTGAGTGTAATCAAAGTCTTAGAAATTTGACTTTATGAATGACCCAGAATGGGGATCGAAACCAATACTTTGCCTCTCGGGATTTTAATGCTAGAAAAAATTGAGATGCGAAAAAGTCCGAATTTTATGGACGAAAATTTTAAACTGTTGATTTTTGGGCACGACGGAACCACTTTCCTTCACGAAAATGACATCCATGCCCCCTGAAATGGGACAGTTAAGGTCATAGGGGTGATGAAAAGCGAATCGGGGCAACAGAAACGTGTCGAATCATAGGCTTAAAATCATAGTTAGGAATAATAAGGTTGGTGGTGTAGTATATGAAGAGAGACAAGTGGATCGGTCAAATCGATTGTTGAGCTGCATCAAGCCAACTAATTAGCGTTCGCGGCCGGTGTTGATGATGATTATGATGAGATAAATGGTTGGAATTTCTCACTATTTCGTCTTCGACTCGCGTAGTTGCGATGCCTCTGAAACTGGAGCGGAAAAGCAAGGTTGTTGTCAGGGGACCACATTTCACGGTCGGTTAGAAAATAAGAAGAAATGGCGGGGTGGAGGGGGTTGTCGAATCGCTCCGGAGAAAATTTCGCTTTCGCGCGGTAGGGGGGGGGGGGGGGGGGGTAACACGAGCTTCCAAAAGTAAAAGAGGAGGAGCTCCACTGACATGGTGAGGGAGGGTTCGTCACGCCGTGAAAAGTAAAAATCGTGGGCGCGTCTCCGATATGTGGAGCGCGGCACAGATTTTTCAAGACGTTCGAGGCTAATTAAATTGTCGTTATTTCTTGCGGAGTCGAGAGAGGGGAGGAGAAGGAGGGGAGGGGGGGGGGGCGTGTCCGCGGAACCAGAACTCGCCCTTTTTCTCGACGTGACGGAGAACGAAAAAGCAATTCGATACGCTTCGATATCCGTAATAAAACCTCTGGGTTGGTCGGTCGAAATAATTTTCACCTCGCAAAACTGCTACCAGAAATTTGTTTGGCCCCGATCAACGTTTCGCACCTGACGAGACCTCGATTCCGCTAAATGTAATAATTTAAAGTCAGTTCAGCCTGAATTTTTAACGTAAGAAAATTTCCTACGGAAGCTCCTCCAAATCGCTCCGCGAAAGGTGAGAAGTGGAACTTTTTAAGATTGGACTCGTGTGCTGGTATTCCAACGTTAAAGCTATGTGTAAGTTGAAATCCAGACCTCTTTATTATTAATATATGGATGGTTTTTCGTGAGTTTAGGTATTTTATTAAAAATGAAAACTATTCAACTTCTGGCCGACGTTACGGAAATTTTATTTTTCCTTCTTCAAGTTTTTTTTCTTGAAGAAGGAAAAATAAAATTTCCGAAACGTCGGCCAGAAATTGAATAGTTTTCATTTTTAATAAAAGACCTAAACTCACGAAAAACCATCCATATGTTAAAGCTATGGTTTGAATTGTGGGAAAGATTATCAAACTATATAGTTTTTGTACTGCTTTCGTTCTCTTTCGAGTGTCGAAAGGATCGAAAGGTGTGGTTATGTATTTAATTGGGATGTGTAGGTTTGTGTGAGCAAACAGGAAACGAGGTAAGGATTTAGTGCAACCTGAAATCGGCGTAAGCCTAGCCTTTGTCACGAAATGCGCCAAAGGATCCACTGTTTACAGTCATGCCCGAAGGATGGGGTACTACGCTAAGCGTACTCAGTTATGGACTGAAATACTGACCATATCGCACACATGTACTTACATAATACCCACCCAGCCACCATAAAGGTATATCATGCATAAAAAAGGATTAGTAATAATATACTAGTCAGTACTTCACAATTTAAAAAAATATAAAAATACCAAAGAAAGGATTCAATATGATGCTGCTAGTTGGGTTTGCTTTACGTCCTTACCAACATGCAGCTCGATTGATACACACGTATTGATAATATTGGATATTTTTACAACTATTCATATCCCTAATTGTACGAGGAGGAAAGGACATTTTGAATCTGTCAGTTCGGCATTCATCTTATCTAATTTTATGATCATGGTCCAGTCTACCATATTAAGTTGGAGTTCGCAGATTATTACTAACATCATCAGTGAAAATCTTAGCTTGGAATTTAGTTAAGAGATTAAGTCTAAATTTCAACGTAGGGTCTGATAATTATTCCCATTTTAGCTGATCTAATAGACTGGTTACGCTAATCTAATATATATACAGCCCTTTGCGTCACTGACTCACTCACGTATACAAATTCTAACCCACTTCTAGATATGCTAGAGACTTGAAATTTGGTGTGTAGGTAGCTTTCAAAAATTGATCGGAGGGAAAAATCTGAAAAGTGCAAATTTTTAATTTTAACTATGGTTAAATAATTAAAAACCGTTATTTTCCGTGTTTTTTCGCCTTTTCTCGAACCTGGCTCCTTTGTTTATGAATATATCCATATCAATGTCTCAACTTAAGCTGAGGGATAGATGTTGATCGATACTTGATCGATACTGCATTAATTGTTTCTCAATAATCGAAATGATACATTCGATACTATGCTTCAAAGTCGAAATTTCATCGATATTTAGGACCTTTTCGTGGTTTTTTAGTTGTACCGTCTGAACTATTGATCTAATCAAAATTCTGACAATCCATTTTCTTTAGGCATTGGAACTTTCTTTCCAACGGTGTAAAGTGTTTGTTTCCACGACGGTAAGTGACGGAGCTACGTGATGTCAAAGTCGACTTACGTTTAGAAATTTGTGACCTTTTCGCGGGTTTTTAGCTGTTACGTCTTAACTATTGATCTAATCAAAATTCTGTAAGTACATTTGTTTTAGGCATTGAAACGCTCTAACTAACGGTGTAATGTGTTTGTTTCAATGACGCATAGTGACGGAGCTACGTGACGTCATACTCGCATTACGTTTAGCGTCACTTACGTATACAAATGCTAACCCACTTCCAGTATAGCTAGAGATTTGAAATTTGGCGATGAGGTAGCTTACCAATAATGCTCAGAGGAAAAAATCCGAAAACAGCAAATTTTTAATTAAAACAACAATTAAAAAATTAAAAATGGCGGATTTCCGTTTTTTCCCGCCGTTTCTTGAATTTGGCTCCCTTGTTAATCGACGGATTGTTATCAATATCTCAAGTTAGGCTGTAGCATAAATGGTGATTAATATGTTGCTAACCGTTTCTCGATAGTCGAAATGATAGATTCGATACGATTCCTCGAATTCGAAATTTCATCGAAATTTGATACCTTTTCCCGGTTTCTTTGTTGTAACGTCTGAACCGTTGATCTAATCAAAACTCTGACAAATACGTGTATATAGGTATTGAAATGCTCTAACTAAGGGTGCAAAGTGTTTGTTTCTATGACGCGTAGTGACGGAGCTACGTGACGTCAAATTCGAATAACGTTGGAAAATCTTCGATTATTCTAAATATCCATATTATCATTCGTGTTGCTTTGGTAATAGCGAGATTTATTCATTGTTACGTAACGTCTATTCTTACGAGTGCTCAACACTATAAAATTCACTCCCTTTCCCCGCCAAAAATTCAAGATTGTGGTCGCCCGAATTCGTCGTACACAAGACCCCTTCCGTCAAAGCTGAATTTTTGCTAATTGAAACTTCCGAAGCATACCTAAAAAAGGATATAGTTTTTACGTGATCTGTAGATACACGTAGCTGGTGGCCGGACAAAAACTCAGACGCCCTACAGGATCATCTTGATCTTATAGAAAACTGGCTTGACGACTGGCGACTGCAGGTAAACCCGTCTAAATGTGCCAAACTCTGCTTCACTTACAAGTCCACCAAACGTGACAATTTTTCCTTGACCTTATACAATAAATTCATACCCCAAGTGACTGAGACTAATTTTCTAGGAGTGACTCTAGACGAACGAATTTCCTTCTCTGGTCATACCTCCAAAATACTTTCCACCGTAAATAAAACTACACATGCACTTCATCCCTTCATTCACTTCCATAGTCCCACTTCACTAAATAATAAACTCCTCATCTTTTTCAGCAACATCCTCCCACAAATCCTCTACGCCTGCCCTATTTGGTACACTATCAATGCAACCAAGAAACAACAACTTCAAACTGTCATCAACAAAATTGCACGACGTATTGCAGGGGCCCCCTGGTTTATTTCAAATGCCCGAATTCAGGCGGATCTCCATATTCCACAGCTCCAACAATTACTGGATAATAACACCGGAAACTACGGCATCTCTGTCAGATACTCCACTAACCCTCTGATATCCTCCCTATGGTCTCCTAATCTACCAACCGGCAAACACCCTTATCCTCATGAAAAACTCCCTCAGCTAATTCCTACCCGCAAACGCAAGCTCCCAGAATTCCAAAAGGACCTCTCCCACCTTCCTTCCATCCATCTTCCCCACCGTCAATTTCCCTCAACACCAGCCTTGGCTCCAGTCACCCAAGAACAGCTGCCTACCAACCTGCAGAACCTTGAAGAAGTTGAAGAGAACGCCGCGATGCTGTCTACGGTTTCCCTCTCTCCTAATATTACTCCATCTCCTCATACCCCTGCCTATCCTATGCAAATTTCACCACCCTCAACTCACCCTGGTTGCGGTAGAAGCGGGGCAACCCATAATAATCTCTTACCTCCTTTCCCTGACTGACCGTCCTTGTCTACTTCCTACCCTAAGTCCATCCTTTAACCTCGACAAAACCCCCAATCTAAATCCCCAAATACCCTTATTAAACATTAAACACCTTAATAAAATAACCTTTCACTCCTTCAACCTCGGCACAACTTCCTTCCCCTCTTCACACCAAATCCCATAATAATAATTATTATTTAAAAAAAATCCTACCCCTCTGGCTATCATCCAATACATCATCACCACCACGGCCGGCAAGAGAAACAGCTGGGAACGGTGATATAGGCTTACTCCACCAACTTGGACTTGGATCCTTATACCTTTCCTCCCGGTCTGAAGCGCCTATTAGTGCGGAAACAGACTTGAAAACACCCATAATTAAAACGATGTTTCCCAAACGGTTGTACGAAGTTGAACACGGACAGCTTCACCCACAGACGACTATACGTACTAAGCAGGGTGAGAAGGCCGGACGACATTGTCGTCCTGGTCACTCTAGAGAGACTAAGAGATGGAGTCGCTTACGCGAAGAATATCGTGTACAACGAACTTCTTCTTTGATACGAACTACGACCATGCCAGTAGGACAGGGGGCCTGGCTCAAGAAAACTCCCATCGGCATTAGGCTAGGGTGCCTGCCAGAAGAAAACTACCCGCCTTCTCTCGACATAGCAGTAGGCCAGGGGAACTGCTATGGAAAAACTCCCCCCCGATAATGTCGCCCATAGAATGACATGGCAGTTGGCTAGGGAAACTGGCTAACAAAACTTCCCGTCACCAACGTCACATATATGTGACAGTAGGAAAGGTACGTAGGTAGCTTTCCGAAAATGACCGGAGGGACCTATCCGAAAACCGCAAATTTTTAATTTTAACAACGATTAAAAAATTAACACTGGCGGATTTCTGTGTTTATCGCCGTTTCTCGAACCTGGCTCCCTTGTTTATCGACGTATTCAATTTTCTCTGTAAGTACATCGGAAATAGTCCTTTTGATACGACCCCTCAAATTCAAAATTTCATCGACATTTTGGTCATTGGCGCGGTATTTTAGACAAAACGTCAAAACCGTTGATTTACAATGAAATCAGACAATTTATTTCTTTAGCTATTAAAGGTGCAAATTATTTGTTCCTACGTTGCGTATTTCCCCCGTCAGAAAGTTATTTATAGGGTATTGCCACAATTGGCCGTTAGATGGCGATAATGCACTCAAGCTCCGACAGGAGTTGAATCATCGTTGTTACTCTTGTTTTACATAAATATATCTATAGTAATCATTTCATTTTAAAAATCTGAAAGTGTTCATATGTATTGTATAGTCCCTGTTCCGGTTCCTGCGTAGTTTTTTAAACAGAAGAGCGACAATGATTAATACTAAAAGTTGCTTTATGCGGCAAAACGTATAAAAAACGATGAGTTTCCAAACCGGTAATTCAATGGCCCAGGGTTAGGCTATAGTGATTTTCGGTCGCTAGTATCCTGGCAGGCCTTTGACAAGGTATGGCATGACGGACCAGTTGTCAAAGTCGTCAAACTTCAAATCCGCCCATACCTTTTCAAAATTGTTCAATCCTTTACACACAACAGAATGTTCCAACTCAAATACCAGGACTATCTCTCCCCGACCAATATGGCTTACACGGGGACCCTTTCTAATATACACATCGACGACGTTCCGACGTCACCCCTCACAGAACTATACCTCTACGCCGACGAAACCACCAGACGGATATCACTTGGACCTGATTGGCGCATGGAAACTGGAGATGAATCCGGCCAAATGCGCCAAGTACTGCTTCTCGTTCAAAAAACACAAATATGACAACTTCCCGTTAACCCTCTAAATTCGCTGTATCCGTCCTATTCTACATAGAGAGGTCCGGTAAAAACCCAAATGCACACAATTAAACGGCGAAGCCGTTCAGGGGAGGGGAAAACCAAAGGGGGTTTTAGGGGGCGGAGCCCCCTAACGAGCGTAGCGAGTATAGTTATTATACCATCCCATGTAAAGGTGCACACTTGTAGGGACCGGAATTTCGTAGAAAAATATTTACACGGCCACAATATGGATTCGAACCAGATCCTTCAAGGTAGGAAACCAGTGCCCTATTCAGCACAGCAAACCCGATCCATAAAACTCAACGAGCTAGGCACTTGCGATAAAATCGCAATTGCTATTGAGAGCCTAGAACGCTGACTGTTTAAACATGTGCACTGCATATAGATAAGCCTCAAGTATCCATGAATGCATAATTTCTCGAAGCTCACTTCATCTTGAGGTTCTGATTTTTCTCCTCTTTTAAGTGTACATTCTCATGCTTCCCTCTTGCCTACCATGTAATCGTTTCCGTGATTAACTCTCATCCATGCATTCATCAACATCATCGATCAAGCGAAATACACGTTTCACATTTCTCTGTGTCTCCTCTTTTAGTCTTTCGTGATATCTTGTTTCCAATCGTCATTCAGGCTCTGGACGAACGCTCATCCCACTTGGCTTTCGTGTTGTGGAATAAAATTTCAAAGGGAATAATATTCCCAATGGCCGTTTTTCGGTTCCGTCATATAGTTTCATTCCGACATACTCGTAATTTTGTAAGACATGTGATATTGATCACTTTCATACAATTTTTAGCTAGGAAGTTACCCAAAATTTACATCACAAATTTTGATAGCAATGAATTTGAGAGATTTTTAAAGCTGTGTTTGCGAAAATTTAACTGTATTCATGTGCTATCTTCATATTTTCAACTCAACACATTTATCAGAGACGTTTAAGGTCTACTGACATCATTACCCACCCTATTTTCACATAAAACTCTGCCATAGTAGCCTAGTTTTTTTCCCTTTGATAATTAACCGAAGCCTTATTTAACGGGGTGCCACCCGCGTAGTTAATTTTCTTCTCCGGTGCATTTGCTTGGAATTTGCCGTTGCTCTTCTCTCGCTTGGCAAGGTCATCTGCATGCTTCATTATATTTATCAACGAATCCGAAATTGAGGGATGATTACTGAAACAACAGTATTTATGTTACGAATACCGAGGTAATTGTTCATGAACCAAATTTTTCATTATTAGTGGATGAAAATTCTGCACTATTCTGATCTAGATGAAATTTAAGAATTACCCCTTTCTCAGATAAAAGAGCGCACTGGCTCCTTGTTAATATCTCTATCCTCCTCCTTTGATTATCTTAAATTATAAGCACCAAAATATGATTTTACCTCATTTATAAATTCGTATGCTTCTTGGCACTTCTCAATGTCACAAGTTTGAGATATGTTTTATTCGCAGAGAATTCTTAATTTTTTTTGGTCGTCATGGCTTTTCAAACGATTTTATTTTTTTCACTTAGGCAGTCTTTTGCATGAATATCTTATTTTCATCAACTATTTCGTAACGTCCCCTAAGCGGGGCTTAATTACACTCGTAATGAATTGCGTATAGCTGGTCGGGAAGGAAAGATTGTAGGTTTGCATTGAGGTCGTTTACCAGGTTTTTTCAATGCCGAATTTCATAGAGTTTGTAAAATAAAAAGACCCGTATTTTTCCGTTCTTCGATCCGTCAATTAGTTCTCGAGTTATTAGCGGCGAAAATCTGATGCTTTCAATTCTCTCGTAATAGTGGGCGTGCGAAGGACTCGTGCGTCATACACTTCGGCCAATCACAACTGAGATTGCACAGCACCTTCGTCCAGTTACAACATGGGGGACGCACAGCTGATTCTACCAATGGAAGTGGTTGTTCCTCTCTGTGCGGGGTATTTATAAAGGCACTGCATATTTGACTGCATCGTAATTTGTGAATAAGCGAATAAACTTCAGCACACTTGTAGTCACGCCAAAATGCATGCGAAAATATTTCGTACTTCAGTTGTTTTGGGTTATTTACGGAGTGCGACATGATTTGTGCAGTCAGACCTCCCGTCTTCACTTCCTCTTCCCCTGCGTTCTTCCTCAAAGCAGTCGAGGACGGGAGGTGGATGACGTAGATATCCTGAACGCAGCTCGTTCGATGGGCGTCACCTTTTGCTTATTTTAATTTTTTAATTAGTGACTGAATGGCTCTGGTTGGAAGATGAATTTTTTCGCTAACATTAGTTTTTCGTTTCCATCTAACGATTTTGCGTATAAAATAGCGTTTTCGGTTCCGAATAAACGCCCCCATTACGGACTTCATCCGAGTCCATTGTTGGGAGGTTAGGGAGAGGGTCTGTTGTCCACTTCCTCCTATATTTGTAAAGGGACGGTATGATAACCTTATTAGCGTAACCAGTCTATTAAATGAATTAAATTGGGAATCATTGTCAGATCTCAGGTTGAAATTTAGACTTAATCTCTTAAATAAATTCCAAGACCATATTTTCAGTGATGATATCTCTTCTGGGTTATCTCTT
Source organism: Platycnemis pennipes (assembly GCA_933228895.1). Taxonomy (NCBI): domain Eukaryota; kingdom Metazoa; phylum Arthropoda; class Insecta; order Odonata; family Platycnemididae; genus Platycnemis; species Platycnemis pennipes. The sequence goes on along the minus strand of OW121853.1, from coordinate 117,946,944 downwards.
CTGACGATTTCTATGTTACCTGGTAACCAACAGAAATAAAAAGATTATTATTATTATTATTATGTTAAAAATATTTTGAGGACCCCAACTTACTATGGTAGACTGGACCATAATCACAAAATTAGAGAAATTGATTGCAAACTGACAGATTCAAAATGTCCTTTTTTCCTCGTACAATTAGGGATATGAATAACGGTAAATGTATCCAGTACGAGTGTAGCAATGGATAACATTGGTAGCTGCATGTTGGTATAAAGACTTAAAGCTAACCCAAATAACAGCATGTTTTTGCATGTATGCTTTGCTATTTTAATTTTTAATTGCATATTTTATGCATGATATGTAGTGCATGTTTGGTGAGAGTTCACCCCCTGCCACACACCTTTATGGTGGCTTGCAGGGTATTATGTAGATGTAGATATCTTCCCCCGCTCCTACATTCTCCCTTTGGCACTCTCTCGCGAGTCCCTTTTCAGAATCCAGTTTCATCCCCCTTCCCCGCAACATTCCCCTCCCTCCCCCCCCCCCTTTCTCAACCCTCATCCCCCTCCGTTTGGCCGCCGCCAGAAGGTTTCATTCACCGACCGACTGCTGCGCATACCTGAGATGTTTCCCTCCCTCCCGAGCCGGAAGTGTTTGTTGCCGTCTCACCCTTCAAACTTAAACCTTTCCCCTCATCCATCCCTTCCGTGCAGCAAGAAATAAAAAAACCCTCAGTCTCCTTTCTCCGCTTCGAGATAATAATTTCAACCCCTTCGCCTTCCTTAACCCACCCCCTAAGGCACTGACGACCTCTCCATAGCCCGAGGTGATCAACACTGTTCACCCGAGGAAGAGAAGATGTTACGCCCTCGTTTCAACTGGGAATCAGCCGCAAAAAGGTTTCTTTTTACTGAGGACTGTTCAGTACTTATTCTATTCATCTTTATGATGGTAGGAAAACATGGTAATTGTACGAAGAGTAGCGTATGATTTAACTCCGTCTTGGATGTTTTTTTATTTTAGGTGTCGGCTTTCACCTTTAGTCAAAATTGCGCGTATCTCTACATTTGTAGTGGTGATAGAATATGATTTGTACGGGCTACAAGTGCGCAGGTTTAATATCGTACGGTGTAGTGACATAAATCTTAAAGCTATTACGCATAAAACATCAATGCCAGAGTCGGAATTTGAACCCGTGACCTTTGGATTGCCGTGCAAGTACTTTACCGAACTTACTACGGCGTTTGGTATGCCTTTCCCGCTGTAATTGATATGCTATTCCTCTGTACATAAGCACAAGAAATAATCAAGGCATTTCACATTATTAAGCTAATATTCGTCCTCAATTGATTGTATCGTTAAATGTTCCCATTTTTTTTCTGTTAAAATTTTGCTTAAAACACTAGCCGTAATCACAATACTAACGAATTGAATTAATGGATGAAGGCGATAATTTGTGGAAGTTGCGAACGTTAAACATTGTAAATGAAAGTTGGAAAGTTGAAAGTGGAAAGTACAAAGTCGTTTCATTTACAATGTTTAACGTAATACTAACGAAGAAATGAGGATATGGAAAAACACATCGGTGGTTGCTAAGTAACGCGTGTTAGTAAACATTATGAAGCCTGGTGGAATTGAAGCTCGTAAATATTATTTAAAAAACCGTGAACTACGGTATACTCTTGCCCCACTACGGAGGTGATTTTAAGCAGGAAAGGCAAGTGTATGCAGTGTTCTCTTCTAACAGTCATATCATTGTTATTTAATTTGCAAATATGATGCATATACATTTAGAATAATTAACTGTAGCCGATGTTTCTACCGTTTTCGTCAATGGCGGATTTATTATTAATACCATTCTCCAGTGATTGGGACGTGGCCTTGATTTGCGTCCAGATGACTCGGTTCCCCATGATCGCGAAATGAAATTGGTGGAGTTCAATTTCCAAAATGGCGGTTTAATAAAAAAATCCATTATTATTGATCACTCGTCGAACAAATTGCGACAAGAATATAATTTCCCCTACCCGATTCCATTCAATAATAGTAATGAAATAACTGGATAATCCCGTTTTGGTCGTATAACTGCCAGATAAATATTTCGATAACGAGTATCAAATGAATGAAATAAATTGTTAGTGACAGCTGCGCAGCGGAATTAACTAGGCTCCAACTGAGGTAGGTCGTTATAAGCATCCCTCTGCAAAAAAGCTGTTGGATTTCAACAGTGGGCCCAATCTACGGTTCATATTTTCAATAGGTTTTCGCAAAGAGATGAATGTAGCAAGAATAATAAAATGGAAAAAAATTACGGAAATACTTCTCAATTTCCAGCGCATAAATAGTCAATTAACAGATTCCGCTTCCTTTTTTGGCACTGACATGAAACTATCGGACTTGAATATAGCCTATTCCTTCAGAGCCTTATATAGTCAAATTGTTTGCTAGCCAAAATCGGGCCTTATTGATTCCGTGACATCTATTATAATCATGGAGGATCCCCGAATATTTATATTCATTACCGAAATAAGGCATCGGATCCCGTTCACTGATTATGCGTTTCTGACTGGCTCCTGTAGCTTACGGAAGGTACCTCTACAGTTTGAAGTCCAAATACTATTCCACTGTAATCAGGATACAAAGCACAGACCCACATTTCCAATATGAGATGGGAAAATTGTCCAGACCCGACAATGGCCAAATTTCGACTTGACAAGTCTAGAGATTTTTGGACAAATACAAGTGGATTTGTCGGAGCTCTGACGTCACAACCTCCGTATCACTCCGTATCGGATACGATAGGATTGTTATACTCCGTATCACCCCCTGCCACACACCTTTGTGATGGCTTGCAGGGTATTATGTAGATGTATTGCCGGGGCTCCAGAATGGCGACTTCTGTGGGGGTGAGTGTGTTTGATACCGTGGCGATCATCTCGAATAGGTAACCAAGGAATCACGTGGTACAAACAGGAATGCCTCGCAAATTCAGCGTTTCTGAATCGCTTTTACCATTTATTAATTGTTTTCACTTGAGTTTTTCTCATCTGTCTCGACAACAGAGCTGAGATAAAACCAGCAGTGAGATACCAGATGAAATAAAACACAAGTGTAAACAGTGTATGAGGTTGTAAATCAGTGGTTTTAACACGCCAAATTCTCGAACCATTCGTGTTTGTACCACTTTTATGCCACCTTGGTTATCTATTCGAGATTAACTTGATCGTGCCAAGCACACTGGATAAGAATGATTGGGGCTAGGTTGGTTTCGTTGCCATGGGGAGGAGGTTATTTACGCCTCGTCAAAGCAAGTGCCCTTGCTCTGTTCGAGAGCTGTTCTACGTCGGATTGATGCCTGCTGCGACGCAGTTCGTTCGAGATTCGAGAGAGAGAGGAAGCCTTCTCTTTAGGGAGGGGTCATGGATACGCCACTCAGAATCGGACATGAGTTGTCGAGATGGCTCCAATAAAAAAGCTAGCCATGTTGGTAGGTTGTGATTCAAAGGTGGAAGTGATGCAATGCGGAACGCATCTTGTGGTTAATTGTTCTAGAATCTTATTGTATCATCAGAACTAATACTCTTTTTTCGCAAAACTCTTGTTTCTGTCAGTAGTAGTTGCGAAGTTTCTGCCTCTTTTATTTTTCTTGTAGAAATGTGATGCTCCAGTTATAATTATCCCCCCTAGTATAACTTGCAAATCGGCCGATTTGGGCTGAAATGAGAATAGCATTATTTAATAGGAATATCGTGTTTTTGCATGTGAAATGTTACTCTTCCTGGCCCCTATTTACCGGAAAATAATGCCTTATCCGGCATAATATTACTTGCGTTCCAAAAGCATTTTCGGCCATGTTCTATTTCATGATATATTTTACGATATGTGTTTGAGTTAAAATACCTATCATAGCTTCCCAAAGCGTCAGTGTAATGTAAAACAGAACAGTATACCTATAACATGAGACTATGGCCCGGTACTGATCAAATTATTCGCAATGTTATGTAGCTTGATCCTTACTGAATATAAATATGAATTACATAAGTACAATCCCAAAGGCCGGACGTGCCCTGGTAGTGAAATTAAAGGTGAAAAAAATAAAATAATGTCAAGAATAATAATTGATGTGCCCTTGTAAATTTATCACCAACATTCTATTTCTCGCCTTTTCCTGACCAGAAGGATTGAGATAATGACTTGATCAATTTGGGTAAATATGACCGTAGTAAAATTCTTATCACATTGAATTATACGTTGATGCGTTTGCCTGCTTAACCACGAAACAGGAGGGACTTCTGTTCCTGGGTGAGAGGGCTAGAAAAAACCCTTTTGACTCTTGTAGGGCGGCCTGTCAAATGAACAAATATCAATGGGGAAGACAGCTAGTAACTGTTGTAGTTAGTCTTTCCGATTGCAAAAAAATTAATATCGCTTCGGGGAATTATATTTTTTATCGGAATTTGTATGGCTACAGTGCATACCTATACACTTTGTTTGTCTTGCAGGACCACAAGAGTGACGTCGGTTCCGTTCCTATCCCATCATCCCCTCTGGTCAATGGAGCTGGCACAACGAGGTCGTTTGGTAAGTCAATGGTCGCAGGCGGTGTGTCCGCTTTAGATGCGCATCTAAACCACGAGGCGACCGAAAATTCGGACGCGGGTTTTTTTTGCCAATCCCTTTGCGGGTCCAGTTAGCGGGAGAACTCAAATTTTTACACGTTAGCATCTATCATTCACCGAATACCCAGTTATTTTTTACCTGTGAACGAGACTTCCCTGGTGAACTATTCAGGAAGGCTTATTCTAGGAATTGACTGGTCATGTTTGACGAAACACTACGGCGCTCCGGTTGTACATACTTCAACTGAGGTCGCCTGTGTATTCGTAAATGGGTGACGAGCCTACTTGTCCCTGAAATCTACAAGACTCTTCAATGCCTTGAAGGATGACTGTGGGGAACCAAGTGGGAAATTGGTATCGGGGAATGAAGTCAGTTATTGACCACGACCCAATGCGCTGCATGTGCACTAGAAATAACCCTAATTAAAATTCTTGCCTTATCTTCCTTTACCAATTTAGGTCATGTTATCTATATTTATATGATGACTGAGCCTCTCATCGTAGAAATGCAAGTTTTACACGAGGGCAACGTGATTGTTACCAAACGGGTAATGCAGAGCCTCTTTCAGTATAAGGTCTCTGAATTACCCATTTTAGAGAGGATTCCTAACATTCTGCCTTTATCTATTAGACCAGTTGTATTCTACAGGTTAGAGAATGATTCCATTAACTCTTACAGAGTCTTATTGTCATATATTACGGATACATATTTGGAGTTGAGTGTGTGTCAAACAGGTGGACAGGTAAATAAAACTTTTTGTCTAGCAGTTGTCTAAATCTACAGCCGCTAATTAATCTTTCACCTGACTCATCTCGCCGAAAGAGAGGACGTCATGAAATTATTGTGTTTGAATAAAATATTAATGAAACATTTGCACTTTTCCGCACATATAAAAAATATAATAATAATAAACCCAACCAAGTATTCAACGCTTTTGCGTCATTATCAATGGTTACACTTAGGTGACCTATCAGCAAGGGCCCCTTGATAATGACGCATTGGTGTTGATCTGTTTGTTTGGGTTTATTATTTAAAAAATCTGTATGGTAAAGCACAACTGTTCCATTAACATTTTCTGATGTACTTCCACAAAGCTACCCCCGAAGGAGTAGAAACTATCTTGTATGTATTTTCTGTGTGATTTAACTGTGAAGTATTTTGATTCATAAAGTGGATTAATAAGGCCCATTTCCATTAAAAAGTTAAGTTCATCTCTAGCTGAATTAACTATTGTTTCCTAATAAATGTGGTTGAACACAGCTATAGTAATTCCAAGGTATGGCAATTTTCCACATCATGGCGGGAACTCTCTTCGCCCTCGCAATATTCTGTGAAAAATCTAAAAACCTTCGCATAGAGAATATATCATTACTTTATGTATTAAAAACGAAAATTAACTGCGCTCTAAAGTCGTCACTACATCCCAGAAATTACCGTCTGTCAGGTAATTATCGCACGTAAAGTCACCTGAAACCTGTCGCTATCTTCTTCGCAGGAATGTTGATGAAATTTTCTTGGCGATCGAAATATAATCTTTGAATGCCCAGTGGCTAGCTAGGGTTCGGATGTAATTAGTTGTTTTCTCTTTCATTTGAGCGTTAGACTTGTGATTATTCTCGACCGGATTGCAATTTCGCCTTGGGGTGTGTGTTTGAAACCGTCGAGATTTTCTCGAATAGGTAACCAAGGAGTCACGTGGTACAAGCACGAATGGTTTACAAATTTAGTGCACCTGAATCGTTCGTTACAACGTCATTAATTGTTTTCACTCGAGTTTTTCTCATGTCTCGACTATAGAGACCCCAGATGATAACATAACGCAAGCGTAAACAATAAATGAGGTTGTGATCAGTGGTTTTAACACACTAAATTTGCGAACCATTTGTGATTATACCACATAATTCCTTGGTACCCTATTCGAGATAATCCCGACGGTTTCAAACACAACCTTCCTGGGGAAGGAAATTATTTCTTAGGGCTGCCACACTAGCACCCCGAGTTGCATCTATCCAGTGGTGTGGTATTAAAAATTACATTTAAAAATATATCTGCTACTCTGCGTCGGTTTTACGTTACATACATGCATATTGTTATCGTTAACCTTATATTTAAAGCAATTTATTCGAATATAAAATAGGGCCTAACAATGTGCGAACTCTGTCGATTCGAGATATCGCGCGTATCATGCGAGACACGATCCACCGGCGCGTGCTTATAAGGAGGTTAACCCGACGATGGCCCCGCCCTTGTCCTGCATAAATATATAAACATGTAAAAAAGGAAGTATATAAGTATACAGGCGCGGAAAGGCTGTGGGACAGCCGGCGCGCGGGTTGATTTCCGTTTTATTTGCGTCCAATCGGCTATCTCGCCGACCTGTCAACGGCCTAATGAGATTCAGAGCCGGACTGCGGATAGCTCCGTTGAGTTCCACTCTCTTCGCGCTCAACTGCGGCTTAGCATGTGCCTCGAACTTGAGAGAAGCGATGCGCAAGACAGTGTGTAAATATGGACGCCTCATGCTGTGTAATATTCAGCATCCCTATTACTTCACAAGGAGCTTAATTTCACCCTACATCTAACTTGTAAACTTAGGTTCATCGATGTAATCTTTTTTTTTTGCAACTTCGAGTTAACAGTCGCAGCAGTGAAGTGTGGTTTAGTGAAAGTTAATCATGATGACTTCCTAAATTTTCACGGTTCCGTCCTGCAGGAATTTTAATGGTACAAGTGAAAACAACAATATTTCAAATGCGTGGAATGCGTTAAATTTTAAACGATAGGAGAAGTAACAAATGTGAAGAAAATTATCAATATTGTTCATAAGTGCTATTCATCATCATCATCATGGGTCAGCAATCCTAGGATTGGTTTGACGCAGCTCTATACTTGATTTTTCTATCGGCCAACCTCTTCATATTGACGTAACTCCTCTCTTGTGAGGAGATGTGAAAAGGTGTGGCTTCACACCAATGTGAAGAGGTAGGTTTACCCACTATTCCGTTCCCATGTAGGTCGTTCCTTACAGTAATCCCGTATTCACTACATAAAACCACTCTATAAATCTTGATGTGCTCTATCTATCATCATCATCATCAGTCAACAATCCTAGTATTGGTTAGACGCAGCCCTCCACTTGATTCTCCTACCGGCCAACCTCTTCATATCGACGTAATTCTTCTCTTTTACATCCTTCACAACTTGTTCCATATATCTCATACGAGGCCTGCATTTTCCAATCTTCCCATTTGCTGTTCCTTTGACGATTGTCTTCGTTAGGCCATCGTGTCTAAGATATCGTGTCTAAGATTAAGTTGTCCCGTCTTCCTTTTAGAGTTCTCTGCAGACTTCTCTTTTCTCCCACTCTTCTTAGGACTTCCTCTTTACTTACTTATTTATAAGTGCTATTACCGCGTTAATTACTTACTCATAAGCACTTATAAGTACTATTACCAATGGAATATAAATAAATGGAAAACTTCGGAGAGTCCACGTATAAATAACACTTCACTGTTCATTTGGGTTTCTACTGTTCTGCAGTTATTATCTAGATACAGGAATAAAGATTTTTGGAAAAATAATCAACGTAATGTCCGTCTCCATTTGGTACTTCTTGTTTTCAATCAAAAAATTGTTGATGACCTAACCCCTTCCTTTATTGTACCGAGTTATATAATTAGCAATTTAGCACCTAATAATAACGATTACAGTACAGTCAAAACCCGGTTCGGCAATTTGTGTGTGAACTTCACAAAATTTATCATCCATTTTATAGAAATTCAGTTCCTCAAATTAACGTTTGAGAGCGCTCACACACGAGAAAGCAAGCGTGGAAAGGTTTTCGACACATTTGCGTCTTATGGAAAGCTGGTATTCCTAAGTGAATGAAATGGTGGAAATGTATCCTCAACCACTCTTGATTTCATACTTTTGAATCTTTTTGACTACATACTTTTTGACTACATACTCATTGAATGACATACTTTTTACTTGAATCGGGATTTCAATAAACACTGTTTCGCATTGCCTGAAGTTAAATAAATGGATGATTTACGCTGTTATGCGAAGAATATTAATTTTACTCATAGCAGCTAGGGCTTCATTTGAATGGGGTTAACCTTTTTGGTGTAGTTGTTTCAAGTTTTCTTCAATTTTCAAGGATTAATGTAAACTGGTCAATTATAAGTCCTACGGATTGGAGTGTGAAGTAATTCCCTGCAGAAACCACTTTATTAAAGCTTAATATGGTCTAATATGCATAGTATTATTTCGATTGGTTAAAGGCATTACTTCATTCCTCTCTATTCATTGCCAGCTAATTTCTCGATATTACTTCGAGAATCAGAGGTAATGAATGAATCGACCGATAGACTAACTATGCAGCGTTTAATGAAATTCATTCTTTGAAAACGTGATTTAATGACACCCATCATCAAATAAAATTGATTCTTTTTTCTCTTGGTGCTTCGGTCCAATGATAGTATTTCCCAGGTAAATTTTAGGATACATAATATGGGATGCATGCTACAGAAATGTTGCTTGGCAACTAAGGTTTTGACTACTCCTGCTCAAACGATAAGATGTATGTATTCTTCGGGAGGATGAAGTGTGCATTTAACTTAAATACAATTTATTGACTCTGATATAATTTACTTATAAATTACGTCACCTACCTAGTTTTGATAATACCTTCAGTGAGTGAATTTGAAGCAAACAAAGACGTGAGCTATGTTTTGATTTTGTTAATACTTATGGTGATTAATTATTTGAGAATTCTCATCAGAATGCGTTTAAAAAGCTTACCTATTGCCGTATGTAATAAAAATGTATGGCCTTGATACCACTGGTTATATGGAGAGGGAAACCTGAGAATTGATTCCGTAGTTACAATGTTGCATTTCCGTATTTCAGCAGTTACAATTTGTTCTCTATATCTGTGGTTGCATCCCATTTTAAGTTGCAAGAAATTATGAGAAAATCGCCAGCTATTTTATACGCTTGGATGCTTTTAAATCTTTTCGCGGGTGAATTGCTGTACAAAGCAAATTCCAGCAGACGAGGTGTGGAATGTGGAAAGAAGCAAGGAGTGGCAGAAAATTCACTCAATATTAGTTCACCAAGTCGAGAAAATGGGAGTTCTCGTTCGTGACCGTAGCCGTGAACGAGAACAGAGATTCCAGCGGTTCAGTGATTCGGACAGGAAGTCTCGGGATCCACTGGGCACCCATGGAGGTTTCGCATTCTGTGTATCAATTTCTGCAGGAAACGGGACACGAAAATGATGATGGTGGTCGCAAAAACTCATTCATCCTGGCACATGACATCCAGTGAAGAATGTATTTTTTTTCTTTCATCTCGTCTCACAGAGCGGAAAGTACGAAGGACCCAGAAAAAAACGTGGATGGAGGTGCACTGGTCCATCGAATGATTAGATTGGCGCATGCCAGCTAAACTGGAAGGAGAAAAGAGGAGAAGGAATGGCAGTGAAAATCATAACACTCCTAACTCGGACAGTTCAGTTCTGCAATATATCGTCTGCGATATTTTATATGCACTTAATGTGGTGACGTGGTTTTCAAATCTGTTAATCGCACAGCGTTACTCCTAATGGTTGGGAGGAACAGGAATAGGAAGTATTAAGGGTGTTAATTTCTCTTTTTAAATTTTGTCTTGGTTGCCTTCTTGATTTTATCTATGAAAAGATTTCCATGGGTGAGACAGCTAGGTAGGAATTTAAAGACATTCTCTTCCGGTTAGGGAAGTAGTTTTTGGTGATATTGAGTAATTTGGGAGATGATGAAGAATATTTGATAAGTGAGATGAAAATATTTTTTTGAGATCCTCACGGTCAACACTATAAATGTAAAACGTTGAAGAATGTTGAGGGATGGACTCAATGCTTCCTTCAGAATGTGAGTTAAACAGCACAACACCTAGTCAATCATTACTCGGCGAGATGGAGCGAAAAGAGAAGTGGACCCAAGACACAACCTTGCGGGACACATCTACTTTATTGGGTGAGAATGGCTGCGGGGAGATTGTAATTCACAGGGAAGGAGGCGAGTGCGCGTATTACGTCAGCTGCATGAAGACACGCGGAGAAAAGTGGGTCGAAAAGGAAGGAAGGCCGGTCGACAATGGCATTGACGCTGACGATAACACAAGAGAAGCGCATCGGCTGGCAATGGGGCACCATGTTAATAGCCTCCTCGTATTAATTACATCATAATCGTTTAACGCCCTGATTGGCGTGCGGTAAAGGGGGTGAGAAGTGGAGCGGGTTGGTAAGGGTGGGTATGCTGGGTGGGGGTGTGACCAAAGGGGTAAAAGGAAGGAGAGAAAGGAAGAGCATCGTTAGGGGTAGCAGTCGCAGTTGGAAATGATAATGAAAAATCTTGATATTTATCTTTATCTTTTTCTCTCTTTCCATGTGTATTTATGTGTATTTAGTGTAGATTATGCATGTAGTGGAGATATATTATTCATATAGAGGAGATCCGTATGTCACATCCCGGCCCAGTCGAATAGTTTTTGGTTGAAATCTGGCTTACTTAAGTATTCCCAATTAACCGCGTAGTCGTTACCTTGTGTCCCCGCGGAACTAGTTGCGCATGAAAGGGATATGCACAAAAATAAACGTACTTGTGCAATTTCGAGCGTGTAGTTAGCCCTATTCTCAGACGAGTGCAATCGAAGAGAAAGAGAATTCTTCAATTTCATATGAAATGCGGAGAAAGGGGATCATTGCCACCATCATCATCACCGTCGTCACGGCCTCCCGCCAAGAAACCCCGCCTCCCTCAGACACCCCCAGGGAGGAGGGAAGGAGCGGCCTTTTTTCCGTTATGGGGTCCGTGCCTTTACGGACGGTTGATTTGCCGCGTTTCGCCATTACGGGGTGTGGACGGGGAGGGTATGGTGGTCTTCATACGCCTTCGCAAGTAGTGTGCGTGAGTGCTGCGTCTCCTCCAGACCGTCTGTTCGTCCTCCCCTCGACGACATCAAGGTTGTTCCTCCATTCCCTCGATCTGAAAACTTGCTTTCGCATTAGGGCCCGTCGCGAAATGACTTCTTTCGGAGGAAAGGTACAAAAAAACAATGTTTTAGAAATAACTTAGTACTGATGGGAACGGGATTTTCTGATCTAAAAAAAAGTCGAATGAATACCTCTTAAAGAAATGATCAGCTATGTTATATGTGTATTGTCTTTCTTATTAGATATTATACTTGACTACATGAGACGATGATTTTCATCCAATATTTTCCCCATAACTTGCTTTTGAAAATATTGTATGGTTCGATTGTATTGAAATTGTATTAAATTGTAAGTTAAATTGTAAATATTGTATTGTATGTGTCCTGGAAACGTAAGTTCGGGGAACAGTGGATTTTTTTGGATTTTCCCACCATCATTTTTTCCGTGGTACAATGGACATATTATTTCGCACTTTGAAACCATAAATAAAATTCAGTATCAAGAATCAGGGTAACATTTTATATACGGATCAATAAATCTGCCTCCTTCCACACACCCTCGCGGTGGTTTGCAGGGTATCCCGTAGATGTAGATAAATTCACTAGTTGGAAATGGGTTTATTAAAGCAATGAAAATCTCTTTGGAGCCCAATTCTGCCTTATGAGTTCCATCGTTGATGGACAATATTGGCGAATGAAACCTAGTTCCTATAGGTCCTCGTAAACATTTCGTTTATTGATCAGCAATCCTAGGTAGCGTGGTAGTAGGTTCGTTGATCCACCAAACCCTAGGTTCCCGGTTGATTCTCGGTCCAGGGAGGTTGTGTTTGAAACCGTCGGGATTATCTCGAATAGGTAACTAAGGAGTCACGTGGCGTAAACAAAAATGTTTTGCAAATTTGGTGGTTAAAACTGCTGATTACAACCTTATTCATTGTTCACACTTGTGTTTTATCTCACTTGTGGGCTCTGTAGTCAAGAAAGATCAGAAAAACGCAAGTGAAAACAATTATATCGTAACGAGAGATTCAGGCAAACTAAATTTGTAAACCATTCGTATTTGTACCACGTGACTCCTTGGTTACCTATTCGAGAAAATCCAGCCGGTTTCAAACATAACCCCCCCAGGAAACGTTTTACCTGGGATTTCATGCAGCTTTTGCCCTTGCGGAGTAAAAGGAAGGCCGACGGGACATTGTATGTTAGCTTACCCGAGCAGGCTTCTAATGGTAGCGTTATTCATTCTTTTGCCTCCTGATTTACAATTTTTACTAATGACGTTTCCAAATTTATTCATGATGAAATTCAAAGGTATGCGGAGAATGTAGGTCTTACGTTACGATGGGTTCCTTCCCTCTTGAATTCTTGACTCGAACTGATGATCTATCTGTCTCGCTGGGTCGAATTCCCCATTACTTGTCGGTGCTTGGAAAACGTACGATGCTTGGGCAGTCATATAGATTTGTAGTGTAATACAGGAGCCTGTGAAGTGTATTTAAAACGTAGCGAATTACTAAAATTTTCCCCGTCTCTTATAACCAGTGATATAGAAATGATTTGTACTTCTGATGACGTTGTCCTTATCAGAATCTTTTCCGGAGGATATTCGAGATTTGGTTATAACTTATTGTTAACCCAGTTATAACTCATCGTTCCACCGCATTTCTACGTTTGAGGTTACTTCTTTGGAAAAAAGCAAGTAATGGGAACATTCGCCAATCAACCAGGCTGTATTGACTTTACCGGCAGTGCATTTTTATACCATGGAGCCGTGGAGGACCTTACGGTTAATGTATATTTATTACCTGATAGAATTGAACCATAGTCGTGTTTTAAATAAATATTTTTGCGGAGTTAACCGGTGGTGGACTTCGGGTTGGTGGCATGACTAGCTGACAAACAACAGCTAGCTGGCTCGAGTCATGGGGCATTGCTTTTATGTTGGCTTTTAGGGTTAAATTTAGAGGTATGATGAACCTTGGAGCACTTTAAAACCGAATTTTACTTTTCTTTTTTTAGTATTTTCTTTTATAAGTATTTCATTTACTCTTCATGGAACCAAATGGCGAATCTTTTTGATGTGAAATCTGAAGTGGTTTCGGGACTGAAACACGAGAGAAATACGCTCCATTATGAGAATTATTACCACACCTGACAAAGTTTTTAGGAGTGAGGTTCCTACAGAATGTTTTCCCATTCAAATTATGGCCGTTCGGAACTGTTTCTCGAGAAGGGAATACTCAATTCTGCATTGCGTTTCAATTCCCACACTCACGATTCGCTCATGACCGCCATATTCCACTTCGTTTGTCAGGTGGCATGAATTATTTCGTGCGGCTTAAGAATCACGAAACCGACCTCTGATCCGGTCCTCCTTCTCCTCCTCCTCTCTGTAACCGCGTATTGGGACATCCTTCTCCCAAGTTAAAAGGTCTTGGAGGAAATAATAAGCGTGGGGGCACTCTTAAAGGCGCGTGTGTGTGTACACGTAAGAGCAAGGAGGCGGGCGCTCAAGCCGATTTCTTGAGTAGGCGCGCGGGGTGATGTGGGCGCCTCTTGGGGCGCGTGGGCGACAATGCTTGCTGCTTGCGTGGAGGGAATCTGTTCCTGGGAAGTAGGAGGGAGGCACTGGGGGGAGGGGAGATGTGGCGGAGACGAACAGGAATACCGCGAGGAGGAGAGAGAGAAAGAAGAAGTGGAAGAAGCTGCGGAGGGTCGCCTTCCTTTCTTACTCCTCTGGATCTCTCCGGCTCTCTCAAGGTCACTCCTCCCTTTCCCCCTTCTCGGTTGCTGCGTGCTTCCTTTATTTGGCGATGGCGCGAAGACGGAGATTTTTATATATACAGAGGAGGGGGGGGGGGGGGGGCAGGGCGTCTTGAGGCCGCCTGTGTATGTGTGTTGTATGAGCCTCTCATCCACTCCATCCGCCAGTGTTCCGTGCGTGGGAGACTACTTTCGGGGCGGGGTGCGTGCGTGTTTGGGCGTTGAGGTCGCCTGTTGCGTATAGTGTTTGCGCGTGTTTGTCACGGGGGCGTCTCGCCTCAAGAGGGCGTAGGCGCCTTTCGGAATGGTAGAGGGTCGTCCCACAGGGATCGAGAATGGTGGCGAGCGTCGAAAGCGCCGTGACCGTCGTTAAAAGACGTCTTGAAATATTCCAACTACTTCACCTGTGCAAATGCACCCGGGAGCGTTACTTCATCTGTTTCATAATAAAGGTTTCCAGGGCCACGAGGTCCGTGGAGGGCGTGCGGATCGCTGCTGACAGACTTACAACCTAACGGTGACCCTGAGGCGTGGCCAAGGATCTTTCCTGATTGAGGGGAGAGGATTGCGTTGGTTGTCTGCCCACCGTCTTTCACGAGGTCTAAGCGCGGCGTATCCCGAGCTCCGTCCAAAATCCATCCTAATACTAGATAGTGCTTGTTACGAAACAGACTCCAAGAGAAGGAGATTTCACCATGACAAGATACGGAACCATGAAATTTGCTTAACCGTGTCGATGCACCGAGAAATGGAAATTTCCCGCCTTCCTTTTATCTTCGGCAACGTTTGAATTTCAGTGGACAAGTGGGGCAGATGGCACACATGCTTGTTAGGGTTCTTATGGTTAAGATGTTTTTGGAAGAAATTACCTATTAAATTTTTTGTGGCCTTAGTCACTCGTGGTCTATCTTGAGGAATTGTTACTTCATTGGGATCGATCACTTTAAGGAGAGGACTACTAAGTGTAAGCGGTGGTTAATTTCGGTTCCCCCTGCTGGACTCAAACTTTTTCTTGTTCCTACTCAAGCCAGTATGATCTAGAGTTTTCAGGTCGGAATCACAAGTAGCTGATGGATAGAAACGGCTTCCTGTAGGTGTAAACGATTGCCTTTAAGATATTTTTGTGCTAGGTTATGGAATCGATTCTATTTAGGTTAACTTTACCATCATCTCTCTTGAATTTTGCGCGGAAAATCGAATTTTTTTGGACTGAATTGTTTCCTAACTCGGTGCTAAGCTTCAATATCTCTTGTTCTCGTACGTAATATAGGATAACTCGGTGTCAGGGTAAATTTTTAATGCAAATGTCAGCGTAAATTTAATAAAATGTCTGGTGACGGTTAAACATTGCTCATCTAAAGTCGTAGTATACCTTTATTGGTAAGATGCTTTATTGTATTCGTTGAAAACATGTTCAAACGATAGGAAAAATGGGCCATTGAATTTTGATACCCCTTAATAAAGTGGAGAACCATGAAATACAACGAATTTTAAGGAAATTTTGTGGTAAACATTGCAAAATAATGGACTCAGAAGTGTAGAACTGTACAACTTGTAGTTTTCATTATCCTGTACATGCTCCGAAACAATTGCTTGGTCATGACTTACGGTGCAAGTGTGAATAGGAATTTCTGGCATCAATTCATCGTGGTACAGCATCCTGCTTCAAGACAAGGGTCAAAGACGCGAGCTTCGTTTCTGCTGCGGAACAAGTTACACCATCTGAGTGTTAGCTGTAGGGGATGATTATGATAATGATGATGTTAACACTTCGTATCACTTGCTCCTTTAACGAGCGGGGGCTGTTGTAAGCCAATTGATAAAACACTTCTTTAAACAAATCTCCGTGAGCTATTCGCACGAGGAAACGGGCACAACTCACCTGCAGCGGAAAAGTAGCGGATTAAGTAAGCTTAAAACAGCCTCCGATGGAGGTAAGTGGGGTGAAGCTAGTGAGCAGCCCATTTTTCATTGCCTTGTCTAAGAGGACATCCATTTTCTTCCAGTGCCGTCCTTAGTTTTGTTGCCGAGTCTACCACACCGTCACTGACAAATGGAGTGAAGATAACTTAGCTACGATACGCAGATTACGTTCATGCTTTCTCTTACGGATAAAAATTTGGTTCTATACCGGTTTTTAATAAAAAAATTTTTTTTAGAAATGTACCAAATATTCGCTCACGTTATTTTTTAAATCTCGGCCGTTAAAATCTCCAACTGAAATAACCTAGTAATTTTCGTCATGACGCACTCAGCTACTCTTGTAATTAAAAAAGAACACTAATTTTGGGTTTTGTTCCCATAGATCATTAGAGGCATTCTCATAGTCTTATATGAATTGTGGCAATTTATGATTCAGAAATATGGTTACATCGGAAAGACTATGAGTGGAAATTACCTTAGATATGTGGTTGCGGATAAAATGGAGAATATTTGCCGGTTGGAGAAGGAGGAAATGCTTCATGCGATTGGCAAGAATGTTGACCTCGGAAATTACGAGAAGGCAATGAAAGTGGATAGCGGACATTTTTTTTGAGTCAATGTAATCTTGAAGAAGGGAATAGAGTGGACAATGTTATGAAAAAGCGAGAGGAGGAGGGAAAGAAGAAGACAGAAATTATGAATGGCATGGTGATAAGACAAACGAAAAAGTCTTAAGAAGAGTGGAAGAAAAGAGAAGTCTGCTGAAAATCCATAAAGAAGACAGGACAACTTAATCGACCATATATTAAAACACGATGGCCTGATGAAGACAATCGTCGAGGGAAAATTGAACGGGAAGAATAGAAAAGGCAGGCTCGTATGAGATATATGGAACAAGTAGTGAAGGATGCAAAAGAGAAGAATTACGTCAACACGAAGAGGTTGGCCGATAAAAGAATCGAGAGGAGGGCTGCGTCAAACCAATCTTAGGATTGTTGACCTATGATGATGATGATGATGATGATAGGAAGAGCACATGAAGATTTATATAGAGGTTTCATATAGTAAATATGGGATAACTGTAAGGAACGACCTACATGGTAGAAGAATAGTTGGTAAACCTACCTCTTCACGTTGGTGTAATACTTACGACCATGATGAGAAAAGAGTTAGTGTCGTGTATATGTTTGGTGTCACACTGTGTTTTCATTCCCGGTGGTGGTTTGGGTTTTAATCAATTACTCATCGACACTATCGACGGAAACCACCCCCGAAGGAGGCGAGTGGGCTCTGGTTGACCATAAAACTGTGCGAGATGAGGTCGTGTTGGCCACGTCTTGAGAATGTGTTCCTCCGTGCCGACGCCCGCCCTTAATAAAAGTCCCTTTCGCTAATTCGCCCGTGTTTGGAGAACGAGGTAAGTGGGTCCGAAAGCGGAGGCGCTCGATATTCCTGCCTTCCTCCCGCTCCTTAAACACCCCCCTTAAGCCGATTACCCTTATCCAATCCGGCGACGGGTCTTGCGGAGGCGGGGAGGACGTCTTTTCAGTGCTGACGCTACGACAAGTTCATCCGCCGCTGCTCGGATCAAAATATATGTATACATCCCCTCCACCGCTACAGAATCGGTATCACTAGGTTATTCCGGCGACCATTTCCACTCCGATCCATGGAGGAGGCTTGATATCCAGAGTTGAGTGACGGACGAGATGCTGAGGTTCAATTTCTTCGGCCACAAGGTCGATTTTATTGACGAGGATCGAGCACGGAAAACCTTGGCCCAACAACGTGGGAAATTTACTTCTCATAAATGTTCATGATAACAAATAAAAGCGAATGAAACATATATTTTTAGTCAAAGTCTATTTTTATTCAAAGTATATTGTAGCTGAAGTATAATTTTATTAATTCAGTCCTATCTGATACTTCTCATAAAATGTGAGGGTGGGTAATTCTTTCCATGAAGAATGAATACGTCCTCCTTAGCTTTCAGGAAATGCATGAATTCTCCTCATTTATTAACTAAGACATTGATTGAATATAATATCTAAGGGTTTTATACATCAATGTGTGGAAAAGACACCATTAAGTTTCGTGTAAATTGGTTGCAATATGGATCATGAATATCCGGGAATTGCATACCTATCGCAATCTTATGTTATCTGTGATTGAATTCCTTGTGCATTAATTATTGCATGCTACCTGAAGATGACATAAAATGTGAAACTCGGGTCGCAAATAAATCAATTTACAGTTAAATCCACAAAGTTTGTTCCTTTTCCGACACCATTGATTACTGCTGAGGAATACTTAGGAAAGATACAGGCATTTTATGAGTATGTATTACTTTTTGAAAAAAAATCCACTGCCTGTCTCCGTTTTCTGAACATTTTTTCTGTACAATACCATGCCCCTTAAGTAGGAAAGTGTATTTGAGAAAGCAACAAATTATAATGTGTCACACGACTTCTGTACTAGCAATTATAACGTTAAGATCTCCGGAACAGCTGGACTTTTTTCTTGAGTAGAGCTCGTTCACACGGAAGCTACTTTCTTTGGTTTGAATCAATGGGTGGTACTAGATAGCCTTAAAAAAAAATAAACCGACGAAGGAGACGGTTTTGCCTCTTGCGACAGCAGTCTTGCATGATGAAAAATTTAATTTCTCTTTTGCGAAGTCGTATAGCTCTAATGACCATCAGACTCTTGGTTAAGTCTTCCTCATGTGTGGCTAAATGAAAACGGACGAAAAAATATATTCTCTGTAAGGGACAATCTGTGAAAAAGTGATCTCAATTCCTTGTATTTTAAATGGTAAGCGTTTGATTGAGAAAAAAATCGATTCGTACGGAGAAACTTAGGAATTTCCCAAATTGGACTTTTTCGTCGCTGTGCGATCACAAAACTTTCCCTCAAGTGCAAGGTATCGTGACCTTGACAGAGAATGCGTCGAAATGCTGCTACCATCCAACCGTTTAGTTTTTACTCTCGCGAAATTTCTTTTCCTGTGTCATCCCGAGGAAAGAAGCAATAGAGCTGGATGGAGATTATAAAAAAGAAATGTCTCTACCGAGCAGCAATATTTCCCGCTCCGCGGATACCCTTCAGTGTGTGACGAACGGAGAAATCTCCTGTTTCAATTTGTGATTGACTCGGACTTCAGATGCTCCAACGGTGAAACTTAAAATTGTACCCACTGGCTTAAGCTCTTACTGATAAGAGAAATACCGCGTCCATGCCCATGCCGAAGACGGGACAACTTAACAGGCCACATCTTAAGATACGATGGCCTGATGAAGGCAATCGTCGAGGGAAAAGTGAACGGGAAGAATGGAAAAGGCAGGCCACGTATGAGGTATATGGAGCACGTTGTGAAGGGTGTAAAAGACAGGAGCAACGTCAATATGAAGAAGTTGGCCGATAGAGGAATCGAGTGGAGGGCTGCGTCAAACCAATCCTAGGATTGTTGATCGATGATGATGACGATGATGAAAGACCGGCGCAGCATCAAACTGACTACCCTGGTTTTCTTCCTATTTCACTTGCTTTGACACCTGGCCCATACATTAACTTTCAGCGTGTAGTAAAGGCTGCATGAGTTATCGCGGTTCTGTTTCACGTTGATGCATGAGGCTCGTGCTATCTTCAAAAACAAGTTGTGGAGTTGACCAGTTCTAGGGCAAGATGGATGTGGCCATCTTCAGCGATTGAGCAATAACCAGCTTCAGGAGCGGACCCTACCGCACTTTTTTTACCTTTTGAAAATATCACCAACATCAATGTGCGTTTTTTCACAACACATTAAATCTGGCACTGTCCGCGAAAAGGTTAAGTGATAATTGTAACCTGTTACGCTGCTACCGCAGCTGCTCTAAAATACTGCAAAGCTTTAAATGAGCGTTTTTTTATGAAGAATAACAAAGGAAAATGCGGGTATTTGATGATTTTAGTTTTCGTTGGACCACCAAAGCCGTTGAAGACTTCGGCCGTTGAAGTCTCCAGGTGTCCGGAAAAATGGAACTTTTGAAAGACATTGAGATACTGAACGTAGTGAGCCCACGTCTCAAGGACGCATGGATAACAATATTAGTAAAATGTCTTTATTGGGACGACATAGAGAAAAAACTCCCATCTGCGATACAACCCCTTGTCAAAATAATTACATAAATCATATAATTATCACGATTAAAAACAATTATAATCTGAGGCTAAAAAATATCACATTAAATGATGTAATTCAAAGGATTGAAGAATCATGGAAATCAGGACCAGGGGAAGACCTTAATCAACATTGTATGAAAAGAATGAAAACTAGGATTATGACAATCAGTGAAGCCTTTAGTCTAATTCTGTATGCCTGCCTGAATGTGACCCAAAAGGTTAAACATAAAAGTATAAGTGTCCTACAATTCCCCACGTGTTTGACATGTGACCACAAATATGCGTATGTGTTTTGCGCAGAATCTGTCGTGCGTGGTTGTAGTTTGATATCATAACGTTTGTAATAGAAAGCTGCTCTATTTCCCAACTTAATTAGAATGATTAAGTTGTGGAACAAAGTTAAATGATTAAAATCAATAAACTGAACTATTGAACCGTGATTGTAGAATTAGATTTTTAAGTTTCTGCAACTGCCATGATTATTTTCCTCCGTGTAACCTTACTTAACCCTAACCCTGATCCTGAGGAGGCAAAAATGGCACCCATGCCTGCGGCTTACAACACAGCTTTCTTACAGTAGGATTGATTGCGTAATGATAATGCATGTATGGTTTGGAGTCACCCTCGGCCACAAACCTTTGCCGTAGGTACTGCGAGGTACTACATATCTAGGTACGGATGAGACTTTTTCGTTGTTGTTTGCGTACTTTTTGACAGGAATTTGTTGTGAAAGGTCAGATAGTGAAGAAGGTTCTTCTTTGGCTTAGTCATTGCTCGCCCATCTCGGACGTTACCGGTTAATAACATTTTCAAAATCATTAGCCAACAATCCTGAGATTGGTTTGATACAACTATCCTCTCAATTCTCCTATCGGAAAATCTTTTCATATTCACGTATTTCTTCTCTTTCACATCCTTCATCACTTGTTATATGTATCTCGAACGAGACCTCCCTTTGCCAATCTTTCTGTCCACTTCCCTTTTGACGATTGTCTTTATCAGACCATCACGAATAAAAGTTTATTTTAAAAATGTAGAATAAGGTGTGGCTGCGGAGTCATGGGTAGTGGACGGACGGGATTGCTGCTCCCCTCCGGATAGGGTGCGTCGTGAATACGAGTTCGTTTGTGCGGCAGGGCGGAAGTGGACTTCTCGGCCAGGTTCGGGTGCACCCTTGCAGAGCCTTTAAAAAAAAGACACCGCCCCTCGTGTGTGTGTGTTTGGGCGTACTTGCTCTGTCCATTTGCGGCCAGTAAATCATGTCTATTGATTCAAGTGCAATAGGTTGAGGGGAACGTTGTTCCTGCTCGTGCGGCCAGCCGTGCTTACCATAGCTATGCTAATATGCTAACATACATCTCATGGTTACGAAAACTTTAACAGACACTTTTGATGTGTCATGGTGAAACGTATGTCCTCAAAAGAAAATAAATGGATCCGAAAATCAGGTCTGTCTTAGTATGCGATGGTAAAATGAAGATGGTGAATTGTTTTTAAGATGACAGGCGACGCAACTACTTACTATTTATGTAGATATTAAGAGAGGCGACCATCTACTGGGACCATTTTTAAATTGAAGATGAGTGGGTAGTTGGTAAAGGTACGATTTTTTGAAAGAAAGAAGGGTGGAGAGAAATTCATTGGCTGAATAGTTTTCCTTTAACGAAAGACGAAAAGGAGTCCACGGTATCTCGCTCCACAGATTGTGTATTCTATCTCTACATCTACGCGATACCCTGCAAGCCACCTAGAGGGTGTGTGGCTGGGGGTGAAGATCACCTATCACGCACTATTGACATGCAAACAAGCTACTAAATGGAAACATGCTACATAATAGGGTCACATGCAACTAGATTGTTAATATCTGCATAGTAATAAAGGGATTGGTTGTTAATACCTGCATCATGCACTACAGACTACTCTTAAATATTTCCCCTACCTATCCCTCTGGTATGCTACCTATTCTGTTCACTTATAGTACGGGGGAAAATGCCATTTTGAATCTATCAGTACGACAATCTATCTCTAAAATCTCATTTATCTGATCGAATCTAGCATAATGCGCTGTTTTTTTTTTAATGTATGCCTAACATCTTCAGTAAAGCTATCCATTTAAATTTCTGTAATAGATTTAATCTGTACTTTAACCTACGATCTGATAATGATTGCCACCCTAATTCTTGTATTAATTCTGAAACACTACTCAACCTATCTTAACACCGTTTAACGAACCTAGCTGCTCTACGCTGCACACTGTCTAGTTCTCGGATCAACCTTAATTCATTAGGATCCCATACACTGGCTGCATACTCAAGGTGGGACCTTACTAGTGAAAAATAGCATCGCTCTTTTGTCTTCTCATCACATTTCCCATGTACTCTTTTTATAAATCCTAGCTTTCTCTTCGCTCGGCCGCATATTTCCCTTATGTGTCTTCCCCACGATAAATCCTTAGTGATTGTTACACCTAAATATCTTATGGCTTCAACGTTTTCGATCTTCGTGTTATTAATTCTATAGGATCACTCTATCGAATTATTCCTCCTCCAAAAATTGATAGCTAGACACTTTTTAAGGTTGAGTTCTAACTGCCATTTGTCGCACCACTGTTGAATTGCATCTAAATCCTTGTTAAGCGATTCTCTGTCCTGTATTGATGGTTCCTTTGCACAGCAGAGCACAGACTGAGCGTTGTTCTAATAAAAAAATCTCTGATTATACTCGGAAAGGAACCCGTTGGGGTACTCGGAACCCGGTGTAACCGCTGCTAGAACCACCAGAACAATTCCGATTCTCTTCGCTATAAGTTTACAGTGGGTCTTATTTTTTCTTTATATATATATTGGGTCTCATAGTTCTGGTCGGGATTCAGTACTTAAAAATGAGTGATTATATTTACGAATACAAAAGATTGAAGCGTGTATCGTTTCGGTACGCATTCATCCTCCCTCTTGACCCTTAGTCTCATCCCGGGGCCATCGTGGGAATTCACATCAAAGATGATCATTTAATGACTTTGAATAATAATGATCACAGCTTCCCTCCGACTTTCATAAAGGTCATTCACATTTTTTTAGTATAACTCAGTGTTGCATATAGGTAATATAGTAATTGGAGGAGCGAAAGTGTCACGAAAAATCTATTGTTAGCTTTCATGGCAAACCATAACTTTGTATATGCTTCAACACTAGTCTTAGGCCAGTACTGAAGCTACCACAAGCTTCCGGTCCCCATAAACCTATAAAAAGAGTGTACTGTTTAGTTACTCCCTGTCGTATTCTACCATTTTGAGACGTATTTCCCGCCAAAAATTCTAGAACAGATTGAACTGACAAAGCGTTTGGGTAGAACTCTTACAATTTTTTATTAGAATGTTAAGCCATTTCAAAATATGAAGTTCCCGATTAGAAAAAAATATGAAAGTGGCCAAGTGCATGAAAATATCTGGATATTATTGTTATTCATTTGATACTCGAGTCTTCTGGAGCGATGGGAAAGAAGTAAGCACGATCTCATTGAGCCGATTTCCGAGAGCTCTCTAATCATATGAATGATATCATAATTTTCGTAGCACTACTGGAATCTGACCGCATATATTTCTAAATTTTAAGGTGGTGTAGGTAAACAGTTTTTTTCTAGGAAAAACGTTCAAGTGAATCCGGGCCCACGGAATGAGCGGCCGGTGCTCTGGCACCACAACGCACCAAACCCGATCCATCCACACTCTCGAGGGAATAGCTTTTTCGTTGTAGACGTGGAGTAGTACCTATACGTAAATAATGGACTGTAGCGTATGCAGCGACGACCGGCAAGATTTGTAAAGGGAGGGTATGATAACTCTATTAGCGTAACCTGTCTATTAAATGAATTAAAATGGGAATCATTGTCGGACCGCAGGTTGAAATTTAGACCTAATCTCTTAATAAAATTCCAAGATAATATTTTCGCTAGTGACTTTAAATATATGTTGCGAGCTTTCTATAGCAGACAAAACCATTGTCATAAAATTAGAGAAATTGATTGCCGAACCAAAAGATTCAAAATGTCCTTTCCTCGGACAATTAGGGATATGATCATATCCCCTGTAAATACATCCAATTGTATAAATACAAGTGTACCGACGGATAGCATAGGTAGTTGCATGTTGGTATAAGGACCTTAAGGTAACCCAACTAACAGAATGTTTTTGCATCCTTGCTTTACTATTTTATCTTTTTTCTAAATTGTGAAGTTTAGACTAAAATATAATTACAAATAATTTTTATGCATATGTAGGTAATGTATGTTTGGTGTGCATTCACCCCCCGCCACACACCATTAGAGTGGCTTGCAGGGTATTATGTAGATGTAGTCCGCATCTTGAAGTCCCTCTCTCAATTTCCGAATTCCGCGCCCGATCGTCCAGCATCGACCGTGAAAAGCATTCCGCTGCTTTTGTTTTGCGTGAGAACGTTTGGCGAAAGGCGTTATGCCCCCATCAACTGAACCAACCTCAAGTTGGAAGTGAGGGAAATATCTGCCCCGGGGAAGGAATAAGAAATGAGCATCGCAATGCGTGACGTAGGGCTGGTTTGTCGAATACTTAACCCAAGAACACTATATAAAGGACGTTGATCTTGTTGCGCATTCGATCGTCTTTTGCTTAAATTTCAGTCACGGGTTAATAGGGTTCCTGAACTTGCCGACAGGTAGCACTAGTGCTAGTACGCGAGGCACATGTGTATGGCATTGTAGCATTGCTTTACGTTAAGAATGGATTGCGCTCATAATTAATTTCGGTGAGACTTCGTTTGAAAATGGGTATACGGGGCTGTTTTGTGCGTGGTGTTGTAAAGAACAGTCTAATCTAGTGAAGAAGAACCGCATTCTTGGGTTAGCGAAACCAAAGTTTGTCACAAAGTGTCACTTCTGGCCTGAAGACGCCAGGAGGATGGCTGGAGAAACTGTCGTCACCCTGACAACACACGACGCGGAGGAACGCCCGAAAGCCGTTACCAGTGTTGAGATAGTGAGATTATTGTGTCCAGAATATTTCAATAAATATCAGCCACTAAAACCCTCAAAAGATGTGAAATCCTGATAGTCAAAAGGAAATATAGCAGTGCATCTACATCAGTACAATACACATCAAGGGTGTGTGGCAGGGGGAGAATATTTCCAAACATGAACTTTTGACGTGCAACTACTGCTTGGAAACATTTTAGACAATAGGGTCATAGTCAGCTAGATAGTTAGTAACTACATAGTAATTACAACAAGAAAACAATTACTACAAGTAAAGGGATTATAGGTTATAATGGCATTTATCTAATTATATTCATTTATATTTGTCTACCATTGTTGGGTTAGCAACATTAATACATGCATTTTACACTACAGACTACTCTAACAATATTTCGCCTTCGTATCCATTTGCTATGCTGCCTATTGTGTTAGCTAATAGTACAGGGGAAAAATTACATTCCAAGAAAATATTTTCAGTGATGGCGTTAAAAATATTTTGCGAACCCCAACTTACTATGGTAGGCTGGACCATAATCGCGAAATTAGAGAAATTGATTGCGGAACTGACATATTCAAAATGTACTTTTTTCCTCGTACGATTAGGGATTTGAGTAGAGGTAAATTTATCCAATACGAGTGTAGCAATGGATAGCATAGGTGGTTGCATGTTGGTATGAGGACGTGAAGCTAACCCAACTAACAGCATGTTTTTGCATGCTTGCTTTGCTATTTTTATCTTTTTCAAATGGTGAAGTTTAGACTAGTATATTATTACTTATCCTTTATCATGCATTATAAGTACATCTACATAATACCCTGCAAGCCACCATAAAGGTGTGCGGCAGAGGGTGAACTCTCACCAAACATGCACTACATATCATGCATAAAAAAGGATTAGACCTTGTATAGGTACTGTTCAAAACTACGCTATCTAAAAACAAGAAAAAATAGCAAAGTAAACATGCAAAAACATGCTGTTAGTTGGGTTAGGTTTAAGTCCTTACACCAACATGCAGCTACCAATGTTATCCATTGCTACAGTCGTACTGGATATATTTACCGTTATTCATATCCCTAATAGTACGAGGAAAAAAGAACATTTTGAATCTGTCAGTTCGGCAATCAATTTCTCTAATTTTGTGATTGTGGTCCAGTCTACCATAGTAAGTTTGGATCCGCAAAATATTTTTAACATCATCACTGAAAATATGGTCTTGGAATTTGATTACGAGATTATGTCTAAATTTCAACCTGCGATCTGACAATGACTCCCAATTTAATTCATTTATTAGACTGGTTACGCTAATAAGGTTATCATACCGTCCCTTTACAAATCTTGCCGATCTACGCTGCACACGTTCAAGTTCGTTATTTAGACCGATTTCGTAGGGATCCCATACACTGGCAGCATATTCCAAATGAGGTCTTACAAGGGAAAAGTAGCTGATTTCTCGTACATGATCGTCACATTTACCCAGTACTCTTTTGACGAATCCCAGTTTACGATTCGCTTGACCCATTATTTCACGTATGTTTGCCCATAAGTAGTGCATGTTTGGTGAGAATTCACCCCCTGTCACACACCTTTATGTTGGCATGCAGGGTATTTTGTAGATATAGATGTCAGTATTGCACGTATGCACGAATCAAGAGTGGTGCGACAAATGGCAGTTAGAACTTAACCTTAAAAAGTGTGTAGCAATCAGTTTTTGGAGGAGGAATAATTCGATAGAGCGATCCTATAGAATTAATAACACGAAGATCGAAAACGTTGAAACCGTAAGATATTTAGGTGTAACAATCACTAAAGATTTATTGTGGGGTAGACACATCCGGGAAATATGCGGCCGTGCGAAGAGAAAGCTAGGATTTATAAAAAGAGTACTTGGGAAATGTGATGAGAAGACAAAAGAGCGATGCTACTTTTCACTAGTTAGGCCCCACCTTGAGTATGCAGCCAGTGTATGGGATCCTAATGAATTAGGTTTGATGAGAGAACTAGACAGTGTGCAGCGTAGAGCAGCTAGGTTCGTCAAAAGGTATTACGATAGGTTGAGTAGTGTATCAGAATTAATACAAGAATTAGGGTGGGAATCATTAGCAGAGCGTAGGTTAAAGTACAGATTAAATCTATTAGAGAATTTTCAATCGGGTAGCTTTACTGAAGATGTTAGGCACATATTAAAATCCAGCGTATTATGCTAGATTCGACCAGATAAATAAGATTAGAGAGATAGATTGTCGTACAGATAGATTCAAAATGTCATTTTTCCCCCGTACTATAAGAGAACAGAATAGGCAGCATAGGAGAGGGATAGGTAGGGGAAATATTCTAGAGTATTATGTAGTGCATGATGCATGTCTTACCCCTTAAATACTGTAGACACTAACAATCAAGTTGCATGAGACAATATAGTTGCTAGTTTGCATGTTAGTAGTGCATGCCTGCTGATCTTCACCCCCTGCCACACACCCTCGCGGTGGCTTTCAGGGTATCGTATAGATGTAGATGTAGATGTATGCTGATGTTCACACCCTCTCGGTGGCTAGCAGGGTATTACGTAGATGTAGATTAATTGTTTAGCTGAGAATTTCATTATTCTGCGCCTCCATGAAGGCGGGCCGCTACCAAGCGCTGCAGTGAAACGAGAGAAGACTTAGAGGCGCCGCGGGTCGGGAAGAGTGCATTCCTTCGCAGTGAATTCACCAAATCAAAACCTGTCCTCTCCCAGTGGAGAGTGGCCTGGGTGGTAGTTGGTTGGTTGGGAGTGGCGCAGGTGGGGGAAAGGCGGATAGGTACGGGGTAGGGGAGAGATCTTTCGACCTCTTGGCACAGTTGGGGGAGGGAGAGCAGGGGAAGTGTAAAAAAAATTGAACGTCTTAAAAGCAAGGTGTGTGTGTGCGTGGAACTTGCTCACGGAGTTTTCTTCGTCTTTCTTTCTCTTCTTGGGTCACTCATATCATTTTATAAATGCCAGCGTCTGAGACTTCCCTTTCATCTCTTCTTTTTTTTCAAATACGAGAGGTTTCATTGCCGTAATTCGGCCCCTTCCCACTTGGGTGACAAGTTTTGTCTCGTGTTGAAGACCCCGGAATGGCCCTCCATCCCTTCCTGTGTCCCACAGCTGTTCTTCCCTCACTCTTTTTCCAAGAAACGAAAGTTCTCGTGACGTGTCATCGAACTTTCTGGGATGTTCCGAAGCGGGCCTTCTCGCCTCGGTAGATACTATTTTATCTTGGAATATTTTACACTCTAGTTTCTTGTCGTTTTGTCAAATAATGGTTCAAGACTTGAGAATCGTGGTGAATGTGTTACTTCACGTATAAATTAAATCTACATATACATCTATATAATACCCTGCAAGCCACCATAAAGGTGTGTGGCAGGGGGTGAATTCTCAACCAACATGATATACATATCATGCATAAAATAGAATTAATATTAATACATTTGTCTAAACTGCACTATTTAAAAAGATAAAACTAGCAAAGTAAGCGTCCAAAAACATTTGATTATTTGGGTTAGCTTCAAGCCCTTATACCAACATGCAACCAACTATGCTATCCATTGATACACTCGCATTGGATAAATTTACCTCTATTTTTATCCCTAATTGTACGAGGAAAAAAGGACATTTTGAATCTGTCAGTTCGGCAATCAATTTCTCTTATTTTATGATTATGGTCCAGTCTACCATAGTAAGTTGGGGTCCGTAAAATATTTTTAACATCATCACTGAAAATATGGTCTTGGAATTTATTTAAGAGACTAAGTCTTAATTTCAACCTGCGATCGGACAATGATTCCCATCTTAATTCATTTAATAGACTGGTTACGCTAGTATGGTTATCGCATCGTCCCTTTACGAATCTTGCCGATCTTCTCTGCACTCGATCAAGTTCATTATTCAGGCCGATGTCGTAGGGATCCCATTTACTGGAAGCATATTCCAATTGAGGTCTAACAAGGGAAAAATACGTAATACCCTGCGAGCCACCGCGAGGATGTGTGGCAAGGGATGAAGATCACCAAACATACGCTACGCGCACGCAACTAGGAGCTACAATGTCACTACTTAATGTCACTACGCAGGTTAAAATTTAGGTTAAACATTTAACCCTTTCAGACCCGATTTATTTTTAACCGATGAAAAAAATTTTTTTCAGTTCATACCTATTCTATATAAATTAAATAATGATTGTATGTAGTTTAAATACCCATTGTACTTATATTTGTTGAAATAATTTTATGTCCACTGTAATGGACATTTGGACTATAAGGTTACTTTTGAAATTTAGTGCCTCAACACACTACTAGATGGCAGAACCCTTGTCCATCAGGAAGTATATAGGTTAGCTAGGTGTCTATGCTTCTTATGACTGATACACCAGAGAACCAGATATATCGATTTAAAGCTGCGAATCGTACCTATTACCTTAATTGCTCAAGCGTGTTTTTCACCAAAACAATGTGGAATGGAAATGAATCACATATTTTCGGTTTGAGTTGCCATCCTTTGGGACATAAAATTTAACATACCTGCTAAATACCAGATTATACTAATGGTGGATACGGAGAGAGGTACCCCATGCCTTCCATTCCTATCCTTATACCTTTTCTCCCGGTCTGAAGCGCCTATTAGTGCGGAAACAGAATTGAAAACACTCATGTAATGTATACTAAGGGTGTATACTAACTTGTTCGTAATTTGACAAATACATACTTTTTCTTTAGCAATTTAGAAACCTTTATCATAATACATAAAATAAATATGATAGCTATTGCAGTTTTTTAAATGCAAAAGCCTACGTTTTCAATGTTCAGCAAAAAATGTTACCTACATAAAAAAAACACACACATGCCTAATGAAATTGGAGCGAAGGTTTCCGCGGCGTTGTTCAGATGTTCTCTGCATCTCGGGTTCTGCGTCCGCGTTTGTTGACTGGGGGTGACAACAGTTTCGCTAGCCGTCCTGCTAGCGTCTTCAGGTCGAAGGTGAGGAAAGCTGCTTTTTCACCGTCTTATGTAGGGCTGGTAGAGTCCGTGCTGCGCTGTGATTGCTAGCAGGACGGCTAACGAAACTGTTGTCACCCCCAGTCAACAAACGCGGACGCAGAACCCGAGATGCAGAGAACACATGCCTAATGCTTTGCCGCAGTACAGTCTTTCTCTTGGGATGTATAATGGACCCATGATAATATGTATTCCAATGAGTTTTCAATTTAAATTTTATCTGTTGACTCGAAATTTCAATATCCTTTTATTTGTCTTTACGGACGGATGTTTTCATATTGATCTTCACCAATGTAGTGAGGAAAATAATTCAAACGAACCAACATCTAATTCGTCTTTGTCTTTTTTCTCTATGGTACTCTGCAATCAAATCGCGTGGTTGTATTTCTGCCATTTCCACCTTAGGCTGACTTAGTCGGTAACTCCAAAATTCAGCACTTCCTCGTTTTCCGGTTGTCCACTTTTAAGAGCATGATTTTCAATCTCACCTTCACATTGGTCAGACCTTCACCATTAGTTCCCGTAGTTTTTCCATAGTTGGTTGTAGCATTTAATAACATTCACACTATATCAAAGATAAATATTTATTTCTTCGAGATTGGATTATAGAATACCTGGCCTTTGTGGGATGTGGGAACTGGCTCATCTGCATCGCTTCCATCACTATCTAAACCTTCGATTTCAGAGTCATTTGATTCCTCAAAGTATCTAATAAATGTTCTGATGGGCTCAGCATAATTGCAATTAAATGCATCTAAAAATTACATAAAACGTTATAGTACTGGAATCACTATCCATTATTAAATCACATAAAATGTAAATTAATGAAAAAAAGTAAAATAAAACTAATGGCGATGCCTAAAAATATATAACCCCAGAGTATATAGCAATAAAATACAAATAAAAATAAATAATTAGCCGGAATAGTGTTAAATTATCTTAGAAAACTCTTCGAAAACAAATACTTAGAAAATAAAGGATATGGAATGATTACAGCACTGCACTGGTAGCATTTACCTACGTATATATTATCAAAAAGGAAAAGAAATAAACAGAAGTGACCTTTCCTCGTGGTCCCAATGTCCATTATAATGGACATTCATTTAACGATTAACGTGGCAAAAACTAAAAATCAATGGTTAAATTTAAGACTCATAGTACAATAAATAAACATTGAGGAATGTTTAAAAAATTCTGCAAGCAATAGGAGCCTATAGTTATAAAAAAATAAAATATAGAATATCACATATCTTTAGGAGTTGATGATATGGATACCATTTCTGAAACGAGCTCCCTTCGTAACCAAACCGCTCTATCGACACATGGCTCCACACACATAGTAGTCGACAAAGTATCACTGAGTGACGGAAGTTCATAAAAAACGTGAGAATACATTGAGTACAGTGTAGCAATAAATTGAAACCTAGGTCCATTACAATGGACACCAGGTCTGAAAGGGTTAAAGTAAATTCGAAACCCATTTGTTCACAGATGACGTTATATGTATATTAATAACCCTGCGTATTTTACTAGATTTGATCAGATTAACAAGATTAGAGAGAGAGAGAGAGATTATCGTACCACCAGATTTAAGATGTAATTTTTCCCGCGTACCATATGAGAGCACAATATGCAGCATAGCAAAGGGGGAGAAATATTGTTAGAGTAATCTATAGTTCATGATGCATCAACCAATAGTCCCTTTCTTATTATGCAGATACTAACCATCTAGCTGCTTGTGACCCTATATTAATACTATTCCTTTTTTATGCATGATATGTAGTGCATGTTTGGTGAGCAATCACCCCCTGCCACACACCCTTGTGGTGGCTTGCAGGGTATTATGTAGATGTAGATAGATGTAGATGTATCTAGCAATTCTTCATTAAATATCCTAGTTGCTTGTCAACAGTGAATGTTTGGTGATATTCACCCTCTGCCACACACCCTCGTGGTGGATCGCAGGGTATCTACATCTACGCAATACCCTGAAAGCCACCGTGAGGGAGTGTGGTAGGGTATCTACATCTACGCGATACTCTGCAAGCGACCGCGAGGGTGTGTGGCAGGGGGTGAAGATCACCAAGCATGCACTATTGACATGCAAACAAGCAACTATATGGTCTCATGCGATTAGATTGTTAGTATCTATAGTATTACGTAGATGTAGATGTATTTCATGGAATTATGTTAATTTTAAGAGTCACGTGCAACTAGATGGTTAGTATCATACATGTACATCTACACGATACCCTGCAATCCACCGCGAGGGTGTGTGGCAGGGGCATCATACACAGAGTAATGAAGTGATTACCGGTTTGAAAGATTTTCTCCAAGTATATTTATCTATATTTCCCTGGCACGCATGGGTAGTAACATTATTACATCGTTTAGAGTACTGGCGTTTCACCGGGAAGACCCGGGTTCGATTCCAGAAAGAGGAAGATATTTGTCATTGGTAAAATAGCCCAAAATGGAGTGTTTTGTGGAGAGCATTCGAGTTCAGTACTCCGTCCGTCGGATGGGACGTTAAGCTGTGGTCCCCTCGGCGCCTTTAGGGTAGTTAAGAGCACGCTAATGCCGACACTAGGTAACGTGCTTCATGCACCACTGACTACTTCAGCAATTTTTATGGTATTATTTGCTTTTCCTGTTGTGTTCTATTATGGTATGCGGGAAAAATCTTTAGCTTTAATTTTAACCTTCCCCCTGAATTAAATGTCCTAACTTTAAGTACTCCCATCCTTTTTTCTATAAAGGATGCTTCACACGATACAATTTTCTGTAAAATTTCTTGTACAAACGCTTGTCACTTGCTTTTCCGAGAGGGTTAAAAAAATTCAGTTTTTCGCTGCTTATAACTCGAGAACCAATTGAGGTATCGAAAATCAGGAAAATACGGGTCTTTTTGTTTCACTAACTCGATCAGATTTGGCAGTAAAACATTATGGTAAACGACCCAATTACAGTTAAGGGAGACCTCTTCTCTTTCACTACTAAGCAAACACTTCGTCAATAGTTTTTCTCTGTATCCAGCTCGCCTCTGTAAGTCTCCTCCGTATCCACATTTCAGCTGCTTCTAGTTGTTTATACTCTGTTTTGGATGGAATCCATTCGTCCAATACTATCCGAGTTTAAATTCCAAGACCATATTTTCAGTGATGTTGTTAAAAATATTTTGCGGACCCCAACTTACTGTGGTAGACTGGACCATAATCACAAAATTAGAGAAATTGATTGCCGAACTGACAGATTCAAAATGTCCTTTTTTCCTCGTAATATTATGGATATGAATAACGGTAAATATATCCAGTACGAGTGTAGAAATGGATAACATTGGTAGCTGCATGTTGGTATAAGGACTTATAGCTAACCCAACTAACGGCATGTCTTTGCATGTATGTTTTGCTATTTTTATCTTTTTTTTAAATAGCGTTGTTTTGAACACTACGTATACAAGTACTAATCCTTTTTTATATAGATATGTAATGCATGTGTGGTGAGAGTTCACCCCCTGCCACACACCTTTATGGTGGCTTGCAGGGTATTATGTAGATGTAGATATAGATGAATACTAGTTGCCGCAACGGAGGTGCGCGTAATATATGAGAAAATACCTAGCACTCATCATCCCCGTGAGAATTTAATTTACCGGACGGATTTCCCTCGAGTTCTCCCCGCAACCCTCTTTTAACTGATACAATTTTCGGGACCGGAACTTCAAGGAAATGAGCTGTTTGGAGTTCTAGAATACGTAATGACCGCATGAACCCGGGATTCGGGTGAATGGTTACCAACACTGTTGGGGCCTCGTCCGAGGGTACGCCTACCCTGACGAAACAGCCCGTGGGAAAGCGATTTGATTCCCACAAAGTAGTAATCAGGCGATGCCGATTGAAAGGACGCCTTGTGTATAGTGCAGATGTGAATATACAAGCTTTATACGGGAGTTGAATAGGGCCATCCTACATAGGGTCCATTACGGGTGTTTTATTTGGGGATTCGAACATCGTATTACTTTATCGCAAAATTCTCTATTCATCAATTCTCTATCAAAATTCTCTATTTACTCTGTGCAATGTCAGGCAACGATTTCGCTTGATTTCAAACGAAAGATTTCTTAAAGATGCAGCATAATAATGCTAGGCTCCGTTTGGTATCGCGATATATCGTGATGGCCGTAGTCCTGATATTGCAAACGATATAAAAGTCACAAGGTCGAAAAATTCTCCATTCATCGACTCTGAAATCTCAAATAACAATATCGCTTGATATCCCGTGGAATTTTTTCTCCATAATGTAGCATG
This sequence comes from Platycnemis pennipes, assembly GCA_933228895.1. NCBI lineage: Eukaryota > Metazoa > Arthropoda > Insecta > Odonata > Platycnemididae > Platycnemis > Platycnemis pennipes. The sequence continues at coordinate 117,912,195 of OW121853.1, read as the reverse complement.
GCATTGATAGATTTCGCTTTGTATCGCATAATATCGCATGATATCAAGCCTCGATATATCGCGATGGCTGTCGTCATCATATCGCATATTGCAGGTGATCTTTCGTGCAGGCTTTTCGCGCGCTTCAAGCTTTGAGGTGAGGTCAGATGCAAAACTATGCATCAATTCGAATGGTTACATCTACATCTACACGATACCCTGCAAGCCACCGCGAGGGTGTGTGGCAGGGGGTGAAGATCACCAAGCATGCACTACTAACATGCAAGCAAGCAACTATATTGTCTCATGCAACTTGAATGTTAGTATCTATAGTATTTAAGGGGTTAATGCATGCATCATGCACTACAGAATACTCTAAAATATTTCCCCTACCTATCCCTTTCCTATGCTGCCTATTCTGTTCTCTTATAGTACGGGGGAAAAATGCCATTTTGAATCTATCGGTACGACAATCTATCTCTCTAATCCTATTTATCTGGTCGAATCTAGCATAATACACTGGTTTTTTTAATATGTGCCTAACATCTTCAGTAAAGCTATACGTTTTAAATTTCTGCAATAGATTTAATCTGTACTTTAACCTACGACCTGATAATGATTCCCACCCTAATTCTTGTATTAATTCTGATGCACGACTCAACCTATCGTAACACCTGTCAACAAACCTAGCTGCTATACGCTGCACACTGTCTAGTTCTCTGATCAAACCTAATTCATTCGGATCCCATACACTGGCTGCATACTCAATGTGGGGCCTAACTAGTGAAAAATAGCATCGCTCTTTTGTCTTCCCATCACATTTCCCAAGTACTCTTTTTATAAATCCTAGCTTTCTCTTCGCTCGGCCGCATATTTCCCTTATGTGTCTTGGGTATTGATGCCTCAGTCTATTGTTACCATAATATAATAGAAGGTAAATATGAAAAGTATTGGAGTCACTCGGGTGATATGAACTCAATTTATTCGCAGAGAGCGGTCCCTGCTTTCTCGCTTAAAAGACTTACAGACTTTGTGTCGCGAAGGTCACTAGTTGGAACCCCGATTTGGGTACGAAAAAAATTTGCTGTCTCGTTATTGTTTTCATAAACTTGAATTGTCCATCCTTGTCCATCCATTGTGACAAAAACACTTTTTTCTTTACAAAAACATTCTCTTAAGTATTAATTCCAACTGCTCTGTTTTAATTAATAATGGACTCGACCGAAAACAAGGAGTGTCCCTTTAGGGGCAGATCACGTAAATGTACGCGGTCATTGCACAAATTGGTTAGGGTGGGTTCAGGGGGAGGATAGATTATCCTTTAGTGCAAATTAAATTCTAGTGATCACAGTCTAATCAAAAACATTTTAAAAAGTTAAACAACATCGATTTCACGTGGCGAAATATTAGAGGCTATTGTGCTACCTGATTAGAGGCCACTGTGTTGGGCATGACCTGCATATTAGCTCGCGATGGCCTCAGATGGGGTCACAGTAATACCGGACAGTGAACCCACCTGATTTGATGGTGCCACTGTTTTTAAAGGTGTTTACAGTCTTGCTAGAGTTCTTCTATGCTGCAAAAAGTGATGTATTTTTACGACTGGTATCTGTTTCTCTACAACCAGACCCCTGCCGTTGTAAATAGCGAAATTAAATAAATGGCTCAATACATTACAGTTGCTTTATAGTGTAGAATTTAATGGGCCGATGGTTGCGTTAAGTCGTGTCTCATTCATATTCGCGATTCATCCATGGAGACAAGGTTGTTTATTTTTAAGTCCACTGACAACTTTACCAAGTTAGTTGAAAATGTAGGAGATTGTGGATGATATTTCATGTCTCGAGTGTTCATGTGTCGTAGTAAATTGTGAAATTTATAAATGACTTAATTCATTACAGTTGCTTAAGTTTTGTCTGTAATGGGTCGATGGTGGCGTTAATGAAGTCGAGTCTCATTCATACTGGCGATTCATCCATGGAGACGGAGTTGTTTACTTGTGAGCACTAACAATTTTACAGAGTCAGTTAAAAATGGAGAAAGTTGTGGATGATATTTCACGTCTCGTGCGTTCAACGTACTTTCATTTATTATTTTCAAAAAAACGTTACAGCCAAAGAGAGAGAGAGCGAATGAGGAAGAGAGAGGTGACTGAAGCTTAGCAGTTCGCTTATTTTTTGAACACCTGAATAGGCCGCCATGATTGTTTTTGTCATTGTTGCGGCGCATTTATCTCCCCTCAGTCGTATTCGATTCGAACAGGCTTCTAAAGCGTCCCTGTATTCATGCGTTAACTCGCGAGTAGAGTGCGACGCCCTTTAGCCAGGAGCGGAGGATACGGGCGGGTGGGGGAAGGGGGGAGATAGGGGGTGGGAGTGCAGTGGAGGGAGAATCGTGGGAACTCCTTTCTTCTCTCTCCCTTTGGGCCTCTCTCCCCAGCGAAGTTTCTTGATACTTTACCACCGCGTATGATCTCAGACTCGTACCATTCCTTCCTTATATCAGACTGCCTCCACTTCTATTTCTTCTCTTCCCACCAATCCCTCATCCCCCCCCTACTGTCCCATCACTCTTCTAATCCAACTGACTACCTCTTTGCTAACCCATTCTCTTTCTTGACACCCATCCCTTCGCTCTATGCGCAGGACGTACTTCTTTTCTTTTTTTTCGAAATTTTTTTAATCGGATTAAAAGGGAATGGAAGAAAGGAAGAGAGAATTGCATTCTGTCCGCCATACGTCCGGGATACGACTCCGTGGGAAGCTGCGCATTGCGTGTAAAACCCGGGTATTTTCTGCCCTTCCAAGGAACATGGTGGTGAACTTTAATTTAAGGTACACGGAAGAGAACTTTAAGATTTGAATGAAGGGGGTCGTGGTGGCCTAGTGGGTATGGCACTGAGCTACTGACCGGAGGGTTCAAATCCCGCGCAAGAGCCTTTCTGGACACCCCCATCTAAAATCCTCGCGATTTGATTTTCTGCGTGTCAGAAATTCGTAGGAAATCGCAGGTCGCCCAGGGAAAGGAACTGGTCCCCCCCTACCCTGAATGTGTGAATTTCGCACATCATTGGAATAGTACGGGGTGAGCTCTACTCTCACCTATCACACACCAACCTTCGGGTTAAATCACTGAGTGAGCTATTGAATGAATCAGCTTGACCTATCCGCTTGGCATAATTCAGTACCCGAATTACTATATGTACTATTTATTATGACGAATTTATTATGAAAATATACTCGATATTTTTACAAAATGTCTTCGGATTTACACAAAGTCTAGAAATATAACCTCTGGTGACGTATTTGTTAAGCACGACATTGAGCATTCCTTCTCCAACAGATCTACTTGAATTAAGCTAACAATAAGAAAAAAACGAAGTTATTTCATTAAGAATTCAAAGAACGCGAACTGTCCGCGGAAACTTGAGCGGCGTCACCCGCTGAATTGCACTATTGCCAGATGTTCCACAGAGAAAAAAATCATTCGCCTTGACCGGGACTCGAACACGGACCCCCTGATTTCCGGCCAGGTGCTCTACCAGTTGAGCTACCAAGATATCTATTTCTCCGTGGAATACAACGAGGCTTAAAGCAACTGGGTGTTGTTCATCGTTGTTTTCCACAGAGAAAGAGGACGTCTTGGTAGCTCAACTGGTAGAGCACCTGGCCGGAAATCAGGGCGTCCGGGTTCGAGTCCCGGTCAGGGCGAATGATTTGTTCTCTGTGGAACATCTTGTTATTTCATTGCGTTGAAAATGATGATGTGATGATAAAGATAATCCATTATTTATTGGATTCTATTTGCTACATTTATATCGCTGTAACTACATTGCTAATCGGTTCTATGTTATTTTTAATTGGTGTCCTAGTCGAATCTGAGTCCTGGGTAGCAAACATTTCATATCATCACTATGTTTTCTGTTTCATTTTACGCAAAGAATAGGACAATTCTATTGAAAATTTTAATGGGCAGGTCACATTCCGGTAGAAAACAGTCGATAATACCAATAATCACCAAAATGATCGGTCGTTTTTTTATGAGCCCTCTGAATGAATTCAGGAAGTCACTGCCTTCCTCACTATCCAGGATAGCATAGGAAGTTGCAAGTTGGTATAAGGACCTTAAGCTAACCCAACCAACATCGTTTTTGCATACTTGATTTGCTATTTTTATTTATTTTAAATTGTGAAGTTTATACTACAATATAATTACTACTTATTTTCATGCATGACATTTAATGCATGTTTGGTGTGAAGTCACCCTCTGCCACACACCTTTATGGTGGCTTTCAAGGTATTATGTAGATGTAGATGTATCCTAATCTCTCTCACACACAGACACTCACCCCTGTTCACCCACCTCCAGGGGTTTTGTGTTTGAAACCGTCGGGATTATCTCAAATAGGTAACTAAGGAGTCACGTGGTAATAAACACGAATGATGAAAACATCATTTATTATTTAAACTTGTGTTTTATCTCATCCGTGAGCTTTATAGACGAGGCAAATGAGAAAAACTGAAGTGAAAACTATTTATGATACTGTAAGGAGCGATTTAGAGACACCAAATTTGCAAACCGTTCTTGTTTGTACCACGTGACTCCTTGGCTACCTATTCGAGATAATCCTGACTGGTTCAAACACACCCCCCAGGATTTCTTCTTGAAGCTCCCGTTTTCCCCACCTTCCCCTCCCACCCTCCTGACAAAGAGAGGAAAAAAAGACAACTGAATCCCGCTACTCCCACGCGAATCCACGGGGAAACGGGGTAGCTTCAGGGAGGGGGGGGGGGGGGGAGGGGTAGGCGCCGTTGGCCGGGTCAGAGACAATGCAAAACTTTCTTATATTTAACTCCCTTGACTGTTAAGCAGCTTCACTTCCTCCCCCCGCCACCCACCCATTATGGAAACGTTATTCTTTTTCTGAAATCAACTCCCGTCTCCCAGCACCACGATATCCGTCGTCCCCTTTTCCTAGAGCATATGTTTCCTTTCTCTTTTCTCCTTGGGCTCGAAAAGTATCTACGAACCCTGGCTTTCTAATGTGGAGCAGGAAAACATCTTAGACTCTTCGTCGCCCCAGCGAAAAATAACTTCAAAGTGTCATTTACTAATTTAACAAGTAATTTCAGGATTCATTTTGTGGAATTCTTAACATATTGAAAAAGAAATGAAAATTTGAAATAGTATTCTAGATTTCCAGATTATCGTACATCAGCTATTAAAATTACCAGGATCTAGGATTACTAGGTCGACTTCAATGCATCGAAAAATCGATTGTAGATTATTCGATCCATCAAGCACCGTTCAACGATAATAATCTAGGTCCTTAAAAAAATACACTGAGACTCTTCGTCACCCTAATGAAAAGTAACTTTAAGTGATCATTTACTAATAAAACAAATAGTTCCAGGCTTCACTTTTATGGAACTCTAACATGTCAAAAGAGAAAGAAAGAACTTTAAATACTATTATCCACGAGACCAAGGCCTCAAAGGGCCACCTTCAAAATAACGGTGATCCTTTGTAACCTTGATCGATTTTGGTTACAAATTGAATGGATAATACTATTTCAAGTTATTCTTTCTCTTTCAGGATCATTTGCTTCTAGTTTCCCAAGTCCCTGAGAGGCAAGGTTTTCTCTTCCCACCCTCCAGCTTAACGTTTTCAATATTTTCGTTGAATTATTCGAAGACTCTAATTATACTTATGGAAATGCAATATAAGGAACCATCTGAGCCGATAGCGGATGAACACCATATATTAGGACTAACTTTAAAGAACGAAAACAACCTGAACTAACTTTAATTTATCAAGCGGGTAGAACAAAATCTGTTCTCCTCTTTACTCTACAACACCGCACCACAATATGATGTCTGGAATGGAGGAATTTAATAGCTGGCTACCAGTACCATGGGTGTCAGGTATTCAGATAGTCAAGATATTGAGTAAGAAGCCGTACCTAAGTAAAACGAAAAGGTCGAGTAGGAGACCTGGTACCACGGAATATGTTAAAAACCCTTAGGGGTTTACAGTAATGGGGAAAGGGTGTAATGAGATAAGAATTTTTACAATCCCTAAAAAAATGATTCTGGGGGATTATATGTGAAATATCCTTCTCGCTGACTCGAAATTGAGGTTGAAATAGAATTCCACCTGTCTTGATCGAATTGAAAACAGAAGCATGCCCTGATGAAGATATTAATGGGGCTTATAATTGGCGTCGGTGTAAGCCTATTCTAAATGAAATGTTTCCTGGAGTTCCTTGGTTTAACGTCCTATCAGGCGTGGTGGTGTTTTGAACCTAAAGCGATCCCACATGCAAAGCACTCAAGCAGGGGACGGTACTACTGAAAAGTATACTGTCTGGACTGAAATCTGAGTCCTCGGGATGTATTATAGCCAACACATTTACACAATCGTCATGAATGTGTTCGCAGTAGCTTTAAGTCAATCTCTAACTCGTAAAGTGGTATTAAAATAAAAGAAAAGAAACCGGAGGAATGATCTTCCATCCCCATTATTATGTTATCATAAAACTTTTATTGACGGAAAACGTCACTTTGCCCCAAAGGTTTCATTTAGCGGGGCAGTATCTGAAACGACCCCTTGTGAATAAACTCAGTATTCAACGTGAAGTAACAAGAATTTCTGCGTAGCCACTGCCGAATTGTGATACTGGTCTGCAACTTAATAACTCGATGAGACAGCCAGAGCCTGGGGGGTTGTGTTTGAAAACGTCGGGATTATCTCGAATAGGTAACCAAGGAGTTCCGTGCATAAACACAATTGGTTCGCAAATTTGGTGTGTTAAAGCCGCTGATTCAAACCTCATAAATTGTTTATACACTTTTGTTTCATCTCATCTGGGGGCTCTATAGTCGAGACAGATGAGAAAAACTGAAGTGAAAGCAATTAATGATACCGTAACGAACGATTCAGACATACCAAATTTGATGATCATTCGTGTTTTTACCACGTGACTCCATGGATACCTATTCGAGATGATCCCGACGATTTCAAACACAGCCCCCTAGGGACCTTATTTAGAAAACATAAGCATTGTTGAGTCTCGAGAGTGTCGAAATTGTGGGTAACTCCCTCCACAAATTCCGATTGTTGCATTGAAAAATTCTGATTTTCGATGTTTTCGACGTCACAACCTGGGCATTATTGAGGCTCGACAATGTCAAGTATCCTGCCGCGTCAGCCTTGTTGCTGAGTTAATGATCAAACTAATGAGCAGATAGAAAGGTTTACAGAATCGCAGCGATCCGGAACACGTAGATCCGAATTATGTGATAGTGCTACTTCGCATTGAACCACGTAACTTATTCACATGAGTGACCGGTTTGGCAGAGATGGGCAGGAATCATCAAGCACGCCTCCATTTGCATCTCATGCATCCTCTGATTCGAGCGATTTTTTAAGAAATGCTAATCATATTTGGTCAGCCGCTCGAAATTTGTAATATAATCGCGAACATACATGTTTCATTCATGCCCCTCCTACCGTAGGATTTTCGCACGGCTCCACAGGAAGACAAGAAGTTGTTGCGAGTGTATGTAGGAAGGATGATCATGGATTCCTGGGTTTTACGAGTCGAATTAATCGAATTACTCCCTCGGTATAAGTCGGTTCTAGTACTGCACCTTTGAAGGTTCACGAAGCAGGGAGTAATAAAAGTGAGCCGTGAACTTCCTTCTCGTGATGAAAAGATTAGGCCAAGAAGAATTGAAAACGGGATTTAACCCAGTCCGGTCGGGTGATCAACGATAAAATATTTTTATTTTTGAATCCGTCGCTAATTAATTAGGCCAGTTTGAATAACTATGGAAAAGACTCTTCCCGTTCTTAATGTATATTTATTTGGATGATACGTGTTTTTTTTTGTTACAGTCTTTACAGTTATCGTTATCCGTGAGGCGATGGAAATGGTCATAGAATACTATTAAAATGTGAAATATCCTTCATATGCGTAACGAGGATGGAAGAAAGGCCTTTGAGATGTGAATGTAGGGAGGTATGGAGAAGAATAGCTGAATGAAGAGGGTGGCAATTGAGTAACCGTTGAATATGCTATGAGGGTAAACGATTCCGAGGCGATTTAAGGTAGGCAGCCTAATGAATGTCAGAAATTATGAGATGTAAGAGATGTAACGGAATATGGTAACTTATAGAAGAAGGAGCAAGTACGGTAATGGAAGAAAAAGAACTGGTGTTCTGGGTGGCACGAGAGTCGGCAGATTGTATAAAGTTTTAGAGAGAGGGTAGTTGTCAAAAGCTTGGATTGTTTGGGTGGAAAAATTGGCTTTGTTCTTCCTACCGTTATGGAGAAATTCCTCCTCATCCTCGTCAATCCGTCCATCCTCGTCCTCAATTAAACCTCGTTGTTTTGACGGAAAAAACTCTCTTGGGAACCATGCCGGGAGGGTTGTTTTTGAAACGGTCGGGATTATCTCGAATAGGTAACTAAGGAGTCACGTGGTAGAAACACGAATGGTTGGCGAATTTGGTATGTTGAAACCGCTGATACAACCTAATTCATTGTTTACTCTTGTTTTCTTATCTCATCTGAGGCTCTATAGTCGAAACAGACGAGGAAAACTGAAGTGAAAACAATTACCTAATTATATTGTAACGATCGATTCAGACACGCTAAATTTGCAGACCATTCGTGTTTGTACCTCGTGACTCCTTGGTTACCTATTCGAGATAATCCCGGAGGTTTAGAACAAACCCTCCCCCCTGGTGATGTTCTATCTTCTGTCACACCCTTCGGTGATTTACAGGGTATTACGTAGATGTAGATGAAACCAAATTTCTTACTATCATGAGCCATGTCATGTCGATTTCGACTCGAGCGACTGCGGATGTGGACCCGACCAATGCAGGCATTCGGGGACATTATAAAATGTTCCAGTTCGATTTTCGAAATCTGAATATTCACCATCTTTTGCCATGACCTTAATCGGCGAGTGGTCGAAATTCCTGCCAATACATCAGAACAGAACCCCTTTCTGGAGTTCGCCGGTCGAGGCGGAGTCAGCCTTGCGTAAGGATGTGAGTAGAAGGGGAAGATGGGCGATTCCCCCAATGAGAACGACTCTGGATTGCTCGGCCGTGAATTTTGAGTGGGTGAGCGCACCAATCGATGCGTGAACTCGATGTGCCGGATATGCAAGAGGCTCGGATGAAGTGCTCTCTGCCGCCTGCGTGGGGAAGGGGTAATTGCGCGGAAGGGTTGCGCAACATCCTAAGGTGGTAACGAGGCAAGGGGGTGGCTGGCGACTACGATTGCCAACTCTTCCGCTTTCGTCTGGAGCCTCCAGGAATCGGAATGTGATATTTTTTTAAAATCTCCCGTCTCCCGAATTTCACATAGGTAGGTATATAAAACAAACATACTTGAATTTAGAGGGTATACAGCCTCCTATTCACGTCTTAGTATACTTCAATCTACTCTTCTGAAGAGTGCACTACGGCTATATACTCAGGAGAGTAGACTTCGATCGGCTTTTCTGAAGAAGGAGGCTGCATGCCCCCGAAATTTCACGAATGCTTGTTTTTTGTTTATTATTCTATCTGTGTCATCGTCTCTCCTGTGGATTTTTACGAGTGTTGCGCCCATTTGGATTTTCGATCATTATGCTATATGTATGTAATAGGATCGCTGATCTGTGAAGCAGTTGTACATGTAAAGAAAGCATAATAGAGCGAGAGCAATATTCAAGGAGCTCCGAATGATCCTATCACCATTACATAAACTCCTCCCACCCTTATAATGTCAATCGTGTTTAATAGGCCAAAATTATAATTTTGGTAGACCTTGATGCATTGCGTTGAAACCGCAAATCTATGGCGTTCATTAATAGAAAACACTTATTCTATATCTGTCGTAACCATGCTCTGCTCGTGAGTATACTGGTTTTTTATTTAACTCATGGAGTGGTCATCTCCCAGAATAAGCTCTAAAAAGGGGTGGCAACCTTGCTAAAGTGACGTACTGTACGAAGCGAATGTGGAGAATCGTCTCGTCGAGCGCAACAATGCTTCACCGTCTGTAATCGCCCCGCAGCAATAAAACCGCGACGCATGCCCGTTTCAAAGGTATGGTTGCAGCGGTAATTGTTGTGCTGTCCCCACTTAAGTCTCTGTTGTTCTCACCAATTACTCATTAAATTTCCTCTGGAAGGGGAGTGCTGCAGGTACCATCATTGGGCTACGTTAGATTAATCCACTGTCGACGTGGAAGCCGAATGCTAGCAGTATGCGTTTCTGCTATATTTGTGGTAAATATTTGAGTCGGGTTAGTTAATTGGCTTGCATTTTTATCGAATCATTTTCTTTTATTCATGATGATTTTAAGATGTTAAATATTTTGATCGTGATTACTGCCACGGTTTGTAAAGTTGCGAATTGCAAATTTAATTGTTTTCTACAATCCAGTTTATAAGCATTTTTCCTAAAAAGATCGATTCGTGGTGGTAACTGGAAACCCTTCGAGATGAGCTCAAACTTTCCCAAAACACCTCTCTCACTGTATGAAAATTTTGCCATTTACATTACAAGATCTATCCATGCCTTATCTAATCTTCAGGAAGTTAAAGGTTGCGAACTAACCGTAAAAAAAACCTAATGGAGTTACCGGCTGATATACACATTACTGGAATAAGGACTCATTGCTAACTTAACCAATTGTAGTATCTGGTGGAAATCGACTCCCGTTCAAGCTGGATGGATTTTTTTCTCTGTGGAATTCTCTAATCTTATTTTTCGTTATCTCTCATATAATGCCATAGCTAAAAAGAAAGTTCGGTAATAGTAATCTTCAAGTTTATTTATTGCCATCTTACTGTGGATAGAGAGAAGGAAAATCCAAAATTTGTAGCCGGTGTGGTGGAGAAAAATAATCAACACAGTTGGCGTTAGCGAATCTTGAGACATTCGAGCGTAGTGAATTTACAAACGTGACGCTTGAAGCATCACTGAGGATGTCCAGACGCTTCAGAAGTCAGCGACTGAATTAGGGAACGTGGTGCTGAAAGTTGATGGAAGAAAATTGTAGCGTTTTGCCCTAATATTTATTCAGAAGTATTTTGACTTTTCAAGAGATTCCGTAGTCAGATGTTGTGGTAAGTAGTTTTTTTAATAATGCTTCAATCTAGTTTGTTTAAAGGTTCATTGTATTCCTTCCCCAATAAACACAGTTACGGAGGTCTCTCGATAGTCCTCTGCTGAAGACGTTCGCTGTTGCGGTGCTAGAGAAACTTTGAGCTATAATACACTCCAAACGCGACTACACCCGAACCCAAATCCTCTTCATCTGATAGCTGCAAAGGCCATCATTGGACGAAAACTCTCTCGTGTTACCAAGTCAACGGAATGGCGAAACTGCACATTATACTGGGATGCAGACATTCACGCTGAAACGTCCCTCAAGTTCTCAAGTTGGCTAGATTTTCCTGATTTCACGATCAGGAAGCATTGGCATCAGAACTGACATGCTATTGTATTGTACACCAAATGTACCGTGGATGACAGTGTTTTGTTGTTTGTTTTCATAGCTGGAAACAGTTTCAGCCACCTGTCTGTGAGAAGATTGAGGAATAGGTCTTTCTTCTCTTCGTCCCGAAGTTAAATCCTAACACGTTCGGTAACCAACCCAAGAAATCTTCCTTCTTTTCTTCCCAAATATTTGCCTTTTAAGGCGCGGGAAGAGGGGACTCAGACCTCGGGTCATTTGCCTCTTGCGATTCTGTGTTGATATTTCCGCCTCTTCGACGGACCAACTTAGGAGCCGTCCGAAGAGGAGAAAAAGATTTTAAAAATATCTTTTATTTCGTGGCCACCAAGAAAACAAATCAGTTTCGTGGCCTGACCACGGCGGGAAGGCAAACGGGGAGATTTTTGTATGCTGGATATAATTCCGTATGTATTCCTTCATCATTGGTTGGTTTTTATGCGGTTCATGCTTACCTTATTCGCAAATCATTTACATCGTCACTTAAATTAGTTCTCAGAGGTTGTCCATTATCGTACGTTGGGAGTTAGGGGCCGGGTCAAGCATTACGATGGACAGGTGAGGGAGAGTCCAGTTTACCATAACGTTAGGAGGAAGATGTGTTATAAATTCACTCCTTTTTCATTTAACAGTGATGATAGGTACAAATAATGATGAGTTAATAATCAAGTACCTAGTGAAAAATAAATTACCTATTTATGGCAGAGTACAGTAATATAGCGATAAAAGTTCTTAGGGAATGTTACAGAGCGTTATTGGGAAATATCAGCGATACGTAACTATTGGATACCCCTAAACAAATTCACGTTACCTGTTATTTGAATCCCTGTTATTTAAATCTTCTTATCTTCTGGCTGTCTTTATTCCATCCGGATTCCGGAGTACGAACTCGATTCCACCCTCTTTCTCCCTTTCCGTCTCTCCCCTTTTAACCCTTTTATATTTTCCATTATCTCTTAATACGTCCCCAGGGGGATTGCGTTTGAAACCGTCGGGGTTATCTCGCATAGGTAACCAAGGAGTCACGTGGCATAAAGAGGAATGGTTTGCGAATTTAGTGTATCTAAATCCAAATCAGAGGATTCATGAGATGCAAATGGATGCGAGCTTGATGATTCCTCCCATCCTGCCAAACCGGTCACTCATGTTAATAACTGCCACGGTTCATTGCTAAGTGACACTATCTCAGATTTCGGGTCTGCGCGATCCGGATCGCTGCAATTCTGTAAACCGCTCTATCTGCTCATTACTTTGGCCATCAACTCAACAAGAAAGCTGACACAGCCGAATATTTGACATTGACGAGCCTCGATAATGCCCAGGTTGTGACGTCAAAAACCACGACAAATCGCAATTTTTCAATGCAACAATCGGGATTTCTCGAGGGAGTTACCCAACATTTCGACACTCTCGAGACTCGACAATGATGCGATTTTCTAAATAAGACCCCTTGTGTTTCAAATCGTCGGGATTATCTCGAATAGGTAACCACGGAGTCACGTGCTATAAACAAGAATGATTCGCAAATTTGCTGTGTTAAAACTGCTGATTACAACCTCATTCATTGTTTACACATCGTTTATCTTATTTGCGGTTATATAGTCGTGACAGATGAGAAAAATTCAAGTGAAAACTATTAATGATATTGTAACGAGCGATTCAGGCACACCTAATTTTTCGAACCATTCTTGTTTAATACACGTGACACCTTGGTTACCAATTCGAGATAATCTCGACGGTTGTAAACACAACCCCCTTGGACGGGGAATCGTACCGTAGACCTTTGGTTTTTTAATGCCAATGTGTCGTCGATGACGTTGCTCAGGTTTTCTTTTTACCGCTGAAGCAATTTTAGGGGGATACACTGGAGATATCTCTCATAACGCAATTACGGTCCATCAAAGATGGCACTCGTACGACAAAAGAAGTCGGAATTGGGCCATTTTCATCGCACTAGGTAGCTGTACATAACGGGAGAATGAATATGTTACGCTTCCTTATACGTCTTCCTCGCACACACTTTCGGTATCCCACATCATTCTTCTCCAGTGCTATATCTCAAAGGCCTACAATTTCCGATCATCCTCTTTCCACTAAGAACTTTTTCTTTATATTATAAGTCAACGTTCTATGCTAAAGATTTGACTGATCTTTTCCTCTTGTCTCCATTAGGAGACAAGAGGAAATGCGAACCCCAACTTACTATGGTAGACTGGACCATGATTACAAAATTATAGAAATTGATAGCCGAACTGACAACCCTTTCTTACAATCCCAACTTACTATGGTAGAATGGACCATAATCACAAAATTAGAGCAATTGATTGCCGAACTGACAGATTCAAAATGTTCTTTTTTCCTCGTACAATAAGGGATATGAATTACGGTAAATATGTCCAATACGAGTGAATCAATCCGTAGCATAGGTAGTTGTATGTTGGTTAGGAGACCTCCCTCTTCAACTCCTCCTAGCGAACTGTCCAATTCTTCACTTGGTACTCCTGCAACTCAACCAATTTTTTTCTAAGGTTAACCAATTATCAGCCAACTTTTCCACCTGCTGTAGTTAATACCGAATGCATTGATATTTATTCTAGCCTATCTTTATATTCAGGAATTTCTAGCTGTCAATTTCTGCTTGGAATTTATCGCATAAGCGAGATGAGTACATGTGTATATTGAAATAGCCAGACATTAATTTTGCCATCTTTTTCCAGAATGTTCAATAATCTGCGACACCCGCTATCGTACTAATATCAGTAAAAAAAATCAGTGTTCAACCCGAAAGTTGGTGCCTGATTTTTGATATGTGAAGGTAGAGCTCTCCCCGTACTAAACCATCGGCGTGTGAAATTCAAACATTCAGGATAAGGGGTCCAATTCCTCTCCCTGGGCCACCTGCGATTTTCTACGTAGTTCTGACACACATAATATAGAGTGTAGAGTTCTGACAGTATAAAATAGCTAAATAGCGAGAATTTTCAGGTGGGGTTCCAGAATGCTTCTACCCGGGATTTGAACCCAGAACCCTCCGGTGTGTAGAACTGCACTCTACCCGCTAGGCAATACGACCCCAACTGATGTCAGGTCCTCGGAAGAATTCGAATTCAATTAGTAAAATTTAACTACATTAGTTAAATTTTAAAATGAAACATAATGTTTTCCAATCAACGTGCATGAATCTTTAAATGCGTTCGCGGTAATCAAATATTTGATCAAACATTTAATCTTTCATGCGAAGCCGTATTGTATGCAACCCTAACATTATTCATGAACGCGAAAGTGGTTGAGATGTGCGTGGAAACATAATGATTTACGGAATTTCCATCTTACATAAAAACTAAATAAATAGTGAGGGTTATGCTAAAGCCGTCTTTTATTTTCCTACTTATTTCGCCCCATGTCATCCGGCAACCCCTTATAGTAAGAATACTGCTTTCAATACTGTACTGGGGGCAATCCACCGCTAGAACAAGCGCAACGCGCAAAACGTTGAGGTAGGGTATATGCAGACTTTATAGTCAGACATAGGATTCTTAATTTTAGGCATTTCCATGAAGATGGCCAAATCCATCTTAGGTAACTTGAAGCTGGTCGGAATGTGAACGGGCCTCGAATCTTTTGGAAGGGTAGGTTAATTTCTAATTATCTATCCACCCAACGGATTTTTATTCTTGATATATCTGTGACGTTATGAAAAATGATCAAAGTATTCTCCCCACTATTGAATTCTGTACCCCTAATTTCATTCACTGAAAAACTATGTACATTAATTTTTCGAGGAATCATGCGGAAGTGAATGATTTCGATTGTTTAGATAAAATCGCCTCTTTTCGAAGCGTTCCTAAAAACGGAAAACCCAGTCAAATTATCTTACACGACCGTCATTCCATAAGTGTTGCTTTCGTTAATATACATTCATAGCGGTTATTGAAGTGCTATTGCATTCCACTTCCGTAAATTATTATTGCCTGAATAAACAGTGTCTACCTACTTGTGCAACTAAAAGCTCGGCAGTAACTTGAAATGGAATTTCTACTTAAGATATCATCCGGTCTCCTTATAGAGCGGGTTTGCTTCGAGGATAATAAGTATGCATTAGATACCATGGTTAACGAACCGTTTTTTAAATATAAAGGTCTTAAACGCCCTCTCTTTTTCTCAATGAATCTTTTGCTCACGCTAACTCTCTTCGAGGTATTTTGACGTTACGAGACATCAATTTTATGTAACGCACCTTTTTTACGATTCTCTTCACTCGTAAATATTCTTAACCTTCGATTCGTACACCCACTCCTGTCGTGTCGTTTTCTGTTCCACGCGATTAATTTCCAAGAAGCGAGGATAATCCCATCTTCAAGACTACCTACCGCGGTCTTGACTCGTCAACAACCATTTCCCTATTCAAGACGCGTCCCGGCGAATCGCCGGGGCATCCCAAATCTGCTTTTCGGCCGAAGGCGGAAGTTCATCTGGCCCAACCTAGCCTACCCCTCAGACAATCAGCTGATTCCACCGTCGACAAACACATCCGGGAGCAGGCGATGTGGATGTTTTCGTGTGCGTGTGTGGTAACCTTGGAAACGGTTCATCAGTGGACCATCCCCCGCAAAAGTTTAAAGTTTTTCTATAATGCCCACCATCGCTTCTTCGTGCGTTGGGTTAGGAAACATGGCTCAGGATGTGATTTTCATGGTCAGCCAAGGTCATGAGAAAGGTCGAATTTTCCGTCGGGTGGTCAAGCGAGTGGTGGAGCGCGTTGAAACTGCTAACGCGGATGGCTATATCCTCTAAGAACAAGAGCTTCCACGTCTGACCACCGTTAAGCAATTTTTTCGGTACGTTTCATGTAGTGCCTTGCAAGCAAATGTAATGGTAAATGGCAGGGGGTCACCTCGAATGAAATGTACCTACATTACTCTTAAATGAAGAATCCTGTTGTGTATACATTCATTTTTGCCATTATATAGGACTAGTTAACCCGTGCGAAAATTTCGCACTTTCACGCTATGGCCTGCCTCGTGAAGTTGTGCCTCTTTCCATTGTATAGTTCTATAACATTGAACGGGATGTATGCATGAGCAAGTTAGGTTCATAAATGTTTACAAACTATTTTTGTAAGCGAATATCATATAAATATGAAATCAAAAAGTTTTAATTGCATTGACTTACCAGATGACCATTCACCCATGTAAAATCGTACTATTTTCATTTTAAACCTTTTTTTGAAATTTGGAATAAAAAAAATGTGTGGAGTCGATATACCTCGAGCGAGTAATCGACATGGAAAAATCGAAACTTTTAAGTCAAATTAATGGGTAAATAGTTAAATTTGAGATTGAAATTGTATTTTTCGCCAGAAGCCGGTGATTCAACGTTTAAAATGATACCTCATTTATCACTGTAGGTGCAGTATTAACGGAACATATACAGAATGACAGAAAAAGGCCTTTCTGTAATAATATATATGATCATTACGAAATAGGCTTCAATATTTAACTGGAGCGTGTGCAACGAAGTTCGGCAAGATTTGTAAATGGACGATATGGTAACTTTATTAGCGTAACCAGTCTATTAAATGAAC
This sequence comes from Platycnemis pennipes, assembly GCA_933228895.1. Classification (NCBI taxonomy): domain Eukaryota; kingdom Metazoa; phylum Arthropoda; class Insecta; order Odonata; family Platycnemididae; genus Platycnemis; species Platycnemis pennipes. Next base: position 117,895,108 of record OW121853.1, on the reverse strand, counting down.
TAAACTAGGAATCATTGTCAGATCGCAGGTTGAAATTTAGACTTAATCTATTGAATATATTCCGAGATAATGTTTTCACTGATGACGTAAAAAATATTTTGCGAGCTCCAACTTACTTGTCCTTACTTCTTTCTCCAGTTCGTTTGAAGGTCATGATCCTGGGCTAATTAAGGGAATTAAAGGCCTCTCAAGCATCGACAGAGTGACAAAGAGCAATCGAAGAAGTCTTAAGGAGAGTGGGAGAAAAGAGAAGGCTGTGGAAGACCCTAAAAAGAAGACGGGACAACTTAATCGGCCATATCTTAAGACACGATGGCCTGATGAAGACAATCGTCGAGGGAAAAGTGAACGGGAAGATTGGAATATGCAGGCCTCGCATGAGATGTAGGTTTACGGAACAGGTTGTGAAGGATGCTAAAGAAAGGAGTTACGTTGATATGAAGAGTTTGGCCGATAGAAGAATGGAGGGCTGGGTCAAACCAATCTTTAGAATTTTAGATTTAAGAAGTCTTCGCGGGTCTTCCACCGGGATAAGCTTTCAATAGAAGCCGACGTTTCGAAGTCCGTCTAGGACTCCATCCTCAAGGCAAATCATCTCATCCTTTGCCTTGAGAATTGAGTCCGAGACGGACTTCGAAACGTCGGCTTCTATTGAAAGCTTATCCCGGTGGAAAAACCCGCGGAGACTTTTTAAATATTATCCGCCGTGAAAAAACAAAATCATACTCCAATTCAAGGGTTGTTGACCGATGATGATGATGACCCTCTCAAGTGTACTTTGTGTCGGTTTTTTGTTTCTTCTGTGTAGGATTTTTTTCTCCTGGGGTTGCGACACTGTCAATTTTTTCCGCTGGAACTGAATTCTTTAGAATTTTCAGAAAACTTTCCCGCGAACTCTTCGTTCCACTCAGAAAATATTTCTCCTTACGAGCGATCAGATTGTGTGCACAGATAATCCCTTCGCATTTCTTTCGGAGATCTCCGAGAATATGATGACGTAACTGCAGCGACTTTGCGTTCAGATCCGAGAAGGCAGCCGGAAGTGATCTAACACGACCGAATACCTCAAGTTACGTGTTCTCACGCCTCGAGGGTCTTGCACTAAGCACCCTCTGGGAGGAAGGGAGACCAACTCGGGACATCGGCGCCTATGGTGCAGCGCTCCAACGTAATCCAATTCCCGGATGAAGGAGCGAGAAATTTGTAGGAATTTATGGTTTTCTGCGATCCTTTTCCTAATTTCATTCATCAAACACTGCCGGCTGTAACTTTAACTCCATTGCTGACACGTGAGGGAATCGGTCAGCTATGGATTTTAATGTCTATGTCCAAAATGTCTAGCAAAATGTTCGTGACTATATCATGGAAAATACCACATGTTAGGGTGATGAATATTTAAATAAAAATTCATTATTTGAGTATAAATGATTGATATTTTATCCGCTGCTGCTAATGAGACACGTCTAAAATGAAATTCCTGAAAACATATTTCTTAAATAGTCGCCGAAGCTGGAGCATTCCATCAAAGCTCGTCGTTTGCGCATTGCTCCTTCACTTTGTTTTAATAGTGATAGTCGATTTGTTCTTGTTTTTCGTCGAGGGAGTTATTGGCTGATTTTGCACGGAAACCACTCTGTTATACTTTTGCAAATAAAGCGTGCCTGGAACTAGGATATGGCACTAATGTTCATACACGGGTCTCAACTCCTAAATTTTTGAATTTGCTCGTGCCAACCACCGGACTAATCCGCCTGCAATTCTCTGTAGGTATGTGCGTGGAATCGGCTTACTAACGTACCGTTGTGGGCTGCGATATTATTACTAGAAGGGGTGATAACATTTGGAATGAAGTTAACCGAAACAGCGAATCAATCTCCATGTTCATTGCTGGACTGTATTGAAAGTTATAATAGACTGCAACGAGGCACACGACATTGGTGTCCTAGTAGTAAAGTGATGCATGAAACTTCGAAGAAGCAGAGGGATAGTCAGAGAGCATCGTTACGGGAATCGGTAATGGTGACATCCTCGCCATGTTTCCGCGCAGTGCATAAAGTCGTCAGCATCGTCCGCGGTTTGAGCCACCCGTCGCGGAGGAGGGAAGGGGATCGAATGCCAGATGTTCACACATGCGTGACCCGATATGGATGTTGCAGAAGTCGCCGAGAATCCGGGAGGAGAAGGCTGGCAGCAAACGTTTGCGGTCACTTTTTCCCTGGCTCCCTCTCCTCCACCTCCCTCCTCCCCTTAGCGCCTTCCCAATGAGAGAGCTTGGTTCGTTCCCCGTCTGCGGGATGTTAGCCACAGATTACAGGGGTGACCGGAGATTTAAACGATGGGATAAAAAAAGCGATCGCACAAGTCTCTTTGCGCCACCGGTGGTAAAGGAAGGAGAGACATCGGAATCCGGGCAGTGCAGCGCTAAAAAAAACGGAGAAAAAGGGAGACCTCGATGACAACCACCGCCACCAACAGCACCAGCACCATCATCTCTCTCTCTCTCCCACCATTGCGGCGGCATCGTGAGAATTTCACGGTGTATTGTACCGCTATCCTCGAAACCGTAAAACGGGCGAATGAGTAATGAGAGAGAGAGAGGGGAAGGGTTCGGTGGGGTGGGGGGAGGAGGATGAGGGGGCGCCCGTCTGCACCTCCGCTATGCCATATTCAGGAAAGGGGAGAGGGTGGGGTGGCTGGGAGACTCAATGGGGAACGCACCCTCGAGCGTAACTCGCGATGGGCGAGGAATGCGCGGCCGGATTCGTGTGCGCGCGCGCGGTAGACGGCAAGGAATCGCTACGGGTGTCCCCGTCGGCGGAAGAGGGCAAGGGACTAACCCCACGCAGGAATGCAGAGTTTGCGGAGGAGATTTATAGAAATATCTACCGAAGGAGGGCGCTCGAATGTATGTACTTCTGACGCAGTAACGTTTCGTCCGCGCAATTCATCGACAGAGCCAAAAAACCTAATAAAAATTAGCGAAATACACTCATCGAGTAGTTTTTTTCATTTTTCCTCACACACTTCACGAGAAAAAGAAAAGACACTCAAAACTTCCTATCATTGACGATGCTCAGGCCTTGTCTTATTCTTTCTATTTATGTTGCGTGAACTCCGTTGAAAAAAACATTTCTTCCAAAGGTGAATTTTGGTATCTGCTTATTCAAAAATCGATGTAACTTAACTTATCACAAGAGGTTTAATCACAGATAAACGTGGAATTGACGAATACCTTCCTAGTCCTTTCCATCCGCCCTCTACAAAAAACACACACACAACCAACCACAGCATTGCTCCCGCCAATGCGGAAGTTCCATCCGATTCTGACGCCACTCTCTCTGCATAGGGGCTGGTGTTCGTTAATGGATGTTTTGAGGTGCGTAATACGCGAAGAGGCAGATCCCTCAGGAGAGCGAAATAGAAGTGGAACGGGAGAGTTCTTTAGAAGCATAGCGACGGAGACGTGAATGCTCGGAATCGCGGTCGACACTCTCCGGTTGTGTTGGCTCGCGAGTTCATTCATATTACCTTCAGCTCTTAGTTCCGTGCGTCGGCAATTACACCCAATGGAAGGAAGGTGGGGAGGAAAATGGGTAAAAGTATCGAGAGACAGATGTTCACCGCGTCGAATCCACTTACCTCTCTATCGCGTCTCCGATTGGGTATAGGAGGGACTTCTGTAACCCCTCTGCCGTGTGAGGCAGCGATGGCGATTATTAAGTCCAGTGCAGTAACACCCTTCTGCGGTGAACGATTCCCTCGCTGGCGACGAAATCCTTCTCCTCGTGAACGGTGGGCGTGGACACACACGAGAAAAACAAAAGGCACACTCACTGCGAATGCGAAAGAAGGTACTCCGCGCGGCACCGACGGGAGCGATGGCGGAAAGAACAACAATAACAATGGACGCCGGCACTTCAACAACCCAAGGGTCGCCAGTCACTGTCAGCACCTTGGAAGGTAGTCACCAAGACCGCGGAGACTTCAACGCCCGGCGCACGAGAAACGGCCATGTCTCCAGTCTCCTGTCATGTCCGGCCTGCCGCCACGGTTCGTCGTCGACAGTGGGGATATGTACGGATGAAGAACGCTCTCTCTGCGTGTATAATACACCTCTGGCCGTACTCTGGGGGGTAACACTGACGCAGTCCTGCTGACGCAATCGATGCACTAAGAGATACCCTTCGATCACTCCTTCCCACCGACTCGATCTGACCTGGCGGTGGCCGCTTTGTTGTTGGCGGAGCTTATAAGTGAAGGTTTTGTTTAGGGAAGGAAAACGCGGGGAACAGGAAGGTGTGTGCGTCTCCCGGAATCGGGATTGGGGGGGAAGAGGAGGAACGCGGCACCTTGGGGGAGGGCAGCGATGCAGACCCGGTGGAAGAGAAGTTTTTGTTGCGCGTGGTGCTGGCTTTGTCGGTGGATGATGACCTTTCCCGGAGGCTTTCCGAGGGAGCTGTGTTGAGTTGGCGAAGGTGGGCGAGCGACGGAGAGTTTAACTGGTGGGCGGGGAAGGAGGGGAAGGGGAGCGGAAGGGGGAATAGGGGAGGGAGGACGGGGTGGGCAGGTGAACCTCCACGGGCGGCTGGCCAACCGCGATGGACGTGGAGTGGGTGAGGAGGGGAAGAGGGAGATGTAACACAGGTGGAGTGGAGGAGGTGTGGCGGGGAACGGACGGTAGGGAGGCGGACGGGAATGGGGGCAGCTAGCGGAGGGCGGGAGGGTCGTTGCCGGTGCATGCGAAGGGGCAAGCGGAGGGCCTCCCGGGTGGAAAGGCGGCCGCCAGCGACATCACCTTCGGCCGTTGGAACTACCTGGAAGCCTCTGGACACGTTTCCAGCCGCGAATTCATCGCGCGGGAAAGTCTTTCAAACTAAAATAGTAGACTTAGGTGAAGTAGGTGCTTCAACGGACAAGTTTATGCCACACCGTCTAGACTAAATTCTTAAAACTTAAACGCAACACCCATGCCCGAGATGGGACCCGCGACCCAAGGGAATCAAGGCAGGTGCATTCCGACGAGGTCTCCTTGGTGCTACAATGGAACTTGGATAATTCGAACCGCAAGGGACCATAACAAAATTTTCTTTCCAAAAAATCGAATAAAAAAAGGTTAAAACATAACTGTAAATTCACGATTTAAAGAAAAATATTATTTTTAAACAGCATTAGCAGGTATATCTTTTACATTTTAGATGGCCCTTTATCTTTTAGACTTTGTTAGCTTAAATATTATAACAAGTCACATTTTCTGTTTCTAAGAAAGGTGTAAAACAGCTTGTGTCTTAGATTTTATTCTTTCACTCATAATGCCTATATGGATCTACTAAAATGGAGAAACTGAAGGCAGGGCTTCATTTATAGTTTTGTCGGCACTTTAGTTGTCTTTTATCACGAAATCAACTTTCCTAAACCAGTTCTTCGTTGTTCCTGCGACCACTTAATTCCATGATTGCTTGAACATTTGTGAGCTTTGAAGAATTCCAAGTTCCATCTCAAGAGCGTCATCGTCTTCTGTGAGCATGTTTTCGACCAACAAGCGCCTATAGAATTGTTTGAGATATTTTATCACCCCCTGGTCAATGTGCTGGACGAACGATGCCAATTCTTTAAGAAACCGAGTGGTGAAATACGGCACTCTGTTGTATCATTAACGTAAAAAGTTCGAATTACTCTCGATTTTTTAACATTTTTTGATGCAAAATGCTGGGGACCCAACAAAATTATTAGTTTAAAGACACTTCAAATTATGGAAGTTCAAATAATTCAAGTTCCACTCTGTTGTAACTCTGCTTGCGATTATGCCGGTAGTTATTCCGGAGAGGTGACCGACAGCTGAGATCATTTGCGCCAATAACTATAGGCAGTAGCTAGTTTCAGGCAGGAGCGTAGAGAATGAGATAATTTTGGGGAGAAACCTGACGTTAGCATGCTATGAACTAAAGATGCCCAGGAGTCTACGGTTTTACGTCTCACCCTAATGTGCGCTTGTAATTCTGTCAATTATTACATAGTTCCATAAAATCTCGTGGTATCCCGATTGTCAGGGCTGTAGGCTGCTGAGCCTAGAGTCCCTGGTTAAAATCTATGTGAATCATTTGAGGACAACTGAACCTGTGTTGTCATTGATCATCTGGGACACTAGTATTTGCGGGAAACTACGTATAGCATGAAATGGAAGGGAACTAACTGGCCTCCTACTCTAAATTGTGAACATCTTATGCCCGTGAGTTTAGAATTAAGTGATTTTTTATCTTCATTTATCAAACAGCTTTGCATGTTCGGATATTATATCTTGCTTTGATTCATTTTAGGGCGTGGTATTACCTTGGCTTTTGCCTTTTTCCCTTTTGCGAAAAAGCTATTAACTAACAAAACTGTTGGAACTCGGACTATTAGCTTAGTGAATGATACACTTCGTCCTTTGTAGGTGACTTTCCTTATTATGTAGGGTGTCCTTAGGTGGCTTTCCTTTTATTATTTCCTTATTGCTTATGGAAGAGCAGAGGCGCAGCGAAGGCTTGGGGGCTAAACCCCCAAAGGAACTACAAATATTGTGACGAAATTGATAAAAATCACTATTAATTAGACTTAACCTTTTCGTAACTGTAAATAAACAGGACTTTCTTTTCGTTTGAATAACTTATCTTTTTGTAAGTAATGGTAGTGGGCGTAACTTGATGGAAATCCTTCATAGTTGGAGCGTTTAAAGAGATATCTGCTTGGTTGTTTCGACGTGTTTTTATTTCCGACCATAGTTTTGGTACCGAGTACCAAAACTATGGTCGGTTTTGGTACCAAGGTGAATTTTTAGGAAAAAGAGAACACAATATATATAGGCATGTAACGTAGTGGGGTGGGAGACGTTCAGGTGCTGGGGGGTGGTTAGGGGATGGGGAGGTGAGGGTTAGGTGGTTGGCTAGTTGCTTGGGTAGGCGTCGCTCCGGGTGAGGAGAAGGGGAGGTTGGGTGACTAAAATAAGTAAAATTCACCGTGATAATGATACTCTGTATCGAAATTATGGTCGGAAATAAAACCAATGTGGAAAAAGCCAAGTAGATATCTCTTTAAACGCTCCAATTATCATTTTGTACCTACCTAAAACTTGAGGATTTAAATAACACCTAGTCTTTGGGCATGATAAAGTTGACATACATCAAAAAAGTTTTCTCACAGTGATAGAATGGGGTCGTTTACCATATTTTTTATTGCCGAATATGATAGAGTTTGTAAAATAAAAAGACCCGTATTTTTCGTTTTTTTGATTCGTCAATTATTTCTCGAGTTATAGGCGTCGAAAAACTGATGTTTTTAACCCTTTCGGAAAAGTGGGTGTGGTGCAACCTCTGACATATATCGACTTCGTCCAATTAAAATTGAGCCCGTGAAGCTACTTCGCCTTATCGCAAGGGGAGGGGGACACAGCTGGCTCTCCCAATGGGAGCGATTGCGACAGGATCTGTGCGAGCAGACCTTCCGAGAATCCCCCTCCACTCCCTTCCCTTCCCATACGAGCAGTCAAGGACGGGAGGAAAATGACGGCAATGTTATCACAGCAGCTTTTTCGGTGGGCGTCACCTTTTGCTTATTTTAATTTTTGATTTATGAGTGAATGGTTATGGTTAGAGGATTAATTTTTTCACTAAATTTCCTTTTTCGTTTCCATCTAACAATTTCGTGTACAAAATTGCGATTTCGGTTCCGAGTAAACGCCCCCATTGTATTCCTTCTGTGCATGTTTGAAGCTCGTTTGTCACGATTATTAAGAATCTTCTCGCACTAGGAGCTTTTTCAAATTTAAAATGAAACAGTTTTTTAAAGAACAATACTTAAGAGTTTTCTGAAATTTTATAATAAAGTACTACATAAAAATGATATTTTACTTTGAAATCTCAAAAGATCAATATTTAAGATATAAGAAGGTTAATATATTCAATTTGATAAAATGTCCGCTAAATGCAAAATATATCTGCGAGGCACATATGAACCCTAGGTAGAGGTAGACCGCTTTTGCCTACCATCCAATCCAGGTGAACCCCCCCAAAAGATATTCCTGACTGCGCCCCTGGGGAAGGGTACCAGATAGCCGCTTCTTTCACTGGTTCATTTTCTGGGTCTCAGCACTTGACATGCACCGAGAATATACTTAATCACGCTCATATAATTGATCACGCTCTTATAGTCGCGGCCTAAATATGACGGAAAGCGTTTTGCTTCCAATTTTCTCGTTTAATATACCTTACTTAGCATACCTTAGGGTGACGATGAACTCACACTGTATAGTGTCAGCAGAATGACGCGTAAAACACCTGCCTAATACACATCAAGTACTCTTTGTATCTAAAAGAAGCCTTTAAAAATTTCATCATAAATGTTTGTTATTCATGTACTATTTTTTTCCTTATTTTAAATCTCATCAGCCCTATCTCAGTATGCATGATGCATGTATTAACCCCATAAATACTATAGATACTAACAATCAAGTTGCATGAGACAATATAGTTGCTTGTTTGCATGTTAGTAGTGCATGCATGGTGATCTTCACCCCCTGCCACACTTCCTCGCGGTGGCTTGCAGAGTATCGTGTAGATGTAGATGTCAGTAGGGTTTTAGCAGGGTGACACACCCCCTTCATGTGTGAGTGTTTTTCTGCTGTGGTTTCCGTGAATGGCTTCAGCCAAAAATGGGGTCGTTAATCATCTTTTTATTGCCGAATCTGATAGAGTTTGCAAAATAAAAAGACCCGCATTTTTCCGTTCTCCGATACGTCTATTAGTTCTCGAGTTATAAGCGGCGCAAAACTGATGTTTTTAACCCTTTCGGAAAAGTGGGCGTGCTTGCGACCTCTTACGTCATCCACTTCGTCCAATCACAACTGAGCCCGCTAAGCTACTTCGCCTTATCGCAATGGGGGGGATACAGCTGACATTGCCAATGGAAGTGGTTGCGACAGGATCTCTTCAGGCAGACCTTCCCTCCCCACCTCACCTCCACTACCCCCTTTCCCTAAAAACAGTCAAGGAACAGTCAAGTTGAATGACGTAGTTATCCTTAACGCAGCTCGTTCGGTGGGCGTCACCTTTTGCTTATTTTAACTTTTGATTTATGAGTGAAGGGCTCTGGTTAGAAGATTACTGATTTTCACTGAATTCATTTTTCGTTTCCATCTAACGATTTAATGCATAAAATAGTGATTTCGATGCTGTGTAGACAGCACCTAAAGTTCTGTACTCCGTCCAACGGATGGGACGTTATAGCCGTGGACCCCTTGGCGCCTTCCGCCTAAGAGTAGACTAATGAGACGACGCCAGGTTTCACTTCGCCCTTCCTCCGTTCTTTAAAAAATTCCTAACCGTGTCCAATCATCCACCTATCCTAAATGGTGCGAATGACCTCAGATGTCGGTCGCCTCCCTCGAATAAAAATAACAGCAACGAACTAAAAACTTTGTACATTCCACGCACTTAAATTAAAAACACAAAACTCGACCGGTTTCATCCGCAAGAGGACATCATCAGGTGAGTGCACATAAAAATCCGTCCTTCAGTGTTCTTGTTCTCTTACTCCTTTCATGCATGGTCAGTCAGGGTAGGGATAAAATTTTACACTTCCATCTATCTTCCCTGATGTTGTAGCAGCACCCTACCGTATCAATTGCGACCGCGAATCGCCATCACCTACAGTATCCTTAAAACTAATGTTTTTTGAACGCACATAGCTTACATATTATCGTAAATTCGCTCCTATTGCCGATAATTTGCTGTGCACAATAGAGCAAAGAACACTATTTCTTCCCGTTATTTTGCCGGTACCTTACGGACCTATGAGACGACTCGTCACAAATATGTCGAAAGTGGACACTCGCGGCGCTAGTTGACCCCGTGCACGGAGCCGGTGAAGGGAGGGAGGGGGCAAGGATATTGGAAGAGGAATTTTGGCCCTCCTGGCCTTTGTAATTGTATTTACTATTAATTTCTTGCTTCGTCCATCGCTAGTTACTCGGCTTCCGAGGTACCAATCCTCTCTTATGTCCTCAATTTTCACTTATCATAGTTTAATATTGGCATTTATAAACTACGAAAACCAAAACCGGAGGAGGTGATAGAGTATTATTACCTGGGAATTCAGGTATCAGACTCCATTTGTCTTTATTATTTGTCTCGTGGTTTTCCTCGTGAAGCTATTTCGTGGATTTGTCCCTCCGGTTATACGTCATACACAAATCCGTCGTGTCTCAAGCTGTGTCCAACCCATAGTGTTCTTCTTTTCTGCTTGATGGAGTCCTTTCTTCTACCACAGCTCTTCTGCACACTCATATTTCTCATTCCTTACCCTTTCCGTCCATTTGTACTCCAGCATCCTTCTCCATCACCAGATATCGGAGACGCAACCTTCATCCCCAATGGAGCAAGTTCCTGCGGTTGTTGATCGCTCGCTCCCCGTTGATTATTCAGGAACCGGAGGAGAGAAACTCGGCGCCGGCATAAGCCTGCTCTATAACGGAAAGTCCGAAGGGGTCTACAGTGCAAAGTCCCACCCGACGGACCTTGAAATGCTCTCCATTCAGCACTCAAGAAGAGTATAAATAAGGCTATTTCTATGACTCAAGAAGTGACTAGGAATCCACTGTAAATTGTTCTGGCATTCGAACGCGGATCGTCGAGGTAGGCCACGCACTAACCTGTGGTACGACCATGGATCTTTCTTTCACATCGTTGCTATCGTTATCAATGATGTGAACTCCTATGGAAGTGTTTTACTAGCGACAGTCGTCCTGACGACTCGCTCTATGGTATTGAGGTTAGTGATTTGAAGGACCGAGTTCAAAGAGCTAAGATCATATTTTGGCCCTCCTAAGCGCAATTAAAATATAACGATACAGTGATAGCGTGCATTGTAAGGATCGTTATTGAATTCCTGATCCCCCGCCTCTTCCGATTATCTACTAATTTTTCCAAGAGAAAAATTTTGTTAATAGACCTTATGTATAGTCTTGACCACTCTTTTTCTCAATTTTTAAGTAGACAAATCTTTTTTCTTTGTAAAAATATGAATATAAAGATTTAGCAGCCTAGGAGCTATGTGCATTAGTGTTGCTTAATTATTATTTTTTTTAAATCGAAATAAAGTGCTTACAATATGTGCTCCTGGGGGGTTACGTTTGAAACCATCGGGATCGTCTCAAATAGGTAACCACGGGATCACGTGGTACAAACATGAATGGTTCGCTGATTTAGTGTGTTAAAACTGCTGATCACAACCTCATTCATTGCTTACACTTAAGTTTTATCTCATCTGGGGGCTCTATAGTCGAAACAGATGGGAAAAACTCAAGTGAAACAGTTATAACAGTGAAACAATGATACTGTAACCAGCGATTCAGACACACTAAATTTGTAAACAATGTGTGTTTATGCCACGTGACTCCTTAGTTACCTATTCGATATAATCCAGAAGATTTGAAATACCCACCCCCTCCCCCCGGAAGGGAATACTAAGCTGATGGGGGTAATTAAGTGTTTTCTTTATTCCTGCTGCCATCACATACATGCATCGTCTAGCAATACCTATGGACTTCCACAGGGTGTTTGACCCAGATCCCTTATCTGTCGATGGAATTCCCGTCGGCGCCAGTCTTAAAATCCCTGGCGCCTGCATCTAATGGGTAATGCTTGTCACGTCTTTCTCCAAGGATAGGCCAATGCCTTGTTCATTTTCGGAGACCTTCGGCTTTCGTGAGTTATGACTGTCTTCAAATTTCCTTTCCAATTGCATTTTCGCTTGGCATGTCATGTAAAGGGGTAGATGGATGTCATGGAAAATGATTCATGCCTGGATTTATGTACCATCATGAGAAGCCGGAGAAAATGGGCAAAAGTCATGGTGAATCGGCATAAATTCGTTCATTTCGCCTTTAAGAGCACATGCATTGCACTAGCTATTCAGTAACTTGCGAGATGGCGGACAAATATATGAGAGATAAGTCTTCTAGCTTATGCTATAAGAAGTAAGAACCTCTTCTTACTAAATTTAGTGAAGTACTACCATGTCGTTTCAATCATTTAGCATTCACTTCTTCCACAAAGTTATACCCGATCTGATCAAATATGTTTGTTAATTCATTCCATTTCATCTACATATACAGGCAATACCCTGCAAGCCACCGCGAGGGTGTGTGGCAGGGGGTGAAGTTCACCAAACATGCACTATTGACATGAAACCAGGCTACTACATGGGAACATTTCACCATTTACGACCAACATTTCCATAGCCATCCGAAGGTAATTTTTTAAATATGATTTACTTGAAACATTTATATGCCTATTATGGAGTTGCAAGTTGCCATGTTTCATTGAACAATGAAATGCTACTTTTGAAAAAATATAAGTCTACACCCTTACACTCCATTAGTTACTCGCGACATAGACAGAATAGTGACCCATTGACAGGCCTTATTTCGTATAATTAGGTAATGTATGTGGTCGCAGATATATATTTTTATCGTGATTAGAAACCAAATTACCATTTGTAGTTAGCTACTCTTCCCTTGTTAGACCTCATTTGGAATCCGCTCTAATGTATGGGTTCCTTACGAAATTGGCCTAAATAATGAACTTGAACGTGTGCAGCGAAGATCGGTAAGATTTGTAAAGGGACGGACGGTACGATAACTATATTAGCGTAATCAGTATCTATATTAAATGACCTAAAATGGAAATTATTATCAGATTGTAGGTTGAAATTTAGACTTAATCTAACGGCTAATTTCCGAGACAATATTTTCACTGATGAAGTTTAAAATATTTTTGGAACTCCAACTTACTATAGTAGACTGGACGATAATCATAAAATGAGAGACATTGATTGCTTAACTGGCAGATGTATAATATCTTCCTTTCCTCGTAAAATTAGGGACATGAATCAAATATATCTAATTGTATAAATACAAATGTATCAATGGATAGCATAGGTAGTTGCATGTTGGTCTTGTTAGTTGTATAAGGACTTTGTTCTAACCCAACTAACAGCATCATATTTCATGCTTGCTTTGCTATTTTTATCCCTTTTAAATTGTGAAGTTTAGACTAGTATATTATTACTAATCCTTTTTTATGCATAATAGGTATAGCACGGTTGGTGTGAATTCATCCCCTGCCTCACAACTTTATGGTGGCATGCAGGGTAGATGTAGATGTGGATGTCGACTGTAATATGAAGAAAATTGAGTAGGTCAAGGGGGACTGTTTATTTCTCTAGGTATATGAGTCATCGTCCTCTTAAGAGTTGAAATGGAGAGGAAATGCCATTTTCATCATTGAAAATTTGATTGGAAAGTCAGGTTTCCCTCTGGATTAGCAAAAACTGAATAAATAATGGTAATATTTCAGAAATTAGTTCTCCCATTAAAAAGTACTTATGAATTTTGGATTTATTCTAGTTGCTGGGGTAATGTTCACACTGAAGGCGATCCAAGCCTGGGATTATGAGGACCGAAACACTTTCATTGTGTGTGGGGTTGACGCAAGTTGGGCGATGTTCAGATTTGTAGTATAACAGAACGATGTGGCTGCTTGTTTCTTCTCTGAATAAAAACGACAACTAATTAATACGATTTAGTCCACTGGATCATCATCATTTATATTTTTAAATCACAAACACTGGTATAATCATATAAAGTTTTGGAAAATCGGAGAAGCTTCTTGGGAAAGATGGATGATTCGACCTGATTTCTCAAAATTTATGCTCTTTGTATTCTATTTACCTACGAGGCGGTGAATATATTCACAACTGCCGTCAGTGAAAGTATCAATGATGGAAGATAGAACACGTAGGGTCAGGATATATGTATGCAATGTATGAATGAGAAATATGGCTTGCATATTTATAAATTAACATGTACTTGTTACAATAATTTTCTTTTTAAATGTTGGTGCTAGGTGCACCCATGCAAATCGAGTGATTTTTTTGTGTTCAATTGCATGCTGTAGTCAACGTTTTTGTGCTCGGTTCATGAACGCTTCCCTACCCTCGGCCTACCCTTTATTTTTGCAAGGGTTGAGGCTTGCACTTGACTTGCGTACGACTTGCATGCAACTTGCAGAGCAACTTTGCAGCAAGCTTGTAGCAGGTGCAGTAGTCGGATTGCAGCAAGGTTGCTGTAAGCTAATTTTGCCGATACAAGCTTGCTATCTTGCAATGACAATGCAATGAATCTGCAGGGCTGCAGCAAGCTTGCTTTGCTATGTGGGTATATCTTGCTCCCAAAAATATGCATCTAGAAAAAGTCCCTTAAGATTGGTATATAATGCATTACCAACTCACGTGAAAAGCTCCAACTCTCTGTATTTTAAGCTGTATTTTAAGTGAAGTTAACAAACTTTTTAAAAACGAACTGTTACTACTCAGTGAGTGATTTTATGAAAGACAAATAGTTTCTTTGTAATGTATGTGACGAATCCTATACCTTCAGTGCCACTTATGGGTCTCTGGAAAATAAAATATTATTATTATCCCTTCCATATCTCACCCGAGCATATTTTCACTATGCCTTTTCTTATTCATCATCTGCTTCCTTCGAGTACCTACTGCTATCTTGACTGGAGGCCCATGGGGATTTCCCGTGTTGCGGTTTTGGCCTTTCAATTTGAAACTCATCGCGGAAGTTGCTTGCAATCAAAGCTGGATAAGGAATGTGGAACGTCACAGGATACCGCAAACTCCCATCCGCTCATCAGGAAGAAATTTTCCCGAATAATACGAGAATCGGTGAAGGAGGGATTCCTTTTAATTCATCTTGCAGAAGTTCTTTCAACTAATTTAAATCAAAGAAACTCTTACCTTGTTCTTCAAGACTTCGTTTATTTTTTGTGGCGAGGAATGCAATGTTACGTTGGTGCCGTTGCGGCGAAACTTTCGAAAAAACCAACAAACCAAATAAATGCCAGTGAAATGATAAGTGCTTAAAGATTAATTAACTAATAGAGACGAGTTAAATTCTTCTGGGGATTATTATTTAATTTTTACAGTTGAATGTGTAACAAGAGATTTGTTTTCCTTGATTTTGTTGTTGTTTGATTATTGCGTTAAATGTCCGTAGCAACGTTTGGAAAGCAACTGTAGCAACTGTTGTGTAAAAAGTGGATTTTTAGTAACTGTTTTCATGGCACTGCAACACTATCTCATCTGTGGTTGATACATGAATGGGGGCGTTTACTTGGAACCGTAATCGCTATTTTGTACACTAAATCGTTAGGTGGAAACGAAAAATGAATTTTAGTGAAGAAAGTAATCTTCTAACCAGAGCCATTCGCTCATAAACCAAAAATAAAAATTAGCAGAAGGTGACGCCCACCGAACGAGCAGCGTTAAGGATTACTTCGTCATCCACCTCCCGTCCTTGACTGTTTTTAGGGAAAGGGAAGGGAGTGGGGGGGGGGGGCGGAAGGTTTGTTCGCACAGATCCTGTCGCAACCGCTTACATTGGCACAGTCAGCTGTGTGTCCCCCATTGTGATTGGGCGAAGTGGATAAAGTACAAGTCCTTTGTATACCCACTTTTCCGAAAGGCTTAAAAACATGTTTTCGCCGCGTATAACTCGATAATTAATTGACGGATCGAAGAACGGAAAATATACGTGTCTTTTTACGGGTCTTTTTACTTTTAAAATTCAAATTCGGCAATGAAAAATATGGTAAAAGACCCCATTTTTATTCCCACGTTGTAATATATTTTACATCTGAATTTACGTCAATGGGAACTGAAATAAACCTGCACAATAGGACCTGTCTTAGGCGGCCACAGTACGGCCAAAAGAAAGGTGGCCGCTTGCGGGGGTGACCGCTGAATGGAGGTAGACCCTCTCCAGTCCAATATTATTCAACCCGCATACCCCCTACTCCTTATTTATTTTGTGCGGGATAAAGGCCAATGGATTTCTATTACTATAATACAGTTTAAGTCTCTCTTTAGCCATCTTTTCCCCTTTGCAGGCGTCATTCCTGAAGGCTAGAGATTAAAAAAAAATTAATTGATAGAATAGTCCACCTTCATCAACATGAAAACTATGCATCGCTTGGATGGAAACCTTCTAAAATTGAGGGCAGTCTTGACAACCAATCATATATGTACGGAAAGAAAATTTTTGGCATTTTTTGAAACATTCCAACCGCCCACTGCTTGCCACAAAGTTTTCTACCCTTAAATCTTCCGCCACCAGCCGGGCTTCCTCCTGCAGCATTGGTCCACTCTCTGGTGATTTAACTTCGACTTGAAAACAACATCTTTCACTTCCAAAGCCTTTGGCTCCCTCTTTCTTTACATTCTAAATTTCATATTTACCTCTCAATCTCTCAAATGTTTTTTTTTAATTTTGTCGATTTGAATTATACCCCATTTAAATGTGTTCGAAATATTCCTCGACGATATTCCCTTCTCGCTCTCCAACATAACGCTCCATCTCTCATCGAGATTCAAAGCAACCTTGCTTTTAAGAACCAATATATCAAAATACGCAATCGCTCCAACAAATTGTGCGGCACAGACTGCAAATTGAAACTAAAATTTCTTGAAAGCAATTGACCCTGGTCGACAGATAATCCCAGCACTCTCCATGCTACCAAGAACGTTTCCCTATATTTTAATATTCCTCTTCCACTCCGATATTGGACAAAACCCGACACTACTTTTTTTTAAGGTTAATTTCTTCTTAGATCTTTTTGTGTTTTGGTGTGAACATGGTTGAGTGGCTGTCCTATTTCCAGCACAAAATATATGAGTTGGGAGCATCAGGGTTGCATAAAACTGGATTGGATAAGGGGAAAAATATGCATTTACGGATCCTTAGGGCAAGTTAGTTTCACACGTGTCAGTCAATTTTCTATGCTGATTGCTTTATCGGTGTACCAAACGGTCCTTTCCTGGGGAGCTAGTGACCGTCTTCGGATGTGACGCTAAGCCGTGATCCGCTTGGCGACTTTCGTCATGCCGGCGCCGGGTTTCTCTCCATCCTTCCTCCTTACCCTTCCGTTACCAATTTTATCCCATACAGCACAAACTGCCGAAAATTGGTCTATAGGCCGTTTAATATCCAGGAATTATCTCGTCTAAAAACTTTTTATTACACGTTCACAAGTGGAATAAATTCAGTCTATATACGGTTGTATGTCCGCCCCAAACCGGATAATACTCGTCTACGGTCAAATCCGGTGTTAAATGAAAAGTAATTTTATGTATTAATCACGTAATTTACGCAATTAATACGTAAGATAGGTAAAGTAGATAAACATGTTAAAAATATTAATAGCCAGGGACGGTAGTGCAACAAAACTGCGATGGAAAAAAATGTCGAGAGAGAGATTCGAACTATGAACGGTCGCCTTGAGAACTGTACACTTTACTCCTGACCCAATTCTCCTTGCTGGAAGGTTAGTAATTTTAAGCATACAATACTAATAAAATACCTACTTTACCCCTGACCCTGCTTCCCATTATGGAAGATACGTAATTTTAAGCGTTATGATGTAACAAAATATTAAAAACCTTTATGTTGAAGTTATTGTATTTATAACTCGATGAGGGGGGTGATTCGTAAATCATTAATCAGGAATACCTGCCTACCAAGTTTCGTCAGCATCCTAACATCAGACTATCGTCAGCATCGGACACTCCCTTCGTAAGTTTTTAGACTGTTCTGAAAAAATATTTCCGTCGACATGAAATTCAAGGAACTATAGTAATCTTATTAATCAGACACCTACAGAAGCCAATCTTAATACATACCTATATAGAAAACTATGTTTCTACAAAAAAATACAATACGCATGCGTAACTTGTTCATAGCCTTTCGTATTGATATTAAAATTTGCGTGTTGGCTAGGAAGTAAATAATCAACATGGACAATCGTAACTCAAGTGTTCGATCAGAGAATTTTCATTAAATGTTTATTTTGAAATTAGTGCAATGTTTGGATAATTTGAGTTGAACCTGTTTAAATATGGGGATACACCTTAGTCTTGATTTCGACCCAACCTACACGAATAATTACATGACATTGCTGTATGGGATACATTTTCTCCCGGTCTGAATCGCCTTTAATTGAGGGTAAGCACTGAAAAACCCAAATGATCACCAACCGTAGGATTCGATTTGCACGATAGCGAGATATTCCACAACAAAGAAAAAAATCATTCGCCTTGACCGGGACTCGAACCCTGACCCCCTGATTTCCGGCCAGGTGCTCTACCAGTTGAGCCACCAAGGCGTCCTATTTCTATGTGGAAATTGTAGAGGCTTTAATGGAACTAGATGTTACCGAACAACTGGTCATATCATGTCACATAGCATATATTTGTACGGTCAACGGTATGAATGAAACATAACTGGTCGCTGGCCACGGAGGAGTGGTCACTTCCGGTAAGTCGAGCGTTCATTTATTTGCCAATCAGAGAGATACAGTGTGCTGATAAGGCTCTAGTAATCATCATACTCTCCATGGAACGTGCAGCTTTAAGAATAGAAAGAAAATAATTCCCCAAACATATTCCAAAATAGGTTTGCGAAAGAAATTGTTCGCGACTGGGCGCTGGACGGATACAGAGTGACCACTGGCCGTTGAAGGAGGTGGCCGCTGAAAAGAGGGAAATTTACATTGGTCATATGGGGAATGCATTCGGTTCCAGGAGAAAGTGGCCGCTTAAGGAGGAGACCTTTTAGGCAGGTTTCACTGTATCTTCCCTGGCAAATCATTTGTGGTTCCAAATCCGCCCCGCACGCTTCAGACGGGGAGGAAAGGTAGGACGGGAATGGAGGATTAGGAGGAAGGGTGAAAAGAAATCCGGCGTCAGCATGACCCTGCTCTTAACGAAAGGGGCCAAGGAGACACAGGCTTGACGTCCCAACCGACGGACGGAGTACTGAACATGAAGTGCCCCCCCCCCCCCCATAGCACTCAAATATTGCCGGCTTGCCAATGAAAAATATCTGCCACTGCCCGGATTCGAACGAGGCCCATAGGGATGGGAAGCGGCCTATAAGTGAGCCGACACTCACTTATGCAAACGCATAAGTGCACCATTACATGATTGCTGCAATGGATACCGCACCCGAGAGGGTTAGGTTAGTGTGGTGGTGGCTATAGAGTCTATATATCAATTGCAGCAATCATGTATTGGTGCTGGTAATAGCTGCTAGTTAGGAGCCGTTTGCAGAAATTTCTAACCACCCATTCTGTCTCCACTATGATTACTCTGATTCCTTAGTTTTCGTGGCAAGAAATGCGTCTTAAATCTGTGGAGGGCATTCTATTTCTTTAATTTTACGTTCATAATGAAATAGATCCTAATGAGATGATATAGATATATTTTAACGACCTATTTTTATCATCAGTAATTTAAAATCTTCAAAAGTATACCTACATTCTTAAAAGATTCAGTCTGAGACGTAATAAAAATGTTCACTGGTCCGAATTCATGAATAGTGGCGGATATATGTGGGTACTCTTTTAGCAGAGATTACAAGAAAAGTGAAAACTCTAATTCCGTTCATATGGCTCAGATAACTGGTCCTTGCGGAAAGAGGATGAACGGATACTGGAGGTATTTGGACTAGGGAGAAGGAGAAGATTGGAGAAGGTTAGCTGTAGTGCTGTAGTGAACGTGTTTCGAAGATCCGCGATCCAGCTCAGATAATATTCCTATTCCACCATTGGCCGTGTGGAGGGAGTTTTCAAACGCTGTGTTCCATGGGTCTGTTCGTCACTGAGAAAATATATCACACCTTGTGACTGTCGGCGAGTTTAGTAGGGATTGGATACCACTGACTCCGGTTTTGCCAGTAATCTGCCTCCACCTTCGAATGTCTGTGAATATAATTGCCCCAATTAATCCTGCCTATTCCTTGCGGTGCATATGAGCCTTGTTGTTCATTCACCTAAGAATGAAGGCCTGATACAATTATGAAATCATAAAAATTTTAACGGATAAGGTAGTCCGATTATACAAGGATACAAGGGGTATATGTCGTGTTTGAAAATTATTATCAAACATTCGCGAAGATTAAAGTTTAATAATTTCCATAAGGAGCGTTGAGTGATCCTAAACTTTCCAATCTCTAGAGCGATCTAATAGTATGTAGATAAAAATCGTTTAGTCGATCATAAGAAAACTGTAGTTTTATTAAATTTAAAATTATTGTAATTTTATTATATAGATATATTTTTGAAATGTATTTTTTACGTTGGCCTCAAGAAACAGTTTTTGTATTTTTTATGTTCCCTTGTAGTATTCTACGGGGGTCGTGGTGGCCTAGTAGATAAGGCACTGAGCAACTGACCGGAGGATCCCGGGTTCAAATCCAATCCCGGGCAAGAGCCTCTCCCAAGAGACTCCCTACCCTGGATGTGTGATTTTCACACGTCATTGGATTAGTTCGGGAAAAGCCAACTAGAAAACCAACCTTTCGGTTGAATCAATGAGTGAGTGTGTAGTATTCTACTGTGATTCTCCACTATCAACGTTTCAGATATATTCCTATGTAAATAAATCGTACTTTATAGCGTACTCATGCACGTAACTATTTTTTATTGACTCGATCAAGGGGACTGCCGTAGTAGTCGTATTTGCGCACAGGCGTATTTTGCAGTAATGCAAAATATATTCAATACGCATGATGATATGGATAGCGCCGCGGAAGACCAGACGGAAGCGGGTGGAAGCTGGGAGAGCGCTATCGTTTCTAAGACGCTCGAGTATTTTTGAATAAATATCTTGCACTTAGTTGCCAATATTTTATTGTTAGACGCTGCCCTAAGTATCAAGGGGATGACACAGCTGGATTCTAATCGAAAAATTAGTCCGACTCCGTTTCGCATCGAGTTAAAATATATTTTAAAGCACGGAACTCACCGGGACGTCGACCCCCAACGCGAAAGAGTAGGGTGCGGTTTTTGTGATTTTGAAAATGCTTACGGTATTGGTGCGTACCGTGCGTACCATATTGAATGATTAATATTTTCCGCGGATTATACAAATCTTGGCGCCAATGAAAGGGGTTTAGGTGAATTCAAAGAATAAGGCTATATTTAATTTTCCCCTTTGAACTCCTCTTTCCTCATTTCGTGGTCTGCCTTAGAAATCCGTCCCTAAGAATTATATTTTTCTGTTTTTAATTCTCTAAAATGCTGTATTTCATTAGTATTTCGAAAGAATGTGACCTAAATGGCTTCTTCCCAAAAATATACTCATGGAGACAAAAAATAAGAAACATGAAAGCTGTGGCAGATGTGCACGAATAAATTCTGTGTTGGCTGTTTTTCATTTCGAGGGAAGAAACATGCGAGTTCATTCTCATTTTTCTTCCCACTGATATGTCTGCTGATATTCATTCATGTATTTTATGTGTGTCAGTGAACGAGATATTAGTTATTCGGGTGACTTCTTTCTCGACTGCTCCTAAACAAAAAATGAAAGGCCGATCGGGCCGATCTTTTCCAAACTATGAAGAAACAATCCTTTTCACAACGCCGCCGTTGAACTTGGAAAGGAGGAAAAACCTCGAACTACTGTGATTAGGTCAAGTCCATTTTACCGTTTGGTCAACGAAGATAAATTTTTGAGAGAGATACAGATATAAGCTACTTTATTCCGTGGTTTACTAAAGTACGGTAATGTGATGCAGTCATTCATTCAAAGAATAAACCGTTTCCGGCATTTTCGGCGAAGGACATACAAATGAATGTAGATTTGCGCGTTGCATGGAGGATAGCAGCTGGGGTAGACTAAAATGTCTGAATCTGAGTCTGAATTGGACTTGGGATGCGAACATTATCGTAGGAAATGTAAATTTGTGGTAAGTTTCTTTATGGTATATTTCGCGATGCAGGTATGTTATTAACTTATAAACGTAACGCCAAGCCTGATCGGGTAGTCTTTCATTAATGCTAATCACAACGTCTGCATACAATTTACTGCTTATTTCTTCTGCTCATTTCATGATTTTTTCCTTTTCAAAGATGTATTCATTCAACACTAATACAGTGATTTTTTATAGTTTTTGCTCATAGTACGCTTAGGTTCGATAATTTCATTTGTATACGTGTGTGTGTATGTACACTATATATGACGTGACATGCTATGGCATCTAAATTACATTTTTTTGTATTTGATTATGTTTCAGACCCCTTGCTGTGATAAAATTTACACCTGTAGGTTTTGTCATGATGAAAATGAAACTCATCCGGTGAAACGGCAGGAAGTTAGGGAATTAATTTGTTCTAGTTGTCAAACACGGCAGAAAGTGCAAACGGAATGTGAGCACTGTTTTCTTAGATTTGGAAAGGTAACTGTTATGCTTTTCATCACTATGGTTGGAGTCATAAATGGGTGTTATAATATTAAGTTACTATTTGTGGTGATGTTCTAACTGTAATTTGATTAGTCATCGTGATCAGTGGGATTGCAATTTTCTTTCAGTATTCGTGCCTCGAGTGTAAACTTTTTGACGACGAAGACAGGGATCAGTTCCATTGTGTGGGCTGTGGAATATGCCGTGTTGGGGGAAGAGATAAATTCTTCCATTGTGAAAGGTGCAACACTTGTCTGCCTAATAAACTTCTCAACGATCACAGAGTGAGTGTTACTAATTAAGAATGGAGAGAATAGAGGTTTAGCATTTAATGAACCTGTTAAGTGAAATCGAGTAACAATCTCTCGTTGTCTATCAAGGAAAACAATATGCTTGATACACCCAGTAATATTAGAAAACAAAGCTCCAAGTCTGACGGTTAAGATTTTAAGTTCCTCTATTTGAGTGTCTGCACGTAAAGCGGCGAAAAATAAACGCCATTGAATTCAGTTCAATTCTCAATGGTATGAATGATATATAAGCTTTTGATCTCTAAATAAATCTCATAGATTGCTATGTTAAATCAATATGTATGCATTTTACTTCTCTCATTGAGCATTCCGGAAGTAAAATATTACTGGAGTTTTCTTTTTGTAGTGTATCTGTAAACGTTTTTGTCTGTATTACCTTCTTTATCTAGTTAGTCGAGGGAGTATAGATTTACTTGTTACCAACAGGAAACTTGCTACCTCCAGAGAACCATATGGTATGGCATAAATTAAAGTAAGCAAAGGATGTAGTATATTCTCTTATAATGGCCAATGTGCCATATACTGTGAGGAGGGTATTGCACTTGACCGTTAAAAATTCATACTAGTGGGCTTCACAGAGATTTATTTTGCAGCCTTGATTGCCACCTTGTTGTCTGATAGGTAGTATGGTGATCTCAGAATTGTTGAAGCGTTTATTGAAATTTCCAGAATACTTCAATTTGCCTTCCCTGATAGCTTTATATAAGGCATTGTATCATTCAAATCGTAGCCACACCCTGAGCTGGTATAAGTGCTTATAGTGTCATAAAAATACAGTGGGGAATTCTTGTTTCTGACTTTAAATTAATGGGAATAGAGGATTATCAGCCAAAACAGTCTTTTGGCCAACTCACATTCAAATTTATCAAAGCATGTCATGAGATTTAATTTAAGTACAAGGTGGCATGGTATTGATAATTTTTGCAGTCTTTATATCTTAGAAAAGAAGTTTGGAAACACTGGGTTCTATTGGTGGTATTGTATTCAATATTAACATGGTTTTGTTGTTTAATGTTTTTAATGTGTTAAATATTAAGTCAGGAGTCTCCTATTATATTTAGCCATGAAGCTCTCCTCCGTGCAAATTATTTTGATATTGTCCTTACAACGTGACCTCCTCTTTTCAAAGTGATGCTTTGTTGGATTCAGATCTTTGAGAAACCATTTGGTAAATCATTATTAAAGGCTGTATTCTCTGAACATACCATATATAACATGGTCAATTCAGAAAAACTACTTTTATATAACTGTTCTTCAAATATGCTGAAGTATACTTTGCAGCCTATTTAGTAATGTTTGAAAAAAAGTCTTATCAATGTGGTGTATGATCAAAGTTATAATTTCAGCAGTTTTAATGATTTTTATCATGACATTTGTATGACTATTAATCATGGTTACTTGCATTTTAAATGGTGGATATTGGGTATTTCTGAGTTGTAATGAGAAATAGAACATGAGCAATATCAGCTTTCTCTAGGAATAAACATGTATTCTCAATTAATCATGTGGTATAACAGTACAAGTATGTAACCTTAGTAGGAGCCACCACCATGATTTTCTTCATTCCCATTTGGAATTATCATATCTTGAAAAATAGAAGCGGAAAGTATGATTCTTAAACAAATTGAATCCATATTTTGTTCTTTTTTTTAATTCTTGTATTTCTTAACATTTTAATACTACGTATTATTTTCTTTCTGCCAACACTTTAGTGTGTGGAGAATGTATCTCGTTCGAATTGCCCTGTATGTTTGGAAAACATTCATACATCTCGCATTCCATGCCACATACCAGAATGTGGCCACCTCGTTCACCGGACTTGTTTCTCAGAGCTGCTCCAGGCTGGGCACTATGCTTGCCCCACCTGCCAAACATCCATGCTGGATATGACCCAGGTAAACTGTTCTTCATTTCTGTGGTGAGAAGTTTTTTTTAATGTTTTGATGTCTTCATTACTCCATATAATTATTACCTAGCTATTATGTGAAATCTCTGTAATCACAATTTGATAAATAGTAAGTTGGGATCTAGGGAAACAGAGGTCAAATTTTACTGTTACAGCTTGGAATATTTACAACTTACGCAGTTTAATTAAATCCCAAAAATGTTTGCACTTAAAAGATTTCATTTTGCATCATAGAAGATTATTATGGCATATTTTTGGGATGGTTACTAGAATTAATTTGATCATGTATGTGGACCTTGTGTCTGTTTGTGAATCACCGTACACTAAAGATGTTTTCACTTCAGTTTTTCTTATATGCTGCTGAAGTCTGTCTTTTGCTTCAAAATAATGGATCAACTGTGCTCCTATTAAATCTTAAAAGTTTCATTATTAATTCTGTTGAGTATCCACATAGCCCTTAAAAGTTAGAGTGTTACTTTTTTTTTTTACAAATTCTGGTGGTTTGAAATCAATAGTTTTTTTTATTAAATCTGGAATGTGTGCATTTTTATGATATGACAAAAAATTGAGTTGCTGGCTGTTAATCTAGCCGTAACACCATACAGACTTTTCATGGGCATTTAGAGAGAAAAAGAGTTGCTGCCTGTTTGTGTGGAGTATTATTGTAATAGGGTAAATCCATGAAAATATTAGATTCACATTGGAGTAGAGTGGTGTTTTCTGTATGTTGGTACTTCGGTTATAATAATGGTTTTTCCGTAAGGATGAATATTTGTGGTTATAATCTACAGTGGCATACTAGCATGTACAAAATTAGTTTTTATACTCTTATGCCAAGAAAATACTTCTATTTTTTAATATGTATGAGCTATGTGGACGTTGTGAAATATTTTTAAAAGGGCACTTCTTTTGATTCCTAGCTAGAAGGCTTGTAATTTGTACTACCTCTAATTTGTCTGTTAGGACCTCTGTTGTTGAAGCTGTAGTTTCACAGGTAATGTAGCAATATGTCACTCAGTCAAGGAAATTTGGAGTACATCAAAGTAGACTAGAATTGCTGTTTGCATGAAAAAGTGAATATGAAGTAATAAATTTTATTTCCTTAATTACCACTGCACAGGTCTAATGGAATGAGTGTGAAGACACCTATATGACGATACCAAACTTTATTGCTCATATTAGTCTTTAATTGTATAAAATATGAATTGCTTCTCGACAGCACTTCTTGCTCATACAGCATACTTGCCCTAGGTTGCTTGCGTGAAACAATCACTGTTAATTTAGAATATTCAAGACTAGAGAAAAATCATAAACATGAGGAATAGAATTTAAGATAGAATAAAAGTATTTGCAGAGATTTTGCTGGACCTTGACTTCATTTGTGATGACATAATGTTGTGTTTGTTCAAGAAAGTATATTACAACAATATTGAAGACAATTTTACAGCAGTAAAATCCAATCTAATGAAGGCAATTTTACTTTCTGCTAAATCAGTTTTAAGTTTGCATATAATGTGATATACCATTGGTGATGGTTTAATTTTTTCCACTTTACATTTTGTCAAAATCAAATGCTGTGATACTTCATGATAAAAAAAATGTGACTCTGAGGAAGTGTTGAAGAAAAATTAACAGGTCCTCAACTTCGGATTTAATTTGGTTTCCTTAAAGCCAGAACAACAATGAACTGGTTTTTTTTAAGAGTGCAGTCATGTAACATCAAGTAGCATAGCTTTGTGAGGGGGTCTTTGATTTTTAACATACACCAAAGAATTGTTACTGCTATTTTTAGAGATTTGTGAAATTTGTGAGGTGCAATATTGAGGAATAATGCAAAATATTGTGAAGAATGTGAAATTGGTAAAACTAAATTAAAAACTAAAAGGTAACTAAAACAAAATTGCACCTTACTTGTGATTTTTAGGTGCATTTGCGTGAAAATAGTGAGTGTAATGTGCCAAATTCGATTGAAGCCAAAGCCTATATTGTTTTTTGTTGCTGAAGTTAATTTGAATTGTCTAATTTTGATGCATATTCAATGATGTGGCTTGTGTTTTTAAAAAAAATATAATATCACGCACTAATGCTGCAACGTTTACTGTTGCAACTACTGGTAAATTTAGCGTAGTCTCCCCTTGATAGATTTTTATAGATCCTTAAATTCTTGTAAATATCTTGCATGACACATTTTTTCCTGAAGAATTAAACATTTTCAATCAATAGTTTCCTGAAAGAAATTTAACAAATGTATCATAGCTGCGGAGGCAATATAAGCTCACCCATCTGAGACCCACCAACACTAGTAGGAGAGGGCAGCAAAAAACACACTATTCCTTAGATCTGATGGGGGAGGGAGGGAGAGAAAATTACGGGCACCTAGTGTTGAAACTTCATACAAAATTAATATTCCTGAAATCTCACATTTTCGCCGCCCCGGATTTCGTTTGAAATTTAGGGCATTTTCTGATAGGGAACCCGCAAAAAACCTAATATTTTTACCCCATTTATTGCATTCGTGAAGCTCTGCAGGTGACCATCCGGTTCCTGTTGACTGAAATAGGTATGTAAACATGGTAAAGGATTGTTTTCCCTTAGATAACCTGGTTCCATACTCATTATAGCACTCACTTTCCTGTGAGGCAATAGCTACCCCACAGCTACATCCTGACAATCAATGACAAATTAAAGGCAATGACAGCCATTAGCTAAGCTAAAGTTCTTAATACCTTGAAGATTATTACTCAGAATAGTCGTATGAAACTCGGTCAAATCATGGCTGAAGACCCAGTTAAGTTTATTTTTGAAAGACATAGTTACATTTGTTGCAGTAAAATTTTTGCTGTGCACCTCTTTGTTCAGGTTATAATATTAACACATTTGTGGACCGTTTCCCTCATTGTCGTTTATCAGCTTTGCAGTTAGATCTAAATTAAAATGTTTTATCATGTATGTACATTGGTCAAATTTGTAACAAAAAATATAACAAATCACCGAAAATGATGCCAAATTGGTTAAATGTTAATAACACCACCAAGATCTACTACAACACAGTAGTCACATAGTGATGTGGTTTTTTTGGGGGTTTCTCCGTGATTATGTGATTGTCCACCAACACTTCCCCTCCGCTGCTGGAGGCCTCTTCAGGGTAATGGTGTCTCTCCAAATCTCGTGGGTATTTATATGGGTTTGGGTAGGTGGGGTGGAAGGGGGTGGGGTTATTATTCTCGAACATTCTGGATTTTGAAAACAGGAAGCCATGAATTCTCTGCCCTTGGTCCCTGTTAGAATTGTTCTCCTTTTTCTGAATCTCTATCTCCTCTCAAATGACATGAGTTCGGAAATGTTTGTCTCTGGATAAGACGTTCATGCCAGGGATATCTATTGTGTGCCCATCAGTGGTGTGTTTGGCAACTGCTGAGTGTGGAGAGTTCTGGAGTCTAATGGCAGTGAGATGCTCCTTACACCTGGTTTTGATGGTGCCAGTATGTACTTTACTCACCAATGTATACTTAATGAATTTATCCTGTCCTTTAACTCAGTGTATAATACATATTATGCACTTGGCTTTTGGGCTTGAATATAGTTTTTATGTTGTATTTGGCCAAAATTCTTGCAATCCAGTCCCTGTTGTCCCACTGCAATGCCCATGGAGTCAAGCTAAAAACAAAACATGTCAACAAATACCAACATCTGAAAGAAACCAAGCAGCACACCGTGATGTCACACATAAGCAACAATGTAGTCAACCTCTCCAGTCCCCCTTGATGCTGCGACTATGAATGTCCTATCAAAAGGATTGAACTTCGCCGTCATGCCTAGATTACAAACTGAGGAGGTAATAAACAGCTATCATGCACATACTTAAGGCTGAGGCAGAGGAAATACGACAAGACTCAGCAAGAATCTTACACAACAGGAGTGGACAAGCAAAAATGCGGAACCTAAGTAGGAAAGAGAACCGTGCCCTAAGAAATCTAAGGCAGAACCTGGATATAGTCATCCTTTCTTCGGACAAGGGTAAGGCCACCATTATCGGAGACACCGAGAGCTATGAGGACAAAATACAACAACTTTTGGAAGATGGTGAATATAAGGAAATTAAGAAAGATCCCATGAATCGGATTAAAAACCTTGCCACGCAAATCATCAAAACAAACATCGACGATCCTGCTTTATGGAAGAAGTTGATGCTACAGACCCCAAGACTCCCATGTTTCTACGGCCTTCCAAAAATTTACTAAGACAACTATCCACTTCAACCGATTGTTAGCGCCATAGATTCTCCAATGTATAAACTGACCAGATGCATTGCAGGATTGATTCAGCCGGAAGTGGAATGCGCCGATTCATATGTTAAGAATTCCCAAGACTTCCTCAATCGCATCTGAAATTTAAGACTGGATCCAGAGCATCTTTTAGTACGTTTTGACATGCTGTCGCTCTTCAGGAAGATACCCACCGAAGAAGCAATCAATATCGTTTGAGACAATTTCAATGACAGGATAGCAGACCTCACAAGAGTTTGTCTTACAACCACTTACTTCAAATGGCATGACACCCTTTACAAACAGACGGAAGGTGTACCAATGGGTTCGCCTATTTCACCTGGAATAGCCAATCTATACATGGAACGCTTTGAGACCACAGCCTTAAACACCGCTACTCACAAACCTTCTCTTTGGTTACGCTACGTGGATGATACCTTTGTGGTCTAGACTCATGGCAGGGAGAAATTAGAACATTTCTTTGATCATGTAAACCAGAGACACAAAAATATAAAATTAACGAGAGGTCGAAGTGAATGGGAGGCTTGCATTATTGGATGTTCTGATTATGAGGAAGGATGATGGATCCTTGGGACATACGGGTTACCGAAAACCCACAAACACCAATACATACCTCCACGCCTGCTCGCACCATCACCCGGGGCAAATAAAAAATAAATAGCGTGCTGAAGACTTTGGCCCACCGTTCTTTTATTATAAGCAATGACGAGCATCAATCAAGTGAACTAAGAACATTGAGAAAGATTTTACTTGACAATGGTTACAGAAAGAGTGATATTGACAGGGACATTAGAGGTAAAGAAGCACGGAGGACGAAGTCACCGCTGGAAGAAATCGAACCAGCGAAAAAGGCTTTCCTGCCATACATCCGAGGGGTGACAGACCAGATTGCAAGAAATTTGGCCAAATACAACATAAAAACTATATTCAAGCCCAAAAGCCAACTCTGTAATAATATACACTGCGTTAAAGGACGAGATAAATTGGAAACAAAGGGGGCTACGAAATTAAATGCCAAACTTGCCATAAAGTATATACTGGCACCATCAAAACCAGGTGTAAGGATCTTCTCGCTGCCATTTGAGTCCAGAACTCTCAGCAACCAGCAGTCGTCGGACACACTGCTGATGGGTACACGATAGATATCCCTGGCGTGAAGGTCTTATCCAGGGACAAACATTTTCGAACTCATATAATTCAAGAGGGGATAGAGATTCAGAAAAGAATAACAATTTTAACAGGGACCAAGGGCAGAGAATAAGTAATTTATGGCTTCCTGTTTTCAAAATCCAGAATGTTCAAGAATAATAACCCCACCCTTCACCCCACCTTCCCAAACGCATATAAATACCCGTGAGATTTGCAGAGACACCAATACCCTGGAGAGGCCTCTAGCAGCGGAGGGAAAACGTTGGTGGGCAACCACTTAATCATGGAGAAACCCCCAAAAAAAACCACTTCACTCAGACATGGACCGCGAAAGTTTTAATCAATTGACGAATAGTCACTTCGTTCTAAAACGAATTGTAGCAAAATATGAAACCACTTAACCATCTCTGGCTATTGCTTGTTATGTAAATATAGGACTGTATCACTAACATCATTATCATGTGAAATTATGGAGCATATATTAGTCACTTCAATAATTGGACACCTCAATAGACAACATTTGTGGATATAAACCCAACATGGATTCGGGACAGATCTTGCAAAACACAACTAGATCTTTTTTTCATGATATTTTAACTTGGGTTGAGGTATCATTCAAGTATATGTGGTGTTCATTGATTTCAGCAAATCATTTGATAAGGTGGCTTACTATAAGTTAGTCCTGAAGTTAGCATCCTATGGGCTAGACAACAAGATAATTAGCTTGGTAAAAGAAAGAAAGACCACTAGAAAAAAATGTAAATTGCGGGAAAATGCAAATTGCTGGAAAGGAGACTTTTAGTTCTACATGTATACTTACACAAAAAGTAATGATAAAGATAAGAGACTGATAAACTGAATTAGAGCAGTATTATTAATTATTTCTTAAGCATATACATAGCTGTCCTGATTTGTTCTTGTACAATATACATATTTCTACCAATGTTTCAACCAACCCACCCAACCTTTGGACTTAGTCCATCAAATCCATGATACTCAAACTTGAATAGATTGTGCAGTGATTTTTCTCTTATGACAAAGCCATTCATGATGTATTTGGTGATCTAGAACTTAAAAATCTCCTTTTAGTTTGGTATTCCTTCATACGATGATTTCTTGACATTTTCTTTTTTTCAACGGGTATCTGCACTAGCTATCATGTCTCTGAATCACATCACGATTTTTTTTAATTGTATCCTTTGTAGAGACTGGTAATTGTAGATGTTATGCCATATCAGTGTCAGTTACATTATTGAAATCCACACTTTTTATTTGCGCCTGAATTGAAAATATTCTAGTGGCTGCTAAGGCTTCCATGATGATTACATGTAATCACTGCGGAAGCCTTCTCAGTGATTAGAAGAAGACTTGAGGGTTTCAGAGTTTTTTCCGCGTTGGTTCATCCTGCTAGAAGACAGTTTCACCAGCATTCTAGACTGCATCTTCAGGACTGAACTATAGGAAATTTGACATATGAAATACATAGGGTGAAAATTAAGTAAGTATATAATACAAATACATAGGAAATTTGATGGGACACGATCTCAGACCTTAAGATGGCACCTGGAATGCTGACGAAACTCATCCAGGAACATGAACACTTCAAAATTTCTGATATTCATATTTCTCTGTTACACATTCCCATGTGTTCAAAATATTCTTGATGTCTTGAAGAATGTTGTACTGCTTCCAAGTGTCTCACAAAGATAAATCTCTATCAGATTACATTGCTTCTTTGGCTTGTGTTATTGTTATTTTGGGTTAATGAGCCTTGAATGATAAAATAACTTACTGATGGGTTGAACGAGTGAGGTTGTGTTAGGTTGGCTTGAAAACCATATTAACGTCATGATGAAGGTCATTCAGATGAGGGAGGTTCACAAGTAAAAGCATCTTGAAAGGAACCTGGAATCTTGAGCCTGGAAGTCTTTGATCCGGGACAACAGACGAGAGGAGGTAATAGTCACAAGGCTCAGAATCGGACATACAGGCTTGACTCACTCTTTCCTTCTCTCTATGGAGAAGGAACCTCCAATATGCACAGACTGTGATTCCATTTTGACGGTAAAACATATACTGGCAGACTGCACGAAGTACCAAGATATCCGGAACCGTCTCAAAATGTCTGGAGAACTAAAAACTATGTTGGGTGATAACCCAAAGGAAAGTGACAAAGTCCTAACGTTCCTCCGCGAGACCAATCTCATCACAAAAATATGACCAGATTTTCCCATTTTATACGTTACACACATGATATACTGTGTATAGACACACCTATAATAGCAAATGAATGAATTGTTATGTTACAAGTAATTTTCAGGTATAAGCATGCGAAGGTGCGGTATGACCTAAGTTGTCGATGCACCTTAAACCAAACCTACCTACCTTCCATCTTGAAAGGAATACCTCTCTGCATAATATTCATGAGATTCGGGAATGAATTAGTCATTGTTGAAGTAGACAACAATCAACAGTATGTATGTCATCAAAGATTTAGAGTTTGAATGGTAGTACATGGAATGCGTGTAAATGCACAAATATTTTCTCAATGATAAATGAGAAAAGGCTTCTGCTAAATCCACCACCTTCCCATCAAGTTACAAAATTAACCTATCCTTGAAAACTTTGGATCCTGAAATCCTTTTTGCTTCTTGGTATATTACGTATAGTAAGGCATGCATTTCCATAGCTAGCCAGTTACTTCTACATAGGCTCTTTGATTAGAGAGTAGAAATTAGCTACGAAGTTTTAATCAGCATCTCCACTTCCTGCTTCTAGTAACATGCACATTATGTAAAGCAAGTTATTTCATGAATTGCTTAAATCACCAAGCACATACATAGTAACCTTAATATCTTCAGCTTCGTCATCGTCGATGGTGTGTGATTTTGAACTTACTTAAACCGAATTCTTCGAAGTCTGTTTAAGCGCTCTCTTTAAGAAGGTGCATGGTTGTATTATTTTGTGCAGAATCTTCCATTCACACAAGCAATGATTTCCTCATTTCGTGGAAGGTTCCCTGTCATTGTTTGGTTACAATCGTGGGCTTTATAGGTGCAGAACCTTTCACAGTATATAGAATTCTTTCTTTTTCCCTAAATATCGTGGGTACTGTGAGATGTGATGACCTCAACATCTTCACTTTTTTCCTGTATTTATACTGCTGAATATCATTCATTTTACACCATAAATCAAAAGTGTCAACTTCTCAGCTTCCATAATGGTAGTTGGAGGCATTTTTATTTTTCTAAACATTTTATGGTTTTTCAGTAGCATTTTAATTAGTATTCACATGCAACGGATGTTTGGAAGTGGATGAGGCATGACTGTTGTGACACTGACCTGATATATTTTTGCAAAGTGCATACATTAGGATGTGAAATGGAAATCAGTCAGGTGAGAGTATGTAGCTCTTGATAGTTTTTGAGAAAAAAATTTTAAAAATTAAAAAAAAATACTAATTTCCAGATGAAGCAAGGCAACCAACCTGGTAATCCCCTTCAATCTTCTCTTAGAAAATTTTTACCCATATGTTGACGAGCAGTTCTGTATGCTCTAATGCTCTTATTTCTTGAAGATATCTCCCAATTTTCTTCTGTTTTCTTTTTGGTTCATCTGTCACATCTTGGAGAGATGACACCATGCAGTCTTGTCAGTGTTCACTTCTTTCACCTTACCTCTGATTTCTTTGAAAAAATTGATAATGAAACAATTCTGGATCTAATATCCTTTCATGGATTGCATCATCATCTATTGACTCAAAATGTTTCATGGGTGCAATAATATTTCCGTGCTCATAACACTTTTTAATATGTCATGTTTTTAACAAAGCACTGGACTTAAGTACAAAATCAGTTTACATTTTCTAAACAACGCATTTCAATCAATGAGGATTCTTGTATTTCTCTGAAAACCTGCCTTCAGTTTATGATGTCCATGTTATTAAACTGATGGATGGTAAAAAAAGATGTTAACCCTCTTAGTGCTACCCTTTCTTCTGGTGTACTAGCGAGAAATTCGGAGGGTTTTTTAATAAAATGTAGCACCTTAGGAAAAAACCTTATGTGGGAATAGAGAAACCAGTAGCACCTGAGAAGAAAACTCATAGGTAAACTATGGCATATGCTAAAGGAGGAGTATGGGAACATTGCTCAGAGCAGGGGAGCCAAGGATACATAAAACAGTATTATAGTGGAATATTAATACAACCCCTTCTTCATGGTTTGCAATGATAGTTCCTGATTTATAATATAATAAGGATATATGTATATGCGTGCTTTATTTCAAGGAAACGTTTGACAGAGTGAGATGGTGAGAGTTAATGGAATATTGAGGAAGGTAGTAGGCAGGAGACTAATCTGGAATTAATACATGGCACAGTAATGGAGTAGCTGATGGAGATTCGGATTTGACCACAATATGGGGGAAGCTAGGCAGGGATGTTTGTTATCAACCATATTTTTTAACATTTACTCAGAGGAAATGGTGAGAGACATGGGATGAACTCCAGTCATGAGTGAAGGTTCCTTGCCTTGGGTCAGTCTCTTAAGAGTGGCACACGTGTTGAAACCAGTCGTGAGTTTGAATTTTTGTGGAATATTACAAAGTAGGGGAGCGTGGTGGTCTAGTGGGTAGAGTGCTTGGCTACGGATCGAAGGGTCCAGGGTTCAAATCCGGGTGAAGCCTTTGGACGCCCCCGAACGAAAAATCCTCAGTGAGCGAGGTGGTCCAGGGAAAGGAACTGGCCCCCCTACCCTGAATGTGTGGATTTCACATGCCTGTGGCTTAGTCCGGGATGAGAGGCTCTTCCCTCACCTATCCAAACCAACCTTCGGGTTGAAACACTGGGTGAGAGATTACAAAGTTAAATATTTTTCTCTTGTCAGTTTGATTTGCTTAACCTTTTATACTATCAACAGATTCAGGCTTGATGTAGTGGAAGGTATCCATAAATGAAGAACTCTAAGCTCTCTTCCAGAGATTTAATAAACGCACTACGCATTTCAACTCACAGAGTCATCATTAGAGCGAGGAAAAAAAGTCTCTTGACTTTTTGTAAAAGTGGGACTTTTGTGGTTTTAAATACAAATCTTCACCAATTTCATCAAATAAAACAGTTTTTAATGACTTTCTTAGAGACTTTTTGGAACTTTTTTGGCGTGGCGAGACTTTTCTGATTAAAAGAGACTTTTATGGGTCTTTTTATTTAAGCCCCATGCCTAAGTTAATATTTGGCTGTTGTGATCACATTTGTTCAACTGTGTGTTGGAGTGTTTTTCATGCGGTACTACACGGAGCAGAGATGTACTGTAAAATGTAAGCTCCTAACAATTGTTATTGCGAAATTTTAATAATAGCTCCGGAAACTGCAATGAATTATTTCTATTGCTCCACCGGTCGTGAAATAATCACACTTACTCAGTGCTTCAACCCGAAGGTTGGTTTGGATAGGTGAGGGTAGAGCTCACCCCATACTTATCCATTTGCATGTCAAATTCACATATTGTTCCTTTCCCTGGGCCACCTCGCACTTAGAGTTTTTTTTGCTGAGGGTGTCCAAAGACTTCACAAAGGGATAGATTGATCTGAAAGAATGCATTGATCTAATTATGAACCAGCTTATTTGAACCCGGGTGGTCTGCTGACAAGCCGACAGCACTACACTGTATGCTAGCACTCCGCTTATGTTTAGGAGATTAGTGGAAAAATGATACCATTATATGAAAGATCACCTAGAATTTCCGACGAGGTGAAAGCGTCACATTGTGTGCAGATGATAATTAAATGAGCCTACATTGTAGCGAGGCAAGCATGACGTAGATGAACCTGGACCCTCGGTTGCGATAAGCGGAGAAGAAAATTTTAAAATTATCGCGCAAAACAAGAGGAAAAGGTCCTCAGCTTCCCCGAAAATAGGGGTCCTGACCTGTACAATGGACAACAAATAAGTACTTTTTTCTCATTTTCGGTTTTTCTTGAGCAGAAAACTAAGTTTTGAACTATTAAATCATGTTTCAACTGCCTTATAACATTATTGATCCTATGTAAAAACTTGTTTTGTATTGTATATTATAAAATTTTCCCCTTTAAATTTGTCTGAAAAAACGCCCTGTTTCTAAGGTTTTACAATGAATGTACTTCCGCCCTCTTTGTCATCTAATGCCTTTTTAGTAAGAGGTAGGATGCTGGGGACTTCCAGATATTAAAATAGAGGAACATGAGATGGGAGGGTGAGTTTCGAAGAAAATGAACCATGGGGAGACGGGAGAGCGAATATAAACGACGTGAGTGGTTAAGCGGGGTTGCATATCTTGGAGCATACAGCCCCGCGATGCCGAGGCGCATGCTTCAGGGTGCGCTCCCCCCCTGTTAGTTCTACGTCAAAATGTTAAAATACCTTTTTTGTTGCTTATATTGTCTACTTTCTGATTATTTGATTAGTTTTTCCCAAAATCAAAACTAAACGATTTATAAACTAAAAAAAGCGATTTTTTGAGTGTTATTTTCAAAATTTGGAGGGGTTGCGGGGTGAATCTTTGGTGGAAAGTTAGAAATTCGGATTTAGCGACCCAAAAAAATAGGATAAATCAATTTCCAGAACTACCTCTGATTTTTCCAAGTAAAATCCCCTAATGTCTGGACTAGCATCTCTAGGCTCTTTTCTCCAACAATTCAGTTAAATTCAGCAACTTTCTCACGGAAATAACTCAGACTTTTGAGAGACTTTTTTCAAAAATATTGGTGACTTTTTAGGTGACTTTTTTTGCAAAATTGAAGACTATTTTTCCGCACTCTAGTCATCATCAGGTGCGAGACTTACAACATCATCCTGGCCTATGGACTTCCCTAGGAATACAATAATTTCCACCACTTCTTCTTCCTCATCCTGTTCAGGATTTTCTGCTTGCTCTAACCCTCTTAAGTCAAGAACTGGCTTATCTTTTCCCATGGCCAAAAGTTCTGTTACGCGATTTAGGTGGAGCATATGATATATATGTACTAATAAAAAAATTTACGTCAAATGTCCATTGGGGCATTATATCCACTATATGGTCTATAGCCAGGGTTATAATATATTGTGGGTGTTGGTATCTAAATTGACCATGGTTATGTATGCCATGTACATATCTATCTTTATCCTACTGGTCTTCATTCGGACATTTAAGCATAGGACCTGGGGGGTTATTCCGTAAGGAAGGTGCCCGATGTCATCTGAAAAAAGATGCTTTTTTGGCATCAGCTACTCGAAATGGCATCAGTTGTTATTCCATAACTAAGGCGCCCGATGCTATCTGACAGGAGATGCTTTTTTGGCATTAGCTACTCGAAATGGCATCAGTAGTTATTCCGTAACTGTCGCCGGTGCCATTTTTCGATGCCATCCATGTCACGGTTGCCAGAGGCCGTGAGATAATGGCATCGGCGAAAAAGCATCAGAAAAATCCTTGCTACGCGGTCATCTTTTGTCTATTCCTCGTATCTTCTGATATTAGTGTCGTATTGTTTACAAAGATCATGCTTGTACAATAGGTTTATCAGCTTCTCCCATTGCTGCCTTTAAGGGCTTATTTTTTCCCAAGGAGCCCTAGAAGGCTTAATTAGTCATTTGTAATTAGAAGTTTAGTAATTTTCTTGGATTTTTCCTCATCCCCTTTAACCGTTTTGTTGTTGTAAAACAGAATGAAGTTGTTTGCACAATATATCGAATTGTATATATTACCTTTCACTAAGCATAAGTATAACTATATCATGTAATGAACTACTTAGTGCACTCCCTGAGGAGAAGTTCCTTGAAAGTTCTTTAATAGAACTCCTTGGACTATTTTATATTCCTTTAAGCATGGAAACAGTTTTTTAACCGGATTATCGTTCATTGGCAATTGTTTAACTGTTCTGCTCAGATTTCCAAATGCACTCATTCCTAACATAATTCCGAGTGATATTCCTGCAGCTATTACATAAGATACATAATTAGAAGAGGATGTATAAATTAAGCACTAGCTTGCATCTATTTACCTCTGTATTTATTCATCATCAAAGGTCAACAATCCTAGGATTGGTGTGACGCAGCCTTCCACTCGATTCTTCTATCGGCCTGTATTTATTATTAGTAATTAATTCTACATTTACTTGATGAGTGTTTACATATATTCTGCATCCACTGGTTGCACTGTTTATATTATTTAGAAATAAGTTCTTCAGCCATATTCTCCGTAGCTTATCTACTAAAAATTCTCTGAAAGAAGAATGATCAGAAGACTTAAATATTGCACTGATAACATAGGTATCTTTCAATCAATTC
The DNA here is from genome assembly GCA_933228895.1 of Platycnemis pennipes. Lineage (NCBI taxonomy): Eukaryota > Metazoa > Arthropoda > Insecta > Odonata > Platycnemididae > Platycnemis > Platycnemis pennipes. Next base: position 117,856,815 of record OW121853.1, on the reverse strand, counting down.
TTAAAACAGTCTACTTCAATTAATTTTCAGCAACTTTTATCAATTACATATATTTCAACGGCCTTCCGTCATTAAGTGGTACAAAATCATTAATATACATAAATATAAAAAGCACTATAGTGACATTTCACAAATATAACCAGTAGGCTAACTTTATAACTAGCTAAAATACTTAGTAAGTGAATATTTCAATTTTGATGATTTAATTTCACCTCTCTTATAAGCGGAATATCTTACTGAAATGGATCATCACGGAGTAAGGGCCATAATACTACGTTTTCTACATAATATACTCTGTGGAGGCCCACACAAAAATGTTGTGATCCCCGGGTTATTAAGAAAAATAATATATTGCGTATCGAAACCTACGTACAAAGTGGACCATGTTTTAATTTTACTTAAGTCAGTTTTACTTACCTCGAGAAATCTATTTTCTCTGAAGAATATAATTATCTATAAGCAAAAGTCAGTGACTCTACAAACGTTTTTCAAATTCTATGGCGCTTAACAGCTACAGTAAACACAATCCCATTGGTTGAAGTATAACGTTATTCTTTTCTTATCAACTCATCAACATGAGACATCATGGATACGAGCATAACTTCATTATCAACTAGAATTTCTTTGACACATGAATGGCATCGCTAGTCACCAATGCCATTTGCGGTTGCTGCAGCTGGCGGATTTTACGGAATAACCTCAGATGCCATTTTTGGATGCCGTCTCAAGAATCGGCATTGGGCACCTTGAAAATTAGGGAATAACCGCCCAGATGGGATCCATGTAGAAAATATCTGTATTGTGTTGAACTTTTCCTATTATCTTTGTTTAATAATTATTTCTTAAATTGATTAGTTGTTGAAGTGTTAATTTATTTTCCCTGGCCCTCTTTATTAAAGTTGTTGATTTTATGCTTTCTTTGCTTTTTAGCTGTGGAAGTATCTTGACGGTGAAATCGAAATGACTCCAATGCCTGATGAATATAAAAATTACACTGTTGACATCCTGTGCAAAGATTGCCATAAGGTATGTTTATAAATTAATCTGCCATTATTTTTATTTTCAGTTCTTGAAGGCTATTAGGCAACCCTTCTTCAGTCTCCAGGCTCAATTTTTTTTGCACTAGTGGATATGTCTTGTATTCTGGGTTATACTCTGTAAATGTTACATCTTCATCTCTAAGTAGTTAGGAAGGATGAAGATAACTCACTCAGTGATTCAACCCTAAGGTTGGTCTTTGATAGGCTAGAGTAGACCTCACCCCATACTAAGCCAATGGTGTATGAAATTTACAAGGGGGGCTAGTTCCTTTCCCTGGGCCACCTGCGATTTCCTACGAAGTTCTGACACACACAAAATCGAATCGCAAGGATTTTAGATGGGGGTGTCCAGAAAGTGTCTCAGTGCTCTTGCCCGGGATTTGAACCCGGGACCCTCTGGTCAGTAGCTCAGTGCTCTACCCACTAGGCCACCACATCCCCCAGGATGAAGATAGCAATTAAGATTTTACTGTTTGTGATTCAGGTAGTTGGTACTCTTTCTAAATTCTGAGCATAGCTCCTTCATTCTATATGTTGAAAGTGTTATTTCTGGGTTTAAATTGGGAAATATTTTTACTTGATGAGATTTTGACTAATATTGGTGGTTTCATTATGTTGTCACTGAACATCATGAAGTTCATATGTTTGATGCAGAATATGAAGATTTCATGCATTGTTTATCGAAATGGAATTGTGGAATACATACATATTTTGGAAAGCTCATAATTATGTTTTCCAAATTCAACTTTATTTTACAGAGTCATTATAAATTATGGTTAATTTACGTGATTGTTTACCTGATCTACTGCACAGAAAATAAGCATTATTAGATATAGCTTTTAGCATTTAAGACTGTGTCAAACTCAGGTCAGCCAATGACTATGAGAAGTTAGGAAAAATAGAGTGGCAGGGAAAATAAGGAATTTTTAAAACATTTTTGGGGAAGTATCTGTTAAAGAAAATTATCAAGTAGTTGGGTATGTAAGATAATTTTCACTTAGTTGTTGCAGCTGCTAAATAATAATATTTATAAAAACTCCAGTCAGCATTCATACTATTAGGCTACTGTATTTGTTATATTTATTTAATTTTAAAAATACTGCATTGGTGCTGTTTCTCCCTGCTGCTTGTTGATATGCATTGAAACAGGAACATAATTTTTTGTGGTTTCTTTGATGGTACAGTCATGTGCAAAAGGGTAATTGCACCAGAAATCAACTAATTTTAGTAAAAGTGGCTGCTGACACATTTTGAATTTTTTTAATATTTTGTACATAGATAGGTGCTGCTTATATGTAGATTAAAAATCAGTTCTCATTACATTTTTAGAGTAAACCATATCCAAAATAAGGGCATTAGCCAGTAGAGTAAAAATGTCACTTTTTGACATTAGTGAATATTGCTACTATTTGCATGTTTTAAATTTACAGTAACCATTTTTACATTAATACTTTTTAAACACATTGTTCTATAGAAATATGCAAGAGAAAATAAATTTAAAAAAATATTCAGGCATTAACGAGGGCATCAATTATCGGCATCAAAAAATATTTTTTTTTTTCACTTTTTGAAGGCCAATCATTCAAAATGACGAGATATCAAAACAGACCCTTTTGGGATTAATACTCTAGGTACACATGTTTCACAAAAACAATATTTGGTTTTGATCATGAGTCCCCTTTACCTCCCAAAACAAATCCAAAATGGGTGGAAACTCAAAATTTGTCATTTTCGAGGTCACATATCTCAAAAGGGGGACTTAGTAAAAATGTGATATGCTTTGGGAACTAACTTATCGTCATAACCTACACTGACTTCAGATTTGGAGTTGATACTCAAAGCCATTTAGGTATGACAGCTTTTTGAAATTTGACGGAAATGGTGCTATATGTAGTTTGATCCATAGTTTCATACCACTACGTCAGTGTTTTTAATGACACTTATTACTAGTAACTCACAGGTTTGAGTATATGTGTCTAATAGACATTCGTCATGTTGCAGATTTGTAGGCTAAGCTCATATGGTATGTTGTGTGACCTTCCAGTAGATGTAGTCAGTTGGTTTGCCGATAGAACTTGTAGAATGTTACAATGCGGCACCTATGCTTCATCATTTTATGAAAGTTTGAAAGCAGTGCCTAGGCCAGCAGGGTGAAAGAAGTGAATATTAAAATCATCTTTTCTTCATAATATCGACACACTATGCCAGACCACCAACTGCCATCATACACACAAGCAACATTATCATTTATATCAATGTTTTTCGTCGGTTTAGCAAGTGCTACTTAGAGGTAGACATTTCACAGAACAAACAAGATGATGATGTTGATCGAACTTGCATTGTTTGCTTGTTTATTGGGATGAATTTGTCATTTTCACGAGTGTTAGGCACTTGCAGAGCATTTGCATTATCGTTTTAAGAGAGATATACCACATTCTTCAATTTCTTCACTAGGAACATTGGTTGACATTTTGTCATAAGTTATTAGTCATGCAATGTCCTAAAATAGTTCTTACTCAATGCCACAAACTGACTGAAATTATATTATTTATAGATGACAACCCATTACTGGGCCTAACCCACAGGAATTAAGTTTGTTTTAAGTTATTTCAAGGGATTTAATGCGACAACTCCCAGTATTAATAGTTGGCTTTCCATTTTAAAGAAATTTAATCTACGGATAACATAGGTAGATATGTTGTTTCAGGACCTACTTTATGAAGGTTATTTCCTGTTAATGAGTTTAATAACTTGAGATAATGATTAGTGTGGACACTAGTTATGCACTGTTAAAAATATAATTTTATTTATGTAAAAACTCCTCTAAGGACACACAAATAACAAAATTGAAAATATCTATGTAATCATCGGTGATTGGGTTAGAATCGAGTTTTGCTCATTTCTCAACACCAAGCTTGATTGAGTATCCTGTACACATTAACTTTTCATAACAGGTCATAAATTGACGTTTGAGTTTCATGTAACTCACCATCGTGAGTGCACCAATTGTTTTTGACTGGTTAGGACTATTGTACACATTTCACTCAAATGACAGCACTATCCATCATCACTCAATCATATACAAAGCTCTATAAAAAAAATTGGATCACCGTGTGAAGCCTTCAGAACATCTTGTAAAACTGATTTTAACGCATATATGAACACTATGGAGACACCGAAGGAAGTAGAACACCTTATTAATTAAGTGCTTGGCAGTCACAGCGTATTATCTTTCGGAAACTCCTTGTCACCACTTGGATAACACTACTAAACGTTAAGGGGACACTCATTGTAAACACAATGATCACAACTGATTTCGGGCGAGAAAAATTTAAATCTGCAACATTCTGCTTGCTTCATTTGCATATTATTTCCAAGAAATACGAAATTTCCCAATACGGTCGCTCTATTGTATGTTGTTGATGACAAGTATATGATTGTGGACTTGTTAATGAGGCAACATTTAATCAAAAAAGCTACTTTCAGGATTTCTCTTCCCTTCAACAAATTGGCTGAAGAACATAGCATAAAATACCTCACCACCACCTGTAGGACACGTATTTGGCAAATATAATTATATGAGAGCACAATCATTGCCCACCTTTAAGATTCTCGTATCCATTTTACGCCGGGGTCATTTATAAATTATCAAGCATAGTCAAGTGACGAATTACAGTAAAGGGGCTCAAATAAAGGAAGCGATGGCAATGAGGCAGGTAAAAGAACATTAAACTCAACACATAAAATAATATAATAAGTAATATATCGCTTCGCAAACGCCAAGAAGTTACAAGCAATAAAATCTCTTACGACTTTTCCTAACATGTTCAACCCGACGGACGCGAATGTGCGTGCGAGGTGCGTTGCCAAGACACCGAAGGACGCGCATTCGCGTCTGTTAATGACCTCTATGATGACCTCACTGAAGACCTCTCTGAAGGATGCGAACTCATGTATTTAATAAATTATCGAGTTTTGTTATTAACAATTTTTTTTAACTAATTTTATAATTACATTTAATTGACTGGCCAAATTAATGTGGAGGAAAAACCTTTCCGTTTTTCACGATTGCACAATAGAAATATTCCGGGTTGAATGTGTTAATGGGCATTACCATGAGAATCACAACGACATAGTTTTGCCAGCTAACTGCACCACATTTACCTTCCTCTAGAGAGCTTCCCTTTGCTCAGTTTTTCTAATTGCCTTTCATGCATTACAAAGGCATTTAATGTCCTTTGAGAATTGATAGAACACTTATAAATGTGTCAGACTAGGCCAACTAAGGTAAACAAGTGGCCGTCATGTTGATCCAATAAGCTTAACGGGGGTGTTTTTGAGGCTCCGGTTGCTAAGCGAAAGTTTTCGGTAGCACTATCGACATTAGTCTTACCGAACAGCTTACCGAAAGCGAACTGTCGATAGCCGACTCTTTCCTTAAGCTACCGACATAGCGATGTAGATAGTGGATTCTATCGAGTTCCAGAAAACCCCTACTGGTTTAGTCATGGGAAGAAGTCGGGAAATATAATTTCGTGGCTTCCATTGGGCAGCCATATGAAAGACCATTATGAGTTATAAGCATATAGCTAAAATAATAAGCATATAATTGAAATATAAGCATATAATTATAATGTGCCACAGATTAATTTTCTATAAATGTCCAGCTCATCTTTTGTCATCCACCTTATGTACAGATTTAAAAAAGTGAATACTGGGGGAAATGGTTTTTGTAATATTTCAATGGGGCTAATGAGCAAAATTGCCATGTATTTCCAATGCATTTGGGCATATTTATTCCGCATCTATTACAAAGGTAAATATCCCTAGCCTTCTTTTATAATGATGAACTGTGTATTTGTTTAATATTTCATGGTGTCCCCCCACTGTCCAGAAGGCATCTTGTTGGTGTGGCAGCTAGAGTACTGCCTTCCCCTCCCAACGGCTGGCAGTGGCAGCTCTCAGCTGTATACCAATCTCTACTTGAATGCTGTGTAGAGATTTCAAGTTCAGTACTCCTTCCGTAGGATGAAATGCTAAATCTTGGACCCCTTAACTCCTTTTGTTGAGAGCATGCCAATGCCGACACAGGATTCTCTCCACCATTCTCTACTCTCCAAATTCCAGCCAAAGCCTAATCACCCTCCCATCGTTAATTGCACAAATGGCCTTATTTATTGGTAGCCTCCTGTAATACACCATCCCATCATTCAGTATCCTTTTGAGGACATGTTCTCATGGATCCAAAAATATTCACTCTCAGAGTAATGAGAGTGTTTTTAAAAGGATTAAAATATGGTGACTACTGTCGGCGCAGAAATTATGTGCACTCGAGTTTGAATACAAATAACAAATTAACAGCTAGGCTTACAGAAAAACCAATCACACCGTAGCTTTTCTTATTTCATTCTGCGTTATTTAATGGCAAATTTAAATTTTTAAAATGTATTTTCATATTTTTTACAATGGTTGCAACGTAAAAAGTGCCTGTTTTTGACGGTGTTCGAGCGAACCACCGACTTTGATGACCCGTAAATCAATACCAAGTCGTTCAATTGCAACCTGTTAGAGTTGTAATCTAATACATAAATATGGGTTGGCAACATATGTTGCTATTTATGTCAGTAACTATTTATCTATATTGTTGTTGTCAACTCTCTGTCAGTCGTTCAATTTGTAAACTGGAATTTGGATGTGTCTGTGACTCGTTATTAAAACATCTTAGTTTAAAGCGGATATCTCAAGATATTATTTAACCTCTAACAGGTTATGGGCCCAGGCGACCGAAAAGGACCAGTTGTGCTTCAATAGTACTGCAACATTACGTGAGTGCATTTTTTTCGTATTGTATCGTTAAAGCGAAAAATGGCTGAGGCATCAGTTGGAACTGGTTTGGCATCCATGGAAAAATTGGATGGACGGGACAATTACAATATTTGGACATTCCAAATGAAGATGTATTTAGTGCATGAAGGTTGCGTTGAAGGCTACGCCGCAGATGACACATCCAAATTAATTCAGGACAGTCGGTGGGGCCAAAATGACGAGTCCGCGTCGTGGGCAAAAAGTAAAGGGGTTTCCGGGCGACAATCTGGTAAAGCAGTGCAAGTGGCTAGAAACGTGGGAAATTTGGTCACATTAGAGCCAAATGCAGGAGCAGATGGAACTACGAGACACACAGTAGCGGTTCATCGCATGGGTCCAGGACTGCACAAGGACCATCAGCTGTACCGAGTACGGTGATGAAAAAGGAGAGAACTCTTCTCTCTGTGGCAGCCTTGGGAGCCAAACACATCGGGAGTGAAGCTGACTGGTTCATCTACTCCGGAGCTACGGTCCATATGACAGGAAGAAAGCACTGGTTGCAGAATCTTAATGATTTATATATATACCTATTAGATTAAGTGAGGGTGTTAGAGTTGTAATCTAATACATAAATATGGGTTGGCAACATATGTTGCTATTTATGTCAGTAACTATTTATCTATATTGTTGTTGTCAACTCTCTGTCAGTCGTTCAATTTGTAAACTGGAATTTGGATGTGTCTGTGACTCGTTATTAAAACATCTTAGTTTAAAGCGGATATCTCAAGATATTATTTAACCTCTAACACAACCAAAGTTTTAGATATACATATTTTCCATGCATACTGTAAGTTTCCAGTGTATAACTTAAAATTAAAAAGAGTTGTTATCATCTTTATAAAAGGTTAGCAATTCAAAACTGGGGTGTCGTAGAATTTCGTTCTTGGTGGCGTTATAATCCGCATGCGCTGAACGTATCCGATATGTGATTGTCTAATATTTCAACACATCTGTTTAATTTATATCGATTGGTATTTATATTGGCGAAAGCGAGCTCCCTCGGCAAGCGACTGGCATTGTTAAAGCCGTGCAGTGTTGCCGCGTACATCCTCTCCCGCCCGCCAGCGCCTGGCTTCGCTTGTTTTATGCGAACAGATACAATTGTGCATCTTTCACATTTCACATCAGGTTACCTCATGAGGGCCTTGGACCTCCAACAGCAACTTCAAAAACGTGTGCATTTATTCATTTTTTTTTTCAAAATATATACGAGACAGCAATTAAAAATCATCATTTAATGGAATGTGATCACAGAAATTGTCATCCTCCTCGACTTCTTCACTATCAGAAGAGCTTACGTAGAAATGAAATAAAAATACTCTGTATATTCCACACTATTTTAATTTGCCGAGCCGGGTTTCGTCTAATCCGTAGACATTATCAGTTAAATCAATGATGAGAGGCTAGACTTGAGGTATTTCCCCATCAGTATTCCTCAAGCTTTTCTACGTGTTTGATACACTCCTTTCATAAATACTTTGACACTTTAGGTAAAGAATTGTCACAGAGATCTTTTAGCATGGTTTCGCCATTCCCTTCTCTTCAGCATTTGCTCTGTTGACTTTTGTAACTTTATTGTTAACATGTGCCCATATTAGTTCGATTGTATTTAATTTACAATGCGCGATGGGCGACCATACTAATTCCACATCAGTCCGCAACTCCTCCATAATTTGGTTAATTTTTTTGGTGTTTTATGGTGGGGTTTAGCATGTTGAATGAGCGTGGCTTTGGTCAGAGATTCGAAGCTACTGATATCTTCAGGAAACGGGATCTTTCTCTCAATTAACCACGCTATTCTGTTAGCTTTTCACCCGACCATTGTAGGGTTTTTTATGTTAGGATCCAGCATTGTGTGATATGGAGCATGGTCGATGACAATCGCCGATTTATTTGGAATCACGGCCCCGATGATACCCCTTCGAAACCACTCTTCAAAATGCTGGGGGTTCATTTCCTTATGATAGTCACCAGACCCTTTCATCCCAACAAAACACAATCCCGCACCTTCTAAAAATCCATCTCCACTCCCTACATGTAGGATAATTACACGGTTACCAGCGCCGAAAGGAACCTTGAAGCCGCCTCGCCAATCAAAAACTTCTTGAAGCTACCCGTGGTATTGGTCATAATTTGGGAAGCCATTATTCGATCCTTAAAATTCGCTTTCTTGCCAAGCGTGATGTTGACCGCACCATGCTTCGTCTGTGTAGAAGATTTCATATCCTTCATTCCTCAGTCGTCGTATTCTTCTGAGAAATGCTTGACGAGATGCAGCAATAGATTTTGACTCCATCAGATGGGCTTCTTATTTCATTTCTTATACTGGAATACAATACTTTTGACAAATTCTCTTGGCTTGGAAATTAACATTTTTGGAAGTCCTGTAAATTGTCCTCCAATATAGCTTTACGTTTTCCAATGTTTGGAAATAATTTTCTGACAAAAAAGCCATGAATCGTTTGCCAGGTTACTCCTTTTGTAAACTGCTCAATAATGTTCTCGCTGTTCTCCGAAGATACTTTTTATACCGAGCGAAGTGACACGCCAAGACAATCAGCAACAGGAGGCATCTTGAGCGATATATACTCCACAATAACCAAAGAGAAACTATCGTACACAGTAGGCTGATGTCAGTGATAAACCAGTGATTTCATGAGTGGTGAATAATACTCCTCAGACTCAGAGTAAGGGTATCATGTAAAATTGATGTAAAAGTTGGTAGGATGCAATTACATTGTCGTTGATATCACTGACAAGCGAAGCCAGGTGCTGGCTGGCGGGAGAGGATGTACGCGGCAACACTGCACGGCTTTAACAATGCCAGTCACTTGCCGAGGGAGCTCGCTTTCGCCAATATAAATACCAATCGATATAAATTAAACAGATGTGTTGAAATATTAGACAATCACATATCGGATACGTTCAGCGCATGCGGATTATAACGCCACCAAGAACGAAATTCTACGACACCCCAGTTTTGAATTGCTAACTTTTTATAAAGTTGATAACAACTCTTTTTAATTTTAAGTTATGCACTGGAAACTTACAGTATGCATGGAAAATATGTATATCTAAAACTGTTTAAACTTTGGTTGCAATTGAACGACTTGGTATTGATTTACGGGTCATCAAAGTCGGTGGTTCGCTCGAACACCGTCAAAAACAGGCACTTTTTACGTTGCAACCGTTGTAAAAAATATGAAAATACGTTTTAAAAATTTAAATTTGCCATTAAATAACGCAGAATGAAATAAGAAAAGCTACGGTGTGATTGGTTTTTCTGTAAGCCTAGCTGTTAATTTGTTATTTGTATTCAAACTCGAGTGCACATAATTTCTGCGCCGACAGTAAGTAGGCAAGTCTTGGATGTCAGTATTGGGGTTTGGGCTAAGAAATTGCAGGTCTCATAGCCACAGGGCACAAATGAACTCTCTGGGAGAAAAGCCACCCTCTAGTCCTATCACTGTGGCCAATGGAAGTTAATTTTCTTCCATAAAGTGGTAGGAGTAGAGCAATAGGAGCAGATTGGCTATTGTTGGGAAACTGATCTGAAGTAAAAGAGGATAATGTCTTACTGAAGATAAAAACAGTGTAAGGAAAGTGCAGTTTAGAAGGTACATGGTGGGATAGGAATTCTCTGGCAAAACCAATCAAAACTGGCTAAAGACTAATAATCATAGTTACTGGAATATTACTTCTTCCAGGGTTCCCTCCGTCCCTGTCCATGTTGTGGGAACGACAGTTTAGCCAATGTTGCAGCTAACATCTTCAGGTCTGAAGTGCTTGATGCAGATTAGGGTTAGGGTTTGTTGGGTGCGTCGATGACAGAGGTCATTTTGCTATTGATGCAGATTTCCGATCACCTTATATCCATATCCAAGTCTCAAACACTGCGCTGTGATTGGCCCTTAGGTGAGTGCATTCTGATTGGGCTTTTGACTGAACTTGAAAATATCATGTATAAGCATTAAAAAGCGCTTAGCTTTCTTCTCTTCTTTATTGAAGTTGTTAGTGTTCTTCACTGTTTTGATGACCTGGGGAAACAGCATTTTTCTTTTTTTGATGGGCCTGTATTCTCGATATTGATATTATGCATGAGGCTTTCCCAGATGTGCTCAGCATTGGCGGAAAGGCATGACTATTTTTCATCACCCTTCTGTGTTCTTGCATACAGAGTTTCTGTGCCCTTGAGGTTTGTTCAGTGTAGGCCTTTCCACAATCACATCGGAACTCGTATATGCCACTTTTGTTTTCCATTGGCAATTGGTCTTTAGCTCTGCATAAAAAGTCCACTGTCTTGGTTATGTAGGAGCATCTAGTGTTTTGGTGTCATTGGGTTTGGTGAGCCCTCGGGATATTTTCTGTGATTCTACCAAGGTAGGATATTGCAGTGAAAGTGGCATCCTCCTTTTCCGTTGTGGTAGTTGTCCCACCAGTACTTATCAGGGCCAGAACTTGTTTTTCTTCAAGCAGCTCTGTGGATAGGGTCTCAGTTGAAGCTATTATCCTGAAAAACTTGATCAGGTGCTGTTTCTCAATTTCAAATGACATATTGTCACAGATGGAAAGGGCTCTGTTGAAGAGAATCTAGGGAACAGCCATCTAGTGCTAAATATGGTGGTGTGAGGAAGCATAAAAAAAACCAGCTCACCATGGAAGCCTCCACAAAGAATTCATACACCTCTACGTGGAAGGAATTGCCCGGAAAACCAGGAGGTTCAAGAATTTGTGCACGAAGAAAGGAAAACTCCTTTCCTATCTGGCATTCCTCTTAACAATGCAGTGACCAAGATACCTTACCAGCTTGTGTCGCCATCAAACACAATGATGAAGAAGGAGAAAAGAATCCTACATCAGACAAAGCGATACCTAGAGAACTAGTCCAGCACGGGAGAATGAAACTCCACCATTATATAACATCCACCCAGAACTCGTTGCCACTCTGACAGCAACAACTGGGACAAACTGGAGAACATCACCTGGAACTCCTCACTCTTAAGTCTTCTCTATGACATGAGAGAAACAGGTGAATAAATTAGAGGAGCTCCACAGCTGCCAGGACTAGACAAAAGGAACTCTTTGCCCTGAAAAGGACTGGATGGGATTTACAGGATTTCAAGTTGTTAACATCTGGAGCAGCTGCATATGGAGCTTTTTCGTCCAAGCTTTTGTGTCCAAAATTTTGGAAAATTAGTGTCCTCTTGCAGATGTGGCTGCCGGGCTGTAAGGATTAATTATTGTAATAGTTGTAAAATTAGTTCTGTAAGCATGGTAATTTGTGTTACATGTAAGTGAAGGTGTCTTTGTATGGCTAGTGTTTTTTCCAAGGGAGGAAAGAAATCAATGGTAGCTTACCTCTCACTTAAACCTCTTTGTGTGCCCTTGAAGAAACTCATCATGCCTCCTCTTCCTTTTACCTGCGTTTTTTTATCTTTTAGCTTTTCGTCATGGCCCCACTGGGATAGGGCTACTAGTGTTAAGGCTATAAACAATTCATCATGCTGAGTCAAAAAATGTTTTGTTGCACATATAACGTACACACTGCACCTGTATTTTAAAACATAGGTATTCCTCCTATTGTGGTTTAATTTGTATTTTTCATTCTTTTCCAGGAATCGGTGGTGAAATTCCATGTTGTTGGTCTCAAGTGCCTCTACTGTGGCTCTTACAACTCTTGCAGAATCAAAGGATCTCCATGTCAGTCTGCAGCTGGTGCAAGTAGTGATCCGCCTGATGTGTCTGGTGAGTGTTCCTCTTTTCTCATGCTCTAAGGCTGAAGCTGCCAGCCTGGATTCTCCAAAGGTTTGTCCTGAATGGTGATGAGGTCTGGGAAATGTCCCACGTTTGCTAAATTCATTTAGTATTTGCAAATAATCATGCATGGACAATAGCAGGGTTCTGGTTCAGGGCACTGGTCAGGGAAGTCATGGAAATGTCAGGGAAACAAAAATCGGAACTGGAAGTTATGGAAATGTCAGGGAAAAGCTCCTGAGGCGCAGCAAAAAGATGAAAATCGTGGTTGAATGCACAGAGCGTTGCAGAACTCGAGCGGCGAGGTGTGCATTTTGTTGCCGTCCTGGTTGGGCAGCACGGGGTAGCGCTGACTTGGCGGTTCACTTGGGATCTGGCTGCTTGGTCTGCTCATCCATTGGTTTGTTTTTGAATTTTGACTGGAATATTTTACTTTCCTGGGGTAAATAAATTTTATTTCACAATATACTTTGCTGAATTTTTCCTTAAAATCCTAATATACGACTGCTTTGCTATTGACATAAAGTCAGGGAAATTTCAAAAACTGGCACTGGAAATCAGGGAAAAATCAGGGAAATTGAAAATGGAAAGTTGGCATGAGACCTGAATAGGATGATCATTGTGAAAGTACCCTTTTTACCCTTGTGCTATTGAACAAGCAGATCTCTCTCACTGTTAGAATAATGCTCCAGTACTAATTACAGTTCATAAAATCAATTTAATAAGTTGCTACCGGATGATAAATTGTAAGTACTATCACTCATAATTATGGAGTGGTCAGTGACATCATCAGTCTGTTGTAATCTACAACTTGAAGTATCAACATTGTCAATAACAACTTGTGTCTGCATGGTAACTGGTAAACCGGAATACTTACCTGATGTTAAAACAAATATATAGTCTGTTGAACTTACTTTTTTCGCAAAGTGTTTTCAGGTGCTGTCAAATGACTAATCATCCAAATCATTGTAGTGTTTCCATTAATATTTTATGCTCGAACTTACACAGTGTGGGAGTTTTGGTTTACATTTTAAATCCTTGTAACCTTGTTACTTTGAAAGGACTGTATTTATTGATCACTGAGTGAATCAATCTTCCAAATTTTTTTATCACTTGAGTAAGAACTCCTGGAGTAAATAAATTCAAATTGTGAAGCTTTTTCGTGGTGGAAATGTGTCTTTATTTAAACAATGAAAACACTTCTGTGACTTCCTCAGTTTAATAATACATTTGACCGGTTTCAGCTTTTTGGCCGTCAACCTGATCTGCTGTAGCTGAAACCAGTCAAATGGATAATTAACCCATTTCCGCCCACCGTAGCCATATGGCTACACCTTGACGCGCCGAGGGTATGATGCTCTGTAGGATGAACTGTAAACTTTATTCCAATAAACTTTTCAAAACTGCATAGTTGAAGGTCACAATCACCAGATCCAAGAGTTATTTCGTTTTGGAAGCTGATCGGGGTGAGATTCTGGGTGCGTGAAATATCGTGTGCGCGTCAGAGGAGCAAAATGGATGCCAGCTGGAGGTAAATGTGTAACTTTTTGCTGTGCACTCCATGGTTATGAACTAAAAATAGGTTTCATTTGTTTCTAAAGGATAGGGGCATCTTGTGCTCACTTTACTTTGCGTGATTGTGTCACAGTATGATTTTTGTAATAGAGTAAATACCACCGTATCCATATGGCTATGCTGGGAGGTTACGGGGTCATTTCACGCAAGTTGCCAAATCCATTTGTTTCATTAGGGTTACCAGATTTTAGGCATTTTTAACTGTGGGTAACGTGTTTAAATAAATAACTATAGGTATTTACGTAGAAATATGTACATTGGTTCCTCATTTTTCTCCCATGAATGTGACAGTTCGAGATATCTTAGAAATTTTAGGGGATGACACTGATACAAGGCCTTTACATCAAACATCCGGAAATAAGGAGCATTTTGAGCAAAGAATTCGGTGATAAAGATACAGGTGGATTTGCTGATAATCCCTCAGGTCATCCTTTTAGGGCTCACGTTTCATTCCAGTTTGCAAAATTTGCTGAATAAAAAGAGGGAGATGACTCAGACCACGTTTCTGGTGGTGCAAACTCCGAAGTCGTAGATTATGAACATGAAACTCTGCGAAAAGGAAAAAAAAGAAGCTGAACTCTCATTTCGAAGGAGAAAAATTTTCAATCATGAAAATGATTAAGGACAGAGGCACTGAAAAAAGCACAAAAAGACACAATTGCACAGAAACCACATCTCACTGAAAAGTACAACCGCAGAATGAATAGAAGTGACTTGATGGGCCAAGACATTGCTATCCACTGTGCCGAAAAATGGTGGTGGCCGTTATTTGTTTTGGCTGCTTGGTGCAAGTGTCCTCAACGCTTGTATATGATCAGGCAGAAATGAGCCAAAAATTGAAATTCTGTGCACCATCGTGCAGACTCATTTCGTGCGATATAAAACAGAAAGTCGGGGACCTGGTCGTAGTTTGACGGTTGGCGATTCCACTCACAACCTTCCATTTTGACTGTTTGGATCACTTCGTCACTCATAAAAGGGACAACGGGAGGTTACGGTCTGCTGGCGAGTACTCTATCAGTCTAGTGTGAAATTCTTGTTCTAAATGCCTCCTTGGACCTTGCATTCCGAGCTTCAAAGTTATCATATGAAGTAACACAAAACTGCTGCGCATAAACTTGGGAAATGCTTTTTTTTAATGCATGTGTTTTTAAAAGATAACTTCGATTTTCTGGCATTAGACATTTATTTCACTTTTACAGGCCATTTTACTAAAAGTGTCTAAATATTGGGCCAATACTGAGACTAAACTTTTTCGATGTGTTTTTTTGCTCAATTTGCGGAAGTTTTTGTAGTGAGATGTACCTAAGTTAATTTTGATTACTACCTACTTTATTCAAATGAACAAGCTTGTATGTGATTGTAGGATGTTGCTATAAGCCTAGGTCTATGTCTCAGTACAGGCCTTAGAAATACATAGGCCTATTTCTAAGGCTGAGACATAGTTCCTATAAATGTACTGTTCTTATTGTATCTAAAGTAACTCAGTGGAAGACTTATTTTGTGTACGTTCAGTTTTGCAAAATATTCCATCAAATTGAGGCATATGAATAAAAAGTTATCTTACCACTGTCCTGGTAACAAAAGACTAATGTTCTTATTATTTTGCCATAAGGTGCAATTAATTGAAGAAATTAAAGATTTGTATGGAAACTGTAAAGTTTTACTTACCTCTAAGTACCAAACTATGTTTGCACAGACCTTTCATTATTATTTTTGGACATACATCTGGAAAATCGCAGCACGCGAGATATTGACCCCATTACCGCCCAGCATAGCCATATGGCTATGGGTCATTCTGTGGACACGACTTTATAAATCACCAAAATATTTTACATCAGTACTTTAGGTGACCATGTGAGTAAAATACCAAAAAATCTTCAAAATCGCAAACAAAAATTTTTCTGGGCGGAAATGGAATTCTCTGAAGTGTTTTAATTGTTTCAATAAAGAACTCCTGGAACAACTCTGAATCTACGTGGTAATGGCTTTCTGGCATTCCTCTGCATCAGGGTGTCTCATGGTGACAACAGTTTCCCCGTGGTGGCAGCAATTTCTCTATAGAGAAATATTGTCACAATGAGACACCCTGACGTAGAGGAATGCTTGAAAGCCGTTACCATTGCGGATAAATGCCACGGAAACCTCAGATCCAATCTGAATCTACTTCCTGCATGCACTGAACCATGTTTACAGAGTTTGTCCTTCACATTTGTTGTGTTTGACTAGTAATTTTTCATCAGCAGGCCTTGACCCCAGTGAGGAGGCCAGTTCTTCAGGAGAGTCAAGCAGCCAGCAGGCTCTGCAACCCCCTGAATGAAGAGCCTTGTGCTCTATGTGAAGGTTATGTTTTTTTGAAACATGCCAAATACCCTAGATAATGTGTTAAAATGTAATTCCTTTTTACGTGAGAAAATGTTTTGAACTATTAACACTAATGATAGCAATTTTGTCCTGCTTAGAAATCATGCTTGGTCATGAGTAATGGGTGTCGTGTTTAAAGATAGTAATGTGCAAAAGATTGCATATGATTGGTAATGCTGGTCAGTTATCGACTGCATATTCTGATATGATTCTGTGATTTACTCATTAAATGAAGTTTTATCGGTATTATCTGAAACAACAGCAGCACTACACACATAATTTGCTTTGGAATGTTTGTCTTTTGTTTTTATTTGAATAACTGTTTTCTAGCTTTGCTGTTAACTCTTTACATTCGAGAAATAGTTAATGATTGAGGTTAAAGGTGAGGAAAATGCTCGATTGCATTTCTCTGAATATTATGAAGTTACTTTTTGACTTATTCTGAAATTAATGATGAGAATATATTTGACAATGAGGGTATAAAAAAGTCGGCTCTTAATAAATTATTTAACTTAAATTATTTATAAATGTTGTAGATGTAAATTTTCAAACTCTAGAAGATCAACTTTAAAGGTATTATTTACTATTTATTCTTAAGAACCACATAATATCATTGCTTCCAGCTCATATGTAGGCAAATATTTATTACTTCCCATTAGAACATTGAAATGTGCTTTTTCCAGTGTATTTAGTATTGTATTCATGCACACACATTAGTTACATAGTGAAATCCTATATAAAAAAGTAATAGAGTTTGTCATCAAAACATAGGTGTTTGATATGATGAGCCATTAAGTGTTGAAAAATCCTTGTAATCTTACTGACAACAATGGAAAGTGACTCAAATGTTTGCAAATTAATCTACAAAATTGTGACCGAAATCCTCAGCTTATGTAATGGTAATTTTGAGTGTCTCTTTGTGCTGGTTGAGAGAATAAGTGACATGTTACGCATTTAGAATGCATTCAAGGAATTTGTTTCCTAGGAAATGGATTGGTTTTGTTATAAGGGAATTGTTGCATGCCCAAAGTGAAGTTTTATCTTTAATTGGAATGCTGTGGTGTGCAGTAATTATAATTAATTTTGGAATTAAGGTGGTAAAATACTAATTTTGTTCCTGTTTTTCAACAATAAGCATATTTGATTTTGGAATGTATTGTATTCGTAATTACAGAAGGCAGCTATTAAGTAGGGGAATTCTGTGTGACTCTGTTAAAGTGATCAGTGAAATACAGGAGTGGCTGGTGAAGGCTGTCATGAATAAGTGCCGCATATTTGTGTTGATCATTTAAGTCTACATCCACAAGCTGATGGTTGTCAACCATGGTGCCAAGGCTTGGTTGGCATGGTGCATGGCTTGCCATGTTTTCATCAAAATGACTTGTCTCTGAAGTAGTAAATGGCTAAGGAATAAGATTTTTCTCAGTTTACCATGACTTTTCATGTGATATTATAGGTTAGCTTGAACATTAACTATTCTTGCATAATAACTAGTTAATGAGCCTCTGTAGGAACTTATCCAAAGCAATTTTTTTATTTTAACCAATGCATTAATGCAGAATTCATTTTATTTTCATAATACTGTAGGCAATACTTTTGTTTTATATTATGATTTTTCCAGTTGTTTCCTATGATATTGGTCATGCAGGGATTTATTTGCCGATAATAATGAAGTGACAAAAGAATCTAGTTCAAATTTACTTCTCTTAGAATGTGTGGGTATGTGTGGTTCGTTGCATGAAGTCGAAGGGTAATTAATGACCAATATTCGTTTGCAGTATATGTAGTCAAGAGTTACATTTTTAATCAATTAACGGATGTACGGTAAAGTTAGGTTAGAATTTCTAATCAAATTCAATGTCTTATGATGGAATAAATCTATTTTTGTTTAAATTTTGTTACTATTTTTAGCAATTGCAATGGTCGAAATGAGTTATCCAATGTTCTTAATGTTTGTAGGCATAGTTTTTGTTGCAATATTATTGTTGTTTATGACATTATAATAGCACTGAATTGGGGGAGCTAGTATGAATCATAGTTAATTATGACATTACGTGCATATACGTTTAAAATAGGCTTGCTCTTTGCACACTATAGAGTAATTCATGTCACTTGGCATTGGCACAAACTTGATAAACTTTCATGTAACATATGTGGTGGTTTGCTTAGGAGAATTGTGTTAATGAAATCACATATTTCAAATTAAGAGTAATTTTCGATTCAATAGGTTATTTGTATTTCTTTGTGTGACATTGCAACTGAGTAATCAAACTTAATGTCATAGAATCTGTCATTTTAGGTTCTCAACATTTTAACCATTAATTCCCCGTTATTTGTGTTGCAGTGCAAATTATGAAACTCTTACTTGGTTCATACATGTGTAACCATTCCATTATTTAACCTACCTGAAGATGCTATTAATGTGTCATGTAAACATTCTTTAGGTATATTATATCCTGTTGATATTAAAAATAAATGCTTTTTTAAGTGTTTGTTTCTCTGAACTCAAATATTTAACTCAGCATGATTTTTCTTGCCACTGGTCACAAAGATGTGCAAGAAGGTAAGATGGGAAGGTAAGAAGGTAAATTACACTCAAACACCTCCAAATAGAAGACAGAAGACAAATCCCTTAGGACAGACCCCTGACCTAATTTCTGATGAAAAAATGGCTTCCAAATTGGAAAACATTGAAAGCTATGATGACAATATCGATCTCAGAAGTGCCATACTAAAATTCTGTCCATTAAAGATACTTTGAGAAGTGTCCAAGGTATGAAACAAGTTTTTTCAAGCAAAGAGGATGTCACAGGACAACAGCTGATTTCTGAGGTGGAATCGCACATTGAGAAACAACTTAATAAATCTACCTCAAAGCAGCAGAAGATTACTGATTGCTTCAGTTAGTAGCAGTAAGTTTCATGAAATTTTGATGTTACATTTTACAATAGGACAAGTATATAGAGAGTCTAATTATGTATTTTCTTTTTTCATTCAGAAAAATAATTTGAGACTAATGGTTTACAGAAGAAAAGAAAATTCTGTTGACTACCATTAGCAACACAATATACTTCACTCAATTCAATTTCAAAATACTCATTTCAATTAAAAATATGAGGTCCATTTTTCCATGTCTCTCTGTGAAATTAAGGAAATAAGAGATTTATCCTTGCCTGATGTCATTTTATAAATTTCAATTCAATTTTATAAATTTCAATTTCAAACGTATGTACCATTATTTAGGTAACTCAAATTAGATCTATTTTCGTATCTAACCGGCATGAGCTATCTCTTTTCCAGGGAGTTTTGATTTTTATGATATCAAAAGTTGTTCCATGGATAAATGTTTGTAATTGTTTCTAATTTATGATTTTTTTATAAGAATTAATTTTTTAAAGATCTAAAAATTAAAAATATAACTGCTGTATCAAATGCCTTCATATTGTAATTCATTTGTTACAGCAAATAAAACTTGTCCTAATTTTGGCTGCCTCAATTAAGTGGACACCTCTCAATAATAGACAATTTGTTTGGTCCCCAACATGTCTGCTAATGTAAGGTTTGACGGCACTGAATGATACCCTGCAAAGCATTGTTAAAAGGTATGTACCTATTCAAAAGGTGAAATTAGTGTAGATTTCCGTGCACTCTACACAATAGTTGACCCACAAATGGTATTTTATAATTGTTCACAATATCGTAAACCTTTTCCTAGCTGATGATCATGGCATTCCATTGTAACCTGCTTTCTGGAATGGGATCAATTAAGCTGTAATTGGTGAATGGTGATAACTTTACGATATCCAAAGGATTATAACATGTTCATAATGGGAGATACTATTACTATGGAAGTGTGATTGAGTATATCATCCTTTTACAGGCTCAATGTTGGTCATAATTTAAGAAATTCAACTAAAATTGTGTAATTTCTATTTAGATACCCAATTAGTTTAATGATCACATTGATTAACGAGAACCATATCTCGGCTTGAATTTGTGGGCCATGTTATGTTAGATTAAACATTTTGGTGGGGCTACTCCAGGAGTCCCTAAGGCACTTAGACCTGTTGTTCCATTGTGCTAGCCACCATTCGAGAGATCGCCCAAAGAGACCAATTTCCCAGCTGAAAGCCAGCAGGTCCCCTATAAGGATTTCCCTAACTTCATTGGTGTCCAAAACGGGTTAAACAAGATATCAGTTCCTAGTCCTCATTATAGCAGGGCACTTCCTGATAATGTGAGAGGTTGATTCATCCTCTTCTTTTCACCACCTGCATCAGACAGAATCAGTTATCTTCAAAAGACGTAGGTGCCTCATCACTTGATGTCAGTAGTCCCACTATCGTAACTGGCTCCTACTTAGCAGCAGCAGTCTTTTGGCAAGGCCAGGTCTAGGTGGGGATCGGGTTGGTGTGGTGGCTAGAGTACTGGCCTCCCATCCCGAGGGCCCGGGTTCGATTCCCAGCAGTGGCGGATTTTTCAGTGGAAAACCGGTCCCCACTTGAGTGCCTAGTGGAGGGCATTTCGAGTACAGTACTCCGTCCGTCGGATGGGACGTTAAGCCGTGGTCCCCTTGGCGCCTTTCGTTAAGAGTAGGCTAATGCCGACGCCGGGTTTCTCTCCACCATTCCTCCGTTCCCTGAAAACTCCTACCATTACCCACCTATCCTATATGGCGCAAATGACCTCAGCTGTCGGTCGCCTCCCCTAAATAACCAACCAGGTCTAGGTTCCTCTGTGTGTAGTTTAGCCTACCATAGCCTCAGTGTATTCCACCAGATCTCCGAGTGCTGAGCTAATCCCCATATTCTGATCTCAGTTTCCACACTGAGGGAGTGATAGGAATGAATGGTTTTGGGCCAAATGGAATTCAGTTGGTTCCTGCTTTGGCAAGTTCATCCACCATTTCATTTCCAGCATGACCTGGTACCCATAAGAGTTCTATTTTGCTACATCTGCCTTTTGTATCGAGTGTATTGTGACACTCCAGCAGCAGCCGTGATTTGCACCATGGTGATATTAGAGCTTTCAAAACAGGTGACTTTCAGTGTCGATATGAGTTGGTCTGTCATGTAGTCTTGCCTCTTTGACTTCATTAACGCACAGGTCAGAAGAGCGTATACTTCTGCCTGGAATACACTGGCATATTCACCTAAGGCAGGGGTTCCCAAACTGGGGGGCGTTAAGACATGTCAGGGAGGGTGTGAGAGCGAGACCAGTTAAAAATAAAAATCTCTAAGTAAATAAAATCCATACATTTCTTTAACTAATTTTATGGTGGAGATTTTAAAAATCAACCTTGATGTTTATAAAACTTAACAATCCACTTGTAAAAACTCTTTTGTAGCAAAAATATATAGCTGTTTGTCGATGTTTTTTAGTATTTCTTTTAACTGAAACTTATAATGCTGTATTTTGTGATAGTAAAAATACATGTTGTTTTCAATGTAATACTTGTTTTTCTCACATGCCCATAAAATTTCTTGTGAAGGGGGGCGTGGAAGGTTTCCATTTTAACAAGAGGGGGTGTAGTACAAAAAGTTTGGGAACCCCTGACCTAAGGGATCGATATCATCCTAGATAGGTTGCAGCTTTATATGCCAGTGCCTGCTCTCACCTCTTTCCTGTAGCCGTCTGTTAACCATACACAGCCCCCTTTGTGTAGTCCTTTCCATCCTTTCTCAGCCCACTGCTCCCTTGCTGGAAAGTGGATTTAAAAAAATGTATTAGTGACCTTGCAAATTCAACATTGCGGCAATGTTGCAAAAACTAGGTTTCCACAATATTACAATAATGCTAATATGCCGTCCAGGAGAGGAGGCTGTATTTCGGGGATTCTCTCAAAGAGGAAAATGACCGTTTGAGTCGGTGTCCCATGATCAAATTTTTGTATGCAAGTTGGATGCAACTGAGTTTGAAGGGGTGGAATTGAATACAAATGAATTATGGTCCAAACGTTTCATTGGTTTGTTTGTTTTGGACCAAAGCTTGCACCGAGGGACACCGCATTTCCGTTTCATCCAGATAATTGGATGCAACTGTTTAGACCTAAAGATTCGTCCGTTGGACACCGGTTAAACGCAGTTTTTCCACTCGTTACCTACCACCCAATTTATTCTTCATATATTCCCATCGTTTCTCACCATGCCTTCCTTCAAAGCTTCCGCATCGGTACAATCCATTCGCGGTAACCTGGCCAATGACGACTTTCGAGAGGGGAAATAAGTGGTGGAGAGGGAAACATTTGAGGGATATCTGCCATCCATGCGTCATGCGCAGTGAAAGTAGACACACCTGCACAGTAGACTGAGTGTCGGCCAAAGTTAAAGCGAAGGAAATGGGGGCGTTTACTCGGAACCGAAATTGCAATTTTGTACACAAAATGGGGTCGTTTACCATATTTTTTAAATTGCCGAATATGATAGAGTTTGTATAATAAAAAGACCCGTATTTTTCCGTTTTTTGATCCGTCAATTATAGTTATAGGAGTTATAGGCGTCGAAAAACTAATGTTTTTAACCCTTTCGGAAAAGTGGGCGTGGTGCAACCTCTGACGTCATTGACTTCGTCCAATCACAATGGAGTCCGCGAAGCTACCTCGCCTTATCGCAAAGGGGTGGACATAGCTGACTCTACCAATGGAAGCGATTGCGACAGGATCTGTGCGAGCAGACCTTCCGGGAACCCCCCTCCACTTCCTTCCCTTACCCTAAAAGCAGTCAAGGACGGGAGGAAAATGACGTCAATGATATCAAAGCAGCTTCTTAGGTGGGCGTCGCCATTTGCTTATTTTGATTTTTTGAGTGAATGATTTTGGTTAGAGGATTAATTTTTTCACTAAAATTCGTTTTTCGTTTCCATCTAACGATTTCGTGTACAAATTTGCGATTTCGCTTCCGAGTAAACGCTCCCATTGTTCGGGAAGCACCCATGGCACGATAAGTACAACGATACCCGTAGTACTCTAACCGGTATTTCTAATGAATAAAACCGGTTGTTTTTGCCCATCCCTGCTGGTGAGATTCGTGTTGTTTTTATGGTTTGTTGGAAAGGTGCACGCATCAGCTGTCTTGGTCATTGTTATTATACATCTACATAATACCCTGCAAGCCACCACGAGGGTGTGTGGCAGGGGGTGATTTCTCACCAAACATGCACTACATATCATGCATTAAAAAGGAATAGTATTAATATAGTAGTCAGAACAACACTATTAAAAAAAAGATACAAATTGCTAAGCAAACATGCAAAAACATTCTGTTAGTAGGGTTAGCTTTAAGTACTCATACCAACAACCAGCTACCAATGCTATTCATTGCTACTCTCTGATAGGACATATTTACCGTTATTCGTATCTCTAATTGTTCGAGGGAAAAAGGACATTTTGAATCTATCAGTTCGGCAATCAATTTCTCTAATTTTATGAATATGGTCCAGTCTGCCATAGTAAGTTGGGGTTTGTAAAATATTTTTAACATCATCACTGAAAATATTGCCTTGGAATTTGTTTAAGAGAATAAGTCTAAATTTCAACCTGCGATCTGACAATGATTCCCATTCCCATACCGTGGTAGATGAGTAGCCCAAAGATTCTATGTCCGGAGGAGCTGTCGTGTTTTCTTTGCCGACAGCGTAAGTAACGGTGAAGAGGATGTAAATTCCGGAAATATATCCGAGGTAAGACATTCCCCTGGAATTGAAGATGGCGGAGCAGGGACTCCACAACCACCTCTACCTCCAAAGAATCCAATCAGATGATCGGGGTGAGTATCATCATCTGTATTTTCAAGTTTGTACACGTACTAATAGCGCTTCAGACCGGAAGGAAAGGTACAAGGATGGGAATGGAAGGACGGAGAGAAACCCGGCGTCAGCTTTAGTCTGCTCGGCGCTAAGGGGACCACGGCTTAACGTCCAATCCAACATACGGAGTACTGGGGATGAGTGTTCTCCGCAAAATGCTCAGGGTAGGGTAGGTTTACCAATATAAAATTGCTTCCACTGCTGGGATTCAAACCCGGGCACTACCGGCGAGAGGCTAGTACCAATGCACTGACCAGGCCCCCGGGGTGGGTGATGAGGAGGTGCGGGAGTATTTCTATAGTGAAGGCGACCATTGCAGGCTCATTACTGATCTTCGAGCGTCTCCTGGAGAGTTGAGATATTCGAGAGGCAAGTGACTTTCCGTTGGGTCCAGGTGTGTCCTCTGTATGAAAACTTCGAGTCCCAGGAAGTATCCCGTCGGCACAGCCTTCCCGACCAGGCAATATCACACCAAGAATAGATGGTTTAAAGTAATTTTTATATTTATAGCCTCACGATCGATATGTATCGTTAGTTTGTCTATACGCGAGCGCTGAAGGGTATTGTTTTTCGTGATTTTCTAAGACCATTTTGTTTCGTGACATTTGATAAGTAGATAGTTCTCGTCGTTTCAACATTTCGGATAATTATCAGTATTTCTACTGATCTGAATTTTTTTAGAACTAAGAACATTGTCAATTTAATACGAATTTTTGGTGTTGGAAAATCCCGACGACAGACTTTCTTATCGGTCGAGGTCGCTCCTAAGATAGGTACTACTACTTTGATCTAAATAATAATTTAGCCTATTATGTAACGGGACTGAAGATACCAGCGCCCCATCATAGAGAAACGACGCAGACTCCTCCATTCTAAAGGAGAGCATGGGAGAAAGACTTCATTGTTTGTGACCATGAGGAAAGGGTTAGACTGCGGATAAACCCTCTTTACTGAGATGTAAGTATGTAGAGGCTATTGTCATCGTTGCATCCTAAAGGAAAAGACACAGCCAGAACAAATATTGTGATGGTTTCGAAGGGGTTTTAATTAATCTACCTCTATGATACCCTGCAAGCCACCGCGAGGGTGTGTGGCAGGGGGTGAAGATCACCAGGCATGCACTACTAACATGCAAACTAGCAACTATATTGTCTCATACAACTTGGTTGTTAGTGTACAGTATTTAAGGGGTAAGACATGCATCATGCGCTACATAATGCCGTAGAATATTTCCCCTACCTATCCCTTTCGTTATAACGTTAATTAATAACGTAATTTAATAAGTACAATTGTTTAAATGCATCCCGGGTAAACATACTAAAAATATTGAAAGATAGGGACGGCTGTACAACAAAACTGCCGCTGGAAAAAAATTTAGGAGAAAGGGCGTCGAACCTATGCTCGTGAGATTCTGAGCCGAATACCTTACCCCTATCCCAACCTTCTCTGTCAAGGCATGTGCACTTTTAAGCGTATGGTGGTCCCGTGGGAACCTGTCGGTTCAATTCTTATAACGTTAATTCCACCGATGCACGATAGCAACATTACCTGGGAAATTTACAATTTAACAGTAATCAGGATAATAATAAAATTAATGACGTGAATTCACCTCCGCGTTAATTATTAGATATTTAAACCTGCAATTTCGGAGATAAAGAAGGTTATGAATCAATATGTTCGACAAAGAGAAATGTATAAGGAAAGTCGTGTTATCATCGTCATTAACTGCACTGAGCTTGTCATTGTGCACAGTCAGTTGGTTACTCGGAGAATTTTTGAGATCTCAAGAGTCACGTGGTGCTATAACAATTTGGATAGAACTGACGTAGGTCTTAGAGAAAGATTGTTCTACGACAAGTAGGTGTTTCTTACCTTCAGGGACGCGGCTCGTAAGTAACATGTTTCTATTATTGAGTAGTCCAACGAATGTACTAATATCCAACAATCGGTATCAGTGTCAGAAGTTTCTGATAACCCTGCGATGTAATTATTTAATAATGTAGACATTATGAGTCTGAAAGCGTTATCGAAGTCTTAAGCAGGATGTTAATGGCAAGCCATCATGATCCGAATTGCTCCGAAGTAACTACTTGTTTAAGCGAAGTTACAATATCATCAATGCATCATCATTAGTTATTACTACGGTAGTTATTACTCCGGTAATGCGGACCATAGTAAAAAGCAGCGTAGCCAATGTTAACGAGTGTTCTCATTTCCGTAAAAGCCCTATCGCTTCTCGGACGCCAGCTTTCCCTCCTCCATTCCTGGATACGACATACCCTCTGCAAAATGAGAGAGTAAATACATCCGTCATAAGCAAGATGTAGTGTCGCTATGACAAATGTATATTACAGCATAACAGTAATGCGGGTAAAAGAATTTCAGAAAAAAAGCATTAAGTTGTAAAACTATGCTTATGGTGGTTACGGATTAAATGAGGAAACAATAAATAGAAATCACAATACACTACACGTGAGATATGAAGCAGAGGGAAATTCTGCGGGGGGGTCTGAGGGGTGGGCTTCAGGGGGCCACTTTCTTACCCATGTTTCTTCAGTCTACATTCTTAAATTTGAGTTATTAAGAGGGTAATTTTCTGGGTGTATATGGAATATTATAGACTAATAGTAATCAAGAGCCATGATGGAAATTGAAGAATAGCCCCCCCCCTCGGTGAACTTCCCCTCCCCCAAAGAGGCAGATCCCCTGAGGGATCCACCCCCAGTCCCCTCGGAAGACAGGAAGGGGTAGGCTGCACCCCTTCCCATCCCCCCTCTAACCGCGACGACTGTCATCCACCACGACAGCCGCCACCCCAACCCCTCCCAACGCGGGCGATTTTTTCACGTCCCGCCTCATTCATGCTGAGTCGAGCCGCGTGGCCCGAAGGCACACTTCATGGATGCAAAGCCCAGCGGCGTCTGAAGAACGACCAGCTACAAGGGTGTCGTCAAGCACGGAGTCGGCGACGCACCGGGCCGATTAAAGACTATGCCGAGCAGTGAACCAATTATGCTCTGTCAGCATTGAAAAATAAAGTGGAGTCAGAGGTATTTCATTACTCTCCACGAAAGAGTAGTTTGTGAGAACTCAACGTAAAAGACAATTAAATCATTACATTTAGTTACTGACGTATCTGCTTGAAGTGTAGGTGGTTGGCATTATTATAGTATATAATTTAAGTGTAGTTAGAGGTCGTTAACATGTTGCTTAATGTAGAAAGATCACAAAAACAAGGAATACTTTTAAATTATTAAGGTGCTGCCATCTGTTACTCAAGTCAAGAACGGCGTAGCTTACCCTAATCGCGCGATAATTTTGAATTTAATTTAACTTATCTCTTTTCCAAAGGGTGCTATTTAAATAATTGACGTTTTTAATTCATCTTACTCTCTAAAATAAGATTTATTCCTTTGTGCCCTCATTTTTATGGTGCATGAAAGTTTATGCTGACAGGATTCCTCTAGGGATGGGAAGGTTTCATACCACCTGCACACATCGACCCAATGAAAAGTCATTTACCTCTCGAAGATCTCAACTTACCAGGAGACCTGATTTTATATTGTCATTAAAAGCCTCATAAAAAATAGTCCTTTGTACAAAGGCTTCATGGCGTACTTCCCCAGTGTACATAAGGGCATCTTATGTGAGACACTGAAAGGAGTTTAAAGAGCATGAGGAAAGTACCCTGAGTTATTCCTGACTGATATTAGATTCAAACTGGCACCAAATAGATAAATACTCTAGCAACTGAAGTCACAGGTTTCACACCCCTGTTGATTTGCCTGAGAATTTCAAGTCAGTTCCTCCTTAAGCTCCTTTCATCATCATACACATGCTACTACTTATAGCCCCTCCTATCACCCAATATAATGCATACCCTCATCAATGACCCTGGAATCCATATATTCTACCCTTCCACATGTCATTGATATTCTCTTTTTTCTCTCTCTCCTCCTGTATGTTCTTCCCTGTATTTCAGCTGTCAAAAGTCCTTCATGGGTTTCATCATCTTCTTTAATGTCTCATTTAAATTAACCCTATAACCCGACTCTCTTTACCATACCAAATGCATGACATTGAAAAGTCATCCTCTCCATCTCATAAATACCCTCTAACTTTTCCAGGCTTGAAAAATTTGACAGCAACCTCATTGCAAATTATTACTTTCAAATTATTTTTTTTACATAGTAGTCAAACTAAATGCCATAATATCTTATAATGGACAGGTGAGTTTTCAATTAATAACAAAAGTGCATACAATATTTTCAGGAAAAAGCACAATTAAATGTGCCTCTTTAATCAATGCTTTAATCTCATTTTAACAATGGTGGTTTATCATGCCACACAACAGTTATAATAACAATACCAGAACTGAAACTTGAGCACAGTAAAACACATGCCTTGCAATTAAATAAAACTTCATCCAATTCATTCTCCTCTCTAAAATCATTTCTCCGATGTATCCGGCCCACAAGCCAGTAGAAATATCACAGACAGTTCAGCTTTTATTTCAAAGTTTTTAACACAGTAGTGGTCCCACATACATCTCTTCCCTGTAAAACACCCAGTATCAAAACTAGGATGTATAAACTTCACTTTTCACCGAGCTCCCTTCTGAGCCGTGTATCATCTTCACACAATCATATATTTGGCAAAAATCCAGCTCCAGACACACGGAACACATTCAAGAACACTGCCTTTCGAAAAGCAATGGATCCATGTACTACATTTTTTTTCCCAAATAATGACACTGAGTACATGGTGCATTCAACACAAAAATTTTTGACACGCTACAATCACAATTCCTCTGGCATTTATTTACACTGAACAACCAGCATTTCCAAACCTCAAGAAAAGTGAGCTAAATGCAAGCATTCTATCATTTTTATTTACATTAAATGGTAATATATATCTCATCTCCCCCCATCTGTACACTTGCTTACTTGCAGTTTTAGCTACGGATATCTGCAGTTATCATAGAAATGCACTGAAACAACTGAAAATTAAAATGTTGCCCGCTTCCGAGTAACTTCACATTATCCATTAGTCCGATTGCAAAGTTTTTGCATTCCTGCCAATCACCTTCCTGTTGAAAATATAGTGTCAAACTCTTGAAGCAGGCACTCTATCACAAGGTTCTGCTGCATCAGGTCAAGAGCCATGTTGAGTGATTCCTGCTTTGGCCACATTAAGGTTGGACCAAACACAATTGCCAAGTTGGCAATGTGCATTCGATTGAACTCTTGGTAGCTGGTAACTCTGTCAAGAAAGGAGAAATTCCACAATTTCAAATTTCAACAACATGAACAGTAAGATAACATAAGAGAGAAATTATTATCACAATCAACTCATCTGAGATTGCCAAATTAATGATCTTGTACAAGAATCAAACATTATTTTATTACAACACACACAGACTAGTGAGAGTTGTAATCTTTTATGAACTATACGCATAAGTGAATGGAAAAATCACCTTAATAAATGCTGTAACAGGTACTTCAAGGTATCATAGTTGGCCACAGGCAAAATCTTCACTATTTCCTTGAATTCATGCAACTGCTCCTTCTTGTTTGGGTTAGCTGTAATGCACAAAATTCACTGTGATTTAAAATGTTTCCAATAATATAAAATTCATCCCAATAATTTCAAGAACCAGTCAATTCAATAACATCAATATTGCTGCATCAACATTAGTAGAAGATAGAGTTAACGGTTTCTGGCATAATTCGGTGGAATTGATGCATGATGAATAGCAATAAAACAAACCTTTGTAATTCCACATATAAAGTCCATCATATGCAGAGTCACAAAGTTTTGTTTTATTTCTATTGAATGAATGAATGAATGAATATTCATTGTTAAAAGCCCTCCAATGAGAAGCATGGAGAAAAGTGAAGTAAATGTTAGGTGATAGAGGAAGAAGGGGACAGCTGCATCAAAACAACCGTAGGGTTGACTGGTGGTAATGAACACAGTTAAAGGGAGAATGAGTCTTAAAGGAGAATAAAGTTCTAAAACAGCTTATCATCCAGTTTCATTTCAAACTTTATTTAACATATTTGTGCAAGCACATTGAAGGAGAATTGAAAGATTGATAACGATTTAAAACACTGCTAGGCTCTTTTCCTAATGGCACAAACACTGGTCCAAGGTTCTCCCCGGAGCAGGGGTGCAGCAAGATGGGGAATTTCGGGGTTTTACCACCCCCCCATCCCCAGAGGAACTAAAAACTTGCGACAAACTGGCTAAAAAAATCATGCAGACTTATAATTCCTTTGTAACTGTAAAGAAACAGACTTCCTTTGCATTTGAATAACTTATCTTTTTGTGCCTACCTACAAACTGAGTATTTAAATAACACCTGGGTCCTTATTCTCTTTCTGAAACTCTCGTGGTATCCAAGGGATACCATAGATTTTTTGGGACTCGCGTTAACTTTATGTAAACATTCTAATGAGGAAATCAATGAAACGCAACCTCGGTTTCGTTGCTGGGGAGATAACCGAGGTTGCGTTTCAAACGAGAATACGGGCCCTGGTATTTGGGCATGATAAATTACACATGCATCATATAAGTTTTCACAGTATGATAGAATTGCAATCCTTATCTGCAAGGCATAACCCATCACATGTAGTGAGTATGGTTTATATTACTTTGAGTAGGCTAATATTTGGAAGAAGTCGAATTCAGCTTGGATAATTAAGCTCCCTCGTTAGTATTACATTCAAGCATTTAGCCCTAGGTAGAGGTAGACCGCTTGTGCCTACCATCCAATCCAGGTGAACCCCCACACCCAAAAGATATTTCTGGCAGTGCCCCGGTCCCTGAGTAATACAATTTATGCATTTAGACCATTAGTGCATGAATCAAACGTTATGTACACCAAAAATTATTCTTGTAAACATAAAAAAATGCAAAATCTCTTACGCAAGTGTTGCAGAGCTGTTTCATCAAGCATTTTAGTGTTTTCCTCACTTTATGGTGCGAGAACCCAGGCAGTGTATGTGATGGCCAGTGCCATACATTATGGTAGCAAAAATGGAGAGAATCAACGGTCAAGGAGATGGGTTCATATTCTATCAACCATAGAGACACAAATGCCTAGGGACAGATTACTGCACAAGCACATTCTCTGCCCCCAACCTGGTATCTATGACATGGTATGAACATACAAAAATTACATAAGGGGTAAATATATTGAGGGGGCATTCCTGTGTGATGCCTGTACATAATCTGTGATTGGCTAAGAGTAGATTGATAACTCATCAAACTGGCAATCAATGTCACCTATCATTCTCTGATATGTGACAGCATGAATGTCAGTCAGATTTTATTTAACAATGCATAATAACAAATAATCCACCTTAAAAATTAACTTAATGTATTCATCAATGACCAAATATGTTCTACATCTTTAACAATAGGATACAAATACTTACTGGATGCCGTGAGAGCCCTGTTGAACAGTGCATATGGAATGAGAGGTTCTTTGAGCTCTCGGAAAAATAATTTCAATGCTCCAGTGAGGACATGAACATCTTCTTCCATGTCCACCACAGACAGATTATTCTGATCCACCTAAGGAGACAACAGGAATTTCAAAATCTCTGTTAAAAATCATTAAATTAGATGTCACTTGATATATTCTTTATATTTCAAATATCTACTACATCTGCCATAAATTTATATGATGAACTCTGTAGGTCTTGATTCAAAAGTATATAGAATTTAGAAACAACTGTAGAAAAGCAGTACTTTGATGGAAAGTCTACATATAGATATACTATATTTCTAATAGATTAATTCAATAAATTGATGACATAAAGGGGTTAAGAAAATAATTTAAAAGAATTTGGTTCACCAACAAGTTTTTTAATCAAAAAGGAAGAGACTGAAATTGGTGGGAATTATACATATATGAAATGCAATCGTATTAATAAATAAGAGTTCAAATTTTAATCAGGCAGTAGTTTGTCAGTCTATAACAGTTCACTGACCTGTAAACGAATCTTCTGGACTTGGGACAAATTGCCAGAGGCACGATAAAGACCATCAGCTTTCATGTTCTCTGGTTTGGACTCTATGGCTGCTACACACCGCTGTACAAAGAGTGGGATTCTAGGGATACCCTCTCCACTGACTTGTTCCAAATAACTTCCAAATGCAGGCTCATCTGTGACAAAATATAATGAAAGATTAAAGAAGATGCATTTAAAAAGAGAAGCTAATATTAGTCCGAACAGTTATTTTATTTTGCACAAAGCATCCAATAACTATTACCATATAAAAACAAAATAAAATTATCATCTCAGTAAAAAAAATAAAGAGAGTGATTCACTTATGCAAGTTATTAACAAAAAGGCTGAAACAAGTTTGTGCACAGGGAGGGACAAAGAAAACTTGAGTTACCAATTAAATTGCATCTTTCTTTACCATAATGACAAATATAAATAAATTTACCCTTCCAAATTCCCTTTTTCACCAAAGTTTCCATGGTCGGTCTGCGGTGGAAAAATTTCTTGAGGCGAGCCTTTATTTTCACCTGCCTTTCTGTGGAATTTCCTGAACTTAAATCTTCCATGCTGGCATCCTTCTTAACTGTTTTTGAACAAGAAGAAAATTAATCATTAGCTACAAATACCAGAGTGGAGCAGAGTTTTCCAGCCATTAGAATCACAGATTGAGATGTACCTTTGACTGATTTTGAGCGGCCTATCCTTGGAAACTTTTTTTGTTCATCAGGTGAATTAGGCTCAAGGAAATTCCTCATCTCCACAGGATTCTGCTGTCGAGGGGACCCATCAAAACCAGATGGCTGGAAATGATAAAGAGCATAATAATTAACATAGTCCAATAATTACATTGAGGCATAAAGTGAAAAAAATTAGAAACTTCACAGGATATTTTCAGAGAAAAAAATAGGATTTCGTACTTCCAAGTGTTGATCAATCAGATAATTATCTAATAAGAAGTTGAGATGTCTTTAAAAATCTACCTTGAGTGAGATCTTAAATATTATTGCTGGCTTAGAAGATTTACTTATTTTCCCTAAAAAAACACCCAAAATGTGTCTTATACTGGTAATCAAAATTGAGTTCAAATTTATATAGATTGAAAATTTCTTGTTCATAGTAATGTGCAGTATTCTATTGCATTTTGTCCTTTGAATTAATGGATGAAGGTGACACTTAGTGGAAATTATGAACATTAAACATGGTAAATGAAACAAACTTTGTACATTCCATACAGCTTTATATATTCCCCCATTGATATCGATGACTAAGCGTCATTTTCAAGGGCCAACTGACCAAACATTTCACCACAAGGCTTTACATATGTTTCTATGAGGAGTGGGGGAAGGACTCAAACTGAGGGGGAGTGAGTGTTTAGGATGGGAGTGAAGGCGATGGTGGTGTGGGGGGAAGAGGAGAGGGAGGGAGGGAATTGGGTTCCATCAAGTCCAGCAGTGGGGGCACAATTAGCGGTGAGGGTATTGTGGCGGACATTAGGTGGGGGGAATTGGGGGCATTGTGGGAGGAAGAGGCCCTCACCTCTTCCCCCAACACCAACACCCCCCTCTCTTGTTATGAAATGTTTGGTCAGTTGGCCCCCCTTGAAAATGACGCTTAGCCATCGATATCAATGGGGGAATATACCGTATTTATGCGTGTAAGCCGCGCACCTATTTTCCCGAAACTCCGGAGAAAAAATGGGGGTGCTCGGCTTACACGAATCCTCCAGATATTCGTGTAAGCCGCGCACCATTTTTCCTCAGATTCCTGTTGTTTTTTCTCCTAAGTTTCGCATTCTGTCTAGTAGTATGGTTACTAGAGTCCAGCCGCGTTGAAATGGTCCTGCGCGAAAATTTCCGCGCACCCCCTCTCTGTCCTCGGCTACCCCCACTCCGGGCTCCTTCCTTCCCCTACCGTGCCTCCCCTACCAGTGTCACTTCATTGTAGTTGCCAGCTCTTTTCGTTACGGTTCTCTCTCGGTTTTGCGCGCTTGACTTTTACCACTGCTTTGGACATTCTTTTAGGATTTTGATTTGGATTTCTTTCTGGTAATATTTTGACTTACGCTTCCATTAATCTATTTGGTTTTGCGACTTTGGTCCTTGTTTACAGAGTTTGGGTCCTTAAACTCT
Organism: Platycnemis pennipes; assembly: GCA_933228895.1. Lineage (NCBI taxonomy): Eukaryota > Metazoa > Arthropoda > Insecta > Odonata > Platycnemididae > Platycnemis > Platycnemis pennipes. Next base: position 117,822,267 of record OW121853.1, on the reverse strand, counting down.
CGTATTGCTTAACCGCAATGGCCAGCTCGTCGAAATCTTCGTATGACCGAGGCAGGCCACTCAAAAGTCAGGCTCGAGAAATCGTGTACAAAGTTATTCGGTTTTTGAACGATTTAAAATTGGAGGAAAAACTAAGTTTAAGCGTGGTGTCATCCACAAGCCAGGCTACATGAGTTGGTACCTCCACGGTGAAGAGAGTTTTAAACGAAGGGGAATGGTCTCAGGAGAGAGGAAAATTGTCGTTATTAATTATTAATCATTACGGGAATCTAGGCACTAAGTGATTCGTTTACCCCCTTACTACCCTGACCTCAATCCAATTGAGATGGTTTGGGGTGACCTCAAAGAAAAGGCAATCATGAAGAATAAACTACCATTGGATTCCCTCAATTTATTATTAAATATGAAACTTATCTTCATCGATTTACACTTCTTAATTAATACGAATTTCCTGTCTTCTTTTAGGTGCGTCACAATTTGGTGGCGACATCCTTGAACAAAAAAGCGAAATTGTTTCAGAACATTGTTCCGAATATTCCACCGAGAAATATACGAAAGTTTGCGGACATGCGCTGATGGATAAAGAAATAGACAAAATAATTGTCGAACTAACAATAAGTGGTAGTGACACGAGTGGAGACTCCGACACGTCATTCTCATCCTCGGAAGAGTGAATGAAATGTATTACAATCTAAATGCGCGAGCTGTTTTTAACTACAACTTTGTTAATAAAGCAGAAAGAATTTAAGTTGATTGAATATTACGGTAATTTTAGTAGCTATGATTATTAACTTAAATTGATAGCTTTTGAGAGAAAACTATGCCTACGTTTTCCAAAAACTATCACGTGTGTGCCATAGGAAATCAGTAAATCATCGCTTCGTGTCAGTTTATTCATTACTATATTGTAGTCTAGTAAGGTTTGGAGGTGGGTTGCGTATAATTTAATATATTTTATTAACTTTTATTTCCTCACGATGCAACCAATGTAACTTTAATTGTGATCCAGAAATTGAGAACGGAATTATTATCTCATTGTTTTATTCTCCTCATTCTCTATTGGAAGCCTTGTTTGAGCCTCTTTGTTATATGTAATGTTCCACGGCAAACATACCAATAAATAAGGTTATTAACATTTATATGCTAAATTAATTTCCCTCCACCACGGCCAGTTTTGTGCCTTTGTGTTTTCCTAAGCTCGCCGGAGTGAGGAAAACTGGCAACACTGTTTGCCTCTCCTCCAGTGAGTGAGTGAGAGAGTAAAGAAGGGGAGGTAAGGCCGGGAGGTGGGGTAGGTAGTCGTAGCTCCTCCCACCGTTCACCGAGAAGGACCATTTCAACGCGGCTGGACTCTAGTCTAGTAGTAGTGGTATACAAGTCTTCGAGCATGGTCTAGTAGTAAATCGTACATTAATTGTAAAGTATTCTGAAATTTCGAAGTATGTAATTAATAATAAAAATCCACGTTTAACAAAGTCTGAGCGTACAACGGTACTGGAAGAAACGCAAGATCAGAAACACCATTTGTCAAAGCAATATATTTATCGTGTATAGATCGTAAGTAGGACAACACATTGTAGCACTGATATGTATTTAAATATACTGTATCCTGTAAGCTGCCGCAAGGGGCTTTACGTTTTTTCAAAATCGTAAGCGGAGTTTGTTTCCGTACCACGTATCTGTAGCAACATTTTTACGTAATAGATAGCTCCTTTTGCGTACACATTAAAGCTACATTGCAAAGACACGACAAAAAATTTGTTACGTGGTGGCAATAGTCATATGCTCAGAGATTATGCCTTCTTACTATCCGTGCTATCCGCTCCAAGCATGAGAGTAGTAAACGCGTTCGAATCGATCATTTAGCATTTTAAAATAATTTGCTATTATCACCCTAAAATGAATTCTGATGTGAAATTTCGATAGTTTCTTGTGAGTTTAAAACTACATATTATAAGCGATGCCAAAAAAATAGGAAATCGAGCTCCATGAAGGAAATATGGTGTATCTGAATCTAGCAGTGACGAAAACTAAGAATGAGAACTGTTATGATATGAATATTCATTAGTGATTTATGATTTTATTTCCGGGAATGTGTTTTTATTTAGTTTTATAAGAATTATAATTGTTATTACATTGAGCTTAGTTTTTTCCGTGTGTTCCCAAGACTTTCCGGTGTTGTTAAATCGTCGCAGTCCACAGCTACTACGCAGAGAGCAGACGAGATCACTGCTATCAGGTACGGATGGCGTTTGGCTTTTATTTCTTGATATGCCAACGGATTTCCGTAATAATAGTGTAATCACGGGCTGAAATTGTATATATTTTTGCAATTATTTCAGTTGGATGTTATTTTGAACTGATGCCATTTTTATAGCTGGATGATGTGATCGTATGTAACTGTGATTACTGTGAGATGCTACGAGAAACAGATACACAGTAAAAGAGGCCGTGCATTGATGCACGAGGCGATGACGATCGTGACGATAGTAACACGTAATTCAATCAATTAATGAGAAAGACGTACACGTAATTTAGGAACAGTATTTCTATCAAAGAACGTGCATTCATGTTATGACAAAATGATGCAGACTCAAGGGAAAAAAATTTTTTTTCAAAAGAAATAATTTTTCCCTCACGAGCCTGCCCGAAAATAGGGGTGCGTGGGATACACGAGGGCGCGGCTTACACGAGTAAACATGGTATAAAGCTGTGTGGAATGTACAAAGTTTGTTTCATTTACCATGTTTAATTTTGACCTTTAGTGAAAGGGTGGTTTTCAATAAATCATTTCAACACCAGGTGGCTGTAATCAAATCAGGACCCAACAGAAGAGAAGCAAGCATAGAGAAAGAAGTGAGATCTTGTCTCCTGTATTACTCAATGTCTACATTGAGAAAGCCATCAAAGAAGTCAAAGAAAAGTCTCCAGGAGTGGATATCCACAGAGAGAAAATCAGTATGCTGCAACACAGCAGTCACGGCAGAAAAAGAAGGAGATTTAAAGAAGACACTAGAAAATATGGAAAGGATATTGGCCAGATATCACCTGAAGATCAAAGACAGAAAGAAGACTAAGGTATGTAGTAGGAGAAAAGAAGCCAGGACCAATGCTAAACTAGGAAAACAAAAAATCAAGGAGGTGGAAGAGTTCTGTTGCCTGTGAAGCCGAGTAACCAGTGATGTACGAAGTAGAAGAGAAATTGGCAGTAGAATTGCCTAGGTGATAGGAGCATTTTACCAAAAGAAGATTCTGCTCACAGCTGTGAATACAAGCTTGGAAGTGAGGAAACATTTCATTAAAACATACAGCTGGAGCATTTGTACTATATGGCAGTGAAGGATGGATGATAACAGCAGCAGAGAAGTCCAGGCTGGAAGCAATCAAAATATGGTGATACAGAAGAATAATTAAGATTAAATTGATCGACTGAGTGACAAACAAAAAAGTCTTATGAAGAGTGGGAGAGAAGAGATGTCTGCTGAAAACCCTAAAAAGAAGACGGAACAACTTAATCGACCACATCATAAGACATGATGGACTGATGAAGACAATCATTGAAGGTCAAGTTAGAGAAAGGCAAGGGAAGGCCTCGTATGAGATATATAGGACAAGTGGTGAAGGATGTGAAAGAGAAGAAATACATAAATATAAAGAGATTAACCGATAAAAGAATTCAGTGAAGAGATGTATCAAACAAATCCCAGGATTGCTGAGTAATGATGATGAACATTTTTCTGTTCTATAAAAATAATAAATAGCATGATATATTTTATGCTTTATTACAGAAGTGGGAGATTCCCAGTTAAATATGATTCAGATCCACTAACATCTCAAGATAATTGTTCAACCAATGAGCACATTTATGATTACAAATTGCTCGACATTCTTTGTGCTCTTAAATAAATCCGTAGATTCCTTAAGATTCCAATGTGTTATAGTTAATACTTGTTGACGAATGAAAACACCTATTAATTTTGTGTTGTCTTTCTGTGCTGATGAAACAAAACTGCTGCCACTTTTGATTTTCAAAAGGTAAACTTTGCTCAAGGAAAAACTGTAGAAACATCCCCACCAACACACTAACGTTAGAAAAACGTCAGTATAACGTTTTTTGGTTAGTGCACGCCACTTTCGTTAGATTTTCTAACCACCCTAACGGCCAAGTTCTACAGCCGCGTCAAGTGGTTTGAGAAAAATGCTAAAGTAACGTTCGCCGCGAACCTATGTCTAGTCGAGGAGGGGGCCGGGTCCAAGCGTCGCAGCTCTCCGTCAAACTTCGGTTACCTTTGGGAGTCATCGACACATCGCTGATGCTTTGCCAATGCCTCCTTTGATAAAATTATTATATTAGTATTAAAGGATTATTATTATACTAGTATTAAAGGAGGCCATGACTACAATCGATGTCTTGCAAACAAGATCAACTTCGACCACCTCGAAATTCAAAATGGCAGTTGTTGATTAAGCCAGAAACATAAGAAAGAACTATCTCCTCTAATATTTACGTTTTCTTGTATTTGTGATCATAGAAGCTTACATAAGTTCTAATGGACAATTAAGTTACGGTGAGTACCTAGATGATTGTTATGACAAGTGATTGCGTTGAATATTATTTATGAATTTGTCAGTTTTCATCTGCCTTCCATGCTGACTTTTTGAATTGCTGCAACAGGAATCGAGTCTATTTATCATTTTTCAGGCACATAAAGTCATTAACAAGTTGGGACGTTAGCAGTGAGCTAACGACAATTCAGATCATCATTCAACTACTTGACAAACGTGGAAATGTTTTGTGTGTGTTATGACAGTGCAGTGGTTGACTTTCGATGATATTTGAACGAACCACATGTTGGAAAAATATAGTTTCAATTTTTAGAAGAGCGTTGTTTTTTTAAAAGACAGCTTGTTGTTGTACACCCAGATCAACCATTTAAAATGAAATGCTACGGAAAAATCAAGCTTGATCGCTAAATTTTATTCACATGCCATGTAGTTTGATATTGGTGATTATCCCACTGGGTGTTCTTGAGATTATGCCTAAGTATTTGAATCTTATGTGTTACAAAGGCAAGTGAATGCAATGGTTGAAAATGGAAATAGTGTCAATGAATGAAATTTATTTTACTAACAAACAGTCGTTTTTGTTTACAATCGTCTTAACTCGCATAAATGTGTTGTTGAAGTTGTGAATTCGCTATGTGACATCAAGAAGCGGCAAACGTGCACGAATTTAGCACGGTCTAAGTCTGTGTATAGTTAACGTGTGCCAAATTATTCCGAATCAAATTACGTGATCTGCTCTATCCGAATCGAGGTCGGCTAGTTCCTCAACTTTTTCAGTGCTTATTCTGCAAAGAAATATGTTCTTAGTTTGCTTTAAATTGTTTGACAAAGATCCTGCTGGTCTTACGTAAGACCAGCAGGATCTTTGTCAAACAATTTAAAGCAAACTATAGATATGTATATGATGAACAGAGTAATATCGATTAGAGTGCTATGCACGTGATATATAATTTTAAATAATTCCCTTTGTGCAGTGTGGGGAGTTACATTCTCATTTTATGTTGTCGTTACTTTAATGTAATCCCCAAACGGTTTGCTCTAAATGTAAAAAAAAACATTTGGATGGTTGGACATTATAACATTTTTCAAACCGCGTTCGTTCGAACGTTATACTAGCGTAATTCTAACGTTTTTGTGTTGGTGGGGCACTGTCTAAGGTAAACATATAGAGTGGATATGAACTTTAATGAAAGTAAATGACTATAAAAGAACTATGAAGTCTTCAATATTTACCAGTTTTGAAGCAGCTTTAGAAACATCCTGAAACCAAGCTTCAGCATTCTGAGCATTGTCATCCTGACATAGCACTTGCAAGCCCAAAACAGTGCTGACACGAAACACATTCCTCCGACTAGACAGCTGATCTTCTCTATCAACAAGAGCACCATTGAGGTCAACACATAGCTCTGGCATTGCTCCCGAATCCCCTGGACTTATGTTTCCTCCCATGGAACCAGCTTTCTGGAAAGCCAATGAAAAATTAAAATTAATTCCATGTAATCACTAAAATTCTTGTAATTCAAACAAACTATTCCTAAAATAATGGTAAAAAATTCAGATGAATCTGTCAACATAAACTGTAATTAAAACAAAATACAGCAGAACAAATTTAGTAACCATGGATGAAACAGAAACAAAGAAGCACTTATTTCCTTGATAAATAATTATCAAGCAACTTTCTTATGTTGACTTTGTTTTGATCATATCTATGAATATTTGGAATAAGCATATTTCAATAAATGGAAATGAAGCACACATTTTCATGAATTTTGAATTAAGCTAAAAACATTTACTCCAACAAAGCCTGAAAGAAACTAATCTTCATATAATTCATAAGCTGGATTGCATCTTCATTACAGAGCTAAAATTGAATCTTGAGTTGGCGAAAGGTAATATTATAGAAGCATTAAAAAAACACAGCCCTGAAATTTTAGCATGCTAACCCACCAAATTTAAGAAATTCCAGGCAACATGAGGAGAAAACAGAATTAATGAGAGTTCTATTTGACAGAATACATTTTGATAGCCACCAGGAAAGTTTTCTACCAGCTTGGAAATTACAAACATGACAAGTATTTAAAATAACTTGATTTCAACTAAGCATGAGTTTAAAAATGAACACATACAGATTAGCTAGTATTTTTTATACACTGATTAAAAAAATGAGGAAAACATAGCATATTAAGATAAAATATGTATGAGGTAATGTTTTTTATACACCGATTAAAAAAATGAGGAAAACATAGCATATTAAGATAAAATATGTATGAGGCAATGTTAAAATGACAGTTGGTATTCATTTTACTCACTGCAAATTAAATTGATAAATATTACAATAATCCTTACCAGAGACGCAAAGGTTTTAGCATCTTTGAAGAACAGCAGGAAAAGCTCTGTTAGGACAACATGACTAGGAGCCCAGTTCTTCCTCACTCTCTTCTTATTTTCTGTGATTTTTGTCTTGTTCAGTGTTCCCTCTCTGATTATATACTGCATGAGAGGAGAGGAAAAAAGATTGCGTTACAAATAAATTAAAGAAACATGTGCTAAGTATAAGGATATAGAAATCCAGGGAAAGAAAAGGTTTGTTTTCATGAATTTATCTTGGAAAATGCCTTAAGCCGGTGTCCCACGGTAAATTTTTTCGTGAATTTATTCATGAATAATTCATGAATTCTCTCCGAGCAACACTGCTCATGCGCAAGCCAATATTTGGTGAATTTCTGTAAATATGGAATCTCTGTTAATTCTTCATGAATCTCGACCACTGATTGGCCTATCTGCGCGCATACGCTTCGACCAGTACTCTCCCGGAAGACATCTTGAAAGAAAGCGAAAAGAATTCCGGCCGTGTATTTCAGGATAATACGAGGAAAGAGTCACAGATATAGTTCATTTGAGCTGATTGATAATATTATTTCATTCAAATATTTTTGCTAAATCGTAAATAAGTAATTAGATTAACAATCCATGCATTATTACCAGGGTAGTGATACTTTAGTATTCCATTGTGAATCATTATTAACCAGTTTATCTGCTCATACAACTTTTTCTGTGGATGTGTAAATAATATAACCAATGCCATGTAATAACTGCGTTATATTAACCTGAAAAGCATTGCTATAGTATGAATTGTGCAGATAAAGAGTTTCGGTCATCCTCAGATAGTTCTGAAAGCTGTACGTATATCCTCCAGTCGTAGCTCATTGTGCAATAAGCTTAAGGATCCTCTATTATCTTCTCGCATCATAAGACATGGTCTAACCCAATAACGGCGATTACTCATTCTCCTGCGTCGTATTATCACTGTTCCGCAAGCAGTTACTAGCAGTATCGCCGCAGCCATCTGGTCATCATCCATAACAAATGCTCTGCCGTGAAATCGAAGTAAATATATCAAATTTTTGTCACTCAGTTGAGAAATTGCCTACAGCTGGTACCTATACTGGGCGCAAAAACTCATCTGCAACTTGCTCATTTGGTACTGATCATATGCGACAGAATACGATCGGTATTATACGACAGAATATGCCCGAAGAATTTTTTTTGCCCGTCTGTCGTACAGCGCCAATTTCATGAATTTATCCTGCTCGTGTGACATGGGGGTCATAGACGTTGATGAAACAGGTTTCATGAAACGATATTCATGAATAAATTCACGACAAAATTTACCGTGGGACACCGGCTTTAGTGAAGAGATCCATTTCATGTCCTGGTCCACTTTTAGACCGTGTATCACCGAGATTTCAGAGCTGATACGGTGTGTTAAAGGGAAGTTTTTTAACCATTTACCATAGTCTCATGAACTGATGCCATTTTTTAAAATGTGGTTCATCTGTCATTGTTTTGTTTATGAATTCTTTTAAATGCAGCACCTTCTTATTAAACACTACTTCAGTAATTACTCTTCTACTTTACAGTTCTTTTGTCCCCAATTTTCAAATAAATCATTCTAATGTTTGGAACCAGTCTATCATACAACATACCTGTGCTAATGTAGTACTTTTTGTAGCACGCTGTAACCACAGGTGCCATCCTGGAGATGGCTCGGACTTTCTAAACTAAATGACTGCATTTTTGTACCATACTTGTAGTGAAACAATTGAATTCCATGTTTACATGAGTGCTGTATATCTTGAATGACGGAAAATTTCCCTTTCATCATGATATGTTATATTTGGAGGCTTTGATGCATGTCAAGGAGGAGCTTTAACAATGAGTGCCCATGGATTTACAATATTGCTCACAGCTTAAATCCTAACAACAGGGTAGATTGAAAAAAATATATACAATAATGACAGTTTCATCAATATTTGAAAAGTCCATCTCACTCCATAAACTTCTCCACACATGTGTAGTTAATGTATTTGTTTCTAATTCTTTGTAAAATTTCAAATCTATTAAAGGGATGCAGAGATAAATGAAAGGCTATTTAGGTGAATCATGTGGATGGTACATCAGTATATGTCCTCTGGCAAATTATAAAGAAATTATGTTTCAAATCCTTAAGGGAAATAAGTCAAACAAAACACTAAACATTTTATCTCCCACCTCTATAATGAAAGTAACTGACTGGTGCAAGGATTTGAGAAATTTCAGGAATTGACCCAGTTGTCTAAGGCTATCCATCCATAGACAAATCACATCATCAACATATTTAAAATATTAAACCAAATTATCAAGGGCCAGGCGATTGGAGTTGAATAGTTTTGATTCTAAATTTCCCAAGAAAATGTCCACCAGAACCTTTTTTCCTTTAGGTACCTTTTGTTAAACACTTGTCTTATTGAATTGGTAGAAGTTTGTAAATGTGAATGCTCGAGTATGTTTTTTATAACCCACTCTCTGTTGGGCATTTGATTTTTATTTGCTAGAAGACTGCTATTACATTGATGATAAAAGTGGAGTGTATTTGCTGCAGTATGACAAACAGGACTGTAATTTTATATACATTGTTGAATAGACTGCTAGAAGTCTCACTGTGAGATCAATAGAACATTATAAATTGGGATCATTAAATATTTTCACGGAAAAGTACCAAGTATATTTATTTTCATCGTGTCTCTGTTCGACAAAGTGCCCTTACATTTCTTCTAGTTTATATTATGTCAATTTTCTGTTTGCAATAAAAAACTAGGAGTTAAGTCATAAGAACCATTTTTTTCACTCACCATATTTCCATCCCAAAGTTGGGGCCAGTCTTTGGCTGAGGATATTTTCGCTGGAAGGGGGATTTTTACTTCACCCACCCTGGAATTAAAAAGAAAGGGCTCATCAAAACAAAGATAAATTATTTAATTGCCCATATTATATGGGCTAAATTTTATTCTGTATACTTGTATTGGCGCATAATACCAAGGTATTTGATGGAATAAATCAGTCAACTCAACGCTCAACTGTTTTACCACACTATAATGTTAAAATATATAATTAAATTTTTCAGTCAACAATCACTTTTCTGAATAAACTATCAATGAGCAGACCATTTGAAAGGACGAAAGAATTGATACTATAAGGAAATGAGCTCATTGAGAAACATCGACTGGAAAAAAATGAGACTTATAACTATGAAGGACTAATTTCACAAAAAATCAACATGAAATCACTTTAACTCCTTGTCCAATCAGTACGTGCTTGAAATTCTATTAACCAATTCATTATTTGAATTTTGAATCATCACTAGCTATTATTTAGACTTTATTTAGACCCATCATTTAGACTTACAGATCCCCCAGCACAAAACAGAAATGTATCATAATTCCTCCATAGCTACAGTATCAAGAAACTGGAATTCACTTCCAATTGATGTTAAAATATGCCAATCTTTACCCTGTTTTAAAAGAAAATTATTTAATTATATATACATGAAAAACTGTCAACCTTAAAAATGTAGCTATTTCAATTAATATTATCATACATAGTCTCAATGTACCTTGACTTTATCTTATTGTGTATCAAGTATTATTTTTTAACATTTGTTAAATCTTCCTGTTGTTTTTGATATCGTCAAATTGTGAATTTCATTCTTGTAAACTCCATTTCAATAGGATATCTATTATAATGATGGAATTCGGAGTAATACCTTATATTATTTTGATAATTTTTATTTTTTTTGTGTATTATAACATGTATTATAGTAAGTACTATTGTATGCATTTTTGTTTTCGTTTTTGGAAATATTATGTAAGCTTAGTGATATTTTCTGAAAAGTCTGAAAGACCTTAAAAGGTCTACGACAATAAACGTTTATTATTATTATTATTATTGCAAATGTACGATTCCAAATCAGAGATGACACAGGAAGCAAGCGAGACTCACCCCTGATCTCCAATGACCATGGAGCGAGTTTTGGCAGCCCTAGAGGACCTCCCGCCAACTCGCAAGTCCTTCTCCAAGGCGCCACTGTCCCTCAACTGGATGAGCCTCCCTCCTTTCTCCCATTGGTCCATCTTCATCTTCACCAACGGCATCGCCACCATGTCATCCCTGCTCACTCCCACCAGACTACCACCGCCGATACTGTGACTGCTTCCGTCCCTCTCCTCTTTGGTGCCATTGGTGCCCTCCTCCCCACCAGAAGATCGCCCAGAGATGAAAGAATCAGATCCAGCTGGGGAGCCTGAGACTACTATTGGGGGTGGAGTCTATGGAAGCAAATGAAAGGAAGATAAATCCACCATGTAAATAAATTAATAAGTACATTGCTATCAAAATTTTTTTAACAAAAATATTTTCATAGCCTTAAATTTGCCAATTTTTTTGTCATTTTTGCATTAACCATTTGAGTCCCAGCGGTTTTCCTGAATTTATATCTTAAAATTGACAAGTCCTATTGATTAAATGACATAACTTTTAATGCTTGTAATATTCCATTACCAAATACGAAATTTTCACCATGCAGTGATAGTCCTTTCGTACTTTCTTATTACTTTTTCTCCCCTCCCTTAGGAATAGTAAAATATTAGGCTAATAAAATAAATATTTAATTGAATAATTAGGAATCACTATAGTCGATGCTGGCTGCTGAATAATTTTTTTTAACATCACTCAGAGCGACGATTGCTCTCAAGGGTTAAGAAGAGCAATGATCTCCTTGCAGAAGGGGATGTAATTGGAGAAGTAATATCTGTAGTGTTTGTTCTCACATTCATATTATGCATGACTTAAGAGTGATAATGCTACACACAAACCCAAGACATAAAGGTGACTTGTTGAGGGAAGGAGCTTTATGTATCCTAATAATTGCAACTATGGCGATCAAAAAAGCTATTCCATCCCAGGAAAACATTCCTCTCTTACTTACTCCAATGAAACCTGCTCTTCTGGTATTGTACCCCATTAATAAGCATTGCCTCACCTATTGGTATGATTGACTAGACGTTATATTGCAGGAAACAATGAGTTATTGCCAGATTACTGAAAACACATAGTACTCATGCAGGAACAATTAAATCTCTAATGGTATTTGCCAACAATATTATGTGTGAAGTTTCTCACTCAAAAAAAAACATTTTCTAACTAATAGATGTTCAAAATGTATTAAAATTATAGACACCCAATGGTTTTTGGCCAAAAATAAAAAATATGACACTTGAGGGGTTGAGAACTAAGTGGAACACAACCTGAATGAATGTTCACTTGACAATAGAGCTCTAAGAATTCTCAAAAACATGCAGCGTGAGGTGATTTTATATTTCTATGAGACATAATAAGCATGGATATTTGATGTCAGAAATGCTCTGTTTTTCAGTCAAATTTGTTTTCACCAAATAACATTATAATTGTATAAAATTTTACTCTACCCCTATTTCTATTGCTAAATGAAAATTTTGACTCTTAATGGATTAATTCACTTCATTCCTTCAATCCATACATTTCATTTTCCGCACTCTGCTCTTTATCTGTTTCTCAATATCCTCCAATATTTTCTCATCATTTTCCCAAGGGTCCTAGTTTAATGTCACACTCCCTATCAAGCTCTTCATTACTCATTGATAGAGTAATATCTCTGAACAAGGTTCTTCTCCTAATGCTATTAGTTCCACATTCACTTTTGTCACTAGAATGCCACCTAAGCAACAAAACTGTTCCACCTGTTCTAGCCGATGCCCTCTCACTTTTATGTTCACCTTTGCCTTATTTTTCCACGAGAATCTCATTAATTTAGTTTATTGGAGATTATTCATCACCAGAAATCTAAAGCACCAGATTTTTTAAGTGCACTTAGGAATAATTACCATATAGAATCTTTAGTTGCTAAATACATTCTTTAGTAACTATAAAGGTGTTCACCTTCAGTTTTCCAAATACTGTACAGACTGTTTATTTAGAGGTCGAAAACTAAAGAGCTGTTTAGTTTACATTCTTTAGTTTTCTTGTAGCATAGGTTGTGTTTAGTTTTTGCTCATTAAACTAACGGGTCCTTTAGTAATCACTCCCTAGTTACTCTTGTCGTTTAGTTTCCACCAGTTAATTACATATAAATCTGTTGAGTCAAGATTCTTTAGTTTTCTCATAGCACAGATTGTACTTAGTTTCAATTCGTTAAACTGAAGGATCATTTAGTAAATAGGCATGCCTAATAACATTTTCAATAATTTGGTAGATTGCCTTACTAGCGGCTGGTTCATCAGAGAACTTAACCTATTTAATAATCACCAATCACACTTTTACGGATAAATAAATCTTCTCTCGTGTCTTACTCACCATTTATTCTACATTTATATAAAAGAGGACTGGTGAAAATAAGCAAACTTGGCAAAACCCCTTGCCCAATTCTCATAGATTCACCCCTGGCTATAATATCCTTACCTGCTCTCTCCGCTATAGTTTTGAAAAAGTTGCCTATTTTTCCTGCCCACACCTGTATCTGGCAATTCCTTCATCAATTTTCCTGGATAACTCTGTCAAATGTACTTTCAAAGCCAAAACATAAACAAAAACATCCTCATTGTATTTAATATTCCTTCCTGGTAATGTTCTCAGCAGTACAATGACATGTTTACCTTTTCTTTCTAAACTCAAATCAATCCTCCCCTAGATACTTATTTGCCCTCTTCTTCAGCCTTTAATTTGTTATATCTTAGCAGCATGTGAATTCATGCAACTACTCCTATAGTCTCCACAAATTTCTGCTTTTCTTTATTTCATTATAGGGATAAAGAATTCAGTCCTCTGGCCAAACTCTTACACGAACAATATGAATGATCCATGAAATCAGTGGTCCTCCAGTTTTCCTTAGGCAAACAATGCCTCTGGTATATTATCTTTTAATATAGCTTAGTGATTCTTAATACCTTCCTCATATTAATTTTCCAAAATGCCTACTCAATCTCATTACCAAATACATAATCCTCAACCCATGCTAATATTTGTCTACCTCAAATTCCTTATCTTAATCTAACTGATCAGCCCTATATCATCTCCAACTTGCAAGAAACATGAACCTCTTCCAGACATAATAATAATTTTCCTGTCTCGTTCTTAATAATTTGGACTTTTTTGCATCCCTAACTCCCTGATAACACTTCACTTTTGCATGCAGTTCATCTGTTTCTCCCTCTTTTTGTAACGTTTCCATCTCATTACATTACCCATACCAACATACCTCCTCCATCCCATTTGTCTCCAACCTAAGTTTATGATTAACTTCTTTGTATTTCCTCCAGACTAACTCTGTTATCTTATATCCAATCTTCCTCCCTCCCCTCTGCCTTCCAAATCACTCATTTAATATCTGAGAGTTCTCGACCTTTCTCACGTTAGTTGCTCCAATTCATTCAAGTCATTCCTATTCCTCTTACTAGTTTTTCTCATCAGCACACAATTCCTGATTTCATCTGATTCAACCTCTCCTTCATTCCACATGTTATTTCTAATTACTCAAATTTCATCGACTAAATCATAATATTTTCTTGCCTACTTCAGTTAATTGAATTATACCTACATATATTCCCTTTTCCTAACCTTTCTTCACCTTTTTATCCTTATGAATCTATTGCCATACTTCACTGCCAATAAGTGTAATCAGAGTCCACATTGATTCTCAGGAAACTCTGCAAATTGATGACTAGCTTGTAGACGCAAACATTACTAACTTCCTTCTGTGCTCTTCCTCTTTTGGGCATAGAGAGTTATTTCATGACCGGAATTTCTGGCTCTGCATATGCCCAGCCATTAGATAGCTCTTATGTGAACCAAAATTTTGGTTTCCACCTACACTTATGCTGGTGACTGTGTTCAAATCATTTGTTTATTATTAATGATCCTTTTCTGCAGCAAAACTCTAATTGTTTTAGCTTTTTTTAAAACAGAGAAGAAATTCATTCAACTTGACTGATATTTGAACCAGTATTGCCTCTAATTTTTAGCCAGCTGCTTTGGCCAGTTATGCTACCAAGGTATCCTCCTCCTCTTTGGATTTAAACAGAGAAAAAATTCATTCAAATTGACTGATATTTGAACCAGTATTGCCTCTAATTTTTAGCCAGCTGCTTTGGCCAGTTATGCTACCAAGATATCCTCCTCCTCTTTGGATTTAAACAGAGAAAACATTCATTCAACTTGACTGATATTTGAACCAGGAATGCCTCTAATTTTTACCCTGCTGCTTTGGCCAGTTACGCTACCAAGGTATCCTCCTCCTCTTTGGATTTAAACACTTAAAAGGATCTTTGCTGTGGTCATTTTTGATTTCCCATTCTCTTCAACCTCATTGCAATCACTTTCTTCTCTCACCACTGTAATCAAACCTCCTATCACTAAATCAATCTCCCACTACTAAACATTCCTCCCCAAAACTGTAACAATGATTTCCTTCATACTTAAATCTCTTGCCACAAGCCATGATGGTGTTTCATGCGATAAATTTTAGACGTACCTACACATTTCTTACTTCCTTCTGTGCTCTTCCAATTTGCACATACAGACCTATTCCATGACTATAATTTCTGGCTCTGCCTATCTAGCAGTAATATCCTTTCAGTTATATTGTCCATATTCTCTAATCTCCTGCCCAAGTTTCTGTTCCTTGCCAAAGCTACTCCATTTGAATCTTGTCCCTTCTGTGTATATTTTGCGATATTATTTATCACTTTAGGTGGCTTGAGCGATTTTTGTCTGTGTACAGATTTGTGTGAAACTTTATATAGGAGTCCTTATTAGCAATGGGTATAAGTGTAAAAAAATACATTTTACCAATTTCATTTTTTGGTAATCGGATGCTTTTTTTTATGTAATATTATGGTACATGAGTTAATTTTGTCATAATTCGATAACTAATGTACAGATTTTCTTCTTAATGTAAAATAATAAATAGTACATTATTATAAAGGCTACTAACAAATATTGCGTTGTCACACCCACTCAAAGATACAAAAAAGCATATGTAAACACAGCTTTCACCCTAATTATGAATACCACACTGAAAATTATCAATAGTAACCATGACGTTCTTTGTTTTCTAATTCATAGTCAAAAATACAAGATACAATTCTTGTATTAGTTTCCATAATGGCAATAATGTACAGTGAATTCCACCGCATAATTAGTTTTACTTAAATGAAATGAATTAAATGAAACCCTAGCATTTTTTCAGCGTACTTGAAACATTATTACAATGTACACTCAATGAACAATGATTACTCTTCCAGCCAACTTAAAGAGTCCCCATTATCCTTTCAGCTCACTTTGAATGGGTATAGTGCATCTCAGTCTTATTTCTTCATCTGTAGTTTGCTGTTTTCTAACTTTCCTGCCCTTGAATTGATCCTGATTGCCTGTCTGAACTGTTGCAGTATTCTTTTTAGCTCCTCTGGACAGTATTGCTGGTCAATTATTTTACATGATGACGACTATGGAGGCCATCCCTCCCAACTGACACTTAGTATGACACCTGCCCTAGTGAGCTGGGATACAAAGATGCCAGGAATCAGCTCTCTTTTGTTTAATTTCATGATGGTTCATTAGATGAATAATTGAGTTAGTTTCCCATCACCTTTCCCAATATTTTGTTTTAAGGTTGCAGTAAAACTTGAGATGCCTCTCCACGGGGATCAGAACTGTTGATAACATTAAAGAATATGCAGAACTGCACACAGTATTGAGCATTCCGAATAAAAGGGATCCACAGGATGTCACTCTTCTAATTTCATGCGACTCCGCTCATACATTTTGAATTGATTAATAACTGAAGCAGGGAATCGGGAGTTCTGGGTGTATTGTGTACTGACAGAACTCAAAGAAAGACCTACTGGATGGAGTAGCTGTATGACTCTGTCACCCACCAGGGAAAATAACCTAATGAAACATCATGAAGCAAGACTCACAGCAGTGATAAGTATTCTTCCGACAAGGGATTAAATTAAAATGCACTAGTTGTACCATCCACTTACTTATAATCAACACTAGTACAAAAATGTGTTTCCATGCCTAAAGCATAATCATCAGGTAGGTCTATGGAGACCCTGAAATGCTATCCCACCATGTAACACCAGATAGGTTGAATTTCTTCTGACTAACTCAGCTGAGCCAATTCAATGATGATGAAAAAAAAGAGGTGTTGGCTGACCGTTTATTTGCAAAACTATTTCTGAAATGGCTGAGGGACAGGAAATGCCCACAAAAGGCTAAATTCTCATAACAAAAAACTAAATATGCCAAATGACTGGTTTATTAATGAGTTATGAGTACATCTGACCTAGACTGATAGTCTATTTCTTTAGAAGTCACTAAAAATGTGGGCATTGGTGTAATTGCTTTAAACTGGATAATCTAATCACTTAAACTGCCTTATGATGCAAAGTTAGCTTTAAAATTGAGTTAAAGTTCAATTTGGAATACAGAGGGAGTGAGGTAGAGAAATAGTATGAACAAATTAGTTGGTCCTTTTAGTAAATGAAATCATGATTCATACAATTATGTACCCTTGAATGAAATATCTTAGCTTGGTGCTATTATCAAGGCTAACAACAAAAATATGTTTTTTCTTTGGGAAAAGGTAAATAGTTGAAGTAAGGAAGTGTGGTGTTCTGCAACCTTATTATCACTGGAAAAAAATGGGCTCTGATTGCAAAATTAAATTGAACTCTCAAGTGAATTTGAAAAATTTAGAAACATAGTGGTGGGAAACCTTTGCACCACAAATCGTTTCTTATGCACAGTCAGTATTGTGAAATGATTACTGCCATCGGAGCACCTTTCATAAAATTTAATCAAAAAAATGATATTGCAGAGCAAAGGAAATATTTACTGAGCATAAATCTCTCTACAGAAAATCTTTCTTACACCTGTCTTGATTAGATCATAAGGGGCTCAAACAAAGAGATCCAATAAATTCACATACAGCCATTTCAACCCTGTTCTTTCAGAAATTTAAAGAGGTCTCACTGATGTGATTTTTTTAAAGCAGTCCACCATGGGCCAGAAACAATTTTTCTTCTTTTAGCAAATGGCAGGATATATTTAACAGGGTGAATTTTATTTTTGCATACCGATGATGGTCCATATACCCCTGGGATTCCAATAGGCATTGGCCTGTCATCAGGTTTCCCAGCAGCTGAACCAACGGAGCTTGACATACTACACCCATGTCCTGAGTGGAGAAAAACCCACTCAGGTGGGACTCGAACCCACATCACCAGGATTAGCAGACTTTACCTCTCCAGCCCTGGACATTTTCAGATAATGCGGTGATATAAAAGTTTACAAAGATTGGGGCCTGCTCACCTGAGGCTGGGAAACCACTGCGACTTCAGGAAGTGTCCAAGATGACTCATTGCTATTCTCTTCAAAGAAGTAAACTCTTCCTTCCATATCATTTGAGGAGTACCACTGGAAATAAAAGGAAGGAGATGGTTAGTCCCAAAGTGTCATGCTGCACTCAAACTTACTCAGTGACTAATCAAACATTGTATTGTAGCAGAAGCATACAACTATAATATCACTATGTTAATGTGGTACATATGATCACATTTGGAATCACTGAAAACAAAGTGAAATTTTAAAAATGTACCTAGAACTATTAAGTGGTCTATCAATTTTTCCTGAAAAATCAATATGCTTAAAGGTGGAGAGCCATATTCAGAATCTCTACTACAGTCATGCTTCCGCTACTCACGTCCTAAAATTCCAGCAACAAGTTAAATTGACGTATATATTCTACCCGCAAAGGTGGTATTACTTCTCAACATACATACACCTGTATGCTAAGAACCTAGTTAAGATTCTGAGTATTGCCCAGAATCTCAACTACAGTCTCACTCCTACTGCTTCGTCATACCATCTATATATACCGTCTCCGTCATAGAATCTCTTAGTAGAAAAGGGAATACAAATTCTCCTCGATATGGTCCAAAGTGCTATACAGTGTGGTAATGCCAACTTTGCAGGGTGAATGTGTACATACATCGATTTGACTTAGAGATTTTAGGGCATAAGTAGAATAAGCAAGACTGTAGTGGAGATTCTGATTATGGCCCGAAACCTTTAAGTTGGACTTCAGACATCGATGTCTTCTCTGCTCTTTCATCCAAACTCAACCAAATGCAAAAAAAGTCATCCTA
Source organism: Platycnemis pennipes (assembly GCA_933228895.1). Classification (NCBI taxonomy): domain Eukaryota; kingdom Metazoa; phylum Arthropoda; class Insecta; order Odonata; family Platycnemididae; genus Platycnemis; species Platycnemis pennipes. The sequence goes on along the minus strand of OW121853.1, from coordinate 117,803,140 downwards.
ACCAATTCTAGGCCAAATTTAAGGGTGGATCCCCTTGTAAACATGGGGAAAATCCAAGAACTCTCTACTTTGCAGCACAAAAAAACAAGTTATGTAGGGTCACATACTTATTCTCAGTTACAAGGTAAACACAATTGCCAACTCTAATGGCAAATTAATTTCCTTAAACAGACAAAAAAATGGATAGAGTGAGATTTAAACTTAGTCAAGCCCTTGAACATTCATGGAAGTACAAGGTGTCCACTGCCACACCCCAAACACCCTACAGTCATTGATCTTAGAAGCATCTCTGAAAATATCTGATATCAGCTGTGGAAAGCACAATATGCAAGGATTCTCTTGATGTGGATTTTCCTATTTATGATAGTAAATTTAAGACAAATCTCTTATCTAAATTCATATATAAATGAGACTGTACAAGGTATACCTTATATATATATATATTGCCAATTAAAACCTTCAAGAAGATGTATGCATGATCAATCACCTGAAGATGTAACTACGTTATGAAACCCGGGTTATGCCTATTAAAATATAAAATGTACCTAACAAAGTTTCATTCTTTAATCTTATAAACATTTCTTTTCCTCTGGGAGGTTGTGTTTGAAACCATCTGGATCATCTTGAACGGGTAACCAAGGAGTCATGTGGTATAAACACAAATGGCTCATAAATTTGGTGTGTTAAAACTGCTGATTACAACCTCATTCATTGTTTACACTTGTGTTTTATCTCATCATATGGTCTATAGTTGAGACAGATGAGAAAAACTCAAGAGAAAACAATAAATAATATTGTAAAGAGTGATTCAGATATAATAAATTTGCAAACTACTCGTACTTTTACGTGACTCCTTGATTACCTATTCGAGATAATCCCAATGGTTTCAAAGACCAGAGATCTGGACAAAATAATCACATTTCTAAAGCAAGTATACCTCAGGAACTTTTCCAGAAAAACGTTTTTCTTAGCAATTGGGAGAAACCGGGTTGTCTGTGCATGAGTTACTGCTCCTGCCTGTTTCCTTAATGCACTCACTGCTTACTACCCTGCCACTAATCTCATTCCTAGGGGCCAAATATACGATTCTTGTTTTGATCACGATGATGCCAATAGTTGCTCTATTGATAAAAAATATACAATTTTTTCATTGTAAATTTTTTTTAACTAAAACAATTCAATTTAATGAAACATATTAAATGCCTTTGCATTCTAATTAGTCATAGTCACTGCATAGAAAAACCAGTACTAATTCTGTCTAAATAGCTGACACCTCTAAATATCAGACAATTTTTCCATTCCCCAAACATGTCCACTATATTGGGATTTATTGTATTTTGATCTTCTGCTCCCTCAGAAATATAACAAATACCTTTTCCCCATTTATAAAATATGTAATGCAAGGCTCAGCCAAGGCTAATTCCCTTTGGGATGTGTGCCCTGCTGGTGGTAAGCGTCATAAAAGTATGAGATAGAATATCAAAGCACCATTTGAACCAAAAACTCTCAAAATTTTTTTGGGTCTAAATACAATGTCCCTAAATGTGGTCGGGGGCCTTTATGCCCAAATAATAAACTTCCATAAGTCATAATCCTATTTTACTTAAAATTCAACTGAATATATAGTTGGGACTGAAATGTTCATTTAGAGAAAAAAGAAACTGCTAAGGATCTTGAATAACTTCAATCCGATCTATGTATTAATGACATTCTCAATTTTTACTCTTTTTCAGATGTATCTCCAGGTTTTTATATGAGATATTTATCTATTTTGTGTCAAGTTAATTTGAGGTAAATATTGACATCTATATTGGTTGAGCTTCCTGAGGAAACCCGCCGAATGATTTCAGAATGAGGGAAAGAGAAAAGCAACAATATTACTGTATGACTTTCGTATCTGGTCTGTAGAGTTGAAAAAAAATGATAGAAACACAAAGAGATTACCACACAAATAATAATCAATGGTAAATGGCAGTATATCCAGAGAGTAACAAATCAGTGGATATATATTAACAGAAGCAAAATAATGGATTATGAAAAAGTAATCATAATTCCTAATAGCAATGAAATGAAGCTTGGAGGAGCTTTGATAAATATAGATATATAGACACTAAATGTGGTCAAGAGATGGAGAATGCGTGACATAAAGGAAAAATACAAAAGATGGGGTAGGTATGTAATTTTAAGCTTACAAAAACTGTATGCTTGGTGATGACATGGAAGGATAGTGAGGATTTTCCTTCTGGTTTGGTTTAACAGGAAAGGTATTACTTGGTTGATGAATGGAGGATGTGAAAAAAAAAAGAAAATGGTAAATTGAGTAAAAAAATGAATTATTCTTTGGCATAACGGTGTGAGATATAAAATAATTAACTTAGTAAAATAGTTAGCTTCTTTACATTAAGGTTTCCACGACTTTTGATCAATGGTTTAAAGTTATTTCCGGGAAAAAAATGAGTTTATAGGTTTTTTTGACCCTGAAACATATGAAAAAACTATGAATGCAATGGTAATTTATGGAATAATATCAAGTCAACCAGCTTCTTTGTTTACAACCAACAATATACCCTGTCAAATGTTTCTGTCTTGAAAAGGGATGCTGCAATGGGTTAGCATGAACAAACAAATGCCCTCTATTGCTTAAAGAAGACCTGATTCAAACCCGAATCCTACTTGCAATGCAGATTGTTGGTTTATGCAAATTCAGTAGTAATTTATAATATGCTTAACTAATTTATCTAAAAAAATTCCAATTCAATGAATGTATTTTGCATTCAATACATTGCAAGTCTAATGCATTTTCCAAAAACAATTTTTTATGCGTGCTCCTAGTTGATGATATTCGCCTTCATTATAATAACTGGAGATAATATTTACATGAAAAATAACTTTAAATTAAATCAATCATTCTGCAAATAATACTGTGAAATCGGTAGCACTGTAAGTAAGTATCAGAGAATATGAAAATTATTGAAAAAATGATAAATAGTAAATAACTTAAAATAAATGGCAATGCCAATTACATACATTTAAATAGACCTCCTGCTATATTTTAATCAAATGAAGCATTTTTTCCTAAAAAATTGTTTCCTAAAGAGAATAGCAACAAGAAAAATTATCAATATATTATATACTATAGTGTGAAATGCTGAGCACCAAATATGATATTATTGCTGGAATCTGAAATATGACACATTGAAACACCTGTAGCAAGGAAGAATTGAATTACTAAGCATGTATACAAACATAGTCTATACACTAATTACTAGTGAGCGATTAGATCATGATGATCTACACCACAATAAGAATAATGAACACAAAAACAATCGATAATGAAGAAAATCCTGAAGAAAGAGTAAACCTTTGGAGTTAACACATTTCTGCAACAGCAAGTGAAAAAGCCATTCATTCAAGAGGACAATATTCTATTGTGTGGTCATCTATATCATTCACTGATAGTGAACAAATGCTAAAGGGCTGTTGTTTAATCGCCAAGATACAGTCAACATAATTATAATGCTACTCACAGGAGAAAGTATTCATCACATAACCCTGTAAATAGCACAAGTAAACAAATTCAAGAGGCAAGAGCAATATTCGAATTTAGAAACGCTATTTTAAATACGTTTGGGGAAACACCATAACAACTAGACTGGCAGAGGCAGACACTGAGAAGGATTTTAGGAAAGTAATAAAATACTCACTCAGTAGTTTATAGATGACAACAATGTGTAAATAACAATCAAACTTCGAGTTAATGACAGCAAACACCAAGAGCCAACCAACAATGGATTCACGAGAGAAATCGCAGTCTTTCAGCGAATGACTGATTAGGTATCTAACAAAGACGTCACAATTATTTCTGTGCGCGCAAAAAGACCTACTCATGGAGACTCATCGTCTAGCGGTCTAGTGTACTTTCCGCATTAAGGAAAAGAGGGGATTTGGGAGGATTCCGAACTCGTGTCTCGTGTTTACATCCGTTCCAGGAATGGGATGGGGGGTCTCCTCTCGTTGTTTACCTCATCGGCGGACCTCTCCGGGGATCCGCAGCCGACGTACATGGAGGATTCCTCCGGGTCGAACTTGGTGCTCTCCAGGAACTCCTCCTCGTCCTCGACGGAGCACCATCCGGACAGGCCGCGCTTCCACGCCTCGATGTCGCTCGAGTAGCTCCCCTTCCGCCTCCCGCTCACATATACGCCCTTCCAGTCCACCTCGTCCTCGCATTCCTCCTCGCCCTCGAACTCCTCCTCGTCCTCCACTTGCTCCTCCTCATCGTCCCCGCGCCTCGGAGACTCCAGGCTAAGCTCGGAGCCGCACCCACCGCCGGAGGAGGAAGCGACGCTGGGCTTGTCCCGGCCGGGCCTCGCGGGAGGCAGTCTGGGCGAAGCGGGCGGAACGGGGCACGCGACCTTCCGACCCCTGCCGGCCTCCCACGGGACGACACCCTCGCCGGGTTTCCCACCCGAGAGATCCTTCTCGCACCCAACGGTGTATCTCTTATCGCTCAGTCCCTTCTCTCTCGACGAAGACTTGTCCCCTGATCCAGACTTTGGTTCCTCGCGCCTCACCACCGACGAAATTTCCTCCGAGGAACTCGCAGGCGTCTTGAACGTCGATTTGATCCCCTCGGGGAGGCTTTTCGAGACAGCAGGGGCACGAATTTCCTCATGGGTGACGGTAATCTCCTTTGGGATGTCCTCCAACGCCACTCTACTCGAAGTCCCATCCCTTTCGCCTGCCCCCGATTCGCAGTCCACGGAGGGTGCGGTATTGGAGGTCACATCACCGCTGTTTTCTTCGTCTTTGCGGGATTCCTTGGGCTTGAGGTTCTTCCGTGGGGGCTTAACCCTTGGAGGGATGTTGCCGGGGCGTTGCTGAAGGGACACCTCGCCTCCGGAGGAAGAAAGGGACACGTTATCGCAACTGGAGGATTTCGCACTGGTGCTGCTACTGCTGGCGTTGTTGTTGTAGTACCCTCCGGTCGTGGGGATCTCTTGCGAGGAAGAGGTGGCCGAGGCAGAGGAGAGTTTGGACTCGGACGACGTGGTCGACCGGAAGGAGTCGCTCTGGGATATGCGCGACCTGTGACCTTCCGGGGTCTCCGGGAGGATGATTAAGCCGTCTCCGTCGTCGCAGGGCATCTCGTCCTCCGTGAACTTTGACCTCCTGGGCCAGTCGTCATCGTCTTCGGGGAAGGACCGGATGACGTGTCCCTCGGAACGTTGGGCAGACACTGCGTTCGGACTCCCGGAAGGAGGTTTCCCGTTCATGGGAGGCTTCGGAGTCACGTTAGTTCCTTCTTCCTTCTCGATCTTCGATGCCACGTTGTTAGCCTTCGAGGAATACACATTGGAAGATGTTTTTCTGGGCACCCCATTACTCTTGGGCTCTTCCTTCGCACCACCTTCTTTCTTAGGAACTGGCTCACTATCCTTCGCCTCCATCTCCCTGCAAAGCTTCCCTTTGCCCATTATGTTCATGCCCTCCGAGATGGTTCTTCTGCAGTAAGCCAAAGGAACCACATTGACGCTCTTCTCTGGTTCCTCCTTGTTCCTTTCCGCTCCTCCCCCGGATTTGGTGTCGTCCTTCAGACCCAGGGCGGAGAGTCTGGACGCGATTCCCTCCCCTCTCGTTCTCAGGCCGCCCCTGATGGACACACCCTCGCCCCCATCCAGGGCCGCTCCGTCTATGCCCCATATTCCCTTGTAACCTCCAACTTTGGGGGCATCCGCCGCACGGCCCTGCGAGTCGTATCCCTTCTGTTCCTCGTCTCCGCCGCAGCACCATTCGCCGTTCAGGCAAGAACAGGCGTCCTCGTATATGCTTATTTCTCCCCCGCTGCCCCTCCTGCTGCGGTTCAGGGCCTTCTCGCATGGTCCCCTACCCCTCAACTCCACCACCTCCTCCTCCGGCGGCCTCTTCTCGCTCCCGCCCTTGTCCTCCATGGTGACCCCGCCCTCCTCATCCTCGACGGCGTCCTTGCTGGACCTCAGCTCCGAGAGCCAATGGTTCAGCGGACTCTGGTGGTGTAAATTGGCGGGCAAAGTCGAGGCCTTCGGGGTAGACGAAGCGGCCTGCAGCCTGACGGGTGTGGGAGACTGAGACAATTTGAAGCTGCTGGATCTGACCGTGGAGAAAGTAGGCTCGGACTGTCTCTGGAGGAGCTTGGGGGACTGTTGCGGAGATGGTTGGCGTCTTGAGGGTGTGGGGGGCGTCGCAGGCTTCCGAGGCGACGGGGGGTAAGATTGCGAGGCCCCTGTCACTGACGGGTGCTGACTGCTGACGGAAGTCTGGGGATTTTCGGGATCCCGACTACTGACGGAAGTTTGCTGATTTTCCGGGATTCGACTGCTGACGGATTTCTGGGGTTTTTCCGGGATTCGGTTGCTGACGGGAGTGAGATTTTCGACCGATGGCTGACATTCGGAGGAAGGCTGACAATTGACGGGGGTCTGACCGCCGTGGTTTGGCCAATTTTTGACTGCCGACGTCGCGGCTGGGGTCGCAGACATCTTCTCGGCAGGGAAGGAGATTCGAGGGGGGTCGGAATACGCCACTTGCGGAGAAGAACAGAGCTCCGCTCGGGACGACACCCTCTGATGCGACACGGACGCCTTTGCGACAGTCTCCTCCAGACTGCCCCCTCTCCCCTTCCTGCCCACATCCTCCTCCCCGGGGTGATGATTATCGGCCGCCGCAACATCCTCAGCGTCGTCCCCCTTGCGGTCGACGGACGGCTCGCTACATCTCCGCGGCGAACTCGGAACATCGCGAGAATGTCCGACGACTACCGTCTCGTCCGCCTTGGGCTCCACGGTTGCAGCGACGGCCGTATCCTCCTGCGACTCCTCCCCCCCGACGAAGGAGCAGTGCCACTCGCAAGCGGGAGCGGACGTCTTCTTCTTGGGAGGGTCCGCCAGCAGCGAAGTCGGCTGACCGTCTTCACCGTCCATGGACCTGGTGATGGCTTCGCCGTTCGCTCTCCAGTGGTGGTGGCTTTGGCACTTGGCCCTGGGGTACGTGGCCCGAGAGTCGAAGGCGTTGCCCATTAGGGCGGAGGGCGTCTGCACGGCCACGGATCTCACCTCGACCGTAGCCCTCCTGCGGATCACCGAGGTCCCCGTCCCTTCCGAGGGCCTCCGGGAGAATTTCTCCTTCCCTTCATTCTCGTCGTTGCAAATCGTTTCTGGCGTGGGGATCTCTTCGTCGAGCGAACCCGCATCGCGTCGAGGCGCGTCCTCCGGTATCGGCGCCTCGGCATCCAGCCTCTCTGCTTTCACCCCGCTCCTTGGTGCGGGCATTGGCTTCTTCGCCGCAGAAGGAGACGCGGTCCTTTGGCTTGCGGTCGCGCAGGGACTGTCGCCTGACTTGTTCCATCCCTCTCTTCCCACACAGGGTTGGTAGGGCGCCGTGGCGCTGCATGGGGGTAAGGGGGACACTGCGGACGGCGGCGGCGACGCTGAGGACGTCGAGGAGTAGGAGAAGTACGCGGAGGAGGCGGTTGAGGACGGGCTGTCCCAGGCATGAGGATATTCGCAACCCTTGCCAATCGGGGGTGTCTCAGGGGCGGATCCGAGAGTGTTGTTCCTGACGGCGTCCCCGGCGGTCGCCCTGCTAGGTCTGGGGGGCGGGGCCGGACGGGGTAGGACCCTAGGCGACGGAGGGGCCCCAGTCGACCCCACGTGCCCCACCCACGATGGCCCGAATCCTACGGCCCCACTCTGGGCCATTGTTCTTCTTGTCGAGAGAGACCTCTCCTCCGGCACCACTTGAGGTTGATCGAAGGGGTCAAGGGGTCATCCGGGCGGAACCAACGCACCTCCTTTAATCGCGTGTTTGTTCGGCAGCCGCCCTGCTGTAAACGGCGGCGATTTCTTTTTCTCACGAGAACGGGTCACCCACTTCGCTTCCACGGAGCAAGCAAGCAAGTGGCGCTCCTCAATGAATCATGCGATAGCAGGGCAGATTATTTTCCTTTCCTCCTCCGTTATTATCGGCGAGAGGATTTTGTCACTATCGTCGAAAATGACAATAACACGACGATAAAGGTAGCTCAACAACACTCTCGACTCTTCGCTTAATTGAAAGGCTATATGGCTGCAATTGTGATGACCAAAACAGGAGGGTATTATCTCCTTATCGACGAGGAAGTAACTGGCCAATAGAAGGCTAGCAGATACAGCTTACACTTGGAATAGCACTGCATTAAAGGGAGCAAAGTGTGAAGATAACCCCACTAACACCGTTCCAGGTGACACACTTGACGAAGCACAGACAGCACGAAAGCAGGGCAACAAAATCCTGGTGACTTCTTTCGATACGGAAACCCTGACGACGATGGGGAGACACTTTTCACATCCAACACGACTTTTCTTTTAGGCTTAAAGCCCGCGGAAACGAAATTCTTTAAAAAAAATAAAACAACTCACAGAATAATAATCCAGAAATATAGGAAAAATCACGACTCTGAGCACAGAAACAGCACACAAGACGAAGCGAGAGACAGGCAGGCTATTGTGACACACTCCGTCTTAGACCTTCGACTTGGGAATTCAATGGAATGCAAAACTCGAGCTAAGTATTCCTCCCTCGAAAACAACACGTCGCACTTGCACACACTCACAAACGAAAGCACGAACGGCGGAGGTAAAATGGAATGGATGACACAGCTGAGGAATCAGATTCTCTTTCCCTCACCCGTCGAAGTAGTTCACAAGGTTTGGCACAGATTCTCGTATTGGGGTAGTAAAATTGGAGAGGCGATCGAAGATACTAGCGACGGGATATCCTTCCTCGTCGAACGTAAAAAATCTCCCTTTAGAAAACACTCATAGGTGGTCTCAGTTACGATGCGGCGGAAGGAAAGATCTCCGTGATATTCGAACCCCGATGATCCGAGCGGCGGCGGTGGTCGAACGGGCTCGTCTCGCCGCGCCGCGCTTCCGACTTGATGCCGCGGCACTCCGCGGCTATCGGCCGTCCGCGCGAATTGCAGGACGACGGACGAATGAAACGGGAGACCTTCCGACTCATGACAAGGGAGTCAACGAGGGGAAGGGGGGAGGGAAGCTTGTTCGACAGGGAGTCACGCCCACAACAACACGTAACTGTCCTCCATGCGCGGGGAAACTCAGCAATATTACGTCCTCGCGCGACCCGAACTTCCTCTGTTGATCGCGAGCAATCGCGAGGGACTGACTGATAGGGACGAGAGAAAGGCCTCCTCCTCCCTTCCCTCCCTTCGCCTTCCCCGCCGTGAGAAGTCTTCCTTCCAGCCTTTGTGTGTGCGCGCTTGACTTTCGTTCTCGGCGACGGCGCCTGCGCAGAAGGAAGCCCTCCCCTTCGACATGAGTCTCTTTCCTTCCTCCTCTCTCTCTCTCCCCATCCAAATCAACTCGACCCCGTCCTCTCACTCCTTCCCATTTCCCAACCCCATAGAGAGAGGCCCTCGCCTCGAGAGAGAGACCCTATTTACCCCTTTCTACCCCCACGCCCCTATTCCCTCAAGATCCTTCCCCCCCTCTTCGTTCTTTCTTTCGCCCCTCTTCTCCAAACGTCTCCCCGTTCAGTTGGAAGGAGCGGTAATAACTGGGAGGAACGAGACTCGACGCTCGTGTCTGGAAGAAGGGAGTCTCTTTTAAACGCTTCTTAACACTTGCCAGGAGAGACAGAACGACCGCGGGAGACCGCCTGGATCCTGCCGACAATCGGTTCCGCCGCCTTCTTTCCATTTGACACGCATTCGGTCCCGAGGAAATGAGTTTTGACGCGGGAAAAAAAAACTTCTTAAATGCCTCTTTTTGATGGGGGGTATCGCATCGCGCACGAGAGGTTGAGGGTGTGCTTTAAGGTTGGGACTTAAAATCGAACCAAATCCAGCACTCTTAAATCGAGTGAAAAGGTCGGGTTGGTGTAATGGCAAGAGTACTGGTGTGCTGTGTATGAAACCGTCGGGATTATCTCGAATAGGTAACCAAGGAGTCACGTGGTACAAACAAGAATGGTTCGTAAATTTTGGCGAGTTTGAATCGCTCGTAAGCATGCAAGAAGGGTCACTATCAGACAGTAGCCAGAATTGTATGTCAAAATGTCATTCTTTCCTCGTACAATTAGGGATACGAATATCTGTAAATATATATTTAAAAGTATAAATACAAGTGTTTCAATGGATAGCGTAGATAGTTGCATGCTGGTATAAGGACTTCAAGCTAACCCAACTAACAGTGTGTTTTTGCATGTTTCCTTCAGTATTTTTATCTTTTTTAAATTGTGAAGTTACGACTGGAATATTATTACTAATCCTTTTTATGCATGGTATTTAATGTGTGTTTGGTGTGAATTCACCCCCTTCCATACACATTTATGGTGGCTTGCAGGGTATTATGTAGATTTATCTTTCAATGGAGCACCTGTAATTTGTATGAAAACAGTCAGTCTATGAAGAATTATCGATAATCAGTTGCGGTGCTCACGAGAAAACACATTAATACCACCACTCGAAAAAAAACCCCTTTGGAAGTGACGCATATGCGAAGACTTCTTGATTAAGTCATGATTAACAGTTGCCAAGAAAAATGAACGGACAACTGTTTCCCTAGATAAGTGATTTTCACGAATGCCAGAAACTGTTACGAATACATATCCGGAAATTCCTCCGGAAGAACTTCAAGTTTACTCCTTTGCGAGAGATTTATATCTGCAATTGCCACATGCAAAGTGTGTATTTGCAGTCAAATCTACCCCTCCGTGCTTTCATCTGTAGCTAAATACATGAAAATAAAAAAAATAACCGATGCGAGAAGTGTGGAACTCATTATCACTATCAGACAGTAGGTTGTGGTTCACGGTATGATAATTATATTAGCAGAACCAGTCTATTAGATGAACTCTAATGGGAATCATTGTCAGATCGTAGGTTGAAAATTAGACTTGACTCTGTAACTAAATTCCAGGACAGTATTTTCACTGATGATTTAAAACAATTGTGATAACTCGAACTTACTATGGTAGACTGGACGATAATCATAAAATTAGAGAAATTGATTACCGAACCGACAAGTTCAAAATGTCCTTCTTTCCTCGTACAATTGGGGATATGAACTGTGGTAAATGTGTTCGATGAAAATTTGTTCAATGGTAGTCGTAAATATGTTCAATGAATAGCTATAAATATTTCCAATGGTATAAAACCAAGTGCATCAATGGATAGCATATGTACACGGAAAAAATATTTTTGTCCTCCGTACAAAAACCCATTTGCTGACTCGGTCTTTGTCCTAAAAGCAAGAGCATATGTCACTCTAGCAAACCAATCGTTGGGATAACAAATGCTCAATGGTGGCTGGAGCAAATGGCATTTGTTCCCCTGCGTTTGTCACGACAACAAATGCGTCTGCTAGGCGAGCTATGATCTTGCCAGCGGAAACTCTGAACAAAAGTTTGCTGTGTGTTGTGGGTGAAAGAAAATGGCCGCATTTCTACAGAACTGTTGAAATTAATTATTATAGATTTCTTAGTTGGTAATGAAAGTGCATCAGAGCGAGATGGGCATATCTGATTATTAACAAATTTTCCCTATGCGGAGTATTTGCCTATGTATAGGCAAAAACTCCGGAAAACTCCTACCAACATGCAACTATAGTTGCATGTTGGAAAAGGACTTTATGCTAAGCCAATGAGGTCTGACAAGGGAATAGTAGCTAATTTCTTGTACATAAATATTTATAACCAGGCTGGGTCATTACACAAAAATGCAAAGGAATAATATTAAGAGTACGGTGAGCCTCGATCCAGGATTCTCACACTTGTAGCCGAGTACCTTATTCCTAGTCTTCGCCTTACTAAACTACTAATCATTTACGCCGTATTATATGGGCGTAGACGCAAATGAACATTGCCCTTGGACAATTTAAAGGAAACGTAAAGATTAAATTTGCTAAATATGACTGAAATTAAGTCACGAACAGACCCGCTGGTATGGGAGACAAGGACATTATAATGCAGTGAAACATTTGCCGGGACGAAATTTCGCCCGCTTCCGTTCCAAGCCCGGCTTAAAATAAGGTTCCGAAAAAAATTTCACCATCACTTCGGTGATGACGGACGAACAAGTGACGACGTGTTTCGTGACGTAGGCTCGAGACTCGAAATATGCACTGCGTTTTTTTTTGTTGAGCAAACGAGACAGAGCCTCGGGTCCCAAAGTCACATGACTACCCCTCGCGATCCTATACACGAGGCCAAAATTTACATTTTTGTTTTTTGGGTGATATTATTTCCATTTTTGTCAATTTCACCCTTAAAAACCGTTCCAAAATGCATCCAAGGCTCCGGTGCATTTAGCCATTTAAAAATTTACGCATTCAAAAAATATAGATGCAAACTGCAATATGTGATTTTTTGTCGCAAGTAATCTTAAGTAATCACTCAACATCGGGGTGTAATAGCTTAGTTTCAAGGAAATTTGAAAAAAATAACGTGATTCTTGGGAAATTGGAGAAAAGACAAACTTAAAAGAACAAAAAGGAAGGCAAGCTTAGAGGGCAAAAAATGGAATTGATCCTCACGATATGGATCAACTGTATTTTTTATAATATATACTGCATAATGGATAAGGGTATAAAATGTATTGGATGGAAGCACAATGTTGTTGAAACTAAATTGGGTGAAGGTGGGCGTGGATTTAGATTCATAAGGCGAAATATTTTGTTTTTAAAAAGAAGGCGTTCGTCAGCACAATATAGATTATGAGAGGAGAGCACAAAGTTTGTAGTATACTTAATATAAATCCAATTTTAACGTCTACATTTGGTATATAACAGACGTAGACCTTAAAATAAGGTTTGCATTAGGTATACTGGAAACTTGGTACTCTCAAGAGAAAATTGAGGAAATGTAATAAAGAAAGATGAGCACAGGGCATGATGCGGTATTAGTTCAGTAACGATTCAGTAAGATTAATAGTTCAGTGACCAGAGACACTGGCGAAAGAGGCCGGGGAAAAATGATTTATTTTGCTTTTCTTAATAATTTCTCATTTCTTATATAATCGTCCAAGTTCATCCTCAGCATTTTCTCGAATGCAATGCTTCAGGGTCTCCAGATATCATAGTATTTGGTGACAGACTTGTCTGATCCATAGACTTCCACGTTCCGAAACATTAATTTGGCTGGCATTTATCTTCTCTGTTCCTCTGAGTATGCTGTCATTATGTATAGAAATTGACTCTACATCGCGTACGTCTTCTCGGCTTGAGTCATTATGGGACTCGTATGAAATAGGTTTGATCAGAGAGCCAGACAGTGTGCAGCGTAGAGCAGCTAGGTTCGCTAAAAGGTGTTACGATAGGTTTAGTAGCTTAATCAGCATTAACAGAAGAATTAGGTTGGGAATCATTATCAGATCTTAGGTTAAAGTACAGATTAAATCTATTACAGAGATTTAAATCTGATAGCTTTACTGAAGATGTTAGGTGTACATAGTAAAAACACCAGCGTATTACGCTAGATTCGATCAGAAAAATAAGATTAGAGAGATAGATTATCGTACTGATATCGATTCATTTTTTCCCTGTACTATAAGAGAACGCAATAGGCAGCATAGCGAAGGGATAGGTAGGTGAAATATTGTATACTGTAGTGCATGATGAATGTAATAACAACCAATCCCTATATTAATGTAGATACAAACCGTTTAGCTGCATGTGACCCTATTATGTAGCATGTTTCCATTTAGTAGGTTGTTTGCAAGTCAATAGTGCATGTTTGGTGATCTTCAACCCCTGCCACACACCTCGCGGTGGCCTGCAGGGTATTACGTAGATGAAGATGTAGATGCATTATGGGCTAGAGATCCGTTGAAATTCAGCCATCTCAAGCCTTGCTCCTCCATTCGTGAACCAACGTCAGCCTTCAGTTCCCTTCTTCCATTAACCGTTCACAGTCTGAAGAGTTAAAATGGCAGCTTGGATCCTTTCTCCGCCTTCAATTAATTTAGATGGTCTTTATGGTTGGGTATTCCCGCCGATAAAGCATTGCTTACACATTATCAATCCACCGACACGTAGCCAACGTTTCGATTCATTTTTCTACTCTTACAAAAAAGAAATAATTGCAGCTTTTTTCTAACTCTTTTTTTGGAGAATAAGATCACAGTATTTGACTGGACATCCATAAACACGCCATAGAATCTACATCTACATAATACCCTGCAAGCCACCAGAAAGGTGTGTGGCAGGGGGTGAATTCTCACCAAACATGCACTACATATCATGCATAAAATCGGATTAATATTAATATATCAGTCTAAACTTCACCATTTAAAAAGATAAAAATAGCAAAGTAAGCATTCAATATAATGCTGTTCGTTCGATCTCCTTCAAGTCTTTATACCAACATGCAACTACCTACGCTATGGATTCAATCAATCGTATTCGACATATTTACCGCTATTCTTATCCCTAATTGTACGAAGAAAAAGGACATTTGGAATCTGTCAGTTCGGCAATCAATTTCTCTAATTTTGTGATCATGGTCCATAGTAAGTTGGGGTTCGCAATATATTTTTAACATCACCACTTAAAATATTATCTCTGGAATTTATTTAAGAGATTAAGTCTAAATTTCAACCTGCGATCTGACAATGACTCCCATTTTAATTCATTTAATAGACTGGTTACGCTAATATAGTTATCGTACCGTCCCTTTACAAATCTTGCCGATCTTCGCTGCACACGTTCAAGATCGTTATTTAGACCTATTTCGTAGGGATCCCATACACTGGCAGCATATTCAAAATAAAATTCAAACTGGCAGCATATTCAAAATAAGTTGCAATGGAAACATACTGGGGATGCCATTACATTTAATGAAATGATAACAATTGCCAACCACATAGTTAAGGATCGAGTCGGCTCATTAAGAATTTCAGGCGGTGTCTAAGATAATGGATGAAACTTTGCTAGTGTCTAATTCGGAAAGTTTTGATTAGGAACGGCTGTATTGAACCTTCCGGCCGTCAGCTATGTCAGAAAACCGTTGAGGAAAAAGGGAAGAGAATACCAGTCTTTCCCGAATTGAAAGAATGCCACATTCTTCACGAGCCAAGAAAAAGATAATTGCAATTATCTTCACTTGCTCTTGTCCTTTGCCCCCAATTAAACTCGGTACGCTTGCGCGGCCAAAAGTCCACGCATGCGCGTTTAGCGACCATCCATCCACAACCCGAGACATCTTCCCACTCTATCAAAAAAAAAATTTACCATCAACTGACCCACCCACACATAACCCTTCCTGAAGCTATTTAAGGGAGCTAGGAGGAGACGCTAAAGTGACGTCACTGCACGACGCCTCTTCTGTTTATACCCATAGATTTATTTTTCTCGAATAATGTCTGGTAGTGACGTCACGACGGTGTACTCTTCCTTACCTCCCTCCCCACCCTCACGTCTGGCTTCTGCTTCTCTCAGCGCAACACCTCACATCCATTCTGTGTCATCAACGATTGGAGATGATGGCCTTCGGCACTGATTAAAAGTCATCTGGTCAGAGCGTTGCCCTCCGGGGATGAACAGATTGGGAAACGTCCGGTATCGCTCGCGAAATTAATATCGACTGGTGCCGACGTTATCCGGAAAATCCCGATGAAAAATATGCTTTATCGCGGTTTATAGTTGTCATGCAATATAGTCACTTCACTCAGGTACAAATGGGGGCGTTTACTCGGAACCGAAAACGCAATTTTGTACACGAAATCGTTAGATGGAAACGAAAAAAGAATTTTAGTGAAAAAATTAATCTTCTAACCACAACCATTCACTCATAAATCAAAAATAAGCAAAAGGTGACGCCCACCGAAAAAGCTGCTTTGATATCATTGACGTCATTTTCCTCCCGTCCATGACTGCTTTTAGGGGAAGGGAAGGAAGTGGAGGGGGGTTCTCGGAAGGTCTGCTCGCACAGATGCTGTCTCAACTGCTCCTATTGGCAGAGTCAGCTGTGTCCCCCCATTGCGATTAGGCAAAGTAGCTTCGCGGGCTCAGTTTATATTGGACGAAGTCGATATACGTCAGAGGTTGCACCACGCCCACTTTTCCGAAAGGGTTAAAAACATGTTTTTCGCCGCTTATAACTCGAGGAATAATTGTCGGATCAAAAAACGGAGAAAGACGTGTCTTTTTATTTAACAAACTCTATATGATTCGGCAATAAAAAAATATGGTAAACGACCCCTTTATAGTCAGGCTCATAATTCCCGGTAATCCAGGTCAGTTATGAGTTTCAGACCGCAGGTTAAAATTTAGGCTAAACCTTGTAAGTATATTCCAAGCCAATTCGTTTACATATGACATTACACATATATGTATTAAGAACTCTCGCGTACTATGATAGGTTTGATCAGATAAACAAGATTAGAGATATATATTGTCGTCCCGATGGATTTGAAATGTCGTTTTCGCGCGTGCCATACGAGATCACAATAGGAGGCTTAGTTAAGGATTGGGTAGGTAAAAAATTAACAAATGAAGATTAGTATCTACAAAACCGTAAACATTAGGGGGCAAAGAAATAAAAAAGGAGGGGAGAGGGGGAAGGAAGGAGTATATACAAAGTAAGGGAGCTCTCAATCACACGTACAAAATCAAACATACAGATAAACTTAAGTGGCAGTAAATGACACATTCGCACACTCACTCGCGGTAATCAAGGTAAAAATAAAAACTAACAGTGACTCACACAATCACTCACTCACTCAGGTTTGTATACAAAATACAGTCACCTTCGTGAGTTCAATCACACACTCACAAGCAGGGTTTACGATGATATCTCCAACGCCAGTGACCAGTCATACACGCAAGAAAACATAATAAAAGAGGGGGATAGTAAATAACTAAAGTAAATAATTCCTTTGCCCCCTAATGGTTACGGATTTGTGGATACTAATCTTCATTTGTTATTTATTACAGCCGTAGATACGTTCTTTTCATTGTTAGGTAAAAAATTGTTGGAGTATTATGTAGTGGATGATGCATGTTTTTTTATTGCTAACCTATGCATGCTAGGAAAATATAGATAAATATATTTAGAGAAAACCTCTAACCAATTCACTTCTAACCAATAATCACTTCGTTACATGTAGACAGTATCCATGTTGTTCCCCGTGACTCTTACGCCTAACATGTTTCCATGTAGTAGTATCATTGTATCTCTTATCTAGTTGCATGTCAGTAGTGCTTGTTTGGTGGTTTTCACCTTCTGCCACACACCCTCGCGGTGGCTTTCCGGGTATTACGCAGATGTAGATGCAGTGTTACTATGTCGTTATTACCAGGGAAGGCGATCGACAAATAGGGACATTTGCAGTAAAATGTACATATAAATAGGTGACGAGACGGTTGTAGGTAGGATGTTTGGGGGCGTAGGATTGCAGAAGAACAACCAGAAATATCTCATCTATATAATACCCTGCAAGCCACCATAAAGGTGTGTGGCAGGGGGGAAATATCTGTGTGACATTTGCGGTACGACAATCTATATCTCCAATCTTGTTTATCTGATCAAACATAGCATAATGCTCAATGGGTTCTTAACATATATTTAACATCATCTGTAACCAGCTTCGAATTTACTTAAAAGTTAAGGATATATTTTAACCTACTTCCTGATAGTAATTCCCATCCTAGTCCTTCTATTTAAACTCGTCAAACATACACAGTTATCATAATGGACTTTAACAATTCTTGCTGATCTACGTTGCACACGCTCTAATTCCTTTATCATACCTTCCCCATATGGATCGCATATACTATCAGAATATTCTAAATGAGACCTGACAAGTGTAATACATCTTCTTTCTCGTACTCTCTCATCGTATTCGCATAGAACCACTTTTACGAATCCTAATCTGCGGTTTGCTACACTAGTTATTTCCCTGATGTGTTTCCCCCATGCCTTCAGTGATGATGACGCCCAAGTATTTAATAGATTCTGTGTTGGATATTTTCTAGCACAGAGCACTAAGTAGATGAAGTTGTGTTAAGTCGCTCTTCATCCACATCTATATCTAAATAATACCCTGCGAGCCACCACGAGGGTGTGTGGCAGGGGGAATTCAAACCAAACATGCACCACATGTCATGCATAAAAAGTATTGGTAAGAATAAACTAGTCAGTAGGTACTTCACAATTTAAAAAAAATTAAGAATACCAAAGCAAGGATTCAATATTATGCTGTTAGTTGGGTTTTCTTAAAGTCCTTATACCATCTACATCTACATAATACCCTGCAAGCCACCATAAAGGTGTGTGGCAGGGGGTGAACTCTCACCAAACATGCACTACATATCATGCATAAAATTTGTAATTAAAAATTAAAATAACAAAGCATGCATGCAAAAACATGCTGTTAGTTGGGTTAGCTTTAAGTCCTTATACCAACATGCAGCTACCAATGTTATCCATTGCTACACTCGTACTGGATACATTTACCGTTATTCATATCCCTAATAGTACGAGGAAAAAAGGACATTTTGAATCTGTCAGTTCTGCAATCAATTTCTCTAATTTTGTGATTATGGTCCAGTCTACCATAGTAAGTTGGGGTCCGCAAAATATTTTTAACACCATCACTGAAAATATGGTCTTGGAATTTATTTAAGAGATTAAGTCTAAATTTCAACCTGCGTTCTGACAATGATTCCCAATTTAATTCATTTAATAGACTGGTTAAACTATCTAACTGGTGATAATACTAACTTGGTAACTAATGGTGCAACTATCCATGCTATCCATTGATACACACGTATTAATGCTATTGGATATATTTACAACGATTCATAACCCTAATCGTACGAGGAAAGAAAGACATTCTAAATCTGTCAGTTCGGCAATCAATTTCTCTAATTTTGTGACTATGGTCCAGTCTACCATAGTAAGTTGGGATTCGTTAAATATTTTTAACCTCATCAATGAAAATATTATCTTGGAATTTATTTAAGAGATTAAGTCTAAATTTTATCCTACGATCGAAAATGTTTTCTGGTTAGACGTAGGGGACTACGGGGACTACCAAGTGGGGACTACCGATTTTCCGTTTCTCTCCTCCGTTTCTTTAAACTAATCCATCCCCTGTATTCCAAACCGTTGGACAATACATATTATATTATGTGTTCGTATCTGGTTGGATGCCATTTTACAGTGGGATCGGAAAAGATTATCGATTGAGAGCGACAATATTTCACCTCGTTTCGCCAAAGAATTAGAGGAAAGAAAAAAACGAAGGAAATATATCGGCTGATCCCATGATATACAGCGACAAGTTATTCTGGCCAAAAGGTCAAGAGTTTAAGAGATGGCCGTGTCGAATGCACGCACGGAATAAATTCTCACGGAATTAATAACCATTGATGCAGACATTCTGACGGTAAAAGAAAATTGTAAATGGCCATGAAAAACTTCCTAAATGTTCCCTTACACTGGATACGACTCCTGTGTCACGTGCTGACCTCGCTGAGTTACACGCTGTACCTATGAATCTTAATCCCTATGACCTCAATGAGTTACACGTGGTACCTATCGTACCATCGTTTTGGAAAAAATGATAGTCCTAAAAAATAATCTCCTCCCAGCACTTACAAAATAAGTAATAATGAATCAACAAACGTGGAATCCATTAAATATCTGGGAATAGGACTGACACATGATCTTTCCTGGGATAAACATAACGTGAAATAATTGGTCAAGCTAATCGTAAACTGGGATTCATCAAAAGAGTACTGGGCAAATGTGTCGATCTTGTACGAGAAATTAGCAACTTTTCCCTTGTTAGACCTCATTTGGAATACGCTGCCAGTGTATGGGATCCCTACGAAATCGGCGTAAATAATGAACTTGAACGTGTGCAGCGAATATCGGCAAGATTTGTAAAGGGACGGTACGATAACCATATTGGCGTAACCAGTCTATTAAATGAATTAAATTGGGAATCATTGTCAGATCGTATGTTGAAATTTAGACTAAATCTCATAAATAAATTCCAAGATAATATTTTCACTGATCACGTTAAAAATATTTAGTGATCTCCAACTTACTATGGTAGACTGGACCATAATCACAAATTTAGAGAAATTTATTGCCGAGCAGACAGATTCAAAATGTCCTTCTTTCCTCGTACGATTAGGGATATGAATCGTTGTAAATATATCCCATAGTATAAAAACGATATATCAATGGATAGAATAAGTAAATGCATGTCGGTATAAGGACTGTAAGCTAACCCAACATACAGCATGTTTGCTTTGCTATTTTTATCTTTGTTTTTAAATTGTGAAATTTAGTCTAGAATATAATTGGTAATCCTTTTTATCCATGAAATATTATGTATGCTTGTTGTGAATTCACCCCCTGCCAGACACCTTTATGGTGGCTTGCAGGACGTCTACGTCTACATAATACACTGCAAGCCGCCATAAAGGTGTGTGGCAAGGGGTACCTTGCAGATGGAGATGTATGTGATTAAATTTCAGCATGTCGGCTGTTCATGGAACACTCTCATTTATATTTCAGCCTCCGGGTTCTGAGTACGTAATGCGATCCTATTCGAAGCCTTACGCAGGGGCGCGACAATTCCTCGCAACTAGTCTGCTCCCTTCCCACTGTCTATCCCCTCAGGTACCTTGGAGTGTGGCACCCTCGCCCCTTTCCCCGCAACCATTCCAGGGGGCCTATTCTGTAAAGTCGAAAGAATTTCGGCTCATATGGAGAGTCGTGGGTCACCGCGACGAACGATTCGCGAACATCGTTCACCACCGAAATGACGTATAACAGTTGACTGTTATCCAACGTTATGTTTATCCAGCGCGCCATTATTACAATGGAAGGAACAAGCTGAGGTAATTAACATTAGTTAATCAACATGACTTACTGTTGATGTTTGTAATCAATCTATTCGCTTTAAAATGTAACAATATATGCTGGTATGGAATAACGGCGGACTTATTAAGAAAGTGAAACTTCTGAAAATTGAAAGTGATTACACCTTAAGTGATTACACCTTTGGAATTAAATCACGAAATGTTTTGGTTTTATCAATTGATTTTGTCGACAGCTTCTGTAATGATATTGTTTTCTCGAGTGAATCATTACATCTTCGTGCATGTATTCCTCCGTCCGCCTATGTTTCTATTTATATAGTACATTGATTTGGAATGGTTGATATCACAGTAGCAGATAACAAATATAGAACAACCGTTCAATATCCTGCGATAATGTACGCGTCCGAAGACCAAAGGACGTCTACATATACCCTGCAAGCCACCATAAAGGTGTGTGGGAGGGGGAGATAGCCACACAGGGGGGACGTCCATACTATTTCAGAATTTGTCGGTAGAGTACAACCACACAAAGAAAGGTACTCGTACAAAACAATTGCCAGCATAATGAGATTTGCTCAAACAATGTGATTTCCAACATGATACCATCTCTCTCTATAATGTGGATCGCCCCCGCAGTAGCATTAAAATATTACGTAGAAGTTTTACACGAATAAAAAACTTATACCTATGTCTAGTCCACTCGACAATTTTTAATCAACATTAAACAAAAACATTGCATGGCGACAATTGAAAACAAAACAAATAGTTTTATATACCTCTAACTGTATAAGCGGCAAGGAAACGGAGACATGAAAGATTTAATCATTAGCTAGAATTAGATACATTCTCACCTTGTATCCTTATCTTGGGTGTTTTCAAGTCTGTTTCCGCACTAATAGGCGCTTCAGACCGGGAGGAAAGGTATAAGGATAGGGATGGAAGGGAAGGGGTCTGAAGCCGGAAGTAGGGATGGGCAGAAATAACCGGTTATATCCATAACCGGTTATTTACCCTAGGTTAATCGAAAATAACCGGTTATTTTTCCGATCAGGTTAACCTGAGTACTCGGTTATTTTTTTGCATAACCGAAAAATAACCTTAATATTTTTCGTCAAAAATGTTGGATGTTGGCACTCTGTCGGTAGACACTGGTTCTACTTGCACTCAAGGCAGCTTATTGTAAGTACATCACCCAGGACGAAAAAGCTATTAGTAATTTTATAACCGAGTACTCATAACCTGAGCGCAAGGAGGCTACAAGGAGTCTAATATAATATTCATGCCTGATCGAAATAACCGAAAGACCGCATTCTGTTGGAGAGCTCTGGAACTGCTAGCTCGGCAACAAACGCATTAGCGTCGGTTAAAAACCGGTTATAGGTTATATTTTATAACCGAGTACTCATAACCTGAGCGAAATAACCGAAAGCCCGCACTCTGTAGGAGAGCTCTGGAACTACTTGCTCCTTAGGCAACAAACGCATTAGCCTGGTCGGTTAAAAACCGGTTATAGGTTATATTTTATAACCGAGTACTCATAACCTGAGCGAAATAACCGAAAGCCTGTATCCTGTCGGAGAATCATGGAAATAAAGGTGTTGATATTCACCGCCATGAGTAAACCCAAGGCTCAACGTTGAAAGTGAAACATTTATGCATTGTTTTAATTCGTGATGGCAACAGGTCGTAATTTTCAACATACAAAATATCGTGAATATCCTTTGGAGTTACCCAGGTATTTCGGCGAGGGTTCTGAACTGAATATCTTACAGTAGAAGCCACCGGCCGCTTATTTTCAAATTTAATATCACGTTAACATACCCGTTATATTATTTTCTACTGATACATATACCTGATTAATTCTAAGGTAAGAAGAGTTATTATCAAATTGCCTGACTTCGTAAAATAAACCTTCGGCAAGTGACTTGGCCAGGGTATAAGTCTTGGTTTGGTGGTTCCCCTCTAATTTTTTCCTCTTATAAGACTATATTTCCTCTTATAAGAATATATTCGTGAGTCGAAGGGGGAGTTTCGGGAAAATGAGCATGAAATTATGATTAGCATTACTTATGTTATTTTTCATATAATAAGTGGTAAAAATTCCGAAGATGTTATTTGGTCTCGAGCAGTTACGGCACTAACGTGATGGGCGAAAAATGCACTTGTATGTCCACTGCAACTGCATCCCATTTATTTTCTTTGGTTCCGCGGTAATCTGCCTTTAAATAAAATGTATTATTTATGTTGCAGTAATTGCGAGCGTTATAAATGATAAGGAAAATACAATTACATTAGGTAATTAATAAATATCAGTATTTTACGCAACCTCTTCCACCCCCCCCCCCCCCCCCCCCCCCCCGCTTGCACGATGGCCATGTTTCGGTTATGCTACAGGTTATAAAACCTAAAAATAACCGGTTATTTTCCACAGGTTTTAATACTCAAGTACTCATTCTGTTTAAAATAACCGGTTAACCCAACACCGGTTTTTTTCTCATAACCGCCCATCCCTAGCCGGAAGCAATAAGGCCCTTGTATCCCGCGCGATAAATATCAACAGTGTCGTCTGCTACAATCGAAGCTTCTATCGGTGCCCACCGCGATAGCAGCGCCTGCTCGCCAGAAAATATTTGGCGGCGGATTATGAACGAAATGATCCGCAAAATGATACGACTCCGTCGCCTTGAGCCGGAGCGACCGTCGAAGCATCAAGGGAGCACGGTTTGTACTACAAACTATGACGTTTTTTCCATATGTGGGTATTGTTGTGACGTCGGAATCTCGAATTCGACTTTACAGAATAAGGCCCCAGGAACTGTCTTGCCCCTCTCCCCCAGCTAATAATCCCCTGCCAACTAACCCTGCTCACGTCGCCTCGCAACCGGCTAGACTGGCCATTCTTCGTCCACACCCTCCTGCCCCCGAGATCCCCATTTTGCGCTGATCCTCCCGTTATGAGGGGAGCGCACCTCAAATGTTTCCCTTAATAATCGTCGCGACGAGAGCCAGGCGCCTAAGTTTTTTTTACAGCAAACGAGCGTGAACGCAGGCGACTGAATTCTCGAAACAACTTTCACCTCTTTTGTGGTCTTTATCTCGCACGGACTCGTGACCACTTCGTCTTGAAGGGTGTCTGTCTGTCTCCTTAGTCATCGTCTTAAGGTGTGTGGCGAGGCTGACAATACGGTCTGGTACCTGATTATTTTGGCCAAAACTATGCGACGATAGAGATTTTAAAATGCGCACGTTTTTCCTTTTTTTCACTTGCTTTCCCCTTCTGTAAGTCTACATCTACATAATACCCTACAAGCCACCCTTAAAGTGTGTGGCAGGGGGTGAATTCTCACCATACATGCACTACATATCATGCATAAAAAAGGGTTAGTATTTATATACTGTTCCAAGCTACACTATTTAAAAAAGATAAAAATAGTAAAGCAAACTTGCAAAAACATTCTGTTAGTTGGGTTAGCTTCGTGTCCTTATACCAACATGAAGCTACCAATGTCATCCATTGCTACACTCGTATTGGATATGTTTACCGTTATTCATATCCCTAATTGTACGAGGAAAAAAGGAAATTTTGAATCTGTCAGTACGGCAATCAATTTCTCTAATTTTGTGATTATGGTCCAGTCTACCATAGTAAGTTGGAGTTCGCAAAAATATTTTTAACATCATCACTGAAAATATGGTCTTGGAATTTGCTGAAGAGATTAAGTCTAAATTTCAACCTGCGATCTGACAATGATTCCCAATTTAATTCATTTAATAGACTGGTTACGCTAATAAGGTTATCGTACCGCCCCTTTAGAAATCTTACCGATACACCATATAGGTGCGCCATATAGGCGCCATATAGGTGCCGATGCACCACATAGGTGCGGGGCAGGGGATGAATTCACACCAAACATGCAATACATATCATACATAAAAATGATTAGTAATTATATTCTAGTCTACACTTCGCACTTTAGAAAAAAAGATAAAAATAGCAAAGCAAGCATGCAATAACATGCTCTTAGTTGGGTTAGCTTAATGTCCTAATACCAACATGCAACTACCTACGCTATCCATTGACACTCTCGTATTTATGCTATTGAATATATTTAATGCTATTCATATTGTACCAAGTACATAGGTACCTAATTGTACCAGGTAATAAGGACATTTTGAATTTGTCAGTTCGGCTATCAATTTCTCTAATATTGTGATTATGGTCCAGCCTGCCATAGTAAGTTGGATTTCGCAAGTATATTTTAAAGTCATCAGTTAATATATTATCTTGGAATTTATTTAGGAGATTAAGTCTAAATTTCAAGCAGCGGCCTGACAATGATTCCCATTTTAGTTCATCGAACAGACTGTTTAAAACTGTATACTGAGGTAAGCCAGTTAGTCTATCAGTTTATTTTGCAGTGATATTGCATGCCATGACATAAAAAGAAGATAGTTACTCCTCTACCAATGTCTATTTTAATTACTAACTATATTTCTACTTTCACCCGATTCTGTAAGCACTAATTCCGCTTAAAACTATTTATGATAATACTGTCCTAAATTTAGTAGCGAAACTTTATTTGATCATTAATACTCCTTTACAGCATAACATGAACACTTATTCAATCTTTTGAAAATCAGCTTTAAAAAAAAACGGCAATTCAATGCCACCATAATTGAATAAATTAAGAAAATACAATATGGTTGTTTTATCTCTCCCCATTAAAACATCATCAATTTGTTTGAATTATTTTCAAAGAAACTCAGAATGAATTGGTGATATAATAGGCGATAAAATAAGGGAGTGAATTATCACCATATCTGTATTACTTACATGCCAATAACGTGAAAGTTACTACGCTACTACCTGCCACACCCACTTACGTAGATGTAGGTACTACTTTATGAAAACATGTTAAATATGAATTCACGAAGCACGTTCATGTTGGTGTAAGGACTTCAAGCCAACCCAACTAACAGAATATTTTTGAATGCTTACTTTGCAATTTTTATCTTTTTTTGTGAAGTTTAGACTAGAATGTAATTACTAATCATTTTTATGCATAATATGTGGTGAATGTTTGGTGAGAATTCACCCCTTGTTACACACGTTTATGGTGGCTTGCAGGGTATTATGTAGATGTAGATGAAAACAAACTGGTTATGAAGAGTCACCCCCTACCACACACCTTCGCGGTGGCTCGTAGGGTATCACGTGAATGTAGATGTAAATTCATTGCAGATTTTATGACATTAACGAGCCTCAACAATGATGTATTTATGACGTCACGGCCTTAAAATACCAAAATTTTATGTTAATGAATTGGGATTTGTCGATGCCCAGACGTTGTAACCTCGTTACCGTCGATGCCGTCAACAATACGTAATAAGAGACTGGCTCCATACGGAATAAGGCCCCAGCCAATCTATTCCAAAACGTTACTACTCGCTTCCCTAACTCACGTCCAGTGTCTTTCGCTTGTCGTAAAGGTTTTTGCCAGCCCGCGAGGACGGGAGTCACGTGGCCGTATCCCTCGCTACGGAGCGGTCATCGTTAACAGTCTGCGTGAGGAGGTTTGCGGAAGCAAGACGACATAACATTCGGAAGGGGGAAGTAAGGCGTGACAGGATACGACAATCATGCGAGAGAGTTTAAAACGGTCAAACAGAGCGAGGTTGGTGCCTTCGGGATTTCATTTGACATAACCGCAAAGGTAACTCCGAATAGGGTAAGGTGGCTGCAATATCGAGCCCGTGGAAGGCATATTTCAGCACTGTGTGACGAACATGCAAATCCCTTTATTTCCATATTCAGTCGCGGGTAATCTGCGAGTCTTCCCGACGTCACAAGACGTGCAGCAGCTGACGCAAGAGCTACTGCGTCACTCCTATTTCAATCCATCGGCGTTTCTCCAACATGAACAGCCAGGGTTCAGCCAACTATTTGAAATGAAGATGACAATGTGTCTGTAGCGAAGGATTTCTATGCGACTGATAATTGGTGTGCTACTTGGCAGCAAGAATTAAATTTGAAGAAATGCGCGGTAATGAACTTTTAAAAAAGGAATACATTACCCGAAAATAATTACCTATTACATCTACATCTACGTAATATTACGTAGGGTGTATACCCTGCGAGGTATATAGGGTATATAGGGTATATTAGGGTATATACCCTGCGAGCCACCACGAGGGTGCTACTAGGTACATTAAATAAAATATCTAACGTAGAACCTATTAAATACTTAGGTGTGACCGGTGTGACATCACTGAAGACATGCATTGGGGAAAACTCATCAGGGAAATAACAAGTTTACCAAACCGTAGATTAGGATTCGTAAAAAGGGTTCTACTAGTACTAGTAGTAGTCTACTAGCAGGCAAATTCGATGAGTGAGTACAACAAAGATGCTACGTTTGTGCAATGGTCAGACCTCATTTAGAATATGCCGCTAGTATACATATAGGATCCGTAGGAGGAAGGTATGATGAAGGAATTAGTGCGTGTGGAAAGGAGATCAGCTAGATTTGTTAAAGGCCGTTATGATAATCGTAATAGTGTAACGAGTTTAATAGAAGAACTAGGATGGAAATAACTACCAGAACTCAGGTTAAAATTTAGGCTAAACCTTATAAGCAAATTTGAAGCTGATTTGTTTACAGATGATGTTAGATATCTATTAAGAACTCGTGCGTGTCTTGCTGTTTGATCAGATAAATAAGATTAGAGATATAGATTGTCGTAACGAAAGATTTTAAATGTCATTTTTCTCGGGTACCATAAGAGAGCACAATGGGCAGCATAGCAAAGGGGTAGGTAGGTAAAAAATTGTTGGAGTAGTCTGCAGTATAGGAAGAATGTATTAATATTGCTAATCTATGCATGCTAGGGAAATGCAGATAAATATATTTAGGGAAAACTTTTCTAACTCGTAATCTCTTCGTAACTTTGTAGACAGGCAACTGCTGTGCCGTCACGATTTTCGCTCTACAATTGCTTGAACATGTCGAAGGGTGCGTCGACTAGTTAGTTAATTATTCGTAGGAGCTGACAGAAAGCTGACATAATTTGTGCCGCATAGATTAGATGAAAATCCTAGTATGTGGAAGAGAGAAGCTTAATATAGTAGTCACACTGAGAGGGCAGAAATTAGAACAAGTGGATTCCTTCACCTATCTCGGAAGTACCATCACGTGAACGGAAGAAGTACTACGGACATCAAGGGAAGAATAGCTCAAGCTAAGAAAGCATTCATGAGGAAAAGACAACTGCTCTGATCAAAGAAGATAGGACTACAGACGAGGAAACAGTACGTGAAAACATTTGTGTGGAGCGTGGCTCTCTATGGATCAGAAGCATGGACCATCGGAAAAGTAGATCAGAGAAGACTAGAAGCTTTCGAAACCTGGTGCTGGAGGAGACTGATGAAGATCAAATGGAGGGATAAAATAAGAAATGAAGAGGTACTTATACAGAAGAGTAGAGGAGGGCAGGACACTATGGAACACTACAGAGAAAAGAAGAACCAGATGGATTGGTCACACCCTCAGACACAATGGACGTAACCAGTCTATTAAATGAATTGAAATGGGAATCATTGTCAGATCGCAGGTTGAAATTTAGACTTAATCTCTTCCACAAATTCCAAGGCAATATTTTCAGTGATGATGTTAAAAATATTTTACGAACCCCAACTTACTATGGCAGACTGGACCATAATCATAAAGTTAGAGAAATTGATTGCCGAACTGACCGATTCAAAATGTCCTTTTTCCCTCGCACAATAAGAGATACGAATAACGGTAAATATGTCCTATCGGAGAGTAGCAATGAATAGCATTGGTAGCTGCATGTTGGTATGAGTACTTAAAGCTAACCCTACTAACAGAATGTTTATGCATGCTTTCTTTGCAATTTCTATCTTTTTTAAATAGTGTAGTTCTGACTACTATATTAATACTATTCCTTTTTTATGCATGATATGTAGTGCATGTTTGGTGAGCAATCACCCCCTGCCACACATCCTTGTGGTGGCTTGCAGGGTATTATGTAGATGTAGATGTAGATGAATGGATTCGTGAAGAATATAACTGAAGGAAAATGGAGCGAAAAGTCCCAAGAGGAAGGCCAAGGGATAAATACATACGTCTACATCTACACGATACCCTGCATGCCACCGTGAGGGTGTGTGGCAGGGGGTGAAGATCACCAAGCGTGCACTACTACATCTACATCTACACGATACCCTGCAAGCCACCGCGAGGGTGTGTAGCAGGGGGTGAAGATCACCAAGCATGCACTATAGACATGGAAACAAGCAACTATAGGGTCTCATGCCACTAGATTGTTAGAATCTATACTTAGTATTTAAGGGGTTAATACATGCATCATGCACTACAGACTACTCTAAAATATTTCCCCTACCTATCCCTTTGCTATGCCGCCTATTCTGTTCTCTTATAGCACGGGGGAAAATGCCATTTTGAATCTATCAGTACTACAATCTATCTCTCTAATCTTTTTTATCTGGTCGAATCTACCATAATACGCTGGTGTTTTTACTATGTGCCTATCATATTCAATAAAGCTATCCGATTGGAATTTCTCTAATAGATTTAATCTGTACCTTAACCAACGCTCTGATAATGACTCCCACCCTAATTCTTGTATTAATGCTGAAAACACAGGACAAATAAAGAAAAAAATACATAGGAAGAACTACCAGGAAGTAAGCCAACTAGCATTAGATAGGGTAGGATGGAGGACTGCAGTCAACCAATCTTATGATTGAACGACCAGTGAAGATTAGGTGGGTATTTTATTAAGAAGTGGAGGGAGGGTGGAAAGAAATCCGGCTGTTGATATTAGCCCACCATAAACAACAGGCGCCAATGGGTCTACGGTTATACGTCACAACCGTCGAACGGAGTACTGCACTTGAAGTATGTACCTTAAGCACATTAGTCAAGTAGGAGCAAGTAAACCGATGTCGAAATCTCTGACACATTTGGCTCTCAAACCCGAGCCTTTAGGATGGGAAGCCAGTAGGTAATCTCGCCACCACAACAACCCGACCTCAAGGGCACATTATTAGGAAAAAATATGAAAATTGGATATGGAGATATTAATTAAAAAGGCTCCTTCTCCTCTTCCCGTCTACTTGTACAACACTATGGCAACGTTATTTGTTAATTGGTCATGAACCTTTGCAGTTTTGAACTCCTAGACATGTCCTGTTTCTAGGAGTTTGAATATAACTGCAACCTCGAAAAAATTGAGAGGGAAAAAATATGTTCATACTAACATATGCTCTAATATGCTTGAATTGCGATTTTATGCTTGCATGCGAGGATGTCCTAAAAAGAGTGGGAAAAAGAGAAGTCTTCTGAATGCCCTAAGATGAAGACGGTACAACTAAATCGGCCACATCATGAGACATAATGGCCTGATGAAGGCAATCGTTGAAGTACAAGTGGACGAGTAGAATGGCAAAGGAAGGCATCGAGTGAGATATTTATGGAACAAGTGATGAAGGATGTGAAAGAGAAGAAATACGTAAATACGAAGAGATTAGCCGATAGAGTGTAGCTGTATTGACGCAGCTCTACACATTCAGTATAAAGCTGCGTGAATGAGATCCGAATGAATAGGTTTGATCAGAGAACTAGACAGTGTGCAGCGTAGAGCAGCTAGGTTCGCTAAAATGTGTTACGATAGGTTGAGTAGTGTTTCAGAATTAATACAAGATTTAGGGTGGGAGTCATTATCAGAGCGTAGGTTAAGGTACAGATTAAATCTATTAGAGAAATTTCAATCGGATAGCCTTACTGAATATGTTAGGCACATATTAAAAACACCAGCGTATTATGCTAGATTCGACCAGATAAAGAAGATTAGAGAGATAGATTGTCGTACTGATAGATTCAAAATGGCATTTTCCCCCCGTACTATAAGAGAACAGAATAGGCAGCATAGCAAAGGGATAGGTAGGGGAAATATTTTAGAGTAGTCTGTAGTGCATGATGCATGTATTAACCCCTTAAATACTATAGATACTAACAATCTAGTTGCATGAGACCCTATAGTTGCTTGTTTGCATGTCGGTAGTGCATGCTTGGTGATCTTCACCCCCTGTCACACACCCTCGCGGTGGCTTGCAGGGTATCGTGTAGATGTAGATGTCAAACCATCTCAGGATTGCTGACTAATGATGCTCAATTGCGATGAATCTACTTATCTTTGATACAATATGATAATCTTGGCTGCAACAAGATTTTCGATTTAATGACTAATTGTGCAGTACTTACGAGATAAAATATTTAGGTAAATCATCTACATAATAATACCCTGAAAGCCACCACAAAGGTGTGTGGCAGGGGAAAAGTATAGTTATACCTAAGTATAAAGTTGGAAGTTCTTATGCAAGTGAATCATGTAGTGGAAGGTACAATTTATAGAGAAATTATGCGGGCGTAGCCGCTAGCATATCTCTTCGGGCAGGATCGTAGATTGCATCCAAAATCGACATGGTCTGCTCCTCTTTGAGATATTGGACATTTGCATGATAAAAAGGTTCCAGAGCCTCATCCGAAGGGTGAATATTGGTTTTTTGGGAGTCGCGTGAGTTCAGCGGGGAAGAATTTTTATCAGGACTTCCACCAGGAGGCAGTGGAATTCCAAATGCGCCCAATTATATTGTGCTATCCTAATTGAATAATCTAACTCTATGAGTCAATTGGAGCTTTTATTATGTCTATAGTGCATGCTTGGTGATCTTCACCCCCTGCCACACACCCTCGCGGTGGCTTGGAGGGTATCGCGTAGATGAGATGTTAGGCATATATTAAAAACAACAGCGTATTGTGCTAGATTCGACCAGATAAATAAGATTAGAGAGATGGATATAGTTAACTAACTGTATGAGCCAATTGGAGATAAATAAACAGTCGTGTGCTTGGCAACCACGAGGTCGCCACCCGGCATTAGCACCGGGAAAATAAACATTCCTCACTTGGAATACGCTGCCAGTATATGGCATCCTCACGAAATAAGTTTACATTATGAACTAGAGCGTGTGCTACGAAAATCTGCAAGGTTGGCAAAGAGACGGTATGGTAACTATATTAGCGTAATCAATCTACTAGATGAATTAAAATGGGAATATTTATCAGTTCGTAGGTTAAAATTAAGACTTAATCCCTTAACTGAATTCGAAGATAATATTTTCAATGATGAGGCTAAAAATATTTGCGAACTCCAACTTACTATGGTAGACTGTACCATGATCATAAAATTAGAGAAATTGGCTGCCGAACCCACATATTCAAATTGACCTTCTTCCCTCGTACAATACCGATATGAATAGCTTCAAATATATTCAATAGTACATATAGAAGTGCATCAATGTTTAATGTATGTAGTTGTTGGTTGGTATAAGGAGTTTACTTCTACAACTTTGCAATACCCTGCAACCGTACCGCGAAGGTGTGTGGCAGGGGAATCACCAGGTAACTTTAAGCTTTTCACATTTTGATGAATCTCAAAAAAACTGCAATTTACTTAATTAATGTTTATGGTGTCCTAAGAGGAGGAAAAAAATACGACCCTGCCAGGATTCGAACCTGGAATCTTCTGATCCGTAGTCAGACGCGTTATCCGTTGCGCCACAGGGCCAGATAGTATATCTATATCCGTATCATAAGGAAATCATTGGAGTTTGATAAAGTCATCAATGACGAAAAAATCGACTTTAGACAGTATACTAGAGAGAATGACAGGTAAGTTTTATGAAAACGGATAACGATAACCACACGTAAATATCGTTTCTATTATAGTAACAACTTTTCTTTCTTTGCCCCAATTTTCACGGTATTTTTAAGGATATACTCCCCAAATACTGTGATTTACTCCCTTTAAGAGAGGAAGAGCAAGAAAAAAATGGCAATAATGTTTCTGACTGGTACAAACACGACGTAGAGAAAAGATAACACGTCTTATCTTTTCTCCACGTCGTCTCTCTTCTCTTATGTACATACACGTTGCTCTCTCCTTGACTATTGAAAACGACAGGTTTCTAAACGCAGCGCTTAATAGATACAAAAGGAATTAGGACAGAGTTAAATATGGTGTATGCCCTTCTAAGTAACTGATTAAGCATTTAATTGAAGAATGTTTGTTCGGGTCCAAAAAATTTGCCGCCACCCAATCACAATTAATTGTGAGATTTCATTTCCTAAAAGCGAAAAGATTTTACCATCACTGGAACATATATTAAAACGCATAAAACTTCTTTTAAATTGCACAGGGTTTTTCCGACCTATAAAATGCTGATGATATGGCACAGTCAGCACCATGCTATAGAATAAGAAAGTATGCAACACAAGAATATCGGGTTATATCTTTAATACTGATCTCACTGAATGTCACAGCTTATGAATAAACACGTGTAAAATTATGAATTAAGCTCCAGAAACTACTTTGTTCAGAAAACTGCAAACCTTATACTTAATTTCGTCTGGGGTTATAGGGAGACAAAGGAGGATTTGGACATCGGGCTCCGACATTGTGACGTCAAAGAAAAATTCGATTTTCCCATATTTGAGAGCCGAAAAGTGACGTCAAAATTACGCCATTGTTCCCTTCGACTGTTCGGTAACGTTCTTCTGAATATGTCTCCCCTCCCAAGCCTTCGGACTCCCTGATATTCCTTCCTTACGCCTTCCTATGCTTAACTGTATGCTCCTCCCAGTGAATACTGAACTTAAAGACACTCCCTCCTCGTGTCAAAGGGGAGGAAGGAAGACAGAGACAGAGAAGACTTGTCTTCTTATTCATCCGCGCACGCACTTGACCAAGGTCACTCACTCACATTGAGTCCCTCCTTCGAAGGAGCTTGAAGGGGAAGGAGAAGGAAAGAAAGGGAGAGAGAGGAAGGAGGGGAAAATGAAGGAAGGAAGGAAGGTGGGGCGGAGTTGTGGGTGGAATCGAAAGATGGGAAGGGGAAGGATGGGTCGGAGATTGGAGTCGACCCTCTTTTAAGAAACCCACAGCCGCATGACGACACTCATATAAACAAGTGAGTTACGCCCAAGCGAGAGAGATCGGGTAAATTCTGTGAAGGGGGACTTGTGTTTCGCTCCCGTATTCAACCGAGCGCTTGGGACTCATTCATTCCATCATGGCTGCGCAGCGTTCAATTTAAAGCGACCGGTTAGATGCATCCAAGCTCGTGTTTTTGATGTGATGCATGCAAGGAGGATAATATTCGTGGATGCATGCATGCGTCTAAGTGTTTATCATCATCATTATCAGAGCGTAGGTTAAGGTACAGATTAAACCTATTAGAGAAATTTCAATCGGATAGCCTTACTGAAGATGTTAGGCACATATTAAAAACACCAGCGTATTATGCTAGATTCGACCAGATAAATAAGATTAGAAAGATAGAATGTCGTACCGATAGATTCAAAATGGCATTTTTTCCCCCGCACTATAAGAGCACAGAATAGGCAGCATAGCAAAGGGATAGGTAGGGGAAATATTTTAGAGTAGTCTGTAGTGCATGATGCATGTATTAACCCCTTAAATACCTACTATAGATACTAACAATCAAGTTGCATGAGACAATATAGTTGCTAGTTTGCATGTTAGTAGTGTATACTTGGTGATCTTCACCCCCTGCCACACACCCTCGCGGTGGATTGCATGGTATCGTGTAGATGTAAATGAAGTGTTTCCCTGCGAGCCGCCGAAAGGGTACATGGCAGGCGGTGACTAATCCCTACGCACGCAAATAAAGAAAGAACACTACTTACTCAGAGATTGTGGTAGTATTTTTTTACATGCATGAATAGTGTTAACGGTTCTATCTGATTGATAATGAGTGCCTGCTGATGGTTCACCCCTTGCCACACACCATTGCAGTGGTTTGCAGGGCATTATGTAGATGTAGATAATTTCCATGTGGGACTGACACTGCAAAGTCCACTTTTAACGTAACACGACTGGAGACTTGCTACGTTTTATGCTAGTTTCGACCAGATAAAAAAGATTAAAGAGACAGGTAGTCGTTTATACATTTCATCTACGTCACCTTTAAGCCACCACTATGGTGTGTGGCAGGGAGTGAAGATCACCAAACATCTACATCTGCACAATACACTGCAAGCCACCGCGAGGGTGTGTGGCAGGGGAACATGCACTATTGACATGCAACTAGGATATTCAATGGAAACATGCTAGACAATAGGGTCACGTGCAGCTAGATGGTTAGTATCTACATAATAAGAAAGAGATAATTGGTTGTGATTACATGCATCATGCACTACAGACTACTCCGACTATATTTCACCTACCTATCCCTTTGCTAAACTGCCTATTGTTCTCTCTAATGGCACGCGGGAAAAATGACATTTTAAATCTATCGGTACGAAAATCTATCTCTCTAACCCTGTGCATCTGATCAAGCCTAGCAAAATACGCAGGGGTCCCCAGTATATATCTAACGTCATCTGTGAACAAATTGGTTTCTTAACCCAAATCTCAACCTGCGTTCTGATAGCAATCCCCATCCTAGTTCTTCCATTAAAATCGTAACACTTACACAAAGTCGTACCGATTGATTCAAAATATCATTTTATTCCCCGTACCTATCCCTTTGTAATGTTGCCTACTATGTTCTATTATAGCACGGGGGAAAAATGACATTTTAGATACATCGGTACGACAGTCTTTCCCTCTAATTCTATTTATTTGGCCAAAACTACGCGTACCGCGTTTCCGCGTACGATTCGTGATCAGAACGTTAGACATCGCGTAAATCGGTAATAATTATAGAGGTAATATTCAGAGTAGGTCGA
Source organism: Platycnemis pennipes (assembly GCA_933228895.1). Taxonomy (NCBI): domain Eukaryota; kingdom Metazoa; phylum Arthropoda; class Insecta; order Odonata; family Platycnemididae; genus Platycnemis; species Platycnemis pennipes. The sequence continues at coordinate 117,767,406 of OW121853.1, read as the reverse complement.
TAGTATTTTTTTTCTTTTTATTACCTGCATGTTCAAATCAACGTGTGACTCGCATGCAATGCTTTTTTTTGCATTCATGAGTATGTATGAAATTGGTGTCGGGTTTCAAGGCATGCATGGGTGTGTCATGCATGATTGGAATTCGGTAGTTTTCTTCTTTTTTCCCCCAATTACATTTAAAGGAAGAGTGTTTATTGTGTTTGTTTTGTTGTGTTCATTTTTGTTTACTGTGTCATTGATCCTGGTGTGGATGCACCCCCTGCCACACACCCTCGTGGTGGCTTGCAGGGTATGTCGTAGATATAGATATAACTAGCATAATAAGCCGGGGTTTTCAATACGCATTTAAAATCTTCAGACAACGTATTCGTTATACATTTCTGCAGGAGATTTGATCAGTTTTTTTAACCGACGATCTGAAAACGATTCCCAAACTGATTCTTGTATTGATTTTGAAAAGGAAGATGCTATTCAATGCATGCAATTAAACGCATCGCGAATGTAAATATGGAGGACTATAAAGTTCGTGGAGGCGGATTGAAGAAAGCACTGGCCTTTCGAAATGCATTGGATGGTGACAGAAGCTATTTGGAGTCGAGGACGGAAATAATGCAGGTTTAAGTTACGCGCTTGGGAATTCAGCGAATGTGGTCGATGATGAGTCGTCAAGAGACAGCCCTAAACCTTTTCACTAAAGTGGTCGGTCACCTCAGACAATGACCCTATTAAGTCTGCATTGCAACCCGTGCTTCACGAGAGCGGACATGATGAAAGATAACACCGACCATCGTCCTTAAAATGAACCTACTCCAGTCCATCCTTATAAGTTTAAAATGACCAGTAAGTTTCGCTATGAACGGAGAGGAAATTTTTGCTCACGGACAATTCTTAAAAACAACTTCGTCAGAGTGATGAAAACATGTCGAAAATAGAGAAAAATGAAATTCAATAGAAAATCAAGTGAAACACATACGTGCCAAGTCGAGCTGATAGAGAAAAATGACAACTCTAGCTGTGACTGGAGTACATACATATACATCTACATCTACATAATACCCTGCAAGCCACCACAAGGGTGTGTGGCAGGGGGTGATTGCTCACCAAACATGCACTACATATCATGCATAAAAAAGGAATAGTATTAATATAGTAGTCAGAACTACACTATTTAAAAAGATAGAAATTGCAAAGCAAACATGCATTCTCTTAGTATGGTTAGCTTTAAGTCCTTATACCAACGTGCAGCTAACAATGTTATCCATTGCTACACTCGTATTGGATGAATTTATCGTTATTCATATCCCTAATAGTACGAGGAAAAAAGGACATTTTGAATCGGTCAGTTCGGCAATCAATTTCTCTAACTTTATGATTATGGTCCAGTCTGCCATAGTAAGTTGGGGTTCGTAAAATATTTTTAACATCATCACTGAAAATATTTCCTTGGAATTTGTTTAACAGATTAAGTCTAAATTTCAACCTGCGATCTGACAATGGTTCCCATTTCAATTCATTTAATAGACTCGTTACGCTAATATAATTATCGTATCGTCCCTTTACAAATCTTGCCGATCTTCGCTGCACACGTTCAAGTTCATTACTTAGACCGATTTCGTAGGGATCCCATACACTGGCAGCATATTCCAAATGAGGTCTAACAAGGGAAAAGTAGCTGATTTCTCGTACATGATCGTCACATTTACCCAATACTCTTTTAATGAAACCCAGTTTGCGATTCGCTTGACCCATTATTTCACGAATGTGTTTACCCCAGGAAAGATCATTTGTCAGTCTTATTCCAAGATATTTAATGGATTCCACGTTTGTTAATTCATTATTACTTATTTTGTAAGTGGTAGGAGGAGAGCTATTCTTTTTCCAAAAATTCATTACAAGACATTTCTTAAAGTTTAATTCTAACTGCCATGTATCACACCAAGTTTCAATTGCTTGTAGGTCAATATTTAAATATTCTTTATCGTTCGGGCATAGAATTTCCCTGTACACTACTGCGTCATCGGCAAATAGACGAAGCTTACTTTTTACCACCTTTTGGATATCATTAATATACAAAAGGAATAGGAGTGGACCTATCACACTACCTTGTGGGACACCCGAAGTGACTTTAATTGCCGCTGAGGAAACACCGTCCAAAACAACCCTTTGAACCCGATCATGCAGAAAATCATTAATCCATGATATAATGTTACTGTCTAACCCATAAGATTTTAACTTCAAGATTAGTTTGCTGTGAGAAACCTTGTCAAAAGCCTTCTTGAAGTCGAGAAATATAGCATCCACTGGAATATTATTTTCGCCAGAAACTAAAATATCGTGGGAAAAGAGAGCAAGTTGGGTTTCACACGATCTGCTCTTTCGGAAGCCATGCTGGACATTGGACAATAAATTCTGGCTATCTAGGTGTCCCATGACTGAACTGACAATTATATGTTCTAGGACCTTGCATGAAATGGATGTGAGGGATATAGGTCTGTAGTTAGATGGCTGCTCCCTATCACCACTTTTAAAAATGGGGGTTACATCGGCTGCTTTCCAGTCCATCGGTACGACGTGTTCGGTCAGGGATTTATTAAATACTATTTCAAGGTAGGGGGAAATTTCGGATGCTAACTCTCTATATACGCGGGAGGGAAACATATACGTATTTTGAAAACGCAACGGAATCGTCTTTTAATTCTTTCCGATGTTACTTCACTCGATTACCTAAGACACTACGTCCACCAAGCTAAACTGGCGTCACTTATATCTACATCTACATAATACCCCGCAGGCCACCATAAAGGTGTGTGGCAGGGGGTGAATTTTCATCAAACATGCACTACATATCATGCTTAAAAAGGATTAGTAATAATATACTAGTCTAAAATTCACGATTTAAAAAAGATAAAAATAGCAAAGCAAGCATGCAAAAACATGCTGTAATTTGGGTTACCTTGTAGTCCTTATACCAACATGTAACCACCTATGCTATCCATCGATACACTGGTATTGGACATATTTACCGCTATTCATATCACTAATTGTGCGAGGAAAATGGGCATTTTAAATCTGTCAGTTCGGCAATCAATTTCTCTAATTTTGTGATTATAGTCCTGTCTACCATAGTAAGTTGGGGTTCGCAAAATATTTAGTTTTAGAGAAGTATCTAGCAAAGGGATAAGTTGGTGAAATATTGTAAGCGTGGTAGCCTTTAGTTGCATGGTAGCCCTGATTTGCATGGCTGCATGGCAGTTGCATGCAAGTAGTCTTGGCAGCTCCTTGTTGCATGTCAGTAGTGCATGTTTGTTGATCCTCACCCCCTGCCACACACCCTCGGGGTGGATTGAAGGGTATTTCGTATATGCAGATCCGTTCATGACTGTCTTGATCAGAAATTATGTCTCAGGACATGTCCAATTGCGTTGTCTCGTCGTCTTTTTAAAGATTTCATTACACTTCTCCTTTTTCCTTCATTGGAACTTCATTTGTTATTCACTCTATCATTTCATCTTCATCATCCTTTTGCGACACCACATTTAACATACTTCCAGTCTAAGATATTGCTCACCATTAATGTCCATCCAGCAATGATGGATAATGCAATAGAAATATAGTATTTCCTTATTTCAAAGCTTATATATCCCATTGTATCATATCCAAATATATATGCTTCCTTAAAGGAAAATATTGATGTCGAAATAAAATACTGATGCCAGTTACATTGTACATGCCATGCACAACTTTAACTTTAGGATTAAATGGCCTGCCTGAAGCTTTAAAATGCATTTATAAACGTGATATTACTTCCTAGGTGTTGTAATAGTGTCGTATCCTTGAAATAATTTAAGAGAACGAAAACTTTCCTAAACGTGCAAACTCAAAGAATAAACAATAGCAAATTGAGAGTTATTGATATTAACTTGGCAACATTGCGACCCTTGAGATCATGCAAACAATGTTATAACTTATTTCTCATGAGCTTTAGACTGTTTGGATTGAAACAGACAAGAGTACAAAATGGAGGAAAGTGTGTCTTGTATGAAAATCAAATTTTACATTGTGAAAAAAAATAAAGTAGGGCCAAACTATGCTTTACGGCGAAATTATATCTTCGATGTGATGTTTTAGGTATGGTTCAGTGAGTTTAGAGTATGAGCAGGCAAAGCGACGCTGACCGTAACAGATTTCCTATCCAGTGCGGCTGCATTTGAAACTGTCGGGAATATCTCGAATAGGTAACTAAGGAGTCACGTATTAGAAGTAAGAATGGTTCGTAAATTTTAGCGAGTTTGAATCGCTCGTAACAATTCCACTCATTGTGTGCACTTGAGTTTTCTCAACCAATTTCGAGCATTGAAGTCGAGGATGGTAGAAAATCACCTTAAATTAAAACACCTAGTGAGATTTTAAAGAGCGATTCAAGCACGCCAGAATTTGCGAACCGTTCGTGTTTTAGCCACGTGACTCCCTGGTTACCTATTCGAGATAATCCCGACGGTTTCAAACACACCCCCACAGGTCACGACTATAGAAGCGAAAGATAGACACTAATCATTTAGTAGCATGCCGTAACAGGAGTGTCAGGTGATGATTCACCCTGTACAATATTTCTCGTCATCTTAGTTTTCACATGGAAATACTCAAGGAAGGAAACTTAAAATTGATATTTACGCTCTCCGCAACCTCTTTTCCTCAAACCTTTATTTCCTCTAGGAGACCCACGCAATAATAATGAATTGAGGAAATGAACTCAGCTGTCTGCCGTCTTAATAGCAAACTAGTGATAGTAGATCGTATCAAAGGTACCAGTGAGGTCATTGTTGTAGGTAAGACATATTTTACGCCTTTTTTTTGCATGTCTGCATTAGCCTCTAAATACAAAACACATGCGCGTGATTTTATCTAGATATCTACATCTACATCTACATAATACCCTGCAAGCCACCATAAATGTGTGTGGCAGGGGGTGAACTCTCACCAAACATGCACTACATAGCATGCATAAAAAAAGGATGAGTACTTTTATAGGTACTGTTCAAAACTACGCTATTTAAATATCATATAATATATCATCTGTACCGTAGAAAAAATGAATTTGGTAATGCATGCCTCGCATGCTGTTGATGTTCAGCGTAACCGGTGTATTAAATGAACTAAAATGGAATACATTATCAGACCGTAGGTTGAACTTTAGACTTAATATCTTAAATAAATTCCAAGACAGTATTTTCACTGATGACGTTAAAAATATTCTGTGACCTCCAACTTACTATGGTAGACTGGACATTAATCATAAAATTAGAGAAATTGATTGACAAAATGTCTTTCTTTCCTTGAATAATTAGGGATATGAATAGGGAAATTTTCCCCCGTACTAAAAGAGAACACAATAGGCAGCATAGCGAGGGGATAGGTAAGGGAAATATTGTAGAGTAGTCTTTAGTGTATGATGCATGCATTAACAACTAATCCCTTTATTACTATGTAGACACAAACCATCTAGATGCATGTGACTCTATTATGCAGCATGTTTTAACGTAGTAGCCTAGTTGCATGTCAATAGCGCATGCTTGGTGATCTTCACCCCCTGCCAACATCCCTCGCGGTGGCTTGCAGGGTATTACAGGGTATCTCTTAGATGTAGATGTAGTATTTAATCTTATAGTTCACGTTGTACGTACACACACACGCATCACATATTTGGTGATTTCTTTTCACCCCCTGCTACACACCCTCAGGGTGGGTTGCAGGGTAAATTGTAGATGTAGATGATATGCCAGTCAATTGTGGTCTGGTAGAGATTGCTGCTGGTAAAGGGAATCGAAGCCGGTTCCATATTCATCGCGGGAGGTCCAACTCCTTCGGACCACCGCATCAATCCACACTTCGCGTCGAGACTCCTTGAGATTTCTCCGGGGAGGGTGGATTAAGACGTATCGGGTGAACGAACGAAGACGCGTGTGTGTTCTCTTCCACTCTTCGCCCCAAGAGGAAGAAGCGGCTTTCGTAATCCGGTCGCTAATTTGTTTCCCGCGCCATTGGGAGTGCCCCAGAGCGGCCGTTATGGCGCAATAATAAACCGTTGGCGTCTATATTTGCGGGAGGGAGAATATTTAGAACGTTCCTCGGGCGCAGCGAAGGAGGAGAGGGTGTGAAAGGGAAAGGGTGGGAAGGGATGACTGACTGGAGAATCTCTGCCGCCTTCTTCGCTTCCGGACTCCCTTCTTTGCGAAACTCCTGCGAGTTCGTCCAGCTGGTACCGCAAGGTGCACGATGTTGTACAAGGTCTTGTGCGCCGTCCACTGAAACACTATGAGTGGGGCAAAAGTGTCGAATTATGCTCAACCAACACACCAGAAAGACCAGGCATATTTATTTTTTTACTTTGCATTAACAAATTATATCTTGGAATAAGACTGACACATGCTCTTTCTTGGGGTAAACACGCACGTGAAATAATGGGTCAAGCTTGACGTAAGCTGGGATTCATCAAAAAGGTATCGGGTAAATGTGACGATCATGTACGAGAAATTAGCTCCTTTTCCCTGGTTAGACCTCATTTGGAATACGCTGCCAGCATTTGGAATCCTTACGAAATAGGCCTAAATAATGATCTGGAACGACTGCAGCGAAGATCGGCAAGATTTGTAAACGGACGGTAAGATATATTAGCGTAACCATTCTAGTAAATGAAATAAAGTGGGAATCGTTGTCAGATCGCAGGTTGAAATGTAGACTTAATCTCCTACATAAATTCCAAGATAATAATTTCAGTGATGACGTTAAAAATATATTGCGAACCCCAACTTACTATGGTAGACTGGACCATAAATATAAAATTAGAGAAATTGATTGCCGAAACTGACACATTCAAAATGTCCTTTCCTCGTAAATTTAGGGATATGAATAGCTGTAAATATATTCAATTGTATACGTACAATTGTATCAATGGATAGCATAGGTAGTTGCATGTTGGTATAAGGGCTTTAAGCTATCCCAACTAACAGCATGCTTGCTTAGGTAGTTTTATCTTTTTTAAATTGTGAAGTTTAGACTAGTATATTATTACTTATACTTTTTTATGCATGATATGTAATGCATGTTTGGTGTGAATTCACTCCATACCACAAACCTTTATGGTGGCTTGCAATGTATTATGTAGATGCAGATTTAAATTTGCTGAATAGTAATTTTCTACTCTAATAAGTACAATATTTGCTCGAAAAGTACGACGGTGAAATTCATATTGTAACTAAACTAATTCTGCGCACTTTGTTAGATTAGATAATTTTGAAGGTAAAATCAAGGAGATGCATCTACAGCTACGCAATACCCAGTGAGCTCTCACGAGGATGAGTGGCAGGGGGTGAAGGTCACCAAACATGCTCTACTTACATCCAAATAAGAATTATAATGCTACTATTTCATGGAGAGATTTAAAAGTCACGTACAACTAGGTTTAGTACCTATAAAATACTATAGGATTATTGGTTATAATGGCATTTATCTCAATATTTTTTCTGTAGGTATTTACCTACCATATCATAGTACCTAATGTGAATCATAATGCACTTGACTCTACTCTAGCACTTTTTTACCTACCTTACCCTTGGCTATTCTGCCTATCGTGCTATCTTATGGTACGCGGGAAAAAATGAAATTTAGATTTTAAGACGGAGAATTTTAAAATGTTATCTATTCGGCGTTTTATTTATTCACTCTCGTGGTGGCTCGCAGGGTAGACGTAGATGTATAACTATGCAGGGAAGACCCTTCACAAATATTATCCATACATTCGTGGTGATATGCCAGAAATACATACAAGGGAACGTCCAAAACAATTTCAGATGAGCGTTAAGTATTTAGTACAACATACAGTGCATATAAAATGGCATTTTGCTTATCATCTGTTTGATTTTATTTCTGATCCAACCTGCCACAACACGCTGAAGTTTTGTTAGAATATTTTAGACCTTTTTCTTTTATATAAAAGGTGTATTCAAATCTTAAACGCATCACATGGAACTTTTTCACAAAAGAAGAGTCACATTGTTAAAAAACATAGTTAGTTACCAATCAACAGAACAACAACAACAGCAGAGCAGCGATAATTGTCAAACAATAAGTAAACAAACACAACTGAAATTACAAATATGTATCAACATGTTTTTAATGTATCATTAACATCTTCACTTGAAATGATCCGTCTAAATTATTGTAAGACATTTAGTCGGTACTTCAACGTAAAATAGGATAGAAATCCCCAGCCGAATTATTTGAACTATTTGAGCATAGATGGAAAAGTATAGGTATATAAACTTGAAATACCTCATCGTACTTGATACAAAAGTCAATCAAACGTCATCCGCCAGACAATATAAGAACCCGCTCGTCAAAGTCACTCGATGGATACCTTCATGCTGTCACATCCATCCGTTGATTTATATAGTGCTGTGCCGGGAGAATCTGACCCGACTCAATATAAAAATAACGATTGCTACTGTTTATAGAATGTTTCGTTTGATATGAGTTCTGCTCCAGATACTTGACTGTGACCCTTTTCCACCATACCACGAAGACGACCTCACTGATATTTCCATTTTCAGGCTACCCACCCTATTCCTCCCTCTCAGGGTTCTATCGCCCTGGATATCCGCAGTGGCGCCAACACGCCACGTCATTCCAGGGATGGCATGCACGCGATAGATTGACGGACGGATAAATATTGACGTCCCGGAAGCCAACATAAACACCGCCACCCCGATAAACATCGGGGATGGACCTGGATGTGCTCCGGAATACTACTTTTACGCAAGGGTTACCGCATTCTCCAATCAAACTATCTTGATGGCAGGGATGAATATCAACGCCATTGAAATAGTTAAGTATTAACATTGGTGAAAAATGGATGCTCACGATTTTTTCTTAAATTTATGTACCTGTGTACCAACGTGAAATTGAAGTTTTAAAGGAACCCCCATGTACCTGGAAATAAATCAGAAAGGGTGGAAAAGGGGGTTGGTTGATTCTGCCTTCCGTTCTCTCTTCCTACTTCTGTTCGATCGAAGAAAGTTCCGAGCTATAGGGAAAGTTACATCAGCAAACCATTTTGTTGGCCACATCTAGACATCTTAAACTAAACTTTATCGCCCAAGGGGCGATGGAGGAGGGAAAGGTCCATTGAAACAAACAAAATAAAGCGAAAATGCCAACAAAACCAATAAATAAACGTGAGGCATTATAGCAGCGGGATGTACTTATTATCAAACCCAAGGAACTTCGAAAGAGGAAGGTGTACACAAGTACGTGGAAAAAATTCAAGAACGTTAACTCATTCATCAAGTTGTGGCAACAAAAAGTTTGCACTCAAAACAGCTAGTGACAATCAGCGACAGCTAATCCAACAAACAAACATGAGGTTTTGTTGCAAATGGTCAAACGGAGCACAAAATCAAGCCGCAATAACGTAATTATAACGCAATTATAATAATAACGTTATTGTAACGATTAATTATATCCACCGCCTATCTAGTTCTGCTGCTCATCCGTTTTTCGCCGAACACTCCCATTCTCGATCGGTGACGCAACAAAAGGACTCGCGCCGGCGAAGTTTTCCGGGCATCCTCGAAGGACGAACGCCGAAGTCGGGGAGGGCCGGCGACATTGGGTAGGCTCAAAAAAGAAGACGCGACGGCGGGAGATTATGAGAAGGAAGGCGAAGATGTGCGGGAGGGTTACGCGAGGGTATTTATACATTTCGGGCCGGGAGTAGGCCCCGCCACATGCAGAGAGGGGCCTTGGGAATTTCGGAGGGTAAAAATGGCATCGTCTCCTCTCTCCACCACAACATTGCCGTAAGTAAGTGACGGGATTAGGATGCGTCGAGTAACACAGTCTGTCGTGGAAGTGTAGCGGAACCAAGATGGAAAAAAATAAAGAACTCTGGCGGACCTCATTGCAGAACTTCTTTTGCCTCCTCTCGGAGATGACGCACTCAGCCACCAGGGGGTGGAAACCCATTTTAAAATGAAGGCATTGACGGGCGACGCTTCCTTAAATGCACTTAACGCCGTCGTAATTAGATTCCAATCAAATGGCTGGCACACGGCGAAGGCCCCTCCTCCACTTGGCAATAGCAGATCGATCCAAACGCGAGCCAGCCGCTGGTCGGCCATTTTGGCGAAAATTTAATGCATAAGAAATTGTTGGAGAAATCTACATCTACATAATACCCTGCAAGCCACCATACAGGTGTATGGTAGGAGGTGAATTCTCACCAAACAAGCACTACATATCATGCTTAAAAAAAGGATTAGTATTAATATACTGGTCTAAACTTCACTATTTAAAAAAAGATAAAAATAGCAAAGAAAACATGCAAAAACATGCTGTTAGTTGGGTAAGCTTGAAGTCCAAGAAATGAAATGACCACAGATAATTTTTCTTCATCTTGGAGAAAGGGACAGTAACTCACGACGCTGGATTAGATTAATCAAATGCGTCCCTGGTTTCAATGCAACAGCGTGTATTAATATATGTGATAGAAAGTGATGAAAATATTTAGAATACCTACAGATATTAATGTTCTATCGATTAAGATAGGTTAAAGCCGGTCTCCCACAGTCAAATTTTGATCAAATGTTTGTATACAAATTGGATATCGCTGAGGTTGACCATGTAAGATCTGGTGTTTTCCCGGCGAATAATATCTGTGAAGATCTCTCTGGTTTCACACCGGGTCAGGTTCTCCATATCTTCCTCCGACGTTTCGATGCGCGACTCACCCACCGTCTTCAGGGATCCAGGAATCCAAGTGGATTCCTGGATCACTTGGAGGAAGATATGGAGAACCTGACCCGGTGTGAAACCCGAGATATCTTCACACATATGAGGTTGACCATGTTGACAGGGAATGTGTATCCAACAATATTTTGGTCTAACATTTTGTGTACAAATTTTTGGTCCAAACAGATAGAACTTGCTCAACATTTTCAACCAAATGTATGAGACCAGCCAACGACAGGCTTAAAAAAAGTGAGCATTGTACCCTGCTTATTTCAGAGTAATTTGATTGGAGCTCCAAGGATGCAATGTTGACCACGGAACAGATGGAACTGACGTATTTATGAAGCCCTTGGGCAGTAAATGTACTTCTTGAGTGCATGGAAAAGGTGAATTTATATAGGATATATAATGCATGATTTGTTTATAATAAACTTAATTCGATTAATGTACGACTTCTTAGCTAAAATTACAATTGCCGCGGCTTATTCGCATTCGGTCGTGGCAGTCATTTTCATTGTTTACTATTTTCTATTATTTCATTGGTTCAACAGTTTTGGACCAAAACACTGCGCTGTGGAACACTCAATTTCTATTTCATCCAATATATTGGATGTAACGATTTGGACCAAAGTATTGGATCAAAACATATCTGCAGAGCAACCGCTGTGACATCGGTAGTTATTAGTTCAAGCAATATTCTGCAACATTTTGATTAGTGGCATGAGTTCGAGTCTCATTGGAGGAAATTTTTATACGATGCTCACTGTAGGACACTCAAATTATTTCCAGAATTCAAAGCGGTGGATTCCAATCCACGTTGTCAAAAACCTTTTCTAAATCCACAAATGCAATGAACGTCGGTTTGTTCTTCTCCATTCTCTTCTACATCTACATAATACCCTGCAAGCCACCACAAGGGTGTGTGGCAGGGGGTGATTGCTCACCAAACATGCACTACATATCATGCATAAAAAAGGAATAGTATTAATATAGTAGTCAGAACTACACCATTTAAAAAAGATAGAAATTGCAAAGCAAACATGCAAAAACATTCTGTTAGTAGGGTTAGCCTTAAGTACTCACACCAACATGCAGCCACCAATGCTATTCATTGCTACTCTCCGATAGGACATATTTACCGTTATTCGTATCTCTTATTGTGCGAGGGAAAAAGGACATTTTGAATCGGTCTGTTCGGCAATCAATTTCTCTAACTTTATGATTATGGTCCAGTCTGCCATAGTAAGTTGGGGTTCGTAAAATATTTTTAACATCATCACTGAAAATATTGCCTTGGAATTTGTGGAAGAGATTAAGTCTAAATTTCAACCTGCGATCTGACAATGATTCCCATTTCAATTCATTTAATAGACTGGTTACGCTAATATAATTATCGTATCGTCCCTTTACAAATCTTGCCGATCTTCGCTGCACACGTTCAAGTTCATCACTTAGACCGATTTCGTAGGGATCCCATACACTGGCAGCATATTCCAAATGAGGTCTAACAAGGGAAAAGTAGCTGATTTCTCGTACATAATCGTCACATTTACCCAATACTCTTTTAATGAAACCCAGTTTGCGATTCTCTATGAGCAACTTTTCTCTATGAGCAACCAATGAGTCCAATGCTGCTTCTCTTGTACCCTTAGTTTTCCTGAATCCGAATTGATCTTCATTCAGGAACTCCTCCGCTTTTCGTACTATTCTTCTGTAGTTTATCCTTGTCTATATCTTCGATGCACATGTCGTCAGGCTTATAGTCCAAAACTTTTTCACATTTCTCCGCTCTCTTCTTTTTGGGAATAAGAATGATGTTTTTCTCGAAGTCCCTGGGTATATCTCCTGTTAAGTAAATGTCGCAGATGATTTTGTAAAGATGGGTTAATGTCTTCTCTCTCGCATATTTTATTAGTTCTGCAGGAACATCATCGACTGCGGAAGCCTCATTCATCCGAAGGTCCCTTACTACTTCGTCAAATTCCGATGCTAATATTGATTCTCCCATATCATAGTTTTCGACTTCGCTTTTCTCTTCGATCACTTCCATAATGAGATTTTTTCCGTTGAACAACTCTTCCAGAAATTCTTTCCACCTCTTCACTTTGTCTTCATTTTCAATCAAAAGCTCTCAATTTTTGTCCCTTATGGCATTAAATCTTGCGCTCCGTTCCTTGAAGTGGTTCCTCACTGTCCTAATGGCAGCTTTCACCTTTCTAAGTGCAAGTTTGTTTCATACAATCCTATATGTTCCTCAATATCCTAAAGGCAGCTTCCACCTTTCCAAGTACAAAGTTGTTTTTATATCCGTCTTAACTCCTATTAAGTCTATATTTTAAACTACGATCTGATATTATTCATAACTAGGGATGGGTCGGTTCGGTTCTTCGGTTCTCGGTTCCACCGGTTATTGAGCTTAGAACCGGAACCGAGGCCAAAAATAATCGGTACCGAAATAATTGGCGCGAAATCCAGTTTGAAACCTACTCACACTCCGAAAGTGGAGGCTTCACATTAAAACCTGGTGAAATAGTGTACTTAGATGCTTCAAAGTCGCGAATTATTCTAATTCAGTCTCTGAAAATGATTATTGATTACCTTATCTTACAATTGAGCAATGCAAAGTAAGTGGTAAATTAAGAACCGGAACCGAGAATCGGAACCGAGAACCGAGGTTAAGAACCGAACCGAAACCGGAACCGAAAAAAAGTGGAACCGACCCATCCCTATTCATAACCTAATTCTTCAAATAATTTTGACACACTGCCTCACCTATTATAACCTCTCTGTGCCAACCTAAGCTTATTTGATCGAAAATAGTTCCTGTCAATATTTCCCAAATTTTGTTTTTGAAATTATTTTTTTTGCTGATGAAATTATTTTCTTTTGCCCTTGCTACACAGTCCGAACCCCAAAACTCTACGATAAAACATACATTTCTCTACCTCCTGCTCTTATTTACGTTCATCATATTTAATAATTATTGTATCTACCTACCTTTTCTGCCCCTTTATTTGTTCTAAATATTTGTATTAGACTCAACGGTACCTTTCCAAGACGCAGAACTCCAACTTTGGCGACAGAACGAAACGTCGTGCATGCGTATCGAGTCGTCTTTGTTTTTTGTTTCAGAACGATTTTTGAACGCTTCACGGGCGAAGAGATTACGCGGCGCCTTCAAGTGGCGAAAGGGAGGAAGTACAGGGCGCTGGAGGAGGTTTTGAAGGGGAGCACAAGAAGAGGAAGGGTAGGAAAAAATAAAAGAAGGACGAAAGGCGCGAACAAAAACGTATGTATATACTTTACGCCGAGATACCCCCATATGCATTCATTTACACATATATGCACGCATAAGTAGAGGAGGGGGGGCAAGAGGAGCGGAAGTGAATGGGTAAAAAAAATGACAGACGAATGGCGTCGGGGAAAAGAGAGAGAGAGATTAAAACGGCGGGATGACTGAGATTAATAAGAGGGAGCGTTTGGAATATTTGGAGAAAGTGTGGATGTATGAACCGCACAGCTCTCCGGCTGGAATTAAGAAAAACGCTCCATCCTGCAGCAGCACCACAAGGAATGGAATAAATACAAATGAAAACGGAAAAATGTTTTAACGAAACTCCGTCCCGAAAAAAGAATAGGTTCATGTTAGTGTTCACTGAACAATGTCAAGGGCTTTAAAATACACGGATGATTGATTGTTTACGTCGCCAGGAATACTACCTAGTAACCATGTTTACTTGTAATTCGTATCGTTCGAAAACGTAAAAGTATCGCGATTTCATTCGAATCAAGGGGGAGGGGGGTAAAACCGTCGGGATTATCTCGAATAGGTAACCAAGGGGTCACGTGGTAGAAACACGAATGGTTTGCAAATTTGCTGTGTCGTTACAATATCATTAATTGTTTTCACTTTTCCCATGTCTCGACTACAAGGCCCACAGATGAGATAAAACGCAAGTGTAAGCATTGAATGAGGTGGTAATCAGCGGTTTCAAGACACATTAAATTTGCGAAACGTTCGTGTTTATACCACGAATGGTTCGCAAATGACTCCTTGGTTACATATTCGAGATAATCTCGACGGTTTCAAACACAACACCCAAGGGAAATTTTTCATTTAGCAACGGAAGTAATATCGATTCGTGATTGTCTGTATGGTGGTTTAGCTATACAGAACAGAAAAACACGAAAGAGAAGGGAAATATAGGCATTGTGGCTCGTTGCTTGAAAAGATAAAAACTAAAATTGTTAGTGCAATTGAATTATTTTTGTGTACACATGCCGCATCTCGTCTATTTACAAACTTTAACGACCAGATATAACCGAAGCAAAGCATTTGACAATAATTATAAAACTTTAATAAGCGTTCGGAGATATATTTACATTCATTCTGCTTAACCAGAGATCTGGTGGACACATTTTGAGGGGCGATTCCTAGGCTGCTTTCATGAGCACACACCAACACAACAGTGGCGCCCCAAAATTGTTATAATGCGGGGGGAGGGCGAGGCTTTTAGGGCGCCAGCTCGAAAATCGCCGTTAACGGATTACGAAGGCGGAACTTTAAACTGTTTAATTTTCATCCGTCGTGACTCATCCCGTGGAATATTTCCGACGAGCGAGTTTTCACTCAATCCCAGGGCTGCCAACCTTTTAGAACTTTCAAGAGGTGCTACCTGGCTTTATTTAGAGAGGATATGACACTGTTGACTCCGACAATGACAACCGCATTCACATGTCACAGGCTCGAAAAAAATACATCTACATCTACACGATACCCTGCGAGCCACCGCGAGGGTGTGTGGCAGGGGGTGAAGGTCACCAAGCATGCACTACTAGCATGCAAGCAAGCAACTAAAGGGTCTCATGCAACTAGATTGTTAGTATCTATAGTATTTGAGGGGTTAATACATGCATCATGCACTACAGAATACTCTAAAATATTTCCCCTCCCTATCCCTTTCCTATGCTGCCTATTCTGTTCTCTTATAGTACGGGGGAAAATGCCATTTTGAATCTATCTGTACGACAATCTATCTCTCTAATCTTATTCATCTGGTCGAATCTAGCATAATACGCTGGTGTTTTTAATATGTGCCTAACATCTTCAGTAAAGCTATCCGATTGAAATTTCTGCAATAGATTTAATCTGAACTTTAATCTACGTTCTGATAATGATTCCCACCCTAATTCTTGTATTAAATCTGATACACTACTCAACCTATCGTAACACCTTTTGACGAACCTAGCTGCTCTACGCTGCACACTGTCTAGTTCTCTCATCAAACCTAATTCATTAGGATCCCATACACTGGCTGCATACTCAAGGTGGGGCCTAACTAGTGAAAAGTAGCATCGCTCTTTTGTCTTCTCATCACATTTCCCAAGTACTCTTTTTATAAATCCTAGCTTTCTCTTCGCTCGGCCGCATATTTCCCGGATGTGTCTACCCCACGATAAATCTTTAGTGATTGTTACACCTAAATATCTTACGGTTTCAACGTTTTCGATCTTCGTGTTATTAATTCTATAGGATCGCTCTATCGAATTATTCCTCCTCCAAAAATTGATAGCTACACACTTTTTAAGGTTGAGTTCTAACTGCCATTTGTCGCACCACTCTTGAATTGCATCTAAATCCTTGCTAAGTGATTTCGTGTCCTCTTCGTTTGATATACCCCTGTACACCACCGCATCGTCTGCAAAAAGTCTAAGGTTACTACTAACTACGGTACCCAAATCGTTTATGTATAAAAGAAATAGAAGCGGACCTACTACGCTACCCTGGGGAACTCCCGATGTGACTTCGATTGTGTCCGACATGATACCATCTATGACAACCCTCTGCTCTCGCCCACTTAAGAATTCTTTTATCCAACATACAACGTCTTTATTTATACCAAAACTCTCTAACTTCAAGATTAATTTGTCATGAGGAACTTTATCGAAAGCCTTTTTAAAATCTAAAAATATCGCATCAACTTCAGTACTGCTTTCGCCGTGGACTAAAATATCGTGTACGAATAAAGCTAATTGTGTCTCGCAAGATCTACCTTTCCGGAACCCATGCTGGCTGTTTATGAGTAATCCCTGACTATCCAAATGCCCCATGATCGAACTGACTACTATGTGCTCAAATATCTTACAAGAGATTGACGTGAGTGAAATGGGTCTGTAGTAACTAGGTTCTTCCCTATCACCGCTTTTAAATATAGGTGTAATGTTAGCTACTTTCCAATCCTTGGGTACTGTGTGGTTCTTTAGTGTTTTTATTGAATATTATTTCTAGATAGGGGGTTATTTCAGAAGCTAATGTTTTATAAACTCTGGAAGGAATTTGATCGGGACCTGGTGATTTGTTTTTACTTATGCTTTTTAACTGCTGCTCTATTCCGCGACATGAAATGTTTATTTCGGGCATTTGCTCACTGAAAGTGTTCGGCGGTGGTTCCACTGCATTTTGTGACGATGAGTTGAATACACTTTGGAAGAAGGTGTTTAAAGTGTTGGCTTTTTCTACACTGCTGGTGACTCTGATTCCTTTATCATTTTTAAGTGTGTGCACTGTGGACTTATTTCCCTGAAGCTCTCTCACATATGACCAAAACGCTTTAGGATTGCTATCTAAATATTCTCCTAACATCTTGCTCTTGAAATGTGATAACGCTTGCCGACATGATTTCCTTGCTAATGCTCTCGATTTTTTATAGTTTTGAACTAGCTCATTTTTTTCCTCTACCGATAGACCCCGTCTGGCATTTTTCATATTAGCGTGGCATACCCTTTGTCGCTTTAGTAATTTCCTAACCTCCGCGTTATACCTCCTTGTCTCTGTATTATCACTAATATATTTACTTGGTATGTATTTATGAACTGCGTTACGGGTGACCTCAAGAAATTCTCTCCACGAATCCTCTGTATTTATTCCTTTGCTTTGTTCGCTGAATACATTAAACGCTTCCCTTAATTCCTCTTTCATACCGTCGTAATTTGCCTTGCCAAATAAGTATACCCTCCTCCTTGGTTTATAATGTCTTTCAACGCCTACAATAAATTTCGCATTGTTGCGTGCAGACAATGGGGTAGATCTACATTTTCAGAAGAGTGCCCTTCAATCTACTTCGAGCGTGAGTGACATAGAGGGCTTAGTGTATTATCACGAGTGTTATGACTAACTTTGTGGAATCAATGGATGCCCATCTTCGAGAGAGAGAGAGAGTTGAGGGAAGATAACACGGAAACGATAGTCGGCGGTTTTAATGCGTGGACATCGTTACCAGTGCTATTCTATTTCTCTTGAAGATAGTGAATTGACACCAAACACAAACCGCATATATGTATCTAAGATATAGTAAAGAAAGACCTTGTTCCAGACATGCACACAGTACGTTTTGGGATCCTTTAAGAAGAATATCTGATAGAGGAATTAGAACGTGTGCTAAGGAGATAAGCAAGAATCGTTTATGTCCGTTATGATAATTGTATTAGTGTATCGAGTTTAATAGAAGAACTACGTTAGGAATTACTATCAGAACGCAGGTTAAAATTTAGGCAAACCCTTTCAGAAAATTCTATACCGATTTATTTACAGATGACGTTAGATACATATTAAGAACCCCTGCGTATTCTGCTAGGTTAGATCAGATAAACAAGATTAGAGAGATGGATTATCGAACCGATAGATTTAAAATGTTATTTTTCCCGCGTACTACAATAGAACACAATAGGCAGCAGAGCAAAGGGATAGGTAGATAAAATGTTGCTGGAGTAGTCTCTTATGCATGAAGAATGTTTTAATAGATATTACTAATCTATGCATGCTAGGGAAATGCAGATAAATGTATTAAGAGAAGATCTTTCTTACCTGTAATCACTTCGTTACTACGTAGACACTAAACATCTAGTTGCGCGTGACTCTTATACCTAACTTGTTTCCATTTAGTAGTATCATTGTAGGTCTTACAATTAGTTACATGCAAGTAGTGCATGTTTGGTGATCTTAAACCCCTGCCATACACCCTCGTGGTGGCTTGCTGGGTATTACGTAGATGTAGACCCCGATGTATATGCCAACTAACTATGAGAATATAAGAAGTAATACAATTCTTATACATGGTTAAAGTATCTCAATGTGAGGGGTAAAATATTGAAACTCTTTCAACTAATGGCCTTCCTACTTATTAGGATCTACATTCCAAACATTTCAACGGCTCACGCCAAGCTGCAATAAGAGGTTCGAAAGGTTTGGTGGAAATAGAGCCTGACCCCATAGAAGTCCCAGAATGATGTCATCGAGCAAATGTGTCGGGAAAGCACCAGAGCCCCACTCCTGAATGACGCCTTCGACTTTCCATTAAGTTTTCGAATTCCATTTCCGTGAATGCGCAGAAATTTAGAACAAACAGGCATAAGCCATTCAATAATTAATACTCCCCCTATGTTGATGACCTATTTTTTATTAGAAAAAAGACACGTCTTATTCTCAAACTTGATTTCTTACTTCGTAGAAGTAAAATGCTGATTGTGTATTTTCTCGTAAATCGCCTTTAGGAAATCAATGCCCGCAGAAAAGGATCTCCACGGTTTGAGACTATGCCTTTCTTGCGATAGATCTGAATTTAATTATGAGATACTCCATCCAAATTATTCCATCCAAATATTTCATGATAAATCTTAGATAGAGATTCTTCCAGTATCCTACAAAAGTAAGAAGGTACGCAGTCCACAATGGAATGAATGGATTAAATAACCTTGACTCAAAAGTTGGTTAATCTGTTCAAAATAAGTGGGGAGAAAGAAACGATTGACAAGTTAAACACAGGAGGCTAATACGCAACTGGAACCAAGTATATTCTTTCGCTTGGTATCCTTTTGGTTACGGTAGCTTGAAATGGAATACTCCAACAATTCTTTACCCTAGATTCTCCCCAAAAACCTGTCTGTTTTAGGAACAAGCATCGGTTTTGGGTTCAATGGCAACAGCTCATTCCAGCAGCTAATTCCAAATTCTATTCCACTATGGTTCCTGCACCGAGATTCTGTGCCAAGGTGATTAGAATGCCTTGATAGATTAAATAGATTCTCGAGTCTGTGCTTTCCTAGATAGATCTCGTGCCCAAGAAATCCTTCAGTTCGAGTTTAGTTGGAGGTGTACGAGGAGGTCTCTCCTGGATTCGAGCCCGAGACCTCAAGTCAGTGGCTAAAAGCTCTATTCACAGGGATACCCGCCATCAAACTCATTCATTCATTAGCTGAAAATTGGTTATAAATAACTCTCTTTCATCGGCTAACCTCTTCATGTCAATTCTTTTACATCCTCCACTACTTTCCGTAAGCAGTTCATACGAGGCCTTCCTTAGCTATTTTTCCCATTCACTTTTCCTCTGACCCTTGTCTCCATGAGATCCTCATATCTCAAGATAAGGTCGTACTAGCTTTTTTTTAAGGAATCTCCTTAGCCTTCCGTGACCTGGTGCACGCCCTCGGTGGCTTTGAGCTCAAGCCCGAGCCTTATTTAGTCAGGACTCGAAATTCTCGAACCTCAACAATATGTAACACCGGAGCCCAAGCAAATACAGTTGTTTGCGTTCTAAAATTGGGAATAATGGAGGCTATGGCGTTAAATTGCCGTCATTGTCGAGGTTCACCATTGTTGATTTCTGAATGAATAAGCCTGGAATAAAACAGAGTTTCAACGACGTCCCCCTTCTCCGAAAATTGGATCAGAAAGACGGATTGGGCGCGGACATGAGAAGCACCCATAAGCGGAAGACAGGCGAGAAAGAAATCTACATCTTCATCTACATGTACGAAATACCCTGCGAGCCACCGCGCGGATGTGTGGCAGGGGGTGAAGATCGTCAAACTTGCACTACTGGCATGCAACTACTGTAAGAGCTATAATAATACTACTACATGGAAACAAGTTAGCTAAAGGGGCCATATGAAACTAGATGGTTAGTCTCTATAGAGTAACGAAGTGATTACTGATTAGAAAGATTTTCCCTTAATATATTTACCTGCATTTTCCTAGAATTCACAGTGTAGTAATGCTAAAACGTGATTCATGCTTTACAGGCTACTCAAGCAATTTTTAATCTACCTATCCCTTTGCCATACTGCCTATTGTGTCCTCTTATGGTACGCAGGAAATATGACACTTTTAATCTATCGATACGAATACTATCTCTCTAATCTTGTTTATTTGATCAAACCTAGCTTAATACACAGGGGTTCTTAATATGTAATGTCATCTGTAAACAAATCGGCTTCCAATTTAATTAAAAGCGTTATCCTAAATTTTAACGTGCGTTCTGATATTAATTCCTAACATAGTTCTGTTAAACTCATTACACTAATGCAATTATCGTAACGACCTTTAACAAATCTTGCTTATCTTCTTTGCACACGCTTTAATTCCTTTATTATTCTTTCTTATCCCATACGGATCCCATCTACATCTATATAAAGCACTGAAAGCCACCATAAAGGTGCATGGCAGGGGGTAAATTCTCACCAAACATGCACTAGTACATATCATGCATAAAATAGGATTAATATTAATATACCTATTAGTCTAAACTTCACTATGTAAAAAGATAAAAATAGCAAAGTAAGCATGCAAAAACATGCTGTTAGTTGGGTTACCTTCAAGTACATATACCAACATGCAGCTACCAATGTCATCAATTGGTACACTCGTATTGGATATATTTACCGCTATTCATATCCCTAATTGTACGAGGAAAAAAGGAAATTTTGAATCTGTCATGTTGGCAATCAATTTCTCTAATTTAGTGATCATGGTCCAGTCTACCACAGTAAGTTGGGGTTTGCAACATATTTTTAACGTCATCACTGAAAATAATATCTTGGAATTCATTTAAGAGATTAAGTCTTCAGTTCAACCTGCGATCTGACAATGATTCCCATTTTAATTCATGTTACACTAATATAGTTATCGTACCGTCCCTTTACAAATCTTGCCGATCTTCGCTGCACATGTTCAAGTTCATTATTTAGACCGATTTCGTAGGGATGCCAAATACTGGCAGCATATTCCAAATGAGGTCTAACAGGGGAAAAGTATCTGATTTATCGTATATGGTCGTCACATTTACCCAATATACTAGCTGCATATTCTAAATGAGGCCTGGCTAGTGTACAAAAGTAGCACCTTTCTCGTACTCTCTCATCGAATTTGCCTAGAAGCGTTTTTTACGAATCCTAATCTACGGTTTGCTGCAATAGTTATTTCCCAGAAGAGTTTCCCACGTGGCATGTCTTCAGTGATGGTGACGCCCAGGTATTTATGAAGAAATTTAGGAATGGAGAAATAGGGGTTAAACCCTTGCAGCCCTGAGCGTGATAGGTCACAATAAAAATGGAGGCCTTTCTCAGAAGCGGTAATAGCGAGACGAAGGAAGTTTTCCAGCACACACACGGAAAGGAAGTTGGAGTGGTCTCGGGATGGATTATGGTGGGGGGTAAAAGGGAGGAATTCCCATTGCACGAAGTGACACGGGAAGCGACGAAGACGAAAGGAAAATGATGTCCACGAACCGAGACGTCTCTGGAGTAGCGGAACGACTGAAACGCACAAATGAAAGCGATTGCGGTTTTGAGAACGGGCCATCGCGTGACACACCATGGAGGCGCCTGCAGTCGAATGTAACCTCCGTCCACACCTCGACGTTTCATCTAGATCCAAATCTCTTGGGTACCCTGCACGATCACAATCACGAGGGTGATTGGCAAAGGGTGCATAATAACAGAAAATTACAGCACGTACTAATTGAGTGAGCTATACATAATTAGGCGAAACTCAACAATGTAGAAATTGTAATGCCAGAACACCAATAAATATAGTTGTTTACGTACTAAAATTGGGAACAATGGAAAATAAAATTTCGTCATTTTCAAAGTTCGCCATTGCCGATTTATTACTGAATGAGCTTGGGGAATGTGTTTGAAACCGTCGAAATTATCTCGAATAGGTAACTAAGGGGTCACGTTGTTGATATATGAAACTTTAAATGGTTTGCATAAATAACAACAATAGACCTTGTTGTTGATCGGTTATCATGACCTTGAACAGACGTAAATTGAAGACGCTGCCTTTTATTTAATTTTCCAGAGAGAGAAAGTAAGGTTTAATTAACCAACACACGTGGTATAAACGCGAATGGTGTGCAAATTTAGTGTGTCCGAATCGCCCGTTACAACATCATTAATTGTTTTCTCTTGAGTTTTTCAACATTCGTCTCGACCATAGATGAGATAAAACTCCAGTGAAAACAATGAATGAGATAGTGAAGAGTGATTAAAACACACCAAATTTGCGGACCATTTGCGTGTATACCACGTGACTCCTTGGTTACTTATTCGAGATAATCCCGACGGCTTCAAACACAATCCCCATGAAAAGTAAGATGATGTTTATCAAAACTATGTCTTTACACTCTAATTTTTATATTTAGAAAGCATGTATACTTTTTTCTAAATTGTTAATCATATATTCAAAAATATTTTCATTGATGGACAAAGTAGTCTGTTTAGGAAATTAAAAAGGCATTAACAATATACAGTCAATGAAATTTGTCCGAAAAGTTAAAAAAAATTATGAATTATTCCAAATAGGCAGTAAGGGGTCAATTCATTAAGTTATAATTCCCATTTGCACCCCCTTAAATAATGATATTAAACTTCACATGCAAATGAGTTTGAGCGAGCCCTTATAATATAACCACTCTGGCAATGTGTTAAAAATGTTTCGGTGAACAAAGTTCGCAGCCAATAGACAGTTTTTCTCAGAAATTGTATTCTACGCACAACATCTTTTGTTTTTTCCCGGGGACTAGAGTTCTGATTTCCTCGTATAGAGCCCTTATATTCGAATATGAATAATAACACGTTTTTTTTTCGTTGGAATTCCAATCTTCACTGTGATGCCGTGTGGAGAATTTTCGGTTACAAGTCAACACGTAACTACACATTTCGTAACCAACATCTCGTAAACGGACATCTCGTCACTGCGACATCTCGTAACCACAACAAATGGTAACCAGACAACTCGTAACTTACTATTTCGTAAACGCGAAAACTACTATACGGTCATTTGGTAACTGGGAGTGAAGAATTGGACTTCTGGGGAGTATGAAATGCATGGCTTATGTGCGGTAAGTATTATTTTAAACAACGTAAATTTCGATATAAATGACACACCATCAATGAAGCTTAAGTTCAGAGCTTTGAACGTTGGACGGGTTGGACGTAAAGGTGTGTGTCCTTTGGAACTTTTAGCCAAAAGTAGACCAATGCTGTCGCTGGGTTTCCTTCCATATTTGTAATTTTAAGTTCGGAACAGGCTTGATACTCTAAACTTTGCTTCTCCCCGCGAGCTTTCCCTTAATCTTGAGAAAACAAAGAAGCATAAAACGGATGAAATTTGTTCGAAAAGTTAAAAAAAAATTATGAATTCGCACAGAACTGTTCAAGAAAGGCCTAAATATAAATTGTTTCCATACGAGTGACAACAATTAAGAATTTTCTGAATAGTTTCCTCTTTCAAAAACCTACAATCGAATTTCGCCCCTAATTACGGAGAGAGACATGGCGTGCGAAGCCCTCACCAGATATAGGCAATTTCAACGCTGTCTACTCTCGTAATGACCGTGAACTACAGCTGCTGCTGCACAGTACGCCGTATCCGATATCGATCGATACTCTGCGATACCCGTAATTATCGCGCACTGTTGCGTGCGAGATAATGGGTGGAGCTTCCACCAATCAGATATCCATCTCGCTCGGTATGGAATCGATTGCCAGCGCACCGAGCTCGAAGAGTTTCTGCCCGAGTATAATGGAGGACATGCATTATCTTTTTATAAATCTTTAAATGCGAAGTTTATTAGGCTGTTGAAAATTTTGCTGAAGGATTAAGTTGTGTTGCAAAGATATTAATACTCTTTAAAAATTGTAGTACGTTTTCGGAACCTTAAAAACGCATGACGTCACGGAACGGTACCACTAAGGGCGTTTTTCATCTCTTGTAAGTGGAGGTAAGTTGTTTGATGAATAATGGGCGAAAAGGTTTGTACTTCTCTAATTTGTTTAATTCAATAAACGAATGTATTTCAATTTTTTATTTAAGTAGTATGCATGGTAACTAGCAAATCGTCCATAAATTGCATAATACCTGTTTGCTTTCCCCCCAAGAATCTCTGCATTGACAAAGCAATCACTGTTTTTTTTAAAGAAAAATTTCACCATAAAGAAATTAAAAAAAGGCAAATTGTCGGATTCCGCTTTTTTTAAAATCCCTTTTCAGTCATCGTTTCGATCAAGTAACGGTTAAAAACCCCAAAACAATATATCCGCTTCGTTTTCTTCTAAAGTAAACGTCTGTTTCCGTGGCAACATGGAACCTGTACCGTGCAGTGACGTCAGAAGGCGATTCAGGTCACGCGACTTTCGTTCATTTTGGGGGAAAATGTTAATAGCATTGAATAATCTCTGTAGTTGGCATAGAAAAATTCGGCTTTTATATTTAGATTTGTGAGACAATTTCACATCATGTACGTCATTAATAGGTATCTACACGAGTAACAAATTTCACGCATATTCCCCATTGGGGTCAGGGTCTGGGAATGGATGCGTTTTCGCATCACGGTACCCTGATAAGAGGCGACAGATCAAGAGTGCTCAGCGGACTTAAGGTCGCATTAGACTCTGTCGATTGCTGGTTACGTTAGCCGTTGTCAGCTTCGGTTGCAGAAAACTTTTCCAATCACACTGACTGATATTCCCACCGGCCGGTAGGGAATATAGGGATTTAAGGGTTGGTATGCAATTAGAATTGGTGAGAAAAAAATGAGAGAGAAAGTGCGCTGAGATGTGGAGGCACCAGAGTACCTACCGTGTGATCCGGACACCGCGCTGCAGCGTTACGCCCAAACTCAAAAATATTTTTCTTTCTTAAATACAGCATTACCTCTTCCAAACTTTTTTAACTTATGGAGGAGGGATGTATCTACAACATTAGAGAAAATGAGCAAAATGGAAGGCAAAGGTACTTCGTCATTCATCGATTTGAAAATTGAAAATTGCCATAAACTTTAAAAAATTGTTCATATTTTTAATATACTTAATTATTATACTTTTACAATTCAAGGCCTTCCAAACGTTTTTAACTTGTAGAGGAGGGATATATCTACAACATATGAGAAAATGAGCAAAATCGAAGGCAAAGGTACTTCGTCATTAATCGATTTGAAAATTAAAAATTGCCATAAACTCTAAAAAATTGTTTATATTTTTAATATCATTAATTATTCTACTTTTACAATTCGAGGCATTTAAAAAAGCCCTATGACACATCTGTAACATTAATAGTCTTGGAGATATACCGTCAAATGTGTATCCATTTTAGTAAAATTTGAATTTTGAAACGTTGCAGTTTTTCGCAAACGGTTGCATGTATCACAAAACTGATTAAAGAATTTCTTATCAAATGATACCGTTTTACCAAGTTTGATCAAATTCAGTTTACCTAAGCGTCATTTTCGACGATTTTCTGGTGGAATTGACGTGGAATGACAAATAGGCAATCCAAGATTAAGGAAGTTAAATGCTGTTTTAATTGTTTTCTTAATATTTTAGAGTTTAGGAGGCAGTTGAAATGGCAACAATCAAAACTATAGCGAAATGTAAACAAACACAGCACGTGACCGCGCGGCGAGATCCTATTGGCTATACGGTCACAACCGTAAAGCGTGGTTGCAAATAGACTCGCTCTCCTATCATCCTACCGTTGAGAGCTGGCTGGCGCTGATTGGTAAACTTCAAGACTGTAAACGGCAACGGCTAGTGTGGTACGACCTTAAGGCATATTTTCAAGACACGAAATTGGTGATTCCCGACCTAATATATGCAAATTTTTTACTCGCTAGTAAAACTATCACAGATCCCAATGGCACGGCAGGAAACTGTTCATCGTCCATTGATCCACAACACCTCCGGTAAATATTTTTTATACGATCTCGAACCGAGGACCGTCAGCCAAGAGGGCCAACGCCGAATCGGCTACCATGCCGTTACCCCAGTAAAAATAATTGAGAAATAAAATAATCAAATCTATTCCCTTCACATCAAAATGGAGTCACTACCTCCGATCGTGTGCTTAGCAATATTTGTAGGCCTCGGAAAACTAGTAGACGAGGAAAATGCCGATTAAAATTAGAAAAATTAGATTGCCGAACTGACAGATTCAAAATGTCCTTTTTTCCTCGTACTATTAGGGATATGAATAACGGTAAATGTATCCAGTACGAGTGTAGCAATGGATAACATTGGTAGCTACATGTTGGTATAAGGAATTAAAGCTAACCCAACTAACAGCATGTTTTTGCATGTATGCTTTGCTATTTTAATTTTTAATTACAAATTTTATGCATGATATGTAGTGCATGTTTGGTGAAAGTTCACCCCCTGCCACACACCTTTATGGTGGCTTGCAGGGTATTATGTAGATGTAGATGCATGTAAAAACAACGAATAATCCTTTCTCTTTATGTAGATACTAAACATCTAGTTACATGTGACCCTATTATCTAGTATGTCTCCATGTAGTAGCCTATTATGCAAGTCAGTAGTGCATTGCATGTCAATAGTGCATGTTTGGTGATCTTCACCCCCTGCCACACACCCTCGTGGTGGCTCGCAGGGTATTATGTAGATGTAGATTTAGATGAAAAAAATCTTGGCTGATTTCAATGGGGTCGTTTACCATATTTTTTTATTGCCGAATCTGATAGAGTTTGTAAAATAAAAAGACCCGTATTTTTCCGTTTTTTGACCCGTCAATTATTTCCCGAGGTATAGGCGTCGAAAAACTGATGTTTTTAACCCTTTCGGAAAAGTGGGCGTGGTGCAACCTCTGACGTATATCGAATTCGTCCAATCACAGCTGAGCCCGCGAAGCTACTTTGCCTTATCGCAATGTCACCGACACAGCTGACTCGGCCAATGGGAGCGATTACGACAGGATCTGTGCGAGCAGACCTTCCGAGAATCCCCCTCCACTCCCTTCGCCACCCCTAAAAGCAGTCAAGGAAGGGAGGAAAATGACGTCAATGTTATCACAACAGCATTTTCGGTGGGCGTCACCTTTTGCTTATTTAAAATCTTGATTAATGAGTGAATAGTTGCGGTTAGAAGATTAATTTTTTCACTAAAATTATTTTTTCGTTTCCATCTAACGATTTCGTGTACACAATTGCTATTTCTGTTCCGAGTAAACGCCCCCATTATACGTTGAGCGAATACCCTGATCGCGCACCATCCCAGGAGTCATACATTTCGGCATTGAAATACGTAGAAGCAAGGGTCAATGATTTTCCAGGAATCCTATTACCCTGAATTCTGGTGGCCATATGCCGCCGTCAGATTTAGGAGAAAGGAAAACTCGATCGTGTGGATTTAGGAATTAGAAAATAGATAGATGATCATAAGCACGGAAAATTTGTACCCCAGTTTTCCTCAACGAAGGCCACGTTGCCATGACGACGACGCAGCTCCCCTTCTCCTGTTTTTCCCCAAAAATACAAATGCGGTAAATATTTAAATGAGAAGGAGAAAAGTACGCGAGTCTCGCAGGAGGTCGTGGACACATATCAAGGGAAAGGAGGTAGGGGGGGGGAGACACATCTTGCTCGCTGTTCCCCAGCGGAGGTCCTCATTAATAAGAACCCTTCCTCATCCACCGCTCACTCACTCATTCCTGTGTTTTTGCCTTCCTTCCCCAGCGCTCAAAAACCGCTCCTTCAGTCAAGACACGGTCCCGACACCATGTTACACTGCCACGCAACGAGAGACACGACTAAAATGTTCAAACTGTGCTTTATCTTTTTTTTTCAACGTGACTTTCGCGAATGAAGCCTAGTAAACGAAATATGGTTCGCTCAGTAAGAATGCGCTCTAAATATTTACAAGTTTGATTCCCTCCAAGAGAGAATCCCTTTCAAAAGTGAAAAGATATTGACGTCTCAAGTATTTCCAGCGTTCTTTCTCCGCACCTCTGAGTAATGATGACCGCTAATTTCTTATCTCTAGGTTATGAGAAACGTAAAAATCTCTTTGTGGAGATGCGTTGAGCATTTTCTAGCTAGTTTAAAAGAAATAAAATATTTTAAATATTCCCAGCTTAACATTTTTATGGACTAAGATGAACTGAATTACATTAAGGTCAGTCGAATTGATTAATTTAATTGGACTTTAATTAGTTACTTTAAACTTTAGCTCCAAGGAGGTTCCACCGTGACTCCGCGATTCAAAATCCCGTAAAAGAGCTATGTATTATTTAATGAATAAATACCGATCCAGAAAAACTCCTATATGGAAAATCATGGATGGGGAGATAACGCATACACAATAATTATATGAGTAGGCTATTATAATTCACGCTGTAGTTGCATTCTATTTTTTTACAAGCTCTTTTAACTCATTTTGACTTCGGAACATGACTGACGTGTTGTTGCCACGTTTAATTTACAAAATGAGAATGCATGCTCAATCCCGCTAATACGTATTCTAAAATACGTTAATCATTTTCTTAATTAGTTTTAAACTAATGCCTTACAACTCTTTTTTAATGTTATTAATATTGATATTTTTTTTAATTGTTTAAATACATTTTTTTCTTTTGAATTTATTGATATTCGTAGTTTGAAAATTGTTTGGCAACAATGACGCTGCTACCATTTGGAAGCATTTGCATTAATTACACCATATAAATAACCAATGAAATATTTAAATTACATAAAAAATATATAATCGTCCTTGGTAAGGTATAATCGTTAATTAAGCTAGTAAATAATCTCGTAAGCACGTTCCGTCACAAGTACCGTTGCCAATGATAACAACATACTGTAGCGCCACTTTCATGTAACTAAGGCTTTTCTTCTTTTTTTCGAGCAAACATTTATTAATATCAATTAAACAAGTGTGGTAAGGCGAGCACTTAATTACAATGCAAAATTGTATATAAAAATGCGCATCTTATATTAGTTTTTCGTCAAAAAGACATTTCTATTTACATTTTTAATCTGCAAATTTTACTGCAAGAGCCATCCATGGTCTGCTGTGTAGAAACGTATAAAATATCTGATTTTCAACGTCTTTTTTCTTCAAATACATTATTGAAAGGCCTCATTATTTTATTGCCTATCGGTATAGGCGCCTAAAAATGACGTATCCTGAAATTTTCACAAAAATGACATCTACTTCATAATTTGGTGGAGCCTCCTTAAGTATAAAGAAGAACATAACAACTTTTAGTGGAGAATTCTCCATTATTTAATTTATTAAGGAGAGGCCAATTTAAAAATTTCAGCCTAATATTAGAAGCAATTTGAATACAAGAGATAGAAATTAACTTAATTCACTGCCTCTTTGTCATCGTTTTCTACAATCAGACATAAACATGGGCCAAGACAACGTGAAAATATTCAAATCAATGAATTCTATAATAAAGAAATGAAAAAATCTAATAAAATGAATCGAAATCACCATCAATCGAAATCCCCTTCTTCAGACAAATATTTATTTTCACGGTAGCAACAGCAACAATTGCACATAGAGACCAAATAAATATTTTGCTGGAATAATATATGTGTACGAATCTGGCTATGATGGTTGAGCAGCATATGATTATTCCTTTGCTATAAATTCTTCGCGGGTTTTCCATCGGGTCAGGTTCCCTGCTTCCTGTTATTCCTTACTCCTTTATTTCCGCATCAAGAGACGAAAACTATTCGTTTTTCCGAGTAAGGAAACTGAAAACAAATTATAAATATCTAATTGTAGATGGATTTCTGTTGGCTGTAAGTTGCTTTTTCCACGTGGAGTGTCGATGGTATTCTGAAATGTTCTGATATAACCGTGTGTAAAATTTGATTATCTCAATGAACTATTCCGTGGATAGAACTATTGCTAAAGACCAACATATTAACGATAGTTTTCAACAAGGCTATCAACAGTACCCCACGTCTAGTTCATTGCCTTTTTGAAAGCAGCCAACATTTGGCAAAAGGAATTGAAACTCTTGTGGGGTTATATTGAAATTTGCGTGGAAAAATATCATGTTTCTCAATGCTTTGAGTAGGTAATAATGAACATCCTCCACATGGTACAACTATAGAAAGAATATGTAAAAAACAAAGTGTTACCTGATTAAATCACCAGATTTTGATAAACTAAGGACTGAAAAAAATCTAAAGTTTTTGGAAATAGCGAAAGGATCAAATTTTTACAGCTCCTATCGTCTCATTTGGATTTATTCAGTCACGGGATTCTACAATATAAAAAGAAAACTATAAAAAATTTATAATACAAAAGAGTGAACTTTAAGAACATGGTGATATTAACTTATAGGACTAGAGTCCTATAAGTTAATATCACATCTATAAACATGGTAACTTATAGGACTAGAGTCCTAGGGAGGTGCGTTTGAAACCGTCGGGATTATCACGAACAGGTAACCAAGAAGTCACGTGGTACAAACACGAATAGTTTACAAATTGGTGTGTCTGAATCGCTTGTTACAATACCATTCATTGTTTTTGCTTGATGTTTTCTTATCTGTATCGAATCCAGATGTGATAAAACACATTTGTAAAGAATGAATGAGGTTGTGATCAGCAGTTTAAATAGAATACATTTCACAATCATTCGTGTTTAAACCGCGTGACTCCTTAGTTACCTATTCGAGATAATCCCGACAGTTTCAAACACAACCTCCTTATGCTCGAATCATGACTTGATATGAGCGAAGTTTCATTACCTTAACTGACGAAAAAAACTTGGCTGAATTTAATTATACGCAGCGCGAAACCCCAGACCATTCCGGGAGACACACACTTCGGTATTGAAATACGTAGAAGGAAGGGTCAATGATTTTCCTAGAATCCTATTACCCTTAATTCTGGTGGCCATATGCCGTCGTAAGATTTAGGGGACAGGAAATTTTTCAGGAGTGAAAAAAAAATGAATTATGGAGTTACTTCTGAAACACTATATGACTTTAACAAACCACTCTCTACAGTGACACAATGTAAGGAGAAAAAGTTCTCGCTCATAACCACTACATGGTGATGTTGTCTCAGGGCTGCTGGGCTTCCATGACCCTGGCAAAGGATAAGATGGATAACCTCCGGGAACGCAGAAAAACTATTCCTAAGACTCTTGAGTACCAAGAAATTGCTACCAATTCATTCTTACGTCTCTCCGTCATGTAGGATGAGTAGTATCTCTGTTCGCATCAAGATTTTGAGCGTAGCTTGCTAGTTCCTGACACCCCAATGGAAGGGGGCTTGATTTTAGGCTCTAACCAACTTATAAGTGCGTTTAATGATACAGCCTTCCTGTCACAACCTATAAAGAAATTTCCCTAGTGGAATTCAGTGTAATAAATAGTCTAACGCTGATCGTATGTTCCAGTTAATAGGTAAAACATTTTGTAATACAAATGACTAACTAAGGAGAACTGAAAAATAGTTAATAGTAGTCAACATTTGCCTAAAATTATTTTATTTCGTTTTTAATGAAATAAAATTGAACACGTTTTCAAATTAAAAAAATGAAACCAGCTTTAAGTCACTTCAAGTGATTTCCAAAGATAAGCATATGCTTCTGCCATAGCACGAATTTCAGAATTTTGAACTCAATTTACTCACAGCTAGCCAATAAAATAAGTCAACAGGTTCTTGACCAATAATCATTAGTTTTGTGCAAAGTGAAAAAAAAACTTTATGCAAAAATAGAACTATATTTTTTTGCTTTGTAAAGGATGAAAATGAACTAATTTTCTTAAAAATTTAAAATACTTTCAGGAGAACTCTATATAATCCAGTCGCATAACATTTAAAACTTTACCCACGTTGGGTAATTATTGTATTTTTGCATCAATGCCTCGGGCCACCCTGCCCAGATAATCTTAAACAGGGATAAACTTCCTCATATTTAAGGGGGTTCCCCTGTGACTTCACGCGCCAAAATCCCGCAAAAGAGTTATGTTATATCATGAATAAATGTCAATTCAGAAAAATACCAGCATGATAATTCATCTATAGTCCGATAACGCATACTCAATAATTATATGAGTATGCTATTATATAGCACATTGTGGTAGCATACCATTTTTACAAGCTCTTTTAACTCATTTTGGCATGGCTGACGCGTTGTTACCACGTTTAAATTCCCACAGTGAGAATACAGGCTCATTCCTGCTATTAAGTATTCTAATCTGGGTTAAATATTTTCTTATTTAGTTTTAAACTACTCCCTTGTAAATACTACTCTTTGTTCTGAATGTTATTAATACATAATAATATTTGGCAGCAATGACGCTGCTACTGCTGCTACCATTTGGAGGCATTGGTATTAATAACATCATGTCAATAATCAATGAGCTATTTAACATATCTACATAAAAAACATATAAGAAGGACCTTGGTCAGGTATAGTCCTAAATTAAGTGTGTAGATAGGCTCGTAAGCACGTTCCATCACAAGTACCGGTGCAAATGTTAACAACATACCTACTGTAGCGCTAATTTCATGTAACTAAGGGTTTTCTGATTATCTTCAAGGAAAAATTTATTGATATTAATTAAACAAGTGCGGTAAGGCCAACACAATTTTACAACGATACATCCTACATAATATTGCGCATCTAATATTAGTATGTCGTCTAAAAGAAATTTCTCTTTACATTATTAATCTGTATGTAGAATTGGTTACTTTTCTGGAGTAGTTTGGTCGATAAGAGAAAACACCAATTTAGCCGACGTTTCGCCTCTTTATTGCGGCATCATCAGGGCTTTTGGTGACAATTTTTTATAAACAAAAAAAAAAAAATAAAAATTGTCACCAAAAGCCCTGATGATGCCGCAATAAAGAGGCGAAACGTCGGCTAAATTGGTGTTTTCTCTTATCGACCAAACTACTCCAGAAAAGTAACCAATTCTACATAAAAATATAGTGGTCAATAATATACATCATTATAAGATTATTAATCTGCAAATTTTACTTTAAAAAGTCATGTATCCGCGTATAAAATTGCTGATTTACAACGCTTTGTTCTTCAAATGGAGGAAAGACCACATTATTTTATTGCCAATTGATAGATGGGCCAAAAAACGATATGTCCAGAAATTTTCACGAAAATGACATTTACTTCATAATTTGGTGGAACCTCCTTAATTCGATACATTCTGGAACATTTCAAAAGGTACGATACCTTTTATTTAGTATATTACTACCAATCCTTTTTTATGCATGATATGTAGTGTTTGGTGAGAATTCACCCCCGTGCCACACACCTTTATGGTGGCTTTCAGGGTATGATGTAGATGTAGAAACCCGCTACTTTGTTCGATACCATAGACCGATAGTGATGCCACCAATCGCCTTCCAAAAGAGGAATATCGATTCTTGGTATCCGGGTCGGTATCTGACCTTAGCGTACAAGGAGATATTTATGTACGAGAACTTATGTGGACTCGTCATCCCTTTCCCTTTCCTTACATATGTCTAGAAGAAAAAGA
Source organism: Platycnemis pennipes (assembly GCA_933228895.1). Classification (NCBI taxonomy): domain Eukaryota; kingdom Metazoa; phylum Arthropoda; class Insecta; order Odonata; family Platycnemididae; genus Platycnemis; species Platycnemis pennipes. The sequence goes on along the minus strand of OW121853.1, from coordinate 117,733,019 downwards.
AACCCATCTCCTTCTTTCTTCCGCCCGGGCGATGACTTCCCGTGTATCCGTTCTTTTTATTCCCCACCGCCCACTGGGGAAATCTCGCTCTCCAAGAAGGCACAGCTGCGCCATGCGGTGTGACTCTCGCCTTCATACCCCTTGTGACACCTCGACCCCCACCCCACTCCCCCCCCCCCTTAAAACCCTTAAAAGCCCTCTCACTCCTTCGCTTCTTTCATTCCCTCACGGAAGCATTCCCCAAGAAGATTCCCTGCGCGCCACATCACCCGCCCTTCGTGAAATATTAAACGAGACAAAGACCTCGGTTCCTCCATTCCGAAAGAAGTTAAAGGATTCCTCAATGCGCTCAGATATCGTCGCCATTTCCTTAATTACTAATATTTAGCTTGACAAGCGCACCCCGTGATTACATTAACCGCAAATTTATAGAAAAATGTATTGTGAAGCCGCGGCCTTACATCGGCCAAAAGTTAGTATTAAATGGCCTCCGAGTTTAGTCATCTATTGTTGCCTGAAGCGGAGGTAGCAACGAGTGTTTATCCTTTCGTTGCGACGTCATGTTGGAAATCGAAGTGGAAATGATTACTTAGCTTCGTCATTCAGCTTATTAAGAAATGCAAAGGCACTTTATGTACAACGCAAATTCTAAAATTATCCCGCAAAAAATTGAATTGGGAAACACTTAAGTCGACAAAATTATATGTACATGAAATTTCGTAAGTCCGAGGTTTCATCCGTTCCTTTATTATCAGCGCCATCGTCACCGTTTGAGTATTCTAGCCACTGAGAGTTAAAGATACCTTCAACGGCTAATATTACATGTCTATTTCCTGATCCCGAACGAATTCAGACACGATTTAAATCAAGGCCTTAGAGCACTACTGTCCACAATGATTGAAGGCGTGGTCAGGTGGCGTCCATGTTTGGCGACCAAAAAACAATTGAAATGGCTATAGAGTTGTTTATAAACATATGGAAATGTTTCGAAATAGTAATGAAGATGTCTTTAACTAAAGCATTCTTTCGTTATAACAAAACGCTAGGCAAAATTAAATTATCAGACTCAGTAACTAGGCCAATTTTGCGTCTAATAGCCAGACGTAAACAAAAAATAACTCAAATACAATGTTTCCCAGAGGCTTCCAGAAATCGACAGCCACAATGCAAGTGTCAGAATGCCTAAGGTTGGCTCGGATTCTTGGTTTAATCCATACATATGGGGATTTTTTACGTTCCTTACCATTTACAAGATGTGAAAACAATCCAGACTAGAATACATCAAGAAATATTACCTTACTCAGAGGATTTAAAAATACTAACATGTATTAAGTCGTCGATAAACAACCGCTCTGAAAAAGCATAGAGATCTCTTTCGAAACATTTTTCTGTAACAAGTAGTGATTATTTTGCTATGCGAGTTTTAAAAAAATCTTCATGTACCCGATTGGTATTTATTCAAAGATGCATTAAGATATGTAATTTGAATATATATTTCTTACGCTAAGATAAGATAAATGCGGAATAAAACGCAAAAAGAAAGCTGTCATTTTTCTTATGGCTCTGGCAGGAAGTCAACAGCTGTGGAAAATCGTTAATTATGCTCCGAACCGAAGAGTTCTGGTTTTCTACTTGTATCATATTAGTAGTTTTAAAAAAAGACACTGTTTTCTTTTCAATTTTGGATTTCAAGTCCTATCTTGAATTTATGCCCCTTAAAGGGATACTAAAAAGTGACAAACTGCTCGGGTAAAATAGTTCTCCATTCCCATCCTCCATGGAATTTCGGTCTGCACTTTCAAAGGAAAATCCTCGAATCCTTCTTTCCAAACCTATGTTTACCCTTAGTTTGCCTCCCATAACGTCGCTAAGAATGTATGGCAGGGATTACATACAGTTATGTGCGTTGGAGGGAGAGATTTCTTTAAAGATATGTATTTTTTTCCAGCCCTTCACCAAGCCCAACCCTGCTTCTGCGAGACCCCAAAGCATGTTCTTTCTTCCCCTGCGTACCGTAACGTATTCATCACACCCTTCTCTACTTTGATCTCCACCCTCCCTCTTTCATATTCGTAGTACACATATGCAGCAGCCCTTCGGGAGTGAGTTAAGGGTTAAAAGTGACCGGGGGGGGGGGGGGTCAGGTTAAGTGTGGGGGGGAGCCTTACGTATCCGTCTCAAGTCACCAGGAGGAGGAGACTTCGACACAAAAAAAATGAAGAAGAGGGAAAACGAAGGAATGGAGTCGAGGTGTCTGGTTTCACGGTCGTAACCTCGCTCAATATACGAGACACACTCCACCACAGGCTCACCCTCGCTCTTCAAGGACTCTTCTGTTTCCAGCGAAAAACTTGACGGGGTGTACCCTACTAAAAAAAAGTAGCCTTTATTTCTATGTAGATACTAACCATCTAGCTGAATGAGACCCTATTATGTAGCATGTTTCCATGTAGTCGCTTGTTTGCATGTCGATAGTGCATCTTTAGTGATCTTCACTCCCTGCCACACACCATCGCGGTGCCTTACAAGGTATCTTTAGTAAAACGCGAAAATTTTTTTTCGCTTGAAGAAGGTATCGCGAACATGTAGATGTGGATGGATGAAATTGAAATGTGTCGCAGGAACAATTTTTCTGAGTTATTTTCACGGACGAACCAGCACGCCAAGATAGATAGATACATTTATTGCTGTACATCGTTTTGTACATGGAGGTCGTGGTGACTTAGTGAGAGGAGCGCTGAGCTACCTACCGCAGGGTCCCGGGTTCAAATCCCGGACAGAAGCCTTAATGGGGACAATCACCTAAAATCCTCGCGATTCGATTTTCTGCCAGTCAGAACTTGGCAGGAAGTCGCATGTGGCGAGCAGTGCTGACATGAAACGAAGAACGCAGCGTCTCAGTTCTGGTTGTCTGGGGTATCAGTGGGCTGGTTGTGCATTCGCGCACCGTTCTGTATTTAGTGTTGGCCAAAAAGAAGTTTCGTAGTGAACTAGGTATTTCACTCCATAATATCTCAGAGAGCGCGCAGGCTGCAAACTATGTTCTACGTCCAAATGTCGACAGCCACCCCAAGAAGCCTATGAGGAGTGATATCTACGTCCCTTCTTAGGCCATAAACGTATCAATTTCTCCTTTTAACCACCCTCCATAGAACTGTGCTTTTTTCATCTAATATCCCGAAAAGAGCTAAGGAACAATAACCATTCAGAGGAAATAGTAACGCCTCGATAAGATGCTTTCTCAGTCCAAACGTGGTGCGTAGGTGCGCAAATGCGAATTAGAGCCAAGCAAAATTGACACAATTGTTCTGTAATAATAAAGTACTTGTGACTTGACAATGTGAGCGACTGTTGATTATCAAACAATCCTATTTTTGAGGCGAGGATATTGTTGCGTACGGTGAAGAACGACATCAAACGGATAGGGGCTGATCGCACTTGCGACTGTTTGAGTGGCCGATACAGGTGAATCCTCAGAAACCTTGTCCGCTTCTGTATTTATCATTCACTGTATTTATCATTGGTTAAACTGTGTTGTTTTTGGCGGCATCTATTTATGAGTCTCCCGAAATTCACCCAGGATTGTTGATGGCTTCAATGTTCTAGGACCGCCTACAGTAGACCAGGGTGTCTCAGAATGCGTTCAATGAGTGTCCACCTCTTCTGCTTTCTTTGGACTCATCTAGTCATCGGAAATACTTCATTGTTCACTTACTCTAATAACAGCATTTTATACCCTCATTTTATTAGGATTTACCGAAAAGTTTTTGCAATGGAGACGGCTAACGGAAGGAGGAATTTCCGTTTGCAGGGGAGAGAAGAAGTGGAACAGAGCCGAAGTTAAGGTATATATGACTATATTTCCTTGTTAAGTCAATAGCTATAATCAATTTTGAACCATAATTTTTTCCTCTTTCACAGTTAGGTATAATTTTGTCATCTACTTAAGAAACAAAGCATGGAATGAGATCATCTAGCGAGATCGTTTAGCGAATGAGATGGGTGCTAGATTGGTGTCACACATTTTTCATGAAGATAACTACATTGGCAACACATGCTCCAAACAGGCCTGTGACGATTACGGATGTGTACGAGGCGTATTTTCAGCAACGCAATGCCATTATACGCTTGGAGAAGTCACCCCGACAGAAATGCTACAGACAGAGATGGATCAGATTCACCAGATCACCACCATCTATGGTGGTGACAGTTGAGGCTGGAGCCGACGAATACAAGGTTTCGCTCACATTCATCTCTCGGCGACGAAAAAAAAACAGCACTGAAAAAAAAACTGTGGCATCCTTCTTCAGGGGCTACTGATGCTTCACGACCCCCGGTGCGAGGAGGGGAGGGCCTTTGCAAGTAAGTATCGTTCACGAGAGCGTGCGTGAACGGGGAGGAGAGTGAGTGGCTCGCCTGGTGCATCTGCGTGAGTGCATTTAACGTGAAGTGGGCGAAGCCGTGCTCGCCATTTTCAAGGGGTCGCTTTTTCGGGATGGAGAGAGCCAGGAAGAGAAGAGAGGGAAAAAATAAGAAAGGAGACGCCGTGTTTTTGAAAAGAGGAGGGAAGAAGCCAGCTGCCACACGGAAGGAGGGATGCACTTTAAGCAAGATGAGCTTGCACTCAGGAATAGCACGACATGCATTTTCCGAATGGCTGCAGATGCATACTGAATAACGAAAATTCGCTAAGCATGGAATACAGTATACAGAATAAATTCTGCGCAGTGCAACAATCACCATGCCCGAGGTGGATTACGGTGACTGAATAATATTCTCCATGGATAATGCTCTAAATTGGTTCTAACAGTCAAGCTGTCATGTGTATTATTGGCAACAACTCGAAGCAAGGGGAAAATAATCAATTGAATTATCTCGGCGGAGAGGGTTCGATTGTACAAGAAGAAAAAGTCTAGCAATTTCTCAAAACCTAAGTCTGGCAGGACCATTATCTAAGGGAAGACCATTGTTACGTACAGCTGGAGCAGGCTTTATTAGGTGTGGGTGATAATAGCCGTCGAAAAGTGAAGACTAGAAGCATTTGAAATTCTCCGAGACAGAACTAATCTCAAATGGGTTGACCGAGTAACTAAGGAAGAGGGTCTATGAAAAGTAGAAGAATGAAGAAATCTCAAGATAATTGACATGAAAATACTGAGAAAGGCAGGTGAGCAAAAGAATTAGGCTTTCAAGATGCTCCAAATTTATAGTTTATATCGCGCTATTTAACCTAATTTAATTTTGGCCACTTACTAAAATGAACGCAATGTCCATACCGTTTCGGGATTCAAACCCACGGCCTTCAGGTCGTCAGGATGGAGCTATATCGGTGCGAATTCATCGGTCCACGAAAAAGTGCGATTTAGAGGACGCATTTGGAAACATCCTGGTCTTATAAAGACAATCAATCAATGCAATAGAAAAGCCTGGAAAAATTGCACTATTTCCAGAAAAAAAACTTTATATTCTAATCTGCTCATCATTATCGCAGATCGTAGATTGAAACACAGGATAAATCAGAATGTTGTCTTCCTCCATTCATATGATCAAAAAGCGATTTCTTTCCTTCCGACTTTCTCGCTTGCCCAGCTACCCTCAATATTTTCTGTATCCATCTCCTTTAACCACTCAATACTTCTGTGCGAAGGTGGGATATATTTATCCGTTGGTTTTACGCTGCATTCCCAACTTGACACCATGGCTTGAATTGCCAGCCAAATGGAGTCCGACACTTTTTTGCAACAGCTTCCACCGGAAAATGGAAAATGTGTGGATAATCTTTCGTCCGACTCCTACACCTCAACTCACCTACCGGAATTATTATTCATATCTCTGCCCCCGTAAGTTTGGCAACAGGGGTCACAGAGACACGCCCAGAGCTCCCCCACACCCTAGGATCCATTGAGAGAATTGAATTTGATGCAATCATACAAACTGGCCTAACCAGGAGTTTTAAAGGTGAGGAAAAGCTCCCACGTGTCTCTCAATTAGGGATTGGTGTCACGAGTAACTCTCAGCTCACAGTTAACGTTCGTTGGATTTTCGATGACAGATAACTGAAATACATATGAAAACCGGAGTCTGGAGGTATTTCACAAAGAAACAATCCGATTATCCATTCAAGAAATAACAAGACGTGTTTGTTAAAAAATATTAAAACAATACCAGGCATCATCACTTTATATCAAGACAATACAGCATGAGATAAAATAGGCGAATTATCCTCCCAAATTACAAAAAACTATAACAGTAAAAGATTGAAAGAATATTTTAGGGAAACTTGAACTACGACTTAAGGATAATCGAGAGAGAGAAACGTTGTCATTCTCTCCAGAACACAGTAAAAATGATGCTTGATTCTTATAGTATATGAATGCGCGTTCTCATAGAGCAGCACAACCAAGACTCAACTTCATCATGACTTTGAGCGCATATCAGCTCGCCAATCGATTCATCTCCGACGGTGTTCTTTCAGCATTCACTCGACACAATCGATCAATCGAAATTGAACTTGAACGATTCCACTCGGAGGTATTCATCGCGGAGCATTCACTCGGGATTGAAATCGATGATTTCGCACCATTGGAAGCCCATTGGCTCCTTCCTTCCCTTTCGAGACTATCGAACTCTTTTGCGTCGACGACATCGTATTATTCTGCTTAATGCACCATCAAGACCGTCTCGCTCGTCCCAACTGATCACGGCAACTTCGGAACAAACGAACCGAGATCCCACAGAAACTTCTAGTTCCACCCTGGAGCCGCGGGAGATAGTGGTGGTGCCCCCTACCCGACTCAATTTTCCTCCCTTTTCGTTCGCAAAAGGCCATTAATCTCGTTCGGGAAACGACCGCTCTCGAAATCCCCCGGTTCTACTGCGTCGTTCCGCGACTTACAAAGTCCTTCCTGCCCCCTCTCCAAAACCAGGTTGATTTACGCACCAAGTCCAGCAATCCACGTTTCGTGGCGCAGACGTTTCGCACGCGTCGCCATCCACCTTGTTTTCAAAATTCTCGGAAATTATGATTAACGCTCGGGGGAGTCCGCTTCGACTCGTGTCCCCAAGGGAATTCTAATGATGGAACAGAGGTGAGTAGGATATAGAGATCGTTAAAAACACAAGGAACGAAAAACAACAGTCCGAAAATTCTGATCGATGGTGGTACAAAACTACCATTATTTCGGTGTTTTTAGAAGCTTCTCACGGCATAGTTATGCTTCTGCTCTCCGCTCCTGTGTTTTTTTTATCAACACCGTGCCCTGATTTTTTTTACACGCTATGGTTAACTAGAAAAAAAATTGGGTCAACTTTACTCACTCATTGGGTGGAAAAATTCAGGCCATCCTAACACAGTGACGATTTCCGAAATCCTTGGACCCTGAAAATCGCTTCGATGCGGGCGGATGTTTACTGCCAATTAATCAGTCACTGTTTGATTATCATTAGTACCGGCGGAAAGCTTTTGCTCCAGGGTAAGTTAAATAATGTAAACTGCAGCAACAGACTCGGCCGTAGTGTGGCTAAAATGCGATATAGTTTGTACCGAATAACATTGCACGACTTATTTGCAATGTTGCATTTTTACTTTCAGCAAGATCCGGACAAAATCTGTATTTACTAGCCATCATTGTTGGGTGTTACATTATTCAATTCTATAATAGCTTGTCACGTGTTAACAATAGGAAGAAAGAGGGAAGAATGGGTGATTAGGGAGGGGAAGTACACATTACTATACCCGAAAGGAGGAGGGGAAAGCTTAACAATTAAGTGTCACCCTTTATTCTTCGCTGTACAACTTTTAGTCCTAGTATAATTAAATTTTGTGACCATTATACCAACTCAATTTTCATCTGTTTCACATGAGATTTAATGATAAATTAAATTTTATAAACAAAAATTTTCATTTTCAACTGCGGGTTCAATTCAGTGCGCCTTAAAGACGGCTCTTGTGGTTTTCTCTACACTATTGCAGTAATTGGCGCTGCATTTCATCATCATCATCATGGGTCAGCAATCCTAGGATTGGTTTGACGCAGCCCTCCACTCGATTCTTCTATCGGCCAACCTCTTCCTAATAACGAAATTCCTATCTTTCACATCACTCATGACCTGTTCTATACGACTCATACGAGGCCTGCCTTTTCCATTCTTCCCGTTCACTTTTCCCTCGACGATTGTCTTCATCAGGCCATCGTGTCCTACGATGTGGACTATTAAGTTGTCCTGTCTTCTTTTTAAGGTTTTTAATAGACATCTCTGTTCTCCCACTCTTCTTAAGACTTATTTTATTTCTATGCTGATCACAAACGGCTACAAAAAAGTTGTGATTAGCCAGAAATTTGCAGACATTACGAAACACCAAAATGTCAAGCCTTTACATTGGACTATGCTAGGGGAAGTAAAAAGTGTAAATAAACACAAGGATAAGGTTGGAGAGCAAGGGAAAATGGAAAATTATGTTGGTCTGCATATGATTAGGTTAAGCAATGTAATTGAGCTACTAATCACAAAGCTACAACAAAGAGAGAGGTTGACATATTACTTCAAGAAGGCGGCTGTCTCGAACAAACTAAGGGTGTCGACTCTCTTAACGTTAACGAAAAGTTAACAATTCTGAAAATACGATGCGATGTCTCCTAAGCAGTGTTTTGCTCCATGAAGCAATCAAGACTTGGTCATGTTCTATTAGACATGGCATTGATACAAAAAAATCGTCGTTGACCGAAAAATCAACGGGTGGCAAAACTGCAGTGTCCAATTTAGGTTAGCTTTCATTGGAAAAATAACGAAATCAACACTTGGCGATTATATTAGGTCGCTCAAACCATGTTTCCGGTTTCCGTTATTTCATAGCATTTTTGGAGTTTCCTGGCTCAAATTTAACTCAAAATAGAATAAATTTAATAAAATAATATGATAATGTACCGTGAATTTGTGCTTAAAAAATAAGGGTGAAGAAACTCTATAGTAATTTCGCTTCTAATTCCAAAATGGAGACGCAACAAAAGGATAAACAGTCGTTGCTCTGTTCGCAACAATGGAAGATGATTTAACTCAGCGGCCATTACGTAGTTGATGCCTTTAATGTATTCGGACACCCACGCCTACTTCCCTTCGAAGGGAGCTTTTGGGTACCTAATCGGCGAATTTAGAAACGGTTCTAACTGATAACAGGCCATTTTTCACACAATGTTAGCAGTGTAAGAATCATTGTTTCTCTCGATTGCTATCAATTTTTTTGTAAACGCCCAAACGGCTAAGATTCAACCGAGAATGGAGTCGTCGTCAGCGAAATTCTCACAGCGGCCATTTAATCGAATTCAATGGCGAAACAATTTGCGGCAGTGACAGCAGAAGTACGGGGAATGGAGTGAGGCGAGATTCTCGCTAGCAAAGTGCGGTATCTTGACAGGATTTCCTTTCTGGTGGCCTCTCGAAAAACAGCAGACGCCCGTCTCCCCTCCCCACCACCCTTCCCTCCATACTCGCTGATTACTGCGCATTTCCCGTTACATTTTTTTCCTCTTGGCGACGCTGTCACTCTCTCAAAAAAACACTGATATTGCGAAAATAATCCGAGAGACGAAAAATAATACGCGCCGAGACTTGAGAAACAGATGCCCACTATATCCACTCTTGAAATTCCACCCGGTCTCGATATGTTTTAATGATTTTTCAATATATATTTATTTTATTCCAGCTCTTAATTTTTCTCGAAAAGCCGGCGAGAACAGAACAGTACATTAATTATAAATTCCTCGAAGTCTGGGTAACGTAAAGAAATTTCTCAAAAAAATTTGAGAAACAAGACTCATTATCTTCATCGGTCAACAGTCCTAGGATTGGTTTGACTCAGTCCTCCACTCAATTCTTCTATCGGCCAACCTCTTCATATCAACGTAATTCTTCTCTCTTACATCCTTTGAAACCTGTTCCATATTATCTCATACGTGACCTGATCCATTCTTCCCGTTCACTTTTCCTTCGACGATTGTCTTCATCAGGCCATCGTGTCTTAAGATATGGCCGAGTATGCTGTCTTGTCTTCTTAGTAGAGTTTTCAGTAGATTTCTCTTTTCTCCTAATCGTCTTAAGACTTCTTCATTTGTCACTCGGTCTATCCATTTAATCTTCAACATTCTTCTATAGCACCACATTTTCAATGCTTCCTGACTTGCCTTCTCTGTTTCTGTAATCGTCCATGACTCACTACCTCATGCTCCAGATATAAGTTTTGATAGATTGTTTCCTTACTTGAGCGCTTGTGTTTCCAGCTGTATGTAGATTCTCTTTTTGATAGAATGCTCTCTTTGCCTGGGCTATTTTACTAACTATTTCTTTCTTGCTTCGTCCATCGTTGGTTACCCTGCTTCCCACGTAACAGAACTCTTTCACCTCATCAAGTTTTTGTTTTCCTAGTTTAACGTTGATTTTGGCCTCTACTCTCTTTCTGCAAACCAATATCTCAGTCTTCTTCTCATTGATATTCAGCTGATATCTGGCCATCGTCCTTTCCATGATTATTAGAATCTTATTCAGATCCCTCTCTGTCTCCTCTATGAGTGCTATGTCATCAGTGAATCGTAGCATGCTAATTTTGAGACAAGACCGTCTTGATATATATGCTTAAAGTAACGTTATTTTCGCAAACATAGGGGACAGAATAGACGTCATGATAAAGACATAAAGGTAATGTTAAGTAGGTATCCTATGCAAAAGCTGTCGTACGGATAGATTTTAAAAAGTGGCAGTTAGAGCTTAAAGTCCTTATACCTTAAAAAGTGTTTAGCTATCAATTTTTGGAGGAGGAATAATTCGATAGAGCGATCTTATAAAATTAGTAACAAGAAGATCAAAAACCTTGACACCATAAGATATTTAGGTGTCACAATCACTAAAGATTTATCGTGTGGAAGACACATCCGGGAAATATGCGGCCGAGCGAAGAGAAAGCTAGGATTTATAAAAAGAGTACAAGGGAAATGTGATGAGAAGACAAAAGAGCGATGTTACTTTTCACTAGGTAGGCCCCACCTTGAGTATGCAGCCAATGTATGGGATCCTAATGAATTAGGTTTGATGAGAGAACTAGACAGTGTTCAGCGTAGAGCAGCTAGGTTCGTTAAAAGGTGTTACGATAGGTTGAGTAGCGTTTCAGAATTAATAAAAGAATTAGGGTGGGAATCATCATCAGAGCGTAGGTTAAGGTACAGACTAAATCTGGTAGAGAAATTTAAATCGGATATCTTTACTGAAGATGTTAGGCATATATTAAAAACACCAGCGTATTATGCTAGATCCGACTAGTCAAATAAGATTAGAGAGATAGATTGTCGTACCGATAGATTCAAAATGGCATTTTTCCCCCGTACTATTAGAGAACAGAATAGGCAGCATAGCAATGGGATAGGTAGGGGAAATATTTTAGAGTAGTCTGTAGTGCATGATACACGTATTAACCCCTTAAATACTATATATACTAACAATCTAGTTGCATGAGACACTATAGTTGCTTGTTTGCATGTTAGTAGTGCATGCTTGGTGATCTTCACCTCCTGCCACACCAGAGTTCTGCATCGGGCGTACTCAACCGGACCTTCAAGCCGCCAGCGAACGCTGCCGGACCTGCAGGCTAGCATAGCAGTAGACACATAGGTGCACTTTTCGCGCTAAGCTACTTCAGCGGAATCTGAGTGTCCTCCAGAATCGGACTTGCGCGGACTTGACGAAATTGAGTAGGTCCGCGCACGCCTGATCGGACATGAACGGTCAAACGGGCTACTACAACTCTCTCTCGCATTTGGCTGACTCTAGGTCAAGTCCACCCAGGATCAGCAACGTCTCGCGATATTGCATTAAATTGTAAGGCGACGATTGCTCGATAAAGTTAATGTATAATTTGTATGAATTCATCCCATGATTAAACCAAAAAAGCAAATATCCTATGCACGCATTTATATAATTCCAGGATATGAAAAGGCTGATTGTGAGAGTGGTGTTTTTGCGATTGCCATACCCTTCTACGGCGATTTTTAGGGGTCGAAGTTGGCCTTAGACTCTCGCAGCGAAGCTAAGTTTCCTTCGTCAATAGACTAGATGGTCCCTAGCATACTTGACGCTGTTACTACCTTTCTTGGTGGCCATGGACTCGGTTGCAGGCAGAGCTCAAAGAGAGGAAACGAAGAGAGAGGTAGAGCGGAAAGCCGAGAGTGGTCATTACTGCTTGACTAAAAATTATAGTAAGAAAACGGGGAGTGAGATTTGGAACTGGTTTGAATCGTGAAAAACTGCCAGACTGGCCTGCCCATGGAGTTCGTTCGGTGTACAAAGTGCCATAATTACTCCTACAAAGTCAGGACAGGCGCAACCCATTTAAGGCGCGACGTCAAAGAAGGTTCCAAATCTGCATCTACGAGGTAAGTGAGAGTATGCCCGACTGTAAAATCAGGAATGGGTTTTTTCTGCTATTTCTCCTTTCGTTTATTCACCTGGCTGCTATTTTCAAAAGAGAGATTTATCAACAATATTATGCCACTTTAACTTAGTCATAGGTCATCAAGCTCTATCAATTAATAACGAATAACTTTTCCGAGGCCAATGCTGCAAGTAGGTGGCCTGTACAGTGTGATCTTAAACATTTCGATTAAATCGTATTTCTACTAAGTAGACAGCAGTGGTACGAGTCAAAATGCTGTGATTAGGGTCACCATCCGAAACCATTTGCCCAGTCTCTATTTTTTTTCTGTCTCGCAAGTTAGACCCAATGTTAAACTGTAGCCTATTAAAATATTTAAATTAAATAGTCGTCTACATTAATTCCAAGGTTGAAAGAAACCCGCAAGTGTATTATCAAAATCAATTTCGTCAATGTCGGCAAGTCTATGTCGAGAAAAATTTCGTGGCATGTAGCCTGAAAACATTGTCGCCTACTCAAAAATTAATTTAGGACTTATGTGCAATATTCCTCTTCAGAGTTAACATTAATTCCTTGTTTAATTTTATCAGGTATACTTGTGCACTAGGGTGGTCCTTATTTTTTGATTTTTCGAATTTCTTTCGGGACACCCCCTCAATTCATGCTAATTGGTGTAAAAACATATCCTGTAAAATATTATTGCAATTGGATAACGGGAAGACGTGCCGCACCGCACTCAAAGTTGTGAAATTTTGGCATTTTTGGCTATTTTTCGGACATGAATGGCGATAAGAAGGCGCTGGTATTTTTCAACTGATTATCTCTGGTAACCAACGACTCATTAGACATTTGACATGCTGCACCTACAATATTTTCCAATTGTGACCGGTGGTTCCCGAGATACGGCCCCGAGAGTGAGCGCGTGCCACCCAAGTGGCGCCGCCGCGCGCCAATGCTCGAAGCTCCCAAGTCCGTCGTTTCATTCGGCGTTAGTCCTATTCTTTCGACGAAATGTATTGTTAAGCGATATTCTCTTAACACAGTTTTAATTTATTAGTCTAATTAAAATAAACAATGAACATTAATTAAGATTCACTAATTGTATCTTAATTCTTCTTTTAATGCAGGAAACATTTTTGTCAGCACTTAACCCATACCCATATACTCTGACGAACAACCCTGACAATAAAACGCTATTTTAAAATTTAAATATCTAAGTGAGCTGGCATGCTTGATTCTCTGTAATATATCAAAATTCTTTTGACAATGTAGCTCTATTGGAGTCTGGGATTTTACGCCTGTAGTTAGACACAGCCTTTAGTAAAAATTGTTTCTGACTTTCGTCTTTTGTTAACTTATCATTAAATTCCTCCATCAATTTAACCCCCCTTTCATCAGAATCATTTACCACTTTCAGTTGCATTGCAATCTTCTGTCCTTCTTGATATGCCTTATCACTTTTCCAGTCAGCTGGATCCTTGTAGAGATGTGTCATAAGAATTTTAAGCCGCTGGAAAAGATTTTTTGATTCATAAAATATAATCTTCAAGACCCTTATTGACGAATAAGTCAATATCTTTCGGAAGCAAAGAAAATCTTTTCGGTATCTTGTCACCACTATCAGTGAAGCTTGATTCTAGAGCTTCTGCCATTCGTCTTTTGGCCACTACTGGTAGATTATCATCGAAAAAGCCTCGAGCTGCAGAATCCAGGGATAAATACCATAAATGGTTCCGAAATTTGCTCATTGTCACCTGACTAACTGCACTGTGGATTTTCCTGTATTTATAGAAAGTTTTGAAGAACATTAAATCCCGCCTCGGAGCCTCAATCACATTCGGGGCCGTTATCTATGCCTCGACATACAGATGCACAATAAACAAACACATATCACGGATTTAGGTATCTTCCTCGGCTGACAAGGATAACTCTTCGCGAAAAAGAATCATTTTCAGGCAGTAAAGCGCCTTCGACATCCACCTTGCATGATGCATAGCACCAGGAACGCGAAACGATATACCGCGCGGAGGAACCCCTCCTAAATATACAACAGTGAGCTCAAGAAGTTGTCGATAGTCCTCCCTGGGGTAATTCCCTTGCAACTGTTGTAGCGCAAACGGTAGAATATTTCCAACTTCCTCTTGCAGCACTTCTACCGAACGTCTGTCTTGCATACCTGTTTTGTAATTGTCCTTATCTAATGAAGGCCACATATTCTGAAACATTTTAAACAGAGGAACATTAGGGGCCGAACACTTCCCGACCTTTGCGTCGAAGACACTTTTTAAAACCTGCTCGTATATGTGGTGCCGGCATGGTAGAAGCAAGATATCCTTTTAGAGAAGCTGCTCTAATAAGACACATGCGCCATTGAGTCTCCCAGTGTTTATCGCAGTTGTATCGCAGCAGAATGCTTGCACATTTTCATGTAGGTTCCACTCTTCCAGCATCTGATGCACGGCAACGGCTTGATCTTTGCCACTGCCTGATGGTGAAATGGGAACCCCATGTAGATGCTCAGCTCCCCGACTGGTGGCTATAACAGAGAGCCTACCCACCAGTTCTTTGCCCATCAATGCTGGAAGCAATTTTCCGTCCCAGTTTATGGTAACTGCACCCAGCTCCTCTAATGCGAGTGTTCTGCGTAGGTTTGCTGCATACTCCGCCCGTAAACGCTCGCGGCAGCGACGGATAGATGAGCGATTTATGACAAATTCGTCAACATTTTGGTGAAATGCTTCAGCAGCTGCTATCAAAATGTGAACTGCTTCCCTGTTGCTCACTTTGCATTAATCGAAAACTACGATAAGTCTCGTAGTGATCCGGTCTCTTCGAGCCCGCTTTACTGTCGGGCTGTAGGAAGCACTGGTGGCAACGTTCTCTGCTCTTCCTCCAAAACATTTGGACCCATTACATTCGTCATTGCTGTCCTCTGAAGATGTCAGTGGGGATGGTTCAACTATATTTTGTTCGCCTTCGTCGCCTTTAGACCGCCGCAGTCGTAATTCCTCTTGTTCGCGTCGCAGAATAGACTTCCTTTCTCTCTGTCGTAAAGAGTTCTCCAGTCCAAGCATACATCCTGGTCTGCCCTTTTCTCGTTGACTGAGGAGGAACAGTCTGTCTTCTTCTAGAGGTATCATCTCTAAAGCATCGACATGGGCGATGTCGAACAGATCATCGAGGCCTGACACAATTTTAACTCTTTTTCCTTCTGCGACTAAGTTCTTCGTCCTGAAGATGTTTGCAATAACCGCCACTCCAGGTAGAGACTTCCCAACTTTCCGATGCTGTGCTGAAATTCCCGCGGTCGTATCCGCGCTTTTTTCCAAAAAACTTACATTTCTTTCAATGCAAGACTAGCACTAGATCGCAAATTTAAATTTACCTTACGAATGTTATAGAAAAGAACCCTTAGCACCTGTTCATTACATGGCAACTTAGAACCAATAATTTGATTCTCATAATGACCAATTAAGAATATTTGATCGGCGTTTCTAGTTTCGTTTCCAAATCCTATCCAGCTTCACTCCAAGTTCCACCTTAGCAGCCGTCTTCAGATCAAAGTAAATCTCTGGCTCCTATGCTGTAAACGTACATGTAAACTGTCCGGTTAATATAGGCGAGCCTTGGGCTCGGCTGGCCTGGATTCAAGTCTGTGTGTTGGAGCAATTAATGCGGCCTTTGAAATAATGTTTCAATGTTTCATAGAAAACAATGTTTCATTGAAACATCTCCTTTTTTTAGTAGATTTTCACGTTTCCACTATGCCTACATTGTTACTTTATATGAATATGAAACAATTTAATCAGGTGTTGGGCCCTAAGCTTTTTGTCGCATCTAAAAGACAAAGATATCCCACACTTCCTCAAAATCAGTTATAATATGAAGTTAAGTGTAGGTATACTACTGGGTTTATTATTGTGGTCAGAAAAAAGCATTCAAATTGAATTTTCAATAACTGTGCATTGTTTATTTTAATTAGACTAATAAATTAAAACTGTGTTAAGAGAATATCGCTTAACAATACATTTCGTCGAAAGAATAGGACTAACGCCGAATGAAACGACGGACTTGGGAGCTTCGAGCATTGGCGCGCGGCGGCGCCACTTGGGTGGCACGCGCTCACTCTCGGGGCCGTATCTCGGGAACCACCGGTCACAATTGGAAAATATTGTAGGTGCAGCATGTCAAATGTCTAATGAGTCGTTGGTTACCAGAGATAATCAGTTGAAAAATACCAGCGCCTTCTTATCGCCATTCATGTCCGAAAAATAGCCAAAAATGCCAAAATTTCACAACTTTGAGTGCGATGCGGCACGTCTTCCCGTTATCCAATTGCAATAATATTTTACAGGATATGTTTTTACACCAATTAGCATGAATTGAGGGGGTGTCCCGAAAGAAATTCGAAAAATCAAAAAATAAGGACCACCCTATTGTGCACCCTCAGAGACAAAAGAATCGTTTAAACAAGAATACGTTGACTTTTATGCCCTTGATACTCGTCCCTTTCATGTGGTGGATGGTGAAGGGTTTTCCAAAGTTATTCAGCAAGCAATTGATATAGGTGCTCATTATGGTCGAGTAAATGCAAAAGAACTTATTCCTCACTCTTGAACAATATCAAGAGAGCAATGCCGGAACGGGTGTCTCTGGCACGTTCCGTAATATTGCCAGATATCATCAACTTCATTCAGAGAGGGGCACGTGCGGTAACTACAGACGGGTGGACCGATTCCGTGAGGAAATTTCACTACCTAACCCTTACAGTACTTTACATCATAAACTGGCGATTAGTGAACAGGGTACTTTTTACTGTGAAATTTCCTGATGAAATACGGCAGGCGGGATCCAACGTTAGGAATGAACTAAGAATGCAGTGTACCAGTCTGGGCATTCATGAAGCAGATTTTAGTAAGTTTTTCCTCGTGACTGACGAGGGGGCAAACATAGTAAAGGCTTTGGAAAATAACGGAAAAGTACCCTGCCTTGCACACTGCCTTGCCACTGCTCTTAGACACACTTTTGACGCACCATATTGGGTTGATGAGGCTCATGGTCCAGAGTTTATCGAGCAGCTTAATGCGATCAAATCTTTAGTCACCTATTTAAAGAAATCTGGTGTTGTATCGAGTCTAGACAAACAGTCCACCAAGAATGTAAAACCTGATGGAACTCATAAGTAACGATGATGGAGTCAGTACATTCGGAATTGGGAAAAATCAAAGAGTTGCTGAAAGAGGCAAAACAAGAGTATCGAATTAGTGCCCTGGACGAGGTCTTAATGGAACATTTAATTATTTTTCTGAAACCATTCAAAGAAGAAAAGGACAAACTGCAAGCAGAAAAGACTCCCACGACTCATATTCCCTTACTTACTTACGCACGCCTGAGAAAACATAATTTTACCATGAAAACACATGAAAATGAACTAGTTATAAAAATTGCAGGCAGAGCTTTGCTATATTTTGACAAAAAAATTGTAATTTAGGGCTGGAAAAAGGTGTGCACTTTTCTAACACCTATATACAGGGGACTAAAGATGCTCAGTGCTCCAGATAGAGAAGAAACAATAAACCTCGTACATTCAATGTGTGTCTCCTTGGCGGCTGAGCGCAACAAAGCAGCAAGTGCAGAGCCTCAAGAAAAAAATATCAAAGTAGGTAGTGACTACGAGGAGTGGCAGGACAAATACAGAGATTCAACCCGATGCGAAGAAATTGCTTTGTGTCAATCGACGTCACCAGGGGAATTTTCTGGGATTCTAGAGTGGTGGCAAAAATATGAAGATAAAATGTCGAACCTAGCTCATTTAGTTAAAATTTTCTTCGCTCGGCCAGCCACCAGCGCTGTTAGTGATTTCAGTCTCACAGGAAATATTCTCGAGAATCGCAGGTCCCTACTGGACCCCGACGCTGTAGATAACCTGCTATTAAATGGGTGATCACCTGAAAAAAGAAAGAAACCTTCACCATTAGGTGTTGTTTGCGATTTATGACTCCTTATCGCCTGTATTTTTGAATAATTCCTCGGAACGTATCTTATTTCTGTCTTTTTCATTGTGCGGGATCGAGACTTCATTTGAAAACATCTATTTATTTTTAAAAGAAGTGCAGTTAGTTTCAAAAGCGCTATATCTTTTATTTTAATTTATTAACCTGTTACATATTCTAACGTACTGTACGTGTAGACAGTTGTTATGCAAAGAGGCAAGGTCCAAAAATATTTTAAATAAGACATGACATCCTTTTGAGAAGTAATGCAATTTTTGTGTGACTTCTAATAGTACTACTTTTCGAGAAACGCAGGCTTACCGACTGCGCATGTAAGTCCGCGCAAGTCCGATTGGCTTCTACGAGACCACATCGGTACTCGGGCGGTGTGTAATCGGGCGGACTCGGGCGTACTCACGCCCGAGATAAGGGACGGGACTCGGACTTTTGCTCGGCTATGCGCTCGTCTGTTCAGACTCGTTGAGTACGCCCGATGCAGAACTCTGTGCCACACACCCTCGCGGTGGCTTGTAGGGTATCGTGTAGATGTAGATGTAGATGAAAAAAGTTCTCACTCCAGTGAACAATAAGAGGTTATCATATATGGAATCGATAGGTATTAAATAATAACGCTATGTAGCCTAGTAGCACATCCGTAGCTCCTTACTAACACAAACATGAAAGGTAAATCTTCTCATGCCTTATGTAACAATACTAAAGTTAATTTTAACAAATCCTTAATATATAAATAAGAACTACATACCGTTTTGGTTTCTAATGAATTAGTTATATGTAGATGGTGTATGTTTGACTAACACTAGTTTTTCTTAATCCCTAGTGACATATGAAGATGGGACAACTTAATCGGCCACATTATGAGAGATGATGGCCTAATGAATATAAGTGGACAAGTGGACGGGAAAAACGGCTAAGCAAGACCTCGTATGACATATAGAAAACAATAATGATGAAGGATGTGAAAGAGAAGAAATACGAAAATATGAACAGATTAGCTGATAGAAAATTATTCAGTGGAGAGCTGCATTAAACCAATCTCAGGATTTCTGACTGATGCTGATGATTTATGGGGGAAACATATCAGGGAAATATGCAGTCAAGCAAATAGAAAGTTGAGGTTTATGAAAAGAATATTAGGGAAAAGTGAGGAGAGAGTGAAGGAACGTTGCTATTTTTCAATTGTTAGGCCACACTTAGAATATGCTGCGAGTATATGAGACCCTTATGAAGCAGGCTTAATTTACAAATCAGATCGATTACAACGAAGAGCAGCGAGATATGTAAAAGGGTGTTACGATAGGGAAAGCAGTGTGTCTGGTATGTTAGCCGAATTGGGATGGGAATCGCTGTCACAACGCAGGCTGAATTATAGACTTAATCTTCTGGGAAAATTTAAGGAGGGACATTTAATTAATGACGTTAATCATATATTGCTTGCTCCGACTTATTACGGTAGGCTCGATAATTCTAATAAATTTAAGGAGATAGATTGCAGGACGGACAGGTTTAAAATGTCATTTTTTCCACGTACGATTCGAGATCAGAACGTTAGACCGCGTAAATCGGTAATAATTATAGAGGTAATGTTCAGAGTAGGTCGATAGTATTTTTTATTTCCTGCATGTTCAAATCAATGTATTAGTCACATGCAATGCTTTTTTTTGCATGAATGAGTATCTATTAAATTGGTGTCGGATCTCAAGTCATGCATGGTATTCGTGGGTGTGTCCTGCATGATTGGGATTTGGTAGTTTTTTCTTTTTTTTTTCCCTAATTACTTTTAAAGGTGTGGTGTTTTTTTTGTTGTTCATTCTTGTTTGTTGTGTCATTGTTCCTGGTGTGGAAGCACCCCCTGCCACACACCCTCGAGGTGGCTTGCAGGGTATGTCGTAGATATAGATAGATAGGAGTGATATATCATTTTGTTGCATGTAGTACCTCGTGTACATGTTTGGCAAAGATTCATTTCCTGCCTCTTAACCTAGTGACGTCTTAAAAGGTACGCTGAGGGCGATAGATAGATGTATATTCGGTGGAGTCCCTCACAAGTAGGCCCTAAGGCACTTACACCTATTTGTCTGTTGTGCTGAGGACGAAGATGAGGAGGAAAATTTTCCCCTCCAGTTTTTCCGCCAAAAACAGTCAAAGAGGATGACGTAGAAGTCTTTATTGCAGCTAGTTCGGTGGGCGTCACCCTTTTCCGTATTTTATTTTTTTAATTTAAAAGCGATCGGCTCTGGTTAGCAGATTAACTTCTTCTCTAAATTTCAATTTTCGCGTCCACCTAACGTTGTCGCGTACAAAATAGTGATTTTGGTTCCGAATAAACGCCCCAATACATTATCCTCTTCCTTCCTATACAATTCCCCATCCTTCCACCATTACAAGAAAACTCTAGCCTCCACCCAATTACCCACATATCTTAAAAGATGATACAATACTTTACATTAGACTGGATGGTAACATCTCTCGCGAAATGTTTTCTCATTTTCAAAGAAAGCCTTAAACGTGAGTTGTGTACATTGTACACAATGAATGATTTACCTAAATGAAATGATTTGTGGTTTTAACTCTCGATTTCTGAAGCTCAACTTGACGAATAATTTCTCACAACTGAAGTTTGTTGTGAGAAAGTAAAGTTTGCGTTCACACAACGTCCGCACATTCAACTTTCCCTCCAAAAAAATAATTTGGTCTTTTGTTGGGATGTTGAAATGAAATAATCTGGGAAGTGTACATATGTTTACAAAATAGCAAAGAAAGCTAATCAAAGAGAACATATGTATTTACAATCTAAAATACCTCTTATTAATTATTTATTTGCAGGATTAAAAGTAACATGCATGAGTCCTGCCGACAATAATAGTTTTTAATTCATTTCATTGAAAAATTGTAATGAATTAGTCGGGGAAGTGTATTTATGTATGCAAAATGCAAAGACAGTTTTGTAACGTGAAGGTATTCAAAGTTTACAGAGTTCCTTGTTATTTATTTATATGCATGATTAAAAACAACAGGGATGTCTCCTACCGACAATAACCCTAACGTATTCATTTCATTGAGGTATTGAAATGAATTAGTCGCTTAAGTGTATTTATGCACATAAAATGGCAAAGACAGTTATTCGCGTGAACGTACTTAAAATTTACAGCATCCATTATTATTTATTTACATGCACGATCAAAAGCAACGTGCATGTCACCTGTCGACAATTATACTTTATTCTTCGTTAGTTATTTACATCTCCATGGGGACGTTTTTGTTTCGTCACACTTTTTTTTCTAGATGATTTTTCTTTTAGCTCAAGTTAAAAACAAAAAGAGTGTTTTAACGTAAATTGAGTTTGCTACGTCAGAAGTTATTCGGGAAAATTGACATTGGAGATGATATAGATATTTGATTATGTAGCCGAAAACCTAAATTTTCAGTCTCTGGCAACCAACATCCGGTTTTCAAAAGCAGTCAGATCCGAGACTCCCTGGGCTTTAAAGGGGTTCCTCCCGATCGATGTGGGAAAGTGTGGTAGGAGGGTGGAAAGGGAGAGAGCAAGGGGATGAGGGAGGGGTGGGAAGGGGGACGGGGGGGTTGGGAGAAGACCTGGAGAACGTCTCCTGCTGAACGGGTGGGTGAACACGCGTGCATACCACGCACACGAAACACATAAATACCCGAGATTTCACATAACGCGAGGGACAAACACGTATACATGGGATGGAGAGACAGCAGCTGTTGCGGCGGAGGAATAAGGGTAAGGAAGGAATCCTTTAGGGCGGTCGCGAGGGTCTATACAATATGACGCCTCGATGCACTCGCCCAGAATCGGTCTGACACGCGCGCCAGAAGGGAAAAAGTTTTCAACGCAGGAAGTCCCTCTCGAACTCCCTTGCAGGCAAGGTTTGCAAAGGGACGGTATGATTACTACATTTATTATCGTAACCAGTCTATTAGATGAACTAAAACGGGAATCATGATAAGAACGTAAGTTGAAATTTATGCTTATTAATCTCTTAAATAAATTCCAAAATAATGTTTTCACTGATGACGTTAAAAATATTTTGCTAACTCCAACTTACTATGCTAGACCGGACCAATGTTCATAAAATTAGAGATTTTGATTGCCGAACAGACAGATTTAAAAATTCCCTCTTTCCTCGTACAATTTAGGACATGAATAGCTGTGAATATATCCAATATCCAGTGTATCTCAATGGATAGTCCAGGTAGTTGATGTTGGTATAAGGACTTTAAGCTAACCCGACTAACAGCATGTTTTTGCATGCCTGCTTTGCTATTTTTATGTTTTTTAAATAGTGAAGTTAAAAACTAGTATATTATTACTGGTAAGTTGTATTCCAGACCTCTTTATTATAAATAATATGGATGGTTTTTCAGGAGTTTAGGTCTTTCGTCAAAAATGAAAACTATTCAAAATACATAACTATTTAATACATCGAAATTAAAAATTATAACATATAAACATATAACCTTAACAGCCAATTTTGTAAACAAATTCGATTGTTAAACTTAAGGTATGTAAAATTTTATTCCATGTAATCTTTTGACGTTAAAATTTGTTAAAAATTATATTGTAAAGCATTTTTGGCACTGTAAATATCCTTTTGGATCATGTTATTTATTATTGTTATGTTTTTGGTGGTTCATCCCATTTATAGCCTTGAAGAAGGAAAAATATATTTTCCGAAACGTTGGCAAAAGTTGAATAGTTTTCATTTTTAACGAAAGACCTAAACTCCTGAAAAACCATCCATATTATATATTATTACTAATCCTTTTTTATGCATGATATGTAATGCATGCTTGTATTGTATTCACCCCCTGCCACACACCTCTATGGTGGCTAACAGGTTAATGTGTAGATGTAGATGAACATTTTGTACTACCTTCCTGTACAGAAATGCTAACCACTTGCAAGCGTGAATGGAGATGGGAATTATCGCATGACAGCAAATGCCTAACCGTAAAATAAGAAATAGATTATATTTTAGACCATAAGCGTTTTCATCATGTTTAATCATGGTCCTGAGTGCCTGTAGGTATATATTGCTGTTGTAATGCTTTATTGGCGATGATTCACCACCTGCCACCCACTCTTGAGGTGGCTCGTAGGGTATTCTGTAGATTAAACGTAGCGCAAAGTGATGCTCATAAGAAGAGAGTAGGTACTTCAAATAAATTGAAAACTGACCTACATGCCGATGGTGTTGGAAATATATTGAGAACACCCACGTATTACGTCAGATTCGATCTGGATGGCAAAATGAGATGTTGCATTCAATAGTATAAATATAAAGAAGTGCATACATGGAGGGCCAAGGTAGTTGCACGTTGGTATAATGACTTAAATGTATCCCAATCAACAGCACGTATTTGGATGCTTGTTCTACCGGATTACCATTTCCGAAAGTTCTTCTATACTTAAAATACCGCGACATGATCTCATGAATTATCCTTAATTCCTGACAACCTGACCTATAACCGCACCCCAACTGCGGATTATTACTGAATATTCTTCATATTATTTTTATTTTAGTAATATTTAACATTTTTTGGGTAGGCAAATTGATGATCGGATAGCATATTGTATAAAAGAAAGTGAAACGCAGGACTATAATAAAGTGTAACAAAGATATGTCGTGCGCGGATAATTTGGTCAATCAGAGATTTAATATATTGGCGGAGTGGCTTGGTGCTTCAGTAGATAAAATAATACCAGGAAAAGCACGTAGGCATAACAACAAGAGAACAAATAAACAATATGGCGCCCTTTTTCTCTTTCCATACTTTCAATTCCCTGAGTGGTGACCACTGAATAAATGACTGAGTTAGTAAAAATATTAAAGGTGAAATAATGAGAAAAGTTTCTTGCGCCAATGGAAATAAACCTAATCTCCAAGCAAGAAAACAGAATGATCATAATTTGTGAGAAAAATATTCAGAAATACAAAACGTGTTATCATACGTTTTGTATTTCTCTATAAGAGCTATTCCAACAAACGCTAGAAACTATTCACCAAATAAATATTTCGATCAAGTTTCGGAAAAAATTCAGAATATATTATTTTAGAGGATTTTTTTTATTCATTGCCTATGATATGCGTAAATTAATATAAATAAGAATTAATAAGACAACGAGAAGAGAGGACGAAGTTTAGCCAAGTAAATCAATGGCATCACTTCTTTTCAGCGATCGATTGAAAACGTAACTCCTATCGTGAACTCATCTCTTTGCTCCACGACGACGGATAAAATAAAAGAACACCTGTGACCGCATATCGCACCATGACGCAAGGGCGAAGTGAAACGGAAGGCCCATGGCAGGACAACCCGGCATGTGAAAATGAAAAAGGATATGGAGACGGCAATGAAGTTGAAAAATTACCGACAAAAAACCCGCTTCCGCTCGTTGGACCCTAAAAGAAAAAAAAAACACCGGAATTATCCCAGTCCTTTTGCGGGTTCTAGCTTGTATCAGGCCGCGTTAATGCTACCCACTGTCATCGCCTTTGGTCTCAAACGACCACTTTCCATCTAAGTTCGGTGGGTATCGGGTAAAGTGACACGTGAGAAAATTTTTAGAAACTCAGCCCGAACAATGTTGCAACGGTGTGGCGCGTTAGTATTGGTGCAAAACTAATATCATTAATTCAATTAATTAATTAATTTATTTCTCTTGGTAGCAAAATAGTTCCGTCAGGCATTAACCTGTCGAACGGACATGAATATAACAATTTCATTAATACTAGACTAAACTTAATACTTAAATACATAATATACTTTATGCGTACATAAAACTTTCTTTAACTCGTAGCTCAGGCTAATTAGTTACAATAAACTATAAGAAAAATAAGCCATTTATAGAAAAAATAAATATTGAACGAATCAAACGCAATTCTTTAAACGAGCAACAAATAATAAACAAATAAATGATAAAAAGATTTACATTTCAATCAAGATATTTTCATGAATTATTCTTTCATAAAACTTCTTAATACACGCAAGGGTTAAAGTCTTGAATATTACTAAAATATATTCTATAACAGGTCAATAGATTTGGAATAATATTATGATAAAGTCTTTCTCTATAATTTGTTATCAACCCTTGGCACTTTTTGCAATTTCCATCTCACATTATAATTTGTTTCTCTGGACAATCCGAAATCAACAGTTTTCTGACTTTTATTTAAAAGAATATAGGTAATGTGGTAAAACTTTGGCTACATTACATTACAGAACTGCAAAATGATAAATTATAGCCAAATTACGATTATTTCTTTAAAAAATCGAATCACTACGAAAATTTTTATGAACGAGTCAAAACCTTACATGCCGAAACCTCAATGATATTAAATAATTTCTCGATTTGTCTCTTCAACGAGTGCTAAAAAATTGACGTGACAATCTTAAAAGTTGCCGAACTAACGTGATAAGACATCTCCGCACACATTCTCCCGCGACATGTCTCGTCCTATTCCAAGAAATTTCCCCCAAAGGTCCCGGTGAAGAGGAAGCATTTTTTCTTTATTTTTCGTTCATCCCGCCGTGAGTCACTTGTTTATTTGGTTGTTTATTCGAAAGAGGGGGACGTTTCGCGCGGCGAATGGAGGCACGTCAAAAGAAAGTGGTCCTCATGAACACCCTTGGGGAACTCTGGCGCTAACAGGAGAGCTCCGGGTGGGAAAAGGGTTTTTTTTAACCCCATTTGAGATGCATATTCCTCCCTTTCTTTTTAGCGTTGGGGAAAGAATAGACTTAGACACCTCGGAGTCAGGTGAGAGTGAAATCTTACTCAATAACGTTACCCCAAGTAACAGTAAGAAAAAAAAAAATATATTTGGATGGATTGCAGAATGAACGCTTCATTTAAAAGGCAAGTGGCGCTAGATTTACATTGCATAATTAAAGTATCTCTTAGGTTGGGAAAAGTTCACATAGAAATTTTCGAGGATAAGTCTCAGTATTCAACATTTACTTCACATTTGAATCGAAGACTTGATGATGGAACGCGAAAACATTCCTCGATTCAGAAATCTCCATGAGTGTAGACCAAGGATTACTTACTTCTTAACAATCACTTATTATTTGTAGTATTCGCAATGAGCAAATATCCGCTCAGTCATGTAATTCCGTGCACAGCAATGTCAACAAATAATGCAGAAAAAGCAATACATATTAGATATGGGTTTTACTAGATTCCCTAGCATTGTTACAGCTTCTTTTTCTAATTTGATTCCATAGAGCTTCGGCGTAAATATGTAATATGTTAAAATACGATAAAAATCTTCAATAAGACGTTTAAAAAAGGAAATTTTAAAGAAAATTTAATAAGAAAAACAAATATCTCCACTCCCTTGAATTTTTAATGAATCAAACCCGCGGACAGCTTAAAATTTGGTCATTTAACCTTATATTTTGTTTCAAATGACATTGTCCAAGTTTCAATTGAAATGAAATTTGATACTGTAAATGGGTTTAATAACACAATTACGTGACTGTTCATAAAACCTTACCACACCTAAGTTTTAAAAATATACGTGACAAAATGCTCTCTGGCACTAAAGAGTTGAATCCACAGGACTGAGGTAAATCTATAAGACTGGTCAAATGAAAGAGTTTAAGCAATCGTTTTCTTATTCCTCGTAATTTTACAACTACGTCTACGTAATACCCTGCGAGCCACCGCGAGGGTGTGTGGCAGCGTGTGTAGTACACCACACATACACTAGTGGCATACAACTCATAAATGATTATTGGTTAGAAAGGCATTTCTCTAAATATATTTATCTGTATTTTCCTACCATGGATAGGTTAAAACAGGCAACAGTACAACTACTCTAACAACTTTTCACCTTCCTATCCCTTTGCTACGTTGCCTACTATGTTCTCCTATGCTACACGATTACTATTATTACATTTTTAATCTATCGGTGCGATAATCTATCTCTCTAAGAATGTTCATCTGATCAAATATAACTAAATACGCATTAGGTCTAACGATATAATTAACAACTTCAGTAAACCCATCCGTTTGAAATTTATATCGCTAGTTGGAGGTTAGGTAGCTTATAAAATAGAATGCTTGTCCCCCAATCGGACAACCCTGTGTTCGAATTCGGGTAATGCCACGGGACTCGTCCACCAAAGATAAATGCCATACCGCTCTAATGGGGGATAGGGATTCGATCAAGAATCTTCATAACACGATCGCTCGCATTATCGCGAAAAAGTTGGAGCGAATCTCCATCACTTCAATTACCTATATTTGGCGCTACAGATCGTGAATTTTTACTGTAACATTGTGTTGTTTGGGCATTAAACATAGGCAATGCGTTTCAGAAAGGGTTAGCGTCATGATAGCAACTGCGAGGAAGTGAATGACTCTGCTTTACCAAGGAACACCAGGGGTGTGTGTTTGAAACCTCGATTATTAAACTTGGGATTATCTCGAATAGGTAACCAAGGAGCCACGTGGTAAAAACACGAATGGTTTGCAAATTTCGATGTGTTTGAATCGCTCGTCACAGCATCATTCATTGTTGAGCCTTTGAGTTGAGTGAAAACTTGAGTTTTTCTCATCGGTCTTGACTATAGAGCCCCCCAGATGAGATAAAACTCAAGTGTAAACAATGAATGAGGTTATAATCAGCGATATTAACTCACCGAAGCAGCGAACCATTCGAGTTTGTACCACGTGACTCCTTGGTTACCTATTCGAGATAATCCAGACGGTTTCATACGCAACCCGCCAGGTGTCCCAAGAAAGGAATGAACTGGTTCTGAATAGCACGTCAATGCGAATGGACTCTATAGTCAGTACGTGGACGGCCCTCTACCCTAGCGTATGGAGTTTGGTGTAATTACTGTGATACGATAGTAGTTTAACCGGTCTCAAACCGGAAAGGTCTCTTGAGGGAGCATTCAATAGACGTCTAAACTTGTCGGTATTGCGCCAAGAAAGGATGATTTGCAAGTCTGAAGTGTTTGAGGTGACTGTCACGGCTTCCGCGGTGGTTTGAAGATGACTCAAAGGGTGTTGGGTTCCTTTCACATTGATTCTTTTCAGCGAACTACGTTTTCTCCGGCACTGAACTCGACACTATTGGATCCGCCGCAATTTGTCAATATTTTTTTTCACTAGGCATATACATTAATAATAATAATAAAAGGACTTTATTGAGGCGAGATTAAGGCAAAACCGTCCCTTCTGCCGTCTAACTCCTCGTCAAAATATTTGCATAGACTATATGTTTGTCATAATATGCGCAATCAAAAGCTATTAAAGAAAAACATAAAAAGATAAATTTCAAGAAATTAAATAATGATAAATGCACGAAAATGTATTGGTACACAGTTTAATCAATATTAAAATTTAAATAAATCATTATGTGTCTTTACAACTGTGGGAAAAACGTGAGTATTATACTAACATCCTTTACGAAAAAAAACCCACCGCAGGGATATTGGGTTATGACAGATAAAAGAGCGATGTTACTTTTCACTAGTTAGTCCCCAACTTGAGTATGCAGCCAGTGTATGGGATCCTAATGAATTAGGGTTGATCAGAGAACTAGACAGTGTGCAGCGTAGAGCAGCTAGGTTCGTTAAAATGTGTTACGATAGGTTGAGTAGCGTTTCAGAATTAATACAAGAATTAGGGTGGGAGTCATTATCAGAGCGTAGGTTAAAGTACAGATTAAATCTATTAGAGAAATTTCAATCGAATAGCTTTACTGAAGATGTTAGGCACATATTAAAAAAACCAGCGTATTATGCTAGATTCGACCAGATAAATAAGATTAGAGAGATAGATTGTCGTGCCGTTAGATTCAAAATGGCATTTTTCCCCCGTACTATAAGAGAACAGAATAGGCAGCATAGCAAAGGAATAGGTAGGGGAAATATTTTAGAGTAGTCTGTAGTGCATGATGCATGTATTAATCCCTTAAATACTATAGATACTATAGACAATATAGTTGCTAGTTTGCATGTTAGTAGTGCATGCTTGGTGATCTTCACCCCTGCCACACACCCTCGCGGTGGCTTGCAGGGTATCGTGTAGATGTAGATGTAGATGTATCACTGGGCTAAACTTCGGAACTGAAACAGACGCAGATTTCATCATTCTCAACTCCAAATGCCTTAGTACGCTTAACGCTGATTCTGATTTTTTCGCTCAACTCGAAATAGCATTTTCGGTCACGTTCCTCCACCTAATCGACGCAAAGGGATCCAATCAAGCGAAACGAAGGTCTCCAAGCCAAAATCACTCCTGAATTCGCTTAATCGTTCGTCTTCGAACTTGAGAACCTTAAATCTCCAATCCTGCGCATGCCCGACGATGAAGAGAGTTCGTCAGTGGTCGAGTGGAAGTGAGCTTTCGCGAGAGAAAAATTATCTTTTTTCTTTCGGAAATTTCAACTACATAATGGTCCCAACTTCGTCTTCCCTTGGAAGTCTTGCGATCGAATCGATTCCGATTCGCGGTCCAGGACGACAGAATACCTACTCAGAAGGATGGTATCAACTAATAGCGATGCTGATAGAAGCAATTGAAAACTTGTGTGATGCATGGCAGTTTCGATTAAATTTTTAAAAAATGTGTAGTGATGAATTTTTGAAAAAAGCTAAGTTTCCAATCCTGGTACTGACAAAATAAGTAATAATAAATTAACTAACGTTGAATCCATTTAATATATTGGAATAAGACTGGCAAATGATCTTTATTGGTTTAAATGCATACGTGAAATGATGGGTGAAGCTAATCGTAAACTGGGATTCATCAAAAAGTACAGGGGAAATGTGACGATCATGCACGAGAAATTAGCTACTTTTCCCTTGTTAGCCCTTATTTGGAATACGCTGCCAGTGTATGGGATCATTACGAAATAGCAAAGCTAGTATGCAAACACATGCTGTTAGTTGGGTTAGCTTCATGTCCTTATACCAAAATGCAGCTACCAATGTCATCCATTGCTACACTCGTATTG
The DNA here is from genome assembly GCA_933228895.1 of Platycnemis pennipes. Lineage (NCBI taxonomy): Eukaryota > Metazoa > Arthropoda > Insecta > Odonata > Platycnemididae > Platycnemis > Platycnemis pennipes. The sequence goes on along the minus strand of OW121853.1, from coordinate 117,702,588 downwards.
GATATATTTACCGTTATTCATATCCCTAACTGTACGAGGAAAACAGGACATTGAATCTGTCAGTTCAGCAATCAATTTCTCTAATTTTGTGATCATGGTCCAGTCTACCATAGTAAGTTGGGGTTCGCAAAATATTTTTAACATCATCACTGAAAATATTATCTTGGAATTTGTTTTAGAGATTGTCTAAATTTCAACCTGCGATCCGACAATGATTCCCAATTTAATTCATTTAATAGACTGGTTACGCTAATAAGGTTATCGTACCACCACTTTACAAATCTTGCCGATCTTCGCTGCACACGTTCAAGTTCATTATTTAGACCGATTTCGGAGGGATCCCATACACTGGCAGCATATTCCAAATGAGGTCTAACAAGGGAAAAGTAGCTGATTTCTCGTACATGATCGTCACATTTACCCAATACTCTTTTGATGAGTCCCAAAAGGTTGGGTCACAGTTGACGGCCACAGAAGTCATCTGCTACGTGAAAACACAACTTTAAGCAGCGTTTACACGTAGCAGTTGACTGCTATGACAGTCGCGAGATGCGCGATATATCTATATCGCTACTGCTATGAGGCGTCTGCGTTAACTTCTATGCAGCTTAAACCCCCTATTTAGGCGTTGCCACAACAAATAAAAGGCGTTTTATATTAACAGTGAATTTCGCTTAAATTTCCATTAAATTCATCAAGCAATAAATTCTATCAACAATTGTCTTTTGTTTCCATTCTTTAAAGAGTAGAATCTCCCCTTTTGGGAAGGGATATCCTTGTTGTTATATCCAAATTCCGTCGTGTATTGCTTTACGTTGGCGATTGTTGCGATTGTGTTGGATACATTTCCGCTGGAAAGTAGACGGACTTCAACTTTGCTAATAGCTCGAACTAGGATCGATAGTGCTCGACATGTGTCCAGTATCGACCTGAACTCGCATCGCAGTTGCTGTTTACACATGCGAGTAGGGCTTAACAGTTGTTAGCAGTTGACTGTTATAGCCGTCAACTGCTATGTGTAAACGCGCCTTTACACTGCATATAGGGTGCTTTTCATTTAGGCACGGCGATAGCCGATTATCGAACGCAGGAACCGTCGATCGCCAGGATGCAAATGAAATAAAACACAGCTGGCACCGGCTTTTCGCGATTGCGCAGTTAGTTTAGTGAATTGGAGGGTAAACAGTAAAGTAGCAACGAAGGGAATCGTACTCATGAATTTCATTTGATACATTGTTTGACGTGACGTCATGTTACGCCAACAGCTTTTCATCTGTTCGGCTCTCCTCAGAGCAGAGAGTCACCGGCAGCCGGCAATATACGGCGATGCAGCTAAATCGAAAGCACCGCGGCGCACAGTGGTCGGAAATCGAAAATACCTGGCCAAAATTCAAAAAGTGATTTTTTCAAGCCAGGAAGCTGAAACTTTGCATTAATATTTTCAAAAGACCTGGGCATGCGATGATGCAAAGCATCTTCCTTAGTACACAACACTTAACAATTAGCATGAGGTCAAAGTTGCACAAATTTCGCAAAAATTGTCTACACTCGATTTTCTCACGAAATCTTCAAAATCAAGCCCTTACCTAAGCATTATGTGTAAAGAATTGGAATACAAAGTCATTTAATTAGATGAAACAGTTTTTCGTCTTTGTTTTCATGTAGTCTGCTTACATTTTTGTAATTATTTACCAAAGATCTTAAACAAAATGGCAGACCTTAATTTTTGGTCATTTTTTTCATATAGGTAGAGAAATAGTTAATTGCATCACCGAGCATCACGAAGTAACTTATATGGGGAAACTCTACAAAGCTTCCACAGTGCGAATCCGATGAGTGATGCTGCGACCGTTTGCGACGCCGAATTTCACATCAGTTTTTCGATCGCGCGGTCGAGTTGGTTGAACCCGCCTGCAGCCGGGAGTAACATGGCGCGGCAAGTGTGTGGACTGGATTGTAGCCGCATCCACTCCGCTTTGGAGATTTTCGAGATACAAACATTGACAAGATCCTCCATGCATTATATTTTGCAGCAATTGCGGAAAAAATTACGCATTTTAACACATGGCGTAAAGGTCTAGGAGGTACTGAAAAACTTCTTTCTTCGGGTGCACCGCGGGAGTTTCTCTTCTTACCAAAAATGTAAGCAGACTACATGAAAACAAAGACGAAAAACTGTTTCATCTAATTAAATGACTTTTTATTCCAATTCTTTACACATAATGCTTAGGTAAGGGCTTGATTTTGAAGATTTCGTGAGAAAATCGAGTGTAGACAATTTTTGCGAAATTTGTGCAACTTTGACCTCATGCTAATTGTTAAGTGTTGTGTACTAAGGAAGATGCTTTGCATCATCGCATGCCCAGGTCTTTTGAAAATATTAATGCAAAGTTTCAGCTTCCTGGCTTGAAAAAATCACTTTTTGAATTTTGGCCAGGTATTTTCGATTTCCGACCACTGTGCGGCGTGGCGATCGCCGTCTATCGCTGGCTGTCGTCGCAAATCGAAAGCACCCATACTCTCGCCATCTCGATTATCGACGCATATATCGAAAACTTAGCATTGAATTCGCCCTGGTCCCGATACTGCTCTCGCCGCACATTTGGCTACACGCAGGAATTCCCAAACCTACCCACAACTCTCTCCTTCAAACTAAAGAAAAAAAAAGCTCTCTCAGAGGGTAGTGAGAGAGCGAGTTTTTTGCCCCACAGGATTTCCCCTCCAACGCCTCCCGAAAACGTTTTTCTCCCCCCATCTTCCCTTCCCATCCTCCTCCTTCTCCTGTCACGACACACAGCGCTCCGTCGTCCACTACATTCATTCATTATTCCCTCGGTCGGGAACCCTTTTGCTCCACTGCCTAACCCCCACAAGTCCTAGAAAGGAACATGTCACCACTCTCACTTTCCATGCAGGAATGGTCCCTCTCTCTATCTTTCCACGAAGGAATGATTCTTAAAGATGTTCCGCTATATCTCTAGTAGCGTAGGGAGTAGAATTCTGAAAGCGTAAAATCTAAGAGCGTATGTTAAGGTACAGATTAAATCTATTGGAGAAATTTCAATCGGATAGCTTTACTGAAGATGTTAGGCACATATTAAAAAAACCAGCGTATTATGCTAGATTCGACCAGATAAATAAGATTAGAGAGATAGATTGTCGTACTGATAGATTCAAAATGGCATTTTTCCCCGTACTATAAGAGAACAGAATAGGCAGCATAGCAAAGGGATAGGTAGGTGAAATATTTTAGAGTAGTCTGTAGTGCATGATGTATGCATTAATCCCTTAAACACTATAGATACTAATAATCTAGTTGCATGAGACACTATATTTGCTTGTTTGCATGTCAATAATGCATGCTTGGTGATCTTCACCCCCTGCCACACACCCTCGCGGTGGTTTGCAGGGTATCGAGTAGATGTAGATGCAGATATCTCCAGGCGCCAAAATCCCGTAAAAGGGCTATGTTATTAAATGAATGAATGCAGATTCAGAAACATACCAATATTGAAATTTATCTAAAGTGTGACAGTGCATTAAAAATAATTGTATGTGTAGATACCTATGCTATCATATTGAACCTTGCAGTAGCATTCCATATTTTACAAGTTCTTTTAACTCATTTTGACTTCGGAACATGGCTGATGCGTTGTTGCCACGTTTAATCCCCACAGTGAGAATACATGCATGTATTCTCAGCATGCTTATTCCTGCTATTACATATACTAATATGTGTTAAGTATTGTCTAATTTAGTTTTAAACTTTTATTCCCTTGTAAGTACTACTCTTTGTTCTGAATTTCATTAATAATAATATTATGCAATAACATTTGGCAACAATGTCGCTGTTACCATTTGAAAGTATACGTATTATTAACATCACGTCAATAACGAATGAGCTATTTGAATTAACCAAAGAAGATAAGAAGGACCTTGGTTAGATATAGTTCTAAATTAAGTGAGTAAATAGGCTCGAAAGCACGTTCCGTCACAAGTACCCCTGGCAATTTTAACAACTTACTGTAGCGCCACTTTCATGCATCTAAGGATATTCTGCTTTCCTTCAAGCAAAAATTTATTGATTTTGAAAAATGGCAAAAACGTAGCTGTGCTGAATTATACTTTCGCGTTACGTTCAATGAAATACTCATTCCTTTTCTGCTGCGTGTGTTAACGCCTTGAGAGTAGCTGAATCAACAGATACAAAACAAAATGAGACAAAAATGTTATCAAATAAACACATACTTTTAAAATCCACGGTTGTTCACGTGGTTGCGTCATTGCTGCGAAGAAAAAAATGAACTGTCCACCGCGTGATCGAAGCGCGATAACCAATAACAGACAAAGTTAGAAATCGAGTCAAAACGGAAAACTAACTGCTTCTTCGTGACACAAACACAACACGCTTACCGGGAAAGCTGTGTAAATAGCAACGCCGAGAAGTGACCGTTGCTGACTCCTTCGAGACGATGATGATAATCGCATTTCGGAAATAAACAGAAAGAGGAGAGACGCGAAAGTGCGCAGCGGCGATAACCGGGGAGACGTTGACTTCACAAATCTTCAAATCACACGGGAAAGTGCGAGCGAAAGTGTCGCCTCTTTCGGTGGGAATTCCGGGCGATGTCCTGTTTACTCTCGATGATAGCAACGAGTAAACAAATGCATCCATCGTAAATCACTCCACTCCGGGAAACGAGTGCAAGCGGAACAATAAAAAAGTCAGCGAACCCGTTTCTTTTAGCCAAAAGTTTACACTGGCCTCACGAAAATGATGACGAATGCCACAAATATTGGGAGTGGAATGAATCCCCTCGCTAAAATAGGAGCAAATCGGAAAGAAAAAGCGATGCTTCGAAATTCGCGAACTAGATTTGAGCATATTGAATACATATTTTATTATTATTTACAAAGCAATAGCCGTATTCGAAAACCAAGTGTGCTTCGGCAAAGCATTCTTGGTGATGACGTATTGCTGACGAACAATAAAGCATGCTTGGGAAAGAATACTTCATATTCGGACAGTCTACGGTACGGAGCGACGTTAAGCAGTAGTGGCAACATACAAAAACCACTAGGTATAGTGAAACACGATAGAGGGCAACATCTATCAAATGTTTAAATTTAAATAAAAAGAGCGATTATATGTAAATTAACCTTTTCATTGATATGTATATTAGTAATTATGCAAATGTAAGATACGAAGTAAAAAAATAGATACTACACACATTTATAAGTAGCCAACGGCTCCGCCATATTTTGTTATTCTAGTCAGCAATGCTTCGAAGCCAACATGGAAGCGTGCTTCTGTGCTTTGGCTTCGAAGCATGCTTCCCCCAGTGTGCTTCGCGTTCGGACATACTATGGGTGCTTCGCGTTCGTACTTAGTTCGTACTTCGGGTGTTTCCGACGGTACCCCCCTCCACTTGCAAGCAAGCATTGTAGTATGCTTAGCGCTAGAAGCACACGTTTCGAAGCACACGCTATGACTATTGAAAAATACTACATCATAAACAACAAATTCGTGGAAGTTCCAACGGTACGGAATCATCATAAATTTGGGTCAACAATCATAAGATTGAATAAATCAGAACTTCTGCGGAATTATCATTGATAATGGCAAATTGAAGGACACCGAACTCTCCGCTAGAGCTTTAACGGAGTTACCCGCTGAAATTACACAATAGCAGTAGTTGTACAGAGGAAAAGAATCAGGGGATCAGGAATCAGGATCAGGGTATCCGGGATAAAAGGATCTCTCCAGGCAGACCTCCCTTCCCCACCTCATCTTAATCTACATCTACACGATACCCTGCATGCCACCGCTAGGGTGTGTGGCAGGGAGTGAAGATCACCTAGCATGCACTACTAACATTCAAACAAGCAACTATATTGTCTCATGCAACTTGATTGTTAGTATCTATAGTATTTAAGGGGTTAATACATGCATCATGCACTACAGAATACTCTAAAATATTTCCCCTACCTATCCTTTTGCTATGCTGCCTATTCTGTTCTCTTATAGTACGGGGGAAAAATAACATTTTGAATCTATCAGTACGACAAAAATCTCTCCCTAATCTTAATTATCTGGTCGATTCTAGCATAATACGCTGGCTTTTTAATATGTGCCTAACATCATCAATAAAGGTATTCGATTGAAATTTCTCTAATTGATTGAATCAGTACTTTAACCTACGCTCTGATAATGATTCCCACCCTAATTCTTTTATTAATTCTGAAACGCTACTCAACCTATCGTAACACCTTTTAACGAACCTAGCTGCTCTACGCTGCACACTGTCTAGTTCTCTAATCAACCCTAATTCATTAGGATCCCATACACTGGCTGCATACTCAAGGTGGGGTCTAACTAGTGAAAAATAGCATCGCTCTTTTGTCTTCTCATCACATTTCCCAAGTACTCTTTTTATAAATCCTAGCTTTCTCTTCGCTCGGCCGCATATTTCCCTTATGTGTCTTCCCCACGATAAATCCTTAGTCATTGTTACACCTAAATATCTTATGGTTTCAACGTTTTCGATCTTCGTGTTACTAATTTTATAAGTACGCCCTATCGAATTATTCCTCCTCCAAAAATTGATAGCTACACACTTTTTAAGTTTGAGTTCTAACTGCCATTTGTCGCACCACTCTTGAATGGCATCTAAATCCTTGCTAAGCGATTTCCTGTCTTCTTCCTTAGATATACCCCTATACAGCTCCGCTCCCTTCCCGTTCTTCCTCAAAACAGTTAAGGACGGGAGGTGGATGACGTAGATATCCTTAACGCAGCTCGTTCGGTGAGCGTCTCCTATAGCTTATTTTTATTCAGGAATACTATATTAATAGGATTCCCGCGGAGCCATTGATACCAGTCCAGACGCGCAAAATCGGTTCTACAAAGTGGCGCTGGCATCCAGAGGTGCCTGGGATATGTGAATATAAGCATGTCGTAAATAGGTTTTGAGAGGAGCATATTCGTTCGAAAACAGGTAATGAGAGAAAGTAAAGTAGAATTAAGAATATTGACAAATCCCTGGTGCTAAACTCATGTGTTAAGATCGGAAAGATTTGTAAAGGGACGATACGATAATTATATTAGCGTAACCAGTCTATTAAATGAATTAAATTGGGAATCATTGTCAGATCGCAGGTTGAAATTTAGACTTAATCTCTTAATTAAATTCAAAGATAATATTTTCAGTGATGACGTTAAAAATATTTTGCGAACCCCATTTTACTATGGTAGACTGGACCATGATTACAGGATTGGAGGAATTGATTGCCGAACTGACAGATTCGAAATGTCCTTTTTTCCTCGTGCAATTGGTGATGTTAATAGCCATGTCCAATACAAGTGAATCAATCAGAATGTGCATGGGTGGTTGCATGTTGGTATAGGTACTTGAAGGTAACCTAACTAACAGCATGTTTTTGCATGTATGCTTCGCTATTTTATCTTTTTTAAATAGTGTAGTTATGAACAGTACCTATATAAATACTAACTAAACGTTTACTTTGCTATTTTTATTTTTTAAATAGTGCAGTTTAGACTAATATATTAATATTAATCCTATTTTATGCATGATATGTAGTGCATTTTTGGCGAGAATTCACCCCCTGCCACACACCTTTATGGTGGCTTGCAGGCTATTATGTAAATGTAGATGAAATAAAGGTAAAACGCGCTACATGATAGGTAAAAAAGACAAAACTGTTCTAAAACCTAACATTCGGACATAATTCACTTACAAGATATCTCTGTGTTATAAAGCTAATAAAAAGGCAACGACGCTACACGAGTTACTATAAAACATAACCTAAAGAATGATTTACACACTCCCTGTTTAAATTTTTGATTTATGAGTGAATGACTCTGGTCAGAAGATTACTTTTTTTTCACTAAAATTCATTTTTTCACTAAAATTCATTTTTCGATTCATCTAAGAATTTCGTGTACAAAATAGTGATTTCGGTTCCGAGTAAACACCTCTATTGTTCACTACTTCACTACACATTCTTCTTATCCCGACACAAAACTCAAAAAGAGTTTTCGTTGAATGGGTACTTTTTCAGTGCCACAAAAATATATTTCTACTAGATTATAGAGGAATTGAATCCATAATCAATTGAAGAGTCCCTCGCTCATCAACCCGAAAGCTCAGAGCCTATTATTATCTTTAAGACCCATGTTGGTGCGATGCAACTACCAATGGCCTTCAGAACTTAATAAGCAATTAAATAAGAATCGGAGAAACAGTACTATTTCTTGGCAGGCGTGGAGGATTCAATGTGCAAATTCGTAAGGGATGAAAAGATGAAAGACGGAAAAATCAGGCAACCAAAATGTATTCCATGCGCAGCGGCGAGAATATGAGAATCTACTGAGAATCCCCGGGCACTCTCAAGGTGTTTTTCCCCCTAGAGTGTGCGCTAGGAGGCGCCTCGGGCAGAACAAGCGAAGGGAGAAAGGCGTCGAGGAAGGAAGGTGTTGGATGGTGCGGGTTGGGAATTAGGGGGTGCGGTTCGATGGAGGGTGCGGTGGATGAGGAACGTGGGAGCGGCAAAAGAGACAGGTGTATGCTCCAATGTTTTTACATACATGTATGTGCATTTATGTATGTATGGGACTGTATATAAATTTGCATATGCAAGGAGTCGTCGAGGGAAATTTGAATGAGAGGAATGGCAAGGGAAGGTCTAGAGTGAGATATATAAGGAGAAGGTGGTGAAGGATGAGCGAGAAAAATAATGCCTTCCTCTACATTTTGCTGAGTTCTGTGTAGGCCACTACAAGGGTGCGTGGCAAGGGATGAATAATTACCAAATATCTATATCTACGACCTACCCTGCAAGCCACCTCGAGGGTGTGTGGCAGGGGGTGAATCCACACCAGGAACAATGACGCAACAAACAAAAATGAACACTACAAAGCAAACACTACACCTTTAAAAGTAATTGGGGAAAAAAGAAGAAAAAACTACCAAATCCCAATAATGTAGGACACACCCACGAACACGATGCATGACTTGAGATCCGACACCAATGTAATAGATACTCATTCATGCAAAAAAAAGGCATTGCATGCAAGTCACACGTTGATTTGAACATGCAGGTAATAATAATAAAAAAAATACTATAAACCTACTCTGAATATTACCTCTATAATCATTACCAATTTACGCGATGTTTAACGTTCTGATCACGAATCGTACGCGGAAAAAATGACATTTTAAACCTGTCCGTCCTGCAATCTATCTCCTTAATTTTATTAGAATTATCGAGCCTACCATAATAAGTCGGAGCCACCAATATATTATTAACGTCATTAATGAAGACAAACATGCACTGCACAGCTGCAATATCATTCTATTAGATATCACTATTGTATTCATTCGGGACAGATGCTAGATTTAAGATTTAAATTATTCCCAAATTGAGTACAAGAGGAATAAATGAGTTCCATGGGAAACTTTAGGTAGCCTCAAAGGTTATAACATGTTACGAAGTTACCATCAAATACATTTTAATGCATGGATTCTACACACAAAACAAACCAACCAATTAACTGCATAACTTAACGAAATATATCTTCCATATTATCACAAAATAATAACCAATCTTTTACGCATTTAGAAAATAAAATTAAACTGAGAAGTTTACTTTTTACACGACATGCAAAGAGATATTTTTACTCGTTTAAATGACCCGTTTAAATGCGTCAGTAAACCTCATTAAACGTTGAAATCCCTTGCATAAATTCCAAGATAATATTTTCAAGGATGACGTTAAAAATATTTTGTAAACACCAACTTTCCATGGTAGACTGAACCATAATCATAAAATTATTTTTATCCCTGTTTTTTAAACTGTGACGTTGCACTAGAATATAATTACTATTCCTTTTTATGAACGATTTGTAATGCGTGTTTGGTGTGAATTCACCCCCTGCCAACAACCTTTAAGGTGGCTTGCAGGGTATTATGTAGATATACAAATGCGCATGTGTATATAATACATAGACACGTAAACTTATAGGATGCTGTAACATGGTTCAGGGGGATTGCATTTGAAACCGTACGGATTAGGTATCTCGAATAGGTAACCAAGGAGTCACATGGTACAAACGCGAATAGTTTGCAAGTTTGGTGTGTTTGAATCACTCGATACAATATCATTAATTGTTTACACTTATGTTTTTCTCGACTATAGAGCTCCCAGATGAGATGAGAACACAAGTGTGAACAATGAATGAGGTATTAATCAGCGGTTTTAACACAACAAATTTGCCAACTACTCCTGTTTATACCACGTGACTCCTTGGTTACCTATTCGAGATGATTCCCACGGTTTCAAACACAGACCCCCTGGAGAGTCCCTCAACAATCTTACTCATGGTTTTCATTTCAGTTTTTGTCATCCGTCTCGAGTTTAGAGTCCCTAGATGAGAAAAACTGAAGTGAAAACATTGAGTGAGATTATAATGAGCGATTCAAACACACCAACATTTGCGAACCATTATTGTCTGTACCACGTGACTCCTTGGTTACCTATTCGAGTTAATCCCAACGGTTTCAAACACAACACCCCAGGACTCCCAAGAAAATTGAAGCGGAGCTCGATCGATGACGATAAATATTTCGGTCCAACGGGTCCAACCTATTCCCACCGCCCACCGACCGATTCACCAGAATTGATCCATAGTTTCACCCTCCCCCCTCATCCCCACGGAACTATACGCCTTCATATATATTTATATTTATACCCAAAAGGTATTTTCTCACCACGCGAACAGTAAACCTCCGAAAGACTGCCATAAATATCGCTGGGATTGTCCGATCTGTTAAAAAATACATCGGGAGAACCGCCGCGGAAATAAATTCCTTCGGGATCGTATTTGACCACCGCACGTAAGCTGCTCAGGGGAGGTCTGCAAGGAGAATGCCCTCGCGTATTTGTGCGTGGCCATCGAATGGTGCACAATGCGGAGGTCATTCGTGAGCACAAATAAACAAACGCAACTCACTTTCTCTTCCATTCTTCGAATTTCCGGCGAAAGCCGCAAAACGCCATTTGCTGTTTCGTGGAAAAACAGGAACAAATAGTGTGTCTATCCACTGGTCCAGATTGAAAATTTACACTTATGTACATCTAGATCTACATAATACCCTGCAAGCCACCATAAAGGTGTGTGTCAGGGAGTAAATTCTCACCAAACATGCACTACATATCATGCATAAAATAGGATTAATATTAATATATTAGTCTAAACTTCTCTATTTAAAAAGATAAAAATAGCAAAGTAAGCATGCAAAAACATGCTGTTAGTTGGGTTACCTTCAAGTCCTTACACCAACATGCAGCTACCAATGTCATCCATTGCTCTACTCGTATTGGATATATTTACCGCTATTCATATCCCTAATTGTGCGAGGAAAAAAGGACATTTTGAATCTGTCAGTTCGGCAATCAATTTCTCAAATTTTGTAATCATGGTCCAGTCTACTATAGTAAGTTGGGTTCGCAAAATATTTCTAACGTCATCACTGAAAATATTATCTTGGATTTTATTTAAGAGATTAGGTCTAAATTTCAACCTGCGAGAAATTGTAGTCTTTGCTTAGTATTGTGTAGTCACATACTACACTAACTAAGCAAAGCTTTAACGCAAGGGTTGTGAGCCAGGGGATAATACCAGCCCGTACCAGGAATAATATAACATCGACTGAACAGTCCCTATTTTCATGTAATCACACGACAATTAAGAGATCTTATTCACTGAGGTAACAAAGCAGCGTTGCGTGCGATTTAGCTTATAATTTAAAACTACCATCTGACGGGATTGACACCACGCTAATCTACTTAAATAAAATATTTTCGAAGTCCACCATGAAAGGAAGGCAATGAATAATATAATCGAACATACATCTAACATATTATCTAAATGAGACGATCGAAAAACGTCTTCAGAAAGATTTACTATCTTATTCCTTATCACAATGACTAAAGCGTACGAGAAAAATTTGTTTGAGTGAATTTTTCTCATCTCAGCAATGTACACGGCTTATACCTTAACCTGTGATAAAATTAGTTTTCATTTCTTATTTTTGTTAAAATAAATATACGGCTTTGGAATGTTATTAAATTGTTGTGAGGAACAGGCGTCTCAAAAGTTTAGTCCTAACCCTAGTCTAACGTGACTTAAAATAATATTTTTTTCACACATTGTTAAAATCTTTGGACAAAATAGTCCACCTCTGATTCACCTAAAATTCGATCCTACTGTGACTTGCCTTCCTACTTTCTCTATCGACTCGGACTCGCTGCCCAACCGATCATAGAATCTTCCTCCCAATCTAACTGCTATTCTCCGCCCACTTCTCAACTCCGCAGTATTCGGTCAACCCTAAGTAGATAGTGATTTTCCCCCCCAATGTATGGCACGCAAACCTACATATCTATTGAAACAACTGCTTCTCACAATTCGGTCGTGCAATTAAATATCCTTCATCTATACCTGAATCTATAAATTCTCTGGAGGCCACCTGAAGGGTGTATGGCAGGGGGGGATAATCACCTAATAGGCACTCATAACATAGTTATTAGCTCATGAAGGTATATTCAGGCCCGGGCGACTGCTTTGGGCGCTGTGGGAATGGTAACAACTTTTTTTACTGGGAAATTGAAAACCAACTTCATGTCCAACAAGCTAATTTACTATTTTTCATACTACTTAATTTTTACTATTACGGATTAAGTGGTGAATATGTGTTACAGCAGGGGTTGACAAATTGGGGTGGGGAACACCAGAATACTCACTCGTTCGGCTCAAAATTTTGTCTTAAGCCGACCCCGGATATATTCTGCACTTCTTGTGAAACTTCTTATAGTCTGATCGGGGTTTAATTGAATAAATAGCAAAACCGGTGATAAGCTAACGATAGTATTGTAAGCGAGATGGTGTTCTTCACCTATTCACCCCCTGCCACACATCCTAGGGATTGCTTGCATGGCGCTATGTAACTGTAGATAGCCACTTGAGACGGATAAGGCATCTGTATAAGTGGATAATCGACATCTACTGTCTATCCTGCAAGCCATCTTCTAGAGTGTGGTTGGAAGTGAATCCTTGGGAAATATGGCGCACGTTTCCGGAACGGAAAGTGAAAACAAATTCTGGTGAAGTCTTCCCGGGTTCTCCAACGGGTCAGGGAAACGGCTAATGCCTTATTAAGTGGAGGCATTAGCAGTTTCCCATATCCGGTGGAGAACCCGTGAAGAATTCACCAACATTATACGCCGGGAAAACACAATGATATTAGTCCAGAATGACATCGAAATTTTCCATGACCGATCCTCAACCTGCTCTATATCTTTTATAGATAAACGATTTGGGTACCGTAGTTAGTAGTAACCTTAGACTTTTTGCAGACGATGCGGTGGTGTACAGGGGTATATCAAAAGAAGAAGACAGGAAATCGCTTAGCAGGATTTAGATGCAATTCAAAGGTGATGCGAAAAATGGCAGTTAGAACTTAACCTTAAAAAGTGTGTAGCTATCAATTTTTGAAGGTGGAATAACTCGATAGAGCGATCCAATAAAATTAGTAACACGAAGATCGAAAGCGTTGAAACCATAAGGTATTTAGGTGTAACAATCACTAAAGATTTATCGTGGGGAAGACACATCCGGGAAATATGCGGCCGAGTGAAGAGAAAGCTAGAATTTTTGAAAAGAGTACTAGGGAAATGTAATGAGAAGACAAAGAGCGATGTCACTTTTCACTAGTTAGGCCGCACCTAGAGTATGCAGCCAATGTATGGGATCCGAATGAATTAGGTTTGATCAGAGAACTAGACAGTGTGCAGCGTAGAGTATTTAGGTTCGTCAAAAGGTGTAGTTGAGTAGAGTTTCAGAATTAATACAAGAATTAGGTGGGAATCATTATCAGAGCGTAGGTTAAAGTACAGATTGTATCTATTAGAGAAATTTCAATCGGATAGCTTAACTGAAGATGTTAGGCACATATTAAAAACACCAGCGTATTATGCTAGATTCGACCAGATAAATAAGATTAGAGAGATAGATTGTCGTACTGATAGATTCCTAATGGCATTTTCCCCCCGTACTATAAGAGAACAGAATAGGCAGCATAGCAAAGGGATAGGTAGGGGAAATATTTTAGAGTATTCTGTAGTGCATGATGCATGTATTAATCCCTTAAATACTATATATACTAACAGTCTAGTTGAATGAGACCCTATAGTTGCTTGTTTGCATGTCAGTAGTGCATGCTTGGTGATCTTCACCCCCTGCCACACACCCTCGCGGTGGCTTTCAGGGTATCGTGTAGATGTAGATGTATACGTGTTCGATACACCTACAAAATGAGAACCGAGGTTGAAAATTGACACATATTATGTTTTATCGTGAAGATAAATCTAAAATAAAATGTTTCCTCTTCTCGGTGATCGCTTCCTCGTTCACTTTTCCTCTGAATTCGCATTCCTTCCTTTCTCTCACGTTCCTTCCAGCTCATGGGAGACGCCGGAGATAAGATTTTGAGTCCCTTGCATTGCGGAGTACCTTGCGAAAAAAAATGTCTCCCAATCCTTCCTCCTTCTCCCGCTCCCTAAGGGTTCGCTCCCCCTCCCCCCACACAAGCACCCTCCCATTCTCCTCAGACCCTTTTCCCTACTAGGGGTCCTTGCCGAAGTTCTACCCTCAAACCCCCTCCCCCCACTTTGGAACCCAGTGGTGCGGCGGGTGCAACTTTTCTCGAATTTACGTCCTCTTCCTCCTCCTCCCTCTCGGAAATTCCCTCAAGGCGTCCTGGAGGAAAGGTCTGGAAGAGAGAACGTACCCTGGAGGAAGGACAGGAGAATTTTTCTGGATAACCCCGTCAAGTCGAGAGCAATTCTGGCGAAAAAAACCATCGGCTAATCCCAAAGAAAGTTCAACGTCGACCCACGGTGCAGCAAAGCCGACGGACGCAAGAAGGAGAATGTGGTCAGGGAAGGGTTTCTTATCCTTCTTCGAACCAGGTGTGGAATCACGGATGCATCTTTCGCGTTATCGCAATCTGTATCGATAACGCTTGCCCCCTAAAGTAGCCCAGGGTTAACAATAACCGTCCATAAAATTCGCTCCACTGATTGCGATAAACAATTTGAAGCGCTGCGCGATAAATGAAGAATGGAGAACACGTTTTTTCCGACAAAAGTTAAATAAAAAAATAACGATAACGCTAGCGCACGCCTTATGAAGATCCATGATCGAGGCCCAGAGGGGCTGTGTTTGAAACCGTCGGGATCGTCTCGAATAGGTAACCAAGGAGTCATGTTGTATAAACACGAATGGTTCGCAAACTTCTTCTCTCAAAACAGCTCGTTACAATATCATCAATTGTTTTCACTTCAGTTTTTCTCATGTCTCGACTACAGAGACTACAGTTGAGATAAAACACGGGTGTAGGCCACGAATGAAGTGATGATCAGCGGTTTTAACACAACAAATTTGCGAACCATTCGTGTTTGTACCACGTGACTCCTTAGTTACTTAAGCGAGATCATCTCGACGGTTTCAAACACAACCCCTGGGACTCTACTAGGCTTCATTTACATAAGGGCGTGTAAAAGAGGGCGACTTCTACATTGCATCCTATATATCTATGTCCATCTACATACCCTGCAAGCCACCGCGAGGGTGTGAGGCAGAGGGTGAATATCATTAAACACGCCCTATTAACATGCAACTAGGATACTACACGGAAACATGATGCTATATGATTAGTATCTACATACTATTAAAAGGGATAGTATTGAATTTTCTGTACTGAATAACTCAAGTCATAGACATTAAGGTAAAAAGAGATTTAATTTAAACCTACAGTTGCAAATCTTGTTACTGTCTCTTTTAATTGAGAATTTCGGGTGTTGTGCAAACAAACTTGCCCTCCATGACAACTCATTGTTTTCTTCTCTTAATTTAAATTAATATTTAATAGAAAATTAGTACTACTACTAGTAGATAATTAGTTTATTACTTCAACAGTTATGGTTATATAATGGTATTTATCTAAATATATTGATCTGTATTAACCTATCAAGCATGGGTTAGTTATGTTAATGCATGTATCATATACTACAGACTAACTATATTTAATCTACTTAATCGGTTGCTATGCTGCCTATTATGTTCCCAAATGGTACGTTGGAAAAATGACATTTTAAATCAATTGGTGCGACAATCTATCTCTCTAATCTTATTTATCTGGTCAAATAAAGCATAATATGCTAGGGTTCCCATATATATCTAACATCTCCAGTACAGCTATCCATTTTAAATTTCTGCAGGAGACGAGTAGTAGTCACCACAGGTTAAAGGTCGTAGACAGTTCGTGAGCAAAATACTTTTAAATTATTATCCGTTAAGTCTCTTTCATGATTATCCAGACATTCGAAAGTCTATTTTTTTCGGTGCAAACGAAACGGTAAAAATGAAATTGGACGAAACCTTTTCTCTTCCTATCCAATCCAGTATTCTACAACAATTCCTCCTTAAAAACCAATATCTTCTGCCTGCCTTCATGACTGTCTGATAGATTCCAAATGTCCTTTTTCCCTCGTACACTTAGAGATACGAATAACGGTAAATATGTCCAATCGGAGAGTAGCAATGGATAGCATTGGTAGCTGCATGTTGGTATGAGTACTTAAAGCTAACCCTACTAACAGAATGTTTTTGCATGTTTGCTTTGCAATTTCTATCTTTTTTAAATAGTGAAGTTCTGACTAGTATATTAATACTATTCCTTTTTTATGCATGATATGTAGTGCATGTTTGGTGGGAAATCACCCCCTGCCACACACCTTTGTGGCAGCTTGCAGGGTATTATGTAGATGTAGATGGTTAGTTTCTACATAATAACAAAGTGATTACTGGTTATAGAGGTTTTCACTAGTTATATTTGTCTGCATTTCCCTAGCATGCAAAGATTAGTGATGTTAAAACATTCTTCATGCATTACAGACTACTTCAACAATTTTATATCTGCCTATCCCTTTGCTATTCTGCCCATTGTGCCCCCAATATGGTGCACGGGAAAAATGAAATTTTAAATATATCGGCACGGCAATCCATCTCTCGAATCTAGTTAACTGATATTACGTAGATGTAGATGTAGTTTTGCTATATCGTAGCATCTTATGCCATATTCATACAAGGGCATCGATAATATATGCAGCTTACACCCAGAAGGAAGGATGGCAAAGGGTGTGAACCAAGATCTTAAGATCGTGGTGTGAACGAACTGTAAATGATGATGGAGGATATTTTTTAAAAATAATTAAGACCTACCACTCCTCAAACTTGAGAAGATGTTCTCATCACTCTGGACGGTTAACGAAAGTCGTTTCAATGCCTTTGGAAAGGGATTATTCCTCTCTTCGAGTAAAGTCCCGAGACAAAGGAAGAATTCTAAAAAAAAGGCTCGTGTTAAATGAGGAACTTGCTTCTTGAGACGATGTCAAATAAAGGAGACAAAAAATTTCACAGTGAAAAATATAATTTTTAAAAAATCTGAAACGCGATTGCGAAGAATGAAATAGCCGAAATGCATCATTCAAAGCGTCAATCACAGAAAAGGATTATTCGAAAGTGGAAAAATGAAACAGAAGTGTTCCCTTGGTACCAGACATATCCGGTAATACATCTCTGTCACTCTTGCAACATTATACATAAATAAAATGCTGTTTAGCGAGCCATAGCACAGTCACGTATGTACAATTAACAGAGAAAGAAAAACCGTTCAAACACTATACGTATTGCAAAGTAAAATCAGAGCTGTGGCCGAAATACGGGCTTTTAAATACGCGAAGCTACATTGTTTTCGAAATGGCCGACCGCGTAGTCTGCTACATGTTTATTTGGAAAGCGATGCCGTGGTAACGATTGTTTGCAGTGTCGCGCTTAAACGAGAGATTTGATTCGAAATTCAAATGGGAACCTCAGTAAGTCAAAATACCGTTCTATATGGAAGTTGGAAGACCACATTCCGCCGATAGATTTCAAAAGGCGTAGCCAGTAGTTTGGCGAGAAGAACAAGCAGCCGGTCATTCAAGATTTCTTTGCCTCAAGCACTTAGGTTGAAGGCTGATTCTACGCTGGGTCTCAAGGTGAGGACCTTCCGCCTCAATTTCCTTACTGGGCATGGTCATCGCCTTCCTGCATTCCTCGACGATTGAGAAAGAGACAATTATTCACCCCCCAGCGGAAATCCACGTATCCGAGCTGTGTTCTCCACAGGTTTGACACAATGACTCATTCAGGGCTACCCACGAGGAAGTACACAAGACGAATATCGAACGAAAATGAAAGCCTATCGCCTTCGTCTGTGTGTTCAAGCTGAGGACTGAACTAATATTAAACGGTGGTGATTCATTTAGAGATATCCGAAGTGGAAATATAGCAGTATTTTAACGATAAATGAGGAAAGTCGTTTTGTCATCAATTCCAATTCCGATAATTCGATAGAGCGATCATATAGCATTAGTAAAACGGCAATCGAAAGCGTTATAACTATAAGGTTACTTAGGTGTAAAGGTGCGCTTACACGTAGCAGTTGACTGATATGAGTCAATTGCTAACAACTATTAAGCTCCACTCGCATGTGTAAATAGCAACTGCGACGCGAGTTCAGGTCGATATTGGACACATGCCGAACACTATCGATCCCAGTTCGAGCTATTAGCAAAGTTGAAGCCCGTCTACTTTCCAGCGGAAATGTATCCAACACAATCGCAACAATCGCCAACGTAAAGCAATACAGGACGGAATTTGGATATAATAACAAGGATATCCCTCCCGGAAAGGGGAGATTCTACTCTTTAAAGAATGGAAACAAAAGATAATCGTCGATGGAATTTATTGCTTGATGAATTTTATGAAAATTTAAGCGAAATTCACAATTAAAATAAAACACTTTTTATTTGTTGTGGCAACGCCTAAATAACGGCTTTAAGCTGCATAGAAGTTGGTGCAGACGCAACATAGAAGTAGCGATATAGATACATCGCGCATCTCGCGACTGTCATAGCAGTCAACTGCTACTTAACGCTAACGCTGCTTAACAATCACTAGAGATTTATCGTGGGGAAGACACGCCCGGGAAATATGCGGCCAAGCAAAGAGAAAGCTAGGTTTTATTAAAGGGGTACTTGGGAAATGTGATGAGAAGGAAAAAGAGCGATGTTACTTTTCACTTGTTAGGCCCCACCTTGAATATACAGCCATTGTAGGGGAATGAATTAGGTTTGAACTGAGAGCTAGACAGTGTGCAACGTAGAGCAGCTAGGTTTGTTATAAGGTGTTACGACAAGTTTAGTTGTGTATCTGAATTAATACAAGAATTAGGTTGGAATCATTATCTGATCGTACGTTAAAGTAGAGATTTAATCTATCGCAGACATATAAAACGGATAGCTTTACTGAAGATGTCAGATAACCCCAGCGTATTATGCTAGATTCGACCAGATAAATAAGACTAGAGGGATAGATTCAAAATGTCATTTTTCCCCCGCACTATAAGAGAATAGGCAGCATAGAAAAGGAATAGGTAGGTGAAATATTGTAGTCTGTAGTGGATGATGCATGTATTAGCAACCAATCCCTTTATTTCTATGTAGATATTAACTATCTAGCTGCGTGTGACCCTATTTTCTAACATGTTTCCAATTAGTAGCCTAGTAGCACGTCAATAGTATATGTTTGGTGATCTTCACCCCCTGCCACACACCCACATTATGGATTGCAGGGTATAGCGTATATGTTGATGTAGATGAATTCCTTTGTACGTTCCATCGGACCTGCCTTTAGTTAAAAAGTAAACAGTTGTATTGAAAGTGGACCACGAATGGCAAAAAATTATCTACCAAAACACACAAGGCCTGTAATTTGCGACAGTAACAGTGAATTCAATACAGATGTGAACCTTTTAAAGCATTATGTAGCATTAATCCTAAATGATTAGCTTTTCAAAGCGGGAGACTGGTAATTTTTGTGAACTTTGTGGGCGTGTACTCGGGACCAAATTCGCTTTTTTATTTACGAAATAGTTAGATGAAAAGTAAAAATAAACTTAATGAATACATTAACATTCTAATCAGAGCATTTCACTCATAAACAAAATTTTTTATTACGCAAAATGCGACGCCCTCCGAATGAGCTGCACCTCTACGTCATGGGTCACGAATCGTTCTCCCCGGCGAGCCACAGCTCTCCGTATGAGCCTAATTCCTTTCACTTTACAGAATAGCCCCCTAGATCAACCAACCGATTTTACCATCGAACTGACCCGGTAATTTAACGAGCCATATAGCACAGTCACGTAAGTACAATTAACAGAGAGAGAAAAACTGAAGTTCAAACACTATATGCATTTCAAAGGAAAATCAAAACTATGGCCGAAATATGGGCCATAGTTCTAATGGGGCCATGTTCGCGAATATGCAGTACTATCTTACTTCTTTCGTTTCCCTTTCTTGATACTTCCTTTTTTATTTCGACGCGGATTTTGGTGAACTTTTCCTATCCTACGCAATATCTTCCTCTCCCATGAGAAAATAAAGGAATCTGCGTCCAATAAAGGAAAGGAAGGTATTTGGAGAGGAAGCTATTTGTCCTCCCTCTCAGGGTATTTCCAAACTTCCATTTCGGTTTCTTTCCGAGTGTGGGAAAATACGCAAACAGGATGGCGCATCTACCAATAGGTTTCGGTCACATAAACCGTATACGTAATAAGGAAGAAGTGCATATTATGTGCGTTCAAACCTGGCAAGCGATTGAAATGTTGGAGAACAAGAAAAACTATATCCCCCAAGTTTCAAAATCGTTACAAAATCGTCTTATTTTTTTCAGGCGCTCCAATCACTCTTGGTATTATATCGCAATGCATGTTCTCAATGGAGTCGTTTACCATATTTTTTGTATAGCCGAATCCGATAGAGTTTGCAAAATAAAAAACTCGTGTTTTTCCGATTTTCGATCCGCCAAGTCGTTCATGAGTTGTAAGGAGCGAAATACTAATGTGCTTAACCCTTTCGGAAAAGTGGGCGTGCGAAGGACTCGTACGTCATCCACTTTGTCCAATCACAACTGAGGCTGCGGAACTCCGCCGTTCAATCACAATGAGGGACACACAGCTGACTCTGCCAATGGTTGTTAGACTCCATTCGGTTTATTTCGAAAGGCATTGCATATTAACCTACATCGTAATTTGTGAGTAGGCAAATAAAATTCAGCACACTTTTGGTCACGCCGAAATGTTTTCGAAAATATTTTGTTTATCAGTTGTTTTGGGTTATTTGCAGGATCCAACAGGATCTCTTCAGGAAGAGACTTCCCCTCCCCACCTCCGCTCCCCTCCCGTTCTTTCTCAAAACAGTCAAGGAGGGGAGGTTGGTGACGTAGTAATCCTCAACGCAGCTCGTTCGGTGGGCGTCACCCATTGCTAATTTTAATTGTTGACGAGCAGACCTGCGGCCTGTTTTGCAGGCAGTCTATTGGTTAACATACCTCAAGAGATCGATATAAGGCCGATTATGAAAAACATCCTGGGAGGTTCGCAACATGGGCCTGGGAGGGAAAGGAGTAATTGTTCAAACCACTCAGTATAATATAATAACAAATAATCAAATAAACAAAATAAGTATTCAACATACTTACGAATCAATAGATAATGCCTTAATGCCTTAATAGATGAACCTAATTCCACCTTCTTAACTTCTTTTACGTCGTAAATTAGTTAATACACATTTAGCAAAACACGTAAACAAACATACATAGCAACGTGTACGAATTTGCATAGCAACTCTTTTCCCATGTTAAAAGAGAGTGAAAACACTCTTTTTAACACTTAAATTTTCACATTTTCCGATTCGTTGACAAATATTTAAATACGTCTGTTCCATGTGCCCATATTTTACCACTCCAGCATCGATCAGATAAGTATCTTCGGAGTTTACCTCAAATTGATGCACCGAGGTCGAGCGTTAAAACATCCTGGGAGGTTTGCAACCCGCACACAAATATAATTTTTATGTTTTTTGGGCGGGAAGGAGGTAAAAAGGAAATCTAAAGCTACTGATATGTTGTGCGCGGACACGTTCTGCATTGAAAGCACTTTTTTCCACCTCCAGAGCTCTCAACTACCGCGAGAAAACACAAAAAACCGACTGGACTGACGGACTGACTGACGGACACCGCTACAACCTTAATTATATTAATTTATGAGCGAAAGGCTCTGGTTAGGAGATAAACTATTTCAATATAATTCATTTTTCATTTCCATATAAAGATTTCGTGTTCAAAAGAGCGATTTCGGTTCCGAATAAACTCCCCCATTCTGAGACGAATGCAGCATCCATGCTCAGAAGTGGGATTTGAACTCGAGACCTTTGAGTGGCCAGACAGGTGCGTTGCCGATCTATCTACGGAGACCGGCAATTTTATCCTCCATTATGTATTTCAGAAAGTTAAATAAAATTGTGTGCATAAAAGAATCGTTCCATTTATGGGAGAGGCGAATATTTAAGTGTTTCAGAAACACGATGTGATTAGGTACACTAGAATTATGAGGTTCAAAATATTAGGAGACAATTCGGCAATAGTCGGTTGCCTTAAAGATCCTGTTTGTAGATGATGGTTTTAAAGTCCTTAAAGTTACGAGTGCCGTTGATGGTTCAGAGCGCTCTCTGTCCATTTATTTGTAAAACGAATTGTTGAATGATTTCTATGGTTACCTCATTTCATTGCTATGGTGAATATTTTTATTGCTGTTTTTAATTACATGTCTGGTGTAAAGTGTGGTCACAATGCCACACCCCCCTCGGCTTGGCTTCCAGGGAGATGAATTCTAACAAGAGATTGAAGGAACGCGAATTGGCCGCGAGACCTTTAACGGCGTTACCCGCTGAAATAGCATAATAGCAGAAGTTCCACACAGAAGAAAATTAATTTCACTTGATCGGGACCCAAACCTGGATCCCCTGATTTCCGGCGGGGGAGGTGGGGACGTGTTTGAATCCGTCGGGATTATATCGAATAGGTAACCAAGGAGTCACGTGAAGCAAACACGAATGGTTTGCAAATTTAGTGTCTGAATCGCTCATTACAATATCATTAATTGTTTTCACGTAAGTTTTCTTCATCTGTCTCTATTATATATGAGCCCCCAGATGAGATAAAACACTAGTGTAAACAATGAATGAGGTTTCAGCACACCAAATTTGCGAACCGTTCGTGCTTGTATGTACTAAGTGACTCCTTGGTTACCTATTCGAGACAATCCCAGGTGCTTTAACTGAAACCAAGTGGGTTGTGTTTGAAACCGTCGGGATTATCTCGAATAGGTAACCACGGAATCACGTGGTATAAAAATGAACCGTTTTCAAATGTAGTGTGCTTAAAGTACTCGTTACAATATTATTAAACAATATTAATTGTTTTCACTTGAGTTTTTCTCATCTGTCTCGATTATAAAGCCCACAAATGAGATAAGACGCAAGTGTAAACAATGAATGTGGTTGTAATCAGGGTTTTTAACCCACCAAAATTTCCAACCATTCCTATTTATATCACATGACTCCTTGGTTACCTATTCGAGATAATCCCGACGATGTCAAACACAATCCCCCTGGAAACTAAAATTTCCACAGGAAAATTTGACTCCTTTATTGCATAATTTGTCAAAGCACCTGGCCGGAAATTAAGGGGATTAGGGTTCCAGTCCCGGTCAAGGCGAATAATTTTTTTCTCTGTGGAACTTCTGCTATTCTACCAACAGATTTTCTCAAAGTTTATTTAAACTCCTGTTAGAGCCGAATTTCGGCACCACCCGATTGAAATAGCGAAGATTTTCTTTCTCACATAAGAAAGTCTGCGAGATCCGTATAAAGCAACTTCAATTCTGCGGAATTTACCCCAAACGAACACCCTACACTAGTCTAGTCTCTCAACGGTTGCGAATCGAGGAACAACGCCCGTGAATGACGTCACGGGCGGGAGGATTTTGGAGCGAGGAGGGATTTTTTTATTTCTTCGGTGGTCGCTTCGTTCTCCTTTTGCTTCGAGGAGTTCCATCTTGGGGAATTTCGCCATCGAGTTGGAACGAACCCCCTTACCTCCCCCGCCCCGTCTCTTAAACGATTCTTCCACCAGGTATATTCTCACACCGAAACACAATCCCGCTCCCTCTTCCGTTTACATGGTTTCCCACCGTCTTATTCCCCCCCCGCCCCCCTTTCCCCACTTCATCTCACTTTCTTTTCGTTTCCGAGCCATACCCCGTCCACTCTTATATTCATACGCCTTATATTTGTAAGTACATATGTATATACATTTCTTTCCACCCTGAAGCCTTTTTTCCTTCCCTTGCTTAAACCAGGTCGATAACGTATCATCACAAGTGTTCTGCCAACATTGGTTATGTCCGTGGATAGCTCCTGCCCACTTTTCCTTAACCATGCAAATACGTTTCCGTTTTCCCGTTCACAATCAATCCACCCTATCCTGTATGGAATCTTCATGCCATCTTCATGACATCTATTCTTTTCCTTCCTCTCTTCGATTACATAATATTCGTATTATGCTAGATTCGACCAGATAAATAAGATTAGAGAGATAGATTGTCGTACTGGTAGATTCAAAATGGCATTTTTCCCCCGTACTATACGAGAAGAGAATAGGCAGATTAGCAAAGGGATAGGTAGGTGAAATACTTTATCATAGAGTATTCTGTAGTGCATGATGCATGTATAAACCCCTTAAATACTATAAATACTAACAATCTAGTTGCATGAGACACTATAGTTGCTTGTTTGCATGTTAGTAGTGCTTGCTTGGTGATCTTCACCCCCTGCCACACACCCTAGCGGTGGCTTGCAGGGTATCGTTTAGATGTAGATTTAGATGCCATCTTCATGGCATCTATTCTTTTCCTTCCTCTCTTCCATTACCTAATATTCGTATTATGCTAGATTCGACCAGATAAATAAGATTAGAGAGATAGATTGTCGTACTGGTAGATTCAAAATGGCATTTTTCCCGCGTACTATAAGAGAACAGAATAGGCAGCATAGCAAAGGGATAGGTAGGGGAAATATTTTAGAGTATTCTGTAGTGCATGATGCATGTATTAACCCATAAAATACTATAGATACTAACAATCTAGTTGCATGAGACCCTATAGTTGCTTGTTTGCATGTCAGTAGTGCATGCTTGGTGATCTTCACCCCCTGCCACACACCCTAGCGGTGGCTTGAATGGTATCGTGTAGATGTAGATGAATATTCTTCGTTGAATCACCCTCTTCAATATTCCGATACCTCACCAAAGGGCCTCCGTCCAATTTTCTTTCCCTCTTTCAACATCGTCGACCAACATCCTTTCTTCCCCTCACATATTCAATACTTCCAACTCATACATCCAGCAAAAACGTCCTCAATCTTCTCCACATCTCAAAAGGCTTTCGATTTTCGTCTTCATCCTTTCTTTCCAGTGAAACTGATGTGATTAATACGCTATATGCTCCACGCTGGACATGGGTACTTCTGTAAAAAGACTCTTTTTCCTAAATGTTCATAAAACAAATCTATTGATAATTAAATTTTTATAAAATAGTTACATGTAAGTCCTCCTAATATAATAATGTGGCCGTTTATCATATTTTTATTGCAGAATTGTATGGAATTTTTAGAATAATAATGCCCGTATTTTTCCGTTTTTCGATCCGTCCGTAAGTTCTACATCTACATCTACATGATACTCTCCAAGCAACCATAAAGATGTGTTGCAGGGGGCGAACTCACACCAAACATACATTACATACCATGCATAAAAAGGATTAGTAATTATATTTTTGTCTAAACTTCACTGTTTAAAAAAAGGCATAAAAATAGCAAAGCAAACATGCAAAAACATGATGATCACTTTAATGCTTCGTAGATACTAATGATATAGCTGCATGTGACTGTATTATCTAACATGCTTCCATGTTGTATACTAGTTGCATATCCATTGTACATGTTTGGTGATCTTCACCCCCTGCCACACACCCTCGCGGTGGCTTACAGGGTATTGCGTAGATGTGGATGTAGTATCTATCCCTTGGTCGGAAAGAGGAAGGCCTCCTCCTCCTCCTTCCACCGCCGAAGAGGAAAAGGTAAGGCGCCATCTTCCCCCGAGCGGAGGGAGACGGAAGGAAAAAACAAATGCCGTGCGGATGTGGTGCTGCCGCCAAATCCGTCCACTCTGCCGACAAAGATCCGCGCCTAGAGGTAAACATCCTCCGTGTCCTCCTCCTATGCACGGGCACGCGAGCATTATCTGCGTCTGCCTCTGCCAACAATCCCCACCTCCACTCAAACTCACCCCCCTGGCAACGGGTGCACTGACGATAATCGGGCAAGCCGCGACACAGCGCCATGGAAAACGAGGTCCCACAAACACCCGTTCCCTGCCTCCAAACCAGCTGGACACTTGCCATTCCTTCGTCACAGATATGAATGTCTTGAGAATCAACCACTGTTGTGGACTTTAAAATCTGTTCAGACGCCTGAATCGTTTATTAAAAATCGCGTAACATTTGTGAGCTTAGATGCTACAGCGTATTTCAAAAACTGCCCATGATATCGGCATCAAATTACGTACCCTAGGATATTTATGCGTGAAAAGTCATTTGGACCAGGTCCTATATTCGTAAAAATTCGATAAGAGCATTAAAAAAAGTGCCGTATTTGAGTATAGATGATGCCCTTAGTAATTGCACTTGGGATTTCGATTTTGTGTCTTACAGGCTGAATTTTAATTTGCGAAATTAAATTAGGGACAGTAATCTAATTGTAAGATCGAGACAAGTCCCATAAAAAGAAAGAAAAAATAAAGATTTTTAATCAGGTTATTGATCACTGTTTCCCAATTGAAACTGTTAGAACGATTGTGAAAAATTTGTAAAAATTTTATGTTTTCAGCAATCCGTACCCTTGGCGACCATGTTGTCATTTTGTTGACGCCAAGCTAATCTATTTTCCCATGAGAATATACGGAAATACCCATGAAAACTATGGGGTTGTGTGTGAAGTTAGCCCTGTTTTGCTTCGCCTTCTGCGTTACCATCAAGATCGTTGGCAAAAACGTCTGCAAAAGAAAGTATTCCCCGTTATTCTAAATCCAATTTCTTCCCCGCAAACCACCGAAATTGTGTGTAGCCTCGAGTGCCTGCGTTTTAAAAGTCTAAAAGGGTTGGGTGTTTTTGAAAGGTATTTCCAAGCAGGTTTTATGAAAGATTCTTGAAACCACTTACAGTTTCTAAAATCGAATTTGCAGCAGGAGTAGCGACTTGCGCATTTCCGCCTTCTTTCCGCCATCTTCATTTTATTATCATTCACAGCCGCTCCCTGACACCCCGTTGATTACGACATGGATAAGCGAAGGCGGTCGGAAAACTCAATTTTCCTCTCTTTTCTTGTGACTCACGACACGTACAAGATTTGTGACCAAAGAAATAAGATCGATTTCTCGCCTTGAATTCAGCGATTCGAATGTAAAATGAACTCGCGAACTCGTAATCGAAATCCAACAATGCAGCAGTAGACTGAAAAAAATTCAACTGTCGTCACACGCAGAGGCAGAAATATAATAGGGAGAGAAAAGATTAACAGTTTATAAATATTCAGCGATACTACTCAATCTTCACCATGCATTATTATAATGAACGTCAACGTCAACAATGCCTTAGGTCGTCAGGATGACGGTTTTGCAAACCAGCAACATTTGACCAAATATCGATATATTTCAATTGTAAGTTTAAAGTGGTTAGAACAGAAAAATATATTCAATGACTAGAATCAAATTCCTTATGCTATTTTCTTTCTTTTGGTTTATGTCCGTTTTCTGTGGGATAACACATAATAATTTAAATTTAAAAAAGAAAACAATACTGTACGCTGAAATTCCAATGGGGGCGTTAATTCGGATTAATTTACTTTTACTCGGGTTAACTCGGTTAAATCAAATTCCTTATGCTATTTCCTTTCTTTTGGTTTATGTCCGTTTTCTGTGGGATAACACATAATAATTTAAATTTAAAAAAGAAAACAATACTGTACGCTGAAATTCCAATGGGGGCGTCAACTCGGAACCAAACCAAATCGCTATTTTGAACACGAATTCCTAGAAAAAGCGAAAGTGAATTTTAATGAAAACATCAATCTTCTAACCAGAGCCATTCACTCATAAATCAAAAATTAAAATGAGCAAAAGGTGACGCCCGCCGAGCGAGCTGCGTTTCAGGATTACTACGTCATCCACCTCCCCTCCTTGACGGTTTTAGGGAAAAGGGAGGGGGAGCGAAGTTGGGGAGGGGAGGTCTGCCTGAAGAGATCCTGTCGCAACCACTTCCATTGGCAGAGCCAGCTGTGTGTCCGCCATTGTGATAAGGCGAAGGAGCTTCGCAGTCTCAGTTGTATATGCTTTTAATGGTGAGGTATAAGGCTGAGACAAGGACCAGATCATTCTGGGAAACCACTGGTGGCAAAGAAAAATCATTAACATTAGCAGTTTTTTTAGAAGTATTTTCTCTGTGTACGAAATACGGATTTTTAAGTGATGGAAACCTTTACCACAATTTATCCATTTAGGAAAATATAACGTGCATAAAAATTAAAAACAGTATGTAACGAAGCAGCGAAGTTTTACGCCACGATACTCTCCACATATCTGGAAAGTTCTATTGATTTTCCTGCCATAAGATACGACATATTAAGACCTTCGAATTCGAAACGTTCGTTGACAGAAAATAAATTAAACCATAGGTCAGAGCGAGTACGACATTGGGAACGTAACGAGATCTACTACTTTAAAAAGCACACAGCCATTGCAAAGTAATTGTATGGTTATCCTCAAATTAATGATGGCAGCCATTTGTAATATTCGATAGATCAAAACGAAATTTTGGGGCATCGTGAAATGCTTATGTTGATAAACGTGATGTAAATTTACCGTTACTTTATCACGTGATCGTAAAATTTCATCCAAATGTTATATGAACACTCTCTGTAAACCATTACGGAATTTGAACGATTAAAAAAAAAATTTGAACAATTCAAGTCTCACTTCATCAACGGCCATAATAATAATGAGTCCATTTTAATCCTTTTAATAGAGATATCTCATAGTTTCGCTAACTATTTGCGCCAAAAATCAGTAGTAATTTATTCCTATTAAAGCTGAACACATCTTAAATTATTATTGATTATTGACTCACTTTTTATCAAGCCAATAACAAACGGTTTATCAGAAACTAACAGTCATCCTTGTTTTTTTACCAACAAGCCGTCGTCACGCAACACCGAATGATTGTTGCTTTCGCACGATTGTTGCCGTGCTAGCAGAACGGAGGAAAGGAATATTCCCGCCGGGACTGGATAACGCAAGAATCAACTAAATGAGCGAAGGATTGCATTTCGAATCCAATGAAAACGAGTGGCAACGCAAAATAGGAACTGCGCTTGAGATTTCGGTGTTGTTTGGGGGAAGGGCGCCATTTTATTCCGCCTTGAGATTGAATCGTTACAGAAATGGCACGACCAGCCGGGATAGACGAATCGAAATGCATCCATCGTCTTCAAGGGTGGAGACCTAAACAGAGAGAACGAGTTGAGAACATTTGCCTGATTCGTAAAAATGGACTTGCAACCACTACCCAGGGGGGTGTAAGGGTGAAACATAGTGAAACCGTCGGGATTCTTTCGAATAGGTTACCAAGGAATCACATAGTATAAACACGATTTGATAGCAAATTTACTGCCTTAATCACTCGTTGGAACATAATAAACTCTTTTCACTTGAGTATTTGTCATTTGTCACGACTATAGAGCCTCCAGAAGAGATAAAACACAAGTGCAAACAAGGAATGAGGTTGTAATCAGCAGTTTCAACACACCAAATTTGCGAACCATATGTGTTTATGCCATGAAATGTTCGCAAACGACTCCTTGGGTACCTATTCGAGATAATCCCGACGGTTTCAAACACAACATCCATTAACTACGTTTGAAAAACATCTTATTCTAATTCTAGTATAGCTGATGACTACACGCACGTTAACCAGCGCAACCGCGTTAAAGTGGTTCCTTAGCAAAATAAGGAATAAGATTCTGTTATACCTTTCGGTACTTACGTAAGGAATGTTCTCCGGCTAGTCGTATGAAATAATTATACTTTTCAAGGCTAATTTGCCAAAACAATGCGCTTTGTACTACATATCTAAAGAGAATGGATACGAGACAGGAAAATACCTATACTGATTTTTCACCAGGACTTAGAAAATACTGTCATGTTCGCCAAAAACTCGCACAAGATGCATTTTTTCACGGAAATAACAAAGGCGAGAGATCCTCTATTCATTTAAAATGGATACTACCATTACTGTAGGCAAAACTGGTAACTTAGATGTATATTATGCCATTTTCCGCTATAACTGGGGCTAGGAAATTTGGTGACTCTCCGGAGGCGTAGACACACTTTTGGTGAAAGTAGTATTTTTTCATATAGCATAGAGGAAATTACCGAATTTCCTGTTGGGTTTTGACTCACGCAGTTGCGGTCAAAACTTCTTAATATCGTACGTCCTTGGAATTCATCCGTCGTTTTCTTTATCCAGCAGCTGGCCTGCCTTTTCTTATTGTCATCAAGCGGTCATCGCATTCCCTTTAACAGCATTCTTCCTCCTGCTCTGTGTCTTCCAAGAACAAGGTTTTATAAAACTCTTAGATACTTAATTTGCAAGTCACCGAAACCGACATCGCTAGTATCACTCCATTATAATTCATTGCATTAGGATCTTGTAGCACTTCATATTTGTATTTGCACACACAAGTAATTGTAAAGCCGTTATTTATGCTTAGATATCCCGCTTATATGGAAAAGAATCTAACAGAAGCATGGGAACGAGTACAAGAGGAACTTTCCCTACAATAGAGCAAACGTAGTTGCACATACATGGTTGCCAATGTAGTCGTGCAACGTTGCCAAATATCTAATCCAGAGGAGAGGAAAATTCAACGCACATTCAGTACCCAAGGCTTTCTTCGAGTTAAAGCTTTCTCTCGGGTTCAAAACAATGCAGAAAGTTCAAGTTTGTTCAGCAAGTTCGGTTAAAGTCAAACATGCAAAACAGGGAGACGAGAAGTCGAATGGAACAAACGGGAGTTTGCAGCACAATCCAAGCTACAGGGAACCACATGAAGAAACGCAAAGACTGGGAAGCATTCTCGCATTAAGAAGGACAATTGTCTAATCAAACGACGCAGATAAATTTATCTAGATTGGAATTTGGCTAAGAAGAGTGCAGAAATGTATTATTTTCAAAGGTTTACTCTTTGAGATCAGGAAACAGTGCTCATATGTTAAATTCGCATGTATGCGAAAATGATATGGTTTTCAAAATTTTATCCCAACGTAACTAGGTATTTTAACCAGTATTTACTTACCGATACGCTTCTACAACAGCAATAACATTGGGCATATCGTCACTGGACAATCATTTGGAAACTCACCTGAAATGAAAGAGGAAAAAGTCCCCAGTTAGCGAATTACAAAATAATAAATTAGAATAACAAATCCATTGAAATCATGATTGGATAGTCATGTAAGTTACATTTAGCGAAGCAACTCAAAATACTTAAACACTAGGCAAATTATAAATATCTTGACATTAAAAAAGAACTATTAATACATGACTATATGGAAATAAAATGTAATGATGGATACTGAACATGATTAACAAGAAACTAAAAACAGATACACATAATTTATTTCACTCAAAATGCTTCCAAAACGGTTTGTTTAAGGAGAAAGGAAAATTCATCATTTTACGTTCTTCAAAATATTTCACATGACCATCAAGCTCTAATCTGAAGATGTTAGGCACATATTAAAAAAAACAGCGTATTATGCTAGATTCGACCAGATAATTAAGACTAGAGGAATAGATTGTCGTACTGATAGATTCAAAATGTAATTTTTCCCCCGTACTATAAGAGAACAGAATGGACAGCATAGCAAAGGGATAGGTTGGGGAAATATTTTATTTCAGAGTAGTCTGTAGTGAATTATGCATGTATTAATCCCTTAAACACTATTGATACTAACTAGCTAGTTACATGAGACCCTATAGTTGCTTCTTTAAATGTCGGTAGTGCATGCTTGGTGATCTTCACCCCCTGCCACACACCCTCGCGGTGGCTTGCAGGGAATCGTGTAGATGTAGAATTCCCGCTTAAAAGAGAGCTCCATTTATGAGAAATCTTAACATTTGGTTAGAAAGATGCTGGGTTCAGTAAACGGACTTAGAATATCAGTAGATATCAGGAGTGAGCGAAATTAATGCTTGTCATATCAATTGTACGGTAGTCAGACCATGTGCGTTACGGACGAATGATTTTAGGACAATAATCACCTGCTTCTACAGGAGCCAGCGATTACTCCTACAGGTCTAATGACGAAAGATTTACATTTTGAAGGAGTATCCCTTCCAAATATTGTTCTTACTGTAATAAATATCATATTAGAGAGATTAATAGCGGGACGGAAAGGTTTGAAATAAATGCTCTTCTCCTACAACAAGGTAAAGTGATGAATGTAATCGATATTATTTCAATTAGCGGATTAGGGCTCCATTGAGAGGAATAGTTCCATTTTGTTCTAAAAAGGAAATTTTTGACTTTAGTTATTGTTGCCAGGGTTGACGACCCTCGACTTGGGTCAATAACGCCTTTTAGGTTTGCACCTTCTCTATTTGCAATAGAATATGCGTAAAGAAAAGTCAGGAACTGAATTTCCCGAGTTGCCCATAGCGTCACAGCGACAATTTTGAGTACATCTACATCTTCATCTACATAATACCCTGCAAGCCACCACAAGGGTGTGTGGCAGGGGGTGATTGCTCACCAAACATGTACTACATATCATGCATAAAAAAGGAATAGTATTAATATAGTAGTCAGAACTACACTATTTAAAAAAGATAGAAATTGTAAAGAAAACATGCAAAAACATTCTGTTAGCAGGGTTAGCTTTAAGTACTCATACCATCATGCAGCTACCAATGCTATTCATTGCTACTCTCCGACAGGACATATTTACCGTTATTCGCATCTCTAATTGTGCGAGGGAAAAAGGACATTTTGAATCGGTCAGTTCGGCAATAAATTTCTCTAATTTTATGATTATGGTCCAGTCTGCCATAGTAAGTTGGGGTTCGTAAAATATTTTTAACATCATCACTGAAAATATTGCCTTGGAATTTGTGGAAGAGATTAAGTCTAAATTTCAACCTGCGATCTGACAATGATTCCCATTTCAATTCATTTAATAGACTGGTTACGCTAATATAATTATCGTATCGTCCCTTTACAAATCTTGCCGATCTTCGCTGCACACGTTCAAGTTCATTACTTAGACCGATTTCGTAGGGATCCCATACACTGGCAGCATATTCCAAATGAGGTCTAACAAGGGAAAAGTAGCTGATTTCTCGTACATGATCGTCACATTTACCCAATACAGTAGTACATAGCAATCGTAGTACATAGCTTTGGCATCTCCTTTAGGTTCTTAAGTATCGGTAGTACTCTCCCCCCCCTGCCACACACCCTCGCGGTGGCTTGTAGGGTATCGTGTAGATTTAGATGTGAAGTATAGGCTCCATCGAGTTATGAAGTAGATGTCATCTTCGTGAAAATGTCAGGACACATAATTTTTTGGCCCTTCTATCGATTGTCAATAAAATAATGAGGCCTTTCCATCATATATTTGAAGAAAAAAGACGCCGAAAATCAGAAATTTTATACGTTGTTATGCGGCAGAGCATGGCTCTTGCAGTAAAATTTTCAGATTAATGTTGTAAAGAGAAATGTCGTTTTGACGAAACACTAATATAACATACGAAATTTTATGTAGAATTTACCATTGTAAAAAAGTGCACGCCTTACCACACTTGTTTAATTGATAATAATAAATGTATGCTCGAAAAAAAAGAAGAAAAGCCTTAGTTACATGAAAGTGGCGCTACAGTATGTTGTTATCATTGGCAACGGTACTTGCGACGGAACGTGCTTACGAGATTATTTACTAACTTAATTAACGATTATACCTTACCAAGGTCGTTCTTATATTTTTTATGTAATTTAAATATTTCATTGGTTATTGATATGGTGTAATTAATACCAATGCTTCCAAATGGTAGCAGCGTCATTGTTACCAAACAATTAAAAAAAATATCAATATTAATAAAATTAAAAAAAGAGTTGTATTTGCAAGGGAATAGTTTAAAACTACCTAAGTAAGAAAATGATTAACGTATTTTAGAATACGTATTAGCGGGAGTGAGCACGTATTCTCACTTTGTAAATTAAATTTGGCAACAACACCTCAGCCATGTTCCGACGTCAAACTGAGTTAAAATAGCTTGTAAAAAATAGAATGCAACTACAGCGCGCATTATAATAGCCTACTCATACAATTATTGTGTATGCGTTATCTCCCCATGCATGATTTTCCATGTAGGAGTTTTTCTGGATCGGTATTTATTCATTAAATAATATATAGCTCTTTTACGGGATTTTGAATCGCAGAGTGTCACGGTGGAACCTCCTTAAGACGACCAGAATCAGTAAACAGAAACGCAAACGTCTTGTTTTCCGACGTCGTCGTGCGGAATTCCGCTAACTCCAAGTTAACCTCGCGGTTTGTGGAAGAGCGGCCGGGAAGTTTCGACTCGACAGGAGGGTAAACAAAACAATATCGCCGGCCGACAGCACGGAAGATTTTTTTCCCGGAAGTCGAGCCGCCGCGTCGCGGACGACCGGAGGTTCTTGTAAGACGGTTGTCCGGGGCCCCTCTTCAGTCACCTTCCACGAAACGGCTCGTCGGCAAAACAAACTTGTGATCCGTTGACACTTCCGAAATTGGAGTTTTGGCCACGGGTTTAGGTTTTCGTTTTCGGGTCAGGCTGTCAAGAAAATGAAGAGATATGGCGGATAGATTGACAGATCTGGGAATTTGAGTGGACATGAGCTATGGCATATGAGCCATGGCCTGGAAGATGAACGCTGAAATAACTAAGGATTGGCATTCTATGCTGAACATTATTTGAAAGTAAATCCTAATAACGTACCCTAATAATGCGTTGAGACAGCATAGAACGCTGCCAAGAAACGTTTCACGGATACGTTTTATTCGGCCACGGGAGCAAGATGACGGATATAGGACTCATCTAAATCTACATCTACACGATACCCTGCAAGCCACCGCGAGGGTGTGTGGCAGGGGGTGAAGATCACCAAGCATGCACTACCGACATGCAAACAAGCAACTATAGGGTCTCATGCAACTAGATTGTTAGTATCTATAGTATTTAAGGGGTTAATACATGCATCATGCACTACAGACTACTCTAAAACATTACCTATTCCTTTGCTATGCTGTCTATTCTGTTCTCTTATAGTACGGGGGAAAATGCCATTTTGAATCTATCGGTACGACAATCTATCTCCCTAATCTTATTTGGCTGGTCGAATCTAGCATAATACGCTGGTGTTTTTAATATGTGCCTAACATCTTCTGTAAAGCTATCCGATTTAAATTTCTCTAATAGATTGAATCAGTACTTTAACCTACGCTCTGATAATGATTCCCACCCTAATTCTTGTATCAATTCTGAAACGCTACTCAACCTATCGTAACATCTTTTAACGAACCTAGCTGCTCTACGCTTCACACTGTCTAGTTCTCTGATCAAATCTAATTCATTAGGATCCCATACACTGGCTGCATACTCAAGGTGGGGCATAACTAGTGAAGAGTAACATCTCTCTTTTGTCTCATCATTACATTTCCCAAGTACTCTTTTTATAAATCCTAACTTTCTCTACGCTCGGCCGCATATTTCCCGGATGTGTCTTCCCCACGATAAATCTTTAGTGATTGTTACTCCTAAATATCTTATGGTTTCTACGTTTTCGATCTTCGTGTTACTAATTTTATAGTTACGCTCTATCGAATTATTCCTCCTCCAAAAATTGATAGCTACACACTTTTTAAGGTTAATCTCTAACCGCCATTTGTCGCACCACTCTTGAATTGCATGTAAATCCTTGCTAAGCGATCTCCTGTCTTCTTCTTTAGATATATCCCTATACACTACCGCAGCGTCTGCAAATAGTCTAAGGTTACTAACAACCACGGTACCCAAATCGTTTATGTATAAAAGAAATAGTAGCGGACCTATTACACTACCCTGGGGAACTCCCGATGTGATTTTGATTGTGTCCGACTCCAGTATGGATACATTTTAAATTCCTTAAATTACATTCCATACTGTTGGTTTTTGTTATATTATCGTAACCAGTCTATTAGATTAACTAAAATCTTTATCTCACCGTAGGGTTGAAATTTAGACTTAATTTCTTAACTAATATCTGAGACAATATTTTCACTGATGACGTCAAAAAATTTATGACGAAACTGCGTTAAAAAAACTAAATAGCGATTTCGGTTCTGATTAAACGCCCGAATTATGTTAGGAATGAGTGCATTTAGAAATCAGAGGAGAATAGTGTGTACTATTACCAAAGAACTTTCAGTGATGCATAAAATACTTTGTGGAATATCTATAGGTTGCTGTAAGTAAATACTACAGAACGCTGTACGGAATTTCTACAGGAAGCGTTAAGGAATCTGTGCCTACAGAACCCAAAGTAATATCTACGGAATGCCTTAAAGAATCTGTTCAGAACGCTAAGGAATTTCTACGCCGGACGGAATCTGTACAGAACGCTCGGGAATATTACAGAGCCTTCTACAAAATTCCTTAAAAAGGTGTTTCAATGTTTTAAGGATTTTCTACAGAATGGCCAAAGGAATTAATGGTTTTAAGGTACTTCCACGGAATTTTTTGGTAGGGTACCGTGGAATATCGCGAAATATGTACTTGAGAAGCGAGCATTCGAGGATCATTACGGTTCCTCGGTCATTCCACTGCATTACACGGGGGTTGGCAGTCTGAGGGGTTAAAACAAAAATAAAGAGGAACAAAAAAGAGTCGAACGGAACGTTATCGATTGTAATCGATAACGATTGGAGGGGGGGGGGGGGGACAAAAAACACAAGATAAGCAATCGCTTCCTTCCGTAAGATAAGAAGAAAAAAAAATCTTTACGGAGTGGAGAACGCAGATGCTACCACGTGGACATCTCAATCCTTAAAAAGGGTCAGGCACTCGGTAGGAATTACCCTTTTGTTCTGTTCCCTTCCGAGTGTTCGCGCATCAGACAGACGAAATGTTTTTTCTATTTGTAACCCGCGGTGCGATCGATATACGGTCGGAAGTTTAAAATGATAAAAAATGGATGTGAAAGCATTGCAACTCCAGGCTTCAGGGTCTGTCAAGCTATCCAGCACTAACATAAAGACTTTCGATTTAAGTAAAATCAGTTGCACTTACGCCTCAATCCTTAAGGTGGCTGGTTCGGTAATCGTGAGTCGTTGAGAACTGGTGCTCATATAATTTCAATGGCACTAAAACATTTCTTGGAGGTGATTAAATTACACGACATTTTTACCGGATGCCTCAAATTTTCAAGTCAATTTGAAACATTGCCCTTTTTAATCTAATTATTGACATGAAACATAACATAAAACTTGACTTAATTCGGTTTCTGGCAACCTGAACGTTGTCACTCTGAGAATATCCTTTGACCTTGGAGATGTTGGTTTTAATGTATGGATTGAAAAAGTATGTAATTTTGTGCTATGGGTATTCGCATACTTTGTAGTGACGAAATAATTGTGATTAAACGCTTAAACATTTATAACATTTATTTAAACCATTTATTTAATCTCTCTTTTTTACTCGGCAACAACGCACATTCTGAAATTCGGCACTGCTGTTGTGTAGGCAATTGTTTCTGTGTTTCAGCGGTCGTAACGGTAGGTGTCGTATTCGTCTATTCTCAAGAAAAAAGAGAATTCTTCTTTCTTCTTTAATGTATTTCAAGAACTCTGTCAAGGGGACTACATTGTAATATTATTGGAATTTGTGGTGTGATTTGTTGTGGTTTCTCGCGCGTTCGCTTTCCCTCCCTCGATTCCACGTTGCCAAATGCACCTCAAAACTTCGCGCGCGATATTTGAAAATTTAAGGAATATTTTATTTCTTTCGTATATACGGAGGAAATAAGTCGATAACACTGGTTGATTTTCTCAGGATAAAAATTATTGGCTAATATCCACATCATTTTAGTTTTTGGAGAAAATCTGTATGGTAGAAACGTAAATAACACATAATTGACCCTTAAGAAGCGGGGTGCGCCATAAAGCCCCATGTTAAAAAAACCTTAAATATCTCAAAAACTACACTGAAAACACCAAAAAATTTTCCCGTAGAATTTTTGAGCATAATTAAAGGAAGAAATATTGCAATTATGAATAAAATCCATACACCTGTAAATTTCGACCCAGGCACCTTAAAAGCTCGGTCAAGCAGAGAGCGGGCTGCCCGTCGCGGGGTCATTACATAGGTTTTCATCAACCTGGTTAAGGAGGTTCTACCGAATTATGAAGAAAATGTCATTTTTGCGAACTTTCAGGACATATCATATTTTGGCCCTTCTTTCGATTGGCAAAAAAATAATGTGGCCTTTCCATCATATATTTGAAGAAAAAAAACGTAGAAATTCAGCAATTTTATACCCAGTTATACGGCAGGGCATGCTGTAAAATTTGCAGATTAATAATGCAAAGAAAAATGTCGTTTTGACGAAAAACTAATATAAGATGCGCAAATTTATGCATAATTGAGCATTGTAAAAAAGTGCTGACCTCACCTCACTTCTTTGAATTACATTATTTATTATTATTATTAGAATTCTACCGGAGAAGGTAGGTTTTAATGGACATTTAATTCTTTCCACCCCCTAAATTTCACTCGATGTCCCTCTTCAGCCCCTCATACCTCCTGCCACCCATCATTCCTTCCAAGCTACCCGTTCTTTTCCTCCCTCTTCCCCGCTTACCCAACGCTCTTCCCTCAATCACCTCCTTCAAAACACCATCCCTTTTATTATCTTTTCCATCCACACCTTCTGCCTTCTCCTAATTTCATCTATCAAATTCCTTTCCTCTCCTACCAATTCTAGCACTTCATCGTTCGTCTTCCTTGCGATCCATTTTACTTTTTCCATCCTTCTCCACACCCATATTTCAAAAGCCCTAAGTCAATTTTCATCTTCTTTTCGCAATCATTTAGAAGGCTGAAAGATGGAAGGAAGTTGCTGGGATCCTCAGTAATGCGATGAGAAAAGTACAAGTTCCTCGTCAGAATGGCTGCTCCTGCTTATCATTCTGGCAATTCAGTAAGGTGATACGTATCCACTACGTAGGCGATGCCCCCGCACGCCTCGAACCAAACTGGACCGCCTTCAGGTGCCCGCGAGTTGTTTGACACCCACAGATCGCTGCAACCGGACTGCTGTCACGGGCCGCGCTGGCTTTCTGTTTGACTGAGCCTTAAAGGGATATTAGAAACCAATTTTTCCTATGACGCTAAAAAATCTCCACATTAAGGCGCGTTTACACGTAGCAGTTGACTGCTATGACAGTCAACTGCTAACAACTATTAAGCTCCACTCGCACGTGTAAACAGCAGCTGCGAAGCGAGTTCAAGTCGATACCGGACGTGTGTCGAACACTATCGATCCACGTTCGAGCTATTAGCAAAGTTGAAGTCCGTCTACTTTCCTGCAGAAATGTATCCAACACAATCGCAACAATCGCCAACGGAAAGCAATACACAACGTCTGATACAGGAAATTCGGATTTAATAACAAGGATATCTCTCCCCAAAGAGGAGATTCAACTCTTTGAAGAATGAGAACAAAAGATAATCGTCAATTGAATTTATTACTTGAAGAATATTATGAAAATTTAAGCATCAATCACTATTGAAATGAAACGTTTTTTATTTGTTATGACAACGCCTAAATAGGACCTTTAAGCTGCATAGAAGTTGGTGCAGACGCATCATAGCAGTAGCAATATAGATATATCGCGCATCTCGCGACTGTCATAGCAGTCAATTGCTACGTGCAAACGCACCTTAACGGTCAATTCGATCGTGAAAAAAAGATTAGATGCATAGATTGCCGGAATATTACAATAAAAATGATTTCTTCCCTGGGTAAACAATTAATTTAAGAATTTTAAGCTTCTAACAAGTGGTATACAGCTCAATTTGTAGTGAATTCTAATAGATACTTGGTTCATTTATAAAAATTTTATTTCTTCGTACTTTATTATCTTTGAGTTGCATATGCGTGGTGAATGCATGGCCAACCTGTTTTTTCTTACTACGTAACAACGCATCAGGTAATTACCAATAACAAGTCTAATTTCAGCGATAAAACACTCCATGCCACACACCCCTTATGTCTCTTTCAGGGTACTCCATGGACGTACATGGACTGAAATTTTTTTGCGATAAATATTACATGCCACGTAGGAATTCTTACGATACTCGAGACTGATTGATGTAATTCTACATCTACATATACACAATACCCTGTAAGCCACCACAAAGGTGTGTGGCAGGGGGTTAATTCACACCAAATATGCATTAAATATAATGCATAAAAAGGATTAGTAAATAATTATATTCTAGTCTACACAATTTTAAAAAATAGCAAAGCAAGCATACCTAATGATCACATCTTAAGAGCTAATTGCTCAAGTTTAACAGCACTGATTGACACATTCAAGAAAACTGTCATTTGACCAAGAGGTGATATAAACGAGATATCGCATGTAGGTCACGGAAAAAAGCGAATATCACGATACTCAAAGTGTACATAAGGAAAAATATTAAATTTGGGGAAAAACGATTTAAGGGTGGGGAGATATTGTTATCTGAGAGCAGAATGACCAGCGATGGAAGAAGCAATAAGGAAGCAGTTGGCAGAAAAGTCGAGGAAAATAGGGAATTCTACACTAAGAAATTTTTCTAACAGATGGAATCACAAGTCTGGAAGCAGGGGAGCAATTTATGAGGACGTGCATCTGGAGCGTGTTCCTTAATAAGCGGCAGCGGAAAAGCAAGGGAGGAAGAATAAGAATTCACTAACAGCTGGAGAAACAAGGTCGGAAATAAGGAGGCATTTTATTAGAAATTACATCTGGAGTATTATACTCCGGAGGCATGGACTGAAACAGAAGATGAAAAGACAAGTGTGGAAACACATATAAAGTGGTACTATAGAAGAATTATGAGGAGGAAATGGATAGACTCGGGAAGCAATGAAGATGTCTTGAGAGGAAAAAGTAGCACCAAGAAAACCTTGGAAAGAATAAGGGACCAAGTTTTAGGGCACATTTGGAGACATGTCTGTCTCAAGAAGATAGTCGTTAAGAGAAGAAAGAGTAGTATGCAAAATTGGTAGTGTAAGAGTGGGGATTGGTGATAAACATTGGTAGTATTAAGATTAGCAAAGAAATGTCTCATAAGAGCAAGCAGTGAAGATGTAAAAGAGAAGATTTATTGTAAGACACTGTTTCGGGCTTTACTTTATGGAATAGCTCCATGAAAATATAAGACTTTGTGCTTCATTTTACCTACGGTTTCGTAAAAATGCTACGTCTCCAGGTTAGGAAGTATGTAACAGAAGATGTAACTCTGTTACGAAACCGGTCGTTTAAATAAATTTTCTGTGGGATCACAAAGTCTTATTTATTTCATTGTGACACGAGAAGATTAATGCTAATAAGAAAGGGGTTGCGTCGGATTATTAATCTGAGTTCAAACCGAAGGAAGATTTGGTTGACGCGGAAAGAGCTAATTGGGCCGTTTACCATATTTTTTTATTTCCGAATATGATAGAGTTTGTAAAATAAAAAGACACGTATTTTTCCGTTTTTTGATACCTCAATTATTTCTCGAGTTATAAGCGGCGACAAACTGATGTTTTTAACCCTTTCGGAAAAGTGGGTGTGGTGCAACCTCTGACGTATATCGACTTCATCCAATTAAAATTGAGCCCGCGAAGCTACTTCGCCTTATTACAAAGGGGGGGACACAGCTGGCTCTCCCAATGGGAGCGATTGTGACAGAGCGAGCGACATCTATGCGAGCTGACCTTCCGAGAATCCCCCTCCACTCCCTTCCCTTCCCATAAGAGCAGTCAAGGATGGGAGGAAAATGACGTCAATGTTATCACAGCAGCTTTTTCGGTGGGCGTCACCTTTTGCTTATTATTGTGGTTAGAAGATTAATTTTTTCACTAAAATTCTTTTTTCGTTTCCATCTAACGATTTCGTGTACAAAATTTAAAGGCCTCAAAAAAATGTAGTCCCTATTTCTTCGTACTAATTTCCAAAAATATCTCCGAATTGGACGTTATAAAACA
Organism: Platycnemis pennipes; assembly: GCA_933228895.1. Lineage (NCBI taxonomy): Eukaryota > Metazoa > Arthropoda > Insecta > Odonata > Platycnemididae > Platycnemis > Platycnemis pennipes. Next base: position 117,660,069 of record OW121853.1, on the reverse strand, counting down.
GAAAGTTCAATGCAGGATGGCGAAACGCAGACAGCAACGTAATATAGAAAAATCGAATCGTGGGTTTGTGACGCAACAATGCCTGGGAATAGATGAGCAATCCGATAACAGGGCTCTCTCGGTAATTATATCCAATTGCTTGTTATCCAGCCCTATCCATGACATCCATGTTTTAATACGTGGATAGGGCCCTGGAAGGAGCAATTAAAAAAATATAGACGATTGATATAATTCCTCAAGGAGAGATAAGATGGAGGAAATTAAGGGTAAATCCAATTAGAGGATTAGTATCAGCTTCTCCCCAGGGTTTCTTCCGTGATCCCTTCTCCTGGGTCCATATCGATTTTTGATGAGAGAGACGACGATGCGATTCGCTAATTGCTCCACGTGATCTGCTAACACGAGGCAGCAGAAACGACAGGCTCCGCCGTCATGCACGCTCAGATTTATTTGCATCACGTTGGAAGTCACGCGGACACATTTAATTAGATGTTCACGCCGATGTTGCAAGTACGCTATATTTGACTACCTAAACATTGTTCTTGTGTCTCTCAACAAATACGGTGAATTCGTCGATTTAATTAAGACGTTCGGAGATACAAAATTAGTAAATATTTACACAGGATTTCATTCCTGCATACAGAACAGAATGTGTTAAAGCAAGAGATGGTTATTTCATTATCATACGGATATCGTACCCGTTGGAGTATCTTGGGAGGACACTATTTTCTTCGTTAAATTTATGGTTCACCAATTCATTTCCGACAGAGAAAGGCAAATAATCGAAATTTTCGAAAAAATTAAAATTTAAGTCGCTAAATTTCACAGAGCAACCATTTTTTTAAAAAGTTAAGAGAGTATTTTTGACGACTGAATGCAATCAAACTCTTCACGTACATTTATATCTACTGGTTAGTTGTCGGGAACATGGTCGGTGTTTAAAATGCATGACATGTAGTGCATGTTTGGTGAGAGTTCACCCCCTGCCACACACCTTTATGGTGGCTTGCAGGGTGTTATGTAGATGTAGATGTAAAAGTGTGTGAAAGTAGTACATAGTTACAGTAGAACCTCGCTCAATAACACGACAACCTCAATTACAAGTCCAATTTTCAAATCCTCTTAAGATTGGCATTACACATAATGTTAAATTTACCTCTATAACGCGACTATTATTATCCAAACAACCTCAATGACACGGATTTTTTCCAATTCACAACGTAACTCAGAACCTCTATAACAAGTCGTTTTGAGAAGTCAACCTCGATAACGCGACTCTATACATGGATGGGTCAACCTTTAAGGCTGTCGGATACCACTGCCAGAAACGCTTCTGCAGACGTCTACGCCTCTTGACTTGAAGACTCTGCTTCGCTACTTGAACAAAAGTTATCTGCGCAAACTTCGAGAATAAGGATTGATCTAGTAAATAAGTTTAGTAATTTTTCACTCGTTGCTTTTCTCATAATTCCGTTGACCTCAGAAAAACGCAAATTTTGACGAAAGTAAGCTGATTTCCATGGCGTGTATGAAGTTAAATTCCGAACATAATGACTAATTATGACACTCTTTGAAAGCGGGAATCCTTCATCTCCATGTGGGACCGAGAACTCGTATTTCATACCTTGAAATTTAAAACGTGAATTTTATTTCCTAACCTATTGAAAACTTTGTTACACAATATGACAATACTATAAATTATACTTTAAAACCAAACATGTTAGCAAGGGTCGCTCTAAAATTCACTCGTTATGAAGTTTAGTGATTCCGGTAACCTCGATGACACGACTGATAGCCAAAATAACCTTGGTAACACGACCGTAAACAAAAAGAGCACCTTGATAAAGAGACTGTTTCCCTAATCCCCTTGAGACACTTCTTGTCGTGGTTCTACTGTATTAGTTTTATTCCTCATCATGAATTTGCTGAATCAATGATCGGTCATTTATTAGCGTGAACATAATTCTAAGTTAACTCTTTCACTATGGCATCTATATCTACATCTACATAATACCCTGCAAGCCACCAAAAAGGTGTGTGGCAGGGGGTGAACTCTCACCAAACATGTACCACATATCATGCATAAAAAAGGACTAGTACTTGTATAGAAACTGTTCAAAACTACGCTATTTAAAAAAGATAAAAATAGCAAAGCATACATGCAAAAACATGCCGCTAGTTGGGTTAGCTTTAAATCCTTATACTAACATGCAGATAGCAATGCTATCCATTGCTACACTAGTACTGGATATATTTACCGTTATTCATATCCCTAATAGTACCTACGAGGAAAAAAGGACATTTTGAATTTGTCAGTTCGGCAATAAATTTCTCTAATTTTGTGATTATGGTCCAGTCTACCATAGTAAGTTGGGGTTCGCAAAATATTTTTAACATCATCACTGAAAATATTATCTTGAAATTTATTCAGGAGATTAAGACTAAATTTAAACCTGCGATCTGACAATGATTCCCATTTTAATTCATTTAATAGACTGGTTACGCTAATATAGTTTCGTACCGTCACTTTATAAATCTTGCCGATCTTCGCTGCACACGTTCAAGTTCGTTATTTAGACCGATTTAGGGATCCCATACACTGGCAGCATATTCCAAAAAATATGCTGCCAGTAAAATATGTGGCATGATTTCACAAAGTACGCACTGCCATTAGTCTCTTGCAGAGAAATAATCTTTTACGATACAACACTATGCCTACATGAAAATACTTGAACGAGAAGACGTAACAGTAGCTGGAGCGGGTTGAATCCCTGGAAATTGGAAAGTGAAAGTCGCCCATCGCTCGGAGAAAGCTTGAAAGAGGTTGTGAGGGAAGGTCGAAAAAGCCGTGCGCCCGTCTTCCACGGTGGAGCAGATCCCCGTACTGCTTCCCTTCGAGACAAAAGGGGTGGATGGGAAGACGTCCGGACCAGAGATGAGGAGGAGTTCTCGAAGGCGAAGTTTTGAGGAGGACAAAGGTCGAAAGGGTTAGGGAGGTGCATGATGGGTAGGGAAAGGTGGAAGACGAGCTCGAGGCAAAACTTACACTCTCGCTTGGATGCTTGTACATACATCCATTTAGCGTAAATAACGTTTTCCAACGGTTCACAGATATGCGTTACCTTAAGATAACAGCCGAATGACGTCAGACGGGAGGAGGTTCTGTTTTTCCAGGAAAGGGAGCTTCTGTTTCCTCATAGTACATCGCTGCTGAATCATGGCAGTCTCAAAGTTTAACTTTCATTTTTTCACTGTACATTAATATCTTAATAATAAATTAATAGGTATTGAAGGACGTGAAAGGGAGGAATTACGTTAATATGAAGAGGTTGGCCGATAGGAGAATCGAGTTGAAGGCTGCGTCAAACCAATCCTAAGATTGTTGACCCATGATGATGATGATGACGACAATATCGTGATTTAAAAAGTAACAACATTACAATCAGCTTGAAATATTTTTCAGGTACCAATAGAGTCTTGAATATTTCGTAACGTTATAACGAATGAAATTTTTCGCTATAATTACGTCATTTTTTCTACTTATTCCTTTACCCACTAGCGCGAGTCTCGAAAACATTCGTTGTTAACGATTGTTTTTCAACGATCGTTTTCCTTCGTTAACTTAACGAATAACAAAGAGCGTTCGTTTACCGCTCAACGAAGGGAATATTTATCGTTTCGGCTAGTTCTGATTCATAAATGTGGCGGCCTTAAGACGTTTACTGTGGCTACGTGGAGATTTCGAAGAGGAGAGGCGACTGTACAGAGGAGAGAGATTTTTAAAAGACAGACAAAATCCGTAAGAACTTCCCGGGGTTTACTTCACTAAAATATTTCGCCTTAATCAAGAGACCGCTTTGAGTTTTGTGAAAGAGCTAAGGCTCTGCATAAAATCTGCGAGGCGATCAGTATTAGGAAATTAAAAAAATAATATCAGAGTATTAGGTAAGTAAAAATAACAAATATAACTGACCCTATCCGTAGGAGCTGCTAATAAAAACACCCAATGTGCACCTATGTATCGGATTTAAACTACATTTGAGAGTCGTATTTAGCAGTAAAATATTTCGTACACTTTAATTATACGCCAACAATCACATTTCATGAGGAAATTAGTTGCTCTGAGAGGGCATGTAGCAAGGGGGGCACTTTTCCCTCAAGGGCGGGCCCGAAATTTTTTCCCAATAATTTTGTTGTTCTGATTTTAGCAGTGAACTTTACTTGTGAACTTTACTAGTGAGAAGAGATAATTATGGGTACTGTAAAAGTAAATACCAAGCACTGAAAATTAAGGGAAGAGATTTGTAACATGTAGGCACCGAATGCGCAAGGCTAATTTGTTTCAAGTTACGCAAGACTTAGCCGAAGCAGATTTCAGGCTACGTGCCTGGCTCTGAGTGAAAAAAGTACTACTGAATCGGAAATAGGGTTGAAAAAAAAATATCTTTCTCCAATCTGCGATTTGAGTTCTTGGTTCCTGACTTTCGCCACCCTTTAATTTAATCATCAAATATAGACTTTTTCTTCCCCTTACATTCCACAGCGGATTCACGACGCCGGAAAACCGAATCGAAATTCATATATTTTTCCGTCAAAGCTGTGCTCCCAATAAGCCATGTGTGGTGGTGATGTCACGGAATGTATGGGCACATGGTGTCGTGAAAGAAAAAAAAAACAAACTCTCGAGTTCCGATAAAAAAAAGACAGGAGGCCGGTTGCGGACAAGATACTAAGATCCGTTCCCAATTTTTTTTTCTCCACACTCCTCCTCCTGAAGGACCGAGATTGGCTAAGTTGTGCGACTCTATGTCAACGAAGATGCGATCTCATTTTTTTCCTCTCCGTGAAATTTGTGCGGGTAGATCTCCAAAAAATGAGTTACGGAAGATGGGGTAGGATACCGTGACGAGACTTGATTATGACCGTGAAATAAAGTTCTCCACAGATGTCACCCCTCCAAATCTGGACATGACCAAAGATACGAAAAATATTCTTTTTTTTACTACATTTCTTTGATAATTATCTTTATAATTTCATCTACGTCTTAGTAATACCCTGCGAGCCACCACGAGGATGTGTGGCAGGGGGTGAAGATCACGAAACATGCACTACTGACATGCAACTAGGCTATACTGCTATGCTATATAGCATGCTACACTTCAGACTACTCTGATTATATTTTAACTGCATATCCCTTTGCTATGCTGCCTATTGCGCTCTCTTATATGGTACGCGGGAAAAATGACATTTTATATCTATCAGTTGACCTCTCTAATATTTTTAATTTGATCAAACCTAGTATAATAGACAAGGGTTCTTAATATATATCTAACGTCATCTGTGAACGAATCAGCTTCCAATTTACTCAAAAGGTTTAGCCTAAATTTTAACCAATTCCCATTCTAGTTCTTCTATTAAACTCGTAACACTTATACAATGGGGAACATGCCATATTTTTTATAACTCTTTGAATGTGAAGTTTATTAGCTAAAATGTGCTTGGCAAAAATTTTGCTGAAGAATTAAGTTGCCTTACAAAGATATTACTCTTCGAAAATTGTACCTTTTCGGCAGCTTAAAAACACGACGTCATCGCATGACGTCACGGCACGGTATCACTATGGGCGTTGTTTATCTGTTTATGCGTGGAGGTAAGTTGTTAAATGAATACTCGGCGATAACGTATGTTTAATACAATTGTTTAATGTTAATGATAATTGTTTATGTTAATGATATATGTCTAATGCGATAAACGATTACATTTCGATTTTTTTATTTACGTAGTATGGATGGTAACGAGAAAATCGTCTGTCTGCCTGTTTAGTGCCCAAGAATTTCTACTACGCCTATGAAATCGCTGTTTTTTTTTTAGAACAACGCCGCCATAAGGGAGTTAACCAAAGGAAATTGTCGGAATGTGCTTTTTTAAGTATTTTTTCAGTCATCGTTTCGTTCGAGAAACGGCTAAAAACCTCTAAACAATATATTCACTTCGTTTTCTTTTAAAAATAAATGTCTCTCTTCGTAGCAATATGGAACCTATACCGTCCAGTGACGTCAGAAGGCGTTTCTGGTCACGTTACTTTCGTCAATTTCCGGGAACATTTTAATATCATTTAATAATCTTTATGGTGGGCGTAGAAAAATTTGGCTTATATATTTCAGTTGATGAGAAAAGTTCGCATCAAGTACACCATTAATCTTCGAGAAACAAATTTCATGCATATCCCCCATTATCATAACGGCCTTTAACAAATCTAGCGGATCTCCTTTGCACACGTTCTAATTCTGTTATCATACCTTCCTCGTACGGATCCCTAGCGGCACTCATTTAGAATGTGCCCTACTAGCGGCATATTCTAAATGAGGCCTGACAAGTGCAAAATAGCTTCTTTCTCGTACTCTCTCAACGCATTTGCCAAGAACCCTTTTTACGAATCCTACTCTACGGTATGCTACACTTAGTTATTTCCCTGATGTGCTTCCCCCACGACAAGTTTTCAGCGATGGTGACGCGTCATCCGTGGTGCTGCGTCATATTGTTATTGTTAAATTGTTGTCGTAATTGTTAAATTTTCACGAAAAATAAGAGTTAAAACAAATTTAATGATTGAGCAACCAAATTAAGAGGTTTATACATTCCACACTTTCACTGTAAAAAGTTGATCTGATTTTCAGTGCGATCTGAATTTAAGCGCTGTCTGGTTCTAAGGCAGGAACACGGATTTAAGGTACAGAAGAGGCAGGAACATGGATGGTTGGTACAGGAGCAGTTGAGCAGGAAGCAGAGGAAGCAGGATTCTGGATGGTCTGATTTTCAGCCGTTCACCTGCCTTATTTTTAGACAAGATATTACTGCTCAAATTCAACATACCCTGTCTTAAAATTGTTGCATCTGAAATTCAGATCGCTTTTGTACCTTAAAATTAGATCTACTTTTTACAGTGTTAATAGTAAACCAAGACTGATTTAATCCACTAGAGGACATTAACCGGTGAATGCGAATGCGATCCCCCTGCCACACACCCTCGTGGTGGCTCGCAGGTATTAATTAGATGTAGATGCGCAGAACAATTTCAGTCCTTATATACTCTTGGCGAAGCAGGGGTTCATGAGACTTATTTTTTCCCCCCACTCTTCTTATGACTTCCTCGTTACCTACTCGGGAGATCCAAAAAATCTTTATTTTCTTGTGTAACACCACATTTCGAATGCTTTAATTCTCATGGAGCAACAAAAAATAATTATTTAATAAAAAAAACGGCGAGGACTGGAATTAGATCCAATGACTATTCATCATGAATCCGGTCCTTATTTCTCCAAGTCAACACGAAGAAACTCGTCAACCTCACTAAACAGTCAGGCAAAACCTTGATTTTCCTTGAAGATATTGTATTGGATCACAATCCAAGTCGGGGGCTTGATTCTACGGGTCTCTCTGCCTTGGAGCGAGCTCTCATGTTTTGTTATCAGATAACTTCCTTCTAGAGCGAGAAACGGATTTCAATACACTTGGAAGGAAATTGCGCATTCGACGCAAAAGGAAATGGAAACGGATATCCCCTCCTGGTAATTAGTCTCTCAGCTATCTTGACATTGAGATTTCCTCCTCAAGAGGCCACTAAAAATAACTCCAACATGGAACAATAAATCAGGGTTTGATGAATTTTCAAATCGCGGAAGTTTATTATAGTGTTTCTTCCATCTTCCGGCACACTTTCAATTTTAGCTACGTAACAGATATATGGAGGATATTATTAAAAAAAGAAACCAAATATGGAGATTATAGTTTTTAACCAGTTTGAATGCTTTCGGTATGGAAACATTTGTGTTATGCCGCCTTGTTAACTTGTATCATATCGCAAGTTCGCATAAAATAAATTATTTGCTATGGTAAAATAATAAGTGCCTTTAAAAAAATTACAGTAGAACCTCGACAAGAAGTGTCTCAAGGGGATTAGGGAAATAGTCTTGTTATCGAGGTGCTCTTTTTGTTGAGGGCCGTGTTACCAAGGTTATTTTGGCTATCAGTCGTGTTATCGAGGTTAACGGAATCACTAAATCCCTCCATAACGAGTGAATTTTAGAGCAACCCTTGCTAATACGTTCGGTTTTAAAGAATAATTTATAGTATAGTTATATTTTGTAACAATGTTTGCAATAGATTAGTAAATAAAAATCACGTTTAAACAAAAACACAATTTAATTTTAGCGTTATGATACAGTAATAAAATGACAGTACTTTGTCATAGTTGAATGGTTATCTGAGGTCAACAGAATTATGTGAAAAGCAACGAGTGAAAAATTACCAAACTTATTTACTAGATCAATCCTCACTCTCCAAGTTTGCGCAAAAAACGTTTGTTTAAGTAGCGAGGCAGAGTCTTCAAGTCAAGAGGCGTAGACGTCTGCAGAAGCGTTTCTGGCAGTGGTATCCGACAGCCTTAAAGGTTGACCCATTCATGCATAGGGTCGCGTTATCGAGGTTGACTTCTCCAAACGACTTGTTATAGAGGTTCTGAGTTACGTTGTGAATCGGAAAAAATCTGTGTTATTGAGGTTGTTTGGATAATAATTGACGCGTTATAGAAGTTAATTTAACATTATGTGTTATGGCAATCTCAAGGGGATTTGAAAATTGCACTTGTAATTGAGGTTGTCGTGTTATTGAGGGTCGTGTAAGCGAGGTTCTACTGTAACTATGTACTACTTTCACACACTTTTAAACACCGACCATGTACGTCTACTGTATATACGTGAACCGTTTCACGGCAAAAACTTTTAAATTTGGAAAATCAATGAGGGAAGTAACGAAAGTCTGATTAACCAACCGTTAAAACTGTGACCCTCTTTTGCGAAACTTATTCAAACATTTTCCTCGTTAAAAAAAGCTTTAAGGTAATCGGCCGCCGATTTATGCGTGGGGGGAGACGATATGATATGTTTGTACCATAGACTAAGAATAAACTATACATGAACAGACAAGGGAGCTTGAAGATGCCGGATATATGGAATATCGGTTACCCTTTCGGCCGCGGGTGACCCCAAAAATCATTTATAAGTCACAGTTTGATCTAATCGCTTAACCACGTAATAAATACAGCATCGATGCATCAGGACGGATTCGAACCAGCGATCTTTGAGTTACCTGATTGGCGCTTCGAAGCTTGTAAACAAAGAGAAGTTAAATCGTCTAATTTTCCTCCCGAGTTGCCTTCCGCTGGCGGTTTGAGTTAACACATTTTTCCTTCGAGTTTTCCTCTGTTTTTCTCATTTCCACGTTGTCATTCGCGTTAAATTGGCGCACGTAATGTTCGCGGAACGAGAAGGCATTCCTCCTTTCCCTCCTTATCTCTTTAATCTCCCGCGCGGCAAACTATATCCGTTCCTTCCAATCACACACAGCTTGTGCTGTCAGATCCTGCCGTTACTGGCTTAGACGAAACACGCCCGTTTCTCTAACTTTATGATTATGGTCCAATCTGCCATAGTAAGCTGGGGTTCGCAAAATATTTTTAAAATCATCACTGAAAATATTGTCGTGGAATTTATTTAAGAGATTAAGTCTAAATTTCAACCTGCGATCTGACAATGATTCCCATTTTAATTCATTTAATAGACTGGTTACGCTAATGAGGTTATCGTATCGTCCCTTTACAAATCTTGCCGATCTTCGCTGCACACGTTCAAGTTAAAAGTTGTCAAGACTAGAATATAATTACTATATATATGATACGTGCTACAGGTTTGGTGTGAATTCACTCCCTGACAAGCACCTTTATGGTGACTTGCAGGGTATTATGTAGATGTACTGCACAAAGGAAAAGGGATGTTCCCCTTGGGGTGGTCGCAGTTTCAAAACCGGCATCATACGCATGTATGTAGAAACGCCCTCTCGTTTGTTCGTTTACCTTTCCGACGACAGCATTTTTGGCTCTACAGTTCCGTAGGGACATCCCGACCGAGGGGTAGGCCTCGAGGAAGTTTCGCGGGCACATTTCTTGTTCTTCCAAGGGACCCAAGAGCCAGGGAGTAAAATCGCTTGATATGTGGCAACCCCGCAACGTGTAACTACACATTAAATTTCCTCGTACAATTCGGGATATGAATAATAGTAAATATATCCAGTACTAGTTGAGTAGTGTATCAGAATTAATACAAAAATTAGGGTGGGAATCATTATCAGAGCGTAGGTTAAAGTTCAGATTAAATCTATTAGAGAAATTTCAATCGGATAGCTTTACTGAAGATGTTAGGCACATATTAAAAACACCAGCGTATTATGCTAGATTCGACCAGATAAATAAGATTAGAGAGATAGATTGTCGTACAGATAGATTCAAAATGGCATTTTTCCCCCGTACTATAAGAGAACAGAATAGGCAGCATAGGAAAGGGATAGGTAGGGGAAATATTCTAGAGTACTATGTAGTGCATGATGCATGTCTTACCCCTTAAAAACTGTAGACACTAACAATCAAGTTGCATGAGACAATATAGTTGCTAGTTTGCATGTTAGTAGTGCATGCCTGGTGATCTTCACCCCCTGCCACACACCATCGCTGTGGCTTGCAGGGTATCATATAGAAGTAGATGTAGATGTAATAGTATAGCAATGGATAACATTGGTAGCTGCATGTTGGTATAAGGACTTGAAGCTAACCCAACTAACAGCATGTTTTTGCATGTTTGCTTTGCTATTTTTATCTTTTCTTAAATAGTGTAGTAGAGAACAGTATATATTTATACTAATCCTTTTTATGCATGATGTGTACTGCATGTTTGGTGAGAATTCACCCCCTGCCACACATCTTTAATGTGGCTTGCAGGGTATTATGTAGATGTAGATGTAGATGTAAATAGTCTTAGTATACTGCCCTAATTAGTTGCGTAAACGAGAGTCTTCTTTCATCGTTAGCTAAACAAGGCAATTAGTGCGAGAAAAGATTACTGCAAGCTCCAAGTAACTGCAACGAGTAATTGGAACAAACATACTCTAATTACGGAGCCGAATATAGGCTTATAATCGGTCCATTAAGCTAATTATTTATTTTTGTTGAAAAGAAAACTTAACTTTGTTGTCCTACATACATTTAATTAACAAACGTCCTGAGTTTCAACGGCCAACATCATCATCAGTTTTAGACTCTACAGATTACACCGCATGTATATTGCACTCGGGTAAGGGTGGAACAGGGCTCAGGGCGGGAGGGGGTTGAGAGAGAGACAGGCCCCGTTTACACTACTAGTTTTTTGCGATTGTAAGGCTTACCATGGTTGGAAATTGGCCGTGTGAACGCAAGTTGCCGCTAACCCTGGTAAACTTTTCTATCACGATTGAGTTACTATGGTTGGCGCTAGTTACTGGTATTTTAAGGGCATGTGAACGCAAGTAATGGTAGAAAGAAGATTTGTTTTGAAAATGGAAGTGGAAATGGACGTAGAGTGTTTGAAGGCGAAGAGACCGTATGGCACTAAATGGATCGGAAATGATTCTTAGTGACAAAGATATTTATTTAATCATACTGTAATATATTTTAGTAGTTGTATTACCACGTTCCACTGATTCGGTTGTTCAATAATGGTTTTAAGTAGTTTGCTTTGCCACCGAATCCTGAGTACGTACGCTTACATATTTATTTTATGTGTTTACCTTGCCGTGCAGAAAATATACGTTCAGAAATTAAATTCGCAGGAAATTCGACTCGTGTTATTTTTTACGTATTCGCTCCTTAGGACGGCGTTAAAAGTATGTTCAGCATTATTCCCTTAAATAGATCCTATCACAAACAGCAGAATATGGTAAACTAGGGATATCGGATTTAAAAATACTGAATTTTGATAAGAGCAAAAGATTCATTATGTATACTTGTATGTAATCTATTTGGATGCATGAACCTGCCTACGAAATGGGTTAACATGAGCGATAACTTATTGAGAGGTGAACAATTAATCATTTCATTGCATGGCGCTCCATGGTTGACTGCATTTCGTGGTGCGTGATGCCCGTATATAAGCTAAACGAATAAAGATACAGGCAAGGAAACGTTAATAATTTTTAAATGTAAAGTTATCAGTTGAAATATGCGAGGAAAAATAGGTAAAGGTTGAACGTCTTAAATATCTGGGAATTAAAGTCACGGAGGGCGTTCATCGTTGTCAAACTTAACATATTTTTTCACGTATTACTTTGGAGCTGTTCAAAGCAAATGGCAATTGCATTCAATTTTATATTTGTAACTAAAGTTCAGCGAAGTAACACAGAATCCATTGGGTATCTCGGAGATACGACCCATTGTCAATCATGAGGGAGTAACTTAAGAAGAATATTGTTGGCTGATTTATCAAAAGGGATCTAGGAAACTGCATTGATAACGTTCGATAAAATAACTGCATTTAATTTGCACAAAAGTTAAAATACGCTTCCAATTTTTGGAAGTGAGTGAGTTCTTAGTTTACGAGTGAGTCCTTAGTTACGTACCGGGATCTATCCCACGCAATTCAAGCACACCCCCCCTGGCAAGACAAAGTCCTTTTCGCTACCCTACTCTCCATTGTTATTTTGACTTAATTTTACTCTCCGATAGATGTCACTAGAGTCTTTACGATGGTTCTGGGCAAGGTGATAGAATACTAACACCTTGGGTTCTGTGTAGGCCGTATGAACGCAGGTTAGTTTAAGCCGCCATATTAACTATCATTTTACCCTAGTAATGTAAACGGGGCAAGAGGGTAGGGAAGGGGTTGGGTGAAGGAAACGTTTGGAGGTGCGTCATTGAGTTATTGCAAGCTACCGTTAGTAATTTTAGTTTGTAATTGATTTAATGTTGAACGACAAAGTTAAGTTTTCTTTTCAGTCATGAATAGGTTCCATTAAGTTACGTCTGAAACCACCAGTTATAATTATTTCTTATTTTACTTCGTTTAAGTGGCCTGATTTCCAGTGGATGTTGTTTAGTAAATATACCAACAGCATTTTTGCCAAACACTAATGAAAATCATATCTTTAATCAACCTCAGAATTTTAATAATTCCCAAACGCTAAAACACACAAAATCTGTAAGAACAGTTAGCATCGCATTTTCGTGTTAAGATCCCACTAATTTGCGATCAAAGTTTTAATCAAATAATAACCAAGGTATCCATCGTAGGATATTTCAAACCTGTTACACGAACGGCGGTGAAATGCACGAATCGCCATGTGAAAAAAATCACCTGGAGCGGGAATTGAACCACGGACCTTTGGCTTTCGGTTGGTGATAGCGTAGTGGTCTGCGCAGTGCCCCGGAAAGCCAAAGGTCCGTGGTTTGATACCCGGTTTAGGTGAATTTTTTCACATGGCAATTAATGTGTAAAGGTATCCATTGCTATTGCGATTTAAAACAATATATAGGCAATCTCACAAAAATATAATATCCATTTTTTATGCCATCCCTCAGCATACTGACCCATATAGATGTCCAGTAATGAGTAGGTATGTCAGGACCATACGCAAACAAACTGAAATGTTGAAAAAATATTAAAGCGCAACCTTGTTTATTGGCCGAAAAAAAGTCGATTCACCGCAGCTGCCTCGAATCGGTTACGCCAGTTCGATTTCATTGCCATTAGCCACATCTGGCGCAACATCTTCCAAACCTGAGAAAATGAGTTGCTTTCGGCTCAACCCATTGGTTGAATGAAATACAATTTTTCAGTCGTAGATTGTTTTTTGGATACACGCGAGGTTTAGCACCGAACTTTATTTCTTGCGGACGATAAAAATTGATGCAATAAAAGATAGGCCGGCATTATGTTTCCCTAGCAATAAAAGTACACGTAAAGGACACCAGGTTGGCTGTAAACCACTAAGTCACACCAATCCAATCGATGGGCCCAGGATCATATCATTCACCCTTCGAGGAGTATCTGGACTGGGTAATAACCCTGTATCGGGCCCCAGCGGGTGAAACCCATTCGGGATGCCCTTGACCCCTTTATCCTCTCACGCAATCTCACCGAATGCCCTCGTTTCGCAAGCCTAAAGCATCGCTTCCTGTGGCGCGGGCTCTCGATATGGCTGGCACGGGATCAAGCCAATGACTTGAGGAGATGATAAACCCCCTCGCTATCTCACAGAAACATCCCCTAATTGCGCTGAAACGAAGACAAGCCGGTAAGGGTAAGGGCTTTCGTAGTACCTAATCTCTTAGTTCAAACAAACGAACTTGAACGTGTGCAGCAAAGATCGGAAAGGGACGGTATGATAACCTTATTAGCGTAACCAGTCTATTAAATGAATTAAATTGGGAATCATTATCGGATCGCAGGTTGAAATTTATACTTAATATCTTAAACAAATTCCAAGACCATATTTTCAGTGATGATGTTAAAAATATTTTGCAGACCCCAACTTACTATATCAGACTGGACCATGATCACAAAATTAGAGAAATTGATTGCGGAACTGACAGATTCAAAATGTCCTTTTTTCCTAGTACTATTAGGGATATAAATAACGGTAAATATATCCAGTACGAGTGTAGCAATGGATAACATTGGTAGCTGCATGTTGGTATTAAGGACTTAACGCTAACCCAACTAACAGCATGTTTTTGCATGTTTGCTTTGATATTTTTTCTTTTTTTAAATAGCGTAGTTTTGAACAGTGCATATACAAGTACTAATCCTTTTTTATGCATGATATGTAGTGCATGTTTGGTGAGAGTTCACCCCCTGCCACACACCTTTATGGTGGCTTGCAGGGTATTATGTAGATGTAGATGAACTGTCAAAGCAGGCCAAATAAATGTGTGTTCCGGCTTGTGGTATGAAATCAGAAGCTGTAAAAACTATGGTATTTTAGTCCATAGGTTAGGCCAAAGGACTATCTAAATGATATCATATTCCGTAACCCATGCCCATTGTTACGTATTGCTTAGCTATCCCCCCATGACTACCTTATACTCCTCTCCTCCCCGTAAAGAATTACCCATGATCTCCTACATCCTATAGAAACTTGAGGTACAATGTCTGAGGTTCACATACCTGATGATGTCTTGACAGCCGAAACTGGTAGTGAGTGGTTCAATAAATTTGTGGAAGTCACAAAATTTCAACACATTTTAATTATGACGTCCTTCCACCCATTCAATTTCATGGAGGACCCTAGCACGAATCCCCTACATATCTCCATCTACATAATACCCTTCAAGCCACCATAAAAGTGTGTGGCAGGGGTTGAACTCTCACCAAACATGCACTACATATCATGCATAAAATTTGTAATTAAAAATTAAAATAGCAAAGCATACATGCAAACACATGCTGTTAGTTGGGTTAGCTGAAGTCCTTATACCAACATGCAGCTACCAATGTTATCCATTGATACACTCGTACTGGATACATTTACCGTTATTCATATCCCTAATAGTACGAGGAAAAAAGGACATTTTGAATCCGTCAGTTCGGCAATCAATTTCTCTAATTTTGTGATTATGGTCCAGTCTACCATAGTAAGTTGTGGTCCGCAAAAAATTTTAACATCATCACTGAAAATATATACATATCTCCATCCATATAATACATAACTCCATCTACGCAATACCCTGCGAGCCACCGAGAAGGTGAGTGGCAGGGGGTGAATATCACCAAGCATATCGAACCAGGAATCACGGATGCATCTTTCCCGTTATCGCAATCTATATCGATAACGCTTTCCCCTAGAGTAGCGCAGTGTTAACAATAACCGTCTATAAAAATCGCTCCTTTGATTGTGATAAGCAATTTGAAGTGCTGCGCGAAAAATGAAGAATGAAGATCACGTTCACTCTGACATAATTAAATCAAGAAAATGACGATAACGCTAGCGCACGCCTTATGAAGAACCATGATCGAAGCCCAGATCAGCTAAACGAAATCTGTAAGAAAATCTGGTCACCATATCAATGCGCTTACCGAGAAAGTGACCTTCTTACCTCTCCTCAATCATTTCCTTCGAAATATATTCTTTGAATGTCTCGCCAACATCTTGAAAACTAATGGGTTTCAGCGTCTTAATCACATTGTATTTTTGTTCCCTACAGTAAATTGATAATTGATAAGGTAACAAAAAGATGCAGCACCATGAAAAAGGCTATTTTCCTAATGGACGACAGTCCTTGCCTCACAAACCGTATACAATTCTCCCATCGTGGAGGTCCCGGAAGTTGAACTGAGTTTAGAGTTGAGAATTCAATTGAAGCAATGAAATTATCAATTATCGATTGAGATTTGAGAATTTCATTGCTTAAGTATAAAAAACATTCTCAAAATTTCAATTCTCATTCAACCTCGTAGCAATAAAATTTGATTCCTCGACACACATTCCATCTTAGCGGTAGTTACACCGTGATGTCATTCAGCAACCCGTTCCTGTCACGTGGAACAAACGGAATACTGACGCGAAGAAACCTGTCATTCTCCTGACGGTTTGGTTTCAGTTCCGCAGGCGACTCTGAAAGCGGACGCATTTACGAGTGTTTTGTGGGTAACTGGGGTAACGACGGATGGCTCTGACGCAATATAAGGTCTCCAGAGCGTCCATAGAAACGGTCTCTCGGGGCGACGGGGCCGCTTCGCCAGACTATTTTGGTTCCTAGCGCTACGTGCAGGCAGGGTTTAGAAAGAGTATGGAAATGAAGCTCTCCCAAATAAGTAATCTCCCATCTCCTACCGCCTCCCCTGAAATGGCCTCGAGAACACGTTCTAAGAAAGGGAAGGCATTTTTCTTGCTCTCCTCAGCCCGTGATTATCGTAATTGATCGCAGGGGGCGGTTTCCGCCCTCAACATCAGAAGAGAAGAAGAAATTCTCACTTCCCACCTTTATGGCTCGGATTCGAGCCCCGAAAGACATTTATTTTATTGAAATTCTAACATGGATGTCTTGTAGGAAGAATTCTAAACCTAAATAATATCCTGCAAGGCATCGTAACGTGTGTGACGGGGTGAATTCTCACCAAGTATGCATCATATATCATGCATAAAAAGGATCGGTAATTATATTCTAGTCTGAACTTCACAATTTAAAGAAGATAAAAATAGCAACGCAAGCATGCTAAAACATGCGCTTAGTTGGGTAAGGCTTAAGGTCCATATACCAACATGAAACTACCTATGCTATCCATTGGTGCCCTTGTAAATATACTATTGGATATATTGTGGGCTATTCACATCCCTAATTGTACGAGGAAAGAAGGACATTTTGAATCCGTCGGAAATACGACAGAACAACATGCAAATATGTTTGCAAAAAAACGAACGGAATTATATTAGTAAGGAGGTAGATCAATGAATTAATGTTTATTAAGACAGTTTATTTCCCGTTTACCTTCCGTTTGCTTTTTGTAGATAAGTTCTATGTCTATAGACAAGGTAGAGCCAATAAAAAAGTGTGGCTTTAAAGAGACGAGGGTCTTCTGCACTACACAATTTAAGTATCGGATGGGTTGATTCGAAGAAACTCTAGCAAACTACAAATTAGAGAATATCCTTCGATAGCAAATTAGTATGATACACCCAAAGGATAACGGAAAAATTAATCTTTACAGCGAGGGGCCCTTGAGTGGTTTTGTGACATTTCCATATTGAAAGCAGGAGTGACAAGGAAACCGGGGCTTCCACGAATAAAAATGCGGCCGTTTACCAATTTTTTTAAAATTTTCGAATCTGATAGAGTTTGTAAAATAAAAATACGCATATTCTCCGTTCCTTGAAATAGACCTCAAGTTCTAAGCGGCGAAAAACTGATGTTTTTAACCCTTTCGCTTGAGTGGGCGTGCGAAAGATTAGTACATACGTCATCCCCATCGTCCAATCACAACTGAGCCTGCGCAGCTCCTTCGCCCAATCACAATGGGGACAGATAGCTGGTTCTGACAACGAAAGTGGTTAATCGACTACATATACAAATACCCGATACCTTGCAAACCACCGCGAGGGTGTGAGGCAGGGGGTGAATATCACCAAGCATGCAATATTGACATGCAAACAAGCTACTAAATGGAAACATGCTACATAATAGGGTCTCATGCTACTAGATGTCTAGTATCTACATAGTAATAAAGGGATTGGTTGTTATTACATGCATCATGCACTACAGACTACTATAAAATATTTCTCCTACCTATCCCTTTGCTGTGCTGCCTATTGTGTTCTCTTATAGTACGGGGAAAAATGCCATTTTGAATCTATCAGTACGACAATCTATCTCTCTAATCTTATTTATCTGGTCAAATCTAGCATAATGCGCTGGTGTTTCTATATGTGCCTAGTATCTTCAGTAAAGCTATCCGATTGAAATGTCTCTAATAGATTTAATCTGTACTTTGACCTACGCTCTGATAGTGATTCCCACCCTAATTCTGAAACGCTACTCAACCTATCGTAACACCTGTTAACGAACCTAGCTGCTCTACGCTGCACACTGTCTAGTTCTCTCATCAAACCTAATTCATTCGGATCCCATACACTGGCTGCATACTCAAGGTGGGGCCAAACTAGAGAAAAGTCACATTGCTCTTTTGTCTTCTCTTCACATTTCCCAAGTACTCTTTTTATGAATCCTGAATTTCTCTTCGATCGGCCGTATATTTTCCTGATGTGTCTTCCTGATGTGGATCCATCCATCGAATTCCTCCTCCAAAAATTAATAGCTACATACTTTTTAAGGTTAAGTTCTAACTGTCATTTGTCGCGTCACTCTTGAATTGCATCTAAATCCTTGCTTAGCGATTTCCTGTCTACTTCTTTTGATATACTGCAGTACACTACCGCACCGTCTGCAAAAAGTCTAAGCTTACTATTAACTACGGTACTCAAATCGTTTATGTATATAGGAAGTAGAAGCGGACATACTTGCTATATGCGGGATATTTTAAAAGGCATTGCATATTCGAATGCATCCTGATTTGTGAAAAATTAAATAAACTGCAGTACACATTTATTCTCGCCATAATGCCGCAAAAGATACGTAGTGAATTTCGTTGTTCATTTACTTTTGGTTATTTACAGGAAGCGCAGAATTTTGTACGCAGACCTACCCTCCCTACCTCAACTTCCCCTCCATTTTTCCCACCAAAATAGTCGAGAAGGGGAGGTGGATGACGTAGAAGTCTTTAGCGCAACTCGTTCGTCGGGCGTCACCTTTTGCGTATTTTAATTTTTAATTTAAGAGTGAAGTTGGAAGATTAATGTTTTTGCTAAAGTTCATTTTTCGTGTCCTTCCAATGATTTTGTGTACAATAATATTGTACCCCCTACCACACCTTTATGGTGCCTTGAAGGGTATTATGTAGATGAATAATTCTAAGGAGTTTAACGTATCGCATGTAATTTTTTTACACAGGAGCATTTTATATGTACTTGAAATGCTAATATTTTCCACGTACATTGTTATAAAACACTCAGAGATTGCAGTGATGGCCAAAAACCTTTAAACCACTAAATTTTCAATTCAAGTTATGTAGATTTGTAAGGAGGGGGCATAGCCACGTTGGATCACCGGTTCCCGTCAATTCAATCAAATCGATATCTTACGTTAATTTATACCAACATGCAGCTACCAATGTTATCCATTACTACACTCGTATTGGATATATTTACCGTTATTTAGTTCCCTAATAGTACGAGGAAAAAAGGACATTTTGAATCTGTCAGTTCGGCAATCAATTTCTCTAATTATGTGATTATGGTCCAGTCTACCATAGTAAGTTGGGGTCCGCAAAATATTTTAACATCATCACTGAAAATATGGACTTGGAATTTGTTTAAGAGATTAAGTCTAAATTTCAACCTGCGATCTGACAATGAGCCCAATTTAATTCATTTAATAGACTGGTTACGCTAATAAGGTTATCATACCGTCCCTTTAAAATCTTGTCGATCTTCGCTGCACACGTTCAAGTTCGTTATTTAGACCGATTTCGTAAGGATCCCATACACTGACAGCATATTCCAAATGAGGTCTTACAAGGGAAAAGTAGCTGATTTCTCGTACATGATCGTCACATTTACCCAGTACTCTTTTGACGAATCCCAGTTTACGATTCGCTTGACCCATTATTTCTCGGATGTGTTAACCCCAGGAAAGATCATGTGTCAGTCTTATTCCAAGATATTTAATGAATTCGTAGGGGGGGTAAACGCCCCCGTTCTAATAACTTGTACTCTCCACAGTTTACGAGGAACAGAATAGCATGTGGTGGGAAAAGGGATCGAGTGGGCACGAGAAGAAAGGAACAATACCCTGCTTTTAGTCTTTCGCGCACCATGGTAACAACCTTGTGTAAACATCTCGGACCGTTATCTTTTGGCGAAATAATGCCCCTGCTCGGACCCTGACTTAAAACCCTGGGCCTCTTCGGTACTCGCGCAAACATTCCGTACCCCTGAGCAAACACATACGCACGGGTCTTATCGCCGGAAGAACCCCTAAGACTAGTGAAGACCCTCTTTCCATTTCCTTCTTCGCAGGGTAAAAGGGGGGGGGAGAGGTATGTATGCACAACATCGCACTTCCTCCCCCATTCGGTTTGCCACCCCCTCGCTACCTCCCAACAATGACGCGACCCTTTCCCTCCCCTTGCGAAAGCAGGAGTCGCTTTTCAGGGTCTTCCATTAATTTCCTGCTGCTACTCCACCGAAAGAAAACTGATGAAAAAAAAACGGCAGAATACCTGCCTGAAAGACTGAAAAACTAGTCTTTCTCATTAACCTGGAAGGAGACGCACACTTTGCGGAAGTTCTGGATGGATTACTCCAAGGCTGGCTTCGAAGGGAATGGAACACGAAGGAATATTTACATGCGTGGATATATAGCATTCCAACTCGTGGGTACAGAAAAACATACCTATCTACATCTACACGATACCCTGCAAGCCACCGCGAGGGTGTGTGGCAGGGGGTGAATATCACCAAGTATGCACTAGTAACATGCAAACAAGCAACTATAGGGTCTCATGCAATTAGATTGTTAGTATCTATACTATTTAAGGGGTTAATACATGCATCATGCACTACAGACTACTCCCCTACTAAGGGTAAAATATTTCCCCTACCTATCCCTTAGCTATGCTGCCTATTCTGTTCTCTTATAGTACGGCGGAAAAATGCCATTTTGAATCTATCGGTACGACAATCTATCTCTCAAATCTTATTTACCTGGTCGAATCTAGCATAATACGCTGGTGTTTTTAACATGTGCCTAACATCTTCAGTAAAGCTATCCAATTGAAATGTCTGCAATAGATTTAATATGGACTTTAACCTACGCTCTGATAATGATCCCCACCCTAATTCTTGTATTAATTCTGATTAATTATTTTATTAATTCTGATTTAATTTTATTAATTCTGAAACGCTACTCAACCTATCGTAACAACCTTTGACGAACCTAGCTGCTCTACGCTGCACACTGTCTAGTTCTCTGATCAAAACTAATTCATTAATAATTCATCAACCTAATTCATATTGAATCAGTCGAAATTTTTCTGAATTCGGTGTCACTCAAAACGGAAAATGCATGAAGGTTTTAAGAGAATGAGGCATATATTGAGGTTATAATTAGTCGAGGTAACTACTGAACTCGATACCAGCAAATCCCTCATCTTGAACTTTGCTTTAAAGTCAATTCTCAACTTCAAGCTTTTCATTTTTTGATGGCATGCCGAGTTAAATCCTCCTTGGTGAAAGAAATTCAAAATATTCTGCGTCTCATGTAAAAATGTGTTTTTATTTCCTATTCATTCCACGTACTTGTACATTTTTTCCTGCTATTCTTTTTTATCATGTGAACCATCTCTTCTTTAATGCAGATTTGAAATTCTAATTACCCACCCATTAATCTGGTTTCTCAGAGATTCACATACAAATATACGTAAAATAAAAAAAATTGGTGGGTGGGGGCCTTCTGGAGCCCCCGTGGTACTTAGACCTGCGAAGCAGATGCAGCGAAGATCGGCAAGATTTGTAAAGGGACGATACGATAACCTCCAAGACCATATTTTCAGTGATGATGTTAAAAATATTTTGCAGACCCCAACTTACTATATTAGACTGGACCATAATCACAAAATTAGAGAAATTGATTGCCGAACTGACAGATTCAAAATGTCCTTTTTTCCTCGTACTATTAGGGATATGAATAACGGTAAATATATCCAATACGAGCGTAGCAATGGATAACATTGGTAGCTGCATGTTGGTATAAGGACTTGAAGCTAACCCAACTAACAGCATATTTTTGCATGTTTACTTTGCTATTTTTATCTTTTTTTAATAGTGAAGTTTAGAACAGTATATAAATACTAATCCATTTAAATACATGATATGTAGTGCATGATACATGATATGTAGAGTAACCGATGATACAACGTGGCTAGGTCTTTGCTTTATAAATCTACCAATTTTGTATTGAAATTTTAGTGCCTCGAGACAAATGTTTTCGGCCATCACTGCAATCTCTGAGTGTTTTTATAACGATGCACGTGGAAAATTTTTCAAGTGCATATAAAATGCTCCTGTGTAAAACAAGTGCATGCGATACGTTAAACTCCTTAGAATTATTCTTGAAGGGAAGACATCAATTAATAGAAATCGCGTATGACTTATGCAGCAAATGTAAAATTAGGCATCTTGATACTCCAGCTGCTTAGGTTATAAAAACGTATTCCTAAGCCAAATTCCTGAGTTGGGATACGAACCAGCGACATTAGAGTTGCCAAGACACTGATTACTTCGCCAACCAAGCTACCGCGGAGAATCATCATGTAGATCATGGTATGATAAGTCGAAAGCCGATTTACCAATGAGGACGATATATATAATCGACGTCACAAAAGGTCGTGCGCGCTCCACGAATGAAATAATGCGACGATTGTTTTCCGGGGCATTGTTGCGTCATGGTGTGTAACAATGTGAGCAATTACCAAACAGAGGGGGTTTGAAGGAATGGGAAGCCATTTTTGTATTCCTGAGGATGCAAAACAAACAAGCATCGTTTGTGGTACTCATCGTCGGGGTACCTAAACAAACAAAGGGGCGACCTCTTCCGTGGGCATGAGGGGAAGAGAATAATCGAATAATATCAAATCTTTCGGGCAGAACTCTTCCCCCATTTCCAATGCGCTTCGCGAAGCTCTTGTCCCCTTGCATTATCACTTTTGTTTCCTTCCTCTTCGTATACAAAACAGGCACTTGATGGTGAAGAGCGACCCCATTTCGAAGTTCAGGGCGGCATTGACATTAGTGTGTTTTTGAACTTGGATGCTCGGAAGGGAAGTGCCGTGGCCTTTAGACGCTGGGTTCGAGGCTCTTTCCTCGAATGGTGTTCGACCTGTTCTATCTAGCGCGTGTTAGTGCTGTATTCGTCTCAAAAGCAAGGTCACTCCGAATACGGTGGCGGGTGACCCTATTACAAGAAATGAAGTCGTTTCCTCAGTTTTTTAATTCCCAGGGAAAGACATTGCAATCAACGATTTTAGTTCGTAGGTTAAGCCCGTGTCACACGATACTTGATCCAGCACAAGACCTAGCGTGCTAGCCGCTACTTGATATTAGGGACGGCTCTAGCATGATTGGAACCTTGCTAGGACCTAACCTTTCACACGATCGTCGACCTTGTGCATGCTATGGGGCGGTTATTCCATACGATTCATTCTAATTAAAAAAGAGAAGATCGCACAGCGTCTGTAACGTGAACGTGATTGGTAGATGGCCACTGGGTCCTACTTGGTCTAGTATATACTAGCTAGCATGCTTGTCAGCCAGTATACTGGTTTTATTCACACGATATTGTAAAACCTAGCATACTAGCGAGTATCCTCGACCTTGTGCTGGATCAAATGTCGTGTGAAACGGGCTTTACATGGTATTTTGATAATGGGTGAAAAGTAATTGTGACAGCTTTCCAACGCCAATTATCAGAATTTTGACCAATTTTGGACATTCACCTCCGCGTCGATAGGACAAAGTTAATGGATTAACTTGTTACGGCCAAATGTTCCTGCATCAATAAGCTATCCCTTTGCGAAAAAACTGTTGGATTTCAACCCTAACTGTTAATTTCAACAGTTGGCCCAAGTTACTGCCGAAAATTTCAACATGGATACAATTGTTTGACCAATTTATTGTTGAAATTTTTAACAGTATTTTTCGCATAGGGATGAAAGGAAAATGCTGTTTTCTTATGTATCATACATTAAAGTAATTAATGGCGATTGTTTATCTAAGGCTTGTGTAGAGTGGTTGTATGCTGGGAACATGTACTAGAAGGCGAGGGGTATAGCCTTTTTGGATACCATCCACATCTACGTAATGTCAAGCGACCCACTGCGAAGGTGTGAGGCAGGGGGTGAATATAAAAAAAACATGCATTACTTACATGCAACTAAGAGATACAATGCTATTACTAATGCAACTAGATGGTTTTTATGTACACAGCAATGAGGTGATTACTGGTTATAAAAGCATTTATTTAAATATTAAATTATCTGCATTACCCTAGTATGAATGGGTTAGTAATAGTTAAACATGTTTCATGAACTACAAAACAAAATTTCGCCTACCCATACCTTACTCTACCCTTAACTATTATGTTCTCTCATGGTACACGGGGAAAATGACATTTTAAATCGATTGGTAGGACAACCTATCCCTGTAATCTTTTTGATATGATCAAATTTTGCATAATACGCAGGGGTTATTAATATAATATTATAATAAAAACCATTATATGTTATAAAAAGAAGACATGAGGTAGGATCGGCCATATTCTGAATTAAAATGAGGAAACTCTTAGGGAAATATACGTTGAGAAAAGTCGAAGAGAGAGTTGAAGCGGTCCATGAAACCCTGCTGTGATCGGCACAACATCATTGATCTTTCGTGACCTAATTAATACGCTATCGGATGAGCGGTGAGGTCATTCGAGATTGGACTGTTTTAACATCCACATATTAGGTACCCTGATGCCCGCCGCAAGGGTTTGTGCACTCCACACCAAGCAACACACTATCGGCAAGTAAACAATCACATTGTCGGTGAATGCAGTAGCGGATTCACTGTTAACTAATCTAATGCGGTCTCCTACCTCCAATTATAGCAATGTGAGACCTACATTGCATAATGTAGCACAACTATTTCAGGTTAGATGCCAAGCACCCAAGAAAACTTTTAAAGAAAAATACAGACACTATTGTCAATCAAAACATTATGTGCACTCGAGTTTGAAGTGTGTTTATGACGTAACCAAAATAACTACAGAAGATTTAATTCCAGCATTTTGTTCTCGTTTAATTCTACGTTAATTATTGTACACATACATTTTTAAAATTGTATTTTTGTGTATTTATGTTTTGATTAAGGATGGGTCGGTTCCACTTTTTTTCGGTTCCGGTTGGGGTTCGGTTCTTAACTTCGGTTCTCGGTTCCGATTCTCGGTTCCGGTTCTTAATTTACCACTTACTTTGCATTGCTCAATGGTAAGATAAGGTAATCAATAATCATTTTCAGAGACTGAATTAGAATAATTCGCGACTTTGAAGCATCTAAGTACACTATTTCACCAGGTTTTAATGTGAAGCCTTCACTTTCGGAGTGTGAGCTGGTTTCAAACTGGTTTTCGCGCCAATTATTTCGGTGCCGATAATTTTTGGCCTCGGTTCCGGTTCTAAGCTCAAGAACCGGTGGAACGGAAGAACCGAACCGACCCATCCCTAGTTTTGATAAAGAGAAACAATCTCTATAAGTGGTCGCATGAAATGCATTATTTTTCACGAAGGAGGCGGAGCCTAATTCTTTCCAATCATTCATCATTTCCATCATCCAGGCTTCATTGGCACCCATTGGCTAGCATGACAATGCTTCCTCCAATACATTCCTACCTCCTTGGACACGTGGATTTATCAACTTACTTTATGAATGGGGGATGATTGCAGAATAGAATGAAAATCGAACTGTGCGGTCTCGATATCTACCTTCGATTTATTCATCGCAAATTGGTGGGGGCTCCAACCGTTTCCCTTTCCGACCTTTACGAGTGAAAGAAAATCAAGGTCTCCTTTTCTTCCTCGATCAAGGATTCTTTTTTTTTCTCGCTGGGAAACCAATGGAAAGCAATCGATTTTGCAAAGCCGTTTCCTCTCTTCCAGTGATGCATGAAACTTTACCCTGCTCAACTAAAATGCGTTATTAATGGGTGACGTGTGTGAAGGGAGAGAGAAAATTCGTGCGTGACGCTGTCACGCATCAATCATGCGTGTCGAACGAGTTCGCATTGCGCGTAGTTCCACTTCGCCGCGCGGAAACTCGAAGCTCCCCGAGATCGCTTCGCTCGCGTCAGCTGTTTTCGTGTGCGACCGTCCCTTGTCGGAAGCATGTCGTCGCGTCACATACAACCAGACACAGACAGGTCACGTGTCATTTAACTCTGAAAAAAACGAAGCGTCAATAACCATCCCGAAATAAATAGGGAAACGAGAATTAAGGCATCGGAAATAGGGAGCCATCACTGGATTTTACGACGCGTGCCAGAAAACTGCCAACTGTTTGATAGGTAGGGAAATACCTAGTGAAGAGCAGAGGCTCCATTTTGGCGAAACGCCTGCCTATATCATCGATCATATATTTTCAGGTAAGGAAGTTAAGCTGCTTTGGCCTGTACCTTTAGGAATTAGATCATTAGATCGTCAATTTAAGTCAAGAAATGTTTGCTTAAAAAACAAGACATAAAAGTTATAAGAAAGTAACAAAATAACAACAATACTTTGGGGTTCCCTGTTCTAGGGATCGATTCCTCTTCAGTCCTAGTTTATTTTATAAATAGAAAAGATTTTATTAAATACCGGCCTGGTTTCATAGTCATTCTCCAGAGTATATATAGGGGTGACGGATGTCACCCTTATATATACCCTGCGTCTTATGCTAGGTTTGATCATATCAACAAGATTAGAGAGATAGATTATCGTACCGATAGATTCAAAATGTCATTTTTCCCGCGTACCATAAGAGAGAACAATAGGCAGCGCAGCAAAGGGATAGGTAGGTGAAATATTGTTAATCCTGAATCACACGATCATTTTTTACGTCCCTTTTCAGGGATAGCTCAAACGATAGCTTAAAAATGATCGTCTGACTTGATCACTTCACGGATAGCGGCAATGATAGGGATCGCTATCCCTTTTTTCGTCATTTGAGCACGTCCTTTTTTCCGTCCCTCGGGCCTGTCATTTAGCCAATCAGAGCGCAAGTTCTTAAAGAAACGTTTGGCTGCAGCCAAAAGCTGTCGACGACGATGTAAATCATCCATAGTTACGAAGTTGTTTACCGTATCTCGCGAACAGAAATGATACGAGAAGGGACGGTAAAAATGATCGTGTGAGCGGCGAAATGATAGCTTGAGCTATCATTTTTGCGGTCCCTGAAAGCTATAGCTTAAATTATCCCTTTAAAGGGACGAGAAAAATGATCGTGTGATTCGGGCTTTAGAGTAGTCTGTAGTGCATGGTGCATGTAATAACAACCAACAATCCCTTTCTTATTATGTAGATACTAAGCCTTTAGCTGCATGCGATCCTATTATCTACCATGTCTCCATTAAATACCATATAGTTGCATGTCAATAGTGCATGTTTGGTGATCTTCACCCCCTGCCGCACACCCTCATGGTGACTCGCAAGGTATTACGTAGATGTAGATGTAACAGGGATTTGTCGACATTTTATTTCGAGCGAGAGTCAATAAAGTGCTCATGGTTAATGACGCTGCGAAATGAGTTCATCGGCCCGTGGCAAGTAATGGAGTCTGAAATGCTATTCCTTCGCCATTAAAAAACTAGTAACTTTTCCACTCCCCGACCTTATAAAATAAAGATGATCACAAAAAAAGGTCACAGGGTGCACAAGGGGAAGGTGAGCGATTGACATTATCGAAACAAATGGAACGGAGAGAAACCTAGCATCGCATCAAACACCATTCGTGGTATTTTAATAGTAATATCATTAGTAGTCCACAGGTATACGGTAAGTTTAAGCATGGAATATTTCTGCATATTCTCATGCGATACGATAGGATGCCTTTCCATATGAAGTCGTCTTCCTGGGCTCGGTAAACTTCCAACTTTCTATAAAGTCAAAGTCTGCCTCAAATGTAGGTAGTTTTAGGTGGACTTGAGATGATAATATTAAGTTTTACCATGGACCAGGATGCACCAATCTTTCACGTCATGCCCCTTATGTCCCCGCATACTTCTTATGACCCATCATTCAATCCAAACTGTTCCTTCATGCCTCATTCACCCAATGTTCTATCGCGTCATGTACACCATCGCCTCTGTTTATCAGTAACGTTCACTCACCTAGGGGGTTGTGTTTAAAACCTTCGGGATTATCTCGAATAGGTAACCAAGGAGTCGCGTGGCACAAACACGAATGGTTTGCAAATTTCATGTGTCTGAATCGCTCGTTACAACATCATTAATTGTTTTCACTTGAGTTTTTCTCATCTTTCTCGACTATAGAGCCCCCAGCAGAGATAAAACACAAGTGTGAACAATAGATGAGGTTGTAATCAGCAGCTTTAAAACAGAAATTTTTGAACCATTCGTGTTTATACCACGTGACTCCTTGGTTACCTACATGTTTCCTATTCGAGAGTTTCCTATTCCAAACGGTTTCAAATCCAACCCGACAAGTGTCCCAATTTGCGAAACATTCGTGTTTATACCATGAATGGGTCGCGAACGACTCCTTAGTTACTTATTCGAGATAGTACTAATTCGAAATTATGATTGAGGTTGTAATCAGCGGTTTTAACACACCAAATTTGCGAACCATTCATGTATATACTCAGTAACTCCTTGGTTACCTCTTCGAGATAATCCCGACAGTTTCACACAGCACCCCCCTGGCCTTTAATCTGAATTTTCTCTATCGATTTCCCTAGCAATTCCGAGCCCTTCCTCATTCTGTCTTCCAATACATCCACCATGCGGCAAGTCTATTTTCACTATCTTAGAAGAGAACAGAACTGTTAATAAAAAATTTAAGGAGATAATGTTCCAGCTGTTGAGACAAGCAAGCAGCTTCGATACGGTACAGAAGCCCTCATACGGGAAGTTTCTACTCCACAATTTCCTTTTACGTGAACATTGAATTATTTTCTTTTTTTTACTAAAGGCTCTATTGTATGGAGAATGTAATAATAAAGATCTTTCATTGTCTGAGACCTATTTCAATGAATC
The DNA here is from genome assembly GCA_933228895.1 of Platycnemis pennipes. Classification (NCBI taxonomy): domain Eukaryota; kingdom Metazoa; phylum Arthropoda; class Insecta; order Odonata; family Platycnemididae; genus Platycnemis; species Platycnemis pennipes. The sequence goes on along the minus strand of OW121853.1, from coordinate 117,630,815 downwards.
AATTCTTTCGTTTAATTAATAGAATAATTTTGACTTGACTAAATACGTGCACTTGACAAATTAGCTAACATATCAGCTGATAATAAAAATAATGGATACTGGGAGGAGGACGAAAATGAATGGGACTGAGCGATAAAATCGCTCTACATAAAAGTTATGTGCATCAAAATTTACTTCCGGAGGTTTACAGTCATTGTCGAAGTACAGCATCCTGAGAGAGATGGAGCATTAACGTCGAAGATTAATGATCCCCGAAATTCATCGCCATTATCGCTGCATTACTGCTGTATCGCTACGAAATCAACGAGCTGCACTGCGGAGTAATCAGCGAATGTGCCATAAATATGACGTTTATTGCCGCGCAACACGACGCCGCCGTTACTACCGGCCACAGAGCTGCAGTTCGGTCGCATAGCCGTAACCATGACAATCACGGTGGAAAAACGTCGGGCGAATGGAATTGCAGAGTAAAAGAGGAAAATTCGGAACAATATGGGAATCATAGATACGCCTATTGCCATAGTTTCTATGAGATTGATACACTGAATTGGTAAAAAAAACTCAAGGAAGTGTTAATTGCTAAGCAATTTAAGTTTCTGAAAATAATTTTCTCACATTTAATTGCACGCAATACAAATACGTACTGCATTTTAGCCAAAAGCACTGGTGCAACTGTACGAGGACTTATGATAAGGAAATACATTATTTGCTTATTACAGCTAATACATTATTATCCTAAGGAAAAATTAATTTAAGGAGTTGACTTGGTTGACATCTACATCCACACGATACCCTACAAGCCACCGCGAGGGTGTGTGGCAGGGGGTGAATATCACCAAGCATGCACTATTGACATGCAAACAAGCAACTATAGGGCCTCATGCAACTCGATTGTCAGTATCTATAGTATTTGAGGGATTAATGTATGCATCATGCACTACAGACTACTCTAAAATATTTATTATTACATAAAGTTTGAGAAGAGATCCCTCACCTTAGGAAATTCCCTTTTACGGTTATTGGTTGTGACGGTTATTGTATGTAAATGAAAACAATTACACCGAGTTTATCTAATCCACCAGAATTTGTGATTTTACTTTAATTAAAAATAAACTTTTACTCACTAAAACCGTCGCATACTCCATATTGCGCAGTGTTACGATCCAGAATATTGGCATCCAATTTGATGAATATTATTCGTCTATGCTGTGGCATTGTATCAACACATATTACTAGGCACATTCCGGAACCAATCAAAACTCAAGGTGAATAAATGATAAAATGACAACGGTGAGCTCTCACAGTGTGAATGAGTGTAAATTTTTCAAAAGCCGTAAACAGATACACGTTTCCAAATAAGGGTGGGTAACGAAATTATCAACCAGGGGGGTTATTTTGTAATCTCACCTTTTTAATGACTCTTTGCGGGAAGGCGGGAGATCCGTTTCGCTCTCTTAATGATCGGCTCACGAACGGTTCGTGAATTGTCGAAGCTTCTGTCGGTCTGTTACCGATCTCGGTGTGCTGAATTTCTTCATGTTGTGCAAATTCCAAAAATACAATTTAAAAACGTTTGTACCTTTCTCGCTTTCTTGCTTTTTTTCCAACTCAATCGCTTCAAGTGGAAACGATGGTGGCTCCATTTCACGTTCTTTACGAAGATGAGATGGGAACTAATGGCAGGCGGAGATAATGAAACGGATCAAGAGTCGAAAGATACGGATCAGAGCGGATGAATCGTTCTAAAAGACTGCACATGACCGGCAGTTCACCGCTTGAGATCCGAAGATGGTCACGCCGCCTGGGTGGCGGAGTTTAACTACGAAAAAGTGACATTTTGTGACGTATTCTCACTGAAGTGAGATTACACAATAACTCCCCAGAACTCACATCCCCGTTTGAGGTTCTTTATCCAGGAGAAAATTCCATCTAGTAAGAAAGCAGAATTAACACCATAAGGGTGTGCGGCAGGGGGTGAATTCACACCAAACATCCATTACATATCATGCGTAAAAAGGATTAGAAATTATATTCCAGTCTAAACTCCACAATTAAAAAAAAATATAAAAATAGCAACGCAAGCATGCAAAAACGACCTGTTAGCTGGGTTAGCTTAAAGTCCTTATACCATCATGCAACTAACTATGCTATCCATTGATGGATATATTTACAGCTATAAATATCCATAATTGTGCGAGGAAAGAAGGACATTTTGAATCTACATCTACATAATACCCTGCAAGCCACAAAGTTGTGTGGCAGGGGGTGATTTCTCACCAAACATGCACTACATATCATACATAAAAAAGGAATAGTATTAATATACTAGTCAGAACTTCACTATTTAAAAAAGATAGAAATTGCAAAGCAAACATGCAAAAACATTCTGTTAGTAGGGTTAGCTTTAAGTACTCATACCAACATGATTTTTGAGACATTGAGAACATGAGAAATTGATTATGGCCCAATCTACCATAATAAATTGGAGGTCGCAAAATATTTTCCCAACCCAAGCTCTTAAACCTAAGACGACAATATCCACGCCAGAGTTTGGATTCGAACCCTGACCCTCCACTAGCATGGCAGCTCTCTATCCGCTGTGAAACCATACTGACAGAATCTAGGGCACGTTCTTCCTGTCTTAAGTCGCTTATCTATGTTAAACATCTTTCATCCATGATCCTCATCCATGTTAAATTCACGATCGAAAGAAACGTATATGGGTCATTATTCCATGTCAATACGACCATTGCCATTAGGGTAACAGATTTTGACCAAACTTGGCAAATCGTCGTCGTGTGGTAGGAAAATGAAAACCCCAAATCCGTTTCTCAAAACACGCAAACGTTTACGAGATATTGCAACGTTGCAAAATTCGAATTTTCAAAAGTTACTAAACATTTTACGGTATATCTCCAGGACTATTAAAGCTAAAGATTTGCAAAAGAACTCATTTCAAAGGTCTTGTATTGGAAAAATTTAAATATGGATTATATTATAAAATATAAACAATTTTATAATGTTTATAACAATGTTAAATTTTCAAATCGATTTTCGAAGATGTACCTATGTCCTCCATTTTGCTCATTTTTTATATATTGTAGATACAACCCTATTCTACAAATTAAAAAAGTTCGCCGGAGGTAATATCTCATTCAAGAAAGAAAAATATTTTTTAATGTAGGCGTAACGACCGCGAGTGGCCGCGGCGTCAGGCTTCAGATCACAGCACTCACTTTAATCACCTTCATCTCACCAATTATAACCGTATACATACTCTTAAACCCCCTTTGCCCGTGACATTCACCATTTCCTATCAAATGACGACGATTTGCCAAGTATGGTCAAAATCGGTGACCCTAAGGGTCATTGTTGCCGATTTCTGGTCCAATTGACGTGGAATGACCCATATGCATATATTATCTTCATCCGATCCGAAGGTTGCTTTTTTCTTCAACTTTGGGAGAAAGAACTTCCAAATCTTCCCACATTATACCCTCTTCCTGTACACCTTACTTTCGTCACTCCAGGGGGGTTGTGTTTGAAACCGTCGGGGTTATCACGAATAGGTAACCAAGGAGTCACGTGGTATAAACACCAATGGTTTGAAAATTTGTTGAATTTGAATTTCTCATAATAATAATGTCAATCACTGGTTTTTACTTGAGTTTTTCTCTTCTGTCTAAACCTGTAGAGCCCCCAGATGAGATATAATACAAGTGCCAACGATGAATGAGGTGGTAATCAGCGGTTTTAACACATGAAATTTGCGAACCATTCGTGTTTATACCACGTGACTCCTTGGTTACCTATTCGAGATAACCCCGATGATTTCAAACACAGCCCTCCGCGCGTCTCGCCGCGCGAACGGTCTCTCTTAAGAGATGCTCTTCCTTCTCAGCAGGTACCCACCCCCGAGATCTCGAGACGAGAAAGCGAGGGCGCCACCCTCGCTGAGCGCTTAACTGGAGCACATGTCTCGGCCGAGTCTCGACAACTCCCGACTGCGGGAGGAGCGCGAACGACCAAAAAAAATGACGACAGCTGAGCACAAAAAGGGGAGAGGATCGCACCGTGATATCCAGGTTAGAGGGAGAAGCCGCATTGAGTTTCTTCTTCCCTCTGCTACTCACCCCCGTTCGGATTCGAAATTTTCCTTCCCTCCGCGAACTGCGTAGGAGATAATAATACGCGAGTGGGAAGGTGCTATCCCTGTAAATGCAACTAGTTTAATTTGGGTGATATATACGTAAACATTACGTCAACAATATGGATAATATTTATGGATATAATAGTTTTCACTTGTATACGTTTTTATGATGTTAACGTTTACTTTTCGTTAAACAACGAGTATCGTTGGCTCGGTTGTAGACAGCCAACCGCAACTTCCCATAGCATCATTATCAGTCAACAATCCTAACAATAAGATTCGTTAAAAAAAACTAATTGAAACCTCGCTAATTATTTACACTTGTTTCATCTCATCTGGGGGATCTATAGTAGAGACAGATGAGAAAAACTCAAGTAAAACAGTTAAAGATATTGTAACGAGCGATTCAGATACACTAAATATGCGAACCATTCTTGATTGTACCACGTGACTCCTTGGCTACCCATTCGAGATAATCCCGACGGTTTCCAATACAACCCCCCTTGAAGGAAAAAGTGAATGGGTAGAATGTTAAAGGATGGCCTCAAAATAGGCTAAGGGAGTGAGTGTTAAAGGATTATTATTAAAAGAAGATAAAAGAGAAGAATTATGTTAACATGAAGAAAATAAGTTATAGAAGAATGGAGTAGTACATGAAAACAGTGTTTAGGATCGAGGAATCGTTTCCATTCTTAGAATTGCACTTGTCTATTGAATGCCTAAGTAATACCAGTCTATGCATCTACATCTACGTAACACCCAGCGAATCACCGTGAAGGTGTGTGGCAGGGGGTGAATTCACAAAAAATGCTCCATGTACGTGCAACCAAGAGATATCAAGCAATGCAGCCATGTAACTAAGAAATACCATGCAGCTAAGAGCTACCACCACAGACTACTCTAGCAATATTTCACCTGCCTATTGCTTTGCTATGCTGCCTATAATACAATCTAATGGTACCCGGTAAAAGGACATTTTAAATCTATCGGTATGGCAATATATCTCTCTAATCTTATCTATCTGGCCAAATAAAGCATAATACGCAGGGGTTCTTAATATATATCTATCTAATGTATTCAGTAAACCTTACTGCTTTAAATTTCTGCAGGAGATTTAATCTGCATTTTAAACCTACTATTTTAGCATATCTTTTATTTACAATTGGAGCGTGGTGGCCTAGTGGGTAGAGCGCTTGGATACTGATCGAAGGATCCGGGTGAAGCCTTTGGACGCCCCCGAACGAAAAAATCCTCGGCGTGCGAGGTGACACAGGGAAAGGAACTGGCCCCCTACCCTGAATGTGTGAAATTCACACGCCTGTGGCTTAGTTCGTGGTGAGCTCTACCCCTACCTATCCAAACTAACCTTCGGGTTGTATCACTGAGTGAGTTATTTGCAATTACGCTGTGCATGTGTGTAGACCATTCACCCACTGCCATACACCCTCCAGCTGGCTTTTAGGGTACTCCGCGGATGTGGGAGTGAGCCTGTCTCGAATGTGAGGGATATTCGTGGTTCTACCGACTCGAAGGGGGGGAAAAATGTGAGTGGTGGATGATGTCCCCTGAACCCGCCTGCGACAGGAGATCCGCTCCGCCCCGGAAGTCATTCCCTCTGCCTCTCCGGAGAAACTCTTTTTCGTTCATCTCTTATTTTCCCTCGCAGGGGCTCCCTCATGCCCCGTGTACTCTACTAGCTTTTTACTATGGTAAGGCTTACCATGGTAGGAAATTGGCCGTGTGAACGCAAGTTGCCGCTAACCCTAGTAAACTTTTCTACCATTATTGAGTTACTATAGTTGGCGCTAGTTACTGGTATTTTAAGGACGTGTGAACACAAGTAATGGTAGAAAGAAGTTTTGTTTTGAAAATGGAAGTGGAAATGGACGTAGAATGCTTGAAGACGAAGAGACCGGATCGCACGATATGGATTGGAAATGATTCTTAGTTACAACGATATTTATTTAATCACACTGTAATATATTTTAGTAGTTGTATTACCACGTTCCACTGGTTTGGTTGTTCAATAATGGATTTAAATAGTTTGCTTTACCCCTGAATCCTGAGTACGTACGCTTATATATTTATTTTATGTGATTACCTTGCCGTGAAGAAAATATACATGCAGAAATTAAATAACTAAGAAGTTGCAAGCACCGCAGGAAATTAGACTCGTGTTATTTTTTTCGTATTCGCTCCTTAGGACGGCGTTAAAAGTATTTACAGCATTATTCCCGTAAATAGCTCCTTTCACAGACAGCAGAATATGGTAAACTTGGGATATCGGATTTTAAAATACTGAATATTGATAAGAGCAACAAACTGATTATGTATACTTGTATGTATTCTATTTGGATGCATGAACTTGCCTACGAAATGGGTTAACATGAGTGATAACTTATTGAGAGGTGAACAATTAATCATTTCGTAGCATGGCGTTCCATGGTTGATTGCATTTCTTGGTGCGCGATGCCCGTATATAAGCTAAACGAATAGAAATACAGGCAAGGAAACGTTAATAATTTTAAAGTGTAAAGGTATTAGTTGAAATATGTGAGGAAAAAGAGGTAAAGGTTGAATGTCTTAAATATCTGGAAATTAAAGTCATGGAGGGCGTTCATCGTTGTACAACCTTTACATATTTTTAACGTATTACTTTGGAGCTATTCAAAGCAAATGGCAATGCAATTCAATTTTATGTTTAAAATCGATGTTTAGCAAAGTAATTAACACAGAATCCATTGAGTATCTCGGAGATACGACCCACTGTCAATCATGCGGAAGTAATTTAAGAAGAATATTTTGGTTGATTTATAAAAAGGGATCTAGGAAACTACATTGATAATGTTCGATAAAATAACTGCATCTAATTTGCACATAAGTTAAAATACGCTTCCAATCTTCGCATGACAAAGTCCACACAAAGTTCTTCCGCTACCCTACCCTCCATTGTTATTTTGACTTAATTTCACTCTCCAATAGATGTCACTAGAGTCTTTACGATGGTTCTGGGTAGGCCGTGTGAACGCAGCCAACGCAGCTTAGTTTAAGCCGCCATATTAACTATCATTCTACCCTAGTAATGTAAGCGGGGCATCAGTTGGGTTTCCCCAAGTCTTTTGCGCAGTGAAGCAATGCGGCGTGGATCGCGTGGACAGAAACAAATGATGCACGCGAAACCAGAGCACTGTGGAATACATTATCTCAGGGAGGTTCTTCCGCGATTGCGTGGTTCGAAAGTGACGAGATTTGGCCGTATTTTTTTCCCAGTCAAAAACAGTTTCCAATCTCTAACATGGGGACATAATTCTGAGGTTCAGAGATACACGTGATTGGTATTATCTAAAGACAACCTCGCTGCAGGATCGACGCGAGATAAAAGCTCCGACAGTAATTTCTTTTCCAAGAAGATAGAACGGGCACGTGTATTAAGAAAAACGCTGGTTATCCGCATAAATTGCACGTTATAAAGTTATTGAAATTCACGCATTACTCTGCGAGGCTCCATAAGGGGGAAGTGTGGGGAAATAGGTAACCAACCATGAAAATAGGGTAAATTTACTGAGGATTTGGGGTAAAAATGATGAAAACGGAGAAAATTTTGCGTTGGCAATTAATGTTTTTTCGTGGTTTTGAATATTACGTAAGGAAGATGAATTCCATATTCCTTTTGATTTTATTGCTCTCTCAAATTTCTTAACTCTTAACTACCGGTACATTATAAGAATAGAGAAATATCCGCAGTGTCAAGATTGTAATTTGTTCATTTCAATTCATCTCTAGCTTTTATGCGAAGCACAACATTTTGGTTTTCAGTTGGAAAACTATAGACTTTCAGTTTCCTGGCTGTTACCTCCACAGAACCTCTATTTTTAGAAAAACCCTTCTTTTGCATCTAATTTAACGGTTCTCACTGTTTAACCATTTACCCGTTCACACCGTTTAACAATTTAACCAAAAAACGTTCAACAATTTCCATCTCAAAATCCGCGAAAATATCTATCACTTGGACCCCGAATACCCACTAGCCGCGTACTGACTGACACATGATCTTTCCTGGGGTAAACACATACGTGAAATAATGGGTCAAGCTAATCGTAAACTCGGATTCATCAAAAGAGTTTTGTGTAAATGTCACGAACATGTACGAGAAATCAGCTACTTTTCCCTTGTTAGACCTCATTTGGAATATGCTGCCAGTGTATGGGATCCCTAAGAAATCGGTGTAAATAACGAACTTGAACGTGTGCAACGAAGGTCAGCAGGATTTGTAAAGGGACGGTACGATAACCTTATTAGCGTAACCAGTCTATTAAATGAATTAAAATGGGAATCATTGTCAGATCGCAGGTTGAAATTTAGACTTAATCTCTTGAACAAATTCCAAGACCATATTTTCAGTGATGATGTTAAAAATATTTTGCGAACCCCAACTTACTATGGTAGACTCATGATCACAAAATTAGAGAAATTGATTGCCGAACTGACAGATTCAAAATTTCCTTGTTTCCTCGTCCAATTAGGGATATGAATAACGGTAAATATATCCAATACCTACGAGTGTAGCAATGGATAACATTGGTAGCTGCATGTTGGCATAAGGACTTGAAGCTAACCCAACTAACAGCATGTTTTTGCACGTTTGCTTTGCTATTTTTATCTTTTTTAAACAGTGAAGTTTAGAACAGTATATAAATACTGATCCTTTTTATGTATGATATGTAGTGCAAGTTTGGTGAGAATTCACCCGCTGCCACACACCTATATGGTGGCTTGCAGGGTATTATGTAGATGTAGATGTCCTATAGGTGAGGCGTAATAACGTATGTCCTCCACTCATATATGATATTCCTTCCCCAGATGAATTATTGCTCAACCCGAAGGTGGGATTTATATTGTATGTTGAGAGTAGAGCTCACCCCATACTAAGCCACTGGCGCGTGAAATTCACCCATATTAAGGGTAGGGGGGCCAGTTCCTTACCCTGGGCCACCTGAGATTTCCTGCAAGGTTCCCACACTTAGAAAATCTATCCGCGAGGATTTTAGGTGGGGGTGCCCAGAATCAGCCAGGGATTTGAAACCGGGACCCTCGGGTCGGTAGCTGAGCGCAGGCGGCCACCACGATCCCCTCTTTCCCAGATGCACGCGCAATATTGCCAACAATCTCGAAGACTGAGTTTCAATCAAAAAGTTAAAATAACTTTACAAGTTAACATGCGAGTTCACCATCATTTGAAGAAAAATCACAATTATTTGAAGAAAAATCACAATTATTTTACATGATGAAAATGAAAGAGGGAACATTAAGTAGAATCTACTTAGGGGCCAGTTTATCCCAGGACACTGAATGAACAGGGAAGAACTCTGTTATCAATGGGGGCCTTTACCATATTTTTTTTATTGCCGAATATGATAGAGTTTCTAAAATAAGAAGACCCGTATTTTTCCATTTTTTGATCCGTCAATTATTTCTCGAGTTATAGGCGGCGAAAAACTAATGTTTTTAGCCCTTTCGGAAAAGTGGGTGTGGTGCAACCTCTGACGTATATCGACTTCGTCCAATCACAACTGAGGCCGCGAAGCTACTTCGCCTTATCGCAAAGGGGGAGACACAGCTGACTCCTCCAATCGGAGCAGTTACGACAGCATCTGTGCGAGCAGACCTTTCGAGAATCCCCCTCCACTCCCTCCCCTTCCCATACGAGCAGTCAAGGACGGGAGGAAAATGACGTCAATGATATCAAAGCAGCTTTTTCGGTGGGCGTCACCTTTTGCTTATTTTGATTTTTGATTTATGAGTGAATGGTTGTGGTTAGAAGATTAATTTTTTCACTAAAATTTTTTTTTTCGTTTCCATCTAACAATTTCGTGCAAAAAATTGCGATTTCGGTTCCGAGTAAACGCCCCCATTGCATACATACATACATGGCTGTTACCGAACAGAGTTCACGTAAGAGTATGTAGTGCATAGTTGGTGACAATTCGCCCCCTGCCACAAACCTTTATGGTGGCTTGCATGGTATTATGTAGACGTACGAGTTATGCACGTATGATATTCGTGAAAAAATCTTTGGATGTGAAAAGTTAATCTTTGAAGGAGGGGGTTGGGGTCCTTCAGGAACTGGGAACGGGAGAGATCAAGTTGATGGAGAGATCAAATGAGAAACAAGGAAGTGTACAGAAAAGTTGAAATTCTCGCGATGGAGTCTACTTTACGGAAAATAAGAAACAGATGTTTCGGGAAATCTTTAAGATGACATATTTTTTTCAACCAGGAAGTCAAGGAAGTGAAGACCACATGAGGAAAACCAAGAAAACAAAATCGAGGCTAGAGTTGGGAAAAGGACTATAATATTTTAGACATTCGAACGACTGATATAAAAAGAAAAAAATATTGTATTAGAGAAGTAATGTTAGCCATTTCCGGACTGAAGGAGGCACTAATAAAGTGAAAAAGGGTTTTCAGATGGACGTTAAGTTTGTCCGTACTTGAGATTCCGTACATGAGCAGAAAATAATGCAACATGGGCAAGAGAGAAATAGATGAAATATACTAGTTCTCTCCATTTGTGTCCGCCATATTGATTTCTGAAAACAAAGAATGCTAAAAAAGAGATTCTAGTGCATGAAATTGGTGCTGTCAAGGCGGAAAATTAAAAATCAAGTATGTTCGCAGATGGGTACATCAGTGCAATATTCTACTGAAAAAGGGTCTAACTGAGCGACGCAATACCGGTTGACCACATATGTGGACAAGGAGACTGAAGAGAAGGAAAAAAATGTAAACAAATCGTAGTCCAGAGGGTGTGTATTTCAAACCGCAGGGATTACCCATTCTCATTTCTCATTTCAGCCCCCCCCGAAGAAAATTTCTGGCTACGTGCCTGCTCAAGGGGGGTTGTATTTAAAACCGTCGGGATTATCTCGAATGGGTAACTAAGGAGTTACTTGGTACGAACACGAATTGTTTGCAAATTCAGTGTGTCTGAGTCGCTTGTCACAATATCATTAATTGTTTCACTTGAGTTTTTATCATCAGTAGAGCCCCCAGATGAGATAAGACACTAATGTAAACAATGAATGAGGTTGTTATCAGCGATTTTAATGTACCAAATTTGTGAGCCATTCGTGTTTATGCCTCGTGACTCGTTGGTTACCAATTCGAGATGAGGTGGTTGTGTTTGAAACCGATTCCGAGGGATTCAAACGCAACCACCCAGAGGAAGAAATAATATTACGCGTTATCAGCCCGCATCCATTGCATTTTCTCCTGAGGATACCCACCCCAGGCCCGAGCATCGATGAAATATAAATCCAACGCTGGGTTCACAAGACTGTAGGGTCGACTCGAAAGGGTCGGAAGGAAAGGGCGTCAAAGGCCGGGCCCGAAGACGACGCGGTCCACTCAAAGAGAGGGCCACCGTCGCCACTCCACGACCCTAAGGTCCCGCCACTCAAAACCTTTTTTGACCGACGCATCAAACGAGAGAGAGAGAAAAAAAAGAAGGACGATATAAACCGAGCGTTCACCGCGAGAGGCATTTGTGCGTGCGTGTACATGTTATATGCAACTCAACCAGACGAAGTGGAGCGGACCTCGGGATTCCGGAAGGTTTTTTTTTTATTTTACTTTCCCGGAGAAAAAAGATAAGACGGGTGAGTCATCTTCCTCCCAGCGTCTCCAAAATTCAAGGAGTCGGACCAAGGGGGAAAAAAACCCTCTCCAGCGGGGTCATTTGAAGTCGGGGGAACTCAATTGTGAGTGAGTGGAGCGAAGTGTGAGTGAAGCGAATTGAACCGAGAGGAATGGACTATGAGGAACGTGCTGAAGTGCACTCCGCAAGTGTGGCTCGAGATGAATCAACAGCACGTCTCGTCACCATCGTGACGACGCCGGCAGAAATAACACGGATTAATAAACCGATGCTCGCGGCTGAGGTTGAAGCCACTGAGTACGTCCACCGGGTTGCGGATGGTGGGTCGACCTCTAGATATAGAGGATAGATGCGAGATCAACGAGTTTACTCGTCGAATATACAGTCGTGAACAAAAATCGACGGTTTTCCGAGGGGGTATTGGTCTATCCCTGGCTAAGGTAGGGCTTTAAATAATACAGAACCTGTGGAGATGCCGTAACTTGGAGACGAGAGGCTGCCAACAATAGGGTAGTTTCCTATTATTTTTTTATTGTCTCGATCGAAAGTTTATAACCTCTGGAGTACGTGTTTTAAGCCGTTCGATTTTTAAATGACGTAAAGTATTTTTCCTCACTAATTAAAAAGTGAAAAAAATCAATAGCGCGAAAACGCGACGGCAAACTATTGCATGCCGGTTACTCCTACGTGTGACGTCAAACTATTTCCTCTATCTGCCACCAGGTGGTGCTGCGGACGCTTCCAAGTAGACGCTGCACTCCGTTAAAGCTTATTAACAAGTATTGGAGGCATATTTATTCCGTTAAATAATTATAATTAACTTTTATTAATTTATTTAATATTACTTCTGCAGTTGACTCATTTAAAATCAATTAGTATTCCTTTCACAAGCATACCATGCAGTTCGCCCATCGCCGCACGACCTTCACGCCATGCTTCGTCGTAGCAGAAGACACATCGAGCAGGACGTCCTTGAGCCTATAAAATGACTAATAATACCAGTTTAACTGAGAATACTTTTCCAAATTTGATAGTTTTTACAGGCTGATACTAATAAATATTCACTAAAGCTGAGGGGCACTGAAATACAACGGTAAGTTCAGGAGACGAATTTTCCTATGCCTCGCAACGTAAACTACCTACCTGTTACGTCAGCATGAAGGCAGCGCACCCCGCCATTTCAGAGCCTTTTCAAATGGCCTTAAAATTAACATTTAATTTTCTAGTAAACTGGGATTTCTCAATTCAAACGTTTTGCGTAAATTAAATACATTTATGGCAGGGCACAAATCGCAATCAATGAAGTCTGTTTTCTTTGATGAAGGAAACTACCCTATTATGCATTCTATCACCCGGTGGTGTGGGCAGCAGCTCTTCTTCATATGAGTGAAGGTGGAGACCACAAAGGTCGGTAGAACGACACTAATTTCACAACAGATGTAGTAACATTTACTTTAACGGCTGTAGTACTGCGATGTGGAAGGCAAGGGGAAACTACCACATTATTATCCTAAGGAGTTGAAGCTACTCCACTCTCTCTTATCTATTTATATATGGAACAAGTTTTGAAGGATGTAAAAGAAACGAATTAGGTACGTCAATATGAAGAGGTTGGCGGATAGAAGAATGGAGTGGAGGGCTGCGTCAAACCAATCCTAGGATTGTTGACCAATTATTGATGATGCTCCATCAATTACTAGCAATTTATAAAGGGTACGTTTTACAGTTGAGTCAGCTTGTGGTACTCTGAAAAGGTTAAATTCGGTAAGAACACGGGTAGGAAACAGACCCTAAAATTAAAAAGGTGCATCGAAAGGCAAATTGCAGTGACCATATCCTAACCCTAAAAATAAAAATGGTATAAAAAATCCCAGCACAAAATAACCAATCAGCTCTCATTCCATGCAATAATCCTTTACCCTAAAACAAAATAAGCTATTTAACAAAATTTTATCCCTTCCAATCTGCTGAAATTAATCATCCATTCATTTATCTATCCTAATAGTCAGTGGAGAGCTGCGTCAAACCAGAGAGGGTGTGTTTGAAATGTCGGAATTATCTCGATTGGTTAACCAAGGAGTCACGTGGTAAATAAACACGAACGGTTTGCAAATTTAGTGTGTCTAAATCACTCCTTACAACATCATTCATTGTTTTCATTTGACATTTTCTCATCTGTCTCGACTACAGAGGCTCCAGATGAGATTAAACACATATAAACAATGAAGAGGTTGTAATCAGCACAGCAGTTTTAGAACACCAGAGTTGCGAACCATTCGTTTTATACAATGTGTCTCCTTGGTTACCTATTCGAGATAATCCCGACGGTTTCAAACACAACCCTTCCGGATTGCTGACCAATAGTGATAAGGGGTGGGTTTTTTTTTCAGTAAAATATTTGTCAAGATTTATTTGAATTAAACTAATAAGGCATTACTGGGGTGTCAAATTGGGCTATTACAGTATGTGATGCATAAAGTATTCATTGCATTGGGCTTACAAATGCCTAGCTTAAGCATCAACCTTTTTTGTTCGATCGTGAATTTGTCGCCGGAAACGGATCGCTAGGTTTTACATTCCGATGGAAGTAATAAGTATGCGAAAACGCTCGATTTACTTGGAAAATCGCCGTTATTAACTGTTATATGATGTTCTTCACGTCATGCGGACTTTTCAATGAGAACTTTTCCATCTGCGGCGAGAGGAGAAATGTGTCGCTTTGCCGGACGAGAATACATGCAGCAAGCCCAAGGCCGACGAGTGGAAATGTACTGAAGAACCGCCGTCTTAGCGAACCGACCCGTCTCAGATGCAAAGAGGAGGGAGTGAGAAGTAGTGTGAGATATAGTGTGTGTGTGTGGGTTGGACTCACCACAAAAAGGGTCTTTGTGAGTGAGGAATCCTGAAAAGGGACACTCGAGAACCCTCGACGGCCATTCGAAGACTCTGGTCCGCCGCCAGCCTTCGTCTCACACGTTCGAGAGATAAGGCATGGATGATGTCGGGAAAGAAAAAAAAAGTATATACCTGCATAGACAGAGAAAGAGAGACCAGTGGTGATATTTTGGGAGCTAAACCTGGTATTCAAGTCCACACGGAGTCTTCGAGCGTACAGGAGTGACTATGACTGCATAGGTTGGGCTATCGTCGTTGATTTTTTTGCTGTGGAGGTGGTCTTAAAGCTTTTAGTTCAGTTACTTACTCGGAGTGATTCGAGTAAGGAGCACACAAAAAAAGTTATGCATATAAAACAGCTGTGCATTTCTTTAAGATCTCGTTTAAGGCCTGACTAAATGGATATTTTTTCCTACGTGGAATGAACGAAAATGAACAACATCACCACAATCGGGTCGTTTACCCCATATTTTTATTGCCGAATCTGATAGAGTTTCTAAAATAAAAAAAACTGGTATCTTTCAGTTCTTCGATCCGTCAATTAGTTCTCTAGTTATGCGCGGCGAGAAACTGGCCCTTTCGGAAAACTGGGAGTGCAAAGGATTTGTACGTCATCCACTTCGTCCAATCACAACTTAGACGGAGAAGTTCCTTCGCTAAATCACATTGGGGGCACACAGCTGACTCCGCCTTGAGAGTGTTTGCGACAGGATCTGTGCGAGCAGACCTTCCGACACCCCCCTCCACTCCCCTCCCATTCCCCTCAAAACAGTCAAGGAGGGGAGGTGGATGACGTAGTTATCCTCAACGCAGCTAGTTCGTTAGGCGTCACCTTTTGCTTGTTTTAATTTTTGATTTATGAGTGAATGGCTCTGGTTAGAAGATTAATTTTTTTTCAATACAATTCATTTTTCGTTTCCATCTAACGATTTCGTGTACCAAATAGCGATTTCGGTTCTGAGTAAACGGCCCCATTTGAATTCTAACGGCCATATCCAGAATCTCAATTAGTCTCACTTCTACTACATGCATCATAAAATCCCTATAACGAGTCAAATCGGTGTACAGATTACTACTGCCTGCAAAGGTGGTAAATATTAATTCTCAGTCTGACGCAGAGAACTGATCTGATATTCTGAATATGGTTGGGACGAATTCAGAGTCTCAAATACAGTCTCACTTCCACTGCTTACATCATAAGATTTCTACTGCGAGTTCCAAATCCTCCTTGATATGGTCCGAAGCGGTATATAGAGAGGTAATATCAACTTTGCTGGGTGAATGTGCACACCGATTTGACTGAAAGTAGAGATTTTATGACGTAAGCAGTAGAAGCGAGACTGAATTTGAGATTGTGAATATAACCCTAATTGTTCATTGAAGCAACCAATCACAGGGTAAACTGCCTACGTTTTATGATACTCACCATTGTATGGCATCATCATACTCTGCTGTACTATGATTCACGTGTCAGTAAAATGTAATGTCAAGTTGGTTATGTAAGGTTTGGTGATAGGGGTTCTAGGTGCTACGACGGATAAGGTAATATGGCACCTTTCTTATGATGATCTTAATCCTTAGTTGAACTCAAAAGAGAAGCCTAAGATGAGATTTGAAGTCTACGACTGTTGGGTTTACACTCCGGAAACCTGACCGTTCACTTCGAGACTTCAATTGCACAACGTGAGGCGCGTTAGACTAGAGTACCACGTGATTCCTCTACATCGCGGTAAAAATAAATCAATTAGTGCAGAGGAATCATCTCAAACAGATATCAAATTTGATCTCAACAAAGAACAAACCAATCCCTATTAAATTAATTAAAATTAAACACCACCCCCTTGAAAAGATCCTCAAGAAGAGATACATCTACATCTACCCGATACCCTGCAAGCCACCGCGAGGGTGTGTGGCAGAGGGTGAAGATCACCAAGCTTGACCTATTAACATGCAAAAAAGCAACTATAGGGTCACATGCAACTAGATTGTTATTAGCTATAGTATTAGTATACTAAGTAAGTTACTACTATAGATGCTATGTGGAAATAAACTAAAGACGGTTACCATGCATTTATAATAATTCAATATTACGCTCACATACCTATTGTAACTAGTTGACTAGTCTCTGAGGGATGTTAAATCTAAGGCATTATACTTATATCCATTGATGCAAATATCATCAAACTTCTATTACCTTTTCGTTCAAGCGTTTCAATTACTTCAACGATACTTTCCTTTTGCTGAATTCTAGTGAAGTGTGTAAAATTTCACTTAGTTATGGGCGAAAACTGAATTCAAAGCTATAAGGTAACAATCATTTATTTTTCCCAAAATACCTTCAATTTTGATGACAGCCATCAGTCAAAAATATATTCATTCGCCTCTCTATCGTTTGAATACTTCACTCCACATTATACACACATGTGTACCCTAGTTGTATGTCCATACTTCACATATATATCCCAGTTGCATGTCAATAATGCATCTTTGGTGATCTTCACCCCCTGCCACAAACCCTAGTGGTGGCTCGCAGGGTATAACGTAGATGTAGATGAAGATCGAATGCGTTGAAACCATAAGGTATTTAGGTGTTACAATCACTAAAGATTTATCGTGGGGAAGACATATCCGGGAAATATGCGTCCGAGCGAAGAAAAGGCTAGGATTTATAAAAAGAGTACTTGGGAAATGTGATGAGAAGACAAAAAAGCGATGCTACTTTTCACTAGTTAGGCCCCACCTTGAGTATGCAGCCAGTGTATGGGATCCTAATGAATTAGGTTTGATGAGAGAACTAGACAGTGTGCAGCGTAGAGCAGCTAGGTTCGTCAAAAGGTGTTACGATAGGTTGAGTAGTGTATCAGAATTAATACAAGAATTAGGGTGGGAATCATTATCAGAGCGTAGGTTAAAGTCCAGATTAAATCTATTGGAGAAATTTCAATCGGATAGCTTTACTGAAGATGTTAGGCACATATTAAAAACACCAGCTTATTACCTGGACCTCCGTCCAATTTTCTTTCCGTCTTTCAATATCGTCGAGTTGTCTTTAGTACATGATGCATGTATAGGCCGCTTTACACGATACAATTTTTTGTACAATTCCTTGTACAAATGCTTGTATAAACTGAACGAAATTGTATGTTTGTCTGAATGGAATTAGAACAGGTTCTATTTCCCGTTCAGTCATTCAGACGATCGCACAAGCGTTCCGCACCGTGTAAGGCGGTACAATTTGCCGCTTTACATGGTACAATTTACTCATACAAGAGTTTTTACAAGAAATTATACTAAAAATTGTATCGTGTAAAGCCACCTTAATAATCCCTTAAATACTATAGATACTAATAATATTGTTGCATGAGACCCTATAGTTGCTTGTTTGCATGCCAACAGTGCATGCTTGGTGATGTTCACCTCCTGCCACACACCCTCGCGGTGGCTTGCAGGGTATCGCGTAGATGTAGAAGTAGATACGGTGGAGGAGAAAATAGCATATAAAGAAGCACTGTTGAGAAGAAGGGAAGAAGAAGAAATTTCGGAGTGGATTCCTTAGGCCATTCAAAGGGAGGAATGTATTAACTGCCTTTATTTCAGCGCAAACCTATGCGGAAAAAATAACTCCACCGGGCTGAGTCATCGGTCTAGCCTTGTCCTTGGGTCTAAGGCGCGATTGTGCATTACTTGCAGATGACTCAAGACTAACAACTGCCGTTCAATCCAGAGTCATTACACACGAGAATGTCGGGGAAAAGGAAGTCGTGCAAAAAAAAAAGAAACGCAATTCAGAGAAACATTTTTCTCCTTAGCAAAAAGGGAGAGAAAATGGCATTATTCGATTTATATCTCCTTGTGCCTCAATTTTAAGTGAGTAACCTATCATCAAAAAGATCAAATACAATGAATCGCAACTATGTTTTTTTAAAATACACAGTACATCTACATCTACATAATACCCTGCAAGCCACCACGAGAGTGTGTGGCAGGGGGTGATTTCTCACCAAACATGTACTACATATCATGCATTAAAAAGGAATAGTATTAATATAGTAGTCAGAACAACACTATTTAAAAAAAGATACAAATTGCTAAGCAAACATGCAAAAACATTCTGTTAGTAGGGTTAGCTTTAAGTACTCATACCAACATGCAGCTACCAATGCTATTCATTGCTACTCTCTGATAGGACATATTTACCGTTATTCGTATCTCTAATTGTTCGAGGGAAAAAGGACATTTTGAATCTATCAGTTCGGCAATCAATTTCTCTAATTTTATGAATATGGTCCACTCTGTCATAGTAAGTTGGGGTTCGTAAAATATTTTTAACTTCATCACTGAAAATATTGCCTTGGAATTTGTTTAAGAGATTAAGTCTAAATAAATTTCAACCTGCGATCTGACAATGATTCCCATTTCAATTCATTTAATAGACTGGTTACGATAACATAATTATCGTATCGTCCCTTTACCAATCTTGGCTTATATTTGAATAGTACTTGGCTTGGCTAATACTTGGCTTAGTACATATGTTTGAAACCTCCATTCACATTCATCCATTCATCTACATCTGCATCTACATAATACCCTACAAGCCAACATAAAGGTGTGTGGTAGGGGGAAATTCACACCAAACATGCATTGCATATCATGCTTGGAAAGGATTAGCAATTATATTCTAGTCTAAACTTCACAGTTTAAAAAAATAATTAATTCCACAGCAAGCAAGCAATAACATGCAGTTAGTTGGTTTTCTCAAGGCACTTATACCAACATGCACCTACCTATGCCCACCATTGACACACTTGTATTTATACTATTTTTGGGGATCGGGTTGGTGTGGTGGCTAGAGTACTGATCTCCTATCCCCAGGGTCCGGGTTCGATTCCCGGCAGTGGCGGATTTTTCAGTGGTCCCCACTTGAGTGCCTAGTGGAGGACATTTCAAGTTCAGTACTCCGTCCGTCGGATGGGACCGACGGACGTGCCGTGCTCCTCTTGGCGCCTGTCGTTAATGTAGGCTAATGCCGACGCCGGGTTTCTCTCCACCCATCCTCCGTTCCCTGAAAACTCCTACCATTACCCAGTTACCCAGCTATCCTAAATGGCGCAAATGACCTCAGCTGTCGGTCCTCTTTACTGAATAACTAACTAACTAACTATTGGATATATTTAGCTATTCATATCCCTGATTGTGTGAGGAAAGAAGGACATTTTGAATATGCCAATGCGGCAATGGATTTCATTAAATTTATGATCAAGATCCAGCCTACCACAAAAGTTGGAGTTTGCAAAATATTTTTAACGCCAACAGTGAAAATACTGTCTTGGAATTTAGTTAAGAGAAGTCTGGATTTCAACCAACGGTCCGACAATGATTCGCATTTTAGAGGTCACAAATAAGCCCGGAAGTTAGAAAAAATGTAAACGAATTAAAAAAAACTTATGTAAAAATGAGTTTTATAAATTAGTTAATTCGATTCCATAATTAAATAGGTCATCAAAGTTTATATTTTCTGATTTGTAAACAATTAAACCTACATGATCAAAAACGTTTGCCATACTTTTTTATTGCCGGATCTGATATAGTTTGTAAAATAAAAAGACCCGTATTTTTCCGATTTTTGATCCGTCAATTATTTCTCGAGTTATAAGCGGCGAAAAACTGATGTTTTTAACCCTTTCGGAAAAGTGGGCGTGGTGCAACCTCTTAGGTCATTGACTTCGTCCAATCACAACTGAGCCCGCGAAGCTACTTCACCTAATCGCAAAAGCGGGGACACAGTTGACTCTGCCAATAGGAGCGATTGCGTAAGGATCTGTGCGAGCAGACCTTCCGAGAACCCGCTCCACTCCCTTCCCTTCCCCTAAAAGCAGTCAAGGACGGGAGGAAAATTACGTCAATGATATCAAAGCAGCTTTTTCGGTGGGCGTCACCAGTTGCTTATTTTAATTTTTCATTTATGAGTGAATGGTTGTGGTCAGAAGATTAATTTTTTCACTAAAATTATTTTTTTCGTTTCCATCTAACAATTTCGTGTACAAAATTGCGATTTCGGTTCCGAGTAAACGCCCCCATTTTCAGGTACTAACGATTGTTTTTGTCCAGTATTTCACATCACATATTGGATGAGAGAAACGACCAAATTACCGAACTTACAAATGTTGTGGCTGCCGAGACAAATCACGTTCCGGGCGGAGCAAATGACACCTGAAATTGCAATAGTAATTACAGCAGCAATTACACTTCAACGGACACGCGATGATTTATGAGCGTCCAAAGCTTTTTTCTTGCTGCAGCAAACATTAGCCAGCCGTCTCTGCGCTAAGTAACGAGTTTTATGGAAGCGTGTGGAAGAAAAACTCTTTCCTAAGCCTCAGAGAGGCCGCGAAACGTTTTTAAGGATTTACCCCTGGCATTTAGGGGAAGGGAGAAATTTTCAAAAATGACCAATCGTAACTTTACTCGTCACTGGGTGGAACAAGCTCAGTAGCGAATAAGTGCAGTCACTCGGCAATTTACTGAATCACGCATCACGCTCAGCTGCAATTTGGAAAAAGGTAGACTCCGGTATTAATCTGCTCCAACTGTCAAGTTACAATTAACCGTCTAATTTAACTTTATTATGACGTAGTGCATGACGCATGTGTCAACATTACTAACCCATGCATAATAGGCTAATACAGATAAATACCTGCAATTAAATTCCATTATAACAAATAATCCGTTTATTACTATTCTACATAGTACTAACGATCTAGCGGCATGTTCCTTTATTACTCTCTATTATCTAACATTTTTCCAAGTGATAGCCAAGTTGCATATCATTAGTGCATGTTTGGTGATATTCACCCCCTGCCACACTCCCTCGCCGTGGCTACTAGGGTATTGTTTGGATGTAGATGAATATGACCTTAACCATAAACCATAAAACCACAATATCCACGCCCACGGTGAGACTCGAACCAGTGACGTTTGGGTTGTCAGCCGGGATGCCGCGCCGAATTCAAAAAATATCTAAATTTATTCAAATTCTAACAATTGTTTATTGAGCTGTAGTACGTGCAATAAGTATGAACGTCACCAGGGAGGGAGTGCTTAAAACCGTCGGGATTATCTCGATTAGGTAACCAGGGAGACACGTGGTATGAACACGAATGGTTCGCAAGTGCACTGTAACCGCTGATACAACCTCATTCATTGTTTACACTTTTGTGTCATCTCACCTGGGGGATCTATAGTCAAGACAGGCGAGACAAACTCAAGTGAAAACAATCAATGATGTTGGTACGAGCGATTCAGACACATTAACATTCGTGTTTGTACCACGTGACTCCTTGGTTACCTATTCGACACTATCCTGACGGTTTAAAACACATCCCCCCAGGAAAGAGAAATCTACGCTAAATATAAGAGTAGGACAATTACTAGGAGTTGAGCGTATCAGTTACTTAGGAAGCACATTGGTATAAAATGCAAGCTAAGTAGAAACAAATAAATATATAAACAAAAAAATGAACAAATAAAAAAGAAACAAAACAATAAATAAACCAATAAACAAATAAATAAACAAATGAATAAAAAAACAAATAAATAAACAAATGAATAAATAAACAAACAAATAAATAAGCAAATAAATAATCTTGAAATTATTCCTTAGTTTTCATTAGAAAAAGTGAATTCGGTGACTCATGGCGTGCCTCGCATGGGGCACCGCCCCCTTTAACAGTCACGAGCACGCACTGAGTGCATAGCACGTCCTCCTCATCGTCGTCTCCTCCTCAATCTGCTGCAGTCCCCATGGTAGTGCACTACTCCCGAGAGAGGAGAAGAAGGAGAATTCATTCCTTCTCAGACGCTCTCTCACCCGTCATCTTAAGTAGAGCTCCACTTGAGGAGAAAAAAATAAAATTGAGATGCTAGTATGTGCGTGTGTGTGTATATACGGACCTGGGGACCCAGGGAGAAACTCTAGTTCCTTTTGGGAATCAAGAAGGAAGGATTGAAGAAGGGATCTGGTTGGCATTCTCCACCATCACTCATGAGGATTGGAAGACGGGGAGTCCAGAGTCGACAGCAGATGGGGGGAGACGGACAGACCACAAGAGAAGGGGGACCCTGTAGAGTCCGACTGAACCCTTGACCCATTGTCGCTCCTTAAAAGGGACAAAAGACGCGTTGGGAGGCAAATCGATTTGATTCCGACTCGCACTCGCGTGCCCAAGTCCCCTGACTAACGACAGAGATTGGAGCGATCGAGAAGAAAAGGAAAAATCACTTCATCCACAACAGGGGTCCCAAATGTGGTTCAAGGGGTCGATATAACCATCTAGTAGCATGTGACCCTATTATCTAAAATGTTTCCACGTACATCTGCATAATACCCTGCAAGCCACCATAAAGGTGTGTAGCAGGGAGCATATAGTAGCGCAGTCGCATGTCAATAGTGCCTGTTTGGTGATCACCCACTGCCACACACCCTCGCGGTGGCTTGCAGGTTATTGCTTATAGTCAAGAAATATGAGAAAAACTCAAGAGAATACAATTAATGATGTGGAAACGAGCGATTCAGACACACTAAATGTGAAAAACCATTCGTGTTTGCACCACGTGACTCCTTGGTTACGTATTCGAGATAATCCCGACGGTTTCAAACACAACCCAACCTCCCCCCCCCTCTCGTGTAGAGTTATTAATATAACGCATTCTTTATTTTGTCATTAATGCACACATTTTAACTTGGGTAAAGAAACAATTCCTTTACCAAATGAGCCCTTCAAGTTTTGACACCAGCATTGGACGAAAGAAATTTATTGTCGTCGCAAAGATCGATATTACGTTTGCTGAGAGAAATAATATTGACAAAATGACTTATGGCGGAGAAAACAAAACACTAGTGAGTACACAAGTACACACACAGCGTTGTTAACACTCGTACTGACGCAAACGCGCATGCGCAAAGAGATAGAAAGCGAGACGCACTCATGCGACGAACGCGGGAGTGACGTCTGCAAGGGCACTCGATCGTTCGGTGACCCACTCAAACGCCAACGGCGGCGTTGGAATTCGTGAAAATTATCACGCTCGCGCATTCCGTGCAACGGTGAAAAGTGACATATATTATATTGCGAACGCCGTGGAGGAAAGAAAGCACTGACACACTAAATTAGTACAATGGCAAGATATTCCACAGAGAAAAAATCATTCGCCTTGACCGGTCCCGGTCAAGGCGAATGATTTTTTCTCTGTGGAATATCTTGCCATTGTGCAACTCAGCGGGTAACTCCGTTAAAGTTTTCGCGGCTAGCTCGCGAGCTTTGAATTTACTAAATTAGTAACCTCCGTCTGAAACCTTCCCCTTCAATATTTTAACTTGCTTGATAGAAAACTTTGGTGCCTACGCCTAGGATATTATCTTCACCATCATTAACCCAAGGGGGGTGGAGGTGATGTGTTGGAATTGTTCGAGATTAATTTCGGTACGTAACAAAAGACTCACTCGTACGTTTTTACATTGTGTTCGAGATTATGCCGTACCGGAATCAATCTCGAACGATTCAAGCACCCTCGCCCCCCCTCTCCCCGGGACCAAAGATATTAATACTTTTTCTCCATTAATATCCACCTCTGATTCCTACTCTTTCTCCTTCCTCTTGCTTCCTCAATGAAATTATTAAAAGTCACTTTGAATAGATCTTGCCGTTAACCATCCTTACTTGCTCCTTCAATGCAGGGTCGTGATTTAATCATTACTATCTTATATTTATATAAGCTAGGGATCGAAAGTCAATTTAATTGCATTGCAAAATTTCCGAGCATTTAATAAATACATGAGTGTATCATTATTAAGTGGTGAACTGGGCAAGGAAAATTGTTCCCCTAAACAAACTTCTGTGATTCCTTCCAAAGTTAATTACAAAATAGTTTTCACTAGCAGCACTCATTCGGATTCATACTTATAAGACATCTTCCCTCAAAGCAATAGAGAAATAATTACTACACGGATATTCGTGACTTAAGTGAAAGAACAGGATAGAAAAACACACTTATCAGTATATTTTGTAAAATAGGAAATTACTAATTTTCTATGCTCCGAGAAAACGCTATCATAAACTGTCTCAATTCTGGCCTTATGAATTAAGAAACAAGCTCAAGCCTGGTGTCTTTGAGGCATATGGAAGGGATCTTCATTGAACATCATTTTCACTGGTAACAACACCACTGACCCTAGGAAAAGAAATTCAAGGAATTTTATGCATGAGGAATGAATGTAGATATTCCTGGATAGTAATCAGACACAAGCACGCCCCATCACGAATGAAATGGTTTCTGACATCATGGACTTTGTGATCAAAAGGATTTTAAGCAAAACTCAAGTAATTAATGAATTAATATATTTTTTCTTGGTCCACTTTTCAAGCTCATAAAGTGTCTTTAAATATGTCCTTGATCAACGGCTTTCTTCTTCTGTCTTCCATTTTTAATGAGCGGTAGCGAAAGTAGTTCTCTGTCACAAAAAAAGATTTTTTTCTTATATTTTATGTCGAGGATTTCCGTAAGTGTCAATCCAGTCTTCTTGATTTACGGCTTCCCTCCTATTTCTTCCTTTTAATGAGCGGCGAGCTATTTCTTCCTTTTAAAAGAGCGCCAACGGACACGAACCGTTCGGCTTTCTTCCCGAAGATGCCCTTGCGCGGCCCAGCCATGTTGGAGACCGAGCGACAATAGTCTCCCTTTCAGGAGAGTCCGGAAGTTGTCCACGAGCCAAATCCACACCCACCCCTTGTGGACATTCAATCCACCGACGAACAGGAGGAGGAGTCACGTCTGTGTTGCGTCACTTGTTAACACACTAACCTCCGTGATGGCCTCCCACGCTAGCCAGCCATAACGTCCCACCAAAGGCGAAGGGAAATAAAAACGAAAAGAGATCGACGACGACGCCTCCTGTGATAGAAAAAACGAGCTATTTCTCCCACACGAAGTCGCGTGGGTGAGATTGCCCAACTTGCCTGCTTCCTACGAAAGTCACTTTTTCGATGGAAATGCTTTTCAATCAATTCAGTCAAAAACTTAAGAATATTTTTAAAATGCAGTTTCAGTGCGTATGCCTGAATCCGCTGATTCCCCTGATCGAAAATCCCGAGACCACTGAAGCGAAATTCGTTCGTCATTTGACCGCCCGCAACGCAACAATCGAAATACATAGGTACTTTCAGTTGTTTGCGCATTATCATTCAGCGATGCTCTCATCTCCCTCGATGCGTGAAAGAAAACGTAGGGTATTTACGAGCCGAAACAAAAGGGAAGGAAGGGTAATGAGGGATTTTCCTCTTTTTCTTCAAGTATCTACCTCCAATTCTTAATGCGGAGGGGTCGGTAATGTTACCCCAACGGGCAGAAGAGACGGAGAATTCCACTCCGCTCCAAACAGAGGATGAGAGGTACAGGCAGAGGCAATATGGCAGGCGAGAAACACGGAAAGTGAATGGGAGTGAATGTTGGGAATGGAAAAGAGTTTTGGAAGGCCTCTCCCCTCTTCAAGAGCCTCTTCCACAACGATTATGTCCCCCTTTTTTCTGGACGAGACGAGGTGAACTTTCGCGAACAGGGGGAGCGTGTTTCAAACCGTCGGGATTACCTCGAATATGTAACCAAGGAGTCAGGCGGTACAAACAAGAATTGTTGGCAAATTTAGTTTGTCTGAATTGCTGTTTAAAACATCATTAATTGTTTTCACTCGACTTTTTCTCGTCTGTCTCGACTATAGAGCCCCCAGATGAGATAAAACACCAATATAAACAATAGATGAGGTTGTAATCAGCGGTTTTAACACAGATAATTTTTGAAATATTCGTTTTTATAACACGTGACACCTTGGTTACCTATTCGAGATAATCCCAACGGTTTCAAACACAACCCCACCAAGAGTAATTGAAGAATATAATGCTTCGGAATGGAAAAAAGTATGAAATCTCCCAGAAATAATTTTACTCCCACATTTGGAGCGATGAAGAAATTAAAATATTCATTTCATTACAAAATGATCTGGTTGAAATTAGTAGACTTATTATATTTTCCGGGTCCGTATCGACTAAAAATCAAGCCAACTAACAAGTTAAACTGATGAACGAATTTCGTAAGAGAGACATTAAAAAAATGATTGAACTCAATTATTTCAGTATATCAGCTTGTAGCTGATTTCTCGCACATGATCGTCACATTTACCAAACACTCTTTTTATGAATCCCAGTTCACGATTAGATTGCTCCATTATTTCACGCATGTGTTTACCCCAGGAAAGATCATGTACCGGTCTTATTCCAAGATATTTAATGGATTCCACGTTTGTTAATTCATCACTACTTATTTTGTACGTATGTACTAGGAGGAGAAAAATTCTTTTTTCAAAAATTCACTATCACACAATTGTATTTATGCTATTGAATTCTTTGTTTTGACCAGCTGTTTCGTTCGGGTGAATGGAGCAAAAAAGTGAAGTTTCTTATCCGTTTCTCCTCCCCCCCTCTCTTTTCCAACTTTCTCACTCGAGCCTTCAGGAGCTCATTGCCTTACAATGCCTACTCCATCCACTTCTCGCTCCTTTTAGTATTTCCTGGCAATTTAATTATTTTCATAATATCCCTTACACTTATGCGTTCATCCTCCTCTTTACGTTTGTAACCACACCTGCTCCTTATAGTTCTCTTTAATATATTTATTCGTTAATTTATTTAAAAACTTTTAATATTCACTTTACTAACCGTACTGGCCATATTATTATATATACTTGGCCCAAAGTTAGATGTATACTTGGCACATAGTCGCGCGAACTTCACGCCATTCTTCGCAGTAGCTAGAAAACTCCACGAGCAAGGTGCCCTGGAGCATTTGAAACGACTGTTTATGCAGGAGTCTTTCCAAGCTTTGATGATTTTCATACGAGATTATTAATACACATTCACTAGAGATTAGGGGCTGATTAATACAATAATAAGTTCAGGAGACGAATATTCTCTATGCCTCGCACAAGACAAGATGGCCTGATGATAGCCTGGTTAGAGAGTTGTGGTATAAATAAAGACGTTGACTGTTGGGTAAAAGAATTCTTATGTGGGCGAGAGCAGAGGGTGGTCATAGATGGTATCATGACGGACACAACCAAAGTCACATCGGGAGTTCCCCAGGGTAGCGTAGTAGGTCTGCTTCTATTTCTTTTATACATCAACGGTTTGGGCGAGAGCAGAGGGTTGTCATAGATGGTATCATGTCGTGACACAATCCAAGTCATATCGGGAGTTCCCCAGGGTAGCGTAGTAGGTCCGCTTCTATTTGTTTTATACATAAACGATTTGGGTACCGTAGTTAGCAGTAAGCTTAGAATTTTGAACGATGCGGTAGTGTATAGGGGTATATCTAAAGAAGACAGGAAATTGCTTAGCAAGGATTTAGATGCAATTCAAGAGTGGTGCGACAAATGGAAGTTAGAACTTATCCTTAAAAAGTGTGTAGCTATCAATTTTTGGAGGAGGAATAATTCGATAGAGTGATCCTATAAAATTAGTAACACGAAGATCGAAAACGTTGAAACCATAAGATATTTAGGTGTAACAATCACTAAAGAATAATTGTGGGGAAGACATATCCGGGAAATATGCGGCCGAGCGAAGAGAAAGCTAGGATTTATAAAAAGAGTAGGTTAGAGGTACTCGGGTGGGGACTACCGACGGTCAAGCCTGATAATGAGGGTCTTACCTCGACTCCGATCCTAATCCGACCCATCGCGAGCGACCCGAGACCCACACCGAGGCCCACCTCTCCTCGGGAGGTCTCACGGCTGAACTTGACCGATTGCAGTTAAGTTTTAACTTTATAAACTATAATTGTTATAAAAAATGTGTCAATTTGTTCATGATCTCCATTGCATTTACAACGATTACAGGCCTTTTTTTGATCGATCCACTACGGTGAAGAGTGTAGATGATGAAGACAATCGTCGAGGGAAAAGTGAACGGGAAGATTGGAAAAGGTAGGTCGTATGAGATATATATGGAAAAAGTTGGGAAGGATGTAAAAGAGAGGAGCTACGTCAATGTTAAGAGGTTGGCCGATAGAAGAATCGAGTGGAGGACACGTCAAACTAATTTTATTAGGATTGTTCACCCATGATGATGAATGAATACAATAATAGTGAGGCACGAAACGCGTTTAATGAATTCTGTTTGATCTTTGACGGAGGAAATTATCTTATCCTCAATCACTGACTTTCAAAAACATACGATTCCGTCCACCAGTTCATATCGCTGCCACCACACGTACCTTCTTTTATTCATTTGCTTTTTCTTTCAGATATATGTAACTTTCAGATATATGAAACATTTCGCGTTGTCGCCACTGCACCGTGAGGGTCACGTGACTCCCAGCGACGGAAGGAAGCCGATGGCATTCGCGGCGGCCACATGTCTGAGGGTTTAACAATAGCACCGGCAGCGCTGGAGACATTGTTACGTCGTCGCTGCCTGGAGACGATACTGGGAGGAACTTTCGCAACGCGCGGGAAGTGAGAGCCACCGCACGTATTGTTTCGTGCCAAAGGGAGGCCAATGGGAGGAATCCTTCTTCAAGACGGCAGGAAGCGTCTTCCTTCTTCCCCTCAAGGTTCATCAAAACCTCACCTCGGTTTTCTTATCCTCAAGAGGCAGACTTTTTCATTGAAGAGTCAACTGCGGACAATACCCTAAAAGACTCACAAGTATACACACACTTCACTGGCCGAATGTGATGCTGACAGCCGCGTTTACACTATATAGCAAATTTGTATAACATTTAGCAAGTTTATATAAAATTTGCTAAAAGTAGAAAAAGTCACTTCTGAAAAGTGCTACATAACATTGCTATTTTTAGCAGATTCAGCTATATATTGCAAAAATTGTGCTATCCATTGAGAGTCGGTAAAGATAAAGATATAAGATGTAAGATTAGAGAGATAGATTTTCGTACAGATAGATTCAAAATCGCATTTTTCCCCCGTACTATAAATAACAGAATAGGCAACATAGGAAAGGGATAGGTAGGGGAAATATTCTAGAGTATTATGTAGTGCATGGTGCATGTCTTACCCCTTAGATACTGTAGACACTAACAATCAAGTTGCATGACACAATATAGTTGCTAGTTTGCATGTTAGTAGTTCATGCCTGGTGATCTTCACCCCCTGCCACACACCCTCGTGGTGACTTGCAGGGTATCGTATAGATGTAGATGTAGATAAAAAGAAATCCGTGCTATATCTAACTTTATCTAATGTTAGGTACATAACTTTTTGTTGTATAGAAAAAGTTATTGAACATTGTTGTATAGCAAAAGTAACATAACAATGTTACATAGCGAAAGTTACATAACAATGTTATTAGCAAACGTTATAGCAGGTTTTGCTACATAGTGCAAACGCGGCAATAGTTGCATGTTAATAGTGAATGTATGGTGATCTTCACCCCCTGCCATACATTTTCGCGGTGGCTTTGCAGGGTGTTACCTAGACGTAGAAGTAGCCAGTGTGTGGGATCCGAATGAAATAGGTTCGACCAGAGAACTAAATTAGGGAGATTAGAGGTACATAATATTAGAGAGATAGATTGTCGTAGAGATAGATTAAAAATGTCATTTTCCCCGCGTACCCTAAGATAGCCAAATAGACAGCATAGTAAAGGGATAAGTAGGTAGGTGTAATATTGTTAGAATAGTGTGGAGTTCATTATGCATTCTTTGACATTACTAACCCATGCACGCTAGGGAATCCCATTGGGTAACCCTCTCAGATTTATCAAGAGAGAGCTGGAAAATAATGCTCTCATCAGACTAAACATCTCACACTCGCAATAATTATAAAGGTAGGCTCACACTGAGACGTCCGTCAACATAGCAACCCTGGCGTTGCGAAGGGAGACGAAGAAGGCACATGCGTTGGTTTTGAAGCAAAGTTTCACCCTGTTAAAACAACTCTCTCCTTGGAGACTGATTTCATGGATTCTCCCTCGCCTTACTTCCAGAGCGAAATAACTTTCCTTACAATCAACAAGCTCTCGGTATTAATTCACCACTGCGCTAATCCCAAGAGTTTGTTCGAAATTACCTATGCTATTCTAAGACACGCAATCTTTTTTATTCGGATTTTTTACCGCAGGAAATAGTCAGCATAGCAATGGGATGGGTAGGTGAAATATTGCCAGAGTAGTCTGTAGTGCATGATGTAGTCTAAAAATTACTAAGCCATGTGCGCTAGGAAAAAACAGATAAATATATTTAGAGAAATGCCTTGACAACCAGTCATCCCCTCATTATTATATAGATACTAACCATTTAGTTCCACGTTTATTATTTATCTAATACATTTTCATGAAGTAGTATATTTGTAGCTCTTAGTTACATGTAAATAGTTCATGTTTGGTGATATTCACCCCCTGCCACACACCCTCGTGGTGGCTCCAGGGTATTACGTAGGTGTTGATAATGTAACGCCGATAACCTCAATTTAATATATTGACCAGTTATCACCAAAAGGTTTAAAAAAACAAAGATTGCAAGACATACACCAGAATTTGTGCAATACGAGACTAACTCTATAGACTAGTAGATAGAGCACTCCGTCCGTCGGATGGGACGCTAAGCCAAGGTCTTCATGGCGCCTTTCGTTAACTCCGGCGCAGCAAAGTTGGCTAAAATCGAAAAAAGCTGTTATTCGAAAAATTGTTTTTTTTTCAGTCTGGAAGATGAAAGATGCATGGTGACTACCATTTTATTGTTTCAAGTGATTCATGATGAGAAATGAAATCATACATCATATGAACCAATAAAAGGGTCGTGGTAGCCTAGTGGGTAGAGCGCTGAGCTGCTGACCGGAGGGTCCCGGGTTCAAATCCGACAACCACACCTAAAATCCTCGCGTTTCAATTTCTGCGCGTCAGAACTTCGTAGGAAATCGATGGTGGCCCAGGGAAAGAAACCCCCCCTTCCCTGAATGTGGATATTTCTCACGCCAATGGCTTTGTACGGGGTGAGTTCTACCCTCACCTATCAGAAAACCAACCTTCGGGTTGAACTCACCTTTATGAACCAATAAAAGGAGTCACCAAGCAAAAATTTCATCTTTCGGATTGATAAAAACAATTTTTGGAATGTTGGCATTTTTTTTTTTCGATTTCAGCTCACTGTGCACCGGGTTTCTTTCCGCACTTTCCCCTTACCTTTCAATTCTCATCTTTGAAACTTTCTTCTCAGTCTTAAGGGTCTATCAGTTCGTGTGTAAACCTTTAAACCGCAGTTAGACTACAATAATTCGATTGATTTCTCTTCCCGAAGGCCTGGGTTTGAATACCGGCATTGGAAGATATTTTTACGTTCGAGTCGGCACCTGAGAGCTTTGTTGAGAGCATTCGTGGTTCGTAAACGCTCGTTCATTGCAGAATATCCTTGCGTTTATATAACTTGTATAACTTGTATTTTTTTCAAACTTATATTTTTAATTCTTTACTACTTCTTCATGGAATAAAATTCGAATAATATTATTTTTGGTTACATATCTATATATTCCTATTTGTCTTTCAAATGTGTCGCATATTTACACGCCTTTTGTACGTTTTTGTATTTAAGATTTTGTGTTAAGTATTAACCTTATTAATTACTATTGAAGAGGGGTTATAAGCAAGAAGAGACTATTTAACATAAAGCACGCGTCCAATAAAGACGGCATGTAATCATTATTAATAGCGGAACACCTCGAAGTATTCGCCGCCAGCAATGTTCACATTAAATATAAATTTAATAATCTTTTTTATTTTAATTTAATAAATTAATTTATTTAATTTAATTAGATCTTGTACTTACTCCAGGAGGCAGCAAACGCGAAACAGGGTGAAGATGACACACTAGAAACTCACCTGAAAAAAAAAGTTTGACATTAGTCCAACACGCATACAAATTGTTCAATACTAAGAAAATATGTGTTTATCATTCACACTTTCAAAAGAATCTTACAGAGATAGAGGCAGTATACAAAAGATATCAACAGAGTCGAATCCAATTGCTTTTACACTTAACGATTCCGGTAAGCAATATTGCTAGGATGTGTAATAATAATAACAAATTATTTCGTAATTATGATGTTATGCTAACGGGGGTTTCACTACTTCTAGAGATTGATGAGCTCACATGTTTGTAATTTATATTCCTTGGCTTCAGTCCCTACTAATATATTTGTCTTCTAATACGATAAAAGTATCTATTTCTCTCTGCAGCACAAAAAGAGCATCTATTAGGACTTTGGTTCATGTGATGGAAGGTGGAAATACATATTTTCATCACCATGACGATGTGTCATTTGTTTTACAAAAGTAAATTGATCAAGAATGAGTATCATTGATAAATCGATTCATCCCAAATATATGTTAAAATTTTACCAAATTCAGAATGAAATAAAGAAATCACTCAATCCTAAGGGCTCGGGTTGGGATCCCGGCAGTGGAAGATATTTTTTATTGCTCAGCCGGCCCCTACTTGAGTGCTTTTAGGAGAGCATTCGAGTGCAGTACGCCGTCCGTCGGATGGGACGTTAAGTCGTCGTTCCCTCGGTATGTTAAGAATAGAATATTACCGACGCCGGGTTTCGCTCCACTCATCTTTCTAACTTCCTTCCTCCATTCCTTTACTTATACCTTTCCTCCAGGTCCTGAAGCGCCTGTTAAAGTGGATATAGATTTGAAAACACTGGTGATGGTAGTAATAATAATTTAGGTTCAAAGATGGAATTTTTATAGTTGTATTAAAACTGTTATGTTAGACTGAATTAATTAGAATTAATCAGACTGTTAACTCCAATATAATTACTACCAGCGCCACGCCTATTTTATGGTGATATGCATGCTAGAAATACGGTGCATAGATTGATAGACTGCAGTGCATGTAGTATAGGCATTAAGTCAGACACAAAAATTTCGGAGAAGTCATGTCCTTGCGTTCCTATTTACCTGTATCAATTACGGAACATAATATTTACGAAAGTTTAGCACCTTCCTTAATGCATATAAATTTATTTATATCTCAATATCATCATGTACCTACTGAAAATATATAATTGCTATAATTTTACGCTGATTACAAATATTGGTTGTCAAAAGATTCAGTGCTCGACCCATCGCATAGAACGCTAAGGCGTTGTCTCCCTGGCATATTTCGTTTCCCTGTTCACTTGAATTTCAAAACGGAAATTTCTTCACCTTTGAAGGACCAAAAAGTTTGTCATTTAACATATTACTGCATTAAATCAAATGAATTGCACTTCGTGAATTGAATAGCAGTACCATTCAGTGTATATCATAGCCATCATATTTGTAGCGATGATCAGTGATGATGACGAAACGGGTAACTCTCCTTTTTGTTTAGGAGTGATTAGAAAATAAATTCACTAAAATATATATCTGGACCATGCATCTATATGGCGGCTAAGCATGGACAGTAACAACAGTAGATAAGTCAAGGCTGGAAGCATTTGAAATGTGGTGCAACCGAAGAATGATGAAGATAAAATGATCGACCGAGTGACAAACGAAGTCATAAGAAGAATGGGAGAAAAGAGAAGTCTGCTGAAAACTCCAAAAAGAAGACGGAACAACTTCTTCATCTACACGATACCCTGCAAGCCACCGCGAGGGTGTGTGGCAGGGGGTGAAGATCACCAAGCATGTACTACTAACATGCAAACAAGCAACTATAGTGATATAGAAAATAAATGATTTGCAAAATTCCACTGTAGAATAAATTTATCGAGAGTTACTCAATAAATTTATTCTACGGTGGAATTTTGCAAAGCATTTATTTTCTATATCACATTATGGAATTCCAAAATGTATCGCCCTCCTATATTTCGTTCATTCAAGCAACTATAGGGTCTCATGCAACTAGATTGTTAGTATCTATAGTATTTAAGGGGCTAATACATACATCATGCACTACAGACTACTCCAAAATATTTCACCTACCTATCCCTTTGCTATGCTGCCTATTCTGTTCTCTTATAGTACGGGGAAAAAGTGCCATTTTGAATCTATCAGTGCGACAATCTATCTCTCTACTCTTATTTATCTGGTCAAATCTAGCATAATACGCTGGTTTTTTAATATGTACTTAACATCTTCAGTAAAGCTATCCGATAGAAATTTCTCTAATAGATTTAATCGGTACTTAATCGGCAATATCTTCAGACACGATGGCCTGATGAAGGCAATCGTCGAGGGAAAAGTGAACGGGAAGAATGGAAAATGCAGGCCTAGCATGCCTGCATTATATATTGCCATAGATATGGAACAGGTTGAGAAGGATGTAAAAGAGAAGAATTACGTCGATATGAAGAGGTTGGCCGACAGAAGAATCGAGTGGAGGGCTGCCAATCTTAGGATTGTAGACCGATGATGATAGAAAAAAATAAGTATGTATTGTCAAAGGGGAATAGCATGTTTTTATGTTTTTTGGAATGAATACTGAGGGGTAGGCTACCCAATTAGGGTCTGTTCAGAAAACGGAAGGTTATAGTAGGGAAAAATTTCCATCAAAGCTGTTTTCCAGCACCAGATTTGACGAAAGAAGTAAGAAATCACCAATGATCGTTGGAAGGAAAGATCATCCACAAGACACGAAGCCATTTCGAAAATATTCCATCCGATAATCTTTATAACTCTCCGTTTTATATGAACGGATAACCTTGAGTACACACTTGACGTCAACATGCGCTCAAGGTTAGACAATTTTATTGAAGCAAACTGGAAGCAGATACGGACCCGAGGAAGAGTACGTACGAATGAAAAAAAAATATTCACGACGATTTCTCAAAAGGATTGATAATAGTGACTCAAGTGAATTGATGAAATGAAATCATTTCCCTAGGTAGACATGTTGGAGGTATCTTTCTTATAAGAGGACTCAGGTGGCAAAGCCCTACATGCACTTAAATGGAGAAAGATTCACTTTTGCATTATAATTGAGTTGAATTTAAGATTTGTATCCCTCACAATCTCAAAGCACGGTGATGCAGATCTGAATTAGTACATTATAACAGTAGGTAGATTTGGAAATAGAATAGCTCTCCCCGAAATACTAATTGCATCAAACAAAATAAAATATCTAACGTAGCCTCGACTAAATACTTAGGCGTCAACTACACTGAAGGCGTGTATTGGGGGAGAAACATCATGGAAATAGAAGTATAGCAAACCGTCGATTAGGATTCGTAAAAAGGGTTCTGGGCAAATGTGATGAAAGAGTGCGAGAAAGATGCTATTTTACACTTGTCCAGAGTTTTTCGGATGCGGAAGTAATCGGTAAATAGTGACGAAAAATAAACTCAAATGAAAAAAAATTGATCTTCAAACCATAGCCATTCAATCATAAATTAAAAATTAAAATACGACTTCCACCGAATTAACAGCACATAATAAGACTTCTACGTCATCCACCTCCCCTCCTCGACTATTTTGGCGTGAAAATTGGAGGGGAAGTGGAGGTGGGGAGGGGAGGTCTGCGTACACAGCTCCTGCGCATCCTGTTAATTGCCCAAAATAACTGAACAACGATTTTCACCAGTAACTTTTCGTGTACATTTCAACGTGAGTAATTGTGTTCTGGAGTTTCGTATCATCATCATAAGTCATCAATCCGTCAATCAATTCTCAAGGTTTGACGCAGCTCTCCACTGAGTTCTTCTCTTGGCTAATCTCTTCATATTTACGTATTTCTTCTCTTTCACATCCTTCATCACTTGATCCATATATCTTGCACGAGGCCTTCCTTTGCCATTCTTCCCATCCACTTTTCCCTCGACGATTGTCTTCATCAGGCCATCATGTCTCATGATGTGGCCGATCAAGTTGTCCCTTCTTCATTTTAGAGTTTGTAGCAGACTTCTCTTTTCTCCCACTCTTCTTAGAACTTCCTCGTTACTTACTCGGTCGATCCATTTAATTTTCATCATTCTTCTGTAGCACCACATTTCGAATGCTTCCACCCTTTTCTTTTCCGCTGCTGTCATCGTCCATGCCCCACTGTCATAAAGAAACACGCTCCAGATGTACGTCCCGATAAATAGTTTCCTTACTTCTGTGCTTGTATTTCCAGCTGTAAGTAGATTCTTCGTTTGATAGAATGCCCTCTTCGCCTGGGCTATTCTGCTGACTATTTCTTTCTTGCTTCGTCCGTCGTTGGTTACTCGGCTTCCAAGGTAATAGAACTCTTTCACCTCTTCCAGCTTTTACTTTCCTAGTTTAACGTTGGTTTTGGCCTCTTCTCTCTTGCTGAAAACCAGTATCTTAGTCTTCTTCTTATTGATCTTCAGCTGATATCTGGCCATTGTCCTTTCCATGGTTATCAGCATCTTATTCAGATCCTTCTCAGTCCTAGTTTACATATAGGTAGATTTATTCACAAATAATGACGCTGTCGTATATGTAGTGACTTTAGAAATAGCCCGCACGGAGTCTTACACTACTTCCACTGGCAGAATCGGTTGTGTCCCCCAAGGTGATTGGGCGAAGGAGGTGCACAGTCTCAGTCATGATTGGACGAGGGGATGACGTACAATACTTTCTCAAGCCCACTCAACCGACAGGGTTAAAAACATCAGTTTTCGCCGAGACCTGGAGAACTAGGTGACAGTTGACATTTCTTTATTTTATCTCAACTAGATGAGGACCTATGATCCCATGCAAGATATAGGGAAAAATATTTCGGGTAATTTGGCACGCAGGACACTAACTTGTTACTGTAAACATCAGGGTAATTTCGCGTAGTTTTTTCATACTTAGAACCAGATATAATATTAATGCTGGCCTCGGTGTCGGCAGGGTTAAGTCCTCGCCTGCCATTCCGAAGGTCGCGGGTTCGAGTCCCGCCTGGGTAAAAGTATTGTCTGTCCTGTCCAGGGCATGGGTGTTTTTAAATGTGTTGTCCATATATATATTAAAATGATCGTAATTGGGATCACCTGTGATCATTATAGCAATTATTATTATTATTATTAGATATAAGTTTTGATGAGTGCTACGTTGATCGAATTTTTTAAATATTATGTATCACAATGTTTTTCACTTCTTAGACACATAAAAGTCTTTTTTTAGTTCGAATAGGAGTTAATAAGCATTTTAACGCTTAAGTCGGCATAAGGCGACTGTAAGACAGTGGAGACTTATTCCAAAGGTGTCATTTGGTTGTCATTACTCCGTCACTGAGGATAAAAAATGATTATTTAGCATTTATTTTTAAAAACTGTTAACAAAAACACCAAAGAAGAAAAAATACGGCTATTTTCATTTTAAAATCTCTTATCAGATTCGGCAATTAAAAAAATACGGTAAACGACTCCATTTTTGGGAGTCGTGGAAACATACTTCTAAAAAAAGATAGGAGGAAATAATCGGAAAGTGTCCAGAGGGACTTTAGTAATATATTAAGGTTGAAATAAAGTTCGAACCCAAAGTTTTTCATGCGGGCAACAAATAGGATTCGTGGTTGCCATGGGTGACGTGAGGATAAACAATCAAACTGCTGAAATTCGGAGACGGCAATATTCGCGCATGAGGGACAAAAGGGTTGCTTTTTAAAAGAAACCCTTTCGCGGATCACATCGTAGGCACTTTGTGCAGAAACGACCTTATGTAATCCTTCCCCTACCTTCCCTCTTATTCATATCCCTCCTCCACACTCCTTTGTTTGCGTTCGAGATGAGTTCGGCATCCCGAGAACGGAAATTATCGAGCGACTCCTGTACGCGACTCCTAAAGCAAATACTCCGGGGGGCGGAACGCATTCTCTCGAGAGACCGAACTCATTCAGTGGGGAAGGGATAGAATTTTGAAAACGGGTACAGGAAAAGTCTTATATCGTACGACAGCGAGTCCGGGAATGTAAATCATAACATCGAGCGGAACTGCCTACTTTACGCGTCTTTAAGAGAAATCCCGAGACCACAAGGAAATTTCTTTCGGGATGATAAACAAAATGCTGCGATTCGCTGGTGACATAGCACTCAGAAACAGAGCACTCAGAAACAGAGAGGGATCTGAACAAGATTCTAGTAACCATGGAAAGGATAATGGCCAGATATCAGCTGAAGATAAATAAGGAGAAGACTAAGATATTGGTGTGCAGCTAGAAAGAAGAGGCCAAAACCAATTTCAAACTAGGAAAACAAAAACTTGAAGAGGTGGAAGAGTTCTGTTACTTAGGAAGCAGAGTAACCAACGATGGACGAAGCAAAAAAGAAATAGCAGAATAGCCCAGGCAAAGAGGGTATTCTATTAAAAGAAGAATCTACTTACAGCTGTAAATACAAGCTTAGATGTAAGCTTAGATGTAAGGAAGCAATTCATCAGAAGGTATATTTGGAGCACGTTTCTTTACGGCAGTGAGGCATGGACGATGAGAGCAGCGGAGAAGAAAAGGGTGGAAGCATTCAAAATATGGTGCTACAGAAGAATGCTGAAGATTAAATGGATCGAACAAGTAAGTAACGAGGAAGTGCTAAGAAGAGTAGGAGAAAAGAGAAGTCTGCTGAAAACTCTAAAAAGAAGAAGGGACAACTTAATTGGCCATATCTTGAGACCTGATGGCCTGATGAAGACCATCATCGAGGGAAAAGTGAACGGGAAGAATGGAAAAGGCAGGCCTCGTATGAGAATCATGGAACAGGTTGTGAAGGATGTAAAAGAGAAGAATTACGTCAAAATGAAAAGGTTGGCCGATAGAAGAATCGAGTGGAAAGCTGCGTCAAACCAATCCTAGGATTGTTGACCAATGATGATGATGATGATCATGATGATGATAAACAAAAAAAGTTCGATGCATGAATTTATCATTTCAATGAAAGCAATTTTTTGGTGGTGTCCTACAAGGCGGGGTATGTTTTCATGGGCCCTTCCTTAGTTATCAAAGGAAGGTGACTTACATAGCTGAGGTCATTTGCACCTTTATAAACAGTCGGTTATTGGGACCTGTTGGCATTTTTCAGGGAACGGAGGTGGGGAAGAGCAAAACCCGGCGCTGTCATTAAGCTGCTCTCAACTGCGCCAGAGGATTTCACAGTTTAAATCCCGTTAAACCGCGGAATCGCTCTACCTCGAATTTGTAAAAATTTAGAATTAAAATGTTTGAGAGAAAAAATTTTGATGAGTATACATTTTACAATTTGTGCATAAAATGGTGCTATTTGGAAAAATATATTATAGAACGCAGCTAGATGGTTAGTATTTATATACGTAGGTACGAGTAAATACTTTACCCGTTTTTGATCCAAAACTGATGTGATTATCAGCATAAAAAGTTAAAAAATATGCTTAGCAAAAAGAAATTCACATATGCAATGACTTAGGCGAAATACTTCATCAATCCTTAAATACATCCTAATCACATTCAAGCAACCCTTCAGCAAACTGATTACTGTTCATAATTAAATGCTGCTGGAAGAACTGTACCCTTATCATAGTATCTGAAATAGTTATCTTTCTCAATAAAATAACGGGAAATAATTATTGAGTCGATTTTCACTCGAGGGTAATCATGCAAAAATTTTAAAAAAATAATCATTATACGTGCCCTTGATTGTTGTCAGTCAAATATGACCGAAAAGTGAAAAATGAAGAACGTTTCGCTAATTTAGAACTTAAACTTCCTACAGTAAACATAGGGAATAATAAAAAAAAGATGTCGACCTGTTACGGACGCTTGAGCACTGGCTACCCATCCATTGAGCCCGGGTTCGTAGCGCAGCATACACACAGATTTCGGCCAATACGTCAATACATAGTGATAAGAAATCAATCAGAATTTTCCGCAGAACAGGGACTTTGTCCACGCAAGGTATTTCAGGTTCAGTTAGATACAGAACCATTTTCTAGCATTACTAGCTGATTTCCCATCCAGGTCTGACACTTTGGTGGGTGTGATTAAGTGGGAGGGCTCACAAAACAGCCGGAGTGAATCGAATGGATGGAAGAATTCCTACAGGATCGCGGTATTCAAGCCGGGAGCGTAAGAGTTGCGAGCGGAGGAATGAATCGATTGCGAGGGCGATAAAAAAGATGACTATCGGACATCGATAAGAGGACTCCGGATCGCTGAATGGCGGCGTATAAGACAAAAGGACCGTGGAAAACTCACCGGGAGCGGAAGATTTATTTAAGTGGCGCGCAAAAACAAGAGAGAGAAGAAAAAAGATATAACACTGCCTCCGGGGAAAGAAATAAAACGGTGTGATTGGCCCAGGCGATTGGATGAAACAAAAGGAATGATCCTCATAGCCATCTATGTGAAGAAGAGGTAATAAAAAGGTGAGGGTTTTATAATTAGGAACGCCGAACACGTATGAAGCATATCTCACCACTTCCATTTCGTCCCTGAAAGACGTAAAGGAGTCAAAAGAAAACTGCGGCGAGATCTCGCATTCAAGTGGGCAATTTTAAGTTGGGGGAGAGAACCACCACATTTCTCTCCCAAAAGTGCATATTCCCCGGAGGCGATGCGATATATCCCTCGAGCCATCGAATCAAAGAGGTTATAGATTAGCATCTTGGAGTGGTTGGGAAGAAGGTGGAAAAGGAGCCTTAAAGGAGGCCTCGTTTGCATGCTATCTCCTTTTCAATCTTCGCCTCGCAGGCGAGAAGAGGGACGCTCGCCCCCCTGTTTGTTTGATTGCGCGCGGGAAACTACTGTTGTCGCGATCTATCGGTGAAATGGGGCACTTAGTGGGGCACGCACCGTTGTTGGCCTCGATTCCGAAAGTTTTCGATCTGTCTCAATCGAGAGAGTAAAATGGGGTCCACCGTTATCCTGTTCGTGCGGCATGGACTCCCGCGAATTGAAAAAATGCTTTAAAAATGTGTTCCTGAAATCTTAAGCATCATCATCTGCATATCAATAGAAAGATTGGTTTACTTCTACCCTCCATAAATCATTATTCCACGACAGCTCTTTTTACCACTAGCATATGAAGAGGGGTACGCCGGTCTGACAACCAAAACTCGCTGTTCGAATCCCGTCAATGGCTTAGATGTTGCGTTTACTTTATAATTGGGCTTAGATTCAATCTAGAGACACATTTGGGGCCACTTAAAACTGAATTATACCCAAAAGAACGTTCACAGCTTGTCGAAAAAACATGTTTATGGAAATGAATTCACCGGGAATATACTCATGGAAATGTGTGTATCTTAACGAGGAAGTTCTACTGTAAATCGCCCGACCAAAGTTTCCGATCAATTCCGATCAAATCTTCCTTCCATCGAACCAAGTGAGGTCACCATTAACGTCAGCCCAAGAGAATGAATATCAGACAGACAGGAGTGACGTCAAATGCATTCCATTGTGCATTGTGGGACGCGCATCAAATAATCAACGGCTGGAGCGAAGGCGAGGTGCGCATATGAAGCAGGCATTTGTCTCGCACATCTAGCCCTAAGGGAACGTTCGAAAAAGGGCACACGACTCGTCACTGACAACTCCAGAACTCGCTCGGGAAAGCTGTCCGACGGACCACGGGGGATCATGGATCCTTCTTTCGCATTGTTGCCACGGTTATAAATAACGCAAAACCTCCGATTAGCCAACTTATGATAGTGAACACCCTTAAGAATCCCTTTGTGCGTAATGTGTGATTGATGATTTGGAGCACACGTCAATAATTCATTAATTACGATCAGGTTTTCACCTTCGTTTGCGACATTGAAATGTAACTGTAAGACAAGCGCGTACGGTATGAAGATCCGTGATGTAGACAATATTTCAATTCACATAATACCCCGGAGACAAGAACACGGTTCTCAATGGGTGCCTGAGATCGATTAGGACCCACCTAGTTCGAACAAAGCTTAGCGTTTTTTACGGCCTCTTATGGAGACTGCATTTCTTTATTAGAATATCAATAAAAAAGCAATAAAAAATGTGCCCAAATTTTTACCGCAACGGTCTCGATTAATCTCCATAAGTGTGCTTAAGGAGGGTTTCAATGAATTTTATTACCATGGGAGTCAATTTTATTACTGAAACAGTCTCGAATTAAACCAGTTTAAACTAAATAGTTGGAGATTGTTGGCATGTTTACGCACTTTCCTGTGTTTCTATGACGGCAACTACTTTAAGTGTTACCGCGTGCAAAAATTAACTTCATCCGTACGAGTATCCCGTGTGGTCAGCTCGAATGTTAGTAGTGTATCAGAATTAATAGAAGAACTAGGTTAGGGATCACGTAGGGTAAAGTACAGATTTAATCTATTGAAGAAATTTAAAGCGGATAGTTTTACTGAAGATGTTAGATATATATTTAAAAAACCAGCGTATTACGCTAGATTTCACCAAATAGATTAGATTACAGAGATTGGTTGTCGTACCTATAGATTCAAAAAGTGAAATTTCCCCCGTACAATAAGAGAACACATACGGCAGCATAGCGAAGGGATAGATAATAGGTGAAATATTGTTTGAGAAGTCTGCAGTACGTGATGCATTCATTAACAACCAATAATTCCTTTATTACTATTTGTATCCTAACCATCCCACACTGAAGCCCATACATTTTCCATGTATGGGACATATATGGAAAATGTATGTCCCATATATGTTACATATATTTTTCATATATGTCCCATATATAGGCTTCAGTGTGGGATCTAGCTGTATGTGACCATATTATCTAACATGGTTCCATGTAGCAGCCTAGCTGCATGTCAATAGTGCATGTTTGGTGATCTACAACCCCTGCCACACACTCTCGTGGTGGTTTGCAGGGTATCGCGTTGATATATAGATGTACCTATAAGATGGCCGCTTGCTTCGCAAATCAGCTGCAACGCCTCCTCCAGTACATTCTAACCTTATTGGTTGAACCCTGAACGATAAAGCCATTTTGACGTCAGAGCAGCAATATACCCCTATTTCGGCAACCTGACGACTTTACATTTCAACGCATTGAAGTAACGACCTCATGGGGCTTTCGAGATTCGAAAAATTCCGTGTCGTTATTGAATATTGGGCCCCCCGAAGCTCCGGGATGAATATACAGAGGGGAATCTTCTTCTTGCCGCCTGCGGGCGAACCACTCACTCATGGCCACTTCGAGATGCGTATCTCCCCCATGCTCGTAGCTTCCGGTGGCCCCGAAAACAGATGACTTGAGCAGGGCGATGAATGTGATGAGGGGAGGGGTTGGGAGGAGGGGGGAGAGAAAAAGACTCGGATGGGGAGGCGATATGGGGGTAGTGGCATATCTGAACGTGAAAGGGTTGATGCGTTCAGTGACCTCCCGATCGCCCCTGTAGCACCAAGGAATGACTACCCCTCGTAGCATTGTGAAATCACGGTCGGCCGATTTGTGCCGGGGGTGAGATTGTCAAGGGGGTGTGATTGTCAAGGGGGCGAGAAGATGACCTGCGTGTATCTACATCTCATCTACATCTACACGATACCCTGCAAGCCACC
The DNA here is from genome assembly GCA_933228895.1 of Platycnemis pennipes. Taxonomy (NCBI): domain Eukaryota; kingdom Metazoa; phylum Arthropoda; class Insecta; order Odonata; family Platycnemididae; genus Platycnemis; species Platycnemis pennipes. The sequence continues at coordinate 117,586,605 of OW121853.1, read as the reverse complement.
GCGAGGGTGTGTGGCAGGGGGTGAAGATCACCAAGCATGCACTACTAACATGCAAACTAGCAACTATATTGTCTCATGCAACTTGATTGTTAGTATCTATAGTATTTAAGGGGTAAGACATGCATCATGCACTACAGAATACTCTAAAATATTTCCCCTACCTATCCCTTTCCTATGCTGCCTATTCTGTTCTCTTAGAGTAAGGGGGAAAAATGCCATTTTGAATCTATCGGTACGACAATCTATCTCTCTAATCTTATTTATCTGGTCGAATCTAGCATAATACGCTGGTGTTTTTAATATGTGCCTAACATATTCAGTAAAGCTATCCGATTGAAATTTCTCTAATAGATTTAATAACGTCTACATCTACGCAGAACCGCCCAAGCCACCGCGAAGGTATGTGGCAGGGCCGAAGATCACCAAACATACACTTATATTACAAACTTTTTCTTAGATTAGTGCAACAATGGTTAATGTCTTGTAACAATATTGAAATTGAGCTCCGTTGAGATGAAATGTCTTTCACTGCTGGTTAGTTGGTTATTCAGGGGAGGCGACCGACAGCTGAGGTCATTTGTGCCATTTAGGATAGGTGGGTGATTGGGTAATGGTAGGAGTTCTTCAGGGAACGTAGAAAGGGTGGAGAGAAACCCGGCGTCGGCATTAGCCTACTCTTAGCGACTGGCGCCAAGGGAACCCGTCCCATCCAACGGACGGAGTACTGAACTTGAAATGCCCTCCACTAGGCACTCAAGTGGGGACCGGTTTTCCTCTGAAAAAATCCGCCACTGCCGAGAATCGAACCCGGGGCCTCGGGGTACCAACCTGATCCCCATCCACCATACCAACCTGATCCCCATTTCACTGCTACTACATCTATATAATAACCTACGAGCCACCATAATGTTGCGTCACAGAGGGTGATTTCACACCAAATATGCATTATATATCATGGAAAAAAAGAATTAGTTATTATATACTAGTATAGTATTAGTATTAGTACTAGTAATAGAATTAGCACTAGTGATAGTATACATCGTGGGGAAAACACATCCGGGAAATATGCGACCGAGCGAATAGAAAGCTAAAATTTATAAAGAGTACTTGGGAAATGTGATGAGAAGACAAAAGAGTGATGTTACTTTTCTCTAGTTAGGCCCCACCTAGAGTATGCAGCCAGTGTATGGGATCCGAATAAATTAGGTTTGATCAGAGAACTAGACAGTGTGCAGCGTATAGCAGCTAGGTTTGTTGACAGGTGTTACGATAGGTTGGGTCGTGCATCAGAATTAATACAAGAATTAGGGTGGGAATCATTATCAGGTCGTAGGTTGAAGCACAGATTAAATCTATTGCAGAAATTTAAAACGGATAGCGTTACTGAAGATGTTAGGTATATATTAAAAACACCAGCGTATTACGCTAGTTTCGACCAGATAAATGAGATTAGAGAGACAGATTGTCGTACTGATAGATTCAAAACGTCATTTTTTCCCCGAACTATAAGAGAAAACAATAGGCAGCATAGCAAAGGGTAGGTAAGAGAAATATTTTATAGTAGTCTGTAGTGAATGATGCATGTATTAATCCCTTAAATACTATAAATGCGTACTAACAATCTAGTTGCATGAGACCCTATAGTTGTTTGTTTGCATGTCAATAGAGCATGCTTGGTGATCCTGAACCCCTGCCACACACCCTCGCTGTGGCTTGCAGGGTATCGCGTGTATGTAGATTTAGTCGAAACTTCACAAGTTAAATAAATGATAAAAATAGCAAAGCAAGCATGCAATATCATGCTGTTAGTTGGGTTAGCTTAAAGTCCATATACCAACTTGCAATTACCTACGTTATCCATTGATACACACATATTTATACTATTGCATATATGCAGATATTCATATCCCTATATATCCCTCCATTCCAGGATATTATTTTCACTGATGAAGTTAAAAATATTGATGATGTCGATCCTCGACGAAACCCGGTCGTTCATTAAAACATATATGTGGGACAACTATGTTACGCTATTTTATTTCAATATGAAGCAGTTCCACAAAGTTACCTCAGATACAGTTTACTATATAAAGTTAAAAATATGTTGCGAACTCCAACTTACTATGGTAGACTGGACCATGATCATAAAATTTGTGAAATTGATTGCCGAACTGACAGATTCAAAATGCCCTTCTTCCCTCGTAAAATTAGGGATATGAAGAGGTGTCAATGTATCCAATAGCATAAATACGAGTGTATCAATGGATAGCATGCAACTGCATGTTGGTATGAGGATTTTAAGATATCCTAACTAAAATTATGTTCTTGCATTCTTGCTTTGCTATTTTTATCTTTTTGAAGTTATGAAGTTTAGTGTGTTATTACTAATCCTCTTTTATGCATGATATATAATGCTTGTTTCGTTTGAATTCACCCCCTGCCACATGCCTTTATGGTGGCTTGCAGGATATTATGTAGATGTACATCCAATTAAACAACCTAACTGATGATAAATCACTATGACATTCATTCAGGATACGTCTTCCTAAACGCAGAGCAACATTTTATAAACACAAGAAAATAAATACAAATACTCCTAAAAAAAGAGAAACTTATTTTTATAAAAAAATAAAAATAGCAATAGCTTTTGTCACGATAGTCTCTGCAGAACGAGCAGTATGAACGAAACGAAGATTTTTCGGTGCATTGTCAACGAATAATTTTTAAGACCCAGTCTATGATTTTTTGAGGTCGAAATTCGTTACGAGGCCAACGATGTTTTAGTTTGTAACGAAAACGTTAGTAGTTTTTCGGTGAGTAAAGAGAGATTCAAGACGCGGGGGATAGAAAGACAAATATCTTCCAGCTAATATCGCTGCGAAAGCCTTCATGTGGATTACATGGATGCTCTCGAAACTGAATTAGAGCCTGTCGTTCATATCACAACCAGAAGATTTTTTTTCTTTTTAGGTATATTCTGAATATGCATACGTATAACGGGCGGAAGGATGAAGGTTGGAAATGGAACGCTCGATAAAAGGTCTCAAAAGGATAGGGAGCGTTCGCGAGAAGAGATCTGGCCTGAAAAGATCAAGTACCCTCGACATATAAGACGACGAGCATATCCCTGTTATTATACCCTCAACGACCACTTCCGTTCGACGTATTCATGTATATTAAGGGCAAGGAGGCCTTGGTGGCGATTTTAAGAACCTCCCTCCGATATTTAAGGACGGCAGTAGTCGAGGTAAAAGCAACCATAACCCCCCACTCCATAAAATTTCGACTTCCATCGCACCTGCAGCCAATGGTGAAAAAAATATGACTAGCATACGTCTTCCTTGGTTCTCCAAGTAAGTTTTTTCAAAGAATGGTTACTTTTCTTACAATTTTTTAGCCAAAATTGCCGCTTTCACCGGCTATTACTTTTCTCGCCAACGTTATTGAGGTTGCCCTGGAGGTGATTCTCTTCCACCATTTTGGGTCCGAAGTATTCAATAGGGGAAGGTCGTTACTTTCGTAATGACATCGCAAACCTTAGGTGTTTCCTCCCAACGAAATCACCCCATTGCTATGATATATCATCTCTGTGAGTTTTGGGTTAGCATTGAATTAGAGTGTTATTACGAAATGCGTAACATGATTTTAAGTGTAGAAAATCATCTAAACATTGAACACCGACGTCAAAATATATACAATAGAGAACATAAATGAAAAATTACTACTCATTATCATCATCAAGGGTCAGCAATCCTAGGATTGGTTTGACGCAGCCCTCCACTAGATTCTTCTATCGGCCAACCTCTTCATATTAACGTAATTCCTCTCTTTCACATCACTCATGACCTGTTCTATGTAACTCATACGAGGCCTGCCTTTTCCATTCTTCCCGTTCACTTTTCCCTCGACGATTGTCTTCATCAGGCCATCGTGTCTTAGGATATGGTCAATTATGATGTCCTTTCTTCTTTTTAGGGTTTTCGGGAGACCTCTCTTTTCTCCCACTCTTCTTAAGACTTCTTCATTTGTCACTCGTTCGATCCATTTAATCTTCATCATTATTCTGTAGCACCACATTTCGAATGCTTCCACCCTTTTCTTCTCCGCTGTTGTCATAGTCCATGCTTCACCTCCGCAAAAAAAAATGCTCCAGATGTATGTTCTGATGAATTGCTTCCTTACTTCCAAGCTTGTATTTCCTGCTGTAAGTAGATTCTTCTTTTGATAGAATGCCCTCTGTGCCTGGGCTATTCTACTCACTATTTCTTTCTTGCTTCGTCCATCGTTGGCTACTCGACTTCCCAGGTAACAGAACTCTTTACCTCTTCAGGTTTTTGTTTTCCTAGTTTAACGTTGGTTTTGGCCTCTTCTCTTTTGCTCCACACCAATATCTTAGTTTTCTACTAATTGAACTTCAGATTATATCTGGCCATTTTTCTTTCCATGGTTATCCGCAACTTATTCAGATCCCTCTCTGTCTCTGCTATGAGTGCTATGTCATCAGCGAATCTCAGCATGATATTTTATCTCAGCTATTTTCCTTGACATGGTTGTTAGTCTTATTCAGATCCTTCTCTGAAATCATTAAATTCCATCGTCCTTGCTCTATCTCAAATTATTATTGTAATACGTAATCAGAAACCTACACTGTAAAAAGTAGATCTGATTTTAAGGTACAAAAGCGATCTGAATTTCAGATGCAACAATTTTAAGACAGGGTATGTTGAATTTCAGCAGTATTGTCTTGTCTAAAAATAAGGCAGGTGAACGACTGAAAATCAGACCATCCAGAATCCTGCTCCCTCTGCTTCCTGCTTAACTGCTCCTGTACCAACCATCCATGTTCCTGCCTCTTCCGCACCTTGCATCCGTGTTCCTGCCTTAAACCAGACAGCGCTTAAATTCAGATCGCACTGAAAATCAGATCAACTTTTTACAGTGTATAAGCAGTCAAAAAGTCTCATAACACAACAAAAAATAACGAAAATACAGAACCTCATAGAATGACATGCGTTTACATTTCCTAGACATTTCACAAAGAAGCATTAAAATATTGAAAGCATATCATCGTGTCCGGGGTTGATTCCTCAATCGTTCGACCTCTGCTCACAGCTAAATCGAAACCATATAACCAAACCTCACATACCTTCCTGGTCAATTGGCACGGGAAAGTGTGAAACGAAGTTGTTGACTGTAAGTGAGTAGCAGAGTGTGATAACGCAAGCGCAGCTTTCGATGGAAGGTAAACACTTCGTGTTTTATCTGAGAGTTTCTGTCGGCTGTGTTGGCTCACCATATCTGTGTCCCACTCAGTCAAACTAGAGTTTGGTTCGCTAACCATTTGCGACTTATTTCGCGATTTCATTGGCTACGTGTTAAACGACTTCTCTGTTTGTGGGTAATCATCCAGATGATTAGGGTAGGCCATTTAAAAACTGTTTACATTGCAATAGCAATATTAATTACCATGACTACGTCCATAAATATAATGGCAATATTATTACCATGGCGATGGAAATGTAAATAAACGTTTACATAGCGATGACAATATTAATTATCATGACTACTTTAATAAATATATTGACAATATTATTACCATGACGATTATCATCATCATCATCATCGGTCAACATTCTCAAGATTGGTTTGACGCAGCTTTCTACTCGATTCAACTCCTATTGGCAATCCTCTATACATTGACTAAGTTATTTCTTCTTTTTCACATCTTCCACGACTTGCTCCATACCTGTATATATCTTATTCGAGATCTGTCTTTTCCATCCTTCCCGTTCACTTTTCCCTCGGCGATTTCCTTCATCAGGCAATCGTGTCATAAGATATGCCCGATAAAGTTTTCCTTTGTTTTTTTTTTTACTTCTTATAATTTTCAGCAGACTTCTCTTTTCTCCCACTCTTCTAAAGACTTCATTTGTCACTCGGTCGATCCATTTTTATCTTCATCAATCTACTGTAGCACCATACTTCGAATGCTTCCAGCCTTGTCTTCTCTGCAGCTGTCATCGTAAGTGCATGCTTCACTGTCATAAAACAGCCGACTCCAGGTGTATGCTCTGACAAAATGTTTCCTCACTTCCTTGATTTTATTTCCAGCTGTAAGCAAAATTTCCTTTTCGCCTGGGGTATTGTGTATACTGACAATGGGGTCGTTTGCAATATTTTTTTGCAGAATCTGATAGATTTTAAAATAAAAAGGCCTGTATATTTCCGGTCTTCGATCCGTCAATTAGTTCTCGAGTTATTAGCGGCGAAAAACTACTGTTTTTTTGAACCCTTTCGGAAAAGTGGGTTTGCAAAGGACAAGTACGTCATCCACTTCGTCCAATCACAACTGAGAATGCCCACATCCTTCGCCCAATCACAATGGGGGACACACAGCTGACTCTGCCAATGGAAGTGGTCGTTGGACTCAATTCGGATAATTTCGATAAGCATCGAACATTCGACTACATCGTAATTTGTGAATAAGAAAATTCACTTCGGCACACTTTTAAGTCACACCAAAATTAATACGAAAATATTTTGTTGCTCAGTTGCTTTTGGTTATTTGCAGGATGCTACAGGATCTCTTCAGGAGGAGACCTCCCCTCCCCACCTCCCGTTCTTCCTGAAAACAGTAAAAGGAGGGGAGGTGGATGACGTAATAATCCTCAACGCAGCTCTTTCGGTGGGCGTCACCTTTTGTTTATTCTAATTGTTGATTTATGAGCGAATGGCTATGGTTAGGAGATACATTTTTTCACTAAATTCAGTTTTCGTTGCCATCTAACGATTTTGTGTGCAAAAGAGCGATTTCGGTTCAGAGTAAACTCCCCCATTTGACAACGTAAAAAATGTTTAAATAGATATTGTAGCAATGTCACCTACCATACATTAATGGATTCCAAAGTTTTAGATCTTTTCGCATGGTGTATTCTGCTAACGATTTGGCAAAGTAAACAAGTGCTTGCGCAATGATAACTATGTCAGTTCATCATCATCATTGGTCAACAATCCTAGGATTGGTTTGACGCAGCTTTCCATTCGATTCTTCTATCTTTTTCCTTGTGACTTAAGACCTTTTCATTGTGACGTAATTCTTCTCTTTTACATCCTTCACAACCTGTTCCATGTATCTCATACGAGGCCTGACTTTTCCAATCTTCCCGTTCACTTTTCCCTCGACGATAGTCTTCATCAGGCCATCGTGTCTCAAGATATGGCCGATTAAGTTTTCCCTTCTTCTTTTTCGAGTTGTTAGCAGACTTCTCTTTTCTCCTACTCTTCTTAGCACTTCCTTGTTACCTACTCGGTCGATCCATTTAATCTTTAATTTAATTCACAGCTGGGTCCAGATTTAATCACAGCAAATTGGTTTTTGTACAGACTGTGTATAATTCTTCGGCCATTGTAGGACACTCCAATTCCCTTCAGAATTCCAAGCATTGAATCCCAATCCACGTTGTCAAAGACCTTCTCTAAATCCACAAATGCAATGAAAGTCGGTTTGTTCTTCTCCATTCTCTTCTCTATGTGTAGCCTTAGGGCCAATATTGCTTCCCTTGTACCCTATGTCAGTTAAGGAACATTAATGGATTTCGACATTTCCATTCTCGTCATCTGCATCGATATATCGCAGTTTCGCGATCACTACGTCGCCGCCGGCTGTTCGACCGTCTTTCTCCGACCCGTATCGCTAAGGCAACACGACGAAAGATTGGATCGAATGGGGGAGCAAGGGGATGAGGGTTTACCCTGAGGGGTTTAGGCGAGACGCACTTTGGAGTGCCACTCAGGAGAGAGAGAGGCAGAGGCGCGTAAATGATGTTTGTAAATGGCTTCCCCTTCCTCTCTCTCTCTCCCTCTGGCCCCTCCCCCCTTGGAGGTCCGACACCACCCCCCCCTCACAACCCTTTCGCCTCAAGGGTAGGGGGAATAATCTCGCGCACCATCGAGCGCTTTAAAGGGCACACCCTCTCCCAAAGGACACCCTTGCGAAACCGATGACGCCCGCAGACAGTCAGTCTGATTGTGAGTGTGACTGCTCTGATCGCAGTGGTGACCACATCACCAAAGCCAGACGACGGCCTTAATTTGGCCAAATAGGGTAACTAGTTTCCTTCATAAAAAAAGAGAGGTCATTAATTGCTATTCGTGCAGCACAATAATTCCATTAATTTTACGCAAATGATTTGGATTGAGAAATCCTAGTTTACTGGAAAGTTAAATGTTACTTCGTAACTAATCCAAAACTGCTACCAAATCATAAAGACAGAGGATCCACACTCAACGCACCAAACCTCACTCTTTTAGCTCGAAAGTTGGGAGAGAACATAACAAAACGGATACAGAATGAGTGACTGACTGACTGACACGTTACAAAATTATTATATACCTACAGTAGAACCCCTCTAATTCGGGCTAATTGTGTCCGGCTAATGCCCGAATTAACTAAAAACCAGAATTAAACATTTAAAGTGATTTATTGCCGTAGGAACGACCCTAAAACATTTTTGAAGGTCATTCATGGTTCTCAAGCATATAAGGTTATACAAGATGCACTAAAAACGTAAGAAAATATAAGATTACATACTTTAAAACATCGCGACAAAACACAATATATGTAAAACAAACAAAATTGACTATTAGAAGTGTTTAACTTGTAAACTTTTTGTGAGTAAATTTTTTATATTTTTTTTTTCGGGCCCGCCCCGATTTATCCAGAAACCCGAATTAGCGGGGCCCGAATTAGTGGGGCTCTACTGTATTCGAATTAACCTGCTGATTAATCAATAAAAATTAATGCATAATAAACGTTTTATAACCTTCTTTCAACTATTAGAAAAGTACCTACTTCAAAACGCCTAGCTTTGAAATTCACATTTCATACACAAGATTGGGGTCGGTAGGCAAAAATTGTTTTATTACACTATCTGGAAACCGAAAACGTCAATTAATATTTTAATACTTACAAAATTGATTGATGAAACTAACTCCACTTTTTTCATTTTCTTCAATCCAAATTTTGTTCCTTTACCAAAAACGTAAACACATTTACTTGGCAACGTAAACAAATTCGCATAGCAACTGGTTTCCCATGTTAAAAGATAGGGGAACACCTATTTTTCTTTTGCATTTTTCTCTGCACCACAAACTGCTAAAAATCCAAAACTACTGCCAAATTATACAGACAGAGAATCCACACTCAACGCATTAATATACCTATATAGATAGGAAACTACTATATTCTTTCTAAAAGATTGTACCGAATCTTCCACTCCCCTGAGGTTTGGGGGATGCTGTAGATACGAGTATTATTAGCCTCTGATTGTTTCCCTCGGATTTCGACTCCTTCGAATGATTTGATTTTCCCGAGCCTGGAAATGAGGGTGATAAACAGAATCAACAGGTTTGTCAACGTTAACAAGTTCGGTTTAATCAGCTTAAGTGAGGATCAGAGAGCTCTGTAGAGTATTTCAGCAAAAGTCTTCGAACTTGTTCACTGATGATAAAGCACGCGGCTTCCAGCTTTCTACCAATGGTTTAATGGGGGCGTTTACTCGGAACCGAAATCTCAATTTTGTACACAAAATCGTTAGATGGAAACGAAAAAAGAATTTTAGTGAAAAAATTAATCTTCTAACCACAACTATTTACTCATAAATTAAAAATTAAAATAAGCAAAAGGTGACGCCCACCGAATAAGCTACTGTGATAACATTGAAGTAATTTTCCTCACGTCCATGACTGCTTTTAGGGGAAGGGAAGAGAGTGGAGGGGGGTTCTCGGGAGGTCTGCTCGCACAGATGCTGTCGCAACTGCTTCTATTGGCAGAGTCAGCTGTGTTCCCACCGTTGCGATAAGGCAAAGTAGCTTCGCGGGCTCGGTTGTGATGGGAAAAAGTCGATATACGTCAGAGGTTGCACCACGCCCACTTTTCCGAAAGGGTTAAAAACATCAGTTTTTCGCCGCTTATAACTCGAGAAATAATTGACGGATCAAAAAAAGGAAAAATACGGGTCTTTTTACTTTACAAACTCAATCCGATTCGGCAGTAAAAAAATGGTAAACGACCCCATTGTTCCCACCAGGAGATTCGACGAACATTTAGCCGAACCAGTGGGACAACTCAAAGCTAAGTTAACCACCGGTTAAGGCAGCATCTTCCGGATTTTACCGCGTGGCCTTTGAAATGAAAACAGTTTCGAATGCATTCCAGCAGGCTTCTTCAGGTCGAAGTGCATCGCGGAAGCCATTCCGAACCAACATGGCCTCCCATACATGGGGGTAGCCCCCCTCTTAACTTCCTGGAAAAATATTTACTTTTATTTGTAGGAATAAATTAATATTTTTGTAACATATTTGGAAAATTGTCATTAACCTAAGATATCTCAAAAATGTACTCCTGAGACCTCAAATTTACTGAACTTTCCGGCAGAGGGCTCCTCGGACCCTCCACTTCTTAAACATACGTCTTGGTTCCCTTCTGGAAAATATTTCATGGGCGCCCATGCGTACCAACTCGTACCAACTTAACAACCTATTGTCCTCTGCCCTAATGACCGCATCGTAAATATTTTGTGAAAACTCTTGTATTGAATGGTAGAATATTTTTTCATGAATTAAATCTATACTTAAATTAGACCTTAAAAGATGAACAAAATATAATTATGGTTCCGCAAAGATTTTTAAAGTATTGGCTGGTAGGCCAAAGTCAACAAAAAGTTAGGTACCGGTTCTGCCCTAGTGGTTCAAACCGGCATAAAATCCCACCACTGAGTTCAACCCCTGTATTTTTGGTGTCGTATTTAGGGCACGTCATGTAAGCCTAGTACTATATAGTACCCTGAAATTCTGTATGCTTGCAGGGGCAAGGGTGTGTGGCAGTGGGTGAGTCAACATCATGAATGCAATACAGTCACAGGTAACCATATTGATGCTCACTGTATGGCCGGTTCTAAAACTAAGTTAAATGGAATCACCTATAGGAAACATTGAACCTCACCTTGGAAGTATACTGCAGATTGCTTTAAATTTTATTTCAATGAAGTCACATGCACCTACGCAAGTGAGACTAAATATTTCACTTTTTATTCAATAATTTATAATTTTCCCCGCTTATTTTAATCTTTTTTGTGTTTTTCATTAATTGTGCTGCGAAAAATGAAATTTTAAACTTCTCATGTCTCACATTTTAAACATCTCACTTCTAAAATGTCTCACAGTCCATCTCTATAAGCTCATGTTTGTAATCAAAACTTCCATAGTACGAGGTAGCTTTCTCAAACTTTTTAAGACGCTAGGAAAAGCAGTGCATCTCTTCATCAATCTTCCATTAAGCCTATGATTTACATACCTTTTAATTGTGATTGGCAACCTAATTTTTCTAACAATTTAGAAACACATGAAATTCTTATCGCAGTATTTAACTTTTTGAACAAAAACTAGATGTTCTTCGCTGCAATCTGTCCACTTCCGAGATCAACCCCTACCTCATCTGCATTCTTTAAACTGGCTGCAAACACTATATGGCGCTTTATATGTCTCGAGAACATCTTTAAATCAATTAAGTTAGGAAATTATTATTAAAAGTAGGGCAGTTAAGTCAATGCACCTGTCTGCACGGGGAAACTCGTGCATTCTCTGGCACGCCCATAAATGCACGCGTATCACGAGGATACGCTCTTTCCCACCCCCCAACTCACGAAGAGTGAAAATAATAAAATAATAACGAGAATGTAATGTCTCGAGTCTCCTTTTACGACCTTTTTTCACACACTATTTTCCCCGCCATACCCCTTCCTGTCGCTTAATGAGGCTTCTTTCACTTTTATCCAGGACACACGAGGGAAGACGGCTTTCAGAGGAAAGTGAATTTTAAGGAGAAAGGATGTGAAGGATTTAGCTGTCCAGCGGAAAACAGAACTTTCTTTAAAAAACATAAATGGACGTGATGGAACCATCCGCATGGCGCGGAGTCGCACATGGAGTTGCGATTGCCATAGGTTTCAGATCATAGTAGCCAGAAACCATTGTCCCACGATCAGTATTAGGTACGTTTCCATGTAGTAGCCCAGTTGCATGTCATTGGTGCATGTTTGGTGATCTTCACCCCCTGCCACACACTTTTCGGTACCTCGCAGGGTGCATGGCAGGGGGTGAAGATCACCACGCATGTACTATAAATATGCAAACATGCTACTATAGGGTCTCATGCAACTAGATTGTTAGTATCTACATAGTAATTAAGGGATTGGTGCTTAATATATGCATCAATGCATCATGCACTACGGACCACTCTAAAATATTTCCCCTACCTATCCCTTTCCTATGCTGCCTATTGTGTTCTCTTATAGTACGGGGGAAATGGCATTTTGAATCTATCAGTACGACAATCTATCTCTCTAATCTTATTTATCTGGTCGAATCTAGCATAATACGCTGATATTTTTAATACATGCCTAACATATTCAGTAAAGCTATCCGATTTAAATTTCTGTAACAGATTTAATATGTATTTTAACCTACGCTCTGATAATGATTTCCACCCTAATTCTTGTATTAATTCTGTTACACTATGTATCAGACGCACTATCAAATACAATATTTAAGTAGATGACTGCTATCCGATTTAAATTTCTGTAAGAGATTTAGTCTGTATTTTAACCTATGCTCTGATAATGATTACCACCCCGATTCTTGTACGTATTAATTCTGTTACACTATGTATCAGACGCACTATCAAATACAATATGGAAGTAGATGACTGCTATCCGATTTAAATTTCTGTACGAGATTTAGTCTGTATTTTAACCTATGCTCTGATAATGATTCCCACCCCGATTCTTGTATTAATTCTGATACACTATGTATCAGACGCACTATCAAATACAATATGGAAGTAGATGACTGCTATCCGATTTAAATTTCTGTAAGAGATTTAGTCTTTATTTTAACCTATGCTCTGATAATGATTCCCACCCCGATTCTTGTATTAATTCTGATACACTATGTATCAGACGCACTATCAAATACAATGTGGAAGTAGATGACTGCTATCCGATTTAAATTTCTGTGAGAGATTTAGTCTGTATTTTAACCTATGCTCTGATAATGATTTCCACCCCGATTCTTGTATTAATTCTGTTACACTATGTATCAGATAAACTATCAGATACAATATGTAAGAAGATGAATGTGCGCTATGATAGTTCATACCTTGCGTGGACACACCCCCTGCCACACACCCTTACATGCAGAGCACCCTGTTCCTCCTCTCTTCCCTATCATCTATTCTCCCGTCAGAGAATTGCGCGTCTTCTGGCCTTGCGCCCAGCGAAGAGGCCTACATAAGGGGCCTTCTTGTCTTTGGGAAAGCGACAAAGGTTTGGGAGCGGAACAGCTGTTCCAGCAATTAGATACGCATCAGCAAACTCGGCCGGAGTTCAAGTCACGTGGTTCCTTCGCCCCTGCAATGGTGAAGGGCCGAGTAATTTATTAGTTTAATCGGGAATATGCACTTATCCTCATCAAGAAAATTAGAATCCAGCTTAATAACTTATTTTCTTCTGTAAAAAGTGATTTTTGTTTTTGAACTTGATCATGTCACTTTAAGTAGGTGTACCACAACCGAAGGCGTAAGAGTTATTTTTAAGAAATTAAGAAAGATCTGGTGTTTTCCCGACGTATCTACTGCGTGAAGGTTTCTCGGGTCCTTCACCGGGTTAATGCGTCCATGTCCGCCGACGTTTCGATTCCCGACTAGGCAATCGTCATTCAGAATCCCTGAAGACGATTGCCGAGTCGGGAATCGAAACGTCGGCGGACATGGACGCATTAACCCGGTGGAGGACCCGAGAAACCTTCACGTATAAGAAATTAGTTGTTAACTTTAAAATATGATTGGTGGAAAACGAATTGAGCAGCTACAGTAATGCATTTATTTGAAAACACAAGAGTCGGTTGAAACCTAGGGAAATAATTCTTAGTACCCGTTCAAAATATCGCAAATAACAAACAAACAATTTGATCATTGAAACCACTTTTCTTAAAAGGTTTAAAGATCGCCTAACAACCTAAGAAACATTCAAGTCTTCTGTTCTTATACATACTATAATGTACTGTACTGCACTGTGCTGTACTGTACTTCACTGTACTGTAATGAATGTACTGTACTGTACTGTACTGAACTGTACTGTACTGTACTATACTATATATTCGGTGTGGATATTGGTTTTAAGTTGCCTCAACGATCATGTGTATATATCGCACTGCATAACCTAATATCTTAATCCTAAGAGAAACACGCAACTTCCGAGTCTTGAGCGGGATTTTGCCCCACGACCCTTGGGTTTTCAGGCCGACGTGTTTACAACCTGATTAACATGGCCTACTAGACTATTTGTACTAATAAACTATTTTCGTATTCGGAATAATACAAAATATTATACAGTGGAGAATTTATCATAATTGAGAGTATGCTACCACTTCATATACATTTAATTTAACTATACGAATGATAGTTAGATCAGAAAAGGTATGAATGTGCTCCGATTGCCTTGCTAATAACGAATCATTAACCAATAGTGTAAAATACATACCTACTTGTGCGGTACATACGTATCAAAGATCGATTAAAAGAAAGCCGTTTCGATATCCGTTGCGATAGCATGTAACTAAGCCAACAGTAGGTGATGATACATGCGTATAAAATTTGCATTAAAGGATATATTATTTTCTAAAAATGAGTGATAAATACACAGATGACTGAATATAGCAGAGAACTGTAATGATTACTACACACGATCGTATTATAAGCAGTAATCATAATTCCTGAAATTGGTTCGCCATAGCTGTCCATTTGATTTCTCAACCAGCTACCCTCTTCCCAATACTATATAAATCCCGATAATATAATATTATCATAAGCTCCATTTCTTATTATACTCAGTCTTTTGTGTTCGAAGGCTGTCTTGCCTTTCTGCGGCTGTTATGATTCATACTTCACTCGTATAAGGAGCATGACCCGGACGAAGGTTCCGAATTGTTTGAACATGAATTTTATTCTTACTTATTTTATGAAAAACACCTGGACAAGAGGAAAAGCTGCGAACTAACGTCTACGGTGAATAAGTGTTCAGATTTTTCTGATGTGTCGAGCAACTATAACGGGAATACGTATTCGTGTTAGTGGTGTTTAAAAATCACACAATTTACTGATATAGTAAAATATATTCTAACTAAATACATAGTAGTTACAATGCAGCAAAAATCTCCAGAAACGCTCTAAAGGAGATCGAAATGTGGGATTGATATTTAAGTCTGATTTCAATACGTAAATCCATAATTCCGGCTTCGGAGATAAAGGCACTTCGCATATCCTAAAATGAATTTAAAGAAGTGGCTGAGCAAGAGATCTCTCGAAAGGTATTATTGGAACGAAGTCTGTAAGTGCTCGAAAATTGCAAAGTCAAAACGAACGATAAAGGACGACAATGCGGCGTTCGGAGCTCAACAATGACGCGATAAACGTCGGGCGAGCTCGAGAATAGGATGGGGTGGCCGCCATATTTGTCATTCGGAATCGAACGGACCTTGAGGCCGGGAGTCAATGATGCGATCCCATTTGAATGACCCAGATCAGTCATTATTCATTCAGGATGGAAGGCCAGGCTTCCATGAACGTCGATTCATTTCTCCAACGAGAGATGATGGTTCGCCGCGTTCCCACAGGAGCTAGCGAATGAATTCTACATCTACATCTACATCTACACGATACCCTGCAAGCCACCGCGAGGGTGTGTGGCAGGGGGTGAAGATCACCAAGCATGCACTTACTAACATGCAAACAAGCAACTATAGTGTCTCATGCAACTATATTGTTAGTATCTATAGTATTTAATGGGTTAATACATGCATCATGCACTACAGACTACTCTAAAATATTTCCCCTACCTATCCTTTTCCTATGCTGCCTATTCTGTTCTCTTATAGTACGGGGGAAAAATGCCATTTTGAATCTATCAGAGGGTACAATTGGTTCTCGACGGTCTACCCCGACCGGTAGAAGAGCACGGTTTTCATAGACGGTATTAATTAGGTTTTGATGGTTCATATATATTTATCGACTTACATCGTCTATAAGTTCCACTCTCTAGCCTGAGGCATATCTGTCACCTGTATCCTTTACATCCTTTTCTTTTCTTTCCTCTTCATTGTTCCTTCTATGATCCCCATCAGTATCAAGTCATCCATAATTATCTGCTTCACTCACGTAATCTTGTTTCTATATTTACTCCGGCAATAACAAGTATGTATTTCATTCTTTAGAGTAGGGAAATTTACATCTGCCCAATACCCTGTAAGCCACCTTAAGGGCGTGGTTCAGGTGGTGAACCATCATCAGGCCTAGAATTAAAATCAAGAATTCAAGTTACCTATGTTGGCTACTATATTACGGGTTCTTTTTTAGTCTAAAATTCTAACATAATTTGAATTCACTTTATAAATAAAATAAAATACCTCTGCATGCCTTTATACTACTCTCTCTAACTCTCTAATACTCTAAAATGGATTCACTTTGGAAAATCCGGGAAGTGAAAATGAATTCCGGGAAGTCGACGACACGAAAATGACGCTGCGTATTACCGGGCGGCTTATGGGGCCATTGTGTTCCGCACCGCCTCCAGGACGATGAGGGATGGCTTCCACCATCATCTGCATAATTCCCACGCCGCTGGAGACAGCAACAGAAAGAGAGGTCTTTCCAGTGCAACGCTAAATAGCAGACCAATCGCCCTATTGGATTTGCGAGGATCATTGTCGCTGTTGAAATCAGCTCCGCATTCAACGATACCAGGGTACGCAATTGTGGGCTTAGGCCTTCCTTAGGCCTGACTTAGGCCATCCACACAAGACCCCGCCAGTGTTTGTAAATCAGTTGTCAAAATATTGAATACATTAATGGTTTTATTTTGTTTCAGAACATCCAATTTCTTCAACCAGCTCATTCCATGGAATGAATTTTAACTGAAAACTAAAAAAAAACCTTTTCAAAACTCAGAATTCAAACTCTCGAAACATGTTGGGAGTGTTAGATGCAACTGTGTGGGTCCTTGGCCATCCTCACAAGATCCCCACCAGGGATTGGAAAACAGTCTTCAAAACATTAAATGTATTGAGGGTCTTATTGTGTTCCATATACATCGAATTTCTTCGACCGGCTAATTTTAAGGATGAAATTTCAACTAGAAACTGAAACAAAATTTCAAAACTCTTAATTCGGTCTATCGAAACCATTGTTCATAGTGCTAGATGCAACTGTAGGTCCTAGGTCTTCCACAAAAGATCCACGAAAGAGTGTGGAGATCAATTATCAAAATATTGAAGGTATCAAGGGTTTCACTTTGTTGCAAAACATCAATTATATTCTACCAGCTAATTTTTGGGTTGGACCTTGAACTAAAATGTGCAAAAAAAATTGAAAAACGAAATTCGATTTCTCGCGACCACTGTTCGGAATGCTAGCAATCCGAAATATTTGAATCGTCGCAGGCGAGATAATTATGGTGCAGGTAGTAGTAGAATTAGATTTCAGGTACAAAAGAGGATAAGACTACATCAAACCGTCTAAACTGGTATCTAAACTTAAAAAAAACAATACCTGAGGTGCTCTAAATAGCGATATTTGAGTCACCTATCTGGAGCATTGCCTATCAGGATACACCACTCAAGTTATTTCTGAAGGATGTAGGACGACAAAAGCTACATACGTAGGTATCTGTAAAGTCGTAAGATAATGTAAAAATAATTTATAACGGATAGGTTGCCTGAAGATGTTAGATTTATATTAAGAACCCCTGTGTATTTTGCTAGATTTTATCCGATTGAAAAGATCAGAGAGAATAACTGTCGAAACGATAGATTCAAAATATCATTTTCCCCCCGCACTATAACAGACCACTGTAGGCAGTATAAAAAAGGGATAGGTAGGGGACATATTACTATAGTAGTCTGTAGTGCATGATGCATGTATTCACAGTTCTAACCCGGGCATGGTAGGTAAATACAGATAATATATGAAGATAAATGGCATTATAACCAATAATCCCTTTATTACTATGCAGATACTAACCATCTGACGGCATAAAACACTATTATCTTATATGTTTCCATGTAATAGTCATGTTACATGTTTGGTGATCTTCACCCCATGCCACACACACTGAGGGTTGTTTGCACGGTGTTGCGTATATGTAAAACATGTAAGGTTTAATGGCAACCCTCTTTGTCATCGCTGTCTACGTATTATTGCATTCAGCAAGCATTGCAACAGAAATAATATTTAACGTTGTAATATCATCAGGCTGATCTAGGTGACAGAGATCCAGGAGTTATCAAATGAACTATCGGGAAAAGCTAAGCGTTCCGCATGATATTCATTGTAAAACCTCACTCAGTAGCATGTGTAGACATCTGTGCATGTTTGGTGATACTATAAATTGTAACTCGACCTCTGCCACACACCTTTTAAAACAATACGCAACACGTACCTCACTTACGCTGGAGGGGGGAATTCTTTTTAATCCACCATTCCGGTGCACATGAGAGATTAAGTTACAAAGGCAGTTCAGTTGTTGCTGGTTGGGTAATTATCATGTCGTCATACTTCACCCACATGCAATGATGTAATAATGAATTAATGAATCACGCATTACGTAAACGGCGTGGACATGCTCGTCTATCACACGGACGAGAGAATTCTCTGGATTGTCGTTTCCCGTGCACATGTTGCGCTCGTCGAGTTGCCACGGGATTTATAAAATTGACCAACGGTCTGTTGCACGGGTGGCCATGGAAACGAGGGGATTCAGGAGCGAAACACGTGCGCCTGGAGATAATGAAAAAGAAATGAGCTGGATATAGTTCTCTTCGGCGCAATGATGATAATTATGGGATAACTTTTACGGAGGAAAGGGAAATTTTTCGGAGGAATTTTGAAAGCACAACAATCGATGAAGCAGCGATCCTTCGCAACCTAGTAACCAGCGCGAAATGTACCTACGTAGTAACCGGGGTGGGATAAAAAAGTTTACAATGCACATGGAATAAGTGCTTAACTCGCTACTAACCCTTGCATGCGCAGTGTAAGTATGAATCAATCAATTTTAACAACCCTATTGATGAAAGTTACATCTTTGCTTAGATTTTATCAATTAGGTGCACACTCCTGGTGGATATTTAAAGGCATAGGAAGCAGTATCAGAGGTTAGAAAATATTTTTTCATAGTCAAGGTATGTTTCAGGACCAAAAAGGGTAATGTAATTCATAACATTTATACTTTTCCTCCATCTTTTATTCTTGTCACACATTATTCCCTCCAACATAACTCAAAATATCTTTTATCCACCTCTGTTTCCTTCTCATGATTTATTCGACTCATTTTCCTTTCTTATCATAATCAATACTGACCCATTTTCCTCTCTCTATACCCAGGTAACCTTCCTAAATCTTCTCCAAACCCAAATCAAAGATGAGGGCCATAAGAATGGATTAGGAATAGGTTTTGTGTAAATTTTTTTGGAGTAATAAGACACAGAAAATGTTTTTATTGGGGAGGGGTAAAAAAAGAAACTTGTGGCCCGAGTCTTGAATCTTTCGTTACGTACCGGATAAATAATGGCGTTTCCGTTACCGACGAAAACTTCGCTACCCTAGGGGGTTGTGTTTGAAACAGTCGAGATTATTTCGAATAGGTAACCAAGGAGTCACGTGGTATAAACAAGAATGGCTCGCAAATTTGATGTGTTAAAACCACTGATTACAACCTCATTCATTGTTTGCACTTGTGTTTTATCTCATTTGTGGGATCTATAGTCGAGGGAGATGAGAGAAACTCAAGTGAAAACAATTTTCGATAATGTAACGAACGATTCAGAGAAATAAATTTTTCAGACCATTCGTGTTTGTACCACGTGACTCCATGGTTACCTATTCGAGATAATTCCGAAGGTTTCAAACACAGCCCCCCTAGTTACGAAACTCGAGCTCAGCGAAGCATTGAGTGAGTCTTTATATTGTTCGTTAACAATGCACCGCGAAATAATCGTTTCTTTCATCCCGCTTCTTCACCACTACGCATATGATGGCAACCTAAACTAAAACAAATGACTACGCATCGGTTTGACTTGTTTCGCGAGGTTTAATTTGGTACACGATAAGTTAATGAGGGTGCAATTTATCGCGCCAAGAAACCCGGAAAATTCTTATTCTTTCAAAATCCTATGAATTCAAAGAGAATAAGTAATATTAGCGATAAACATGTAATAGTATAGCTGATAACTTCAGGCTTAACTATGCGATACCTTTCCATACTGGAAAATAAAAGAATGAAACTTTGTTAGGTTCACTTTTTATTTAAATAGGCACGACCCGGGTTTCATAACATAGTTACATCTTCGGGTGAAGATTTAACTACGTCAGTTACGTAGTTTCATAACGGGTTATGTTTATGAAACCCGGGTCGTGCCTATTTAAATATAAAGTGTAACTAACAAAGTTTCATTCTTTTATTTTCCAACATGTGATAGAATTCTTATAAAAGCTAGTAGGTATCTCAAGGAGATGATTTGATCAACGTGCTTTTATCCTTATTTTGCTTGCGGTTCTTCGTCGTCAATTTAATCCATTTTGAAGAAATGCTCATTCAGAGCATTTCTTCAAAATGGATTTCATTAGTAATTTCCCAAAGGATGCGACTCATACACTTCTGGCTTACATTGAGGAATAAATTCAAACCCACTGGTACCCGATAGCTTCCACAGTATAACACGTAGGACGTATGACAAAATGCAACGCCGTAACCACCTATGGTCGGGAAAAAATATATACTTGACCGTAATCCTTATAATAATAAAGCGCTCGAACAAAAATAAATCGGCAATGTCAAGGTTTTTTTCCACGCCTTATTTCCGGTTGGAATTGAATCGCCAACGTAACTTTTTATGGAGAGCACAATAACTTGATCACATAAGCAGCGTTTACACGTAGCAGTTGACTGCTATGACAGTCGCGAGATACGCGATGTATATATATCGCTACTGCTATGATGCGTCTGCACCAACTTCTATGCAGCTTAAAGCCGCTATTTAGGCATTGTCATAACAAATAAAAAGTTATATTTCAATGTTGATTGATGCTTAAATTTTGATGAAATTCTTCAAGCAATAAATTCAATTGACGATTATCTTTTGTTCCCATTTTTTAAGGAGTAGAATCTATTCTTCGGGGAGGGATATCCTTGTTATTATATCCAAATTCCGTCGCGTTTAATTCTTTCCGTTGGCGATTGTGTTGGATACATTTCCGCTGGAAAGTAGACGGACTTCAACTTTGGTAATAGCTCGAACTAGGATCGATAGTGTTCGACGTGTATCCAGTATCGACCTGAACTCACATCGCAGTTGCTATTTACACATGCGAGTGGAGTTAATAGTTGTTAGCAATTGACTGTCATAGCAGTCAACTGCTACGTGTAAACGCACCTATGCATAAAGGGGTTGTTTTTGCTGTTACAAAGATATGTCTCGAAGGGGAAGATATCTATCGACCTTGCTAAAAATTTATCCATCTTCACAAAAATTTATCCATCTCCCCCTGCCACACACCCTCGCGGTGGCTTGCAGGGTATAGTGTAGATTTTTTTTTAGAAGTGGTGAATTTGATGACGTAACATAGAGGAGTATGAATTTTCATCACTTAAAATTTCTTTTTCCAGCGACGACGAAACCGAGGTATCGGAATAGGAACGGAATGCCTGTTATCCCCGAAATTAATCACGTGTCCAATGTATTTCTCCTCCAGTTTTACGAACCGAAAGTGGAACTCCAGTATGCGAAGTTCCCCAGTTTTTTTCCGAGGAGAACATTCCGGTCTCCATTGTTTCACCGAGATTTCGAGAAAGGAACGAAGCTGTCGGAAAAATGAAATCTCCCACCTCACGTGCTGTCGATGTTGTGAAGAGCATTTTTTTTTTACCCCTCCAAACTTTCTCTCATTCGCGAGGGAACTAAGAAACACCGGAGTGAGAGAAGGAGGGCGAAAGCATTTTTTGCCATTCATTAGCGTCCATCATGAGAGGTTTCCCGCAAGTCCTATTTTTCGTTCACTGCTTAAGCAACTCTTTAAAATACCCGATTGCCTGCAATAATCCCCAAGCACTCTCGTCAACAATCTCAGCAGAGACAGCAGAAATTTGAGTCATTGCATTGTTGCGTTTTGTGTTTGAGTCGTTGACTGCCACATTATTGACGCCATGTTGTCAACGTATCCGTTAGGCTGGTTTCAACACATGTATTTTTAAATCCTGAGAAAATTATCTAATTAATATTTGCCACAAACGATATTATCGTTAAAAATAGTTCGCCACGCCAAAATATCACGCTTTATGTATCCTGATTTCCAGCCGATGGGCTGTCTAACTGGCGTTTCTGGCATCTTGGTTTCTGTAGGGGAATATCATTAAGCCAGAGCAGGAATTAATAGAATTAGGGAACAGGGATTTGGTCGGGGAGGAGGGCATGTTTAGGGGTTTCATTACGTGTTTGTACAACGTCTTAATCCCAACTTGATGAATCAGCATTTCATTTTCAGTATGTGGAAGGCTATCTATGAAAAATGGAAGTGATTTTTTTCATTATATGGAGAAGGGAGTTTATTAAGAAAAAAAACCACGGACTTCCTTTGATTTTCCGCATGGTTTTGTTCTCATAGGATTACAAATGGTATGAGTGAATCTTGGTTGCACGTAGCCAGACCGGAGAAGCATGAGACAAAATTGGTCTGATCATACTTCTGTAAAGGTGGATTTTGGTACGAAGAGAAAGGCAGGATTTTGCTTGAAGTAGAGAACGAAGGGAAAATCTTGCTCCGGTTGCTTTCCCAATCGTTTCTGCATAAGGGATGCAAAGGTGATTCGCTTATCTAGGGTGACGCCCCGACAGGTAAAAGAGGACCTCTGATCCAATGAAGAATACTCCAGAAATTGCCAAATAACTTGCGTCGTTTGTAATTTGGGACGGTACATTGTACGTCAGCAGTTCCTAGAACATAAGAACAGCTAATAGGAGCATGGAAGGAATGAAGTTGATGTGGTGTCCAGAGAAGTTGATTCTCATTCCAAAGACACGGGTTTCAGCCCTGATTGTGACAGTATTTTTCCGTACAAAACCAGTCTCTACTTGATTTCCGTTCAGAGTGAACTTAAAGTTCAGTGATTCATCCGGATGTGATGTTAAACAAACGGTGAACTAGGCGCCTTTTTTAATATGAGACAGAGTCGTCAGGATTGCCAATAATACACCCCAAAGTGAGTATAAATATACTTGGTGAGGGAGTAGTGTTTGAGAATGCCATCTAGCAGACTCTGATAAAAGGCTGATCCTGGCGCCGGATTTTTTTCCACCCATTCGATGCTCCCCAAAAAGTATCTGCCTCTTTCTTGTTATACACCCATTCATGATGGAGAAAATCAATCCAGGCTTGGGCTACCTCCTATATCGCCTCATATCCTAATATAGCTTCTTAAACACGATTTGTTGAATCGAAGCATGAGCAGTAGTACTAAGCTAGAAACTGATAAATTTATTTGGATTGGAAAACCTCACTCTCCGGCCTCATTCTCGAAACCTTTATCAGATTCGTGATCATCCTTAAAATCACATCGTTGCAAATCGCATGCAAGGATGAAAAACAAGGTGTTTAAGTAGTCAATAGAGGAATATAGTGGTGAGCTGCGTCAAACTGATCTTAGGATTGACGGTAACCGATGATGATGTCTTATTACCATTTTAAGAAGCGCGATTCAAGAAAATGTTTCCCATTGCCATTAATGAGAGTGTCAACGCTAAGCGTCTTGAATTTAGACTGCTTCGAATAAACTCTGGCATTCGAGACGATATACTTTAAGTGAAGGGAACGGGCAAGAATCCCGAAGGATGAAATAGGGGTTTGTTAAACAAAGTTACATCTACATCTACGTAATATCATTCGACCCAACGCAAGGGTGTGTGGTATGGAATGAAGATCACCATACATGAACTCCTGAAATACAACTAAGGGTGACAATGATACTATTACATGGATACAAGGTTACAATGACAGGGTGACAATGATACTATTACATGGATACATTGGGTGTAATAGTCACGTACAACTAGATGTCTACATTCTGACGAAATGATTACTGGTTAGAAATATTTTCACTGAATATATCTGTATTTATCTAGCATGCACAGATTAGTAATATTAAAACAGGCTTAGTACTGTACAGGCTACCCCGACAATTGTTTAACTACTAATCCCTTTATTATGCTGAAGTTAGTTGTTATTTGTAGGAGAAGACCGACAACTGAGGCCCCAGACATTTGCTCCAGAGAGGATAGTAGTAGTCCTAAAGTAGGGAACGGTATGTCAATAGAAAATCCACCTTAGCCGGGATTCAAATCCGGTCCCCTGGGATGGGAAACCAGTACTATAGCTACCAAACTGACCCGATCCCCGTTTTTGAACGGATTGCACTGCCATGGTGGATCAAGTAACACAAAAATGTCATCTGAATTGACTTTTCCCGATTGTACAGATCAATGAGTAAGGACAAATTTGAAACTAACAATCACATAAGAAAGTGAGCTTAAATGAACGGTACAGGACTACATTTTGTTAGCGCAAAGTAGGAAAATGGAGATGAATGGAATGTAGAGAGCATATTTGCCGAATTAATTTGCATCGAACAGAAAGTATATTTAAAGCTGCCACAAAGGTGGCCTACGTCGCAGGGGAGAGGCAGAACTCAATCATCCGAAACAAGAGAAACAGACGACACAGGCGCCGCCGCCGTCTCCCTCGATGATAACGCGACCTAACAGGATGTGACCCGATTTCCATATTTTGGAGAAGAAAAAAAAAGAGAGCAACCGAAAGCGCACAGGCGAGAGCTCGCACCCTGAGGCGAAATATATTTCGCGATCCCTGCCGGCAGGGTATTTTTTTCTTTTGCTAGAACATGATGTATCACTAAGCGGAAGTCGAGCAGTCGTCCGTTGTTTTTTTTCATATAGTTCATTCTTTTTTTTAAATAAAGGCACGTCACGAGGATACGAAGTTTGAGACAATAGACGAATACAACTGGCGGAGGTGGATGTTTCTATTTTCCTGTTTTTTTCATTCGTACATCGAGCCTGCAGAGGCGCTGGAAACGGTATTACGGCAACTGGAATTAAAAACATCCATTTAGACACTCGGAAAAAATGCGAAAAACAAGGGTTGGAAAATTAAAATGAAAGAAACCCCTGTGTGAGGGAGTGGAAACGAGAACAAGGGGAAGACGAAACAAATGAACGAACTCCTCCGCATCACTTCTCGTTTATCGCATCGGAAAATACTTCGAGATGCGGAGCAAAGTTAAAAGGAGAAAAAAATGAATGACGAGGCGCGAGGAGTTTCCATCCAGGGTCAGCATGATGGTGATGATGACGGCGCTCTGGGATTGAAGATCAAAAATATAATACTTACATTAAGGCACCGCGAGAGGCGCTTACCTGCACGGAAGGACGAGAAAAAAATTGAAAAAGAAAAAACTGAAATTTCAGTGCAATATCTCTTCGCTTCGTTCCCGGGAATGTCGTTCTTTCCCATGAATGTTTTAGCCAGCAAAGTTTCTTCCTCTCGGTTGAAAATGCCCAGAGGCAAGCAATCTTTCCATCCCTTTGAAATATTAGCGAGGGGGTTGATAGAGAGAAATATGCCTAGATGCGACAAAGTTTGAAAGTGATTGAGTAAATATATATGTACACATATAATTTTTGCACTAGCTCAGAATGAGATGTGCCTATCCAGACACTTATACATATGCTTGCTAGCAGAGAAGGTATTACATTAATGCAGAGTATTGCTTGATATATTGTTTTCTTTCCAGGGCGAATTAGTTCAACTGGACAGTAAATTTTTCAAAATCGGACTTGTGCGGTGGCTACAAAACTACCCTACTCCCTACCACAGGGAGTACCACACACAGGGGTACATCAAAAGAAGAAGATAAGGAATCGCTCATCAAGGATTTAGATGCAATTCAAGAGTGGCGCGACAAATGGCAGTCAGAACTTAACCTTAAAAAGTGTGTATCGATTACGTTATGCAGAATAATTCGATAGAGCGATTCTATAACATTAGCGGCACGAAAATCGAAAGTGTTGAAACCATAAGATACTTAGGTGTTACAATCATTAAAGATTCATCGTGGGGAAGACAAATCCGGGAAATATGCGGTCGAGTGAAGAGAATGCTAGGATATATTAAAAGGGAACTCGGGAAATGTGAGGAGAAGACAAAAGAGCGATGTTACTTTTCACTATAGTTAGGCCCCACCTTGAGTATGTAGCCAGTGTATGGGATCCGAATGAATTAGGTTTGATCAGAGATCTAGACAATGTGCACCGTAGAGCAGCTAGGTCTGTTAAAAGGGGTTAACGATAGGTTGAGTAGTGTTTCAGAATTAATAGAAGAGTTAAATTGGGATCATTATCTGATCGTAGATAAAATTACTGATTAAATCTATTGCAGAAATTTGAAACGGATATAACTTTACTGAAGTTGATAGATATATACCCATTTAAAACACCAGCGTATTATGATAGATTCGACCATATGCATATAATTAGAGAGATATATTGTCGTACCGATATATTTCAAATGTCATTTTCCCCCGTAATATTAGAGAACACAATAACCAGCTAGCTAAGGGATAGATAGGTAGGCGAAATTGTTTGGAGTAGCCTGTAGCGCATGATGTATGTATCAACAACCAAGCCCTTTATTACTATGTAGAAACTAACATTGTAGCTGCACGTGACCCATATTTTTGGCATCATTCCATGTAGTAGCTACCCTAGTTGCATGTCAATAGTGCATGTTTTGTGATCTTCACCTCCTGCCACACACCCTCGCGGTAGCTTGCTTGGTATCGCGTAGATGTAGATGAACCATTGCTACTCCCTACTTGAGGACCCGGGGTTCGAATCCTGGCAGTTGAAGAGAATTTTTTGGTATTCTAATTTCTACTTCTACTCCTGTATAATTTGGAGAACTAAAGTGTAAAGATAGAGCAAATAAGAAAGCTACAATCATGCATAGTGATAATTTCACGTCGTACGCAAAGACGCTTAATAACTTCGCGGGAGAAACAGCTTCCGTATTTTACCGATGGATTTCTGAATAGTAAAATTTTACATAATACCGTAGTGAAAAAAAAGGCGGAACATCTTAGTTAAGATGCTATATCTGCCAAAGAAGGAAGTCGATTTCAATTCATTAAATTACATCTCTAATAGAATGTTCTCTTCTATAACGTATAAGTTCATCAAAAAATCATTTCATCACCCTAGATATACGTTTACTGAATTGTACCTATTAGACATAAGAGCCAATTTTTTCGGGCCCTATAATCCGATGAACCAACTTTGCGTTATTGTTTTTATATTATACGTCGCCGCATAAAATTCGAATTTCAGAATAAGAAAAGTCAATAATTTATTAAAACAATAGTTTACGCAAACAATTTATTTTATTGCAAAAGTTGTTGAACAAAATTTAATACCTTACTAACACTCCTTAGTAAGAACACTGGGCCGAAAAAAGAGTTTGAACTTCGAAATAACTCTGCAGAAAGCTCTTTTTCGTTCGAGAGAGCCAATCGCTGAAATGGCAGCGTTGCTTTCTTTCGTTCCGCGCTCCGCTTGGACGAATTTCGTCCTCCTAATCCGATAGCAAGTTGAGTATTTCAGCTTTTTCATCCGTAAACAGGGAAAATTACGAATGCTCAGCGCACGCGATAAGCCGGAAACTGCTAGATGCGCAAGCGTAAAATGGAGCAGTAACAAAAAAAGTCACGTAGAGCGAAACCTTTAGTAAAAATTCAGCCATGCCTTATCCGTTTAAGTGCAATTGGCAGTTTGTTTTATTTTAGTATCAAAGCGTTAGGAGTGGCTACATACAGCTGAAGTAGAAGATAAAAAAATGAAATCACTCTCGAAGCAGGAAATGCCTCTCTTGTGTGCTTAGAGCTCCCGGATTAAATACTCCAATAAAGGGTTGGGCTTCAGGATCAAAGATCCGCTCACGACAGCGATAAAGTGTTTTCCATGCTAACGAAATTGAAACAATCTGAGAGTAATTTTTTTTCTTAAAATACCTAACAAACGGAAAGCTTTGAAAGTTTGAAATTATCACCATCGATACCAACAGTCAAAATAGAATGACTGACCTTTTTCCGTTTTTCGTCGCTTTCCTGCTTCTATTCATATTTGACAGCCGACGAAGAAAATGGAACGCAGTCTTAAAATACACCTTCCCTTACTCTGTCAATCATTGCTTTATAATAAGGAATCGATAAAAAAAATCGATCAGAAATTCACATCACCGAGATTTCTCAAAAGTTCGAGTTTACGTAAACGAAAGCGACTTTACGTTAATTATTCTCTTCAACGTTTATTCAAGGAATAGCTGTGCTTTTTTGTGTTTCACCACCATATACGAGCTTCCTATCGTATATTGAAAATAGCGACATTTCAATCGGCAGCATTGAATCAAATACCATAAATATAAAGAAAAGTATTTATTAAAGAAATACGATGAGGCGAATTCCAAAAAAAAAAAAATATTTTCAAAAATGTGAATGAGAATACAAACAATTCATCATGTCTAAATTTTTTTCAATCTCTTTCCTTATTCAAAACTTTTTAAAAAATTTATTCAAAAATTTTTCACTCTAAAATAGATTTTTCTCGGTACCATAAAAAAATAAGTAAGAGACTGGCATGGCAAAATACACAAGACAATTCTCAGTCGCGAATACAATTAGTAGTTTAAAAAACCGAAATAAAAACTCAAACAATTCACTTCAGTGTCCCAGAGTTGCTTATGAAAGTTTAGCAATTGCATTTATTTTGTTCAAGTAGGTTAGTGAATAGAGTATAAGGTGATTTCAGCTCGAAACAGTGTTATATAAATACACTTTCTCACACAGTCACGTAAGCATAGTTATATACGATATGTATATAAGGGTATACCTATAACAGTATATAGTACCGGGTACACTGTAACGATACACAGTAACGGTACACCGTAACTGCACACAGTAGCGGTATACAGTAACAGTATACTGAAACAGTATGCAATAACAGTATACAGAAATAGTATTCTGTAACAGTATACAGTAACAGTATGCAGTAACAGCATACAGTAACAGTACCTATGCAGTAAAAGTATACAGTAACAATATACAGTAAAAGTATACTCTAACTATAATAGTATAGAGTAAAAGTATACTGTAACTATAACGACATGCAGAAAACGTGTAGAGCAACGGTATAGAGGAACGATATGCAGTAACGGTATAAGTTACGGTATACAGTGACGGTTATAGAGTAACACTGTACAGCAACGGTGTACATTAACAGTATAAAAAAGTATACAGGAACAGTATATAAAATTATACAGAAACAGTATGCAGTACATAAGAGTATACATACGATACGTATATGCCGATACTGTTATCGGCCGAACTAATGACTATTGTGATGACCTAGAGCATTTTTATAATTCAAATCATGCCACACACCCTCGGGGTCATCGTCAGTGTTCTCCATTGGTTTAGACGCTGATACGAGCATTA
This sequence comes from Platycnemis pennipes, assembly GCA_933228895.1. Taxonomy (NCBI): domain Eukaryota; kingdom Metazoa; phylum Arthropoda; class Insecta; order Odonata; family Platycnemididae; genus Platycnemis; species Platycnemis pennipes. The sequence goes on along the minus strand of OW121853.1, from coordinate 117,556,882 downwards.
TTGGTCTTTTCCGCGTTGCGAGAAGCAGCTGTTATTCACCGTTATTTACCCTCACTCTCCGAAGAGTCGGTTACGAATGACACGGAAAAAAACACGGCGAGTAGGGGCGTAATCTGTCTCCCTCAGTTGCGGAGCTGTGTACCTAAAGCGAAAGGTGCACTTCATCGCATTGTCGGCAGTGACTTGGGAGTAACGGCAGAGGCTCCTCTGAGTTCCAATTTTCCCTGAGTGCCCGGAAGGAGTCGCGGAAGAAGTAAAGAAACGAGACGCAGAGCGGAGCCGATGACGTGTGAGGAGATGTACGCATATGCAAATTGCTGAGAGCACGCGACGGGACGCATTAATCAGGGTCGTTCCGGGTGGATATAATGGAAGAAGGGTGGCAATTGCGGAACATTCGTCCTCGACCGATAACCGTCCATTCATTGATCTTGGGGGACACGAGAGACTCCATTCAAGTTCCACTATCTCGCGTCACAGTACTTAAGAATTCAACACATTTTCTGTAATGAGGTCGTAGCCCAAGGTTGTCGTAGCCAACATATTGCTATCCTGTCATCACACTGTTGTTACTGCTGTTACTCTCAACTATTTAGTCCCCAATTATAATACTTACATCCATGGTACTACAGTTGTAACATGACTTACATCATGAGCGACCTGTAATCCATCTCGAGGGTGTGTGGCAGGGGGTGAAAAGTTATCTACCAAACGTGTACTACGTGTATCATCTACATCTCTTTTTAACAAACCTAATTGTAAGATTAGTTATGAGCATATCTCCACTAAATTCTCCTACCGACTAACCTCTTCATATTTGCAAGTCTTTTCTTTCACCATCTTCACTGCTTACCCCATATATTTCATACGAAGCCTTCATTTGAAAACGTACGAGTAAAAATAATTATAATGTTAATAAATTGAATTACAATTTAGTAGCATAAACGTGTTAGCTAAGTATATAATCATGAGGCAACCACATTATTAGTATATGTGACTGGTTTTTTTTTTAAATAGAGAGTTAGGAATTTTTTAACGCATCCGCTCAAATTATGTTTAAACAAAAATTCGTTCGAAATTGGTTGGTTATCACTGCCAATCATCAATGAAGTCAAGGAGAAGTGTTCTGGAGTGAACATCCACGGAGAAACAATCATCATGCTACGATTCGCTGATGATATAGCTCTCATAGCAGAGACAGAGAAAGAGCTGAATAAGATGCTAACAACCATGGAAAGGACAATGGCCAGACATCAGCTGAAGATCAATAAGAATAAAACTAAGATATTGGTGTGCAGCAAAAGAGAAGAGGCCAAAACCAACGTTAAACTAGGAAAACAGAAACTGGAAGAGGTGAAAGAGTTCTGTTACCTGGGAAGCAGAGTAACCAACGATGGACGAAGCAAGAAAGAAATAGTGAGTAGAATAGCCCAGGCAAAGAGGGCATTCTATCAAAAGAAGAATCTAGTAACAGCTGGAAATACAAGCTTGGAAGCAATGAAACAATTCATCAAAACGTAGATCTGGAGCATGTTCCTTTACGGCAGTGAGGCATGGACGATGACTGCAGCGGAGCAGAAAAGGGTGGAAGCATTCGAAATATGGTGCTACCGAAGAATGCTGAAGATAAAATGTATCGACCGAGTGGCAAATGAATAAGTCCTAAGAAGAGTGGGAGAAAATAGAAGTCTGCTGAAAACTATAAAAAAAAGACGGGACAACCTAATCGGCCATATCTTAAGACACGATGGCCTGCTGAAGACAATTGTCGAGGGAAAAGTGAACGGGAAGAATGGAAAAGGCAGGCCTCGTATGAGTTACATGGAGCAAGTTGTGAAGGATGTAAAAGAGAGGAGCTACGTCAACATGAAGAGGGTGGCCGGTAGAAGAATCGAGTGGAGGGCTGCGTCAAACCAATCCTAGGATTGTTGACCCTTGATAATGATGATGATGATGATCACTGCCAATGGCGGAAGCATTCGAAATATGGCGGTCCAGAAGGTAAAATGGATTGACCGAGAGATAAACGAAGAAGTACTAAGAAGAAAGGGAGAAGACATCTTATGAAAAACCCTTGGAAGAAGATAACTTAATTGGCCATATCTTGAGACCATATAGCATGATGAAGACAATCGTCGAGGGAAAAGTGAACGGGAATAACGGCAAAGGAAGGCCTCTTATGAGATATGTGGAGAAAGTAATGAAGGATGTGAATGAGAAGAAATACGTAAACATGAAGAAATTAGCTGTTAGAAGAATCGAGTGTTGAGTTGAGTCAAACTAATCTAAGAATTCCACAAAGAAACAAACAAACTATGTATATTTTCACTTAAAATCTATTAGGGACGATTAGTTTCAACGCATGGGCGTCATCGTTGAAACGCTGAAAGACGTTGAAACTAGTCGTACCTAATAAATTTGATGATGAATGATGATGATGATGACTTTTAGATCATATGCCTAAGTAAACAGAATATGTAGCACTCTCAAGTAGACTGTCAAATACCGACATCATATTAGCATTCAATCAATGTGTCGCAAAGTGTCGTGAACTTTAGAAGCATTTACAAAACTGCTTTTATGGAAGAAATCGTAATATGCATGCATGCAATGCATGATGCCTAAGCATTTCAAACTGTATTTGCAGATATCCAGTTATTCACGGTATTCATAGTTGAATAATAATATTACATAAACGAATAATAATGAAATTATATTTCTCTTCCCAATTCCTCTATTCACTATCTTATTTTTCCTATCTTCCTCCTTTTCTTCTCATATGTCTTTCCGAAGTAGTACTACAGCTGTCAATGGAGTGAACTTCGTCATTTGGAATTATTTTTTCTCCCAACGTTCTCAATATAACAATACATGTGTATTTATATTTACAAAGTGTCAGCAAAATCATTGCAAGGGTGGGTGGCCGGCATTGTTTAACTCCACACCAAGCATCCGTGATAACCGCGTAAATATAACATTGTTTGTAACTATGTAGCGATTTATCTATGGTAATTTCATTGAATTAACCTGGTAACATAGGAGGTTTCACACGCAACATTTACTTTGTGTTTTAATCGTTAAAAAGAGCGAGTGAATTGTATGAATTCACCCTAATCGTGAATGAAAACCACGCACGCATAATTTTTGTTGCTAGGTTACTGATTTCATTGTTAATTTAATTGAGTTATCGTGGAATATAAGGGCAGATTCACACGAAATATTGTTTATAATTTCAAACGACCATTCCTCTCATACCAAGCAAGTTTGATGGGCTAGAACTGACCAAAGCCCCGATGATATTCGGTTGCGTAAATCAATGTTGTTCTTTCTATGTGTTCAAGACACGACTGCAGAGTACAGTAAGCCTGCCGGCGGGAAATTCGGTTTGCCTGAGGTAAGGTAGGTACCCTACACAAGGGTTTATGTCTAACAAGGGGTGTGTCCGAGTTTCGGGTCTAGGATTTTGACGAAATTTGCCAGGCAGGTAGTCCTTGATGAGTTATTTACGAATCACCCCCCATATAGGGTTATATATCCAGAAACTTCGTCAAAAAACGAGTTTGAAATATTTGATTGCAAATATAAAGCTAATAATTACCCATGTTTAAACCGTGCAGTTTGGGTTATGGGTAAAGTGCTCGCTTCACAATGTTGATGTACAAAGTTCGAGACTCATCATTTCCAATCTTTTTTTCATCGCAATTTCGTCGTACGACTTTCCCTGGTTTTACATATTTTTAATCTGTTTACCCGAGATGCATTTTAACTATTTTCCGTACTAATTACGTAATTTGCTAAAATTAGGTAATTAGTACGTAAAATAGTTAATTACGTTATTTACCGAACTCACGTAATTAGTACGTGGCGGAATTACTTCCGCACGCCCTGTCGTTTTTTGTGTATGAAGTTAACGGAAGAGCATGAAGTGTGATCGTGATTTTTAATTTCCGTATCTTTGGCCACGCAGTCCCGACGCACGTACAACACTTGTTCTAAGTCGCCTGGTGCCGTGATTTTCCAGCGCTGTGCTTTTTTGGAAAAACTAATCGCAAGAGAAAAAAGCACTTGGGCTCTGTAATCATATAATTGTAAGTATCTATCGAAATGTTCGGGTGATCGGGCGAAATATTCGGGTGGGAGAGAGTTTCGAATCAGGGACGTCGCTTGGAAATTGATAAAAAACCAGCGGCAACAAATAATTTTGAAGAATTAATGTATTGCACCTTTACAGGAGCATGTTAGAATCACTTTATATTTGCAATCAAATATTTCAAACTCGTTTTTTGACGAAGTTTCTGGATATATAACCCTATATGGGGGGTGATTCGTAAATAACTCATCAAGGACTACCTGCCTGGCAAATTTCGTCAAAATCCTAGACCCGAAACTCGGACACTCCCCTTGTAAGTAATACCCTGCGAGCCACCGCGAGGGTGTGAGGCAAGTGGGTATGGTCATCAAAAGCGCACCACTTACATGCAACTATGTGATGTGGAACTACTAATTCATGGTCACAGGTCAGATATAAGGGTCAAGTGCAACTAGGCGGATACCAACTACATATTACGGGTGTGTCACAGGGTAGGGCAATAGGTCCACTTTTGTTCCTTCTGTATATAAATGATATCACATCTAATATAAATGATATCACATCTACGCAATACACTGCAAATATCCGCGAGGGTGGGTGGCAGGGGGTGAAGATCACCAAACATGCGCCATTATCTCAAAGTAGGGTCCCCATGTCGCGAAAAATAGCTGGTGAAACACCAACGCAAACTCAGCGTGTCTACAGTATTTGGAAGGCCAGGGATGTGCGTTACCTTAGGAAGGCTCGTTATTGACCCAAAAAATGGGGAGGATTTCCGAAAAGGGAGTGCCGATCAGAAAAGGGCGAGGAAATGAAGTTGGTAAACCCTGAGTCGCTCCCTTGTCTTGAGTGGGTTCGCACTTAATTAATCCGACGGCCAAACCGAAGCACTCCGGACTTGAGGACTCGCCGTGAGCGCCCGAAGAGGGAAACGGACACTTCGCTAATCACCCTCCTCCCCCTCCCTCGTTGCTAGGGACTGCTATTTTCGGATCGCCTTGGAAACTCGCGGGGGAACTGCGAAAGGGTGGCGTCATCTGGAGATCTGGAGAGGGGTTAAGAGGGTCAAATTAAGGGGCACACACACACACACACGCCTGCCCGCATTCTCTTGTTCCAACACAGTTTCCAACTGTAGCTGGGGGCCTTGAGTTCACATCTCTCCGGGGGTCGGGCGACAGAAGGAATGAAGGAGATGTAGAGTAAAAGGGAGTCGAAAACAATGCTGGTTCTGTAGGCAGAGAAAAGGAAGTAAGAGGGAATGTTTCTCGGGCTTGCTACCGATAAATAGGCTCCACTACTGCCAACGTTTCAAACAGCGACTCGCTCTTCATCTTCAGGGCTTCTGAGTGCCGGATGTTACATTATTGCCGTTATATATGTATATCTATCGCCAGGTTCAGGTGTCTCCTGATTGGTCTAGACGTCGGTCTAAATTTAACGGACCCGATTGTTGGCCTCCCTGACCAACCAGGAGACACCTGACCTGGGCGAAAGATATACATATATAACGGCAATAATGTAAAATCCGGCACTCAGGCGCCCTGAAGATGATGAGCGAGTCGCTCTTTGAAACGTTGGCAGCAATGGAGCCTATTAACCGGTGGCAAGCCCGAGAAACATTCCTTCATAGTATTCGCCGGGAAAAAACTAGATCTTATAAAAGGACGTAAGGGTAGAAAAACGCTTTGGTCAGTCATTGGATTCACTGTGACACTGAGTTCAGATCTGGAAAAAAATGATAATTTCACTCTGATTTCCCCCTGAAATTGATGCGTAGAGTATAAATAAACGGCATAAATAAACGGTTATTGACTACATCAACAAGTATTTTGTGTGTGGTTCTTTCAAACAACAAATTCGGGACCGACGGATTACCAATTCCCCCATTGTTAAAATATACAAAGTTGTACTACTCTTCTTATTTTTGTACTTAATTAATGTCAAATGAAGATGCATTTTTCCTCATTTTCATTCGATAGTAAAAGTTTCAAAGATGTTAAATGGTTGTGAGCCTGTCAGGTTGAAGGAGATGAACTTAAAACCGTCCAGCCAGAGTGTCAAGTGAGAAGTAGAGATTCGGTGGCATTGTGGCATGCTATCAAATTATTTATCGAAATTTAGTCGATTGTCTTATCGATTTGTTTTCCATTCATACCTTTCCCGTACGGACAATGAAAATAAATCGATATGCAAATTGTTAAGTCGATATTACGATGAAATAGAATTGTTGTCTAAATGACATTATTGGCATAATTACATTTCACAAGGTTGATTGTTTGTTCAATTGAATGCTGTTCTCCGGGAATTGTTAGCAATCGCATACTTGTTTACAATTTTAAACACCTCCTCCGTCTAAATATTTTTAGGACAGAAATGCTTCATAGCTGAGATACAACCAGAAAAACATTTTGCGTACGATTTGGACTATTGTTGTGACATTGTATGTACGGCAGGTCGGTAGTATCTTGTCCTTTAAGGCATATAAGAGTTCTACAATTGTCAATGAAGTCTCCAACTGGTAGAGTACCTGCCTGGAAATAATAGGGTCCGGGATCGAGTCCCGGACGAGGTTAATTTTTTGCTTGAGAAAATTCTGCTATTGTGAACTTCAGCGGTAAGGTATTCGCGGCTGGTTCTCTAAAAATGGTCATCTTTAATTTTTTGGATTCGGGCTTCGGACTGAACAATTAACGTATAAAAGTGAATAGAGCCTTGCTCAACAAAGACGGGAGCTTGCGATCCTTCCCCTCGAACCGAATCCTCAAGGTCGCGGTTCGTCGGACACGATCTTAAACGGCCTGAACACGCCCCCCTTACCGAACACCAAAAAAGTATAAGCCGTGGGATGGGGATGAGGGCATCGAGGGCCGAAGGGAGTGAAAGGGGTGGGAGAGAGAGGGCGAAGGGGGGAGGGGGTGGATGATGGGGGAAGGTCAAACACAAAACGAGCCAAATGAAGACAAATTGCACGGCTCAAACAAACAAAAAAAAACGGCGGGCAACTCCCTTTCTCCTCCCATTACATCAAGAGCCCCTACTCCCTACCAACATTACCGTTCGTCCTCCCCCCTCTTCCTCACCCTCCTTTCATCCCCACCCCTCCCATTTTGCAGCTGGGAACGGCTACGAATTCGACTTCGTCTGGCTTTGCCATCACTATTTCCTCACCCCTCATGCCATTCTCATATGCACTTCCAAACGCTGTTTAGTACCTTCATCGCCAGTATTTCAATCCTAGGATCTACATGTATGCCTACGCGATACCCAACAAGCCACCGCGAGGGTGTGTGGCAGGGGGTGAATATCACCAAACATGCACTACTGGCATGGAACTAGGGCACTAGGTGGAAACTTGCTACATACATCTACATCTATACGATACCCTGCAAGCCACCGCGAGGGTGTGTGGCAGGGGGTGTGGCAGGTACATAGTAGGGTTACATGCAGCTACATGGTTAGTATCTACATGGTAATGAAGGGACTGGTTGTTAATACACGCATCATACACTAAAGACTACTCTAAAAATATTACACCCACCTATCCATTTTCTATGCTGCCTATTGTGTTCTCTTATAGTACGGGGCAAGAATGTCTATATCGGTATTTGAATATATCGGTACGACAATCTAATTGGTGACTGCAGTACTCCATTAAGCCCTGTTCAGTGTTAATTCCCCCACGGCCTGATATGTTTTCTCTTTCACGTCCTTCTTTATTTGCCCTTTATGCTTGTGACGGCCTCGGTGGGTAAATCCTTGGCCTTACAATCTTGAGGTCGCGGGTACGATTCCCATCCAGGGAGAATTTTCACTTTCCGTGACATGGATGTCCGTGTGATTAATTGCAGTTAATTGTAAGAGAGAACTTTATAGCCCTAAATTCGCTGAATTAATAATGATATGTTTAATGTTCATGTGTTAATACATGCATCTACATCTACATCTACATAATACCCTGCAAGCCACCACAAGGGTGTGTGGCAGGGGGTGATTGCTCACTAAACATGCACTACATATCATGCATAAAAAAGGAATAGTATTAATATAGTAGTCAGAACTACACTATTTAAAAAAGATAGAAATTGCAAAGCAAACATGCAAAAACATTCTGTTAGTAGGGTTAGCTTTAAGTACTCATACCAACATGCAGCTACATCTACATCTACATCTAATGCATCATGCTCTACAGACTACTCTAAAGGCCGTTTTACACGGTCATTGATACTGCACAGGCTGTTGCAAGAACACTTGCGGAAGAAATATTGCGCCGTTTAAAGCGAACGCTTGCGAGCAAATTAGAACATGTTCTAATCTGATACATGCGTTCGCGCAAGTTTGAAGTTTATTTCTCTCACTAGACGGTGAAGATGTAGCGGCAACGAACTGCCAAGGGAATTCTAGCAATTAAATAGGTTGTTGACGATTGAGTTGGGTGTTTTTGTTTGTACTCAATTCCTTAGGTAGTGAATAAAGTGCCATAATGATGAGCTGGGCGATTAATCACGTGGAAGCTTAAATTTCGTGCGTAAAGGAAGAACCTGTTACCTTGGCCCACATCCGTTCGTTCGTGGTGCAAATTTTGGGCTAAGTATACGGGACTAGGGTCTCCACTATTATGTTTAGACTATGGCTTAAAACATATTTTATAGTGGTGGTAATTTATCGCATCTTTCACGTCCAATTAATTGCTACTTAACAGATCTTGACGTTATTACCGCTACTGACTGGTATATTGTCACTGACATAATGCACCGACGATTGCACCGTATAAAGCTGTCAAGCAAGCGTCCACGCAATTTTCTACGTCACGGACTTTCGCAGACGACTGCTCAAACGGAATCAACATCAACTTGCGCAGTTTCAATGGCCGTGTAAAACGGCCTTAACAATATTTCACCAGCCTATCCCTTAGCTATGCTGCCACAACAGTGCACTCAAGCAGGGACAGGCTTTACCAATGAAGAATATCTTCCACTGCATGAATCCGAACCCGGGCCCTCTCGGCAAAAGTCCTGTACTCTTAACCACTGCACCACCCCGGCCAAAATGCATTCTATAGGATGAATACCACATCACTGCACATCGATATCAACTGCCATTCGCGTAGAATGAAAAGTGTTTCCGAAAATATCATGATAGGGAGAAATATATGAGATTCCCCTCAACGGTTGCGATTTCACGTTGAATCCAACCAACCAGCCAACTGAGCGATATCTTCCGGCAGAGGACGAACATATTCCTAGCCCGTCCTTGCGCTTAGTTCGACCTAATCTCACCCAACCGCTATTCGAAGAAGAAGAACGATTCTCGAAATCGCTGACTGTCCGCCCGCGATATTATAATATATATCAAACATGCATGAGAATATCCTGACTCGGCGACGTCGGAAGCTGACCCGTGATCCCGATTTCTAGGAGGACATGATAGAACAAATGATGTGCTTTTCTCGGAAACAAAGGAAGCGCGAAAGGCGGAAGGGACATGCGGATAGCCGGAGAGTGGGGAGGTGCGAACTATGGGAATGGGGGAAGTAGGGAGAAAGGGAAGGGAGAAGGCATTTGGTTTGTTGTTGAAGACGAAGGGGTGCACAATGATTTTTAAGGGGCATCCATGCATGTGACTATGGTGATTTCCCAATTTTTGACCCCTATTCTATTTTCTTCATTATCTCTACATACTTCATTGCTAGCTTATTAAATTGTGCAAGTTTCGATTTTTCACAAACTGTTCATCATTTCATCCAATGTGCATGTAGTACATTTTTTAAATATTTATGACGACGATAGACAGAATTGGAAATTTATTGGCTTCGTAAAAAGAAACATTAAAAAAAACCTCCCGCAACGCAAATAAATTTGGAGCTAGGTGTAACCCAAGGAAATCGGTCTGAAAGTGGAGACACCTACAATACTGTTGACCCAGCTTACAATGGCCTTCAACATAATACACACACAAACATATACCTTTCACATAGCACCATGCAAACAGATAGATAACCTTATCCCAGTATATATCTATAGATGGCATTTAGAATAAATTTTAAATAATCCGTAGCAATAGTTTTTTGATAAAAGAATAACATAAATCAACTACATTAAGAATTGGAAATTAACCTTTATCTCTTACAACATTACTACTAACCTCCCAACTATGACTACAATAAAAATAATGAATTAACAAACGTAGAATTCATGAAATATCTTGGAATAAGACTCACACATGATCTTTCTTGGGTTAAACACATACTGAAATAACGGGTCCAGCAAATCCAGGACTTGAATTCATCAAAAGAGTACTGGGCAAATATGACGATCACGTAAAAGAAATTAGCTATTTTTCCCTGGTTAAACCTAAATTGGAATACCTAAACTGCGATTATATGGGATCTTTACGAAATAGGCTTAAATAATGAACTGGAGCGTGAGCAGCGAAGATCGGCAAGGTTTGTAAAGCGTTCGGTATGATAACGATATTAGCGTAACCAGTCTATTAAATGAATTAAAGTGGGAATCATAATCACATTGCACGTTGAAATTTAGACTCAATCCATAATTAAATTCTAGGACACCATTTTCAATGACGAAGTTAAAAATATTTTGCGAACTCCTACTTACTATGGTGCTTGGTGATTACAAAGTAGTCACCAGGCGCGAGCCCCGGGTACATAAAGTTTCCTCAATTGGAATACGCTGCTAGTAAAGCCTGTAAATGCCAGTAAAAATCCTTACGAAATGAGCTTAAAATATGAACTGGAGCGTATGCAACGAAGATCGGCAAGATTTGTATAGGGACGGTACAATAACAATATTAGCGTAACCAGTCCATTAAATGAATTAAAGGGGAAAAAAATTAAACCATCTATTTTTCGCAAAATTCATTTAAAATCTAAACCTGCCGGTTTCGACACCCTCGTTTCAATAGCAAGAGTACTTTCAAGGGATGAGGTTGTCGATATCGGTAGGGATTAATATTTCAATAAATTTTGTGAAAAACGCATCGTTTTAGGTTTTTATTTCAGTAGGTATGTCACTTTTTCACAAAGTATCGCCTGACTTGATTGAATTTAGAATTAAATGGGAATCACCGTAATCAAACTGTATATACGGTTAGTTCAAATATAGACTTAATCTCTAAAGTCTACACGGGTATATATGTTCATATATTACATGTATTACCATTTCCACCGTGTCATTGTATCCCTACGAAATCGGTCTAAATAACGAACTTGAACGTGTGCAGCGAAGATCGGCAAGATTTGTAAAGGGACGGTATGATAACCATATTAGCGTACCAGTCTATTAAATGAATTAAATTGGGAATCACTATCAGATCGCAGGTTGAAATTTAGACTTAATCTCTTAAATAAATTCCAAGACCATAGTTTCAGTGATGATGTTAAAAATATTTTGCGGACCCCAACTTACTATGGTAGGCCGGACCATAATCACAAAATTAGATAAATTGATTGCCGAACTGACAGATTCAAAATGTCCTTTTTTCCTCGTACAATTAGGGATATGAATAACGGTAAATATATCCAGTACGAATGTAGCAATGGTAGCTGCATGTTGGTATAAGGACTTAAAGCTAACCCAACTAACGGCATGTTTTTGCATGCATGCTTTGCTATTTTTTTTAATAGCGTAGTTTTGAACAGTACCGTTACAAGCACTAATCCTTTTTTATGCATGTTATGTAGTGCATGTTTGGCGAGAGTTCACCCCCTGCCACACACCTTTATGGTGGCTTGCTGGGTATTATGTAGATGTAGATAGATGTAGATATACTCTTCACATTTTTCCGTGATGCATCATTCCACAGTATTTGTTCAGTGGTCCGAGGGATAGAGGGGATGCCTCAAGTTTTTGAGCGTCACAGAAATTTCGAGGTCGGCGTGCACAGTACGTTGAAGGGGGCGGGGTTGGAGATAAGCGTGAGTCACTCACGCGGGGGCGGAAGAGGGTGGGGGAGGGGGCGAGGATGACCGCATTGATGCCATGTGCCGTGTGGATGGCCCCCGGGTGAAACCAGTCGCAAACTGTCTGTCGGTGGCAGGCGTCGCCATATACACCAAGGGGGCTCTTGAGCTGGCACCACGTTTCCAGGCAACAAACAACCGCCACACGCAAAGCGCTGGCCCGATTTGTTTACAATCTGACAATGAGTTCGACTTGCGCGGACTCATTACCATTTTTCTTCGATTCCGTGCAAAACTTCCGCTTCCCGAGCCGCTAGCAAAAAAGGATTTTTTTTCAAGATTTCGTCGAGGGTCACCCACCCTTCAAATAGTTACGTTTAAGCCGAGTTTACACGATGCATTTACCCGCGCAAGTACGTTGCTGGACAGATGCGTGGACGACTACAAATTGCTCGCACACATTCACCAAAATAGAACAGGGGCTATTTTCTGTGCACGCATTCACGCATTTGCGCAATTTTGAGTGTTTACACGGTGCAATTTTGACGGTGAATGTGTTCACGCATCTACCCGCGCGTGGAAATGCAACGTGTAAACTCGGTTTTAGACTTAAATAAATTTACTAATCTTTTTTCAGCATGATATGTAATGCATGTTTGGTGTGAATTCATCCCCTGCCACATACCTTTCTGGTGTCTTGCAGGGTATTACGTGAATGGAGATAAGCGTGTATAATCAGGGATGATAGAAGTTTTGCCAACCTTTAAGATTGCCTATCGACAGGGAGGGAGTGATCATTTGGATTTCGCTGGCAGTATATGGGATCCATACGAAATAGGCCTAAACAGGCTCGTAGCCAGAGGGGGGGAGGGGGGGGGGGGATTCTGGTGCTTCAGCCCCTCCCCCCTGAAATTTTTTCCAAATAATTCTGTTGTTCTGATTTTAGCAGTGAACTTTACCAGTGAGAAGAGATAAGTGTGGGCACTGTATAAGTAAATACTAGGGATGGGTCGGTTCCACTTTTTTTCGGATCCGGTTCCGGTTCGGTTCTTAACTTCGGTTCTCAGTTCCGATTCTCGGTTCCGGTTCTTAAATTACCACTTACTTTGCATTGCTCAATGGTAAGATAAGGTAATCAATAATCATTTTCAGAGACTGAATTAGAATAATTCGTGACTTTGAAGCATCTAAGTACACTATTTCACCAGGTTTTAATTGAAGCCTCCACTTTCGGAGTATGAGTAGGTTTCAAACTGGTTTTCGCGCCAATCATTTCGGTACCGATTATTTTTGGGCTCGGTTCCGGTTCCGATTCTAAGCTCAAGAACCGGTGGAACCGAGAACCGAAGAACCGAACCGACCCATCCCTAGTAAATACCAATTACTGAAAATTAAGGGAAGAGATTTGTAGCATGTTGGCACAGAATGGGCAAGGCTGATTTGTTTCAAGTTACGCAAGACTTAGCCCCCCTCCCCAAACCTCTGCCCCCAAAGCAAATTTCTGGCCACGAGCCTGGGCCTAAATAATGAACTCGAACGTGTGCAGCGAAGATCGGCGACATTTGTAAAGGGACGGTACGATAACTGTACTAGCTTAACCAGTCTATTAAATGAATTAAAATGGTAATCATTGTCAGATCGCAGGGGTGATTTATTTTGGTGACTTGGAATTTATTTATAAGACTTAATCTTATAAATAAATTCCAAGATAATATTTTCACTGATGACGTTAAAAATATTTTGCGAACCTCAATTTACTATGGTAGACTGGACCATGATTACAAAATTAGAGAAATTGATTGCCGAACTGACAGATTCAAACTGTCCTTTTTTTCCTCGCACAATTAGGGATGTGAATAGCAGTTAATATGTCAAATACGAGTGAATCAATTTATAGCATAGGTAGTTGCATGTTGGTATAAGGACTTGAAGGTAACCCAACTAACAGCATTATATTGCATGCTTGCTTTGCTATTTTTACCTTTTTTAAAAACAGAAGTTTAGACTACTAATCCTTTGTTATGCATGATATGTAGTGCATGTTTGGTCAAAATTCACCCCCTGCCACACATGCTTGTGGTGGATTTCAGGGTATTATGTAGATGTAGATGGAATGATGAAGAGTTTGAGAAAATATAATTGTGAACAAGATGAGAAACGAACAGTTAAAGCAATGTTCACTCGCGTTAGAATTTTATCTAGAAATGTAACCGGTAGAAGATCATTCCACAAGTTAAAAAAGAAATAAAAATTCCATGAATATATTTCTTTATTGCCTCCGTAAAAGAATTATCTCCAAATTTCCTAAAAAGTGTTGTTTTCTTATAACTTGCACTTCACTGCCAACGAATTTATTTGGATTAGCTGAGTGAGAATTATGAGAACTCAGTACGACAACCAGACGGGAACCGAAACAGATGACCAAACTACACTATAAATGGAAGTTTCATCATTCTCCATGAAACGGAGGCGTCCTGCTACTTTTATTATTTTTTAAATTTCCAGTTATAATGTGTCACGACATAACAGCGATTGTGTGTAAAGCAGGTGGCGCGAAGCCTTTAGCCGGGTAGGTTGTCGAATACGCCTCGGAGTCTACAAGCCAAGGAGGACTTCAAGGTCTTCTCTTCCGAAGACGTTACGGTAGTTGAGTCTTCCCGTCATGCATCCTGATTAATAAAAAACTCTCATTATCTCGACGCGAGGGTCTTAGGCGGCAGGCACATCTTGGACAGGTGACGAACGATCGCTAACAGGATTTTAGAAGCGCTCGACACAACCCTTTTGTCCTGAATAGAGGTCGTCCCTGGAAGTCATTCATGTGAGGACGCCGGCTTTTAAATCGTTAAGAAATTGGATGCAATTCCTAGTTCACAGAAAAAATAAATATTCCGTTTAGACTGGAAGACAAAGAGCGATGCTACTCTTCACTAGTTAGGCCCCACCTTGAATATGCAGCCAGGGTATGGGATCCGAAAGAATTAGGTTTGATCAGAGAGCTATACAGTATGCGGTGTAAAGCAGCTAGGTTTGTTAAAAGGTGTTACTATAGGTTTAGTAGTGTATCTGAATTAATGGAAGAATTAGGTTGGGAATCATAATCAGATTGCAGGTTAAAATATATATTAAATCTATGGCAGAAATTTAAAACAGATAGCTTTACTGAAGATGTTAGTTAATATTATAAACCCCAGCGTATTATGTTAGATTCGCCCAGATAAGATTAGAGAGATATTTTCGTACCAATAAATTCAAAATTAAATATTTTTCCTGTGCTTTAAGAGAATACAATAGGCAGTATAGCAAAGGGATAGGTAGGTGAAATATGGTTAGAGTACTCTGTATGCATGTATTAACAACCAATCCCTTTATTACTACTTAGATAATAACCATAAAAATTCATGAGACCCTATTATCTAGCATGTTTTCATGTAGTACCCCAGTTACATGTCAATAGTGCATCTTTGGTGATCTTCAAACCCTGCCACACACCCTCGAGGTAGCGTGCAGGGTATTGCGTAAATATGTAAATATGGATGTAGATTTATATTCCTTTGCAAAGTTGTATTACTGTAGCACACGAAAAAGCAATCGGGAGAAAAGCTTCCTCGGAGATATGAAGTCACAAGTATAAATCGAAACTTTTTAAACGTCGGCACCTCAGGCAGGCAGTTTTCATTTTTGAAAAAACTGAGATACCTAATTCTTATCAAACTTATTGGATTTGAAAAACAAATTTCCAGTAGTACGTCCCTATAACTTCAACTAGGAAAGCAGTGATGGGAGCCGACGGTGATCCGAGATTTGGCAAGACCACCAAGAATAGTGAAAGGAAATTGACCAGATAGGAAACGGCTGAAAAATTGTCATAAATTTGACAGGTTATTACAGCAATTTATAAGTACAGCAAGGTGTAATTCGTTTAGAAAAAGTGGCATAAAAATATGGAATTTTCAACGGGAGAAGTCAAAATTATGGTTCATTAGACATGGCGTTTATTGCCCTAAAACTTATCCACTTGAAAAAAATTCATGTATCAGATAGTTCTATCTATTAAATGACGCATATAAATTTAATACCTCCTTTCAAACGTGCACTTAAACTCCAATTGTATTGTTCCAATTGTGTCGTTCTATGGCTAAGCTGAACTATGTACTTCAACTGAGCTCAAGTAACCCTGAACATTCATTTGGGTCTTGAGTATTGTAAATACGTCACCTACTGTACGTGGCTACTCCCAATGTAATGAATTACTCCTTTAAAATGCAGTTTATCCTCACTTGGAGGGTTGTGTTTGAAACCGTCGGGATTTTCTCGAATAGGTAACCAGGGAGTCCCGCGATACAAACACGAATGGTTCGCAAATGTTGGTTTGTTAAACTGCTGATTACAACCTCATTCACTGTTCACACTTGTGTTTTCTCACATTTGGGGGCTCTATATTCGAGATAGACGGGAAAAACTCAAGTGAAACCAATTAATGATGTTGTAACGAGCGATTAAGACACAGTATATTTGCAAACCATTCGAGTTTGTACCACGTGGCTCCTTGGTTACCTATTCGAGGTAATCCTAACTGTTTCAAATACACCTTCCTTGGCTAAGAGTCATGACACAAACTGTAACAAGAAAGTCTTCCTTTTAATGGTACTTGAGGGTCTGCATCGACGCCAATGTGAGCCTCCAATTCTTCCGGGCAATTTACTTCTGGAATCACTTCCATCTTCAAACAGCTATAGTACAGCACGATCGCCTGCTCCGAATAGAACTTCTAAATCCACAATTCACTTTCTAAATCCACTCCAAATTTCTCGATAATCCACGTACAACACTTTCCCAGATTCAAGATTTACTCGCTTGCTTTTGAGGCCCGGGCCTTCAGCTTCGGAGTTCCCCTGAGATTGAGAAAAAATAAAAAGACGGGAAGACTTGGAAAGTTTCACCATCCTAAGAAAGTCGATACTAACTGAGATGGTATTTTACATTCTTACCCCTTCCCAACCGGGATGTACCGCATAGAAGGAAGAATTCCAGGAAGACAAATAAAACTTCTTCCAGTTCTGAGTAATAACAAAAAATATTATTCCTATCACTGTATCATGTGACACGTTCACATCAAGTTAGCCACGACTCATATCCCCAGTATATGTGGTTGATCTAGTTTTTCAGAAAATGTAAGATATGTTTCGTAACCAATACGTTAAATGTTAATAGTTGTTAACTGTAGTAACCAGTAGTTAAATGTAGTGTTGCAGAAGAATGATGAAGATTAAATGGATCGACCGAGTAAGTAACGAGGAAGTCCTGGGAAGAGTGGGTGAAAAGAGAAATTTTATGATTACCCTACACCTGGTGGGTAGAGCACTGAGCTACTGACCGGAGGGTCCCGAGCTCAAAACCCGGGCAAGAGCCTTTCTGGACACCCCCATTTAAAATGCTCGCGATTTGATTTTGTGCGTCAGAACTTCATAGGAAATCGCAGGTGGCCCAGGGAAAGTAACTGGCCCCCCTACCCTGAATGTGTGAATTTCACACGCCATTGGCTTAGTACGGGGTGAGCTCTGCTCTCACCTATCAAAACCAAACTTCGGGTTGAATCACTAAATGAGTGAGTGAAATTAATTCATCTAGGGAATGTAATTAATATTTCAACTTACTATGGTAAAATAGACCATAATCACAAGATTAGAGAAATTGGTTGTCGAACTGACAGATTCCAAATGTCCTTTTTTCCTCGTACAATTAGGGATATGAATAAAGGCAAATATATCCAATACGAGTGTAGCAATGGATAACATTGGTAGTTGCATGTTGGTATGAGCACTTAAAGCTAACCCAAATAACAGCATGTTTTTGCACATTTGCTTTGCTATTTTTATCTTTTTTTAAAAAGTGTAGTTTAGAACAGTATAAAAAAACTAATCCTTTTTCATGCATGATATGTAGTGCATGTTTGGTGAGAATTCACTCCCTGCCTCACACCTTTATGGTGGCTCGAAGGGTATTATGTAGATGTAAGAAGAAGACGGACATCTTAAACGGCCATATAATGAGAAATGGTAGAAAATGAATACAATTAACGAAAGACAAGTGGACGAGAAGAATGGCCTGGAATAAGATATATGGAACAAGTGATGAAGGATGCAAAATAGAAGAAACACATAAATATGAAGAGATTAGCTGATAAAAGAATTCAGTGGACAGCTACGTCAAACCAACCTCAGGATTGCGGACTGATGATGATGAAACGCTATATGTGATTCTATCAAAACTACCACCGAGACACAA
Source organism: Platycnemis pennipes (assembly GCA_933228895.1). NCBI lineage: Eukaryota > Metazoa > Arthropoda > Insecta > Odonata > Platycnemididae > Platycnemis > Platycnemis pennipes. The sequence goes on along the minus strand of OW121853.1, from coordinate 117,538,583 downwards.
TAACTGGTTCAGGTTGCTTTCGATACAGAAAACGGGCAAAACGCATTCGTGGAATGAAATTTGTCGCACAGTCTATATTTCGACGTCAACACCCACTTGATTAAAACTGGCACGTCTCATGATACACTAACTATAGTTACCCACCACGTTTAATTATAATCCCTAGTAGTAATGGCCGAGATTAACCAGCAGTTAGTAAAACTAGGCCTGAAAGTCAAGCCCTAGAATTATAATTCATGATTAGATAACTGAGGCATAACTGCGCTTCTAATGCTATTTGAATGCAAGGAAAATCCGTTAAAACTGTCGAAATTATGCAAAATAACGCAGATAACAATTTAAGTTTTACGGTCAAAGTTTCCGGAAAAAAATGGTGCCATCATGTCCAAGGTTGGGATATTAAACAAAAAACTCGCAGTCGTTAGTCTCTTTTTTTCCGCTCTAGATTCACGGAGGTGTCGCTATCTCCGTTTCTAAAATAACGAGCACTGGACGGCGGAAATGGCGTGGACTTACTTCCTCCTGCTCATTTTCCTCAGCTGGAGACAGAGATAAAAGAAGCAAGGTTTGGCACCTTTGACAGACTACGCAGATAATTCATTCAAGCGGTCGCAGTTTGGGCAAAAATAGAGTCAAAACGATAAGGAGAAGCGAAAAGACTCAATAGTAAAGCTATATTCCCGGATTTCCTTCCTTCTAATTAAGAAAAAATCAAGATAATTTTCAAAATTAATGGTACTGAACTAGATCTGAGCTGCTGACCAGTTCAAACGAAGCCTCACGATTCGATTTTCTGCGCGTCAGAACTTCGAAGGAAATCGCAGGTGGCCGAGGGAAAGGAACTGGCCCCCCTGCCCTGAATGTGAGAATTTCATACGCCAATGGCTTAGTACGGGGTCAGCTCTACCCTCACCTATCAAAAACCAACATACGGGTTGAACACAACAAAAATGAAATAGATCATAGTTGATTTTCGATATTTGGGATAAGTAGAGTTCTGTCATGATATTTAGGCACTTAGAAAGAGTGGAGTGAAGTCATGAGTCAGTACAAGGCTGTTTTAAATGAGAATAATTCTATTCTAAAAATCGTTAATTGATCTAAAGTACAATGAGAGCAAGTTAAAGGTTAGAGTCCGATTTAAATAATATTTACTAGGTGAGAATGGTTAAAAGGTATAGCATAAGTGTCTCATGAGTGCTTACAGAAGGCTAAGACCTGCTTTCCATTGCCGTAATTCTTTCAATATATTTCTTATGGTAATTTTATTTACTCCACATAAAAGAATCTCTCTAACAAGCAATGTCTGTAAGTCCTTCATAGTTATGCCTGAAAGTCCAGATAGCCCTATATAGTTAATTCCCTCCCGTATCTTCAACTGCAGAATTGAAAATACAGAACTATGATTAACCGTATAATGAGCCGGCGAATATATTTATAAAATCGACAGGGATACCATTTATCCATTTCTTTGTTGGAAGATTTTGAATCTGAGAACTAAACTGCGCACAAAACGCAGCAGTTTTTAGCCCATATAGTCATTTCATGGATTCCTCCAAAGAGATAAAATATTAATGGCCCAACCAATTGGTATACATTTTAGATATTTACCTAAATTTCGACGAAAAAAAAACTTGTCAACTTTTTATAGGACATAACTTCCCGGTCGAAATCACAGAATTGGAACTGATTTTCCGCAGTCGAAACCCATAGATTATACTTTTTAAATAGCCAAGCTTCGGAGTTGACAATGTGGCCCTTTCCTGGCAAACCTGAAAGGGAGCAGGCACGAAAATCGCTGAGCGAAGCCTTAAAAGTATCTAAAGCAGGTGCCAACAACTCGAAGTCAGTCATGGCCGACCGGAGGGGAAGGATTGACGAAGTGACCTTTCTAGCCAAAATTTTTTTTTCTTGATTTCGACCATTAAGATAGATTTGATATTATGCAGATTAATTTTATAGGGCGAGTTGTTAAGTTGGCCCATAGTCGCGTGAACTTCACGCCATGCTTCGCAGTGGCAGAGGACTCCACGAGCAGGATGCCCTGTGGCATCCTGCTCGTGGATCGATCGAATGACAAACGAAGAAGTCTTAAGAAGAGTGGGAGAGAAGAGATGTCTACTGAAAACATTAAAAAGAAGAAGGGACAACTTAATAGCCCACATCTTGAGACACGATGGCCTGATGAAGACAATCGTCGAGGGAAAAGTGAACGGGAAGAATGGAAAAGGCAGGCCTCGTATGAGGTATATGGAGCAAGTTGTGAAGGATGTAAAAGTGAGGAGCTACGTCACAATGAAAAGGTTGGCCGATAGAAGAATCGAGTGGAGGGCTGCGTCAAAGCAATCCTAGGATTGTTGACCTATGATGATGATGATAGTATACTCATTATAGTTTTCCAATCATCTATTTGCCTGCGACAGGTGTATGCTAAGGTAACAAAAAGGACATGTTTTCCATAATGCATCACATCACTTCCTTCGGTTCAGATGTGCCTAGAGCATTTCGGCGGTGATACATCCCCTGCCACACACCCCTCGAGGTGGCTCACAGAGTGCCACGTATACGTAGATGATCTCCGAGGCGGTGAGAGATGGAGAACGAAGAAGAAAGTAAGATTTGAGAAGGGTGCGGTCAGAAGGCGAGGATCCCCGAGACGATCAAGCCCTCTTTTCTACTCACCCCATCATCCTTCCATCTCTCGCGGCCATAAACAATGAGGGAGGGTCGGACGGTTGCCCGGGCGACGGCGGTCACCTCGTTCATTCCCCCGTCTCGCGAAAGGGTTCTCTGTGGCTGCAGCTGTCTCCACAGAGACCGCTGTTGACGATGATGCACACGTGACGCGGCGGTGCGTGATTCCAGATGCGAATTTTTTTTTCAATCCTCCAATCTTCCCCACCTCCTCTGTCGTTCCCAGGAGACGAAAGCGTGAGAGGAGAAACACGCGCTCTCCGCCAAGGAAACGACAGCATGTCTTTCTCCTGGACAACCCGCGATACATTTTTGATGCATTTAGGTCCAGGGGGATTTAACCCTCAAGCAATATATGCAAGTATTCCACTATTCTTTCGTCATGCTACTCTTCTGACAAGGGGAGTGTCCGAGTTTCGGGTCTAGGATTTTGAAGAAATTTGCCAGGCAGGTAGTCCTTGATTAATTATTTACGAATCACCCCCGTTCTCGGGTTATATAAACAATATCTTCCTCGAAAAACGAGTTTGACATATTTCATTGCCAAAATAAAACTTATAATAAGTCATGTTTAACCAGTGCAATTTGTGTTAGGAGTGAAGTATTCGCTTCACAGTGTCGACGTAGCTAGTTAGAGAATCTCTGTCTCCAATTTTTTTCATCGCAGTTTCGTTGTACGACTATCCCTGGTTTTTACATATTTTTAACCTTTTTACCCGGGATACATTTGAACTATTTTACGTACTAATTACCTAATTTACTAATATTACGTAATTAGTGCGTAATATTATACCGCGAAGGCGTGCATATAGTACAGCGTGAAAATGCAGTTTTCGAGGGAGTTATTGGATATATAACCCTATATGGGGGGGTGATTCGTAAACAATTAATCATGGACTACCTGCCTGGCAAATGTCGTCAAAATCCTAGACCCGAAACTCGGACACTCACATTGTGAGTCCTATCGCCCTTAATTCCGTAGCCATGGATACGGATGGCTTAGGGACCCTTGAACCAGGCATAATTTACGAATTAGTACGAGTAGCAACGAAGAGCAACGAGATATGTAAAAGGGTGTTACGACAGGGAAAGTAGTGTCTGGTATGTTAGCCGAATTGGGATGGGAATCGCTGTCACAACGTAGGCTGAATTATAGACTTAATCTTCTGGGAAAATTTAAGGAGGGACATTTCATTAATGACGTTAATATTATATTGCTGGCTCCGACTTATTATGGTACGCTCGATAATTCTAATAAAATTAAGGAGATAGATTGCAAGACGGACATGTTTAAAATGTCATTTTTTCCACGTACGATTCGAGATCAGAACAACGTCAGACAAGGGGTATATCGTTAATAATTATAGAGGTAATATTCAGAGTAGGTCGAGAGTACTTTTTATTTTTTTGCATGTTCAAATCAATGTGTGACTCGCATGCATTGCTTTTTTTGCATGCATGAGTCTCTATTAAATTGGTGTCGGATCTCAAGTCATGCATGGTATTCGTGGGTGTGTCCGGCATGATTGGGATTTGGAAGGTTTTTCTTTTTTTTCCCAAATTACTTTTAAAGGTGAGGTGTTTGTTTTGTGTTGTTCATTCTTGTTTGTTGTGTCATTGTTCCTGGTGTGGCTGCACCCCCTGCCACACACCCTCGAGGTGGCTTGCAGGGTATGTCGTAGATATAGATATATAGATATTTCATCTACACACCCCTCAAACACGGAGATAGGTATTACATATTTGGTATGAAATCACCCCCCGCCACACACCTTTATGATGGCTTGTAGGGTACTATGTAGATGTAGGCCAGTGTCGTCGCCGGGTTTTTATCCACCTTTCCTCAGTTCCATTTGAAATTTACTAATTCATACCAGATTGCTCAGATTACTTCAACTGTTTCAATAATCCAGGAACGACTACTTGTGATGGTTTTTCATTTTTATATCCTCGTTCCAATTATCTGCGACTTCAACAGAAGCGCTCAACATTCACTCTTCCGTCTTACTGAACTAGTCTTAATGCCCGGAAAAGATGTTGCATTGGTAATGAGGGGTTTTAGGTTTCAATGTCGTGGCGAGCCGAAAAATAAATGACTAGTCATAGCCATTGTTACGTCCGGTGGAAGAGTGCTCGGTTTCCATGACAGCGATTCCCGCGACAACGATCCATCGATGTCTAACTCCATCATCTTTCTTATTCACATGACCCAACGCTTGCTTCGGAACCCTTCAGCTTAAGGCATCGTCGACGTAAGTCAAGAGGCGTCGGAGGTCCTCGGATAGTAGTGTTTGTTTCGTTTGCCTAATATTATATATTATAATAGCTTCAATTCACTCCTGGCTTATTGATAATGCCTTGAAATATCCTTGAGAAATTCTTCGGGATATAGACGTACAAAAAGTTCTTAGCAGGGCAGGAATATTTCATCAAAACCTACGTATTGGATAATGGATACGGATTGGATTGGAGCAATGGATAACATTGGTAGCTGCATGTTGGTATAAGGACTTATAACTAACCCAACTAACGGCATGTTTTTGCATGCATGTTTTGCTATTTTTATCTTTTTTTAAATAGCGTAGTTTTGAACAGTACCTATAAAAGTACTGATCCTTTTTTTTATGCATGATATGTAGTGCATGTTTGGTGAGAGTTCACCCCCTGCCACACACCTTTATGGTGGCTTGCAGGGTATTATGTATATGTAGATGTGATGTAGATGTATTATTCCTTTGTAATGTTTCTATTACCTTTTAGTGAACAGAATTTATTGTACCTGAACAAAGTTTACGATAAACCTACAAAATAAAACTTGCTGAGTTGCCGTATTGCAAAGCTGCCGTACTTGGAAAAGAATTTAGAAACTGAAAGCTGAAAATGTCAAAGAGAAAAAGAATTTATTCAATGGTGTTTTGCCTGAAAATTCCAGGGTAATATATTGTCATAAATAAGTTTTATGATGTTATCAACTTAACTGGAACGGTTATATAGCAACACTTTTGTTTTTTTTTGGCCTAATAGGTTAATTCTTGCGAGTGGTACGACTTAAATGATTGAAACACGAGTTCATTTGGAATATCGACTTTATTTTATGTGATCAATATTTCGCGTAGCATATACATATAGACTGTCAGAACCGATTCAATCAAATACAAATACTTGATTATAGCTTAAAAGTTGGACACTGCCACTTTAAAAATAATATTTTTCGATTCCTCCACCAATCAACTGACATTTCCTCTACTCGAAAAATGCTTCCAATCGATTCTAAACGTTTACAGGGCAATCTAAGCGAGATCAGAGAAATGCGTGACAGGAACTCAAACATTTTCCCTTTCAATCAAAATATTCCACGGCGGGGCAAATAAAGGAAAGAGAGTATTTAATAGCCGTGCCTCCCAAGCAAAACAATCATGCGATTGATTGCTTTTGAAAAACTTGTGGTACCACCACATTCAAGAGATCACTGCAAGTTTCAACACTCATGAATCATATTCAATTTCCACCAAGTTCTTTGCAGTAATTAAAATTGATGTAAACGCCTGAATCAGTTGATTATTTTTTACTCAATATTTGGGATTTAGATTTCACAAGTCCATTCTGAAGGAAGGGTGATTTGGGCCAAAAAATAATAAAAAAAAGAAATTTATAGACAAAAATCGGAAACTCGGAAAGCCGAAGAGTTACCACCGGTGATTATGTAGTGTGAAGAGTGAGAAGTACCTACGAGATGTCGAAGAAAGCAGTAATTCAAGAAAAAGCACCTTTAAGAATCGATATGATCTTACAAAAGAAAGCTACAACCAACACCCTAGTATCTATCTCTATAATATGGTTTCTTATCATCAATTTGGCGTACGTCGCCGACCTCATATTGCTAGGGAGGAATGCTTCAGGGCAAAGAATAGCTTGAAAATCGAAATTTAAAAAAGTGAGGTCCGTTCAGAAAACACTGACAGGATAGCGAGTTATAAGGGACATTTAAATGGGTGAACTCACCAAATGATAACATTGGAGCTCTTCACTGCATGTGAGTTGTGCATGTTTGGTGATCTTCACCCCCTGCCAGACACCCCCCTTGCGGTGGCTCGCAGGGTATTACGTAATTGTAGGCGTAAAATAGAATGAAAATTACGTGGATGGAGATGTAAATGTTTCGCGGGGTATTACGTGGATATGGATATAGAGTGGAATGCTTTCGTTTATCCTCACTTGGAGGGTTATGTTTTAAACCTTCAGGATTGTCTCGAATAGGTAACCAAGGAGTCACGTGGTGCAAACACCAATGGTTTGCAAATTTAGTGCGTGTGAATCACGCGTTACAATATCAGTAATTGTTTTCACTTGATTTTTTCTCATCTGTCGCGACAATAGGGTCCGCAGATGAGATAAAACACAAGTTTAAACAATGAATGAGGTTGTAATCAGCGGTTTTAACTCACCAAATTTGCGGACCATTCGTGGTTATACCAGGTGACTCCTTGGTTACCCATTCGAGATAATTCCGACGGTTTCAAACACAATACCCCTGGATGTACCGACCTGGCTATCGCAGTCAAATCCTAATATAAGGTTAGATACACACGAAGAAATTAACGGAAAATAACAAAATTCTGCTGCATGGAAAGGCGGAAGAAATGTAATACGCATGATATGTTTGAGAAGACAGGCCTTTATAGCATCATGTCAATCTTATACATAGAGGCAACTGATAACGAACATAAAATCAATAGAAAGGAGGAATTCGACTGATCGCAGTTTCTAAAATAAGCAACTCGTTCCGTACCGTTGGTTTTACGACGGACAGACAGAAAGGCGCCAAGTATAAGACGCCATCAAAGAGGAGGACTCATAAAAAGCCCGATTCCGGAACGCAATGTGACATTTTCAGGATGAATTTCACAGACCACTCTCAAGGGCAGGATGGGAAGGACACTTATATTTGCTCCCTGAGGAATTTTAAGAATGTTTTCGGCAATTTAAGAGTACTCGAAACAAAGTGTTGACAGTGGACTGACTTAAAACCACATTCATTATAATTAAATTCAAGGATTCATAATCTTCGAATTGCATCACATGTAATGCCCGTAGTGAGTTTAAATTTACCGCATGAAATGTACCGTATACCATGAATACCGTATGAATTAACTTCTCGAATATTTTATGGAAGCATCAATCTGCATCTACATCTACCCGATACCCTGCAAGGCACCGCGAGGGTGTGTGGCAGAGGGGTGAAGATCACCAAGCATGCACTATTGACATGCAAACTAGCAACTATATTGTCTCATGCAACTTGATTGTTAGTATCTATAGTATTTAAGGGGTAAGACATGCATCATGCACTACAGAATACTCTAAAATATTTCCCCTACCTATCCCTTTGCTATGTTGCCTATTCTGTTCTCTTATAGTACGGGGGAAAAATGCCATTTTGAATCTATCAGTACGACAATCTATCTCTCTGATCTTATTTATCTGGTAGAATCTAGCATAATACGCTGGTGTTTTTACTATGTGTCTAACATTGTGCCTAACATCAATATTGTGCTTAGCACTACCACAGAAATACTTTGTGAATTTCCACAATATTTTTAATACACCGACCCATGTTTCAGCAAGAAATTGCCATTATCGAGGTAGGTTCTTGACCTTGATAATGGAAACGTCTTGCTGAAACCTGGGTCGGTGGAAAAAAAACTTACTGTGGAAATTTACAGATTATCTCTGCGATAATGCTAAGTGTCAAAGATTCACACAAATAATCGGCTGATACGTTAAAATCTGATCAAAATTATGGTCTACGGTTTATGCACCACCCGATTCACCTAAGCTACGCACAGTTTGAGATAAATATTAATTAAAATTACCGGTAATAATGCAACGGGAAGGTTCAAACGGCAAAGGCAGCATTAGTCAAAAGCGTTATATCCTCTGGATATGGACTGAACCCAACCAATTCTCGTTTCATTAACGGAGTTGCGGAGTGATTATTGGGAAACAATTTAAGTCGGCTGCCGCAGCTAGGTCGATAGCTCGCCGATTTGAAATCTCTTAGGTGGCAGTTCTAATCACGCCTGGGAAATTGATGTCTGGTTTGTCTTTAGCATTTAGTTCAAATTAACTGGTTCGATAGAATCGGAGGACCTAAAATTATAATTCTAATACTTTTACAACATTTAAATGACTGTAAAAAACGTCTTAAATTAATAATCTTAAAAAAAAAATCATCTTCATTTCAATGTGAAGAAAAGTAAAATCCTAGTGTGCGGAAGAGAGAAGCTTAGGGTAGATATAAAAATTTGAGGATTGACATTAGAATAAGTTGAGAATTTCATCTAGCTCGGCCGTACTAAAAAGCTGCGTTTACACTATGTAGCAAAACCTGATATATAGAAAATTTGTGTAACATATAGCAAGTTTATATAACATTTGCTAAAATTAGAAAAAGTCACTTCTGAAAAGTGCTATATGTAGCAGATTCTGCTATATATAGCAAAAATTGTGCTATCCATTGGGATTCGGTAAAGATCTAAAGAAATCCGTGCTATATCTAACTTCGCTATATGTAGCAAAAGTTACATAACAATGTTATATAGCAAAAGTTGTTTAGTAGGTTTTGCTACATAGTTTAAACACGGCTTAACTTGGGATGAAAGAAGATCGACCGACATCACACTATAAGGAGGCGTTCATGAAGAAGAGACAACTACCGTGCTCAAAGAACCAACGGCTGCAAGCAAGGAAGCACTTCATCAAAACATTAGTATGGAGCGTGGCTTTCTATGAATCAGACTCGTGGTACCTCGGGAAAGCAGACCCGCGAAGAACTGAAGCTTTCGAAACATGCTGCTGGAGGAGAATGCTGAAGATTAAATGGACATATAAAGTGAGGAACGAAGAGGTGTACAGAAGAGCGGATGAAGAAAGGACAATATGAAAAACCCTGGAACAAAGAATAACCAGATGGATTGGACATACCTTGAGGTACAATGATTTAGTAAGAAATATAATAGAAGGGAAAATTGAAGGGAAGCTCCCGCCAGGAAGACCAAGGTACAAATATATAGGGCTAAATAATGAACTTGAACGCGTGCAGCGAAGATCGGCATGATTTGTAAAGGGACGGTACGATAATCATATTAGCGTAACCAGTCTATTAAATGAATTAAAATGGAAATCACTGTCAGATCGCAGGTTGAAATTTAGACTTAATCTCTTCAATAAATTCCAAGAAAATATTTTCAGTGATGATGTTAAAAATATATTGCGAACCCCAACTTACTATGGCAGACTGGACCATAATCATAAAATTAGAGAAATCGATTGCCGAACTGTTAGATTCAAAATGTCCTTTTTTCCTCCTACAATTAGGGATATGAATAACAGTAAATATGTCCAATCGGAGAGTAGCAATGGATAGCATTGGTAGCTGCATGTTAGTACGAGTACTTAAAGCTAACCCTACTAACAGAATGTTTTTGCATGTTTGCTTTGCAATTTCTATCTTTTTTAAATGGCGAAGTTCTGACGGTTCTGACTAGCATATTAATACAATTCCTTTTTTATGCATGATATGTAGTGCATGTTTGGTGAGAAATCACCCCCTGCCACACACCTTTTTGGTGGCCTGCAGGGTATTATGTAGATGTAGATACAGGGAAAATAAAGAAGGACATGAAAGAGAAAACCTATCAGGGTGTGACACTGAATTAACACTGAATAGGGGAGGATAGAGGCCTGCAATAAAACAATACTAGGATGGGAATACTGATGATCAAAATCCTCTGCTAATATTTCGTTGATTAATACAAACGTAGAAGTAAGGAAACAATTCATCAGAACGTACATGTGGAAAATGTTTCTTTACGGCACTGAGGCATGGACGATGCCATCAGCGGAGAAGAAAAGGGTGGAAGCATTCGAAATGTGGTGCTACAGAAGAACTATGAAGATTAAATGGATTAACCAAGTAAGTAACGAGGAAGTCCTAAGAAGAGTGGGGGATAGAGAAGTCTGCTGAAAACTCCAAGAAGAAGACGGGACAAATTAATGGGCCATATCTTAAGACACGATAGCCTGATGAAGAGATCCGTCGCAAGAAAACGGGAAGAATGGAAAAGGCATGCCTCGTATGAGATATATGGAAAAAGTTGTGAATGATGTAAAAGAGAGGAATTAGGTTAATATGAAGAGGTTGGCGGATAGAAGAATCGAGATGAGGGTTGCGTTAAACCAATCTATATCTACATAGTAACCACCAAGTCACCATAAAGTTGTGTGGCAGGGGGTGAATTCTCATCAAACATGCACTACATATCATGCATAAAAAAGGATTAGTATTTATATACTGTTCTAAACTTCACTATTTAAAAAAAGATAAAAATAGCTAAGCAAAAATGCAAAAACATGCTGTTAGTTGCGTTAGCTTCAAGTCCTTATACCAACATGCAGCTACCAATGCTATCCATTGCTACACTCGTACTGGATATATTTACCGTTATTCATATCCCTAACTGTACGAGGAAAACAGGACATTTTGAATCTGTCAGTTCGACAATCAATTTCATTCAAATTCAATCACCATTTTGTGATTATGGTCCAGTTTAACATAGTAAGTTGGGGTTCACAATATATTTTTAACATAATTACTGAAAATATGGTCTTGGAATTTGTTTAAGAGATTATGTCTAAATTTCAACCTTCGATCTGACGATGATTCCGAATTTAATTCATTTAATAGACTGGTTACGCTAATAAGGGTATCGTACCTTCCCTTTACAAATCTTGCCGATCTTCGCTGCACACGTTCAAGTTCATTGTTTAGACCGATTTCGTATGGATCCCATACACTGGCAGCATATTCCAAATGAGGTCTAACAAGGGAAACGATTGTTGACCGATGATGATGATACCTTTAAAGAGCAACTCGTGGAAGATTTGTGCGGCTCTCCAGTATATTAGAAAGAGGATACCTTCTCATGAGGACATTAATCCACTCCAATGGAGTGATTCCCTTCGTCACAAGCGACAGGGGATGCACGCAGCGGGAGGTGGATTATTACGACAGCAGAAAAAGCTTGAAACTCGCGGAGCGCGGCATTTAGCGACAGAACACCATCTCATCTGTGATGATGGTATGGTGTGTGAGCGATATTCCAGCCTCGATAGAAGATGAGCGATAAAGTTAATAGTCGTTAACGCAAAAAAAGTTTGCTTTGATCATCCCCGCCCTCGGCCACAGGCATGACCTTAGATAAAGGTCGAGGCCAGGTAGAAGTAAATTAGCAGAACAGACTCTTATAATGAGGGCTCCATTAGGGCCAGGGTGTTGGCCAACTTTTCTTCACATCCTGAGACGCTGTCTTCAACACGAAGTATTTACTACAATTTCAAGCATAACTTGGTAGATCAACATTACTAAGTCTTTAGTATCGCACTACTAAATACTCGAGAATGAGTATAAATGGGAACTTAGTGTAGGGAATTGAAAAATTCGTCCGTGGAATCTCATTAAGTATTCTTATTTCTCTTTGCAATTCTAACTTTGATGGTGCTTTATACCAAAACAATTTACTTTTCTATAACGTTTTGGCAGAAAAGTTTTATTATATTTTTATAGACAGGATTTCCATTATATTATATCCATTCCATTACTATATTCTATACTACATTATATATTATATACTACTACATTATATATTATCCAGGATTCCATTACTATATTATCCATTTCATTATATTTTTGTAGACAGGTTTTACATTTCTGAAAAGGTAAAACATCTTTCTTACCCAGTATGAATATTACGAAATGCCATGAGAGAAGACAAATTTATTTGAGGCATCCAAATGTATTGAAACCGATTATGTGGTTACTGACAGAATTGCGTATGGTACGGTAAGTCGTAGTTGACATGGCAAATTATACCCTTGCAGAGGCTTTCAGAAGTCTGTGAAGATAAATAGATATTAATTAAAATTAAGTTAACATATTTTTGTGACAGAGAAACATACAAGATAGCATGAACTTAGGGAGGAGAGATACGAGAAAAATCAGCAAAAATTCGTTCTCTCTTCTCCAAAACAAGTTTCACTTTCCAGAAATCGTGTTGGGGATGTAGGGGACTATCCAAGAAAAGAGCCCAAGTATGTACATCATCTTGATTTGGCTATAGGATCTAATGCAGAAACCGAACTAAACCAGTGCTTCCTAACCTATTACTTTGGCGGCACCCTTCACTCTGAGGTTACAATCTAAGGATACCATTCTTTTTATTTTTTTTCATTTATTCAATTGGTATTCCCTCTTCTATACCAAGGATAATCGGCGCTGTACTGTAATTAGTCTTTAGGTTAAGAAATACTTCCATTACTACCGGGGATGGGGATGGCGTAATGTCTATAATGCTGGCCTCCCATCTCGAGGGCCCGGGTTCGATTCCCGGTAGGGACAGATTTTTAGGAGCCGTGGTCCCCTTGGCACCTTTTTTTAAGAGCAGGCTAATGCCGACGCAGGGTTTTTCTCTATCCTACCTCAATTACCTGAGATGTTCCTACCATTACCCAACTACCCACCTATCCTAAATGCGCAAACGACCTAAGCAGTTGGAAGTCTCCCCTGAATAACTTTCTCCATTGCTGGGAACAGTCCTTTGCGAAAGTAACCAATTCAGAATTTGTTCCTTCTAAATACGGATATCCCTCGTCAACCGCGGGGGCTACGGTTCTTGAAAAACACGAAGTACACGGGATATCAGGGGTAAGGTGTTATGTTCCGCTAAAACATCAGTTAAGATGTACGTATTTTTTTTCTCAAATAACATTCATTTTAGGGATGGGTCGGTTCGGTTCTTCGGTTCCACCGGTTCTTGAGCTTAGAACCGGAACCGAGGTCAAAAATAATCGGTACCGAAATAATTGGCGCGAAAACCAGTTTGAAACCTGCTCACACTCTGAAAGTGGAGGCTTCACATTAAAACCTGGTGAAAAAGTATACTTAGATGCTTCAAAGTTGCCGCGAATTATTCTAATTCAGTCGTTAAAAAGACAATTTGATTTATTTTATTACATCCAATTCTAGTAAGTGATAAAATACCGCCGTAATAAGGATATTCTGAATGACAGGTTTATGTTACGTCCATCTCCTTTGGAGGTGTGAGTTCCTATATCACTTTGGTTAATTATATCATAATATAGTATATTTAACACAAAAATATAATGAAGTAGGTATTCTTTTCAAGCAGTTTGTCTCTGAGAATGATTATTGATTATTTTATTTTACCACTAAGCAATGCAAAGTACCTAAGTAGTAAATTAGGAACCAGTACCGAGAATCGGAACCGAGAACCGAAGTTAAGAACCGAATCTGAACCGAAAAAAAGTGGAACCGACCCATCCCCAATTCATTTATATAAATGGAGAAGTATACCCTTCCCACTTAGGTGATGATCTTGGGTTGTTTTACCTGATATCCACGCAGAAAAACAAAACAGCACAGACGCCACCTGCGTTAAATTTTGGTACTAAATGCACTCGATTGGTTGGAAATTCTCCTGAGAGGAATGGCTTACACAGATGGAAGGTTCGATGGCTTATTGGTGATACTAATCGGCAAATGGGAGATCCGGGTTTGATTCCAGGTCAAGTCACAGGTTTTTTATAGGTAAATTTCATTCTTTGATGTATATATTTTGGCACTCGTGCACGTATATGTGTACAAAATCTTTAGTGAAATTTGTGAGCATAAGAAAAAAGGCATTAGATTGGTCAGAACCGCGCATATGCAAGGGAAATAAAGCGGTTGAGAAAAGAAGTGCCCGAACCGTTGGCCGCGGATAACCAAGGGCCGCGGTATGAAACAACCGCGGTTGACGAGGGATACCTTTATTTTTCCTTTTCTCGAAATAATGTATATTAATAATTAATAATCCCCAAATAAGGATACAAGCAACAAGAACGATTCAAGCACACCCCCTGAAAGGGGGTGTGCTTGAAATCGAAGGTTCTCCTGAGAGGGGGTGTGCTTGAATCGTTCGAGATTGATTCCGGTATGAAATAATCCCGAACACAACGTAAAAACATACGAGTGTGTCCTTAGTTACGTACCAGAATATATCTCGAACGATTCAAGCACACCCCGGTAGGGCTATCGCTTTTTTCCCGACACCCTGAAGTGCCAAGGCACACAATTCGGGAACCACTGTCCTAACCATTGGGCTGTCATGTCTTCCATCTAAGACTGCTAATATTCAACAGTTTGATGCGAGGAGAATCCTTGATCGGCAAGTGTGCCTGTGTTTGTCCCTCCTGCTTCTGAAATGAGCGATGGGATTCGATCACGAGGAAAAAAGAACAGTTCAGAGATCGACCGTGATGAAATGAAAACTCGGGAGGGAGGGAGGGAGGTCACCATCTGTGCACGTTTATCCCCTTAGCACGGCATCGCATCTGCTCGAAGCATCTTGTCCCCCTTGTCCGTGTCGCTTCGAAGAGGGCGGTGGTGGCTTAAGAGAAGAAGATTATCAAATAAATAAAACAGAAAAGAGATATCGCAAGCGGCCAACGCTTCGTGGTGGGCTCTTAATCTCGGGAGACAACGGGTCCCTTGAAGCCTTTGGATGCCATGAGCGAATCGAACCACGACACCTGTCTTTGCAAGCTGCATGGGAATGATTTAATCACGGAGCATGCTCAGAGCATCGTACTGTAACCGTTATAACTCTGGATAAGCCAAACGAGTCAACAAAAGCATAACTTGGACCGCGTACTATGGTAAAAGCAGCAAGGGCGACTGTCGCAGATATCAAACACAGTTAACATTGTTTCACCATCTTCGCTGACACACAAAGAGAGACAGAGTCTCAAGGTCGATAAATATCGATCGTTATCCTCTTAAGGCGCGTTTACACGTAGCAGTTGAGTGCTATGACAGTCAACTGCTAACAACTGTTAAGCCCTTCTCGCATGTGTAAATAGCAACTGCGATGTGAGTTCACGTCGATACTGGACACATGTCGAACACTATCGATCCTAGTTCTAGCTATTAGCAAAGTTGAAGCCAGCCTACTTTCCAGCGGAAATGTATCAAACACAATCGCAACAATCGCCAGCAATGCACGACGGAATTTGGATATAATAACAAGGATATCCCTCCCCAAAAGGGGAGATTATACTCTTTTAAGCATGGGAACAAAAGATAATCGTCGATGAAATTTATTGCTTAATAAATTTAATGAAAATTTAAGCGAAATTCACTATTGAAATGAAACTTTTTATTTGTTGTGGCAACTCCTAAATAGCGGCTTTAAGCTGCATAGGAGTTGGTGCAGACGCATCATAGCAGTAGCGATATAGATATATCGCGCATCTCGCGACTGTCATAGCAGTACACTGCTACGTGTAAACGCTGCTTTAGAGATAGGTCTCCGCAACAACAATAGCAATTTCCATCTATGTGATCAACTTTCCTGTTCTCTCCATAAGAGTTACAGTGGCAATTCAATGGGGTCGCTTAACATATTTTATTGATTGCCAAATCTGATAGTGTTTGCAAAATAAAAAGACCCGTATTTTTTAGTTTTCCGATCCGTCAAGTCGTACTCGAGTTATAAGCGGCGAAAAACTGATGTTTTTAACCCTTTCGGAAAAGTGGGCGTGCGAAGGACTCATACGTCATCCACTTCGTCCAATCACAACTGAGACTGCGGAGGTCCGTCGCCCATTCACAATGGGGGACACACAGTTGATCCAGCCAATGGAAGTGGTTGTTAGACTCCATGAAAGATATTTCGAAAGTCATTGCATATTCGACTACATCGTAAATTCCGAAAATGTAAATAAAATTCAGAACAATTTTAGTCTCGCCAAGAGACGTGTATGAAAATATTTTGTTGTTCAGTTGTTTTGGATTATTTACAGGATGCGGCAGGATCTGTGCAGGCCGACCTCTCCTCTTCACCTCCACTCCCCCTCCCTTTCTCTTACAACAGTCAAGGAGGGGAGGTGGATGACGTAGATATCCTTAACGCAACTCGTTCGGTGGGCGTCACCTTTTGCTTATTTTAAAATTATAATTTACCATAAGTAACGTGCATAATAGCTCACCAGATCTAATGACCATGGCTCGTGAACAATATTATCAAGAAGAGGGGATAAACTTCCGAAAAATTTGTCACTGCAAGTATTGATTCAAATGCAAAGTAAAGAAGATGCCGACAATAGCTATTGAACATACGGATGGCTGATTTATTTTCGAACACACTCCTAATTTCTCAGTAAGCTATATTCATTCCGAGAAACGGAGGGGAAAATATCGATGAACATTTTAAATACAGGAAAACTGTGTTAAACGTGTTATCAAAATTGTCAGCGAATTAATTAAAATAATACGACCTGGAATGGTGACCTTCAAGCTAAACCTGCTTCAACTCAATCCTGCCATCTACGGCCTATATCACCAGTTAAATTACGACGTAGATTATCTCGTGCAGCGGCTATGTGCAATTACAAGAGTCACGTCCAATTTTGGCCCATTATCCGTTATAAGGCGATTAGGAGGAAAAGACTTCGTGTTACGATGAGACCTGCGCACGAAATAAAACTACCACAGAATCAACCACCTGTCCCCATGGTTACACATCGACGATGAACCCATTAATAAAAAAAAGTCCATGAGGAAATGTAACATAGGGTTAGCATTGAGATGTGCACGTGCTTGAACAGATGACTGACGAATTGGATAATTACTTCTTAAAGGATTCAGCGAGAAGCCAATCTGCAGATTAATCTTTTTTGTACGATTTTCTCATCTAATATCGCACGCGTTGGTCCTATGAAGCTCAAGTTCATTTTTAGCGAAGTATAGTCATAACATTTAGAATTTCCTTGTTCTTGAACTTGATCGGCCACATCTTAAGACAAGATGGCCTAATGAAGACAATCGTCGAGGGAAAAGTAAACGTGAAGAATGGAAAAAGCAGGCATAGTATGAGTTATATGGAAAAAATTGTGAAGGATGTGAAAGAGAAGAATTACGTCAATATGAAGAGGTTCGCCGAAAGAACAATCGAGTGGAGGGCTGCGTCAAACCTATCCTAGGGTTGTTGACCGATGATGAAGACCTACAGTTCACAACATTCTATTTTCTTTTTTAGATCACGGATGCAAGGTATGAATTTATCTATGAGAGTGAAAAGATAAGAAAATTTACCCAGGTTAAGTTTTCGAAATATATAATATTACTGAACCGATTAAAACTGTGCAACTCGGTTTATTTTGAGAGAAATCAAAATGGAGAGGTAAACGGAAAAAATGTTTCGCCGACCAATATGAATGATCGGTACATTATTCATCGTTCATCATGGCAATAACGAAGGAGGCAATATCTCACCCAAACATTAAGTTCAATAATCTTCAATGTGACCGGTTGAGGATTCGAACCCCATGCAATGATGACCAAGGGGAAGGGGTGTTTGAAACCGTCGGGATTATCTCGAATAGGTAACCAAGGGGTCATGAGGTATACACATGAATGATTTGAAAATGTTGAGTGCTTGAATCGCTCGTTACAATAGATTAACTGTTTGCACTTGAGTATTTCTCATCAGTCTCGACTATAGAGCTCCCAGATGAGATAAAACACGTAACATGTAAACAATGAATGAGGTTGTAATCAGCGGTTTTAACACACCAAACTTGCGAACCATTCGTGTTTAACCACGTGACTCCTTGGATACCTATACGAGATTATTCCGACGGTTTCAAACACAGCCACCAGGAATCAACCCAATTCAACGATCCAACATCCTTCCATGCCCTTTATCCGGAAATCCTGCTCAACGCCAGTAAATAACGGAAATTTACAAAAAAAATTAACACCTTAAAATGCGTTTACAAAACAATACAGAGTAAAAAATGTAATGAACGGATAAAATATATAAGATGAAAAAACTGCTTGCCAACTAATACCTCAGACAACAAAGTCCATGTGCAATATAAACGATTGAATATTGCAAAAATATAACGAAAGAGATCGTGAGGCCAGTGAATTCATAGTCGCGTACTTTACCCCTTATAGCGGGAGCGGGGATATAACCGCCGTTTCTAAAGATACGCATTAATGTGTAAAGGCGGAGAAATGTATTAGCCGTGATTTCCTACGGTAAAGCTTTATTCCGTTTTTAGTTTTCTCTCAGAACCCCTTTTTGGTCGATTATTTTGATTTTCAGATGTTCCAACTAGCATCGAACTCCAAAAAACAGAAGAGCAGTTAAATCAAATAGACTCCCATATCTAAAGCCAGGGATAGATAAGGGAATGGGACATTCATCAATTAAATCCTTTGGGAAAAATCATGGAAAATCAAAATATTACACATATTCAAAATTCCCAGAAAAACCTTGGGTTTATTTGTACTTCATTATTGCAAGTATACCAATTAAGAGAAGGAAAATTTCTTTGAGGAAATTAAAATTAATTGCATGACACGATGGTGAGAGAACAATAATAACAAGGAAAAGAAAATAAATTCCGTTGCTATGCACAGGAAGTTCAATGAAAAAAAATTTAATTAAGATTTCAGCCAGATCGAGCACAATTCTAAAAAAAGTAATTTAAATAAAGTAATTTTTGCGTTGCTTACAGGAAATTTTGACCCCAATTCACAGGAATAAGCAATCAGAGAGGACGGATCAGCGAGAGGGATAACTATGTTCGACGCCGTATCACTCGAACGGAAGGAATCGATTTTCGTCCTCGTATCGAATTTTATTAGTGGCGCCACCGCAGCCAATACTTGGATAAAGTTCATTATTTACGAGAGAAAATTTATTTCCTTTTTCGTCGACCGATGAAAATAACTCTTTGGGTTCGGTATTGAACAAATGTCTGAATTCGACTCGGTGGAAGGGCGCAAAAAAACCTTTAAAACAGTTGAAGGCTGATTGCGAAGGACCGAGACTAATGGGGACCGGAAAGCAAGCGGAGTGAAAATCCCGTGAAATGTCAAGTCTGATACTGAAAACAGGAAGTTTGTCAAGAGAGCAAGCTGATAACGAAGAAAGGTCGAGCGACCAGACCACAGGAAAAAGAGGGGAAATAATTAAGGAATACGCCGGCGGTTGCCATGGAAGCGTCATCTTATAAAAAGAAGCGCTTACGGAGGAGGAGCTAATACAATCCTAGAGAACACAGGAGAGGTTGCGTCAGTTAAAATAGTTTCAACTCTCTATAATTTACAGCCAAACCTCCTTTAATTGAAAACTCCAAATAGCGGACGCCTCCTAAAAACTGACAATTTTTTATACCGGTAAGCAGGCACGTAGCCAGAAATTTGCTTCGGGAGGAGGTGGGGGCTAAGTCCAGTGTACTGTAACTTGAAACAAATCAGCCTTGACCGTTCGGTGCCAACATGGCACAAATCTCGTCCTTAAATTTCTTTATTCACTTCCACAGTGACCATTCCAGTCTCTTCTCACTGGTAAATTTCACTGCTCACCTTGTTATGAAGCAGTTAATTTGACCGGTCTCAGAACAGAATACATCAGATTAAAAGAATAATTATTAACCACGCACATGCATCAAACTAGTGATCACGTTTCTACACACTTAATACTTGAATTATAAGCAGTGTAATCCGATTATTTATCATTCCCAGTTAAAATCAGAGCAACAAAAGTATTCGGAAAAAATTTCGGGGGCCTGAAGCCCCAGTGGCTACGTGACTACCATTCAGCAGAGCATGGAGACTTAAGGAACTAACACCTCTAAATGGCGTGCAATCTCAATAACGGACGCGGACAACAGAGAGAAACATTATTCCTTCAATTAAATCCATTAACGGACGCACACTATGAGTATCCTGTGAAAATTTCTTTTCCTTTGAACAAAAAAACCTCATTCATTGAAGCTATTATATGCCTGAGAAGTTTTTCTAGAATAAAACTTTCTTAAGAATTAGTAGGAGCTTGGAGGAGTTCATTCTGTTTCTTTCCCATTCCATGCTTATTGCACCGCTACTTCTATTTTCTAGGGGACCAAGTTTTCATTTCTTGTTTTCTTTTATTTACTTAATTTATATATTTATTCTTCACCACATTGTCATTAAAATAAAATTATAAAAGTTAAATACATTATGATTTAAAACACTTTAAAATTCAATTAAAATTCCGAAAAGAAGGGTGAGAAAAAGGCATCACTTCTATCGAACAACTTGCTAAAACTCTTAATTCCGAGATTGTTGTGATTACGATGATGCTATACTGTTGCTCTAGCGATGAAAATATATTATTGTTTCATTCCATCATTTTTTAGAGGGATTTATTTTTTCAAAGATTTAATAACGGCAGTTTAATGCAACGTATTAAATGCCTTTATATTTTAATTCGTCAGAGTCACTGTACAGAAAAACCTGTCCTAATTGCAGCCCCCTCTAAGTAGCGGACAAATTTTTGGTCCCAAACATGTCCCCTATTGGGAGGTTCGACTGTATTACAAATCGTGTAAGCCACGATGGGCTACGAATGGGATATATAAAAGGGAAAAAACTCTTTAAGTCAAAAAAAATGCATCATATTCGTGGAAAAATGAACTAATACAATGAGATTGCAGTGAGATGGTTTTCAGGAAACATACAGCAGCC
Source organism: Platycnemis pennipes (assembly GCA_933228895.1). Classification (NCBI taxonomy): domain Eukaryota; kingdom Metazoa; phylum Arthropoda; class Insecta; order Odonata; family Platycnemididae; genus Platycnemis; species Platycnemis pennipes. Next base: position 117,517,249 of record OW121853.1, on the reverse strand, counting down.
GGAACCGGTCGGCGCAACATACACAAACGTCTGACATATACAAACGTTCTATGATTTTCTCCTTAGTGTTCAACCCGAAGATTGGGTTTTTAAAAAGTGATGGCAGAGTTTATCTCGAACTAAGCCATTGGCGTCTGAGAACACCGTGAGAAGCAGTGAGAACACTGGAGAGGTTGCATCGGTGAAAATAATTTCAACTCTCTACAAACTGTGTACTACAAACTGTGTGCTACAAACAGTGTAAGCCTCGGGTAATGATGGTCTAATAATGATATTTATCAAGGGGAATTTTTTTAAACCGAAAAAGATGCATCACATGAGATCCCCGCGAGATGGTTTTCAGGGAATTAGATACAGCGGTTGGAACAGGTCAGCGTCAGTCAAACGCAAACTCTTGACACACAAGGCAGGCGTTCTATGATTGCTGAAGGGAAAATAAATCCAATCCTGGGAAAAACCGTGGGATACAACACTACTGCTCCTGAAGAATCTACATCTACGTAATACCCTAAGAGTCACCACGAGGTGGAGGAAATAACCAACAATGAACCACTTACAATAGGGACTACAATGCTGCTACTTCGTGGAAACATGTTGGATACAATAGTCATGTGCAACTTGATGGTTAACATCTACATAGTAGTAATGAAATGATTATTGACTGAAAGAATTTCCTGTAAATATATCGTATTTCTTTGAATTTTCCTACCATGCATGGGTTAGTAGGGTCGTGGCGTCCTAGTGGGTAGAGAGCTTATCTATCTACCGGAGAGTCCCGAGTTCAAATTCCGAGCAGAAGCTTTTCTAGATGCCACCACCTAAAAATCCTCGGGAATCGATTTTCTGCGTGTAGGAACTTCGTAGGAAATCGCAGGTGGCCCTGGCAAAGGAACCCCTAGGCAGAACCGCAGGCCCCCCTACCCTGAATGTGTGAATTTCACACGCCAATGGCTTAGTACAGGGTGAACTCTACCCTCACCTATCAAAAACCAACCTTCGGTTTCAACACTAATTTTTTATGGATTAATGGAACTATAGATGCATCATGTATTGCATACTACTCTAACCAAATTTAACCGGCCTTTGCTATGCTGTCTATTATGCTCTCTTATGGTACGAGGGAAATATGACAGTTTAAATATTTCGGTACGACAACCTATCTCTCTAATCTTGTTCATCTGTCGAATCTAGCTTTATATGCAGGGGTTCTTCATGTATTTCTAACATCTTCAGTGAACCTATCTGTTTCAAATTTCTGCAGGAGAAACCACACTTCGATCAGTCTGAACTGCCTGAAGAATAGTTTACAGTTTTTAGAGAGTCCATGTTAAGGACACCCGATGGTGGGTTACAGGTCCACAAAACCGTCCATTAGTTCAACTCCATCGTCAATAGTCGTCACTCATGATCAACATGATTGGTTTTAAGCAGATTTTTTAATCGGCTACCCAATGACAGCTTAAGTAAGTAATTATATTTTAAATCCTTCACCTTGTACCATGCATCTCGACTGAACCCTGCCATATTTTCCCTACACGTTTTCCTCGACAATGGTCTAGACCAGACCATGCTATGACAGGACCATTACGATGTGACCGATTAGGTTGACCCGTCTATTTTTTATAAATCTTCTTCGTGGTCATTGATCCTTCAAGAGAAATTTTATCCCTCTTCGGAGGGAAACTATTACCAGAGGACGACTTGGTTGCCTAATAGTTGCCATTAGGTTATAGTGGCAGTATGACAGAGTCTAAGTCTAGTCTAGTCTAAGAGAGAGTCTAAATGACGGCCCAGGTGGCGGCGATGTAAAGTCTTCGCCTGCTAATCGTAGGGGTCGCGGGTTCGAGTCCCGACAAGGTAGAGTTTTCTCCACCCAGGGCATGGATGTTTGTCACGCTCTGTTGGTTCAGCTCCTGGGAAACCTGATGACAGGCAAATGCCCATTGGCATTCCAGGTAGACCAACAGAATAGACCGGATGAAAAAAAGGGGAAATTCGATAATAAATCATTACTAATCCTTTTCTTTTAACTTTTCCTCTTGTTTTAGGCAATATCTTGTGGAAATGATAATCACTCCCGCAATACCAGTCGCTTGACAATCAATATTGTTTCTGCGGAGTATGGCAGCTGCATGAGAGACGACTCATCAACCCGTTTTGCCTCATCTGAATACCCTGACCCTGTTCCTAATGTGCGAAACATCAGAAGGGGGCTTGAAACAAAATTGTTTATAACGTTTTGGTCATTTTTGAGGGTGCGAAATATCCAAGAATCTCTGAACGTCTGATTTCCGACATTGGGCAATTTGATTACATTTTGAAAATCTTACTGAAAAGTCCTCGGGAGGATAACGGCTTAAATATATGCATATATACTTTTCTCAGATGGAATGTGAAAATATCCAATTGCACGACTCCTTCAGGGTTGTGCCCTAACTTCCTTCCCTACGCCTGAAACCATGGTAACCATCGTTGGTGAAGGGTAATCACAGAAAAGAAAACGCTTGGCGGTTGAATCCCATTTCAAAATCTTCTTACTGACATATTAATAATAAAATGAGATATTTCACATAAAAATACTTTATATTCTCCATATCACTCCATTTTAATATTTTAAGTGAATGGACAGGGAAGATAAGCCTCAAATAATAAACACAGGAAGAAGAAAAAAAGCAAGAGGTTGGTCTGTCGAGGATATGAATCAGTTTGCAGTTCAGAGCAAGGGAAGGACAGGAAGTTGCATCATCACTACGGCCGGAAATTCAAGGAGGAGGAAAGGAGAGAATTAGGGGAGTTTAGAACGTCAAACCACCACGAAGCAAATAAAAGACCAGTGCCGCAAATAAAAGAGACAGCGGAGCAGCATTCGGTATAGTATCGCCAGCAAAAAGGGTGAGAAATTGGAAATTGTTGAAACTAAATTTCCCGGATCTTTTTCGTCTAATTCACATAAAAGGATATTTATATTCAGATGTAGTTTTACAGAGATATACGCTCTCGTAGTAGCTCTAAATAGAGCTTCCTTAAACCGAGGGTTTCCGAGGTGACGGATTGAGATGACAATGGGGACGTTTACTCGGAACCGAAATAGCAATTTTGTACACGAAATCGTTAAATGGAAACGAAAAAAGAATTTTAGTGAAAAAATTAATCTTCTAACCACAACCATTCACTTATAAATCAAAAATGAAAATAAGCAAAAGGTGACGCCCCCCGAAAATGACACTGTGATAACATTGACGTCATTTTCCTCCCGTCCTTGACTGCTTTCAGGGGAGGGGAAGGGAGTGGAGGGGCATTCTCGGAAGGTCTGCTCGCACAGATGCTGTCGCAATCGTTCCGATTGGCCGAGTCAGCTGTTTCCCCCCCATTGCTATAAGGCAAAGTAGCTTCGCGGGCTCAGTTGTGAGTGGACGAAGTCGATATACGTCAGAGGTTGCACCACACCCACTTTTCCGAAAGGGTTAAAAACATCAGTTTTTCGCCGCTTATAACTCGGGAAATAATTGACGGATCAGAAAACGGAAAAATACGGGTCTTTTTATTTTACAAACTCTATCAGATTCGGCAACAAAATAAACATGGTAAACGACCCCATTCAGGAGAGCGATTCCGTAAATTCGAATTCGAGATCTCAACGACAAACTGTACCCATATATGGAATAAACGTCATAGTTCATAGTACAATACATGCTCCCTTGACGGCGCGACGGTCGTCCCGGGTCGCGACGACGGAGTCGGATCATTTTGCGGATCATTACGTTCATAATCGGTTGCCACACATTTGCTGGCGAGGAGGCGCCGATATCGCGGTGGACGGCTGTCGTAATAGCTGCGATAGTATAATACGACGTGCTGCTCTTTTTCGCGCGGGATAAAAGGTGAGAACGCATGTAATTCTAGCTAATCATTTATCCTCTCATGTCTCCGGTGCTGAACGGTGGGTCGTGAATCGTTCTCCCCGGTGAGCCGTATGAGCCGAATTTCTTTTGACTTTACAGAATCGACTCCCAGTCTGTCTTCACTATCACCCGGAAAACTGACCTCAAAGCTCACTGCCAATTACTGGTATCAAGCATACGGAACCACCTACCCCCTCCCCAACGTATTCAGACATAACAGGGATAGTTCGACTCTATACAATTGGTCCCTGTTCTCATAGTTAAGCATCTCCCCTAATGAAACATAGAGCAGGATTCATCTTTTCTCAAATGAATACTTCTAATCGGCGAATATTCAAATTGGACTGCTTTTATCCGATATTAATGTGATCATCTTGGTCAATCTATCGATAAATAAAATAATTAGGTTTAAAACTAGCTGCGCAGCAGAACGAGAATTTGCGATCGATTCTGATTAATCGAGTTCCACTGATAGTCATTCAACATATTTCAATCAAAACATTAACTCATATCAGGGTAAGCAAACCTGAACAATCACACCTCTTACTGTCACATAAACCACTACAACAGGCGAATAAAATCTCAACCCAGATGCATCTTCTTCTTTATAGATCAAATCAAATTCTTTGATCGATTCTTTTACTTTTTAAGAATCGATGAAAATCTTGCATGAAAATGTATCGTCTTAAAACGCTAAGGATTACCATTACATTCGTGGAAACTTATTATTGTGGTGCTAATAACAACGAATACTAATCGTAAACAATAGCAAAATCTTACAGAGTTATGACTGGCAATGCATTTTAACATTACGATTTTATTACGACTATCAACCTTGAAAAAAAAACTTGAATTTGGAAGCTAAGAGCGGAGTTGTGAAAAAATTGTGTGAAATGATAAATTTCTTTTTTCGTACATCAAAATAACATTTCAACAGTAATTGCTCCCATAAGAATATCCGAAAACATGATAGAAAACCAAATTATTTACTGATATTTTTTTCTAATCATTAACTGGAGCACTTTTGTACACTATCAGTGTCGGATGCAGTAGGTACATGTGGCTTAAGAAATAAATTATCAAGCACAATAAAACTCGCGTTTAACTCGAAGGGTAATTACACAGGTTAATGGAAAACCTATTGTAGGTAGTTCTCATGTATAGGATTAACAATTAAAAAAATAACGATTAAAATTAATAGTTAAAAATTTAACTATTTAATTTAATCGTTACTTTTTAGAAGAGTTAACTTTTAATCGTTAAAATTAACTGATACAAAAATAACTTCAGTTCATTTTTTTCGTTAATTTTTGGCAACTGTTGACCTGTTCGAATTTGGGAGCAAAGCTTGCCCAACAGACAAATGGGAAAATAAAACGGTATCTAAGAACGCAAGGGTAGTTGTTTAAGAATGCAATGAATAGGCCGAGACGAATACATTCAATCAAAAAACGGGATTGAGGGGAGTGACCGCCAAAGTTTAGGAACGCGCCGTACTTAGACGAGAAAACACGAAACCACGCGAAGACTATGTCCTGGAGGGATCATATGCCTTACTCGGCGACATCACGTCGTCAACACTACATAGTTGAAACCGAGAAAGAAGGGTCGCCTAAAAACCTATGACGGATAACGAGAAGGAGGGGTTGATTCAAACTAACGTATCTGTCACAACGCGCCAATCTACGTATGCCTTAAGCTACATTTTTATGTGGCCGTCTTTGCGTTGACGCACATTGCGCCACCAATCAGAAGCGAGCACGCCAACGCAGCCTGCGTTGCCGTCGGAGTTGGTCAATTTTCATCTTTCTGCGTTGACGCAGCTGCGTCAGAGCGAGGAACAACGCATTCTACCTGTCATTTTTCGTCACGTGATTCTTTCGCTACGGATTATCACCTATAACCACGGTTTACCACCGTCATATGTTTTGGTGCGTTGCTGCTGGTGCTGCCGGTGACATGAAAACGGGGTATTCTCCTGAAGCACCACGCGGCGTCAACGCAACGCAAAAACGGCCACATGAAAACGTAGCTTTACTCGGCGACATCGCGTAGTCAATACTTCATCCCCCGGTGAATCGCGAGAAAAGGTGCGAAGGCAAATCCTCAGCATCTACTGTAACTCTATAAAATAAGCCGTTTCCGCTGCAATTTTACAATTATGAAGGGATACTTCACATCGCAACGTGGGGATCGATATCAAGAGCTAACCTTGAAGTACTTCCTACCGCTAGGAACAATATTTTGCGGCAAATTACAGGCGCAACATGGTTTGTCAGATATTCTTAAATTCACGACATGTTAAAAATCCCGGAATTGGAACTCTACCTCAGAAAAATCGGAGAATCCTTTCAACAGACACTATAGGGAGCCTGACCAACAACACTCTGGACACTAAATGGAATTACAACGAAAATCCCCACTTCGAATGTTTTAAAACAAATGGATACTCATGGAAGAAACCGCAATGACAGTTTTCAGTGTTTTCATTGTTTGTCAAAACAAAAGAACCATTAAGGCCTCTATCACCACAGCCATGGTCCCAAAGCATCCAATTTGCCCAAGTAACTGAAAAAGTAACTTTTAACGCAAAAGTTACTTTTTTAACTTTAACTTCAATCAGTTACTTTTTCAGAAAAGTAACATAACTTTAACTATTTACTTTTTACAGAGATTAACTTTCATCAGTTAATTTTTTTTGGTAACTTTATCAACTATGGTACTATCACAGAACACAAAACTCATACATACAAGTAAACGTTGGCTTTTCCTCCTCTTTGGCCCAAAGTTTAAGTTTTTTTAGATTGATCGGGGACGCAGATTACCTCGCAGTTATGGTCCGTCTGGGACTGATTAAACGAATCGCCTGAATTTAAGCCCGGTACCCAACAGTTAGCAGCCATAATCTCTCTAATAAGGGGGTTGGAAGAATGTAAATCACGAATATCATAATATCACAAAAACGGCTTATTCACTCCCACCTTTATATTCCTGGCCAAGTTTTTTTCTTCAAGATCATCACTGTGCTGAAGTTTAAAATACTTTAAAAAATCATGATCGACTAAGAAAATAAGCAGTGCCATCGTTAGGTGAGAGAGAAAATCATTCCGTTTGCAAGTAAGTTTATTTTTTTCCTATTCTTAACAGTTAAATCTGTTTACGCAAAATATCTAAATTTAAAAAATGAGCAGCGCCATCATGGGGGGAAAAAGAAAATTATTCTGTTTGCAAGTTTATTTACTTTTTTTCCTTTTCTAAACGGTTGAATTTACGCAAAAGATCTAAATTTGAAAAATAAATGGCGCGATCGTAAGGTTGAAAAGCATGCCATTCACGGTTTGCTTCGATGAAATTTAAGTCAAAATTTCGGCACCGACGAGATCTTTTCAATTTCTCTTTCTACGATGACTCACGAATATTTTAAGCCCCGAAAGAAAATAATCGATTGAAGGATTTTCGAGAAAAATCGATTTATGCAAGTTACACGGCATTTTTTATTATCAAAGTAGATACTTATGTCTGTTATAACAAGTCCAATTTCGGACCATGTTCACAAATGTTCAATTACAAAAATGTGATCATATAATTGAATTCAATGATCACGAACTAGCCGTGAAAACTTAAGCGGCGTAACCCGCTGAAATTGCACTGTAGCAAATATTCCACAGAGAAAAAATAATTCGCCTTGACCGGGACTCGAACCCGGACCCCCTAATTTCCGGCCAGGTGCTCTACCAGTTGAGCTACCAAGGCTTGGGTCCGGGTTCGAGTCCCGGTCAAGGCGAATGATTTTTTCTCTGTGGAATATTTGCTATAGTGGTCATATAATTGTTATTAAATTGACCTGAAATAAGAATTCGAAATCAAATTGATTTATTTTGCTTGAACTACGACGCTGAGCTACGTATTTAGCTAAGCCCTAAGCTATGTACCTACTGCATGGAATTCGTATCTTACCTATACCACCATTTTTGGGCAAGATTAAACAGCTTTAATATAAAATACCTGATTGTGTTACAACACATTTAAAGAATGAACTTAAATGAACAAAAATTCACGTCTAAGTATAATAATTAACTTACCAGTTATTCTAAAATCACCATTGGTAAAAATAGTCATTAAAACTATTGCATACTATTATATTCATAAATAACACAATGAAGTATTTCAGGGTATTTTCAGATAATTTTGCATAAAACAAATAAATTGGTTTTTTCCACGAATCCCTCTACCAATTATTTTCTTCTGGGACCTATAATATTTGTGAGACATGGTATAAATAATATTTGAAATGATCACTTCGGTGCAAGCACTTTTGATTTAAAGTTGATCGAAACCCCATTGCGCATACCAGAATACCAATTTTTCCTCAGTAAACGACAGTCGTTTGCCGTGGCAGCCGAGTAACATTGGGTTAAAAAAAAAATTTTTTCTTTCAGGGACACAACGACGGACTTATCTTGAACCCTTTCATATCAACCTCCAGCAATCCTCGCATCGACTTCCGATAGTTTTCAACACGCGCCTGATAGCGGTGCGGGCGGTCCGAATAAAAAAAAATATAGAAATACAGAAAGGACCCACTCGTAAAAGGCTTCCGGGTTAAGGCAGGACGTATTTGCGAAGGAGGGTGGGGAAAAAAAGAAGGACACGCCCTCCGCAAAGGGTTGAAAGGACTCAGGTGGAGATGAGAAACAGCCACTTTGGGGGAAGGGGTTAAGAGTTCTTGGCTGACAAAAAAATGGTGACATTTCAGCTAACCGCGCGTATATCGGTGGGCATAAATACATGGGAGGAGAAGAAAAATGACGAAAAAAAGTTAAACCAAGAGTCGGAGACTCAGAGGAGTCGGTGAACGAGAAAAATAAGAAAGAAAACTGGGTCGAAGGGCGACATGGATACTGACAAAAATGCCACGCCCCCTTTTTTTTCCTGGGAACCTCAACGTGAGAAGACGAGTCTTGAGAGAAAGTCAACGAAAAAGCGTCGCTCGTTCGAACGAAAATCACTCAGATTTGGTTACAAGAAATGGGGCCAGGCTAGTTTGTCCGCTAGAGTTCAGGCTTCCCGCCTAAAGTGCCTGGGTTTGAATCCCGGCAGTTGCACAGGATTTATTTAGTGGAATGCCGGTTACTAAGTAAATGACGAGTGTAGATCACCTCAAGTTCAATACTCCGTCCGTCGAATGGGACGCTAATCCCCTTGTGACCGTTGTTGATGAGAAGGGTAATGACGATGCAGGGTTTTCCTCCGCCTTTCCTTTATTCCCATCGGTCATACCCAGACCAAAATATCAATTTATCTTCATTTGGACTCATCAGACATTAATCTCCCTTAATAACAAAATAGATAAATTGCGAAATAAAATCTATTTTATAATTGAAATTGTCCATTTTATTTTCTATTTTAACCGTGCTCAATTACAATTATCCATGAAAGGTTAGACAAAGCGCACGTAGAACTATTTTCCTTACTGTGCGTATTTTTAACGAGCAAAACGAGCAGAAATGTATACCTATTTAATCGATGCCACAATATATAATTCTAAAATTTGACCAATTTTCTACAGCTGTAATTTTTCGAGTTGTACACAAGTGTTTCGTTAAGTTTTGACTTTTTTTAAAGAATATAAAAAGATCAGGATAAAAATTACGCTACGCAAACAGCTAATTTCGAGATAGGAATCAATTGGAAGAGAGATGTGGGGCAATGTTTGAAACCGTCGGGATTAACTCGAATAGGTAACCAAAGAGTCACGAGGTACAAACAAGAATGGTTCACAAATTTCGTATATTTGAATCGCTCATAATAATGCCAATCAATGGTTTTTACTTGAGTTTTTCTTATTCGTCTTGAGCATAGGACGAGAAAGACTCCAGTGAAAACAACGAATAAGATTATGACGAGCGATTCAAACACGACTAACTTTGGAAAACGTTCGTGTTTGTATGTACCACGTGCCTCCTTGGTTACCTATTCGCGATAATCTCGATGGTTTCAAGCACATCAGCCTCCCAAGACAGGAAATTTCGCGTCCAAAAGTCTCGCAGTTTCTGTATTACCGGCTTCAAAAAAATTACACTAAACACACATGTATATAAACAGCGAGGGAAATGGCGGGGAGGAGCTATTTTATGGGATGCCTTGAGGCTATTTTATTCATTAATGTGGCCATTTTCCATATAACATGAATGGTGAAAGAAAAAATTAAACCACAACACCACATTTCTCCTAACCTTCGTAAGAACAACAATGGTAGAAGCCGTAGGGGACATAAGATTGAGGATCAACCCACGGTAGCTATTCCGAAGCGGTTATTACCTCAGATAAAGGCCGGGCCGAACAACAAAAAGTTATTATGGGGTCATTTAACGTACCGAAGCGACAAAAAAAAAAGAAAATCGAACATAGGCAGACAGATGGGGGTGATAAAAGCTGAGGATTAGAAAGCGAGCATTCGGTCCAAAAACCCGAGGTGGAAAAGAAAGGTGTGCGGGGGCGGTAGAACAGCATTAGGGGTCGATAGATCAAATCGATTGAGTGGAGTCAGTTGCACCCCAGTGGAAATGTTGAACTAATAATGTAAGTAAAATGCAAGCGAAGAGTTTCCACCAAATGTATCTCCGAAATGTAATTTAGTATGTCGTCATTGGTAACCGTGGCAGCAAGAGTGTCATAAAATCAATTGCATTTTCTTTCGATATTCAACGCGAAAACCTCTGACGATTTTTTCATCGTCTTTATGAAAACAATCACTTTCAACACTCACCAGCATCACCAACGTAGGATAAACAGAAACTTTATAACGCATGAACAAATGACAAGCGATAGTTAGCGTTACACATGTGTAGTTTTTAGAACAACAACGAAAACAGTTTAAGTGTAGGAATAGATTAAAATTTGTAACACCACGACTTTTTTTCTTTTTCGAAGCAATACGAATAATGAGCATACCTATAGCATAGCCTTTATGTATCTCCGTGAAGTATATTCGTGCAATGACTGAGGACTTCAGGAAAAAACTCACCGGATATTAAATTGGAATCCGTAATAATTACGGAATTATAGCCAAAAGGAACATGATAGATAAAGTCGGCCTCTTGAAAGATAAACTCCTGGCTAATCATTTCGGCTCTTTACTTTAACTTAGTGGTTTAAAGCGGCGTTAGCCATATGAAAGTCAGGTTCTGTTTTAAATCAGTCACGGAAATTCAGTTACAAGACAGCGACCCAACGACCTGAAGCGTCCAACATGTTGCTTCACTAAAAAGGGCCGGAGAATGGAAAGAGCAAATAGCATGAAAACAAAGAAAAAAAAGGAACGCGCAACAGCAATTAAAAAATTACATGATTAATTTATGGAAATGGTATATCAAGCGTATCTCAAATGATGATATGCTCAAAGATATGCTCAATTTAATAATTTACCATTATGCATGAAAAGAAATTTGCAGCGAAGCAACTGTATTTTTGATGATGGCAATACCGGAACAGGAACCGTACAGGTATTACCTAATACTATAGGGAGAAGGGTCTGGTGGGTTAATGGGAAAATGCACTATTTTTTATAACTCTTTGAATGCGAAGTTTATTAGCTAAAATGTACTTGGAGAAAATTTTGCTGGAGATTTGAGTTGCGTTACAAAGATATTACTCTTTGAAAATTGTACTTTTTCGGCAACTTAAAAACACGACGCCATCGCATGACGTCACGGCACGGTATCACAAAGGGCGTTGTTTATCTGTTTATGCGTGGAGGTAAGTTGTAAAACGAATACTTGGCGATAACGTATGTATCTATCTCATCTGTTTATTGCAATAAACGATTGTATTTCGATTTTTTATTTACGTAGTATGGATGGTAACGAGCAAATCGTCCATTAATTATATAATGCCTGTTTAGTGCCCAAGAATTTTTACTACGTCAATGCAATCGCCGATTTTTTTAGAAGAACGCCGCCATAAGGAGTAAACCAAAGGAAATTGTCGGAATGTTCTTTTTTAAGTATTTTTCAGTCATCGTTTCTTTCGAGAAACGGCTAAAAACCTCAAAAAAATATATTCACTTCGTTTTCTTTTAAATATAAATGTCTATCTCCGTAGCAATATGGAACCTATACAGTGCAATGACGTTAGAATTCGTTTTAGGTTACGTGACTTTCGTCGATTTTCGGGAACATTTTAATATAAATTAATAATCTCTGTGGTGGGCGTAGAAAAATTTGGCTTATAGTTGGTGAGAAAACTTAAAAAATACTACTACTACTAAAACTACTTAAATTGGTGAGAAAATTTCGCATCAAGTACATCATTAATCTTCGGGAAACAAATTGCATGCATATTCCCCATTGTTACAATGTACTATAGACAAGGATGGAGTATGGCGGTCCAGCCTCCTTTACGCTGGGAGAATGATAAAATATATATTATAAATTCATTTCGTACGACGCAAGTAACAATTACTGAATGGATCATAATATTGAGAAATAAACAAGGAATTCCAGTTTTATCCCTGACAATTAAAAAGACGGAAAATCGCGTCACTCAAGACATGGATGACCGCAAATTGCTATACCAAATTTAAATACAGTTGGTAGATATAGATGCAACGAGTTAAATCAATGATTCGGCCTTTGCAAGAGAATAAAGAGCAAAGCAGATGTAATAAAGCGCTGGATAAGGACTAAACTACCCGGAGGGTTGCTTACGCAAGCAGGAAAACAGGACATTGGTGTTATTCGGGAGCAAATTACGAACCATCAGTCTTCAAGCATTTTTCACGAACCTCCACTTCCCTTCTCCAGTTTCCCTGGTGGCTTACCTGGAAGAAAATGAAAATTAAATTGTTAAAGAAATTCATCACAGGAGAAGGTTCACGCACAAACAGCAAATAAATTTATAATATGCACTTAAAAAGTCAATCGCAGTGATTAAAATATTTTTGTTGTTCTCGAATTGCAGCAGCAAAGTAAAATGAATTTATTACTTTGATGCTATCTTTGCAGCTCAAGCCAGGATGACCTGGCTCCATTTAATAATTTACCTTAAAAATACTTTTTTACACTTCACATTAGTCAATGATCGACTCTATAATATTGTCAATACAGTTTTGCTACCGTTGTGATATGTCAATTTTGTCGTATACATAATCAATATCTGTGTCTCCTGAAAATAAATATTTCAATAATACCTAAGTGGAAGTAAAAAAGTCAGAGATATTCCTGAAATTCCTGAAACGTACACCATATATTATGTTAACAATAGAAATTGCTCCACTATCTGTAGTAATTACATACGTATTCTTGCCACTGACGTAAGTAGTAGAATCTAGTGAATTTGAGTTTCGAGAGAAAAAGTTTCGTAGTCCCTTTCCGTCATTCGACGTATGCATGAGCAAAGGAGATTTTCAACGGAGCAACAGGATTTTCTTATGAGGTGAGAAAATCATGATAGGCCGCCAAGAGAAACAAGCGAGGAAGATTAGAATAAACAAAATTAGAGGAAGTTAAAAAAAATATTCTTGTGGAAACGGAAGATGATATTTAAATTATTTGAGTCCTAATGGAAGACCTTCAGCATCAGGCAGTAAAAATTAAATTAAAGGAAAAACGAAAAGCGAATAATTGAAATTACAAGAAGAGTCTTCATATCACAGAAAATTGCAGAACCAAACTCAGGATTGAAAAATATTAACGATGCACAAAAGTGTTAGGACAGCGATCTACTATTGTTAATGAATGAGGACCACTACAACAATCATTTGTCACTAGTGGCTTATTTTTATTTCTTCTATGCAGGCACGTAGTCAGGAATTTTTTTCCCAATAATTTTGTCCTCATAATCCGGATCACACTTCGTATAGTTCAAGTGTTAAGTGTCTTGAAATGTGATCAATAGTTTGATGCATGTGTGTGGTTAATAATTGTTTTTTTCAATCTAATGTGCATGTTTGCGTTGAACTTATATTTGAGGCTGGTCAAATTAACTGCTTCATATCACGGTAATCAGTAAACTTTACCAGTCAGAAGAGATAGGAATGGGCACTAAGGAAAGTAAATACCAGGCACTGAAAATTTGAGGAAGAGATTTGTAACATGTCAGCATTGATCGGGATAGGATGATTTGTTTCAAGTTAGGCTATGCTAGACTTAGACCCCCCCCCCGAAACAAATTTCTGGCTACGTGCATGCTTCTATGAGAAAAAATACATCTTGGACTGCTTGTGAATTTTTTTGCCACTTTTGGGTCTAATGCATCCGTCTAAATTCCGCGGCATTACCGATTTAACATTAATAAAAGCTTAATTCGACTCAATCCCCGAAAATATAGTTGTTTTTTTTCTAATTAAGACTGCGGTGTGTATAAACGAGATTTCCGCGGTGGCCGACTGATTAGTCACTCCATTCTAAATGCATGGTCATCCGTTAATCATGATCTCCTTAAGACTTAAAGTGGAGTCTGCGCTTTAAGGCAAGAGCAAAAGGTGTTGATTAATTAACCCGCTCTTCCTCAACGGGTGCATACAGTCCAGTTCAATTAAGGCATTTCTGGTCGGAGGTAAATTTGCAAGGTGGAGGGTGAGGCCCAAGCCAAAGGAAGCTGCTACAACTAGAAATACTGGGGCCATAAACTAGAAAGACGAAAGCTCATAAACCATATACTTATGCATTGAAAATGGAATATAAACGAGTAACAGTTACGTACGGGGTTGAAAGACAATTCTTCAAATATAAATAGCTAAAAACATGGAAAAATTTGCGAAAAATAGGCAAAAATATGTCTACAGTCGTTTTAAAATCTTTAAATTAAGTTAAAAATATTCCAGATACTACAGCAAAAGGTGAAATGAATCAGTCCCAAGGGAAATAAATATACCAAAAAAAAAAACAAAACACAGCCTCTAATAATAATGGTAGCCTGTAGGATAATTCAATATTAAGCTGGAGAAAAACAATATTTTAGATTCACCCTCCAGCCATTCCTCCACGGTTTCATGTCGTTAAGAAAGCAAAGGTTTTAATCCCCCAAACATGCACATTTCGCTAATTTACGATAGTAAGATTCCTCACAAGTTAGATAACAAAATATTTCTTTATTACAAACATTTTGTTATTGGTGCAAAACTAAGGAGTGTCCAAATTCGTCAAGGAGGGATTTGAATTATTTTTCTTCGACGATGGAAACCATGTCTATTTCAATTTCATTTTCGATGTGTCTCCCAATACAATAGGTATATGTTTAGCCACCTCCTATTGCACATCTATCGTCGCCTTTAGATGAGGAAGCTATTTTTGCTACGACGACAGGCTGGAATTCGCAGAATTAAAAATTACTAACCAAAGAGTTTATTTCCTTCATCTGTTTTACGAAGAAAAATACTATTTCGCAAGTGAATTTCAAAAACGTCCATATAAATACAAATAAATATTCATAACTATAAAATATAATAACAACTATACGAGCATTCAATGCGTATATGGTTACTCAATTTAAATATAGCTAGCTTTTATCACATCAGTGGTAACCACTGGTTGGCTTTTTAATGATCGCTTTTACTTGTCTTCGAATGTGAATGGAATAAGACTAATTCCCAATGCCTAATGTATTAAAATCCGGCTTTTCCGTGCTTGATGGAGCCATATTTTATCCTATTTATAATTTTTGAAGTCGCAGTGCTCATATAATCCATTTAAATATATAGGCTCGACAGCCAGGGGTTGCTTAAATTACTTTAATAAATAACGATAAATAATAATTTCGCGCTAAAACAAATAAGCAATATTTCATATCCATCAATTGCAAGAGAATTTAGGAAATTCATGGGAATAATGAATAAAATAAAAAGTACCAAACAAGTAACCACCATAAATGTCTTCATCTCATTACTTCTAATGTTATCACGTAAGTTTCACACCAAAGTTCTACAAATGCAAAATATAAATAATGATCAATAAGTATCATATTATAACGTGGCTTGGAAAGTATTCGGAAGGATGCATGTAACGGACTGAGATTGTCAATTCTTTTCTGTCGTCGAGCTCAGGGGGTTGTTTGAAAAGGTCGGGATTTTCTCGAATAGGTAACAAAGAAGTCACATGGTGCAAAGACGAATGGTTTGCTAATTTAGTGTGTTTGCATTGCTCATTACAATATCATTAATTGTTTTCACTTGAGTTTTCCTTATCCTTCTCGACTGTATAGCTTCTAGATGAGATAAAACACAAGTGTAAACAATGAATGAGGTTGTATCAGCGGTTTCAACACACAAAATTTGCAATCCATTCGTGTTTACACCACGTGACTCCTTGGTGACCTATTCGAGATAATCCCGACAGTTTCACACATCCTTCCTGGAGTTCCTTAGCGACAGAAAAATAAATACGGAGAATGCTAGGGGATTATCGAGGGGTATATTACGAGTGTCTGATCGCTCAAGGAAGTTAAGGGAAATGAGTAGGTAAATTTAAATTCCTCAAAATAAATGGCTTTTGTTTTTTCGCGTGAAAAGTGAGACGATTTACCCACGAACGCAACAATACTTTAAATTCGAGGACAACATTATTATAAAATATTTTCGATCTTGATTTGAGTTCTTGTCATCCATCCTACATAGTACAGACTTTTGGATAATATAATATCCAGAGGTGACGTTTTGAAGCAAGGATCTAAAAAGAAATCCTGAAGTGCCTTGAAAACTCAAGGTGCGTCAAAATGGCGGACCAGAAAGCAGTTCACACTCTTAAGTGGACACCGACCTCACTGACACGACGTTTCCATTAACGCGAGACGAGAAGAAAAAAAGAAAACTGTCGGTAGGAAGGGAGAGAAGAGGGAGAGAAAGAAAGAAAGAAAGGGAGGAAGGAGGAGGAGGGATAATAGGACTGGGGACTATTATAAATATCGATTCCGAGAAACACAAAAGGGCGCTTTGTGTGTTTCAACTGTCTCCAAGACAGGACACAGTTAGAGGGCGAGAGAGAAGACGAGAAGTTAAGTGGGGTAGAGTGGGAATGGAAAAAAGTGAGACGCCAGTTTTATACCGCTGAGGTAAAAGAGTCATGCTTATTTTTATCGAGTGTGTGGCTCAGGTTTAATGAACCCTTTAATGAAGGGATAAGACATGGATAGCTTCGAAAATTGTCAAGAGCAGAAAAACGACGTGTCCCTCTAATTATTATAAGATCAATAAATGCACGCAATTATAAAGGAGCGGAATATGAGGTATACTTATGTATTTTCGAGTGAATATTTGATAATTTAGCTTCGATTGTAAAGTCGAAGCCAGAACCACTGTCTATACCAGGGGTGTCCAACTTTTAAGATGGTGTTGGATCGTTGTATTGGGGAAAGAAATGTCCTGGGCTGCACTGTTCAATAAAAACAATAGCTTTTTAACATAAGCACTTTTTCATCGATGGCAACATGAAATTGATTGCATTAAAAAATAAGGGGCTTAGTATTTTTGCATCAACAATCATGTATTTTTTATCACATCTTTTAAAATTAAATGAAAATGAAATGTTTAAGGTGATTTCTCTGGATAGATTTCCGTTTTGGTCCGCGGGTTGGACGCCCCTGGTCTAGACAGCCTGGCATTGATGACACGAAACGCTGTTTTTGACCTGTAAGCACAATTTCATGCCGAGTTGTGTTACCACCGCGGTCCAAAATGCCACCAGAACCGATAACTAATTAATGTTTAGCAGCACTGCTGTATTAAAATTCGCAGTTTTTACTTCAAAATTGTCAAGAAAATTTGAATTGACTATTACAAAAATGGCTTCCACCAGCGTTGCTACTTTATTTGCAAAGACTGACAGTGGATTTCGGAGACGGTGACACAAATTCCTTTGCAGGCAGAAGATAGGGCGCCACGCTGTGCTTTCTCAAGACCTAGCCTAATCAGTAGCTTAAACTTTGTTCTTGCAATCCACCCTTAAAGTTCCTGACGGTTACAGTGAAAAGTATTAGTAAAGTAAGTAAATATTGAATAAAATTATGTCTGAGAAAACTCTCATCCCCATTGGTTATTAATCCTCAGATTGTTTCCTTGTACCTCTGCTCTCGATCCTCCTATTGGCTAAGCATCTTCATATTTACAAAAGTCTTTTGCATCCTTCACAACTTGCTAAATGCATAACACCACTGTAAGTTTTTTTCAGCTATGCACGGAAATAGTGATGAAAAACTTCAAAAGAAAAACGTTTTCTGAACCTTCAAGAGGGATCACGGACCATTTGCTAGCCAAGATCCTCCCAAAATTTTCTTAGAAATAAGGAATCTTGGGTAAAACGGTTGTCTGCGCATTGACCAGGTGAATCAAAAGTCTTAGTGTCCTTTTCATGACCTGGAAGTCTTTATCCTCTGGCAATTTCCAACGTTACTCCATATTTTTCATTAGAAATCTTCTTTTGCTATTATTCCCGTTTACTTTAATCACGGCGATTGTCTTCATCAGACGGCCATTTCCAGGTTTAAATTGAATTGATGAGATTGTGGCCACATTTAAAATAATACCTAAAATATTTTGAGGCGAGGATATATCGAGTAAAATATAGATACTTCATCTCTCAATTTAAAAACATTACGTTACTTCTGTATTAACGAGCAACGGAGTGAGAAAAGAAATGATATTTTTGAAATATATGCTTGGAGGAGGATGGAGGAAAAGCAGTGGACTAAAAGGAAGATACTTGACGAGTGTTGTACAAGAAACACAATTTTCTGCTAGAATTATTATTTACTAAAAACTACGTTATACAGTACTGTTAAAAACATCTGATGTTGAAAATGCCTTCAGACTTTAGTTCGAAATTAAATAATAATTGAGATTAATATAAATGTTGGACTTAATCATGATCAAATTAAACGTCACCTTATTCCTCGTGATCAGCACGGAGGAGAAAGTACTTGAGATGGAGAAGGAATAAATTAAGATTCGGGTAATTGAAAGGAGTCAGAGAGGAAGGATTTCGACGAGTCATTAGGGGTAATGAGAATCTGATCATGAATATAAAAAGGAAGAAAGTGCCCCATAGAGAGAAAAATAATTTTAGCTGCAATGCAAAAAGGCAAAAGGTAGATGCATCGGAATGGAAAGACAAATGTAGCGTAGGAAAGAGGTGAATGAATATTATTGCTGCAATGAAAATAGGTATAAGGTAGATTTATACGAATGAAGAAAGGAATTAAGTGCAGGTAAAGATATATCTAGGAAAATAGGAGAGTGGTTAAGAGTGAATAGATGAATATCTATTATCATCTATGCAACATACTAGGCGATGATGAGGCGGTTATTGGAAAAATATAACAAATCTTAAAGTACTCGGGTCTTTCAGTATAATATAGTTTACCCAACCAAATAGGGAACATTTTTAAATTTGTTTCGATTTGCTTTCTTTACAATGGCTTAGAAAGTTATGCAATATGACCCTAGGCATCGAAGCACCCTAAAAACCTAATCCTAATCCAAAGTTGAGAAGAAAATATTCTCGGTTTTTCCACAGGGTGAGGTTGACTCGGGCACCGTCATCAGGTCGAGCATCGAAACGTCGGCGATGTACAACATCACCCGGTGGAAATACCGAGAAGTTTTTCTTCAGTTAGTTCGCCGGGAAAATCAACGATACTAAGTTGAGAGTTCTCTTCATCAAAACTTATGATATACAATCTTCATCAAGGGTCAACAATCCTAGGATTGGTTTGACGCAGCCCTCCACTCGATTCTTCTTTCGGCCAACCTCTTCATATTAACGTAGTTCCTCTCTTTCACGCCCTTTACGACCTGTTCTATGTAACTCATACGAGGCCTGCCTTTTCCAATCTTCCCGTTCACTTTTTCTTCGACGATTGTCTTCATCAGGCCATCGTGTCTTAAGATGTGGCCGATTAATTTCTTTTTCTTCCGCCTTATTTTTATAGTTTTCAGCAGACTTATCTTTTCTCCCATTCTTCTTAACACTTCTTCATTTGTCACTCGGTCGATTCATTTTATCTTCATCATTCTTCGATAGCACCATATTTCGAATGCTTCCACCCTTTTCTTCTCTGCTGCTGTCATCGTCCATGCCTCACTGCCGTAAAGAAGCATGCTCCAGATATACGTTTTGATGAATTGCTTCCTTACTTCGAAGCTTGTATTTCCAGCTGTAAGTAGATTCTTGTTTTGATAGAATGCCCTCTTTGCCTGGGCTATTCTACTCACTATTTCTTTCTTGCTTCGTCCATCGTTGGTTACTCTGCTTCCCAGGTACCAGAACTCTTTCACCTCTTCCTGTTTCTGTTTTCCTAGTATAACGTTGGTTTTGGTCACCTCATTCTTGCCTCACACCAATATCTTAGTTTTCTTCTTATTAATCTTCAGCTGATGTATGGCCATTGTCCTTTCCTTGGTTGTTAGCATCTTATTCGCCTCCTTCTCTGTCTCTGTTATGAGAGTTATGTCATCAGCGAATCGTAGCATACTGATTGTTTCTCCGTGGATGTTCACTCCAGAACACTTCTCCTTGACTTCATTGATGGCTCTCTCGATGTAAACATTGAAAATTACAGGAGACAGTGCACAGCCTTGTCTCACTCCTTTCCTTATTCTTGCTTCTTCACAGCTGGGTCCAGATTTTATCACCGCTACTTGGTTTTTATACAAACTGTAGATGATTCTTCGGTCATTGTACGGCACTCCAATTCCTTTCAGAATTCAGAATGACATAGAATACAAGGAAAATAATAAGACTATTTTTACCTGTTAAAACCCTTTATCGCTGCTTAACAAGCGAAAACTTGCTTATTATTGCTTTCTCAAAAGTTCGCCGAACTTAAGTGCTCGAAAGCGGTGCGGATTCGTTCGAAATCCGCTCGGAAGCGGTGCAAACTCCGGTAGGAGAGAGTCTTGAGTTAGTGTCCGAGGGCACTCGCGTGAGTGTTCCAGCCTTGTCGAGAGGTCATCTTGTTCCAATTGACCCTCTCTCTCTCTTTCTCGTCGCGCCCGGGTTCGGAAGGAAGGGAGGGAAACAGGGGGGTGGGGGGTGAAGTAGGGGTCACGGATGGGGTCGACTGCATTCCCAGCAATCTTCGCGTCAGTGCCTGGCCTTATCTCCTTAATTCCACGAATCCCCCTCGCCGAAAATCCCCTTTTCTCTTCCTTACTGGCCTCCTCAACTCTACTCGGCGATGTCTGCGCTCTCGGAAATTAAAGCTGCAATTCATGCTGAAATTTTAAACTAAATTACGATAAGAAATCTTTTCCGATAAAGTTAAAAATATGTCAAGAATTCCTGTAACTTTATAAGTCCATAAGTTAATTTATTTGCAGAAATAACTTTTTCCTCTGGTAATTTTTAACGCTCATCCATATATTTCACTAGAAATCTTTTGCTATTTTTCCCGATTAGTTTGCGCTCGAAGATTGTCTCATTCAGACTACAATTTCTCAGAATTAATTTAATTAATGAGATAATGACCACTTTTAAAATATTCATATGGTCAACAATCCTAAGGCTGGTTTGACGCAGCCCTCCACTCGATTCTTCCGTCGGCCAACCTCTTCATATTGGTATAATTTTTCTCTTTTACATCCTTCATAACTTGCTCCACAAATATCTCATACGAAGTCTATCTTTTCCATTTTTCTCGTTCATTTGTCCTTCGACGATTCTCTTCATAAAGCCATCATGATACGTGATATGGCCGATCAAATTATCCCGTATTCCTTTTAAAGCTTCCAGGGAAATAATAAAAAATATTATTTGGTGTTAAGTAACAGTTTAGTAATATTTATAACCAAAATTCCACGTGTCTCGTAACAGCATACTTTATGCTTTCCGAAGAGTGATTGTACTATGACTCTAGGTTTCATGTAAGTGGTTATTCAACGGAGAAGTATATTTTTGAAAGCCTGCATGGTAGTAAGTGTTCTCTCTGATCGATAATGCACGTCTGGTGATAGTTCAACCCCTGCCACAAGCCCTTGTGGTAGGTGGCAAGGCATTACGTAGATGGCAGATGAAATATAAAAGTTTGAGACAACCATACGGTTCGATTCTAAATTTATATATTTTTAAGCGAGCAATGATAGATAGACGTGACGCAGGTAGCTGTAATTGGGGATTATAAACCAATGATTCCAGCTCCACTAATTCATGCTCACTTAGCTCTTGTGAAATATAACTCATGGTGGCTTCCAACAACGTCTTAACTTAACATTTAAAAAAACGTTTCCCTATTCTATTAAAGTAGTATTCTAGTTTTATATTATGCTGTAAATGGAGCAGCTTTTTGTCCCGTATTCAGTATCACAGAGTAATTTTTCTCAATACTAGTAGAATGATAGTTTTAAATACTCAGAATGCATCT
Source organism: Platycnemis pennipes (assembly GCA_933228895.1). NCBI lineage: Eukaryota > Metazoa > Arthropoda > Insecta > Odonata > Platycnemididae > Platycnemis > Platycnemis pennipes. The sequence goes on along the minus strand of OW121853.1, from coordinate 117,494,996 downwards.
ATAACATATGATTAGTGCATGAAAAAGAAGGCAACTAATGTTAAGTTGTACTAATCAGTAAAGTGGAAGAATATGGTTTTAAAATGCTCCACCTGTGCATGTAGGTGAAATATTGTTAGAGTTGTAGTGTGTGATTTATCTATTAACAACCAATAATCTCTTTATTACTATGTATAAAGCAACCATCTAGTTGCATGTGATCCTATTATCTAGCATGTCTCCATATTGAATGCCTATAGTGCATGTTTGGTGATCTTCACCCCCTGCCACACACCCTCGTGGTGGCTCGTAGGGTACTACGTAGACGTAGACCTAATAAGTTAAGATACAATAAAGCACCAATTAAATCCACTTCATCTTAATCATATTCTAAAGCCCGTTTCACACGATATTTGATCCAGTACAAGGTCTAGTATACCTCGCTAGTATGCTAGCTTTCCAGTATCGTGTGAACAGATCCAGTATACTGGCTGGCAAGCATGCTAGCTAGTATACTCGCTGAGCTTTTGGATTTCATACTTGATGTACTTGTACTAGATTTCTAGTAGGACCTAGTAGCCCAGTAGACATCGACCAATCAAGTTACATTACAGACGTTATTATCGTTTATTCAACAGCGAAGATCGGCAAGATTTGTAAAGGGACGATACGATAATTATATTAGCGTAACCAGTCTATTAAATGAATTGAAATGGGAACCATTGTCAGATCGCAGGTTGAAATTTAGACTTAATCTCTTAAACAAATTCCAAGGAAATATTTTCAGTGATGATGTTAAAAATATTTTACGAACCCCAACTTACTATGACAGACTGGACCATAATCATAAAATTAGAGAAATTGATTGCCGAACTGACCGATTCAAAATGTCCTTTTTCCCTCGCACAATTAGAGATACGAATAACGGTAAATATGTCCTATCGGAGAGTAGCAATGAATAGCATTGGTAGCTGCATGTTGGTATGAGTACTTAATGCTAACCCTACTAACAGAATGTTTCTGCATGTTTGCATTGCAATTTCTATCTTTTTTAAATAGTGTAGTTCTGACTACTATATTAATACTATTCCTTTTTTATGCATGATATGTAGTGCATGTTTGGTGAGCAATCACCCCCTGCCACACACCCTTGTGGTGGCTTGCAGGGTATTATGTAGATGTAGAATCGTGGGAATCATATTCTAAAGCCCGTTTCACACGATATTTGATCCAATACAAGGTCTAGTATACTCGCTATTATGCTAGCTTTCCAGTATCGTGTGAACAGAACCAGTATGCTGGCTGGCAAGTATGCTAGCTAGTATACTCGCTGAGCTACTGGATTTCATACTTGATGCGGTACTAGATTTCTAGTAGGACCTAGTAGCTCAGTAGCCATCGACCAATCAAGTTACATTACAGACGCTGTACGAACTTCTCTTTTTTTGAATTAGTATGGAATATGGAATAACCGATTCAGAGCAAGAAAAAGGTCAGTGATCGTGTGAAACCTCCCAGGACGGTTGCAATCATACTAGATTCCGTCCTTAGTATCAAGTAGCGGCTAGCACACTAGGTCTTGTGCTGGATCAAGCATCGTGTGAAACGGGTTTTAGACAACAACTATATCAGATACAAATCCTGGGGTACGAATCCTCTTGACGTTTTGGTTGCCAGACTGACGTATCATCAGACTACAATATTGCGGACGAACCAATCATTAAATTATATTAGGAGACCAAACTACCAGAACCATAAAAAATACAAACAATTCTGAAAGCACAAAACGCTTATGAGGAGGGAACGACAAAGAGAAGCATCTAAGAAAGAAAGACCTGCATTTTCCACGAGGCAAGTGTCGCCTGGTGACGTCACTCCCATTCAGGACTTTGGATAGGAGGAGGCCCCCCACGCTCCATCTCGGTGGAGAGAGAATTTTTATTGAATGAAATTTTCGACGGGTCGGGGAGGGAAGAAGGAGGAATAGAAAGTAACGTACGATTCCTCTGGTGAGGTGGGAGGATAAAGAGAGACCGAGATCTATCAGAATGGCCGCATAAGCTTTTTTAAACGAGTGGGGGGGAGGGGTCGAAGGTCAGAACGCCCACGAGTTGGGGAGAGAGAGAGTGGGAAAAATGGGCCTTCGATTAGGCATAATGAGAACCAAAAACATGATATAAAACAGAAATGTCCGGATTTCTCACTTCCGCTAGTGCTAGAATTTTTCTTTGCAATAATAACAATAAAAGGTCTTCAATGAGAAGATATTGTGACAAATGCGAACACTATTATTACCACCCCCAATTACTTAGTATCTTCGGCTACGGATTATGCATTCGTTAGCACCCTTATTTCAACATTTCCCTCTCTAACACTGCAGGGGTGTACCCTTAGCCCCGACACCCTTTAATGGCCATTAACACTGCGGAGTCTAATGTAACATTCATTCCTATCGGATAGGCGCGCTTGTCCCCACACTGCCACAGTGATCTCTAGATTGGATCCAAGTATGATGGCGAAGCACTAAAAACACTACATGGGTCATTAGTGGGCGATTGGTTGTGCTAATCCAGACTCCAGCTGGAGAAGACGGCTTTGCTGTAAACGGATTGCTTCAATGCCAAAATCCAAGATGGCTGAAGGGAGGATTCCCACCGCAGTCGTGAATTGCATTATTTATGGCGCAAGAGGAATATTTTTTTGGAGCTGACGAAAAGTCATGGAGGTCTCCGATTTGAATATAAGGGGTTGTGGGGGGGGGGTCACGGAAGAGAGACGAGGTCAGAGCTGTTTGACCTATGCAGCACGTGGCCTACCACCCCCCCCCCCCCCCTTCCATACTCCATCATAGCAGATGCGGGAGGGGAAACTGTAGCCTTCGAGGAGAAGGGTGAATCCTTTTGAAATCATATTTCTCACCCATTCATCCACCACGCGGGGCCCCTGATTCAACCCTGGAGGCCGCCCCCCACATATATAGACGTAGGTTACGTCACAGCAGCATTAATTCCCGTCAGGATGAGTTTGGGGATGTAGTATGGAGCCGAATGGAACAAGGGAGATATTCGAACAGACATCTACATCTACATAATACACTGCAAGCCACCATTTAGGTGAGTGGCAGGGGGTGAATTCCTACCAAGCATGCACTACATATCATGCATAAAATAGGATTAAAATTAATATATTAGTCTAAAAATAACTGTTTAAAAAGATAAAAATAGTAAAGTAAGCATGAAAAAACATGCTGTTAGTTGGGTTACCTTCAAGTCCTTATATGCAACTACCTATGCTATCCATTGATTCACTCGTATTGGATATATTTACCGTTATTCATATCCCTAATCGTACGAGGGAAAAAGGACATTTTGAATCTGTCAGTTCGGCAATCAATTTCTCTAATTTTGTAATCATGGTCCAGTCTACCATAGTAAGTTGGGGTTCGCAAAATATTTTAACGTCATCACTGAAAATATTATCTTGGAATTTATTTAAGAGATTAAACCTAAATTTCAATCTGCGATCTGACAATGATTCCCATTTTAATTCTTTAATAAGCTGGTTACGCTAGTATGCTTATCGTATCGTCCATTTACAAATCTTGCCGATCTTCGCTGCACACGTTCAAGTTCATTATTTCGACCTATTCCGTACGGATCCCATTATATACTGGCAGCATACTCCAAATGAGTTCTAACAAGGGAAAAGTAGCTGATTTCTCGTACATGATCGTCACATTTACCCAATACTCTTTTGATGAATCCCAGTTTACTATTAGATTGCCCCATTATTTCACGTATGTGTTTACCCCAGGAAAGATTTTGTGTCAGTCTTATTACAATATATTGGAATTGGAATTGGTTTACCCCAGGAAAGATTATATGTCAGTCTTATTGCAAGACTGTGGAATATCTTGCTATTGTGCGGTTTCAGCGAGTAACGCCGTTAAAGTTTTCACGGACAGTTCGTGAACTTTGAATTTATCAGTGTCATTTCATTGTGCATTGCTGAGTAGATGAGACACGTGCTGAAGAAGGAAAAATACCTATGAGAAGCCACTTAAAGGTTGACACCTCACTCTTCAAGCGCGCGGTGTATATTTTTGCGCACTGTTCCAAAATGGAGTCAATGAAGAAAAAGGCCATTTGCAGAAAAAGTAGGGGTACACCATTAAAAATAATTATTTAGGAAATTATTTCTGAGTATTGCTAAAATATGGCTCGACGGTTTCAAATGTGATAGCACCACGCAGAAATTCGATTTTTTGAATAAGCAGTGCTCCAATTACGGTCTGCTACTGCTGGAATCTCGACTTATTACACAAATGAATTTGGAGACGAAGCTTCACGCATGACTTATTCTGAAAGAACTCGAATGTTTTCGAACTTCATTTGTGACGAAATATTGACGTCACAATCTCGACGAAATCCGATTGCTGTATCATAAAGTAGGGCTCCGAAGACAGTACGTATTACAAACGCAGATATTTACGAGGTTAAACGAGGTAGAGTCCCTCCTGAACAAGCCCTGCGAACAGACACACGCTCTGTTCCGGCATCCTTTCCATGATTAATCTTACCTAGGATAACCTTAAGCTCACGAATATAAGGAGAGGAAAACACACATCCCCGTTTCATCTTCATTTCGAGGCGATTGAAAACGTCCGAACAAGTCCGAACGAGATCCATCGTTGTTATTTTAACTTGAGTGAAAAGTCCGTCTTCATATCTGCAGAAAAAAATATATCCTTCACGAAGTAAGAAGAAAAGGGTGGAAGAATTTGAAATGTGGTGCTACAGAAGAATGATGAAGATTAAATGGATCGACCGAGTAAGTAACGAAAAAGTGCTAAGAAGAGCAGGAGAAAAGAGAAGTCTGCTGACAACTCTAAAAAGAAGGAGGGAAAACTTAATCGGCCATATCTTGAGACACGATGGCCTGATGAAGACTATCGTCGAGGGAAAAGTGAACGGGAAGATTGGAAAAGTCAGGCCTCGTATGGCATACATGGAACTGGTTGTGAAGAATGTAAAAGAGAACAATTACGTCACAATGAAAAGGTTGGCCGATAGAAGAATCGAGAGGAAAGCGGCGTCAAACCAATCCTAGGATTGTTGACCAATGATGATGATTCACGAAGTGCGTTCACCACGGGGTCATAGGTCATCGGAACATTGAAAATGGCGATTTGCGCCTATACCGGACGAAATCACCTTTACATCGTCGGCATTAGTCTTCGTAGACAAAGTAGGAAAATTAATGGGAAAAAGTGGGGTGTCGGTGCTATACACAGTGTGTATGGGGAAGGTTGCATATCGTTTATCTGAGGCCATTTATCTGAGGCATCCATTCAAATTAGGCCCTCGGGCTGTTCCGCCCTGGCCTCCTTAGGGGGCCGAAAAAGTTAAAAAAAAAGCCTTTATGGGTGATCCGTTGAGGTGGAGGAAGAGAGAAAAGTGTGATAATTCCATCTCAGACCTTCTCCACGCGCATAAACGACAACACGTGGGCATAGCTGCCATATCGCCTTTTGGGGGAGGAAAAACCCGAATCGAAAAGGGGCGGATTAATTACGGCAGGGGAGATCATTTCACACCGAAGAGCATTCATTCTAATTTCAGGGTCCCCGTTTTAAACGGCAGGAACACCACTAGGACCCTGGGAGCGCGCGAGGCGGAGAAAAGACGTCAGGGATCGCAAAAGCACGAGATTTATTCTTTTCCCTTCATCCTGAAACACCCCTTATGGGATTATGTGCCAATGAATGGAATGATAAAAGGCTCCAGTTAAAAATCCATTTAATTTCCCTGGTATTAAATTTAAAGACTAAGTAAACGTCTAAAAATCAATTTCAATGAATAATAGAATATTGTACTTTTGATCCGGCGACGCCTAAGACATTGAAGAGCCCAGACATTGGTTCAGTGGCCCAGGAGGGGCGTGTTTGAGACCGTCGGGATTATTTCGAATAGGTAACCAAGGAGTCCTGTGGTACAAACACAAATGGTCCGCAAATTTGTTGAGTGTGAATCGCTCATTACAATATTATACATTATTTTTACTCTTCCATAATATGCATAGAGTCCCCTGATGAGATAAAACTCGTGGGAAGAAGATGAAATATATTGTAATGGGCGTTCAAAAATGCCAAATTTTCAAACCATTCGTGTTTATGCCACGTGACTCCGTGGTTACCTATTCGAGATAATCCCGAATGTTTCACATCAGGACCAGGACAGAAAAGCCAAAAAAATACTAAAAGGCTATTTCGACCATGCCCTCAATGCAATTATGGCTTGGTATATTGACTTTTTTTTTGGTCCCCTAATCTCGAGGGCACGGGTTCGAATGCCGGCAGTGACAGTGAATTTTCGGCAATATACTGTACTTGAGCGCTTCAAGGAGAACATTTTTAGGTGCAATACCCCGTCCGTCAATTCGAACGTAAAACAGTACACCCATTGGCGCTTTATTTGAATACATCATACTAACGTGCCGTTTTTTTTCACCCTTCCTCCTTACCCGCGAATATTTTATGTACCCTGAAACCCTGAATATGACCACCTTATGTCACAGGGTGTGGTTCCCCATCTCAGCTACAAAAACTAGTAGCAGTACTGGCAAGGCTAGTGCAATCAATGGATTCGTCATATACCTAGTATAGAGTTTTTGATAACACGCTATAATACGAAATTGAATCGTATCAGGCGATACTTTGTGGAAAAAATTATATACTGAAAGAAAACTTACACGATTTTTTTTTCACACGATTTATTGAAATACTAAACCCTACCGGTTTCGACAATCTTGTGTCATTCTCAAGGGTATAAGAGCCATAAAGATACGCTTGTAGTCATGTACAATGTACAAGAGAATGTAGGAGGCTGTGAGAATGTAAGATTCCCTCTTGTATCCTTGAGAATAACACGAGAGTGTCAAAACCGGTACGGCTTAGTATTTCAATAATTTATGTGAAAAACACATCGTTCAAGTTTTCTCTCAGTACGCTATAATTCACAACAAATATCGAACGACACCAATAATACAGCATTGGTAAGATTAGGGCATTAATGTATTGTCTGCAGTGCCTTCAGCAACACGCTATAATTCAGAAAAGACATCTACCCGATCAAAAAACGATTTATGCCGTGAACAGCGTACATAACTGGTCTAGACTCATTTTCGTAATTTTGGTCATTGAGGTTTGCTAATGTCATATCAATGTTTGCACTGGTCCGCCCATAATTTGCGGTTGACCAATTTATTTTCACATCGTCAGTAAACGGGCTCATTAGGTATTCACGAAATGCCTATCCGGGACACCAAACGGTGAACCTCTCCTACGTCACGAACAATTGACGGGAAACAATCCCTTCCTCGCGAAAGGAGAAGAACGCACACACTCTTGACGTAAGACTAAGAAGAAGAAGAAGGAGAAGGAAGCAACAGGGCCTCCAACGGCAAACCCCGACCTTCTCTGACGTATTACGATAAGAAGGCAGCCATCAACCTTCCAAGAAAGAGCGGATATATAAGGACCTCAGAGATGGAGCTGTCCTACGCTCATCCTCCTGAAATATCTTGCAGCTTACGTTTAGTTGAATGTCTCGAGAGGATTATCTCGTGTTCCCGAAGAAACCATAATTGTACCTGGTTGAATCCTAATGTACTCTGACGACTGTCACGCAATCTACATTGTTTTATGTCGTTGACGTTCATTCGAATAGTAGATATTCTGATGTGCAGTATGGAACCATCCGCAGACTTCGTATTGACATAATTTCCATGCCAACAATTACTGTCTAACGGGTATAATGGGGAAATATGCATGAAATTTATTTATAGGCTATTGATGATGTACCTGATTCATAATTTTCTCACAAATTTAAATATACAAGCAAAAATCTTTTATGCCATCCTCAAATATTATCAAATTCTATTAAAATATTCCCGAAAATTGACGAAAGTCACGTGACCTGAAACGCCTTCAGACGTCACTGCACGGTATAGGTTCCATATCCATTATCAAGGGGCAGGGGACACCAAGGATAAGAGTTAAAATCGATCAGGCTGTACACAACAAACGGTGTGGAATAACATATTTCTCAACATTTCGAATTGTTCGCATGAATCTCTTTGAGAAATTCGAACTTTGAATTCGAAGTACTACCTGTTTTGTGACAAAAAGAGAAGGGGATTTTGTAAACCCAACAATAAATTTAAAAATAAAATACTAGTCATCAATTAGCATTCACTCGTGAACTACATATCTTGACATAATTTACTTTATTCATCAAATTACTTTTGACCTCCTCATATCAGTGTAAATGACGCATGACATATGCTCATCGCAGAGTTAAGGAAAGTGTACAATGTCAACGGAATAAGGATATAAAAACACCATGAGAACAGCTACGGTAGTTAAATCTGAAAGTAACTTGAAGTAACTGACATAAATTCTACGCCATAAAGCCGTCTTACTAACTCGGGGATTACAGAACGAGATGAAGGGGGAATGGAGGCGGAAAATCCGAAAACGACTGTCATCTCACCGCAACGAAACAGTAACGCAGCGACCGGCGCATCAACCATCGTCGTAAAAAGCGATGAGTTGAATACGATCCCTGCTGTGGAATGCCTGTGGACACAATCCTTGATGGGAGATGTGGACTATGGTCTCCCATCTCCCTTCAAAACCCTATAGGGGGAGGAAAAATTAGGAAAAAAAAGACCTTTAGAATTGCGTCTTTAATCCCCTTTCATTTCGCTTCGTCGTTCTTTTTTCATCCCTTCCCCCCGCCCCCCCCTCCCCTCCTATTTACCCCACCAATGTTGGAAGGCTTTTCTCACCACCTAAACCCCTTCTAAAAACCGACCTACCCCCCTTGGCTCCCAGGGGAACGTAAAAAGGAACGGAATAAAACACACGAACTTTTATGCCCGCAACCTCTTTCTCACTCAACACTAATGGATCAGTGTAAGGGGTGAAATAAAGAAAAGAAAAAGATTCCTTTCAGCCGAACCCTTAGACCATCTCCATAAAAAGAGGCCTTACCCGGCGGCAAGGAATTTCCTGGGGTACGCAGGCGTGAGACGAGATTAGCACTCATATTAACAGCTATTTATCCCTGAGCTTCAGGGAGAACGATTATTTCAACCCTTAATTCCTTACGCTTTCATTTATACTTTGCACTTTCGTATTTATAAGAACAAGGATGTATTCGGCGTTCATAAACATGTGTAGGTACTAAGTAGATATGTGCGATTACTCGAATACTACTGTCGCGCAGAAATTATGTGCACTCGAGTTTGAATACGAATAACAAATTAACAGCTGGGACTACAGAAACAACATCGAATACTACTGTCGGCGCAGAAATTATGCGCACTCGAGTTTGAATACGAATAACAAATTAACAGCTGGGACTACAGAAACACTAATCAACCGAATTTTTTCTTATTTCATTTTGCGTTATTGGATAGCAGACTTAAATTTTTAAAACGCTTTTTCATGTTTTTTACAACAGTTGTAACGTAAAAAGTGCCGGTTTTAGACGGTGTTCCAGCAAAGCGCCGACTTAGATGACTCGTAAATCAATAATAAGGCATTCAATTGCAACCAAAGTGTGAAGAATGACAGATATATTTGTTTTCCGTGCACTCTGTAAGTTTCCAGTGTATAATTGTAATAGAAGAAAAGTTGTGATCAATTTTTTTAAAAGTTAGCATTTCAAAACTGGGGTGTCGTAGAATTTCGTTCTCCGTCGTGTTATAATCCTCTTGTCCTGAGCGTATCCAAAATGTAATTGTCTAATATTTCAACTCATGCGTTTAATTTAAATCGATTGGTATTTATACTGGCGAAAGTGAGCTCCCTCGGCAAGGCAAAACTGCACGGCTTAAACTGCGCCAGTTGCTTCGCTGGAACACCGTCTAAAACCGGTACTTTTTACGCTACAACTGATGTAAAAAATATGAAAATGCGTTTTAAAAATTTAAGTCTGCTATCCAATAACGCAAAATGAAATAAGAAACATTACGGTGTGATTAGTGTTTCTGTAGGCCCAGAAATTAATTTGTTATTCGTATTCAAACTCGAGTGCACATAATTTCTGCGCCGACAGTGGTATTCGAGGTATTCGAGATCTGGGATAATTATGCTAAAAGTAGGTATTCGATGCTCGAGGTCTTGAATAATTAGGCCATAAGAAATCGAAATAGAGAATAATTATGATAATTACGCTATATTTCGCGTGTTGAAGACGTGGCAAAACATTCAATTCGCGACTTAAACAACCCGACAATGGAAAAAGGAGTTAGGGGGAGTCGTCACGAAGGACGCGGTGAGAGATAACATGAAAGGTAACTGAGGAGGACGCGGTCGAAAAGGTAAAAGGAATAAAGAAATGCGAAGACGGAAGACGTAGAATAAACGAAGAAAGAAGGAGGAAGAAGTTTGTTTTAAAATCTGTGACCGGGGCAGAGGTTACAATGAACTACAACGGATTAATTAAAAACTGGACAGAACATTTTGCATTAAAACTTCCTCCCAACTTATTTAGGCTCATAAAATTTATGTATTCAACAGTCCATAATTGGTACTAAAATTAGAAATGAGAATTATTTTTTTTAATGAATCGAATTGTAGATTTTTACGCCCACAGGCAACAAATTAATTAGCAGCATTACATTTAGCATATTAATTGCAATGCAATTATTCGGGCATTCGGAACTCGAGATATTCGAGTTGTTATTTAATATTCGAATTCAAGAAATCTGATATTCAACCCATCTATAGTAATAAGTGTAAAAATAAGCGCATTATTCTGGATTTTCGACACTTATTTGTATATACACGATTATTTTTAGGACAGCGACATTATCAAAAGAATAATTCACTCCCCTAATACTTTTTTCCTACTCTGTACCCGGCCGGAAATCCGAAGGTTCCGGGTTCGAGTCCCGGTCACGGTCGATTTTTTTCTGTGGAAATTCTGTAATTTAGATTGGAATCACCAACCTAAAGAGAAAAAGAGCCTTCGCATGCTTTTTTACGCACAAAATCAAGTTGTTTTCTGCGAAAAAATTAAAGCGTCATTGTACGTATGTAAATATATCACCCGCACCTTGAATCACACAGAAGTTAAATTATTAGCCGTGACTGGGAGTCGAAACGAGGGCTATAGGTGGTTAAACCAAAGGGGTTTCGCATGCAACCCAGGCGATTTCAAGGGAACTATATTTCTGACAAATTGCCGGACATAAAATGTAACGAAGCAGCTGAATTCATACTGGTTGTATCTAACCTCCAACTGAAAATTAAACGCTAATGTGTTCACATTTAGACGAAATTCAAAGACCGCAGACTGGGCATGAAAAACATCATAGCAGTCACCCTCTGGCTAGTAAAATAAATATAAAATATTCGCAACGTTGAGAGGTGAATGGTGAATATAAAATGGCGTCTCAAAATCTCCTTCCTCTTTTTGTACATCCTCGGTAACGTCTCTCCTTTCCCCAGAAAGAAGAGAAAGCACAGAAAAGCAAGCAGTTACGCACAATGGGGAAGCCTGTAGGGTGTTGGCATGCAGCCCCATTCACACCGTAGACATGCAGCTATAAAGACATTCAAAAAGAAATCTTTTTACCGCATGTGACCGACAATGGACCCTATATTCGTAAGGTGGTTGTACGTCCTATAAATATCAACTTATTTATTAATTTAAATTCGACGAAACAATTTTATAGGAGTGAATCACAAAATCTTTCCACTATTTCTCCCTTTAAACAATCACCCCAAAACAAATCCCTCGCAACCAATCAACAAAATAGAACATAGCAACAATCAACAAAACAGCAACTTATCTAAAGCGATCAAAATAGTACAAAAATGAGTAAAATCCAAAATAAAAGGGTATAACCTTTCCACTCTCTCTCTCCCTTTCAACAATCCCACCCAAACAAACCTCTTGTAACCAACCAACAAAGTCAAACATCGCAACAATTAACAAAATAGTAACTTATTTGAAGCGATCAAAATACTATACAAAATTGATAGGTTTCCGAACTGAAAGCGTAAAACGTTACACGATGGAGTCATTCCGAAATCTCCTTTTCCCCCTCAACCATCTATCCTACCCCCGCTCATTACTTGGACGCGCCCAGGGAATCACTGGGGGGGAGGGTTGATGGCGAGCGACGCCTGGGAATGGCTAGGATGGCTGAAAGAGAAAGGGTGCTGCGAGTGATGAAGGCAGAGGGATATCTAGGATGGGGGAGGGAAGAATCGGGCTCCGAAAAAGACAGAGGGGGGAGGGGGGTGAAAGGGGACGGGACGTGGTTCATAATGGGGGTGCGTGGTGCTGGGGGGGCAGGGGGTGAAGGAATTGGAAGTGAGATGAAGAAAAGGGAGTGCGCCAAGCGTGTAAAAACTAGAAGGGGAAGGGAAGGAGTCGTGAATAAAGCAGTCGGCACGTAATCTGAGAATCTTGACTCGCGACCCTGGACACCCCCACGGAGTTATCCCTCCCTCGCGACCACTCAAATTAACCCCCATCCCATCTACCCTCCCCCTCCTTCACGAACCCTTTATAAAACCCACCCCCACTCCCCGCATCGCATCCATGACCCTTTTGAACCGACCCTCGCCTTCGTTCCAGGCCCTTTACGAACCCCCAAAAGGAGCCTAGGATGGATCCATACCCTTGAATCGACATCAGTTCGGCTCCCTAAAATACCCCTTCAGATGTGAGCCGTGCCCTTTAACGGCGGCAATGGCATTTGTTCTTGTTTTCTCGAGGAAGCGACTGAGTCCGCCCTCGTTTCAATGATGTCTTCGAAGTTTGCTCCCCTTTCTTTCGAGACATCGACGCATACCCATCTTCCCCAAGATATATCGATGATTACCTATCACTGAGGAACATAAAAATGTTATATTATTTTATTTAAATCCAACATTTTTATATGTCAGAGTTTACAAGCCACTAACTTTTTTGAAATCGTTAACATAAGTGACCTTAAGGAATTGATATTCACAAGGAAAAGAAAATTATTTTCCAAAATTATGTTGCTAAAGTCCCAAAAATCAGAGACTACTCTTAAGCCGAGTTTACACGATGCATTTACACGCGCGGGTAGATTGCACCGTCTAAACACTCAAAATTACCCAAATGCGTGAATGCGTGCACAGAAAATAGCCCCTGTTCTATTTTGGTGAATGTGTGCGAGCAATTTGTAGTCGTCAACAACAGTGTCAATAACAATAACTGAAGTTCAGGTATGATGTCGTCTGTTTCGTAGAAGTGGCGCTTGATACTAGTAAAACAAAAGCAATCGCGTAATGCGTGTCTAGAAAATGGTCGAACAATTGCGCTAACACAAGCATCGTGTAAACACTCCTCAAGTGCGAGTACGCGCATCTGTCCAGACATCTATTCACGCATCTGTCCAGCAACGTACTTGCGCGGGAAAATGCATCGTGTAATTCGGCTTTAAAACCCATGGTTGATCGCCTGTATTCTATATAAAATTTATTAAAAAAGTTAAAAGATTCAAATTCATCTGATATATATTGAGAATGAAATTGACAAATTAATTACGTAAGGAAACATACATTTATATTAGCAATAGAATACAGACTCAAATCAAAAGATATCGTATCTTCAGCATACAAAACATAATATTTTTATGACGATGCTCTTAAATTTCAATATTCTAAGCTTAACAGAATGTTACTAATTATTAGACTCGTAGCCAAAGAAAACAATTAATATATAAGTATCTGTTGTGGAGATGGTTTAATGATTCATATTTTTTTCTTTACTACTTCCTATTTCTCACTCCCAATACTTGGCCGCATGGATTACATGTTTTCTGTAGATAAAAGTTACTGAAGAGAAATTGAATACCAGTATAGGGAATATGAATGGACTCTGCAATGATTAAACGTTCAGATAGACGTTACTCGGGTTTGACTCGGTATTCTTAAAGGCTGAATTTGACAAGAAGTTGAAAGGAAAGCAAACTTGTAGGTTTACATTAATTATGCCATTTACGAAAGTAAATCAACTTAATTTATACCTTACTGTAGAATGATTGCAGAAACGTTGACAGTCTTAATCTGTTTAGTCCACGAAATGCTACATCCCAAGCTATTAGTACCCTGCGATTAGCATGTTCTGAAGACTAGCACCAACCAATTGGTCACATGGGTCGGTCAAAACTCGTTCTAATGCAACTTAGAAACTCTTATTCAATTCCAGGAAACATTCAAGAGGTAGCCATCATTGGTAATTTAACAGAATGTTTTACATGTTTTTTTTTAACCAATACCTAGTGAACCATCCCGAGTGATTGGAGGTACATCCTCAGCAAATGACTAAGGTCATTCAAATTATCAGACACTACGATAAAATGACCTCTTGTCACTGGATTACCTATTACTTGCATTTATCTATTAGCGTATCTATGAAGTGCATGTTTGGTGGCTATTCACCTCCTACCATGCATCCTCAAAGTGCCTTACAGGGAACTTATTGGCTGCAGATATATTGAATTGAATATGCTACCTTCAAATGCACCACCCTATTCAATCCTTAGAAAAACTAAATGAAAAGTTTATTCTACCCTGGGTTAATTTCATTTAAGTAAAAATGTTTTTCCCCATAACATATTGAAGGGATTGCTGTCTTAAACACTCTAACGTCTTGTCATACCTAGATATGGGTAAATTACCGTAATTTTCAATTGAGGCAAATTACCGTAATTTTCCGGTAATTGCAATTTTTGAGCTGCAAATCCTTATCAGAGGACTCCAAGCGAAATGAAATAGCATTGAGATATAAATGCCGACGCTTATATCAAACATATATCACGAAGTTTATCAATTATAACTCATTCAAAAAATTAAAACGAAGTTGGCAGCAACACGCAATTTGCCTCTCTTTTGTCACACTATGAGAAATTTTAGTTCCAAAGACATACCTCGGCGCAATGTGCATTTGTTATTTTTCTCTGAATTAAATGGAATTAATCATGGACACAATGTAAACAAAATAGTTTTAGCTTCTTAATTTATAATATTGCCCATTCCAATAGTTTCTTCGTGAGGAAGAAATTTTCTGAAAAAGAACTTTTCTGAAAATTACCGTTTATTACGGTAATTTTCAGGGGTGTTGGTAATTTACGAAAATACCACGGTAATTTACGAAAATTACCGCGGTATTTACAAAGTTGCCCATCTCTAGTCATACCCTAAATAGAAGGGTAATTGTGTTTGTTTTCTTTAATGTTCAAGGCTTTGTTTTCTTGGTTGTTCTTTATTTTGTTGATGATTTTTTCGTTTCTTTTAGATGTAAATTATAGTTGTTTTTTTATATTTCGAAGGAAATGATTTTTTAAATATTTGAATGTTTGTTATTTGAATAAGGTTGTTAAGAAGTTGTTGATAGAGGAGAGATTGAGGGATTGTTGCTTGAGAGGCTGGAGGAAGAAGATCAAAGATGTAGGTACATTCTCTAATAAGGAGGGAGTGAAGGCCACGAAAACACAACGTATTGACTAAATGAAGATACATGCTCCATTCTTAGACTACTTTGAGAGAGCCCATTAAACTTTTGGGAGCTAATATGAGGGAGAAATAAGATTCATAAATGATTTACGGTGACTAGTAACGCCATGTAACGCGCAACCTTCTTATAAATTAATCTTCTCGTGCAGTAAAACAGATTAACTTACAAATCTACGCACGATTAAATTGCCATTACTTGATTGCATAGTAATTTACTTTTGGAGAATAAATTGATAATTAATCAAGGCAAAGTGTGCGATACAAGCCGATCTTCTCAAAAACCTTCCTCCCATACAGATTACAAAGCCGAAACAGCCTAATTTCATCTAGAAGCGTCTGATTTACTTATCCCAATTTCTGTCACAATTAGTCCAAAGATAAAGGAGACGTTTATGGAAATGAGACGGAGATAATTATCTCCGTAGTCGGAAAGCAAAGGGGATTATTTGAGACCCTGATTTGATATCTTAAAGTTGTTATCACGTTTAGCACGGAGATTTCTCGGAATGTCGGCATACACGGATCCCGAAGCCAATTTCCAGGCTTTGAAGAGACTATCGCGTATTCATGATCGCAATACCTTTTGCCACGACTATCCTGGAGTCATGGTGAATTATTTTCTCAAGGGTTTCAATCCAGCTCCTTGATACGGATTCTCACGCACTTCTTATGGCGTCTTCAAGAAGGTATTGTTATATCATCATCATCGGTCTACAATCCTAATATTGGTTTGACGTGGCTCTCCACTGGATTCACTTATCGGCCTAAGGGCCAGTTTCACCAACGACGGTAATATTTCCCATTATCGCAGTTTATATTATCTCTGTTAAAATTATTATCTCCATAATATCTCGTTTACGTTCTACCACTGTTATTACCATCTCGGTTTTGTAAAACCGAGATTTCTCTCAGAAAGTTTAGGTTAGTAAATTTCTCATACTCATGACGTCAAAAAAAATAAAACCGCTTAACCGATTTGTAATTCAGCTGATTTAACTTCGTGATTATTGTAACTAAAGGCATTTCCAATAGACCCATGAAGCACAAAACATTAATTAAACGTCCACGAAATATCAACATTAATTTCTACGCATATCTAGAAAACATCTATAATCACTTCCAAATGTCATCTACATGTCTATAAGATATTTAATGCCCGCTTCTCCTAATTTTACCAAATATCTCCCCTTAGATATCACTTATTTTCCTCACTGTTACTTTTAGGAAATACAAAAATAAAATACTGGAATGCACTTTAATGACATTGCCTTTATTTACAGAGGCTCGAAAACGTACAGTAACTGCTATTATACTTTTCGTTCACTCAAAAGTTATCATTTCCTTCGTCGTTGTCATTGGTGTCAGAGCGAAGACTTCTTTGCTATCACGAAATAAATATTTTCGGCCACTTTGTTCATGGAAATCCTTACACTTATGGCTAATATCATACATTTTCGTATTTGTTTACGCTGAAAAACAAATGACGCACGCCACATTTATCTATTCAAATACAAATCAAGTTATACCTACAATATATGCAACCAAGAGCCAAGGTAGTTAATTCAACAGTTTACTATCTCATAGTAGTCAAATGTCGGGGATTACTTATAAGTCTGGCTACAGAACCCATGCATATAACTAATAGCGGAACATAAAGGCAATGTGATATCTTTCGGCAGGAGATATAATGAAAATTACCTAAAATATTTAGATTCCAAGAATAAGGATGTTCGAGAAATTCACGAATTCGCCCTACCAACTAGAGGATTCGCATTGCTAAGAAAGTAAACAATAAAATCAACTAGAAAACAATTGTTGCTATGTGCTTTTCGTAGGGTTTATTAACTCAGGATACATAAAATCTCTCAGATTTTGGGTTCAAATCAATTAGCACGTTCCTTAAGTAATTGCATTACGATAATTGAGCTCAAATGTCTCGACAATGTCACTTATATCCAAAATTAGTTCAGGAAATCGTCTGCGCGCCATATTGCTTCCACAGAATTATCTCGGATTTTCAGCTTTTACCTGACGAAAACCTCCGGTAAAAATATTAACCGAGATAATGCCCCTAAACCTAGTGCTGGTGAAACAGAATAGTCATATTAACTCGGTTAATCACAAAATGAACCGAGTTAAAACGATTATCTTCGTTGGTGGAACTGGCCCTAAGTCTTTAATTTTACATAATTCATCTCTTTTACATCCTTCACAACTTGTTCCATGCATCTCATCCGAGGCCTGCCTATGCTAATCTTCCCGTTCACTTTTCCATCGGCGATTGTCTTAATCAGGCCTTCCTCTTTTAAGATATGGCCGATTAAGTTGGCCTGTCTTTTTTTCAAGAGTTTTCATCAGGTTTCCCTTTTCTCCCCCTCTTCTTAAAGACTTCTTCGATCGTCAACTGGTCGATCCATTTTATCTTCATCATTCTTCGGTAGCGCCACATCTCGAATGCTTCCAGTCTTCGAATGCTTCGCTGAGATAAAGAAGCACGCTCCAGACGCATGTGGTATTGTTATATGAAATATATCATTTGGGGAAGACGACCATACCAGCAAGGATATCTGGAAAATTGGATAGAGGGAGGAGTTTTTCAGGGAATGGAAGAGGGGTGAAAGAAAACCCAGCGTCGGAATCTTCCTATAATTCCCGAAAGGGTTCATTGTTTTATATCCTAAGCAACTTTAAGAGCTCTATACACTGAACTGGAGTAGGGACCTAAATTTTTTTTTATTTATCCTTGCTTTATTATTTACCCTTGCTACGAACATCGTCCATCGGGATGAAAAGTGACTACTCTACTAAAAACAACACAACCCGATCCCCTTCCTTTGTTTAACAATGCTATTACTTATTCTCAAAGAGATTTCTTCAATGTTTCAAAGCACACCAGAATGGGGGCGTTTACTCGGAACCGAAATCGCAATTTTGTACACGAAATTGTTAGATGGAAACGAAAAAAGAAATTTAGTGAAATAATTAATCTTCTAACCATAACCATTCACTCATAAATCAAAAATTAAAATAAGTAAAAGGTGACGCCCACCGAAAATGCTGCTGTGATAACATTGACGTCACTTTCCTCCCGTCCTTGACTGCTCGTATGGAAGGGGAGGGGGATTCTCGGAAGGTCTGCTCGCACAGATGCTGTCTTAAATGCTCCGATTGGCAGAGTCAGCTGTGTCCCCCCCTTTGCGATAAGGCGAAGTAGCTTCGCGGGCTCAGTTGTGATTGGACGAAGTGAATATACGTCAGAGGTTGCACCACACCCACTTTTCCGAAAGGGTTAAAAACATTAGTTTTTCGACGCTTATAACTCGAGAAATAATTGACGGATCAAAAAACGAAAAAATAGGGGTCTTTTTATTTTACAAACTCTATTATATTTGGCAATAAAAAAAATATGGTAAACGACCCCATTTATGTTGCAATATGATTAGGAGGTATCTCCATTATCCTGAATGGTACCCTAAAAGGATTTCAGAGGACTAAGGGGTACGAAAGTTTTCGGAGAGATGCAGTAAAACTTAATGCGAGGGTCTCTTGGAAGATGTTGCCTCAATATCTGAATAAGGGGTGTTTATGGGAGGGTTTATCTGCACCCCCAGAGAGGGGTGCTGACCTCTTCCCAGAGGAAGGGACTTGTAGCGTTCCCTGGAGACGCAGTTGGTCTCGGCACGGTCAACAAGGGACAGATGAGAGAGATAAAGATATAAAAAATGGGTATAAGGCTTTAAAATGACACTGAGAGTCTACACACAATTAGAGTCAGTAACGGATCACAGATTTGATAAATATTTTTGAAAGAAGAATTAGAACAGGTATTGGAGGTTTTGACGTAGGTAGTTATTAGAATATAGTGATTTCTTTAACATAAATATGTTTTAACACCACTAACTTATGAATTCTCTACGAAATATGATTTGATAATTCAATTTCTTCATATAAATGACTGATTAAACCATAAATACTAAATTACTTTTCATGAACCTAGGACTTAAGGTCATTTATCAGTAAAATTTCACGTGTATCGTAATTGCCAGTTTACCATTTTCCTCCGAGTGGTAACGTTACGACTCTCATGTCGGTTGCATGTAAATATTGTATTTATTTGCATATGCCTATATGGTAGCAGTAGTAAACGTATTCTCCCTATATGATATTGCATGCATGATTGTGGATCACCCCGTGCCACACACCCTTGTGACGAGGGTATTTTGCAGTTGTAGATGAGAGTCACGTGACTACGGGTAACTATTCCGCCGGAGAAAAAGAAATGGCCGCAGGTGACGTTGATGAAGATCTCAAATACACGACTCCAAGTAGAAATTGCATTCACATGTAATCCAGCGGGCTGAAAAAACAAGCGTGTGGCAGGGAGTGCTAGACCGTGTAAAATTGAAAATAAAGTGAAGGCGACTGGGGAATGACAAAAGCCATGAGCGAGAGTTTTTCTAGAAAAAGAATAGGAGTAATAATATGGGTCAAAAAGGAAATTCAATTTTTTAAAAGTAATTCGCTCTGTTTATATTCTGTCCGTTAATAATCATTGTAAGAATTTAAATCTTCGATTCTTCGATTCAAAATTTGATATCACTTGAAATATTGCTTCTAACCGTACTCCTGCTTTAGTGTGAGGTTAGAAATACATCTGCATTTTAATCCTAAAACTAGTGCATATTGAATCAATCTAACTCACTGTGGCATTCAACCTCATTGTGGCGTCAAAATTCCGACATTACCTTCAAATACTTTTATATTGGAAGGGCTTGCAACACTTTAATGTTTTTACATGAAGTTTTTTAGGTAATTCACAGCTATCCTTCGCATCTGATTCAGTTCCGAATGGTGGTAGTACTGGTATACTGACCATTTATATTCTGCTGCAAGCAGTGAAAAGGATAAATTGGAGTCATTATTATTCAACCTAAGTAATGGTAGTTCAATACCAGGTACATCAAATTAAGGAAAACATGAGGAGAATCAGCAAAGTCAAAGGAAACAGATAGATGGAGAACTTTTCAGGACAACATCGATTTCTTGGAAGCGTTTGATGAAAAGGAGGATATAACATCGAGGAATTTGAGAGATGAATACAAATTTCAATGAAAGAGGGTTGCGAAAAGGGGAACTGTCAGGGTACATCATTCAGAGAATCGCCATAAGGTACAAGATTCGTCGTATACAGCCTTCGAATAAAAGTAATTGACGAATGATGAATTCATTACGGAAAATAACGAGTTATTTTAAATATCGGTCTCGATGGATCGTTTCCATGCCGACGATATCGTCATCGGCCACTTGCTTCCGATCTCGCATAACCAAAATGGAATCCACTACAAACACACGAGGTTCTTCGACTCCCTAACACTCTTACTCTCTTTATTACGTTCCCATAACTCCATTTACGACTCGGAGATTAATAAAAAGAAAAAAAATTGAAGGAGCAACACTTTTTTGACACTCCAAGTGCCTAATCCAAAGTGGCCCCTTAAATTCTCCATCCCTCTGCCCTTTTATCTTTCTTCGCTCTTCTTAACTGGCATTTCTAACCCCACTCCCTTCGCAACGAGACGGCTGAGAAGCAAATCGATTGGTGGAGAGAGAGGGAGAGGGGGTGGGGGTGGAACCACTCCTGATTCCACTGATTTATGGATTGCCCTTTGTAAAAAAAATCGGCGAAAACAAGAGAAAAATGAAATGAAAATTATTAATCCCTCTCCTCGTAGACCGACCCTTAAGATAAAAGTAAAATCCGAAGAAAAATAAAAACCGAGGACTTCTTCACCCCCTGGTTATTGGATCGAAGCATTAAAAAAGTATAAAAATACTAAGCAAGCACTTATTCTCAGCTGGTTTTAATACGAGTTAAAAAAAACAAGGTTCAACGCGCGCTGCGCGTAGTGGTGTCCCCGGAATGGTCTGGGAGGTTTTAGTATAGTCTGTCGAATGGTTTAGGCGTAACATTTGGTAAATATTACACCCAAAGCGTTGTAAAGGCTAGTGTAATATTTTTCTGGAATCGTCTGAGTGGTTTAAAAACAGAATTTGTCCTTTGAGCTTTCGGAAATATTTTAGGTGGGGGACATTAGTGAATGTCTTATTTGAAATTGATAAAAAACGGAATATTTCGGGTGTAGGATAACTATTGTTAATTTTATAACGACGTATATTTTCAAATTAATGTGCTGATTTAGCAGCAGACATTAACAAATTACAGAAAATAAATTAATATTTAAATAGCTAACAATAGAAAACAAATTAAATTACAATGCACAGTACTTATTAAACATTATAAAAATACATTTTATTGATAATAAACGTTTTATAACATTGTCTTAAGTTCTAGAAAAGTACCTACTTCAAAACGCAAACTTCGAAATTCAAATTTCATACCCAAGATCGGAGCCGCCGATAGCCAAAAATTGATTTCTTTCACTATCGGCACAGCGAAGCCGCCAATTAATAATTTCCTAGTCACACGATTGATTGATAAAATTAATTCCACTTTCTTCAACTTCGTCAATGTACCTTTTGTCCCTTACCAAAAACGTAAAAGCATTTACTTAGCAACGTAAACAAATCTGCTTAGCAACTCGTTCCCCACGTTCAAAGATACTGAAAACACAATTTTTTCGTGCTTAAATTTTCACACTTTCCATTCGGTCGACGAAAATCAAAATACGTTTTAATAATTTGCCCATCTTTCTTATTTTGAACGAAACCACCCGCTTCGATCCGACAAGTAACTTCCGGATTACCTCAAATTAATGGACCAAACTCGAGCGCTGCAAACATAAATAAATGCAGACAAAAAGCCGAGAATTAATGTGTTTATGATGATGATATTACAGGCGACAAGAGGAATGGTACAGCATGAGATGTAGGGTGTTTAATACATTAAAAAAAAGAAAGACGTACGATCCAGCTTCAAGGAAAAGGGCCGTTCTTTGTGTGACCCCCTTCACAAGACTGGACTAGTAGAGTTGGCGGAAGTGAAGGAGGGAGAAAAGTGTCTTCCACAGATGCCTAACCTCTCTGATTCTCTCTCTTTCTAGCGCATTCCCTAAAAGGCCGTGTCCGAACATGGCGAATGATGCTATCATTCCTTTTCAATCTGGCAGAGATTTCTCCGTTAAGTGGACGACGTAAGTGGGATGTCCTCGGTCGCCCGACTATCAAATGCCTCCTCCGTTTTTTTCCGCATCTAGGCGGGAATGACGGAAATTGAGATGGCGTGTGCGTCGTAGTTGGGCAGCGCCGCGGAGAAATCTTTTGCCAGTTACGCAGAAGAGATATTATCGACTGCTACGTTCATCTGCGTAAAGGGAGCCTCTTTCCTAAGATCCCCATTTCCATTCAAGTCTTCTCCTTTCATCTCTCAATACGACTCTTTCTAATCCCTCACTGTAATGCTTCCCATTTCAATGTCATTTTTCTTGTCTGGAGTTTTCTCTTTAATATTTTATTTAAAAAATTGCAAGTGTACTTTTATAAATGATTTCCTACCCGTTCAGCAAACATCATATCATACCCTTTTCCCTGGACTTAGAGGAAGGTTTTTCCGTTTTAGTTTCTACTACTGAGGCTTGCTTTGGGAAAATCAATACAATATCGCTGTTAAACAAGCCAAAGAAGAAGGATGAAATATAGAAATTGGGATGGATAAGAATATTGCCAATATAAAACGAATATTGCTGAACTTTTCGCGAAAAGACCAATTTGCAAGAGAGTCCATGGCTCCCAAACCTGGGCCCTGGGAAAAGAGGATGAGGAATGATTGGAACTGTCGAAAAGTGGGTTCGGAGGAGGATGGAGAAAGACCAATAGGCATAAAGGAGGGCGAACGAGGATGTACTTGAGACAGACAGTGCAGAAAGAAAACTGTTGAAGAAGTTTAATGAAGGAGGGGGAGTAAGTGAATGGAAAAATGAACTATGGATGTTGGGATTCTAAAAATAGTTACAGAGAGAATAATGCAAAGAGAGTTAGAAATAGAATAAGCATTTAGATAGGATGAACAGAGATAGAAAGCTCGATTATCTAATGAGAGAAGAAATACTGAGAAGTCCGCAATCATAATGGGGGCGTTTACTTCGAACCGAAATCGCAATTTTGTACACGAAATCGTTAGATGGAAACGAAAAACGAATTTTAGTGAAAAAATTAATCTTCTAACCACAACCATTCACTCATAAATCAAAAATTAAAATAAGCAAAAGGTGACGCCCACCGAAAATGTTGCTGTGATAACATTGACGTAATTTTCCTCCCGTCCTTGACTGCTTTTAGGGGAGGGGAAGGGAGTGGAGGGAGATTCTCGGAAGGTCTCCTCGCATAGATGCTGTCGCAATCGCTCCAATTGGCCGAGTCAGCTGTGTCTCCCCCATTGCGATAAGGCAAAGTAGCTTCGCGGGCTCAATATGATTGGACGAAATCGATATACGTCAGAGGTTTCACTACACCCACTTTTCCGAAAGGGTTAAAAACATCAGTTTTTCGCCGCTTATAACTCGGGGAATAATGGACGGATCAAAAAACGGAAAAATACGGCTCTTTTTATTTTACAAACTTTATCAGATTCGGCAATAAAAAAAATATGGTAAATGACCCCATTAATGGAGAGATGATGTGAATCAAAGTACTGCCACTTACAAAAAAATTGTTCTACTTCCCAACGCAACCCGCTCAGCTGGTTACTTATTTCCTCGATGTAACAACACTGTCGCCGTATACGACTGCCGAACGCTATGTACATCTATTCTATTTTATAGAAATATACCAAGGATAGTATAAGGAAAATCGATATGTAACACATTAAAGGACGAACAAAAGGAAGGTGATGAATATGGAATCGAGCAAGGTACCAACAATATTCCAACAAAACCTATCCTAACGGGTAGAATACTAAATAAATGGAACTCTACCGAGTTCATCTCCAATATTTGACGCACAGTCCATCACTCTTCTCAATTTGGATAAGGATGACGATGTAATTCAGTTAAAAGGCTTCGATCGTCGTCAAGGAGTTGAAAGAAGATCGGATTCTTTTGAAGTGAAAGGTTTGGAAAGGGGCGGGCAAATAGCCCGGATGGAAATGAAGAAAGGTGAAAAAGCGAGGAATATTGAAGGTGGAAGAAATTAGAAGAAGATCACCCAGGTGACCACAAAAGTACCTATTATTGTTGATGGGGAATTGAACAATGGGGAGAGAGGGGAGAAAGTTAGAGAGACAGAGAAGGTGGAGAAAGAGATTAAGGACGTAAGATGATATGAGGAAGAAGAGGGGAAAAGGTAAACTTCACGAATGTTTTGTGGTGGAACTGACTGTCATGTCATGGAAAACGTTAGATATATCAATCACATATTGAAGGGCGAGGAATTACAAACAAATACTGGCCTAAACATTCCCAATATTGATGGAAACCCTGCGATGACCTTTAACCTTCCTCAGCAAAAAAATATCATTCTTCTTATTTTAGCAAGATAGTAAGGTTGATTTGGATCCTTCTCATACACCAGAAGAATGCAAACTTATCCCTGAATCCTTCAGATTATAAAGGGCAACATATCACCCGTTCCAAATTTGTCGAAAGATAAAAAGTTGCTATAAAATAAGGCGGCTCAGTAAAAATCAGATCGCCGTCGGAGAAAAATTTTAATGTTTGGTATTTATCTCATGATAAACAATCATTCTCAGTATCTTCACTTTCATGATAGGCAACAGTTGGGTTGTTCTTGTATAGGATTGGCGAATGGTTTTACCAATGCGTTCCGCGAAAGAGAAGGTGTTCTTATTTTTTTTAAATCACCTATATAGTACCCTTCAAGCCACAATACAGGTGTGTGGCAGGGGGTGAATTCACACCAAATATGCATTATATATCATGCATAAAAAGGATTAGCAATAAAATTCTAGTTTAAACTTCACAATTGAAAAAAAGACAAAAATAGCAAAGCAAGCATGCAAAAACATGCTGTTAGCTGAAAGTCCTTACACCAACATACAACTACCTATGCCATCCATTGATACACTCGTTTATGCTATTGGATATATTTAAAGCTTTTCATATCCCTAATTGTACGAGGAAAGAAGCACATTTTGAATCTCTCAGTTCGGCAATCAATTTCTCTAATTTTATATTCATTGTCGTGTCTACCGTAGTAAGCTGGAGTTATTAGGTAGCAAAATATTTTTAACGTCATCAGTGAAAATATTATCTTGGAAATTATTTAAGAAATTAACTCTAAACTTCAACCAACGATCTGACAATGACTCCCATTTTAGTTCATCTAATACACTGGTTAGGCTAATAAAGTTATCATACCGTTCCTTTACAAATCTTGCCGATCTTCGCTGTATACGTCATTTTCATTATTTAGGCCTATTTCGTAAGGATCCCATATACTGGCATCGTATTCCAAATGAGGTCTGGCAAGGGAAAAGTATCTTATAAGTTTGTGTGTTCTCAACATGCATCTAGGCAAATAAGGACCACCCCAATTTGCCTTGCGTGCAACACCGTAACCTGCACTTGAACGAATTTCAAAACAGATTGATTGCACTGATAAAAGCTCAGTGTTTAAATTAGATAACACATTTTGCAGCTTTTTTGATGAAAGTCATGTAAAGCATCGAAGGCGGCGTATCTAGAAACATTAATTATTCAAGAAATTCTTTATCAGTCATACTCTTACTAGATCGAGTACCTATCTGTAATATCTTAGCGTATTCGTCATTTGTTACAGAAGCCTACAAGGTACAAAATTAGTGCGATAAGAAATCGAAGGGTTTTCGACTGAGATGTGCATCTGAACACCCTACCCGAACACAAAAAACTGTTCTTCCGTTGCTAACTTTAAGATGAAATATTATAATATGTTACTCTTTAGCCACTAAATGTTGTTTTCATTTTCTGTAAACCATGAAACTTATGGATATGTATTTGTTATAAGATGTCCGAGACACCTAGAACTCAGTCATTTTTATTTTCAAACTGTTTTAATTTATTTATAAACTTGTATCACTGTGTTATCGTTCAAACTGTTAGATATATTTCTCTCTTTCTATAGCTCGTTCAACTATGTAGGTACATTGTTTTTGTCCTTGCTGAAATGTCTTACCATACCCTAAATAGATTGGTGATTGTAGGTATTTGCTTTGGTTGATGTTCGAGGCTTTGTTGTCTTGGTTGTTTGTTTTTGAGTTGATGGTATTTTTCGCTTCCCATATGTGAATTAGCTTTTTTTAAATTGTAAAAGGAATGTTTTTCACAAAGTGTTGAATGTTTATTTTGTGAAGAAGGTTGTTAAGCTGTTGTTGATAGAGGAGAGAAGGGATGATTGTTGTGTGAGATGCTGGATAGAGAGGATCATAACTGTATATTCTCTGATGAAGAATGTCTGAAACCGTAGAAAATAAATATATTGTTGAAAAAGAAGGCCACGACATCACAGGGCATAGCCCCGGGACAGTTAATTAATATTCATTTATTCATTCAATATCGTGGTCTTAAAAATATAATTTTGCCAAACATAATCTTGTAGAGCGTAGATATTGGTGACCACTATCTCAGCGAGCCAACCCATCCGAGGTCAGCGTCCTGACGTCCGGGAGCCAAGAAATTGGATTTGCAAATGAGTCGGACCACCATGGGAGAACAGAACAGCGATTCACCACCAACTAGAAGGAATTGACCGAATGGGACGCTGCTAATTGTTTTTTTTTTAATGGTTGGATTTTTTTCTGGCGTAGGAAGCGCAAAAATGGGCGGAAATTGAGATGTCGTCCCGAAGAAAATGAGGTTTCATTTATTATTCCTAAGAGAAATAAGATGTCAAAATTTAAATTTGCCCTAGGCAGACAAGAGATGTTGACCTCTCATTTAAGGAGGTTCCGCTATGACTCCACGTGTCAAAAAACCGTAAAAGAGCTATTATGTTATGTAATGAATAAATGTGGATTCATAAAAAATACCTCTATGGAAATTCAACTATAGTATGATAACGCACGCACAATAATTGTATGATTATGCTATGATATAGCACGTTGTAATAGCATTCCAATTTTTACATACCTACTCTTTTAACTAATTTTGACTTCGGAACATGGCTGACGTACTGTTGCCATGTTTAATTTCCCAAAGTGAGAATACATGCTCATCACTACCATTACGTATTCTAATATTGGTTAAATAACTTCTAATTCAGTTTAAAACTATTCCCTTGTAAATACAACTCTTTGTCATTCATTTTATTAATAATAATATTTCGGAAAAATGTTTGGCTGTAATTACGTTGCTACTGCTGCCATCATGTGGAAGCATTGGTATTAATAACACTATGTCAATAACAAATGAGAATACTTAAATCACATAAAAATATAAGAAGAACTTTGTTAAGGCTTACTCCTAAATTAAGTGAATAAATAGGCACGTAAGCGCGTTCCGTCAAACAAGTACCGTTGCAAATCTTAACAGCATACTGTAGGGCCACTTTCATGTAACTGAGGATTTTCTGGTTTTTCGAGCAAAAATTTCTTGATATAAAGTAAAAAAGTTAGGTAGGGCCAACACTTTTAGCAATGCAGAATTCTGCATAAAATTGCGCATCTTATATTAGGCTTCCGTCAAAACGACATATTTCTTTACGTTTTTAATCTGCAAGTTATACTGCAACGGCAATGCTCTTCCGTGTTACCAAGTATGAAATTGCTGATTTTCAACGTCTTCGCTCTTCTAATATGTACTACGGAAAGGCCACATTACCGCTCTGCTGCCATGCCAGTATGAAAGACGTCGTTTTCACTGTCCACATACTGCTTTGTATTAATGGAATTTTCCCGAAAGTTTTGTTTTGTATTCGCCTTTGTTTTTGTAAAATGCATTAGGATAAGCATTAGTGAATCTTAGTGAAATTAAAGTGAATCAACCACTCCGCTACACATATCTGCGGCGGCTCGAAGGGTATTGTTTAGTTGTAAATGTTTCACTACTCCCAAATCTGCATATTGATAGAGGGCGTCTCACCTGCAGCTACGTCTAGGAAACTTCAAAAACCTATCCATAAGGCATACATCCAACCCGATAGGCCATCTTTTCTAGTAATAAACAAATAAACAGGTTGTTGAAATCCTTGAGATTACATTGATACTTAAATAAAATTTCGACCAAAGATGATGATCTTAGATGATTTCATCGCAAAATTCCATCACGAGAGTGAACAAGCCTTCGTTCAAGTTCGCCGTGACTTGAAAATAGTGAATTCGTGTTGGTATGCTGTACAGAGTGTGGTTTCCCAGCCTTTTATGTCTTGGAGTCATCCTTTTATGGATCTATTCATACATTTATATTCTGCAAGCCACCATGAAGGTGTGTGGCAGAGGGTGAATTGTCACTATTCACGCACTACCAATCAGGATTAAAGAGGATCTGTTTCTGCAATTTAGTTGAATTATGAAATTTGAAGGCCTGATGAAGACAATCGTTGAAGGAAAAATGGATGGGAATAATGGCAAAGAAAGGCCTCGAGTGAGTTATATGGAAAATTGATGGAGGATGTGAAAGAGAAGAAATACGTAAATATGAAGAGATTGGTCGAGAGAAGAACTCAGTGGAGAGCCAATCGGACCAATCTGAGGATTGATGACTAATAATGATGAAAAAAAGATTCAAACTGTAAGCAAGCATAAACGTGCTCTTAGTTGTGTTAGCTAAATCTTTATACGGACATGACATTATCTAGGATTAATATTTTTTTAATAATTTGCTGGATACAATCATGGCTATTCAGATCCCTAAGAGTACGAGGGAAAAGAAACATTTAAAATCTGTCGATTGGGCAATCATTTTCCCTAATTTTATGTTAATTGTCGAGTCTACCATACACGACATATGAGCCGATATTTTCAGTAAGGCGATATAGTCATTTACAGCTTTTTATGTGTCTTCAGGTAAATCAAGTCCCATCGATCTACAAAGAGAGGTCCAATATTTCACGAAACTTGCATTTTCGTTCGCAAATACGGATATTGGAAACGAAAGCCTCACGTGAACTGAATTTGGGAAACGTATTTCGGCCCGCTCGAATCCACCGGTGAATATTGCACAGAAATAATATTTTGGCTTGACCGACAGAGTAATTTTTATTTTTTATTGAAAGCGCCACGCATAAATTTTAACTATGTCATATTCAATGCAATATAGTGTGTATTCAGATGAAAAACTTGCGCTAAGACATTGAGTAAGTAATGCGCAGGACTCGTCGGATTTTTTTTCTTGAAGGGGATGAGCCATTCGAGTCGAGATAACTCTCTTTAAGTGCTGTCGTCTCGCCGGGTCCCTCATCTTAAATGCTTCTGACGAGCACTCACTGTGGAATTTCATCCGGACGCACCCTTTATCTCAACCCCAGGGGGAATCATGCCACCCAGGCTGCCTTGCGCTGCGTCGCGCCCTATATTTGAGAGGACAACAACGTTATCACCGCTCGGGGCTCTGCGGTCGTTAAAGGGCACACTCTTTTTAAGTATCAACCAAAGCGAGTGGAGACCACCCTTCAGGGTTTCGAATGAAAGCGGAACGATAGCGGAACGATAGCGGAAAGATTAAGCTATTTCCCCACCCCCGGACGCACATATGACGGTCACCCAAGGATTTGACCAACGCACAGTGGGGCCGATTGCCGAAAAAGTGGCCAAAATAGGAAAAAAAACTGTTATATGTCAACGAAAATCGCTATGTAAGGGTTTGTGTGGTTGCTGAAGCCGAATCTGAAGCTATTTTTGCAAATTTTGTACTTGAAACCAAGGTACAGCGTAGTGTGACTGTTGAGTGTAGACTACTCCGCAACACACACGGTTCGTTGTCAAGAAATTGTAGTATTTTTGACTACCATGGAAATATAGTACTTATTGTTTTAGGAGAAGCTGAATAAGATGCTAACAACCATGGAAAAGACTATGGCTAGATATCAACTGAAGATACATAAGAAGGAGACTAAGATATTGGTGTGCAGCAAGAAGGAAGAGGCGAAAACCAATGTCAAACTAGGAAAACAAAAACTTGAAGAGGTGAAAGACTTCTGTTACCTGGGAAGCAGAGTAACCAGCGATGGACGAAGCAAGAAAGAAATAGTGAGTAGAATAGCCCAGGCAAAGAGGGCATTCTATCAAAAGAAGAATCAACTTACAGCTGGAAATACAAGCATAGAAGTAAGGAAACAGTTCATCAGGATATACATCTGGAGCATGTTTCTTTACGGCAGTGAATCATTGGCGATGACAGCAGCGGAGAAGAAAAGGGTAGAAGCATTTGAAATGTGGTGCTACAGAAGAATGCTGAAGATTAAATGGATCGACCGAGTAAGTAACGAGGAAGTGCTAAGAAGAGTAGGAGAAAAGAAAAGACTGCTGTCAACTCTAAAAAGAAGAAGGGACAACTTAATCGGCCATATCTTGAGACACGGTGGCCTGATGAAGACTATCGTTCAGGGAAGAGTGAACGGGAAGATTGGAAAAGGCAGGCCTCGTAAGAGATACATGGAACAAGTTGTGAAGGATGTAAAAGAGAAGAAATACGTCACAATGAAAAGGTTGGCCGATAGAAGAATCGAGTGGAAAGCTGCGTCAAACCAATCCTAGGATTGTTGACCAATGATTATGATAATGATTGTTTTAGGATATCGATAACAAATGGCTGGTTCGGATATTTATTGTTGTTTTCGCAAGCTTTACTAATCGTTTTGCAACGAAAAAAACTCGATCAAAAAGAAAACGAGCCAAGTAGTCAAAAGAAGTAAACCTCATTGAGTGCTTACAGAAATGGTCCCACAACGTCCCACGCCGCGCAACAATGGGAAGTCGAGTCTCAAGGAGAAGATCTTTTGTGAAACCGGAATACTATAGTACCAGAATTGCAACGTCTTTCAAATGAAAAGAAATTTTTAACGTGACTAGGAAAATATTGAAGAGCCAGGAGAAAAGCAGGGGGGAAAAAGGTTTAGCGGGACTGAGAAATTATGAAATGGCCCTAGAAATACAGAAAAGATGAAGTGCAAAACATATGTTTGGTTGCTAACGCGAAATTGGATGAAAATAAAGAATATGGAATGGAAACTCTATCTAAAAAGCGCAAAAAATTGGCATTACGACTGGCGCTGGCGAACTTGGAGAACTGGCGCTAAGGAAGCTAAGAGAAATGGGAGCGATTTACTTAAATGTATGAACGGTTAGGAAAAAATGGGTTAAACGATAATATGTAATGAAGGGAAGCGCTGTTGCTGTTGATTTCTCGCCGAAAGAGAAAGGCAATAAGGAAACTGAAAAGTACATACATACTTTACATACGGCTGATGAATAGAATAGTGGAACTAGGAAGGTAAGTAAAAGAGAAGTTTGCTGTTAATGTTAAAAATGAGACGGGACAACATAATCGACCATATCCTAAGATACGATGGCCTGATGAAGACAATCGTCGAGGGAAAAGTGAACGGGAAGAATGGAAAAGGCAGGCCTCGTATGAGATATATGTATATGGAACAGGTTGTGAATGATGTAAATGAGAAGAATTATGCACGTCAATATGAAGAGGTTGGCCGATGAAAGAATCGAGTGGAGGGCTGCGTCAAACCAATATTAGGATTGTTGTTAGGGGGCTTTTGTTAGGGGGCTCCATTAATTACGTGAGGAGTTTAGGGGGTCGAGCCGAATCTCACCCAATATCGCGTGGAGGGGAGGGGGGGGGGGGCAAATATCACGTAATATTTTTACCGTAAGAAAAAGTGTAAAATTGAGAGAAAACTGGTTCAAATTACGTAAAATATGATTCACCACTAGAATATGGCTAAATCCTACACAATAATATTTATCTCGGCTATGCGAACGCCACAAAGTAGGACTTGATTGTTTAGCCTCCACCGGCCAGCCAAACGCGCGATTTTCCTACTGTGATTCTAGACTACGTTCTTAGTAGTCTTAGATACTAGTCTTGAATAAAAACAATTAGGCAAATTATGTTTTTTTTAATAAATCCAACTAAATCAAGTGCATATTGACGTATTTACACTAAAAATATGATTTTTGAACAATCTCACGTAAGATTAAGGGGCGGGGGTGAGGATCGTTTACCATAATTTTTGTTGCCGAATCTGATAGAGTTTGTAAAATAAAAAGACACGTATTTTTCAGTTTTTTGACCCGTCAATTATTTCTCCAGTTATAAGCGGCGAAAAACTGATGTTTTTACCCCTTTCGGAAAAAAGGGCGTGGTGCAACCTCTTACGTCATCGACTCCGTCTAATCACAGCTGAGCCCGCGAAGCTAGTTCGACTTATCGCAATGGGGGAACACAGCTGACTCTGCCAATAGGAGCAGTTACTACAGAATCTGTGAGAGCAGACCTCCCGAGAACCCCTATCCACTCCCTTCCCTTCCCCTAAAAGCAGTCAAGGGACGGGAGGAAAATGACGTCCATGATATCAAAGCAGCTTTTTCGGTGGGCGTCACCTTTTGCTTATTTTAATTTTCGATTTATGAGTGAATGATCGTGGTTAGAAGATTAATTTTTTCACTAAAATTCATTTTTCGTTTCCATCTAACGATTTAGTGTAAAAAAACTGCGATTTCGGTTCCGAGTAAACGCCCCCATTAATAGACGCCCCCTTAGTTATGTTTGAGGAGTAAGAGACGGTTCGCTCGTCTGGCGGTCAGTTGATGCGCAATCACCAATTGAACGACGAGTTGACCACACGAGACCATGACGACGCGTGAGGGCTTTAAAAAGCCAATCCGCTCAATTCATGGCTCTTAACCTCATCCCCCCCCCTCCCACCCAATCTCCATCTTATCACGTGCGCGCCGTTATTTCACTTGACACGTCACTTCCGTTCCGTCCGGTGGCCACGTCCAGCCAGCGCGAAAGGCCAGAGGTCACCCTTCAAAACCCCCTTCCCTCCCCTTCCCTTACCCTCATCGTAGGCAGAGCTCACATGTCCTTTTCCCCACCCATACCTTTCCGTCTTCGTTTTTACGTGTGTCGCAGAGACACATATATTTTCGTCATGTGAAGGAACTCGAACCAACCAATGGGGGCGTTTGCTCGGAACCGAAATCGCAATTTTCTACACGAAAGTGTTAGATGGAAACGAAAAATGAATTTTAGTGAAAAAATTAATCTTCTAACCACAACCATTCACTAATAAATCAAAAATTAAAATACGCAACAGGTGACGCCCAACGAAAAAGCTGCTTTGATATCTTTGACGTCATTTTCCTCCCGTCCATGACTGCTTTTAGGGGAAGGGAAGGGAGTGGAGGGGGGTTCTCGGAAGGTTTGCTCGCACAGATCCTGTCGAAATCGCTCCTGTTGGCAGAGTTAGCAGTGTCCCCCCCCCTTTGCGATAAGGCGAGGTAGCTTCGCGGGCTCAGTTGTGATTGGACGAAGTCAATGACGTCAGAGGTTGCACCATGCCCACTTTTCCGAAAGGGTTAAAACCTTAATTTTTCCGCTGCTTATAATTCGAAAAATAATTGACGGATCAATAAACTGAAAAATACGGGTCTTTTTATTTTACAAACTATTAGATAAAGCAATAAAAAATCTGGTTAACGACCCCATTGAAAGCATTTCGAAAGGAAATACGGGAAATTTGGGTTAAGAAATTGAAATAGGTTCAGAATCGCTATACTATTCGTTAATCGATGGCTTGAAAATAATTGAAATTTGGGATTTTTCAAATATATATTCGGAAGCTCTCAATAAATTCCATCGCAAATATTCAGTATACGCCCCCGTTCAAAATCAAATTGCAAATTAAGGTTACGGAACTACTCGTTGAGCTATGCATTCATTTGAAAATAGAATGGATATGGAATCCTGTCTCTGGAAAAACGTATCTGAGCAAAAACACTATAATAGTACTAGTTATCAACAACAGCAAAAAATGCCAATTAAAGTATTCAAATTATTTCAGAACCCATACAGAAGGAGCGGATCGTAAAGTCCATCCAATACAAATGATTAGAAATTCTGTTTCATTTGCGGTAAAATACAATCAAGGATTACAAGTTTTTTTGCCACATAAATGGAGAAAATAAACTTAAATCTTTTGCTCCCTCAATATTTTCCTATCAATTTCCTCACTCCAGGTGCTATATCTTTGTAACGGTTTCGTTAGATTTAGAGCTGCTACAATCGCTAAGTATTTTATATCATTGTTTTCCCCAAACTAAGCCTTAAGACAAGCATGTTATCCACGCCGGAGACGAGGCTCGAAGTCACGAATTTTTGGGTTCCCAGTCCCATTCAATAAATACAGCAAACGTTTCTTCACTCCCCTTCAACGCTATACAGTAAGTCCTTTCTATCCATCTCCAAGACCACACCTCTGGAATTTCAAATTTATTCTCTCCTTTCGAAATAGGTTGAGTAATAAACCTGACATCAAAATACGAAATAACAAAAAGTTTTTTATGGAGTGCCTTACTCTTCCTGGAATTGCATTCCCAGACCGACTCCTCCATAATTCTATTTCTCTCTACAGATCAATGCATGTCCTACATCCCCTCAAACTATTCTAAATACCTTTTATTCTCTACCGATTTTCTCTATTTCCCACCACTATACCTCTGATGATGGCCCCCAGTATTTCATCGCCCCTAATTTGACATTGGAATCATCCATTTATCCTTTTAAATTTGCATTTAAAACTTTATTTTCCCTCCCACTATATACACAATTGTATTCCATCTCCGTCAATTTAAATTTCTCCATTTTGCTCATTACCCTCATCTCCAGAGAATTCGGTCTATTACCTTATTTTGCTTGAGGGTGTCTATTTTAATCCATCTAGGTTATCTCGATTAGGTAACCAAGGAGTCACATGGTACAAAAACCAATGGTTCGCAAATTTGGTGCGTTTGAATCGCTCGTTATAATGCCATTGTTTTCACTTCCGATTTTTTCATCTGTTTCGACTATATAGCCCCCAGATGAGATAAAAAACGAGTGTACACGATAGTAACACGAGTGAGTGACTCAAACACATCAAATTTGCGTACTATTTGTGTTAATACCACGTGACTCCTTGGCAACCTATTCGAGATAATCCCGACGGTTTAAAACACACACCCTCACGTCGAAGTCCATACAACACCACGCTCCAAATAATCCTAGGTGCATCATGACTGCAGAGTTACTGCTATACAAACTAAAATACTATATTTCATCTGATTCACAACAAAAAAATTCATAATTTTTCTCCTTTGCTGCACCCATCTTGTAAAATGTTAACCACTATGGGGCCTCATAGAAAATATACTTTTAGTGAACCATTGCTGCAGATTAAGGCAAACATAACTGTGTCTTAAACTGACGCTGTGATAGTTGGCTCCTGGCTTAAACTCCTGTTTCAGCAAAGGTATTAAGCGACCAAAAGATCCACTTGCTTCAATAAAAACATGGTGTGTACCGTGCAGAGGTAGGCGAGCATTATCTATCTCCCCATGGCCATCACTGCAGCCTACCCCTCGAGGCATTTCAAGAGGTAGGGATAAGGGGTGTCATCTGCCTCATCGAGTTCCCAAAGGGGAGGGACAGCCGCAGCAACCTCTATGATCAAAGGACTCCTCCCCCCCCCTCTCTTCACCGTCGGGGCGATGCATCAATCTAGGTCATCCAGCGTTTCAGGTTCACGGGGTGAGGTAGTGTTGTGGAATACCTTCGCGAGGGGTGCATAGGTCACACGGCCAAAGGCATGAAAGGAGGACAATAAAAACAAGGCCTAGGAAGAAAAATAAAAACCCTTTTTCATGCCAGGGACACGGAGAAGGAGATAGGGTCAGGGACAGATTATTAGTCACCCTCTGAAGAATACTACTTTATCATTTATCTTGAAATATGCAAGGACGACTAGTGTCAAAAATTTGGCAATGTTTAAATTCTCACCAAGGCCGGTCAAGGTTTTTTCTTAACAGCAAAGAACCCACCCATTCACAACACTGTTCTTAATGTTTTTCTTATTCCTTGAAACATTTTAGTGTGGTGCAGTAAAACACTCGGAGGGTGGCGGTGAGGTCGGCCAACTCGAAAACCAATTGTTAACGTCGCTAAGGCAACGGAGTTTAACTAGAACAACAAGGGTACGACAATAGACGCGGGGAAATATTTCAGCGAGCGCATTGTGAACAAAAGGGATCGGAAAAAGTTAATAACAATAGTAGCGGTAAAAGTATAAAAGTCTAAAACGCAAGGCAAGGTCGGGTAATCGTTAGTCATTGAGAAATTTAGTCACTTAAATTTTAATTCTCGTTTAAAATTTCAATAATAGGTCGCAGTTACACTATATTCAGTAGGAATGACTAATGTCTTAGGTACAATCTGAAATATTGTGCTTTAACTTTACGCATAGCCATAAAAATTTGCTTAAATGCAGACTTGATTCATTTCTTAAGTCATTCTTGCGAAATTAATTTTCCGAAAAGAGTTCTCACCCGTGGCCATAGAATTCAAAATAAGTATTTTAATGAAGATAAATTGTCACTCGTTTGCGAACTAGTATTAAAATATGTTTCTATAAATTATTTAATCTTTCATTTTTAATCCGGCAACAGCGTCCATTCTGCAATACGCTGTAGGCAGTTGTTTGTTACAGTAGTCGTGACGACAGGAGTCACTTACGTCGTTGTTTACATTAGTGACCAAGTGGTTTGCAACGCTGAATTACTCGTAAGATTTAGGTGGTTTTCACGTGGGTCTGCCCAAGTTAGATCTGTTCCTCATGTCTACGTCTTTTCGAAGAAAGGGAAAGCTCATTTCCCAAAAAAAATATGATTAGAGAGTAAATCAGTCGCTCTCCATGAAGGCAAAGTGGGAAGAAAAAGCTTCATCTGGTGCACCAAATTCGTCTACGCAGCTTTTTAACGTCGAAGGTAGCCGTTTGATTGATATTGCATTTGTTGGCGAGCAAACGGAGTGCGCTATTTGTAATTCAGCTTCTCTACTCTGCTAAACTCTAAACTGCTCTAGACCTATAGGTACCAATGTGAAATTAGCGGGGTTATTTTCAAACTTGAGCAAAGCTTTTGATAATATCACTAAAAAATTTTACTTTGTACACTGTATGAATCTGGAAACCAAAAGTAAATGAAAGTGATAGGTTTTTAAGAACGAAAAAGGATTAAATTTAAGAGTATGAGGCCATAAGTTTGAGCAGGAGGAGAAATTTAATTACTTTGGTAGCATGTTGTAGGAATTAAGTTATAGTACGTGTGAGGTTCATTAGAGAAAAGTATTGGCGAAAGAGGCATTTACTCCTAGTAGAGAGCTTATTACAGGAGCCTTGAGTAGGGATGGTAAGAAAAGACTGGTGAAGAGTCTAATATGGAGCGTGGCACTCTATGGTTTGGAAACATGTGCTAGGATGGAAAAGGTTAGGTGGGTGGATAGGAAGACGAACGAGGAGGTATGGGAGATGAAATTCATGACCTTTGTCACAAGTGAGAATCAGGAATAGGCACCATTATTCACTATGCATCATAATTCACTTGAAAAATAAATACAATTGTAAGCTAACACATTTTCAGCATTGCTCTCGTACAGGTTCTACTGTGAGGAGGAGGTATCCATATGTGCATATTGAGTGGCAAGGTTTTCTTAGTTATCAACTGTAGGAATATTTAAGGCTTTAAATATGTTCTTTGGAGTCAGTATAATGAAAATGACCTCAGGAATTAGTAAGAGAGACATGAGAATGATTCCCACAAATAGTGCAA
Source organism: Platycnemis pennipes (assembly GCA_933228895.1). Lineage (NCBI taxonomy): Eukaryota > Metazoa > Arthropoda > Insecta > Odonata > Platycnemididae > Platycnemis > Platycnemis pennipes. The sequence goes on along the minus strand of OW121853.1, from coordinate 117,456,678 downwards.
AGGTAAGTGGAAAGATGGAGTTCAGAGAGGAAAGTACATTTTTTGAGATGATAGGTACAAGTTCATTTCATACTGGTAATGCCTCATTTTATTATAAATTTTCCATACAAATGGATCGCCTGCTTCCACCTAACACGACCAACTGTCACGTCACCTCAAACCAGGGAAGTTAAATTCTTAGTACTCATGGATTAGTATAGTCAAAATCTTATTATCTTGGAGTAATAAATGAAATCGAAATAATTTTATTAGGGAAGTATTTATCTAGTTGGATCGCAATGCCCTTAGTGCTCTACAATAATTGGCAACACAATTCACTTGTTTGAAATATTCTACCTAAATCAGAAGAAGCACCTAAGCCCATCGACACCACTGGAAATTGTATCTAGAGTATGTTTGAACATTATCAGGGAAGTGATCAAGAAATAAGCGATCTTCTATGCTACTCATCACAGATCCTCAATTGCTCTTCTCATCGCCATACCGACTTCTGCATTAGAATCTTAAAATCACTACGTTTTACTCCCCATAAATACTAAATTAGTCCACTGTTTCTTGAACTTTAGATAGGACTATCAGTTTATGCGAACTTCGTATTTTTTTAACTTCCTGATAATATGCTTGCATATTACGAGCGAATATTAACCATTGACCCATTGGGGAGTAATGTTAACAACCGCGATAACAGCACTTGACTTTATGTTATCAAAAGTGCTTTGGTTTATATTGCATATAAAGTAATTTTACAAGAGATTTTCTCTTCACAATTCGTCTGATTAGCATGTCCCGTACCTTCGTGTGCCACGTTGCCAACTTTACACCACACAACCGCGCGCGACATTTGAAATTCTCGCATACATATTTTTTAATCGTATTTACGAAAAATTTCAGTCCATGGTATTAAATGATATTTTCAGAATAGATTTTAATTTATTAGAGCTACATTATATCAGTTTTTGGTAAAAATCTGTTCAGTAGGAATGGAGAAAGTGCGCAATTTACCCTATTGGAATAGAGAGCGCCATAAGGCTCCATGTTAAAAGAATCTAAAATATCGCAAATTCTATGTCGATGATCCCCCGTTTTTTCTTCGATATTCCATAGAATATCCAAAAAGGAACATATTTGGAAATTTTTAAGAAAATCTGTTCACTTTGGTTTTTTAGACCAGCCACCTTAAGGTAAGTCTAGCACACAAGGAGCAAGAGTCTGAAAGAAAAGTTCGAAGAGAGAGCAAACAAAAACTGGGAGGTTCACACTAGTAAAGTCGAGTCACAGTTAGTCGTCACCATAAGGAGACCCAGAATCGATTCCAGGGCGGGGCCAAGCAGAGATCAGCTAGGAGTTGCAGCTGAACGACAGGCGGCGAACGGGTTGCAGATTGCTGAGGTACGCAATAGAGGCGCTTAGGCGACAGACAGGACAATTGGAGCATCCCATGTGACGTCAGGTATGGAATAACTGAATCAGTATTTATTGTGAATTAAAGTTCAGAAATGAAAGTGATTGATCCGCGTATTTTTTTAAATGAATTTATCAGTGAACGAGTGACCATAAAACTCATGTGTTGATATAACCTTCTGGGTCCGGGAAAGGTGAAGAGAGTACGTCCAGCTAAATGAGTGTGTGTGATTGAGGCCAATTAGCATAATTCTAATTTAAAATAAATAAATGAGTTAAACGACATATTTTGTGTATGTGTGTAGGCTTCATGGGCAACTGCAGAGTCCATAAAGGGAGAGAGTTGGAAGAGTAGCACATAAGGTTAAAGTAAAGTAGATTAGACGTTGTTACAACCAACAAGAATTAGGAACATTTTACCTTTAAAACAGATGACAACCCTTGTGTGGACAGACACCGGTCATCAATATTCAAAATATAGATATCATATTCTTCACACACAATGTCCTACAACCTCTTTTTATAAAGGAAATACAGTGCCACTAACTACACTCGCATAAAAGGTCTATGCATGCAAATGATCGTACACGAGTTTTATTCCACTGTGCATTAGCCACTAATTTATATCAATTGCATAAAATGTTACCATCAATAGCTCAATTATGGTCATTACTAATATTGTTTAGGGTTAACATTGAAAAAACTAATGATTCATTAAAGAGTAACTATTCTCCAAAAGTTGTCCGAGCAGTAGAAGCCATCAAGTTCTCTACGCCTTGGGAATAATTAGTAACAGGTGAGCTTAGCTTTCTGTTTTTCTTTCGAACGGATGTCATCTCTGCAGAAAATCTTCTCGGGTTTTCCACCGGGTCAGGTTTCCCATGGCCGACGTTTCGGTTTCGGTCAAAACCTCGGTTCGACACTCATCTACCCTGATGATGGTGCCCGAGTGGTGCACCGAAACGTCGGCCAGGGACCCTGGAAACCCTGGCCTTACCCTAGAAACACGGGCCTGACCCGGTGGAAAACATGAGAAGATTTTCTACAGCTAGAGTTTGCCGGGAAAATCTTCGATCCGGATGTCTTCTCACTCATCAGCAACCTGATACTTCATCAAATTTTGCATTTCGAAAAGTTTTATTTGAAACCGACACAGGAGGAGACACTGTTGAAAAAATAAAAAAGGCCTTAAAGGATCGAACTGGTGTTTGGAAGTTAGGGTACTGGCTCTCCATCACGATTACCTGAGTTCTTATCCCGATAGTGTCTGAGATTTTTCATTGGCCTACCGATTCCTACAGTGTGGAGAGAGCTATATAAGTTAAGTCCTCCATCTATTGGGTGGGATGTGAAACAATTTTCGTTGATAGTGGGCGAATGTCAACACAGCGTTTCCGTTAACACTTACTTCGTTGAGTGGGAAGTGTTTAACCGAACAGAAATGGTAACATAATAGCGAGAAGACATAAGTTCCATAAAAAACGATCCCCTTTAACACAATTGCAAGAGAAAAATTCACGCGCATGTTACGGCAACAACATTAAAGGAATGAACGAATGCAATATTATCGGGTACACGTTCGGACATATGAACCATTTTAAGATCTTGCCAACTTTTCACGAAAACATCTTGATAAAGAGAGGATACGGTATGCCGTTGAGGTGCTCTTCACTGCACTGTATGGGAGTAAGATGAAGGAGGAATAAACTTGTCTTACTCACTGGAATTGGACTGAAAATAAATCTTTTCCAGTTGGAGCTTCCCCCATATTCCCATATACTTGCGGGCAGTGCATTATATGTGCAGAGCATGTTGCGAAGGGGTAATATTGAGAAAGAAAGACCTCGTTGATCGTCATTTAAAAAGAAGAGAAAGCCGAAAAAAAAATGACCAGGCAAACCCAAAACGGTGAAGCTAGAGAGGCTATAAATATTAGCAGAGGGTGGAAAGAGCTGAAGATAAGGGTGGGCGAAGGTGTGAACATATATGTATAAATGTACATATTTATTTGCGGGAGCAGGTCTTTTGTGAGAGTATATCTTCATGAGAAATAGCAGAAGTGGGACAGGGCGCGATCAAAGAAAATCCGTGGTAGGGACAAATACAGATTCATAAGGAAGGGGTGGAAGGGAGGAATGGAGGGTTGTTTATGATACGACAACAGCATGTTTGTGGCCGTGAGGAAAAAAAGTGATGCCATAGGTTACGCTATGATCTCCAGAATGCGGAGTTCCGCAGGGATATAGGGATGTCCGCAAATGTACGAGGAGTGCAGAAGTGATCTATTGCGTCCGATAAACTCATCATGGATGAAATACGAACTGAAGCCTGTATGCAAGAGCCAAGCTCACATACAAATCAACAGTACTTTTATCAGCGCTCCGGCGCCAAAGATTCATATGGCGGGAAATGTTCGCGCAACATTTTAGGAAAAACGCAAATAAAATTTTACAATTTGTCAAATAGATAATTCATTGAAACCACATTTTAAACTTTTGTCATTGAATGCTTGAAGTTCGTTGTCGGGCGCAGGTTGTCAATTGTTTTCTATCGGTGCCTTAGTAACAGATAAACAAGCAGAGGAAGGCAAGGATATAATTGGGATATTCTATGTGCCAGACCGCTAAAGGAAATTAGGGGCGTTAGCGTTAATTAGGGGAAATTAGAAGCAAATGATTGCGTGAAATTAAATTCCCGTAAATAAATGACTAGTTCACTGTTCACGTGAAAATGTGATTACTCACGATCCAGGAAACCAACAATGTGATGAGCCTTTGACAAGCGTAACGACAGAGTGTTTTACTGAATAGCATCGGTACTAAATTTGTCGCCCTAACGTTTTACACCCATCCTCATCTGAGAAAAGAGTTGATCTTAAGATGAGAAGTGGTGGGTGGACGGAGGAGTTGGTCGAGGAAGATCCAAAGAAGGCCTTCTTCATTTGGCTTGCGTGAACACGTTAATTCAGCATTCACCCCGCACCCCCAACCTCCACTTCCTGCTAAATGGCGCCTCGAGAAAGTTCAGTCGAGGAGCCTTAATTCCATGACATTCGTACGAACGAATCCGTCGTCTCCTTATGTCAGAAAAGGAAGAAGAAGAAAGCATGGAAGCGAGATGGTGCGTCTCGAGATGGGACTGATATCGCGACTCAAGATGGGAGGAAAGATCTGGATCTGATTGGTTAGACGGATTAAAAAGTTGACTTCTTCTTTTTCCTATTTCTTGCCGTTGCAATTCAACCCAGTCCGTGTAGGAATCACGAGCAATTAGACGCCGTCTCCCGCCTTTACAACGACGTTTCTTGAAAAGCCTAGCGAACGGCCGCTGAACGGGGAATTTCGCCGACAGGACTATCGCTCTTTTCATCTTCCTCTCGGACGTGATTTACTGCGTAAGATTCAGAGGAGGAAGAGAGACGGACGACTCCAAGAATGAATGGACGACGTCTTATCAAGGAGCGGTGAAGGAGAAGAGGCTGTACATATTCGTGCGTGGGTGTTTGTGGGGGATAAAGGCTGCGATATGTAAAAAACGGCAGTTAAAGCGATATTTAGCAAAGCTATATACCTGAATATCATCGATATTCAATATTAACCGATATTATACATCAATTATTATCGATAATCTACATAATACACTGTAGGCCGCCATAAAAGTGTTGTGGCAGGGGGGGGGGCAGGCACGTAGCCAGAAATTAGCTTCGAGGGGGGGGGGGGGGCGGCTAAGTCTTGCGTAACTTTAATCAAATCAGCCTTGCCCATTCGGTGCCGACATATTACAAATCTCTTCCCTTAATTTTCAGTGCTTGGTATTTACTTATACAGTGCACATACTTATCTCTTCTCACTGGTAAAGTTCACTGCTAAAATCAGAACAACAGAATTGTTTGGAAAAACTTTCAGGGGGGAGGGCTGAAGCACCAGAAGCCTACCCCCCGCTGGCTACGTGCCTGGCAGGGGGTGAATTCACTCCAAACACTCATTACATATCATGTACAAAAAAGATTAGTAATTATATTCTAGTCTAAATTTCACAATTTAAAAAAAATATAAAATATCAAAGGGAGCATGGAAAAACAGTCTGTTAGTTGGGTTTAGCTTAAGTTCCTTATACCAACATCCAACTACTTATGCTATCCATCGATACTCTTGTATATGCGTATTTATGATCATATTTAAAGCTATTCATATCCCTGATTGTACGAGAGAAAAAGGGCATATTGAATCTCTAATTCGGCAATCAATTTCTATAATTTTATGATCATGGTCCAGTCTACCATATTAAGTTGAAGTTCGCAAAGTACTGTTAACGTCATCAGTGAAAACACTGTCTCAGAATTTTGTTAAGAGATTAAGTTTAAATTTCAACGTACGATCTAACAATGATTCCCATTTTAATTCATTTGATAGACTGGTCACGCTAATATAATTATCGTACCGTCCCTTTACAAATCTCGCCGATCTTCGCTGCACACGCTGCAATATGTAAGGGAGACGAGTTTTTAGGCTACCTAACTTACCTTGAACTTATCCCCTGAATATCTCTATCTCCTGAATTAAAGGAGAGACGTGATGAAAAGGAAGCAGAATCCCTGAAACAGAATCATCCGACCACCCTTAAAAGTCATCAGAAATATGCGTAAGTGCTTTTCTTCTCCCGCCTACATACAATATATCCATTAAAAAGAGCGGGATGGGTGCGGTAAAGGGGGATGGTGCCATGGCAACCGTCTCCCGGGAGACGCGCGGCGGGGGGGAGGGAGGATGAGCGAATGAATGAATGGCCGCCCATTGTTGCCCTCCCTCCTGCTGCCCCTATCGTCTCATCCCGCGCTATAGTGTCGGCTACTCTTTCTCTCTTTTTTTCATTATTTTTCGTGAGCACAGAAGCAAGGGCGGGGTCAGAGACCCACAGGGTCCTCAACGGGGATCGACCCTTTGAACAACACGTCTCTACCCTTAATTCAGGATAGAGACATGACACTCGGAAGTGAAAGGTAAGATGGGTAGCCTAGCAACTCGTTTCGTTCGCATTTCTATCTCCAAGCTAGCAAATTATATCAAAAGAGTAGGTACATATCATGAATTTATAAAATAAAAACCTTAATTTTTTGACATATTAAAGGAATTTCACTCGACAATCCTTCGAGTTGTCCCTCTACTCTCGTACAATTAGGGATATGAATACCTGTAAACATATCAATAGTATAAATACAAGTGAACCAACAGATAACATAGGTAGTTGCATATTGTTATAAGGACTTTAGGCGAACGCAACTAACAGCATGATAGGTATTTTATTTTTTCTTGAATATTGTCATTTTTTTACTTTTGAAGTTTAGATTAAAATATAGTTACTACTGTCCGCGCCAAAATCTTGTAGACTCGAGTTTAAACCTAAATAACTTCGAAACCGTTCATCGGATTTTCTTGTTATTTACATATCAATTTAGATAATTTTGTTGTTAACTGAATACACTGTTAGAATAATTTTTAAAAACAAATTTTGAACCTGTTTCTTACGTTAGAGTAAAAAAAGGGCCCATTTTCTTAGCGCTACGGCGCCATGCGTCAATTTGGCGTCTAATAATTTCCAAGCAAAGCGTTTGACTAAAACAAATTTTCAATGCAAAGTGAATTATATCTTTATTATTACGTCTGCGAAGTTTCAAAGTTTTAACTTTAGTATTTATTGGTATGCTATTCCATTTATAACCTCACTTTTTCTCGGCAACTATTCATCATGGCGACACGAAACTAAAACTGTCATCTTCCTCTTTAAATGTCCAGAGCGAATCAGATATTATCATTTAGCTGAAGTTAGCACCTTATTTTATATCGAATTTTATCTTTCCTGAAAAAACGCAGCGCAGAAAAAGCGCAGCGTTGTCGGCGGAGTGTCCTGCTCTGGGCTCGCGCGTTTTTTCAAGAAACATAAAATTCGATATAAAATAAGGTGCTAACTTCAGATAAATGATAATATCTGATTCTAGAAATTTAAAGAGGAAGATGACAGTTTTAGTTTCGTGGCGCCATGATGCATAGTTGCTCAGAAAAAGTGCGGTTATAAATGGAATAGCATACCAATAAGTACTAAAATTAAAACCTTAAAACTTCGCAGACGTAATAACAAAGGTATAATTCACATGTATTAAAAACTTGTTTTAGCCAAACGCTTTTCTTGGAAGTTACTAGATGTCGAAGTGACGCATGGCTCCGTAGAGCTAAAAAATGGCCCCCCTTTTTGCTCTAATGTAACAAACAGGTCCATATTCTAACAATGTAGTCAGTCAACACAAAATTATCTAAATTACTATCTAAATAACGTGAAAATCCGATGAACGGTTTCGGAGTTATTTAGGTTTAAACTCCAGTCTACAAGATTTTGGCGCCGACAGTAATCGTCTTTACGCATGATATGTAATGCATGGTACGTGTAAATTCACCCCCTGCCACACACCTTTATTGTGGATTACAGGGTATTATGTAGATGTAGATGCATATTTATTCATGCAAAGAGTCATATCCAACGATATAAGAGAAAACCCTCGAGGAAGACCAAGAAACGAGGACATATAAAGATTTCATTCATGTACGATATGACGATGTGACAATTGGCCTTAGTTGTCGGTCGCCTTCCCTGAAAACAATGGGTGCGTTTCCTCGGAACCGAAATAGGAATTTTGTACACGAAATTGTTAGATGGAAACGAAAATGGAATTTTAGTGAAAAAATGAATCTTCTAACCACAGCCATTCACTCATAAATCAAAAATTAAAATAAGCAAAAGGTGACGCCCACCGAAAAAGCTGCTGTGATAACATTGACGTCATTTTCCTCCTGTCCTTGACTGCTTTTCTGGGAAGGGAAGGGAGTGGAGGGGGGTTCTCGGAAGGTCTGCTCGCACTGATCCTGTCGCAACTCTCCTATTGGCAGAGTCAGCTGTTTCCCCCCTCCCCCCATTGCGATAAGGCAAAGCAGCTTCGCGGACTCAGTTGTAATTGGACGAAGTCGTTATACGTCAGAGATTGCACCACGCCTACTTTTCCGAAAGGGTTAAAAACATCAGTTTTTCGCCGCCTATAACTCGATAAATAATTGACGGATCAAAAAACGAAAAAATACGGGTCTTTTTATTTTACAAACTCTCTCATATTCGGCAATAAAAAAATATGGTAAACGACCCCATTGCCACAACTCATGACAGGAACATTTTCACGAGGAATTCTTCGTCATTGCGGCGGGAACCGATAGTGAACTTAATTTTCTTCCTCACCCCAAATTACCCGAGTGATCGAGGACCCGTGAATAACGTGAATCTCGAAAGTCACCCCGAATATCTGTTTCCCGATATACCCGGTAGCGGATTAGGATTGGGATTTCCATAGATCCTATAGAATGGCTTCTGTCAACAAATAAGCTTTCATCCTGATGGCGAAACAATGGGAAAACTCCGTCGACTCTGAACCCAATCCCTTTCTCGAAAGGTTCTAATCCTCTAGGAACCCTTGACTCGCTAGGATGGAACCGTCTTTCAGTGACGTAAGGGAAGGCCGTGGAAGACAAAAGAGAAGAGATGATCCGTTCGCCCTCCGCTGAACTCGACTTCAGCCGTGAGGGGAGCACACTTCCTTATCCCCTCCCTAATCTCCCTCCCCTCTCAATCCCCTGACTTTCAGGGCAGTTGGGGTTGGAACCCCTTGACAAGGCCTCCTCATATCTCTCTATCCAGTCATGCATAAAAACGCCAACCTCACTCACATCATCATCTGCCAATATTCGACCAAAACCACTCCCCTCCACCAACCATAAAATTTACTGCTTCCATCCTTTTCCATCTTAAAAGCACCAGGGGGTCGTTTTTGTGGTGAAAATGAAGTAATGCAATGACAGCAATAGCCCTAGCCAATACAAAAATTAGGGTGGGAATCATTATCAGAGCGTAGATTAAAGTTCAGATTAAATCTATTGCAGAAATTTCAATCGGATAGCTTTACTGAAGATGTTAGGACCATATTAAAAACACCAGCGTATTATGCTAGATTCGACAAGATAAATAAGATTAGAGAGATAGATTGTCGTACAGATAGATTCAAAATGGCATTTTTCCCCCGTACTATAAGAGAACAGAATAGGCAGCATAGGTAAGGGATAGGTAGAGGAAATATTTTAGAGTATTCTGTAGTGCATGATGCATGTATTAACCCCTCAAATACTATAGATACTAACAATCTAGTTGCATGAGACCCTTTAGTTGCTTGCTTGCATGTTAGTAGTGCATGCTTGGTGATCTTCACCCCCTGCCACACACCCTCGCGGTGGCTTGCAGGGTATCGTGTAGATGTAGATGTAGATGCCCTTAAACGGTGAACTTCCAGATCTTTAAGGTAACTTCACACGACAATATTTCTTGTAATCAAAATATTACCTGTACATGTGGCGCCCCAAGCGTTAATCTATGGTACTACCTAGTTCAAGCTACTAGCCAGTACTAACCACTCTGTACTTACTGAGCGTTCACACGGCACATGCTTCAATGGGTTCTGTGCTAGAACAATTGCGATTGAACGCAATACCGCAATACGACAGGATACTCAGTATTACAATAAAATAAAGTTATTCATTGTGATTTGCACTTAAATTAAAACATTTTACAAAGAATATCGCTAGTACCGATTCATGCGGATTTATACAAGGCAACAAAAATAATTCCAAACTATATGTTACAATCCAGTTGTACTTTCAACTGTTTGTAATTATTTACATATTGTTGAAATGTTGAACTTGTAATCAAAGGACATAAACAATTAAAATACTACGTGAATAGCCACCGTAAAACTTCCAAGATGGCGGCAACAGGCAGAGGAAGAAGAGTTTCTGCGCATGCGCGCCTACTAGCCACTAGTGGGAAATAAGGATGATCCTATTCCGTACTAGCCGAGTGCCTCGGACGATTTCGGTGATAGCTGGCATACTAGTCGATCCGTCCACACGGCCATATTAGACTTGTGATCTGCAGTGTAACATTTCGTTCACTCAAAATATGATCGCGTGAAGTCACCTTTACATTATACTAGTGTTTTTTCCCAACATTTTGGGCTCTGTTCCCCACCCTTTTACTATGCCTAAGAGTACCCATTCTTTCAACTCAAATGTGGTCTAACTCTAGATGCGCATTCTATTCTATTATTATTTTATTGGTCGAAATCCTACCTTCCCCCCACCACCACTTGAAACCCTAAAATTCCCCCTTATCGTGAACCCCTACATTGGATGTTGGTTTTGTTAAAAACTAGGTATGATGCTGAGCAAATGTTTACACAACTTAAACGCGAAAGAAATTTGAATTTGATTACATTTACCTTCTATAAAGATCTAATTTCTCCGATTAACCTTTTCCATACACACCAAGCCTCGTTTAAAAATTCCGAAAAATAATTCCTTCCACTCATCTTATGAACCTGATATTATTAATTTCTAATAGACTACCAAGACAATAAATGGATTTATTGTACCCTGAGCAGCGGAGAACAGGAGACAAGTTGTTACGGAAAATGATGGACACTGACCGCACCGGAAATTTTTACTTGTTTATTCATGTAAAAAAACCTTTACCCAACAATATATAAGTACAAAAAATACCCAACACCCAACAGTAAGCGTTATTCGAGGGTGAGCTGAACACAAAAATAATTCAAGACTGGATTTACTCTCAACATTCTCCCTAGTTAGGAACAATAGTTCCTTCATGACTCCACTCTCGCAACTGATCCCAAAACAAAGTCAACATTTGCATGAGGTGTAACTAAATCATGAGGAAAAGGGGGAGAGATATGTGTGTAATAGGTACTTACTTTATGGCCTCCATTTTCATCTCGACACAAGCCCAGAGCGAAATAATAAAACTGATGAAATATGAAAACTTTCTCTCCACCCTCACAATCGGGCAGTATCCTATCGTTTTTTACTGTCTTGATCAAACTTTTTATAAACTCTGGAGTACGTATTTTAAGCCGTTTTATTTTTAAAATGATGTTAAGTTTTTTCCTCATCAATCAAAAAGTGAAAAACTTCATCAGCGTGATAACACGACAGAAAAATATTGCAAGCGGTAAATTACAAGTGTGACGTCAAATGTATTTCCTCTCCCTGTCGCTAGGTGGTGCTGAGGACGCTTCCAAGCAAACGGTCCACTCAGTGAAAGCTTATTAAAAAGTATCTGAGGTACATTTGTTCGGTTTATTTATTGAGATTTACTTGTATTTATTTAATTTTAAATTATTTATTCAGTTTATTCATTAAAAATCCGGTAGTAATCATTTTACTAAGCGTATTGTGAAGTTGGCCCATAGCCGCGCGAACTTCAGGGCATTCTTCGCTGTAGCAGAACCACTGCGGGAACCGTAAAGCAGCGTTCACACGTAGCAGTTGACTGCTATGACAGTCGCGAGATGCGCGATGTATCTATATCGCTACTGCTATGATGCGTCTGCGTTAACTTCTATGCAGCTTAAAGCCGCTATTTAGGCGTTGTCATAACAAATAAAAAGAGTTTTATTTCAATAGTGATTGATGCTTAAATTTTCATGAAATTCTTCAAGCAATAAATTCCATTGACGATTATCTTTTGTTCCCATTCTTAAAAGAGTAGAATCTTTACTTTGGGGAGGGATATCCTGGTTGTTATATCCAAATTCCCGATATCAGACGTATATTGCCTTCCGTTGGCGATTGTTGCGATTGTGTTGCATAAATTTACGCTGGAAAGTAGACGTGCTTCAACTTTGCTAATAGCTCGAACTAGGATCGATAGTGTTCGACATGTGTCCAGTATCGACCTGAACTCGCATCGCAGTTGCTATTTACACATGCGAGTGTGGCTTAATAGTTGTTAGCAGTTGACTGTTATAGTAGTGAACTGCTACGTGTAAACGCGCCTATACAGGGAGGCACATGTTGCGATAGCTTGGATCGATTAGACAACTTATCGAACGGAGTCAACTATGGTACTGAAGGCGAGTTTCCACTCAGCCTCCGTGTGTCCATTGACATTGGTCCAATATCGACCTGAACTCGCATCGCAATTGCTATTTACACATGCGAGTGTGGCTTAATAGTTGTTCGCAGTTGACAGTCATAGCAGTCAACTGCTACGTGTAAACGCACCTTAAAGAGTTTGTAAAACGACTATTAATATCTTATTCAACCGAGGAGACTTTCCGAGTATCGATAATTTTCAAAGGCGATTGTTAATACGTGTTCACTAGGGCTTAGGGGCTCTGAAATACAATGGTAAGTTCAGGAGACGTTTATTCCGTATAAATATAAACTACGTAGCTATTACGTCAGTAACAAGGCTACGCAATACCCCATTTTGAACTTCTTCAAACGAACTTAACATCAACTTTTAATCTTGTAGTAAGTAAACTACAATTTATCAATATAAAATGGAAGGAGAGAATTCCCCCAAATCCGTAATCTTTAAGGGGCAGAGAAGAAAAAGGGGATGGAGGGGGATAGAAGGAGTACATACAAAGTAATGGAACCCTCAATTACTCGTACAAAATCAAGGATACAAAGAAAAATAAATGAAAACAAATGACACACTCAATCATTAGGGTCCCCATAGCAACCGACAAACAATTGTCTCACACACAAATATTGCATACAGCCATTTTAGACTTTCTCTTCATCGTTCTGGGATTTCTATATCCAAGTTATTCCAGTATAAATTAACACATCTATGGAGGGGCACGAATAGCAATTAATGAATTCTGTTCCTTTGAAAAAGGAAATGTACCGTATTAAAGCGAAGACCACCCAGAAGGAGGTTTACTCTCGAAGGGGAAGTCGATCTATCTGAGGAGGAAAAATGTATATATGTCCTTATATAAACACTAAAAGACGCGAGATTAAGTTGGATTAAACTCCCGCCGGCCTCGACAAGTCGGTATATTAAAACCGTCTTGGATGGCGCGACGGATATTTTTAAAGACGGAGGAGAAGTAGAAAGGGATCCCTGAAGAGAAGGAAAGGAAAGATGTTGGGAGAGAGATTGCTTCCCGACAACAGCCTCCTTTCTTTCTCCTCCTTTCGCCTTGCGCCATTCTTTTGTCCGCTCGCTTTTTTTTATAAGCGTACAAGTACACATCATTTCCTCGGAGTGGATTCTCTCCAAGCAACAGAGACAGACACACGAGTAGACTATTTTGAGACTTTCTTTCCCTTCCCTCTTCTGTTTATCCTAATTCTCTCTTCCTTTCTTTCTCTCTCTCACTCTTATCTTTTAAGGGTCTCCATCTGCATTTTATTCCATCTCTTTCTGTAAACGAACTTCTTTGTGGTCTTTGGAGAGACTTGGTCTCTTAGACATCCCCGTGCCTTACCTTCCTTCACTAATAGACGTTCCGAAGATCATCTCGCCACCTTCCAGCGAGGGCTGAAAGCATGGCGCCCCCGTAAAATTTATGACCTGGCGCCGGACCAGACAACGTCTCAAATGTTTCGTCCACTTCCGAGAAGGAACCACGAAATTGACTGACTGAGTTTGGAACCTTAACGAACCTTGAAACCGAGATAAAATCTAGCGTGGTATTTACAGAGGCAAGTCATATATGGTAAATTTTGGGCAGGAGGTCCTGCTAGACATTGTTGCTTAGGATTTAATAATTCTTGAATATATCTGTCCACTCATAAATTCACCGCTCTGCAATTTAACAGGTATATTTTAAAAGCTTTACTCTCTCCTCTAATGCGAGGTGCTTCGGTAATTCATCACTATTCTAAACCAGAGGGTGTGAGTTAAAAAAAGTTCGGGCATTATCTCGAATAGGTAACCAAGGAGTCACGTGGAACAAACACGAATGGCTGGCAAATTTGGTGTGCCTTAATCGCTCATTACAATCTCACTCTGTGTTCGCCTGAGTTTTTCGCATTCGGGGGCTCTATTCTCGAGGCGGATGGATACAGTGAGTTAAATACACGGCTATGTTTGCCTATATCTTCATCAAGGTTCACTGAAAGTATATTTTCTTTAAGGCCCAATGTCGAAAAAATGTTTATGACTTATGAATTGTGCTCTTATACCTCGTTGATCGGGCGAAATGTATTTGAGTTTGTACCAGTAACGCTGAAGTCACAATGTACGTACCTAGGACTATTTCTAGCGTGGTATTATATGGATTTAGGACGAGAGAATGTGAGTTTTGAACCGTCAAATTCATCTCGAACAGGTAACCAAGGAGTCAGGTGGTACAAACGCCAATTATTAACTAGTCTGGTGCATTTTAATCACTCGCAACAATGTTACTGATTTTTTTAAGCGATGTTTCTCACACCCGGGAGCTCTATGCTTGAGATAAATGAGAAAAGCTCAAGAGAAAACAACGAGTGTCATTATACTGAGAGATTTAAACCCACAAAATCAGCGAACCTTTCGTGTTCGTACCACGTGACCACTTGGCTACCTATTCGAGATTATCCCGACGGTTACAAACACCCCTCTTCCCCTTGGTAGAACATTAATGAAAATACCGGGAAAATATGAGATCTAGGAATATTTGTGAATACAAACAAAAAAAATAATTTTTCCATTGTATGAATGTAGAATAATAGAACGTACGATACTCAGTAATACAGAATATGGTTACATTTACCAGTTAGAGGATAGAAATCTTAGTAACCAAGACAAAGAGGGACGAGAAAGGGGGGCTGATGAAATCAGCGGTGGGAATCTGAAATTACTTTACGGTAGAAGTTCAATTGGGTTTAAAGTTAAGACCTGTACAAGAGAATTCCCGATTTAATTTCATGCAAAAAGTTTTTCTATCATTGGAGAGCTAGAATTAATGGCAGACAAGGGATTCATTAGTCGGAGGATAGCTATAAGCACGCACATCGGCAAGTTGTCATTTGAATAAAATTCTTGACATCTCCACGCTTCTGAGGAAAGAGATTGAAGAGAAATGTAGAGCTTGTACTTAATACCTCCTTTGAATGTTCTCCCACAGTTTTGCCATAATATTTCCGCACTCATTATTTAATTATTTATATTATTAAGGTTCTTCCTCCCTTTTCAAAAGTTTTACCCTTTTTACCCCAAATGTTTTACACTGATACTCTCCTGAAGTTCCTTTCTTAGACAGAAAAGAGACGATAATATCAAAAATAAATGTGTTCGTGTACAAGCTGATGAAAACAGAGTGTCCAGAGTTAATTGTTTGACAAAATTATCTTTAATGCTAACACGCATCAATGGTTAATACGAAATACTGAGGTATTACTAATCCCAAATTTCCACACCAATGTGTTCGGTAGGCCTTTTCAAGTTACATCTTGTTGGCTGAGGAATTCTTTACCTGATGGAATAAGGTCTACTGTAAACATTTATATGTTTAAGAAGCGGTTACATTCCTATCTTATGCAATATAAATAAAATATTTAATATATGTTCAACTTTAATAAAAAATGTAAATGTATATGCTCCTAATTTTTTATTAAATAGTATTGTTGTTAAATTAGTTATATTGTAAAATTATTTTTCAACTATTGACACCTTAATATTTAGACAGCAACTCAATTGTAAAATTAATGTTACTAATGAAATTGAGAACTATTACAAAGTGTTATATGTAAATGTTCCAAGGGACATAATGGCCAATAAAAAAAATACATATCTATCCATCTAACAGACATTCACTCACTCTCTTCATTTCGTAACTCTCTCATTCGATAAGTGGATAACTACGTCAATTAATCAATGTCAGCACCTTTCTCAACTCATAAAATATTATTTCCAGGGATGTTGGAGCGATATATGAGCCAGATTTGCATAATAAGAGTTCGAGTTGAGGTGCTTCCGTTGGTATTCGTGAGTATGAGATCCTATGAACACGCTTTGTAATATGCGTATCGGCAGCTGAAACTCTTCAAAAGACTGAAGCAAAAAATATTTTTCGGGGACAAATTCACAAAAGGGAAAGATGAATGAAAAATTCACTATCCCTGCGCCTTTCTTTGTTTACGAAAATATTGCCCCAAACTAATAACCGTACACAACCACTCAACTTTCAATATTTGATTTTTTTAAATAATGCCATTGCCCGGAAATTCCAAGGGAATACCCTCATACCTACCATTTTTAATTAAGTAGGATGTCCTTCAATTCGACCGTCCACAAATCCTTATAACATTTCAATTATTCATTGCATTATGTCTCCATGTCTCTTTTTAGGTCTTCTCTGTCGTTTAACGGATATCACTAGTAAAATAGCACTCCAGTACTACCTCTCATCAATTGTTCTTCCGGTACTCACGTACAATAACCTCCCGATTATCCGTGCGCACTTTATGCGGGCTGCGGATTATCCGTGCATCGCCAATCTATTTATTGTATCGGCAGTGGTCTCAGAGGCAGGTAAACTTTTGTTATATTTCCTCCAACCGTGACTTTCACTACAGCCATACCGACTGGTCCGATGTGTTACGCCAGGCTTCGTGCCGCCACCCGAGACTTGCGAACATTTAATTACATCCTGGGGGGGTGTGTTTGAAACCATCGGAATTATCTCGAATAGGTAACCAAGGAGTCACGTGGTACAAACACGACTGGTTTTTATGTTTGAAGTGTCTGAATCACTCGTTATAATATCATTAACTGTATTCACTTGCGTTTTTCTCATCCGTCTCGATTATAGACACTTCTCGACTAGACCCCAGGTGAGATGAAACACGAGTGTAAACAGTGAATGAGGTTGTAATCAGCGGTTTTAATACACCAAATTTGCGAACCATTCGTGTTTTTACCACGTGACTCCTTAGTTACCTATTCGAGACACTCCCGACGGTTTCAAACACAACCTCCTGGACAGCTCTACTAGATTCTTTTTGAGATAAAATGCTATTATGATCAGCGAGGATCTTTTCATTGGCAAATTGTGTTATTTTCTTAGGGAGTTTATTTATTTTGGCGGTGCTCCGAAGAGAAATGAATCCGGAAAGGAACAAACAGCGGATTATCCGTGTTTCTCGATTATAAGCGCACCCTTTAAACCAGTCATTATCACGGAAAATATTGGAGTTTACATTATTGCTGCTCCCCTTATTGGTAAATGTCAACTGTCACAAATCTAGCCACCCTTAAGAGTTCCAGGACGCTCTTCGAAAAAATTGTGAAACATGGAAACCCTAATATCCGCAATGTGTCCACGGATGCTATATTATCATCACTATCTATCAGCAGTCTCTCCCATACTAGACTTCACTAGGGCATAAAACTTATTTACGACGCCATTAATTCCTACGTAGATAGTCCCAAACTCGTTTCTATCATCAATATAAGAGTACCTTCTCGCCCTATCCGAGTTATAAAAATTGTTCTTGTGTAAAATTATGTGTTTTTAATGTTTTATGTACAACATTTTTATTACATTTAAGTTTTTAAATCTGTTTTCTTTTATATTTTATTAAAGAGATGTTTACCGACAGTTAAGTGTTTTAGCTATATCATCAAAAGTTTTAAAGTCTATTCTGCTTTGATATTTGAATAAAAATTTATTTGTTAAAATTCGGTGGAAAAAAAGAGCACCTGCTGACAAGGCATAGGCTTAGCAGGACTTTATTTGTTAATGTTTTTAAGTGTAAATGTATCTTATTCATTTATTTTTCTTTTGTCAATTTAAACTGTACTCAACTGTATTTTACAACGTAAAAAAGCAAATAATAATAAATTCTGGATTGAAAAAAACTAATTCACTACTACACATGCCCACAGCCAGATTATCATTGATTAAAAGGTCTCTTTTCCACCGTCTCTACGCCCTAATAAATTCTCTCCTGATTGACATTGACTTCTTTTCTCTATCCTTTATAAATTCCAATGGCCTGGCATCAC
Source organism: Platycnemis pennipes (assembly GCA_933228895.1). Taxonomy (NCBI): domain Eukaryota; kingdom Metazoa; phylum Arthropoda; class Insecta; order Odonata; family Platycnemididae; genus Platycnemis; species Platycnemis pennipes. Next base: position 117,438,384 of record OW121853.1, on the reverse strand, counting down.
CGTATGTTGAAATTGATTAAATGTCATTAAACCTAAATTGACTGAACAGTGATTAAACCCGAAGGTTGGCCTTTGATAGGTGAGGGTAGAGCTCACCCCGTACGCAGCCAATGGTGTGTGAAATTCACACATTCAGGGTAGGGGGGCCAATTCCTTTCCCTGGGCCACCTACGATTTCCTACGAAGTTCTTTCTACGAAGTACACGCAGAACATTGAATCGCGAGGATTTTTAGATGGGGGTGTCCAGAAAGGCTCATGCCCGGGATTTGAACCTGGGACCCTCCGGTCAGTAGCTTAGTGCTCTACCCACTAGGTCACCACGAACCCCTATCACCGCATACTGTCGGAAAAAATTTAAAATATAAAAAATAATCAGCATATTGCCTTCATCTTGGGCTCGTTGTTTTGTTATCGTTTGATTTCCTCTTTGTCGTTTACTTTTTCCTAGTTTGTGCTTGTCACAAGTACAATTTAAATTGGCAACATTACTGTATGCGTACCATTTTCTTTAAAATAAATTAAACGAAAAAAAATGAAGTAAAATGAAATAAAATAAAAAAAAGTAAAAATTAAATAAAAAATTAAAAAAATATATTAAAAAAATAAATAAAACAAAAAATAAAATAAAATATTATCATAATAAAATCCATACCTGATAAAAAAATATTCATTACCCCTCTAGAAACTCATTCATGATTGAATTCAACATCCAGTCAACCCACCATTCATTGAACCCCTTAATTATTCAATCACTCCATCATGCTTTGGTTAATTTATTCATCGGTACAAAAAAAATGCCGACGCTTGTGCGCGGGAGGAACAAGACACTTCCTTCTCTGTCGAGCGGTTCGAAAACACTCGTGTGACGACCACCCCTGCGCCTCTCCCTTCTTGTATCCGTCCGAGGAACGAACACGGTGTGACGCAACGCCGTGCATACAAGGGCGACCTCTGAAATTGCCGGCATAATTCACTCGAGGGAGGGTGCGGGGAAGAATTCGGAGGCAAGAAGAAGACACTTTGTAACGCCCGCGTGCGTCTTCTTCTTCCTCCTTCGTCGTGAAAATCTACCCTTGAGACAGGGACTGTAGCCGGCGGGGAGACGCAGGGAGATTGAGGATAGGGGCGGTTGTCAGTCATCCCCGTTACTGAGTCTCTGGGGGAGGTGGGAAAGGATGGAACAGGGATGAGATGTCAGCGACAGCGGCTCTGGTCACCAGTCACTCCAGCCCCCCCCCCCCCCTTTTCCTCCAGGGTGGTTATTTTGTAATCTCACTTTAGTGAGAATACGTCATAAAATGTCACTTTTTCGTAGCTAAACTCCGCCAACCAGGCGGCGTGACCATCTTCGGATCTCAAGCGGTGAACTGCCGGTCATGTGCTGGTCTATTAGACGATTCATCCGCTCTGATCCGTATCTATCGTCTCTTGATCCGTTTCATTATCTCCGCCTGCCATTAGTTCCCATTTCGTCTTCATAAAGAACGTGAAATGGAGCCACCATCGTTTCCACTTGAAGCTTGAGTTGGAAAAAAAGCAAGAGCGAGATAGATACAAACGATTTTAAATTGTATTTTTTGGAATTTGCACAACGTGAAGAACTTCAGCACACTGAGATCGGCAACAGATACCGCTACCGACAGAAGATTCGACAATTCACGTTCGTGAGCCGATCATTAAGAGAACGAAACGGAACTCCCTCCTTCCCGCAAAGGGTCATTAAAATGGTGAGATTACAAAATAACCCCCCAGGTCGGCGGCATAAAACAAGGACGCAAAGGCTTGCGCAGCAGCTGACAGGTCCTGAAAACGGATGCGTCCTAGTTTCCACGCAAAAATCACAAACGCAGCTGCGCCCTATGAAAATAGATGGCTCTGATCTCCAAACGTGGTCAACGCTGCCCTCTGGTTTGTTTCAGACAACGATTTCAGAAACTACAGTGGAAGAATCAGTATCACACGAATTCCACATTTTTGGAATGGTAAAGAAAAAAATTTTAAATACGAGGATAGAGCATTTAGAAGAATAATATGCTTCAAACTAATGAGTAATCGTTTAGAATAAACGTACTCAAAAATTAATTATGCTATGCAAAAATATATATGCATATGTATGTAACAGTAAAATAGATGCCCACAGAAAAAAATAGGGGTTATTGCAGTACTCGGTTTCCGCCAGTGACCGATATATTTAATTAGTACTTGAGTACTTCGCTAATTGAGTGCTGTACATCTACATCTACGCGATACCCTGCAAGCCATCGCGAGGGTGTGTGTCAGGGGGGAGAGGCCACATCGAATTCATTACTCCGTCTGTCAGATGGGACGTTACGCTGATGTCCCCTTGGCTCGTATAGTTAAGAGTACGTTAATGCCAACGCCAAGTTTCTCTCCCTCCTTAACCCTTTCATTCCCATCCGTCTGCCTTTCCACCAGGTCTGATGCGTCTTTAAGGTTGCTGAAGTGATTTTTGTACGCACAGATTTGCGTGAAGCTTCACATTAAGATGCATTTACGCGTAGCAGTTGACTGTTATGACAGCCGCGAGATTTGCGATATATCACTATCGCTACTGCTACGATGAGTTTGCACCAGCTGCTATGCGTTTTAAAGCCGCTAGCTCGGCGTTGTCATAACAAATAAAAAGCGTTTGACGTCAGTAGTGATCGGTGCTTAAATTTTCATGAAATTCTTCAAACAATAAATTCCATTCGCATTTATTTTGTGTTCCCATTCTCTAAGGAGTAGAATTTTCTTTTCGGAGAGGGTTATTTTTGTTATTATATTCGAATTCCCGATATCAGACGCCTTGTACTGTTTCCGTTGGCGATTTTTTCATTTGTGTTAGGTACATTTCCGCTGGAAAGTAGACCGACTTCGAGTTTTGCTTATAGCTCGAACGTGTATCGATAGGTGTTCGACTCATGACAATATCGACATGAACTCGCATCGCAGTTGCTGTTTACACGTGCCAGTAGCGCTTAAAAGTTGATAGAAGTTGAGACTGTCATAGCGGTGAACTGTTACGTGTAAACGAATCTTTAGAGGTTGGTCGAACAGTAGATGTATCAAATTCGAATATTAAATGATAACTCGAACATCTCTAATTTCGATTACCTCGAATACTAGAATTGCAATTGAAATGCTAAATGTCATTCTGCGAATTAATTTGATGCTTGTTTAAGTAAAAATCTACAAGTTGATTGAATCAAAGAATGTACTTCGTGTTTATAAAATTTTAAATATATAATAAAATATTGTTTCTGCCAATGGGGTCGTTTACCATATTTTTTTATTTTCG